>CM062814.1:779615211-782015211 GCA_031772625.1 Pinus tabuliformis
GTTCACTTACCTGAAATGTTTGCTTCTTGAAACTATAAAATATTTGTAATTGACTACATTCTTATTACTCCCATTTTTCATCATTCAACATTGTTAGTCACATTGCATTCAAATGAGGCAGTATAAAACAACTACCATTGAAACTTAATTGGGGTTTAACACTCCACAAGTCACAATGGTTAACATTAGAGAAATCTACTATTAATGTTGGAGAGTAAGAGAGACAAGGTATGACATTTACTATATTAGTCAGAGTTAAACATTTGAATGGTACACGCTTTCAATCATCCTTTTCATATGATCAATATAAAAAGATGGAAAAACTACCAGGTGTGACAATAAGAACAATACAAGAAAATAGTTTGAGAATAATCACAATTATGAAGAATATTTGTAATTCACTAGTTTCTTTTTATTTACATTTTCTATCATTCAACATTGTCAAATTGTCACTTTGCATTCAAAAATTTTATTTCATCATGTTTCATCATTTAAGTTATTTACAGTCTCTATGATCTCAAAAAACTAAGGTAACTGACTAAATTTAAAATTAAAATGACCAAATTAATCTAATACATATTTAGCATATTTAAAATGATGAGAATAATTAGATGTTCAACAATTTTTCTGTGATTGTGGACGACTAAAACTAGCCTAGATACATCTTAACCTTGGGTCTATAAAGAGATTTGATCCCTCTTGACACTTGATAGGTCTAAGGTTAAGAAGGATCTAGGTTGGTGTTAGTATCATTATCAATATTAATATTAACATATTAATATTAACATATTAATATTAATATTAACATGCCTCTATTAATCATGGTTGATAATGGTAAACCAAAAATTATTACTTATTATTTAATATTAACATTATAATACATATATAAATATTAAAATTATTAGTAACATTACATTTTAACATTAATATTAATATTAACATGTTAATATCAATGTTGTTATTAATGTTAAACTATTAATATTAATATTATCAATGCCTACCATGAAATTCCTGATGATGATCTCACTCCCTCTGTCCCAGTTGTTATACCTGAAGTTATAAACCGAAATCACCCTTGGGCATATTTTGATGGATCTACACAAGAATAAGGATGTGGGAGGGGACCGGGGGGGGGGGGATTATATTATTTCACTTATCCGATAGTCATTTTTTACCGTATCCAGATGGACATGGGGGCTGGAACTAATAACCTTTCTAAACTCATCACTCTTAGAAATTTTCTTCATTTTGCATTGGCAAGGGATTGCAGACACGTACAGATATATGGGGATTCCAAAATCATTATAAACTAGTTCAATAATACATATGCATATTATGTGCAATCTCTCGGGAGTATTTTGGATGAAGCCGTGCTTTTAAAATTTCAGTTTGATTATATTTCTTGTCACTACATTTACAGGGAACGTAATCAGACTGTCGATCATTTATCCAAGGAGGTCGTGATCTAGCCCAGGGGTTTATGGCTAATCCAAGAGCAGCGGGGTGCAGAACACTTCCGATACTACCATCGGCCATATATTGATCAACTATATCAGAGGGCCGATAGGCCCTAATTGCAATTTATATTTGTGCATATTTCTATCACAACTCTAAGCCCTATATATATTGTATATATCTTTTTATCTGAATAGTCATTGTATACCCACTGCAGGTATTTTTGTAAAGACATTTTTTTTAAGGCTACAACCTAACTTATTGCATATGCGTGTTAGGCATCTACAACATGTAATTTTCTCTTTTAATAAAAAAATTACGATTTTTCCCGGGGAAAAAACCTATTAATATTAATATAATGTTAACATATTAATATGAATATAATGGTAACATATTAATGGTCATGTTAATGTTAACCTATGAATGTTAATAGGGGTTACTATTAATGCTAACTAATTAGTGTTAATATTAACATTATTGTTAATATTAATTTTAATATTAACATTAATTTTATTATTAATATTAATATTACCATTAGCGTTAACATATTAGTATATTAATAATATGTTCACATGTTAATAATAATATTAACATTAACATTTTAACATTAAAATTAATATTATGATCAAATTCATCAACCTTCTTCAACTATGGTCAACGAAATGACCTCACACGTGTCACCCATTAACTAGCACAATTATATTTACAAATGTGGTTGAAATACATCGATCAACAAAATTTTCCAACTTTTATATGCCAATTGTATATGAAAATGAAACCGATCAATGTATATCAACCACATTAGTAAATCTGGTTATGCTAGTTTAATTTTGTTAAAAAAAAATTGAACACTTTATTTTTCTAATTTGAAATTATATATATATATATATGATTAGATTAATACATTATTTTAGCATACATGTATATTGTATATTAGATTAATGCATTCTAATTCATTAATTTTAAATAGTAATATGCTAATAATATATTAAAGTTTAAATAGTAAATAATTAGTTTTAAATAGTAATACGTTAAGTTGCAATATATAAGTTAAAACTTAATAATAGTTTTAGTTAATATGCATGTTAATGTTATATTATGATTTATTATTTTAGTTAATATGAATATTAATAGTTTTATATTATAAATATTTCATTGAATTGATTTTTGGTACCGAAATTAACCAAGATCTCTTTAGCTACAAGAATTAACCAAGATCTTTTACTTCTATGATGTTAGCAGAATTATGTATGAAAGAGTATAGAAAAACCACATGTGCATACTGTAAAGAAGATGAAACATAATGATAACCATCAAATCACAGGACATAAACACATTGATAACGAAGTTCACCCAGTGTAGGTTAGGTCTCCGGGCCCTGGTGTCAAGAGTGGGAGGTCATTTCATTATATGTTGCAAATGATGATGATGATGTACATGGCATATTCTTTGTCATTACAAGGATGAATACCCTCAACTAGAGTGGCTTGTCTCTCCATGAGATGTTCTCAGGAACTCTCACTCATATGGGAAAATTCCCTCAGCAAAAGTGACATGTCTCTCTAGGAGACATTGTCCCTATAGGAACTCTCACTCAAATGGGTCTTTGATCAGTATGATAAGCTAATTAAATCTCACATGATGTGGCATACAAGTATCCCTCAACATAACGGTAATTAGGGATCTCAACAACAAAAACATCATATCAGCAAATCAAAAGAAAAGCATGGCATAACTGCATCATATACCTCCACTTTCGAAGATGGATGAAAAATGCAAAGCTCAGCTGCTGAAATGGACATCATTGTTGAATTTGTGCTGCAAAATTGTGTCAAATGACTATAAAATTTTCCCCTTCCTGACACCTTCAAATTCTGGACCCTTAGTAATCTCGAAGATTCCCCTAAAGATTCATTCCTGAATATGGCCAAAAAATATCATGCTCGGATGAAGATTCTGAGCACACCATTGCACTCCATGTCTTGGTAAAAAATCATCCTCTAAGGGAATATTTTAGGTTCCACAAGATTCTCTAAAGATTCCTTCCTACTGGACACTTGAAATTTTGTTGCTCAAATGGAGATTCTGACTACACGGTTGGATTCCTAGTGAGAAAATGTGCAAAAATGACTATCAACTTGTCAAATTATGACACTAGAATCTTTGGCCCTCTAAGGGAATATTTTTAGCATCTTCTTAGATCCCTCACTCATGGTTTCACATCTATACCCGCTCATGGTTCCGTCGTCCTCCGTTGGCCTACCTCTTTGGTCGAATGATTTGAACGTCCTACATATAATATTGTGGGTAGATATTACAACGTGAGTTGTTTGACCCGTTGGCAAAGACTGAGATTAGTTGGGCAGAGGTCAGCGGTTCCAACCCCTGCCTGACCAACTATGGCATACGGTTAAAAAAAAAATTGTTTAATAGATATGGCATTTAACTTGGTGGTTACATTATATATTTGAAGGTTGACGGTTATAAAAATTTGAATGCATATGGTTTGCAATTGGCTGGAGGTGCATTTTTTAACCACCGCATGTTTAAATTTTAATTGTTAGGGTTTTTGGGGCCGACTAGCCAGACTAGTCGGGTGGGTTCGAGCCCCGTCGGCCCTGGTGATGTTGACACTTGGCAAGGCGGGTGTGGTGAATCTTCATTTGGCAGCCTACCCACCAAATATATGTTATGTTTTATGTCATGGGGTTTGGAGGGGGTGGCGACCTACCAACCCATTTTAGGTTTTAATTTTTAATATATGTTACCATGTATACCGGTGGGGTGGGCAAGTCAACTGGGCTCGACCCACGCCCCTATTTTTTTAATATTTTCTTTTTTTTAAATAAATCGGTCATTTTTAACTTTATCGAAAATAAGGGTCACTAGACAAATTAACGGTTCAACAAATTCCCCTATTCTAGTGGCAAAATTTTGTGTGCCAGGTTTCTGCCATTTTATTGCCTCCTTAAGTTTGTCGCTTGTCCAAATTTAACCAAAACTTTGACCAGCCATAACTTGACCATACGAATTTGGATTTGAGTGTCATTCAGATCATTAGAATTAGGGCGATGAGCATTACGATCTAGTTCTAATTTCGCTTCCATCTAATGAATTTGATTTTTGAGCTATTTTTAAGGCCACTGCTGAATTCTAAGTGTCTTTGGAGCCACTTGGATCATTCCTCCCCACTTATGATATTTTGGTCTTCCAAAAGCATGAACATAATCTACAACTGTTGTGTTACATTTTCTACACCATAAATGTCCTAATAGGCCACACTTTCTTCTCCTTCACCCTTGTTTTTCAAAGCCATAAGTGATGAACCGACACCTGCATCCTCTACAAACCTGTAGTACATATTTGCAAATTACATGCTCAATTACATGACCAACCATGACCCAAGCATCCCCATACTTGCTAAGAGTTTATAATACATACTCTTTGGTCAAATTTACATATGAATAGAAATCAATACCCCAACTATCAATACAAGGCCAAAACATCATCGTTGCTTTAATAAGTGATCGAAAACACATCATCACTTTTAAAATTTAATTTGAAACACATGATTTACAAAATCCAGCCATGACAAGCTACCATATCTAGTAAAACCATCTCTTACTCAACAAAGTGATCCATAAGGAATGTGGTGGATTTGCTTGTTGAACACCTTCACCAATTGGTTTCTGCATGGGTGCTTTGTCCTTGAGACGTTACTCTGGATGGAGCCTCCAACATGTGGCTCTTTGATGTCCACCTCTATTACAATGACTGACAAAAATTCTTCTTCCTTCAAACCTAATTAACCTTCTTTCACTGATGTGGAAAATTCCTTTCACGCCTCATCCTCTTTCGTGTTTCCATCCTCTTCCAGCACTCAGCAACCACATGGTTATGTAAACCACAAAAACTACATAGTTTTCTACACTATGAATTATGTTCATCATTAATATGCTTTTAATCAAAATGAAATTTAGAGCATTGAGACTTTTTATACCTCTCTTAACTATCTTTGGTGTGATTATAGCAGTGAGAGCTTGCCTTAGCTCCCCCTTTGTGATGTGAATTGTCATGGGAGGATGGTGAGGTGTTCCCATCATTCTCTTTCCTCGATAGTTTCAACAATGTCTTGGAATCTTCTTACACATTTGAGCACTCTCCTTCAGTGTATCCAAAACTTTTTTGAGGTCTTTGTGCAACCTCAAATGGTTGATTCATTCCTTGGCCATTAACACCAAGTCCTCCTTCTTTATACCCCATCTTGGTAGGGAGTTTCATGCCATTTCTTGAAATGGGTACCTCCATGTTTCCAACATAAATATTGTCATGTAAAAATGAAATTAAAGAATGATCAAAATTGTTTACCTCAACTTTTGATTCTGAAATAGGTGATGATGGCTTCGCTAAGCCTTCATTGTGCTTCAATTAACTAACGCTGCAATTTCTACTTCTCTTTTTCTTCTCGTAGAAGTCTCCTCAATTTAGCATTCTCTACTTGAAGGCTCTGATTGATCTCCTCATCTAAATGATCAGAATACGATGAATAAGATGAATGTACACTCGAGGGGGTAGATGGAGTATCATCCTCTGCTCTTTCTTTCTCTCATTCCTCTCTTTCCATATTCTCCTCATAAGATCCATACATTATATCTACCATTTTTTACATCATGTAGAAGGTATCATACATATCTCTAGCATCCTCCATTTTCTTTATTGTTTCACATTCAATCGTTCACACTCGCAATTCAAATAAACAAGAAGACTGCCCTAATACCAAACTTGATCTCAATCGCTTCAACTACCAGAATTAACTAAGATCTTTTAATTCTGTGATGTTAGCATAATTTCATATGAAATATTATACAACAACCACATGTGCATACTATAATGAAGATGAAACATAACGACAACCATCAAATTACAATACACAAACGCATTGATAACAGAGTTCACTGAGTGTGAGTTACGTCTCTGGGCCCTAGTGTCAAGAGTGGGGAGGCCGCTTCATTAAATTTTACAAATTATGATGATTTAAATGGCATATTATTTGTCATTACAAGGATGAATACCATCAACTAGAGTTGCTCGTATCTCCATGAGACGTTCTCAAGAACTCTCACGGATATGGGAAAATTCCCTCAACAAGAGTGGCATGTCTCTCCATGAGATGTTCTCCCTATAGGCACTCTCACTCAAATGGGTCTTCCTTCATCATGACAAGCTAATAAAATATCACATAACGTGGCATACAAGTATCCTTCAACATAATGGTAATCAGGGATCTCAACAACAAAATCATCATCTCAGCAAATCAAAAGAAAATCATAACATAATTGTATCATATACCTCCACTTTCAAAGATGGCTAAAAAATCCAAAGATGAACTATTGAAACAGACATAATCGTTAAATTCATCACGCGAAATCATGTCAAACGACTATAAACTTTTCCCCTCTATAACACCATCAAATTTTGTACCCTCAGGCATCTCGAAGATTCCCCCAAAGATTCCTTCCTAACGAAGGCTAAAAAATCCATTGCTTGGATGAATATTCTAAGCACACCATTGCACTCCTTGCGAAATTTTGTGAAAAAATATTATAAATTTGGCATCATTCTGCCTTGGTCAAAAATCAGCCTCTAAGGGAATCTTTTAGATTCCACAAGATTCTCCAAAGATTCCTTGTTGCTGGACACCTAAATCTATGTTGCTCAGATGGAGATTTTGACCTCAAGGTTGGACTCTTAGCAAACAAATGTGAAAAAATGACTATCAACTTATTAAATTCTGACACTAACTTCTCTGGCCCTCTAAGAGAATCTTTTCAACATCATGTTAGATCCCTTGCTCATGGTTCCACATCTCTGCCTTCTCATGGTTCCGCCATCCTCCACTGGCCTACCTCCCTGGTTGAATGATTTGAATGGCATACATATAATATTGTGGGCGGATATTAAAACGTGAGTTGTTTGGCCTGTTGGAAAAGGCTGAAATGAGTTGCGCGGAGGTCAGCAGTTCCAACCCCCGCCCGACCAACTATGGCACATGGTTAAAAAAAAAATTTAACAAATGTAGCATTTAACTCAGAGGTTACATTATATATTTGAAGGTTGAAAGTTATAAAAATTTGAATGCATATTGTTTGAAATTGACTGGGGGCACATTTTTTAACTGTCACATGTTTAAATTTTAATGGTTACAATTTTTAGGGCCGACCAGACTAGCCAAGTGGGTTTGAACCCCGTCGGCCCCAGTGGTCTTGACACTTGGTGAGGCGGGTGTGGGTGGTCTGCCTTTGGCGTCCTTCCAACCAAATATATGTTATGTTTTATGTCGTGGGGTTCGGCAGGGGTGGCGACCCGCCAACCTATTTTGGGTTTTTATTTTTCATATATATTACAATGTTGACCAGTGGAGTGGGCGGGTCCTACAGGCCCAACCCGCCCCCCTATTTTTTTAATATTTTTATTTTTTTTTAATAAATCAATCATTTTTAACTTTGCCGAAAATGAGGGTCACACGAAAAATTAACAATTCAACAAATTTGTATGTTCCGGTGGTCAGATTTTGTGTGCCAAGTTTCTACCATTTTCTTGCCTCCTTAAGCCTGTCACTTGTCCAACTTTGACCAAAACTTTGATCAGCCATAACTTGACCATACAAACTCGGATTTGAGTGTCGTTCATACTATTGGAATCAAGGAGACGAGCATTATGATATGGTCCTAGTTTCGCTTCCATATGATGAATTTTATATTTGAGTTATTTTCAAGGCCACTATTGAATTTTGAGTATGTCTGGAGCCACTTGGATTATTCATTTCCTTCTAAAATAATTTGTTCGAGCTACCCATAGCTTGGCTCAATTGGTTGACTGCATAGCACATATTTGGTCGTGTGTTCACAACGTACATCAGTGAACCCACTAGTAGCTGCCGATAAATGGTAGCATCCACTTCTTCACCTGAAGTGGCATCCTCTCCTTCCTCTAGTTGGTTGCTAGAGGTGTCTCCATGGGTTTGCAACTCTCCATGCGGAATCTATTTAGTATCTTATTTGCATACAATCCTTGAGAGACAAATAGTTCCCCATCACCTTGCCATACTTCCAACCCGAGGAAGTAGTGCATGAGACCCATGTCCTTCATTTCAAATTCCCTTAGAATGTCCTCCTTGCAAGATATGATTAGTTTCTCATAACCATTTAAAATAAAATCGTCAACATATAAGACAATAATAAACAATTTACCTTCCACCAAGATATGATAGAGGTTTGCCTCCACTTCACTTTTGGTGAAGCCCAAACTAGTGAGATAGTTGTTGATCCTAGTGTACCAAGCACGGGGTGCCTATTTGAGATTGTACAATGCTTGCTTGAGTCTCCACGCATGAGACTCACAATAAAATTTTCAAAACCTTATGCTTGCTTGATGTACACTTCCTCCTCAATAACCCCATTGAGAACTATTTTTTTTACATCCATCTGGTGGATCTTCCACCCCATCTGTGAGCCAGAGAAAGAATTGATCTAATGGATGAATACCTTGCTACAAGAGAAAATGTCTCCTCATATTTGATTCCCTAAACTTGGGAGTACCCCTTGGCCACAAATATGGTCTTATACTCTCTATGCTTCCTTATGTTTCATTCTTTACCTTCAATATTCATCTCGAACCCACAACTAATTTGTCTTTTGGTCTTCCCAAACACTATTATTTACAATGGATTCATATTCCTTCACCATTGCATCAACCCATATAGGTTTCTCTACTACTTCATTGAAAGAGGATGGCTCAATCTCTACAAGCTTAGTCATTAGAGCCATGTAACCAGTGTGCTGATCAGGTGACCTTATTTGCCTATGAAAATTTGAAGGAGCTCCCACATTCTCCCTCGCATCCTGCACAAGTCTCTCAGCTTCCCTGGTTCTTTTCCTTCCTTCTCTGGATGGTTCTGCTTGAGTGGTTATCTCCATTCTCTGCTCCTTAATTTGTGGCTGATCCACAACTTCTCAAGTATCCTCCTTTGGAGCTAAAATCTCCTCTTATAATGGAATCTAAAGATCCCTCTCAAGAGAGCACCACATCGCTTTCTCCTCATAAAATTTTACATCCCTTCTCACAACTGTCATTCTGAGGGATGGAAAGTACACATGGTAGTTGTGAGGAGTTTTTGTGTAACCCAAAAATACCCCCAATTTTTTTTTCGGTTGAAGCTTCATCCTTGATTATTTAGAGACATGGAAGTATACATAGGCTCCAAAAATCTTTAAGTGCGACACATCCAAATTCCTCCATGAGAAATCCTCCTCCAGTGTAATCATTCCCAGAATCTGATGAGGACCCCAATTCTCAAGTATACTATTATATTGCATGCCTCTACCCAAAATGCAGTGGTAGGAGTTGGTCATGCAACATAGCCCTCGTAGCTTCCATAATGCTACGATTCCTTCTCTCATCCACCCCATTCTGTTGTGGGTTATGGGGTGTTATCAACTCTTTTCGAAGTCCTTCTTTTGTACAAAATTTTTTGACTTCATTCGACACATAATCACCTCCATTATCGCTCCTGAGAGTGTTCACCTTCTTTCTAATTTCTTTCTCAACCAATGCCTTGAATTCTATGAAAATAGATAATGTCTCGTATTTCTTCCACATGAAGAAGATCTAGCACTTTCATCAGAAGTCATCAATAAAAATGACAAAGTATTTATGTATGGTAGTGGAGGCTATCGAGAAAGGTCCACGAACATCAAAGTGGATCCTTTCCAAGACTGCATGTGATTTTTTGTCCCAATCATCAAATGTGGATGTTGAGTACTTCCCCAAGGTACATACTTTTCATACATCATGTTTCTCAAGTGCTTCTTTAGGGATACTAGTGGTTTTTTGTTACATAATATTCAAGGCGCCATGATGCAAATGGCCAAGTATTTTGTGCCAAAGTTCACCGACATCTCAACCATGCAATTTCTCCGCCTTAGTGCTTAATGCAGCACAATATTCCACATCTATCTTATACATGTTCTTCACCCAAACCCCAATCTGCCTCACCTGTCCCATGGCTATGTGTCTCAAGAATTATTTTCCTTTGTTGAAGATCATAGCATAACCACAATCTTCCAAAACATCAACAGAGATGATATTTTTCTTTAGACCCAAAATGAACATGACATCCTTGAGCTTGAGAGGGGATCTTGACTCCCTCTGAAAGGTGACTATACCAACCCCAGTCGCATTGTACCTTCTATCGTTCCCTAGCTCAATGTGCATCTACAAATATTTCTCCTCGAGGTCACTAAAAAATTATCTACACCTTGTCATGTGGACGATGCACCTGAGTCCGAGTACCACACACTCCCCATCACTGTGGTGGCCATGCATGAGATAAGGGTAAAGTCAATCTCGAATTGTGAAACCAAAACTTCACCTTCTACTCCTCCTGAGGTCTTCTTGCTTTCCTTTTTCTGTGGACACTCCATGGCATAGTTCCTGAATTAATGACAATGGAAGCATTTAATTTTGGAAAAATCTTTCTTCTTCCCCCCTTGGCTAGATTCTGGTTTGGTTTGAGATTTCTTCCCTTCTCCCTTCTTTCCATTTCCAACTAATGTAATTTTTTCTTCATCCTCGCCCTTGGATGAAGTCCCATCTCGAGTATCAGTTATAGTAAAATTTACAACTGTTTCCAAAGATTGGAAGAATATTTTGGAGAACTCTTCTTTATTGTCACAATCCAATTCAATTTCCTTAAACAAATTTGGATTTATAGTTTCTCTCTTCCATAATGAAGAAAACTAGTTCAATGGTGAATAACATAATCAAAATTACTACATATCTCATTTTTTTGTTCCATTATTATATTCAAGATACAAAGAAAATTTCCACAATTGGATCTATGGTTATGTTATCCTTACCAAGGGAATGCTCCTCTTCATTAACTATGTTGTCACAAATTCATCTACAAATACCTTTAAGTACATAGGGTCTATGTGGGTTGAAGATTGGGGATTCTTATCATTGTTAGGAAAAGTATGATTAAATATGATTGGGTTGAAACATTTTTGTAAGAGAATGTAGTCAAAGTTTTACACTTGCAATAATTTTGACAAGGTTTGTAGAAGGATGAAGCTTCCTTTTAATGGAACTTCAGCCTGAAAGGAGGAAATGTTATATAAAACTTGAATTTTTTGGTTGTATTTAAACAAATAATATAAATATTACCCTTGATATGGGTACACAATCTATTGGTTTGATGTTCTAAAATATTAAAAAAAAAACATTTATACTAGTCATTGACAAAAAATGTATATCATTATAATTGACCAATATATATCATGAATGGAGGCTCCACCTTTTATGGTCAATTGAAGAAGTAGAAAATCTCCAATTTGGTCAACCCTAGCTTGAACAAAGAATTGAATATTTTGAGGATGACCGGGGCTTCAAAAGGAATTTGTTCCAAGAAATTTCTATAGATATAAATGACTATATATATATATATATATATATATATATATATATATATATATATATATATATATATATATATATATATATATATATATATATATATATATATATATAATGAATGCTCTGGTTATCTTCGATTTCAAATTGTATATTGTATAGTACTTATCTACAGTGGTAGTGATGTTCCATTCCTATTATATGATTTGATGACTAGCCTATGTATCACATCAATTATTGAAAATGTAGTCAACTAATGGATATCTAGGTTCTTGTTTGCAATGCTCGATAATTGGAATGATTTGATTGAAAGTGGACGTGTTTTTCCACTTCTTCTCAGTATGGATTCTATTCATTAAATTCCACCATTGGATATAGAAATGGTGTCTTAGGCTACTACTCATGTTGAAATTTGTTGAAAAATATTCTAACATTATGTGCTTTCAAGACTTTTGGTTCTTTGTGCAATGTATTTAAATTTCAAATTAATATATGGTTTCTAATGAAATTTCATCACCAGATATAGGAATGATGTCTTGGTCTATTAAATCTATTAAAAATTATTTGTATATTATATACATTTTAGATTCATTTGCCTAATGTATATTTATTGTAACTCTTTTTTTTCCCATGAAAAAAATCAGTAAAGAAATATACATGTGGTTCTTCATACGCTTATAGTACAAAAAATCCCAACTTTATCTTTGGGAATTACTATACTATGATACTATACATTTGGTTGAAGCTTACATAATGCCCCATAAATATATTTGGGCACTTAACGGTCACTCTATCATGCTGATTTTTCATCTTCAGAAATGTTATTTCATTCCAACTACTCCCCATTCAGAAATTCGATGTAAAAAAATGTACCAAAGTTAATTTTTGTTATCTTTGAGTGTAGGCTCCTATGATGTGAGAAATTTTGGTTTAATACTTCTGGATCCATCACATTATGTTTTTCAGTTAACATTTCGCACCAACAAGTGTGTCTCATCTTCACTAACAATGATGAGGAATCTGATCAAGCTTTACCTTAAAAAAAATAGCACCCTGCTTCTTTGTCTCTCTATAAACATAAGTTAATGTTGCTTCTTGGAAATCATATAGGATTTCATATACCTCCTATAGAAGAGGATGGAGGAAATCATTTTCAATTGTGACATTTTTATTTTCCCATTCAATCACTACTTTGGTATCTCCCGTCACTGAATTTAATCTACATGCTTCATCTTGGAAAGGTGCAAGAGGGACCATAATGCTAAGAATTTTTCCCTTGCATTTTTCCCACACCCATATGCATATCTGATAAAGAAAATTGATTGCAATAGAACTACTCCAATACATGTAGCTGGAAGGGTTCCCTAGCTCGTTCCATCAAAAAACCCCAAGGTGCATTGTTATCAATGGGATACATCTCAAGGTTCTAGATCTTTACCATTTTTGGTTCAAAATTGTATTCCTTCTGCCATTGTAGGATCATATGGTTTGAGAGGTCCATAGGAACATATTTTCCCTAAAAAATGGCCTAATTGTGTGCCCACCAAATTACGGATACTAAGATAAATAGGAAGCCATCAGATCCTAATAGTTCTTTATTAGTCTCCCATTCCTTTAATGAGACTTCTAAATTTGAAAATAACCAAATTATTGAGGTCATGAGCTCTACTACTATCATCTCTCATATTCAACCTACATAACATGTAAGGAAAATATGAGAAACTGACTTAGCTTCAATTTTACACAACAAGCAATAGCTTGGTCCAATCTAGCCTTATTTCAACCCATTGTCCAAAGTTAATAGTGTATTATTTAGAGGTATCTAGAGAATATTTTTTCTTTTTGAAAGTTTGGTAAGTTTCTGTAACCTTCCCAACCACCATTTTCTCTTTGATGGACCGTGAGTATCTAAATGAGCTAGATAACCTAGATTAACCATGTAATCCCTTGAGACTATATTTCGCACCCAAGATAAAGTATCTTCATCGTTCTATAAGAGTTTAATGAAGTTTGAGTAGAGAAGAGAAACAAAATAGTTTCATTCCTCTATTGGCTCCCACTAAATGCTTAAATACACAACTTATTTCCATCCTTCTCTCCCCAAATATTGCGGCTCTTGAGCCTTTGCATCGATGAGAAGAACTAAATCATGCTTTGTTAGGGCTCAAATTAGATTGTTGGAGAGTCATAAGGACTTTTCAGCTCTAACTCATGGATCCCTTCCAATGTGAATGCTTCTTCCATTCCTGATTCTCCATGCTAACCAATTCCCAATCATAGGAAAATATTTCACTAAATCATTCCACAGTATCAAAAAATTCTTCATTGGTTTCCTCAAATTACGGTACCATTCTATCATTGAATGGTATATGATATATTTTGACTTCATAACTCTCCCCCGTGAGGCATTATTACTAGTTAGGTCCTAGAGGCTTCTTGTTGCTAGAGCCTCAAAGAAAACATATATATTTTTAAACGCCGCCCTTTGAGATCCTTTGCAGAGGTGACATGAATCCATTCAACTCGTAGAATACCTTCCTCTTGTATGCTACCTATCAATGAGAATTGGAAATCTTTCTTTATGATTTTCTTTAAGGTCCATTTTGGTATGTGCACAATCAAGGACTAGTAAACTAGTATGTTGTAGATTATTTCCTATAGTAACATCGTCCTCCCTCCACAAGATAAGAACTTGTTTGCCCATCATGATATATAGTCCTCAACATTTTTGTAGATCTATGGCTATTCTACATATATTTAGGAATTTTGTTTTAAATAGAAACCAAGATATTTGAATTCTTTCGAGATCAACTTAGCTTGATATGGAAACTAGGATCGCAGTTAATTCATTCACTCTTTTTCATGTTGGTTGTGCAAGATGAAAGAATTTTGATTGTTGATTATCATTCATGTATATTGTTTGAATAATTATAGGGAAATTTTTATGGCTATAATGTCCTTTTCCAATAATAATCCTAATATAAAGATGTTGTCCACATGGGTTAGGGCTTAAGACCTGGTAACTCTTACTAAAATAAAGCCTTAGATTTTTTTCTCTATACAATAACTTGCTCAACCCTTTGACTTTTATAAGAAATAAAAAGGGTGATAAGGGGAAACCTTGGTGCAAACCCTGGGAGCCTATAAAAAAATTGTGATGGGGTCCCATTAATAAGAACCAAAAATGAGACAAATTGGACACATCCCATAATCTAATTTATATCTATATGTCCACCCACGTATTAACCAAGGCTAATATAATGAAGGTCCAACTTACTCTATCATATGCTTTGGATGGGTCTAACTTTAGGCCCAAGGAAGGAAGCTTATCCTTTACCATTGAATACATAGATCCTTGTGTTAAGGCCATTGCATCATGGATTTGTTTTTTTTAAGAAACCAAAATTGCTTCTCAAAAATTAATTCACTAAAGAGTGGCCTCATCCTATGGGCTATTATTTTTGTAATAAATTTATATATAAAACTACAAAAGGAGATGGACCTATATTCATCTAAAGAAGTAGCTTTTTTATTTTTGGGAATCAACACGATGAAGGTGAATTGAGTTGACTAAAAACCTTAGATGAACTTTGTGATTCCTTGACCGCTTTAAGGAGATCGCCCTTAATGAAATCATAAAATCCCACTTATAATTCAATTTTGAGCCTATTAGATCCATGGATTTTTCCTTTTTTCATGGAGAATGGGACATGCTCGAGTTCCTCTTCCATCACCTCCACTCTAAGGGAGATGTTCATTTCCTTCATTACTTCTCTAGTGAAAAGGATAACATCTAGGATTTCCTAAATGGGACACCCTTTAAGATCTTGGAATAATTTATGGAAGTGTTGTACTCATGCTTTAGCCTTTTGTTAAAAGGAGGATAGGGAATCCCCTCATGGCCCTCTAAATCCCAAATTGCATTAATTTTTTTGTGATTCTTGGAAAATTTGTGGAAGAACTTCATGTTTTTATCTCCTTCCTTGATCCAAAGGGCTCAACTCTTGAACTACCACTCTACCTATGCTTGAGCTAAGATCTTGTATCATTCTTTTTCTATGGTTTTTAACCAAATACTTTCTTCTAAATACGGGGCTTTGTTTCTTCCATAATACTTTTGATCTTTATTTTTTTATCTAGCAGTGCAACTTGTTGTCACTTGTGAAAATCAATTCCCAATTATTTTCACACCTCTTTAAATAAATCCAAATTATCAAATAATTTTTTCATGTATGTCCTCCCACTTGTCTCTTCCAATGGCCTCCATGTGTTTTTTATGAGGGCCCAATAATGTTCCTTATGAATCAATGTTGAAATAAATTTAAAAGACACCACCAACTTCTTATCCTCTGGGATAACAATCAATAGAATAGGTTGATGATCTAATACACCTCCATATTCAATAAAGGATTTCAATAAAAAAGGACCTTCCTTAAGAGATTCCAACTCTAAAAAGTGGTCTAGCCTTTTGGCTATGACTTCCTCATTGTTTCTATTGTTTCTACAAGTCAGGACTAATTTTACTAACCATGTATCCACCTTCTTTATTAGACTCAAAGAGGAAGAGGAATACATTACTTAACCCATTCTATCTCAGGTTTTGTCCCCAAACCTCTCGAATCAAGAGAGTGAGATTTATGTCTCTGTTATCACCCAAAAAGTGATCACCTAGCCATTTTCCACTAGGATGGTCGAAACACACAATGTAGTATGGGTTTTACACATTAAAACCCACTTTCACCTTAAGAAATAAATTAGAGAACCACTTTTCCTAATTTATTTCTGAAAATAACTCAAAACCCCATAGGAATAATTAAGTAAATCATTATTTATTTATTATTACTTAATCAGTTAACTTCTCTCCCTTGAAATAATTATTAAATCATTATTTATTGATTATTTCTAACTTAGTTAGACCATATTACCAGGAATAACTAAATAAGCCATTATTTATTTATTATTCCTTAATCTCTACGCATTTCTCCTATGAAATACTTATTAAATCACTATTTAGTAATTATTTCTAACTTACCTTAACCATATCTCCTTAAAGTAATTAATAAATCATTTTTATTTCTTAGTTACTTTAACCATTTTTCTTAGTTAGCTCAATTTATCATTATTTTTTGAGTTAATTCACTAAATAAATATCTTTTGCCATTTCATTAATCTTTTCCTCTCTTAAATATAACAAATACTCCTAACGAAAGAAATCTTGATTTGGTCTAATAATATTTTATTGTTTGACTAGATCTAGATCTATCCTAGCATTTTATATAAATAGAGATTTTTTTCCCTCGCTCTCTACACATGATCATTATTAGTTTCATCACACTATCCTGATTACTGATGAGCTCTCCATCTTGATCTCAACCAATCTTCTCCTTTTCCCATTATCAACCAAGAAAAGAGAGAGAGGAAGTAGCTACAAGAAGCATAGGGACTCAAAAGGACCCTCCCATGAAGGAGGACATCAAAAACCCAAGTCTATGTTCTACTACACTAGGTGACATTATTAATAAAATCTAGGTTCTTTCAATTGGGTTTCTTATTATGGTTTTTGGCTTGAAATTTCAGAATTTGTAATATTTTTTGCAGGGTTTCTATAACATTTTTCTCGTATATCTAAAATTCTTGTTGAATATTGTATGGTCTTGCATCATATTTCTTGTTTGTTCTCTTTGTTGTTAGGTGGTATTGTCACCAACTATAAAAAGTATATTTTTAGCACATTTTCTTAGAAATTTACACCTAACAGTCCTCTCCCATAATGGGTAATTGAGATTCCATATTGTCTTGAAGAAATAACTCTTCCCAAAATTGTATCCTACTCATATAGGGCACATATACATTTAAAACTCTTATGGTTGACCTTAACTCGTTAACCTCCAAATCCACACTAAGTGTTGAATTCCATAAAGAAGTGATGATAGCCTTTAGAGTAGGGATCTAGACCATTAAAAGGCCACCAGAGTGTCGATCAAGTCCACATGTATAAACAGTCTAGCCAAGAAGCAAAGCTTCCATTGTTTCTTTTTAATGATCCTCTAATATCAATGTATCATGAATGAGTAGGATATTAGGGGTAAAGGTTTAAATTGTAATAACACTTTTACCCACCCTTCACGTAAATATTATGATGTGAATTGATCACATTTAAATTGATGTGAATTATAAATGATGATTGGACTAAGGGAGAGGAAACTAATTCAGAGCCTGGGAGGAGAAGTTGCTTGGGAATGGCTTGGGGAAATAACCATATTTTGATTGTTGCAATTAATCTCTATATATGTCCTTATTGCATTAAAAAAAATTGTACAAGCATTAAATATGATGTATGGTTGCTTGAGACAAGGACGACTATGTCCTATGGGAAGGTTAGCATTGGCAAACACACAAGAGGAAATCAAGTAAGGAATTTAGAGAAGGTATGAGAGACTCTCATGAAAAGGCATCATTCCTACAGAAAAGAGAGAAAGAGCCTCAACATGGAAGGGAAAATGAAAGCAAGCTCAGGAATGCATGAAGAGGACCCAAGAATGGGGTATCATTGTAGCGAGAATAATTGTGCATTAGTAGTGTGTGGAAGAATTGGAATAAGCTCAATGTATGCTTAGTCCTGGAAGCCAGCTAAGGGACTTGAAGAAAGGCTAAGTTGTGGTGTGGAGAAGGTTGACCAACAAGGGGATCTATATTTCTCCTCAACGGGTGGAGACACTCATTACTTTGGGAATTATCTGTGTTTTTATAGGTGGAAACCCTTAAGGTGGACTTTCGATTCCCGTGAAAGCTATCAAGTGGAGGTGTGGTTTTCTCTAGCTTTCTACAAGATTGCAGGTGGAGGCATGATGGGCTCTAGTTTCACGTAGAGTAATCAGGTGGAGAAACCATGGGATATAGATTCCAATAGTGATTGTTGGGTGGGGATAGTGTGTTAGGGTCCCACCCTAACCCCCGTATTTATGTAGTAGGATTGAGTCATAAGTATAGTTAAGTAAAGAGTCAATAAAACCCATATTAATAATTGTAAGTGGTTAACCCACATTTAATGACGGGACCACAGTTAGTTGCAAATGGGCCATGGTATTAGATAGATGATATTAATAAGAACCATGGTATTGCTCCATGGTATTGCATGTACGAATAATATATAAAGGATAGAGACTCCCTGCGAGGAGAATCATGTCTTATTTTGTAATCGAGCTCTGCTTTATTGGAGGTTGCCCCCTCGAAGAGGCAAGTGAACATTGCTTTCTGAATAATAAAATACTTGTTGTTGTTTCTCACTGTTCTATGTTCTGGGTATATTTCTTTGCATATTTGGTATTCTGGTATCGTCTTGCAGGTTAAGAGCATAACATAGTGTGGGCTCTAGATTCTTGTTGGAATGTAGGTGGAGGCATTATGTGTTATGGATTCCTAGAAGTGATTGTTTTGTTGGATACATTATGTGCTCTTGATTCCTACTAGACTGAAGGTGGAAGCATTGTGTGCTTTGGATTCCAATGTGTTTTAATTTGCTAGTGTGAATTTCCCTTGAGCACTTCACTCCACAGGCTCTGAATCCATCTCAGGGGAAGTTAACTACAAGAAAGTAAAGTGGTACAATTCACCTATGGCTGGGAGGAGAGTTGAAGTCCCTCTCTCAATTATTAGTCATCCAACTATTAAGCTAATTTTATTACTTTTATCTTGTGCATTTAGGTGCAATGAATTATGAATAATGTTATTATATGATAATGGACTAATCAACACTATCAAATAAGGATATGTAATCCAATCTGTTGCAATGTGATGATTATGTGAATGGTTGTCATGATTGTGTGGGACTTCTTGATCCCTGTAACGGTCATATGCTCCTGAATGGAAAGGTACTTACATTATTAGGTTTTATTGTTTGGCATGTCCAACTGATGGTGGCTATGTATGATTTCCATTATATGTTATGTGTAAATAACTAGAACAGTTTTTGTGTAAAGTTTGTTGAAGGTTTGAGGTCAATGATGTGAGTAAGTGTTTAATAAATCACATTGAACTGTTGTGGCATGCATAAATCCACGAGTTGTATGCTAAAATGGTGAAGTAGTCTCTATTCCTTGGAGCCAATGAGCTTTGTTGTTAAAATGTTGCTTATGGCATGATAATAGACTATGTGGACTTCTATTATGAATGATGGGCCACTGTCTTTCTTTCTAGCCATGGTCTCATACTAAAACCTTGCATTACTTGAGCCGAGAATGGCTATGTAAGGTCACTAAATTCCATGAGACTTTGATTTTTGGTTCACAAAGATCATGCCTATATTCTGGTCAAATGAGCCATGATAATTCATAAGGAATAACCATTAAAATATGATGGCACAGATATAACAGAACCATTGGATAGAAATGCTCTCATTATCTAATGAGGAATTTCACGTTATGTTGTGCAACGATTTCCATAATATTACAGTGGGAGTTTGCACACCTAATAGAGGGTGTGAGATGGGAAAATTCATGTCACTTACCATCAAAAAACCCTTTCCACCATTAAATGGAAATGCATCACTATGCATGGAGGTCCATGACCTGGTGGGAACCCTGACTCAAGTTAAGGTGGCAGGTTCCACCCAGGATACAGATAATGTGTACTCATGTTGTGGAAAGGCTATTGACATGGCACACTAACCACGTGACAAGTGGCATGAAAATATGGCCTTTTTGGATGGCTAAGGAGATGGGTTTTGTGTGACACGTGGCATCCTCAAGGAGGTCCATGTTGCAAGATGATGTCACCCTGATGTTAGAATGATGTCAATGAGATACTATAGGAGTGCGTGACGTGGAGGTTATGTTGATGTGGCACATAGGTGACACATGGTAGTGGTATTAGTTCCATTTGGATTGGGGTTTCCATGTGGTATTGATAGGGGTAATACAAGTGGCAGGAGGATGTGACAACGAAACTCAGGATCATGGAGGAAATTTGTGGTGCTATTTCTTAGTAGGTTCAAAGTTAACAAAAACCACATGGTAGATAGAAGGCATGGGAGAGAAATTATCTCCATTACCTAGTAGGAATGCTTATGTCACACAATGAAGGTGAGAACAGAGTACACTAAGAGAAAAGGGCATGGTCGGATGAGAGTTCTAGATGGGGAATCTCTTTGTTAGTGGAAGGAAATAACTCCATCACATCATGATATTTTGGAATAGAATGTTCTGAGAGGTTAGAGTAGTGGCATGATGGTACTATGGAACTATGACATGGTGGGAACCACTTTGGACCTTATGTGAGGTGGTAGTGCCACATGGTTGATCCTTATTTATGTGGCAAGCTAATGGGATCATAAATTTTGATTTAGGCATCAGATCGAGGAAAAAATTATATCGTCGAAAATCTTTTGATGAGCCAAATGCGAGGGTATTGTCCAAAGTTAATTCAATTAATTTTGGGGAAGGAGAAATTTTGTAACCCCATTTCCATGATGAGACAATAGAGGTTAGGTTAATTAAAAGGAACATCTCCCATTTGACTAGGATTAATCCAAGGAGTGGGAGGGAGCGTTACAGGGTGCTATCAGAGCATGGTTCAACATTGGACCTTGAAGGGCTTAGAATTGAACAGCATAAGTCTCTATCACAATGTCCAGCCCGAGAAAAGGTACAACACTCGATATTTAGAAATCAAATTTAGAGTTTTGTTATAATGTGGCAATCGAGTGCTCGAGATTCAACACTTGGACTAAATTGGTTTAGAAGGATGGTTCTTAACTCTATTTTACAGAGCATAGTAAGATTCTAATGATTGTTTGTTGTGTGCTACTTTGATCCAGGTGGATATTGGTGGCCACCTGCCTATTCCTCTTGGACCCCCAACACTGTCTCTTTCAGTTTTTTTGTTCCCTTAATTATAGCATAGTTTACTATTTTTGGCAGTTTTTCGAGTCCTAAACTTCCAGAGCCGTTTTGAGGCCCGAAACGATGTTTTTAGGGAAAAAAGAGAGATTTAAACTGTCCTAAAGCTTGTCAGTTTGTTTTTGGCCTTCTCTTCAAGATCTTCGAAACGAGGTATTATGATATCCAAACAAAGATTGTATGCCAAAGTTATGACCTTGGGAATTTGATGTACCAATTGACCCAAATGGGACCCACAGTTTTGGTGCTTCATCTCCTAGGGTTAGGTTTTTGGATGTTAAGGGTTTTCCATTGTTTCTCAATAATAAATAGGCCTTTGAGCCTCATTATAACACAGTTTAGAGGCATTTAGCCGCCACATCTCTTCTCAGAGATAAGCTACCATCGCCTGAGCTAGTCTTATTTCCATTCTGTTTGTAAGCATATTCTAGTATTTGATATTAATGAAATGAAGTGTTATTTCTACTGAATCTTTGTATTTATGGCTATATCTGTAATTTTTTGCATTCCTATTTAAATCTGGATCAGTGGTATCAGAGCAGTCTGCTCTTTCTCTGTTTTTCTTTGCATTTCCCCAACGATGTCGAGATATAAGGAGTTAGGGCTCGATCTGGTTGAATATTTTTTGCAAGATCAGCTTCGCAAATCCCGACGACCTCCCATGCCAGAAGAAAAGAAAGACGGGGGAGCACGATATCCTTTCAAAATGTTGCTCAAGGAAGCCCTCAAGCGATAAAGGGATGTAATGATGGATAACTTTGCCCAAATCCTTCGACGACTACCCACAGGCGATGCATCTTCATCCAGCAGCCACTCTCGAGGCACCACTCCTTTTAAGGTAAAGTTAACTTTGATATTCCCATATTTGAAGGCCTGATAGATGCAAACACCATAGATAAATGGTTAAATCTATTGGAAGGATATTTTCAGTTCATGACTTTTCCAATCGAGAAAATATTTCTTTTTCACTTCTCAAAGCCACCCCACACGTCAAGGACTGGTGGGAAACCTACTGCGAACAAGAGGACGAGAGTGAACCCTTGTTGTTTTTAGCCACACCCACTTAGCATTCTTTCTAAGACGCCATCAAGGAACAATATTACCATGTCAGGAGCTATGAAGATAAATACATAAAGTGGAACATGCTACGGCAGGGAAGGGACCAAGATGTGTTGGAGTTCACAAATATTTTCCATTCCCTTCCCACAAAATTGGGTATCAAGGATACTGAGTGGCATTTGGTGCTAAAGTATCGCAGCTATATACACAAGCACATCCAGGATGAGATGGAGTTCCTGGATATTTCCTTGCTTAACATGGCGTACCAGTATGCTGTCAAGATTGAGCAGAAGTTTAAACATAAGAAGCAGGACTTTGGATCCGCGGATCCAAAGCAAGGAAAAGGCACCCCTAAACCACATAACAAAGGAAAAAGCCAAGGCGAGGCTACAGAGGGCAGCCCGTCGAAGCCGCAAGCAAAGAACAACACCATGAACACAAAGAAGGACACGAGAAAATGGTGTGAGTTCCATAAGAGCTCCACTCACAATACAAGTGAGTGTCGGACCAAGCAGTCACTAGTGGCCAAGCTGAAGGCTTTTGAATCAGACGCATGTTTCGACTCTGAATCAGAACCCGATAAGGGAACTGACAAAGGGAAGAAAATCATTGATGCGGAGCCCAATGCCACCGTGGCCACCACCAAGATCCAAAAGATTGAGCCTGAATATCAAAAGGAGGGGGAATGCCTCTTCCACTCATAGATTTGGCTGAAGGGTTCTCTGCTGCAATTCATTGTCCAGAGTGGGAGCCAAAAGAATCTCATTTCAGCAGAGGCCATGAAGCAGTTGGGCCTAAAGACTACAACACATCCTCAGTTGTATGCCATCAAATGGCTTCACCAAGGACGATATCTTCACGTCAGCCAGTAGTGTCGCCTTCCCTACATCATCAATCCCTTCACAGATGAGGTACTATGTGATGTTGCTCCTCTTGAAGTCTGTGATTTATTGTTAAGACAACCATGCTTGTGGAAGAGACATGTTGTATATGAGTCTAGACCTCGCTCTGTGATTATTACCTTGGCCAACAACTTGTACAGGATACCAAAGGTATCCCTGCCTGCCACAATCTCTTTAATCACTCTAAAACAATGCAGTAATATCATTTCCCAGACCATGAAATTTTCTTTTACTTATGATTCGCCCTCAGGGCAAGAAGAAGGTCATGACCATGGCTTACAGGAAAGGCTCCTCTGCAGAGAAGCAACAGATGGAATAGGCTGTGGAGGAGTACAAGGATATTTTCACCTCACCTACAGGGGTACCTCTACACTTTCAGGTCAATCACTCCATTGATCTGACCCTGGATGCGTTGCTGCCCAATGGGTCGATCTATCAACGCTCTATTATGGAGAACGATGATATCAGGAGGCAGATTCAGGAACTATTTTAGAAAGGGCACATCAGGCCAAGATTATCACCCTGTGGGAGCCCGATTGTATTGGTATAGAAGAAGGAAGGGACCTGGAGGCTCTGTATTGAACACCGAGCATTGAAAAAGATCATTATTTGGAATAGGTACACAATCCTACGGATTGATGAACTTCTTGACTAGCTGAAGGTGGGAAAATATTTCAGCAAGATTGACTTGAAGTCAGGTTATCAATAGGTGCCTATCGAACCCTCCGATGTGTGGAATATTGCCTTTAAATCCAAGGATGGCCTTTTCAAATGGTTGGTCATGCCATTTGGATTGACGAACGCCCCTGCAACCTTCATGAGACTAATGGACGACATATTGCAACCCTTCACCAATGCATTCGTGGTGTTGTATTTGGATGACATCTTGATCTTCAGCCACAGTTGGGATGATCACCTCCACCATATTCAACAGGTCCTTCAAACCCTACGACAACACAAGTTTTTTGCTAACTTGGAGAAATGCACCTTTGGCCTAACCCAGGTTCAATATCTAGGGTACATAATTGATGAGTAGGGTGTACATGTGGACCCATCCAAGATACAAGTCATTCGAGATTGGCCAGCCCCAACCACTCTAACAGAGCTCCATAGCTTTTTGGGTCTTGCCAACTTCTACCGTAGGTTCGTGTTGGGGTTCTCTCATATCACTTGGCCTTTAAGTCAAGTCACCAAAGGCAAAGCAAAAGCAAAGTTTTTTTGGTCTGAAACCCAACAGCAAGCGTTCTCTGAGTTGAAGAATCGCCTCTATTCTACACCAGTTCTCACATTACCATACCTGCAACAACCATTTGAGATTGAGACAGATGCCTTTGACTATGCTATTGGTGTGGTTCTTACTCAGCATGGGCATCCAGTGGCTTACCACAGTGAGACACTTTTAGACACAGTCCGAAAGTACCCCACTTACGACAAAGAAATGTATTCCATTGTGTACGCCTGTTGTCAATGGAAGCATTACATTCTGGGGAAAGAAATGGTCATCCTCATAGACCACTAACCTCTACAGTTCATGCAGACACAAGGGAAGTTACAGAACAACCGCCATTAGAAATGGTCCACCTACCTCCAATAGCTCCATTCGAACATTAAGTATAAGAATGGCAGCAACAATAATGTCATTGATTGCCTCAGCCGACCACTAATCATGGCACTGATCATTGTGCTTGACTCCTGTGTGCATGAGACATCGAGGTGGCCGCATCTTTACTAGAGCAATCTAAAATTCAGTAGAACATACCAGACACTCCTGGAAGGGAAGCAAGTTCTAATTTTTCACCTCCAGGATGCATTGTTAATGCCACCTAGGACACATCTATGTTCCTTCAAGCGAGCATGCCAAGATGATTTTGGAGGCGCACTACAGTCGGGTCGTTGGACATTTTGGAGTAGACAAAATAGTGGTGGTATTGCAGAAGTATTTTGATTGGCCAAAACTTCATCATGATGTTAAGAAGTACATTAGATCCTGCACCACCTGTGTCATTTCCAAACCAACCATCAAGAAGAAAGGCCTATATACTCCTATACCTACTCCTAGTCGTCCTTGGGAATCTATCTCCATGGATTACATGTCAAGTCTCCCTTCTACTAAGCACGTAAATGATTGTGTTTTCATGGTCGTCGACAGATTCTCTAAGATGGCCATCATGGCAGCCTGCAAAAAGCGTATCACAACAAAGGCCATTGCTAAGCTCTTCTTTGAGCAAGTGTGGTTACACTTCGAGATCCCACAGTCCATTGTCTTAGATCGGGACAACAGATTCTTGAGTGCATTTTAATCAAGTCTATGATCGATGCTAGGTACAAAACTTACTAACTCCATGACTTTCCATTCCCAAACTAATGGCCAAACAGAAGTTTTCAAGAGGATGATCATACACATTCTATGCATGTACAACTCGAAGCATCCACACACATGGGATGAAAGCCTCCCATATGTCTAGCACAGCTACAACAGAGCTCTCCACAGCTCAACGGGCAACAGCCCCTTTTAGTTAGGGCTGGGATTTCATCCATTATGTCCCATTGATGTGGCCATACCATTTGCAGCTACTCAGGCAAATTTGGCTCATGTCCATTCCGAAGTCGACAGGGCTAACAGCTTCATTGAGCGCATCCAATACATTCACCAGCAGGTCCATGATATATTCGACATATCCAATGCTAAGTACAAGCAACGCCATGATCAACACCGGGTGTCACACAAGTTCTAGGTGGGAACGAAGTTTGGCTACATTTGTAGAAGGAGCATCTCGTTGGACCCCACTGCAAGCTTTTCCCACTCCAATATGGGCCATACACCATCACCAAGGCTGTAGGGGACAATGCCTTCGAGCTTTGCATTCCACCATTCCTTGGTCTTCACCTAGTGTTCAATGTAGACCATCTTAGGCCATACTTTCCACCATTGTTGGACACATGCTCCGTTGCAGTATAGCTCACACCAACAGAACTAAACCCAAGCTACATGGAATAGGCCACCACTGATTGGATCATGGACACACAGATCAAGAACACTCGCCAGCAGAAGATCCAACTATATGAGGTTGTCAAAGTTGGCCAACTCCTTCACCAAGAACCAAGTTCAGTAGAAGTTTCCCCATCTCATCCAGGCACTTAATGCAATGGGGACCATTGCTTCCTAAGGGGGGAGGAATGATCCAGGTGGATATTGGTGGCCACCTGCCTATTCCACTTAGACCCCCAACACTGTCTCTTTCAGTTTTTCGGTTTCTTTATTTGCAGCATAGTTTAATATTTTTGGCGGTTTTTCGGGTCTTGAACTTTTGGACCCGTTTTGAGGCACTAAACGACATTTTTAGGGAAAACAAAGAGATCAAAAATGTCCCAAACCAACTTCCATGCTTGTTTTTGGCCTTCTCTTCAAGATCTTTGAAACAAAGTATTATGATAGCCAAACAGAGATCGTATGCCAAAGTTCGCCTATGGTTGGGAGGAGAGTTGTAGTCCCTCTCTCAATTATTGGTCATCCAACTATTAAGATAAGTTTATACTTTTGTCTTGTGCATGTTGGTGCAATGAATGATGAATAATGTTATTGTATGATAATGGATGAATCAACGCTATCAAAGAAGGATATGTAATCCAATGTGTTGCAATGTGATTATTATGTGAATGGTTGTCATGATTGTGTGGGACTTGTTGATCCTTGTAATGGTCATATGCTCCTGAATGGAAAGGTACTTACATTATTATGTTTTATTGTTTGGCATGTCCAACTGATGGTGGCTATGTACGATTTCCATTATATGCTATGTATAAATAACTAGAACAGTTGTTGTGTAAAGTTTGTTGTAGGTTTGTGGTCAATGATGTAAGTGTTTAATAAATCCCATTGAACTGTTGTGCGAGCATAAATCCACGAGTTGTATGTTAAAATGGTGAAGTAGTCTCTATGTCTTGGAGCTAATGAGCTTTTTTGTTAAAATGCTGCTTATGGCATGATAACGGAATATGTGGACTTCTATTATGAATGATGGGCCACTGTCTTTCTTTCTAGGCATGGTCTCATACTAAAACCTTGCATTACTTGAGTCGATAATGGCTATGTAAGGCCACTAAATTTCATGAGACTTTGATTTTGGGTTCACAACAATCATGCCTATATTCAGGTCGAATGAGCCACAATAATTCATAAGTAATAACCGTAAAACTATGATGGCACAGAGATAACGAAAGCATTGGATAGAAATGCTCTCATTATCTAATGAGGAATTTCACGTTATGTTGTGCAACGCTTTCCATAATATTACAATGGGAGTTTTCACACTTGATAGAGGGTGTGAGATGAGAAAATTCTTGTCACTTACCATCGAAAAACCCTCTCCACCATTAAATGGAAATGCAGCACTATGCATGGAGGTCCATGACCAAGTGGGACCCCTGACTCAAGTTAAGGTGGTAGGTTCCACCTAGGATACAGATAATGTGTACTCATGTTGTGGAAAGGTTGTTGACATGGGACACTAACAACGTGACAAGTGGCATGCAAATATGGCCTTTTTGGATGGCTAAGGGTATGGGTTTTCGTGTGACACATGGCATCCTCAAGGAATGTCATGTTGCAAGGTGATGTCACCCTGATGTTAGAATGACATCAATTAGATACTATAGGAGTGACATGGAGGTTATGTTGATGTGGCACATAGGTGACACATGGTAGTGGTTTTAGTTCCATTTGGATTTTGGTTTCCATGTGGTACTGACGTGGTAATACAAGTGGCAGGATGATTTGACCACAGAACTCGAGATCATGGAGGAAATTTGTGGTGCTATTTCTTAGTAGGTCCAGATTTAACAAAAACTATATGGTAGACAGAAGGCATGGGAGAGAAACTATCTCCACTACCTAGTAGGAATGCTTATGTCACACAATGGAGGTGAGGACAGAGTACAATGAGAGAAAATGACATGGTCAGATGAGATTTCTAGATGGGAATCTCTTTGTTAGTAGAAGGAAATAAGTCCATCACATCATGATATTTTGGAATAGAATGTTCTCAGAGGTTGGAGTAGTGGCATGATGGCACAGTGCAACTATGGCACTATGAAATGGTGGGAACCACTTTTGACCTTATGTGAGGTGGCAGTGACACATGGTTGATCCTTATTGATGTGGCAAGGTAATCGGGTCATTAATTTTGATTTAGGCACCATATCGAGGAAAAATTTATATCGTCGAAAATATTTTAACGAGCCAAATGTGAGGGTACTGTCCAAAGTTAATTCCAATAATTTTGGGGAAAGAGAAATTTTGTAACCCCATTTACATGATGAGACAATATAGGTTGGGTTAATTAAAAGGAACACCTCCCATTCGACTACGATTAATCCAAGGAGTGGGAGGGAGCATTACAAGGTGCTATCAGAGCATGGTTGAACATTGGACCTTGATGGGCTCAGAATTAAACAGCATAAGTCTCTATTACAATGTCTAGCCAGAGAAAAGGTACTACACTCGATATTTAGAAATCAAATTTAGAGTTTTGTTATAGTGTGGCAATCGAGTGCCCGAGATTCAACACTTAGACTAAATTGGTTTAGAAGGATGATTCTTAAGTCAATTTTACAGAGCATAGTAAGATTATAATGATTTTTTAGTGTGTGCTACTTTGATCCAAGTGGATATTGGTGGCCACCCACCTAGTCTCTTTCAGTTTTTTTGGTTTCCTTAATTGTAGCACAGTTTATTATTTTTGGAAGTTTTTCGGGTCCTGAACTTCTAGAGCTGTTTTGAGGCCCTAAACCACATTTTTAGGGAAAACAGAGAGACCAAAAACGTCCCAAACCATCTTTTTAGCTTTTTGTCGACCCTCTCTCTGAGATATTTGAAACGAGGTATTATGATAGCCAAATGGAGATCATATGCCAAAGTTATGACCCTGGGAAGTTGATGTACCAATTTACCCAAACGGGGCCACATTTTTGGCGCTTCATCTCCTAGGGTTAGGTTTTTGGATGTTTAGGGTTTTCCATTGTTTCTCAATAATAAATAGGCCTTTGAGCGTCATTGTAACACAGTTCAGAGGCATGTAGCCGCCACATCTCTTCTAAGAGATAAGCTACCATCGCTCGTATTAGTCTTATTTCCATTCTGTTTGTAAGCATATTTCAGTATTTGATATTAATGAAATGAAGTGTTATTTCTACTGCGTCTTTGTATTTATGGTTATATTTGTAATTTGTTGCGTTCCTATTTGAATCCGGATCATACTTGTAGAATTTTGGCTATGGATTTCATGTTATATGCAAGTATTTATTCTGATACAATTGTTATTTCCTAACATTTATACTAACCTAAATAGTGGTGTTTGAAATAGCCTCACAACCATATGCTTACATAAGATTTGCCAAGGCGATAATGAGCATGTTTTATTTGTATTGTGGGTTGGCTAACATTTATTTGTTTATCAAAACACACAAAAATACACCAGGAATGAATAATATGATGGAGTAGCACATTGTTGATAAATTCCAATATTATCAGGAAGAAGAATGAGTTGGAAAGAGGATAGAGGAATACTCCCTTAACTAGATGAACACCATTATAAGCATGAGGGTTGAGATGAGAAGTTACAAGGTTAATAATCAAATACTTTTCATGGATTAAGAGCATCAAGAAGAAGTGAATGAAATTATACTATGGATCCTATCAAAATTGCAAAGGAAGAGGTAAGATGATCTACGTGTCAGCCACCTAGGAAAGGATAAAGGTAGAAAAAAATCATTAGGACTTGGAAAGCATGAATTGAAGACTGATGGTGTAGAAGGAAATAGATCTAATAAAATACATACCATGGCAAGAAATGATATAGTGAGAGGTGAAACTCCATTGATTACTCTAGATATGAGGTCAAGAAGTCATGAAGCTATGTAGTGTTGAAAGTAAAATATATTACTAGTAGAAAAGGACAGGAAAATGCTTCATGAAAAAAGAATTAAAGGAGAAAAAATCTCCTATATTTTATAGATAGGTATATAAGGTTGAGGAAGCAGGGGAATAGCTTCTAGGGATGAATAACTATTTTAAGTTACAAGATTACTCTAATAATATGATGTCAAGAGTAGCCATCTTCATCCTAAATGGAAAGGTTGATATCTTGTGGGAATATTTGAGGAATGTAAAGGATATCGAAGAGAAATAATTGTCCTAGAGTAGATTTCGGAGGTATTTTAGGGAAAATTACCTATGTGAAAGGTACTATGACAGCAAGGATAAGGAATTCCATGAGCACAAACTAAGGAAGCTATCTTCTAACGAATATACAACCATATTTTTAGAGCGTTTGAGATATGTACCTTACATCGAGGATGAGAAGATAAAGATTCAAATATATCTCAGTGGACTACCTCAGGTATTCAGGGACAATAGAATTTGATGAGCCTAAGACTTTAGAGGATGCCATCAGGAAGATGAGGTATTGCTACAAACAATGAAAGCACAAATACAAGTTCAGGTTGATTTGAAAATGAGGGGCAAACCCAATTTTAAAAGGAAAGGACAAAAGTCTACAAAAGGAAATGTGAAGTTTGCAACTTCTACCCTGGGTGAATATTAATAGAAAAACATTAATTTTGATAAGGATCAACTCACTAAGCTCATTCGAGAAAAATTCAAGAGGTTTAGAGGAGGACCTATCTAGTGTTGGACATGTGGAGAAAACCACTGGCAGAGAGACTATCCTCGGTGACAATGAAATAGTCCAAGGATGTATAATGTGCAAGAAGTGGAGACCATCAAGGATATGGCTTAGAGTGTGCCACGAATTTATTTCACATTAGAAAATAGGAAGGTTGATCACCAAACATCCATGATCGAGATGAAAGGTATGATTCATAAATAGTTGGTTTGAATTCTGGTATAACTATGTTTTAATTTCAGTTATATTAGCCTCGAGATTTTAGAGAGGTGTGCGTTGTAGAGCATAGCCCATGACAGGTTTTGGTTGGTTCAGTTAGTCGTGAGGACTAAGAAGCAAGTTGAACGTGTGGTAAGCACTTGATCTATAGTAATAAATGGCATGCCCGCACGTACAAATCTGAACTTATTACCATTGGGTTCATATGATGTGTTGGTCAGTGTGGATTGGCTAGTAGGCCATAATACCAAAGTTTATTTCTTCAAAAAAACAATCAAATTCATTAATAATGAAGGGAAAAGGTGATGCTACAAAGGAAAATAAAGTCAATGATAGTTTGGAAAATCACTGCACTACAATTGAAGAGGTGCAACCATAATGGATGTGGATTGTATGTTGTCTAGGTGACCAACTAGTTTGAAATAAACAACAATGGTCTGGAGGAGCACCCAATCTTAAAAAAATTTGAAGATGTATTCCCTAAAGATATTCCAAGATTGTCACCAAGGAGGGAAATCAACTTTTCAATTGAATTACTACTAAGATCAGTGTCGATGTTGAAATATCCATATTAAATGAGTACACCATAGCTAGTAGAGTTAAAATTAAAATTAAAGAAAATATTGGACTGAGGTTACATTAGACCCAACATATCACCTTGGGGAGCTCCTGTGTTATTCGTGAAGAAAAAGAATGGCACATTGAGACTTTGCATTGACTATAGGAAGCTCAATAAAGCCACAATCAAGAATATATATCCTTTATCGAGGATTGATGATCTATTTGACCAATTTAGAGTATTTGTTGTGTTATTCAATATCTATTTTAGATTTGGGTACCATCATGTATGAATCAAGGATGAAGATATTCACAAAATGACATTTAGAACTAGGTATGGTAACTATGAATTTTTTGTTGTGTTGTTTGGGCTCACAAACACCCCAACAACGTTTATGTGGTTAATGAATAATGTTATCAATCCATATTTCGACAAATTTGTATTGGTCTTTGTCGATGACATCTTGGTTTATTCAAAATATAAGGAATTCACATGAAAAAAAATTGGCACCAGTGTTGTAATTGCTGAGAGAGCACAAACTATATGCCAAACTCAGCAAGTGTGAATTCTTCCAGGAACAAGTTCAATATTTGGGACATATTGTGTCTAAAGGAAGAGTAGTAGTGGACCTATATAAGATCCAAGCCATTATGGAGTGTCCTACTCCTTAGAACGTTATAGAAGTCATATCCTTCATGGGATTGTCCAATTATTACTAAAGGTTCATCCATAAATTCTCAAGGATTGGAGATCCAATCATGTAATTGTAAAAGAAAGGAATTAAATTCCAATGGACACTATAATGTGAGGCCATATTTGATAAATTTAAATATTTTTTCACACATGCACCAATATTGAGAATAACAAACCCAAAAAAATATTTTTTTGTGTGCACAAATTCGTACAAGGAGGGGATCGATGGAGTCCCCATGTAGGAAGGATAGGTGGTCTATTATGAGTCAAGGAAGTTGAATGAGCATGAGAAAAATTATGCCACACATGACTTGGAGTTGGCAGCAATAGTGCATGCATTGAAAATGTGGAGGCATTACCTCCTTGGAAGGAAATTTGTTTTGATATCAGATCATGGAGGGTTGAGGTATTTATTTGATTAGCCTAAGTTGAATGTATGACAGGAAAGGTGGTTAGCCTTGATTAGTCAAATTTACTTTGAGATCAAGTACAATAAATTTAAGGTAAAAAATTAGTAGATGCACTTAGTAGATAGCTACAGGTGGCTCATGTGGCATCTATAAGTGCTTGTGAGATTGACACTAAAGAAAATATTAAACAATAAATTCTTTAGGATGAACACTACCAACAAGTGAAGAAAATTTTCAATAAGAGCAAGAATGGGCACTAAGAAATTACTACTCGCTCACGAAGGATGGAATATTAAAGTTCAAAGGAAGGTGGTATATACCTTGTATGGGTGACTTAATGAAGTTCATTTCTAAAAAGACCATATTCAGGTCATTTAGGTTATCATAAAATTATAATAGCTGTGAAAAAGATTTACTATTAGACAAGAATGAAAAAGGATGTGGATAATGACATTACCATGCTTGGAATTCCAGCAAGTGAAGGTGGAGTGTAGACATCCAGTGGGATTTTTGAAACCAATCCTCATTCCTAAATAAAAGTGGGAGGTAATTTATATGGTCTTCATCACTGGACTGCTAGGAACATCTAGACAGCATGATGCCATAATGATGGTGGTAGATAAGCTGAGCAATGTATCTTATTTGTAAGGCCATTGATAAGGAAAGTGACATGGCTCGGATTTTTATAAGAGAAATAGTGACATTTCATGGTGTACCCAAGAAGGTTATCTTGGATAGGGATGTTAATTTCACCACAAAGTTTTGGAAGGCATTATTTACTATATTTGGAATAGAATTGGCATTTAGCATAGTGTATCATCCCCAAATAGATGGGAGGACTAAAAGAGTTAACAAAGTGCTAGAAGACATGCTCAGAATGTATGTAATGCATCAAACTAAAAGTGGGTAGAGTTTCTTCCTTTGGTAGAGTTTTCCTAAAACAATGATTACTAGGAATAATTGAAGATGAGTCCATTTAAGGCTCTTTATGGAAGAAAATGCAATACGCCTATTAGTTGGACTGATCCAATGAACATGGTGCATATAGGGCCTTATATGATGAAGGAGATGGAACATTAAGTAATTTTTATTAGGAAATAATTGAACACAACTCAAAATAGGAAAAAGAGCTATGCAGATCTGCAGAGAATGCATACAAAGTTCCAAGTGGGCCAACATGTTTACCTTCACATTAGACTAAGGAAGAGTGCACTAAGAATTGGGTCATGTGAAAAGATAGCATCTATATTTTGTGGACCATTTCAGATCATCAAATGAGTGGGGTTAGTGGCCTACAAAAAAAATTGCCACACACAATCAAGGCACATGTTGTTTTCCATATTTATTTGATTAAAAAGCATTTACATGATGTTATTAAATCATGTTGTTGATTAGTCAATGATACAGGTGAAATATAGGGGATAATTCCAGCCATAGCCAATGTGAATTCTAGATTAGAGGAAGCTCATGCTCCATAATTAAGTAATTGAGAAGTTCAAGGTGAAAGGGAGGTAATTTGGACCAAATGAAGCCACTTGGTAAATCGCTGAGAAAATGAGGGTATCGTGCCCATTTTTTTTGCTATGTAAGCAAATGTGAAGAGATATATTTTTAGATAAAGCTCTTATAAATTATGTATCTAAGTATAGAACACTAAGGATGGTGTTCCTGTAGGGTTTAGGGTATGTAACAACCCTTTTTTCTACCCTTCATGTAAATATTATTATATGAATTTATCCTGTAAATTGATGTGAATTATAAATGATGACTAGACTAAGAGAGACAAAATGGATTTAGAGTCTAGGAAGAAAACCTGCTTTGGAATGGCTTGGGAAAATATCCAAACTTTGAATGCTACAATTAATCTCCACCTATAGGGCATGTTTCATTAAACAAAAATGTACAAGTATTAAATTTGGAATATGGGCACTTGAGAAAAGGACTAGTCAGTCATGTGGGACAGTTGGTGTCAGTCAACACGTAAGAGGAAATTATGAAATGCATTCGAAGAAGAGAGGAGATACTAATAGAAAGGCATCATTTAAACAGACTAGAGGGAAAGAGACACAACATGGAAGGGAAAGCACATGCAAGATCAGGAATGCATGAATATGACCCAAGCATTGGTTTGCATTGCAGCAAAAAAAAATTGTGCATTAGTAGTGCATGGAAGCACTGGAAGAAACTTAACGTATGCTTAGGGTTGGGAGCTAGCTAAGGTACTTGAATAAAGGTTAAATTGTGTTGTGGATAAGGTAGAGAAACAATGGAATTTTGACTCCTACTTAGCAGATGGAGACATGGGTTAGTTTGGGACTTCCCTTGGAATTTTCATAGGTGGAGGCTTTAATGGTGGACTCTTGATTCATGTGAAAGCTATCAAGTGGAGGCATGATGTGCTCTAGGTCCCTACTGAATTGCAAGTGGAGGTGACGTGGGTCTGTTAGAGTCGGTCTGGTCAGTCCTCCGTCAGAGATCAAAACTCTTTATGCATTTAATTTTTAGGAGTCCCGCTCCATTCATCCAGCTGCATTCCACTAGGAGCATGCCATAATCTGACGAAAAAGGTCATGCTAGTCATTTCCCCTCATGTCTGCCTCCTGCTGGCTTAGGTCTTTTGTCAAATGATCACTAAAGTCCATGACAGTCAAGGTCTGGTCCTTTAATGGACAAAAGTCATTTTCGATAATTAGGTCTAGGGATCAATCAATTTGGTCTTCAACCATGTCCAATAAATACATGCAGGCCAGAGTGAGGCCCTTACAAAGTTATGATTCAGAGAGTTTCATCCTCATGTGGACAAATTTCGACTGTTCTTCAAAACTCTGTTTTGAAGAAAATTCAAACAGTGTCATTTGTGATAAAAATTTCAAAAAAGTCGTCAGTTGATTTCTTCAGGTGCAGTCATGGTTTCCGTGGCCAAATGCCCTGTCATAAAATCCCTGAAAAGAGTGCCGAAAACTTCATCATTTGACCTAAAATTTCAAAGGGAAAAGAGAAATTCAAGTGTTGCTTTAAGTCAATAAAAAAAGGCCAAAATGAAACATTAGCAAAGTGGGTTTTTGGAGAAGAAAAAATTGAACCCATGACTTCAAAGCCTTTAAATAGAGGTTTCCACAAGAAAACAAGGTCATTGTGCAAATCAAGGTCATAGAGAAACGTTGCAAAGTGATTAGGAGAGAAAAGTTGCGTGTTTAAGAGTGAGTGGGAGTCGTTTTCCAGAGTGCGGCGAACACAAAGAGGGGCGCGGCGTACACACAGAGTGCGGCGTACACACAGAGTGCGGCGCACACAGAGCCACCCCACAGTGCAAAATTTCTACGGGCGCGGCGCACACAACGAGCACGGCACACACCCACAAAGGCCCGAAACCGTGCCAAATTGCCTCAAGTTTCCTATGAAACCCCTCAAATCAACAGATATCACAACAACACCTAGTTTCATACCATCATCAAAGGGCAGCCCAAGTACAGTACCACAATAGTCATGGCATCTGAGCATTCATCAGAGTATGAGATGGAGACACAAAGTGATTCATCCTCAAAAGAACAGGCTCCCAGGAGACATCACAAGAGTGGAAAACATGTTAGGGATGAGCCAACCACCCTCACTGAATTGCAGGCCTTCCCTCTTGCCATGTCATGTTTCTAGCATCTATCATGTTTTGAGTTTTGTCAAAGAGTGGCTAATGTTCGAGTTCATCATGAGTTGGCCCGTCTTTTTGTGCTTCACCTACATGGAGATCACTCTATCTTGGCCGGTGTCACCTTCAAACTGACACCTAAAACTATCTCATTAGCAACCGGCATACGAATGTTGGAGAACCATGGCACAAGAAACAGAAGGTTGATCGGCAGCATTATGAGCCTTACATTAAGCCCAGTTTCTTGAGGCAGCTCACAAGAGTCTTTCCATTCTGATATTTGAAAGATGAATATGCTCCACTCATGAAGTTGATCATGAAGTACTTCAGCTGTGAGGGGAGGTTCTCTCATCTATAAGCCTATCACATCAGGTTGCTCATGCACTTTACCAGGGTACAGATGATGAACATCCCATATTTCATTTGTAGGAACTTAGAGAGGATGAACACCTTCATGCAGCACAAGACCCCTCAGCAGCAACTTAACAGTGTTTATCACTTTGCTCTTATTAAGATTTTGGTGGTTCATCAGCTGGGATTGCAGGGCATTACTTGGGATGATTTCATCTCCCATGACCTCTTCAGCACTTCATAGGTATTATCAGAGGTTAAGCATGAGGGTGAACCTTCTCGTCAGTATGAGCGCCATGAGACTGCTAGTGTGCCGGTTTTCATCACATATCAGAAAGCCACCAAACGTTTGTTTGCAGCAGAAAAGCAAGTGTTATCTCCACCCAGGGTGGAAAGGGCCTCGCTTCCTCCATCAGCATCACAGGAATAGGACAAAGGCAAGGAGCCAATGCAGGATGAGGGGCCTTCAGGTGAGCCATCAGGTGAAAGAGAGACATAATTCATTTTCCTTCATGATGATGATACAGATACAGAACCGACAAGTGCACAGCTTAAAGAAGTCATCCAGGAGCAACAAGCAGAGATTCAAGCCTTGTCCCTTGATTTGGAAAGAGCCAAATGGAACATGAAATATCTGGAGTAGAGGAACAAACAACTTGAGGATCGGCAAGCTGAGATAGAGTTGCAACTGATCAAGGAAAACCGGCAACACATCATGGCAGCACAAGGTAGACCTATGGAGCAAAGAGATGAGGATCGGGAGTATGTTTTAGAGAAAGTGAACGTTCACTTGGAGCAGCTGTTAGAGAAGGCTAAGAGGGAAAAAGCAATGCTGAGGTGCATGACTCACCATTACATGGCCTGAAACATGAGCTCCAAAGCGAGAATCAGGAGCCTAAAGGCGAAATTGAGGAAGGTGACAAAAAGAAAAAAGAGGCAAAGGGAGCCGATCAACTTCAGATATTGGCTGAAGCCTCTTTGGCCCAGCATAACAATTGATAAGGAAGCTCCAGCCCAAATTTCAAGAAATTTGGGGCAATTTTGGTCACATGGCAAATTTTTGGTCACAACACAGGTTTTTTCTCCATGTTAGGATTGGGAGCTCCAAATCACAAATGGTTTGCATTTTTGGATTTTACATGAAAAATCATGACTTCTGGTGCATGTACAAGAAGTTTGGGAAAGTTTTGAGTCCCCAGGAGGTCAAAAACACTCAAAAAATGACCTCTCTTCCCCTATTTTGACACACAAGAAGCAGTCTTGGGAGAATGAAGTTTTGGAGGGGAAAATGAGCACCAAATTCAGAAATTCCACTTGGGTGGGAAAGTAGACAGGCAAGGCTTTCCAACAAGCACACTTGGGCACAATTTAGACTCGTGAAGGTACCTCAAAATCACCTCCAAAGTGGCACAACACATATAGATTTGGGCGCGGCACACAAACACCTAAAAGGCCAAAATCGCGCCCGCTTCGCGAAATTTCGATTCGCGACTTTCTCCAAGTGGGCCCGCTCATTTACACTATATTTTTCTCAGCAACTAAGGCAATGTTTAAAAAGTATTTTCACTAAAGGTGGGCTCCTATCCAAGTGGCAAAGGAAGGCGAGCAGTCACCCAAGCCATTTGTCATTTTTGTAACGCTGCACCTGTAACTAATGGTTGGCTTTCCACTTCCACTTTGTAATGATTCAAAAAACTCCCCAACTCTTGGTCATTCTATTTCCTCATGGCATAGTCTATTTATTGTATGCAAACCATTTGCAAAAGGTTGGCTTGTAATTTCTGGGAGACTGTGGGAGAGAAACTCAGTTCTTCATTGTATATTTTGACAGAGGATTAATGAAAGGCAGCGGCTCTGTTTCATGAGATTCATGTGGTTGTGAGTGTAGCAAATGTGTCTCTTATGTTTCATATGTATTTCGTAATGTTTCACAATTCATTTCATATTCATTTCCAGTGAAATTTTCTAAGTTAGATAAGGTAGAATTCATTTTTATTGCTCTGCCTGTGGGAAAATTTCATGTTCAGTGTTCTTCTTCTGTTGAAAAGGATTCATGTACTTATGCCATTTTCACCCTCCTAAGCAATTCCTCCATTCCACGTTATTTCAAACTAAATTGCTAGACTTTCCGCCTGTCTTGCCTCATGAAGTAATCTGTGCCTTTGTATTAAATTCTCTACTCATTGTTGTCCATTGGTCCCATACCATCCCAGAAACTCAGTCATTCATAAAAAATTGCTTCTTGTATCCATATTTACTTACTAGCCTAAGATCAATATTTCACTGTTAGTCATCTCAGACCATTCCGTTTACTTATTCGCTGAGCGTGACTCGGAGAGAGCCCTCTCCTGTTCTGGTAGGGCTAGCTACCAGACTGAGCGTGGTTTATGGTTACCCTAAATTTTGCCTTCCTTCAGCCTAAGGCAGATTTAGGTGCTAACATAGTGGCGACTCCACTGGGGACGAAATTAATCCCCTTACTTCTTGATAATTCTAAGCTTCCGGATGATAAGTTTAGGATTGGATAGGCTGAGTAGGTTGGTTGTGTCCTTTGATTTTTCTCAATAGCACGCTGGCTTCTAGACGATATACCAGAGCTAATCCAGATCCAGATCCTCCGCACATCTACGAAAATCCCAATTTGATTTCAAGAATTCGTCGTCAAGAGAGCACTATAACTCCCATGTTCAAATCCCATTCATGTCCTGACATTTTTGAGTATCTTGAAGAGCTTGAGTTTGATGAGCAGTTTGAACTATCGTTGTTCGAAACCAAATCCAAAAGGGCAGTTGACTCTACTGTCCACAATCCACAGTTTCTTGTAGACTTGGAGACGGAAAGGGCTAACCGGTCAATTGATAATTACATTATAGCTCAGCTTCAAAATCCAATTGCTAGCCCCTTACAAACTGTGCACACTCCTCCAACACCTCCAAGGCCAAATCCACCAAGAGTGATGGCTGCCTGTTTTTCACCCCTTGTTCTACCTCAAGTTCTAGATGAGACGCTCGCAGATTATCAAAGCAAAATCCCGTTTTTTTATGGCACTCCTAACAGCATTACTACTCAGCAACATGTGGATAGAATGGCAGATTTCTATGAACTTCATGAGATCGATGTGGAGAATGTGGCAATGAGACTCTTTGTACAGACATTTGCAGGTGAAGTGAGGAAATGGTTCAGAGGTTTTCCGGCAGCACGTATCGCTACCTTGGCTGACCTACAAATGCAATTTTTAAACCGATGGGAAGTGAAAAGGAATCCTCTTCAAATTCTGGTTGAATATGAGCAAATCAAACGAAATGATTATGAGTCAGTCCAAGACTATTGCATTAGATTCAATTCAGTTTATAACGAAATTCCAGATCATCTAAGGCCACCTGTGGGACTAGCCATGGTGAAGTTCCCGGATGGTTTTGATGCTGACATGGCTTATCAATTAAGAGAGAGAGAACCGGCCACAATGGAAGACATGCATAAGATAGCGGTCAGCGTTGAAGAAAATCTGTTGACCAAGAGAGCTAGAGCAAAGGCAGAGAAAAAGGTCACCGTAAAAGAAGAGTCTTCCTCGGTAGATCAATTACTCCGGAAGGTAGAGCAGATGCTTGAAAGGGTGAAACTTGACAAACCAGAGCCACAAGTTATAAATCCTAACTTTTGTGGTTAGCAACAACCACAATATAGAATAAGATAGAGAGATCAGCGAGCCTAAGAGCAGACAACACAACGGCCAGTACAGACACCTTTGCAGCAAAATTTTGTGCATGGACCGGAGTCAGATGAGGACGGGAATATAATAGGTGAAGAAAACCACCTCTTTACTCCTGATGATTTGCCTATTTATCTCACTGAGGATGAGGAGTATGCAGAAAGTTCAGCTGTACACAAAGATGTAGATTTCATTCTAGCAAACGACACCGTCTTGGAGGAAGAATCAGATGAGTACCAAAGAGGCTATATGAATGCTCTGTCTGCCCAGCAGCAGCGATATTCACTTAGAAACAGAGATGTGCCGGTCAAACCAATTCAGAAAAGGAAGGATGTTGAGGCATCAAAGAATGATTCATCAGTTACACAAAGGAAAGGAAAGGAGGCAGTTGGTCCGGAGAGCAGCAAATCACCATCAGCAGAACAATCACATCAGCAAGTTGCATCGAAAGAAAAGGAAAAGAAAGAAATCCCAGTCAAAGAGGTAGAAAAGATTCCTGCTTTTAATTTAGAGAATGAGATTTCTAAATTAAAGGTATCCATCCCCTTGACTGAAATAATGAGGAACAGCAGTTATAGAGGGCAAGTATCTAAAATGTTGAATTTGGACCCAATGTCCGACATGGTGAATGTCGAAGACGATCAACCTGAAATGATTTTTGGGCCAGCATCGAATGGTGAGTCTCCTGATAGTGATGTGCCACCCTTTTATATCAGTTTAAGGTTGCATGATTTTGTGTTACATAATGCCATGTTCGATTCCGGAGCTTCTCACAATCTCATGCCCAAGGCTATCATTTATAAGCTTGGTCTGGACATCACCCGGCAATACCATGATCTCTATTCGTTTGATTCCAGCAGAGTAAGACATATAGGACTCATCAAAGACTTGGTTGTGAGTCTGGATCAACTCCCAATGAAGAATGTTTTGATGGATGTTGTTGTAACAGATATTCCTCCCAGGTTTGTCATGCTTCTTTCCAAGTCTTGGGCAGCGAAGTTGAAAGGGACACTACAACTTGATTTCTCCTATGAAACAATTCCAGTGTTTGGTTAGATGAGAAAACTGAATTGGGAACAAAAAATGAAATACATGATTACAAGCAAGGAGAAACCCATTAATCATCCAATTAATTATGTACATACAGATCTAGAGTCTTTTGTTTTGTATTCAGATAGTTTTAATGATGTAGATAGTCAGTTAGTTGAAGTAGAAAGCATTCCAAAAATAGTATAAAATTTCAGAGGAGTTTTAAAGAAAGAAGGACAAGAACAGCAGAGCACCGTTGAGCGATCAGTTGAAAGTAATGGACAGCAAGCAGAACAAGCACAGGAAATAGATTTTCAACACTTGAAAGAGGAGGAAGAAGGTTTGTGGACCATGGATTTCGATGGAGCAGTGGGAAATGATGGTGCTGGAATTGGAATTTGGGTACGCAGTCCTTTCTCCACCCCGAACAAAGTGCCTAGTAACATGCAGGTATGCTCTTACAAGTTGGCTTTTGATTGTTCAAACAATGAAGCTGAGTATGAAGCTCTGATTGCTAGCCTAAAGATTCTAAGGAAGCTTAATGCTAAGAGGATTTCAGTATATGGCGACTCTGAATTGGTGATTAAGCAGGTCAGAGGCAAATATCAAGCAAAGCATCCTCAGATTCGGGCTTACCGTAATGCAGTCCTAGACATCCTAAAATTATTTTCATAATACACCTTGACATGTGTGCCTCGTATACAAAATAGTATTGCTGATGCTCTTGCTAAGGCAGCAAGTAGTTTGAAGATCCCAATGAACTCTAGTAATAAATTCGAAATCCATGTCAAGCATCGTCCGACTGTCCCAGACAATCAGAGATATTGGCAAGTTTTCCAAGATGATGAGGAGATTGATGATTTTCTGCAAAACAAAGGTAAGTTCAAAGAAACCTCAATTGATGTAGAAAATGACGATGGTAAAGGTAATGGTACAGATGATGTGCAGATCAATCAAATGGACATGTTGCAGCTAAAGAATAACGTTATTCCTAAAGGCTTGATACCTTTAGAAGAACTCTTCGATCAAGATGATGTAGCCCGCAAACCAACATTGCAGCCAACAGAGAAGGGTGTGGAAGAGGTCAATGTCGGAACAGCTGCTAATCCTAAATTGGTAAAACTGTCCAAAGCATTGCCACCAAAGATCAAGGATAAATATATCAATTTGTTGTCTTCATTTGCAGATGTGTTTGCTTGCGACTATTCTGACTTAAAGACATATGATACCAATATAATTCAGCACACTATACCCATCAAGCCCAATCAAAAACCATTCAGACAGAAGTTGAGAAGGCTAAATCCAAAGTTGTTGCCATCTATTGAAAAGGAGATAAACAGGTTGTACAAATCAGGGATCATTGTTCCCATCAGATTTTCAGATTGGATCTCTAATTTGGTGCCCGTACGAAAGAAGACAGGTGAGATTTGCGTATGCATTGATTTTATAAATCTCAATAAAGTTTCGTTGAAAGATAATTATCCACTGCCCTAAATGGACCATATACTTCAGCGAGTAGTGGGAGCATCTCGTATGTCACTACTTGATGGTTATTCTGGATATAACCAAGTTTCTGTCCATGAAGATGACCAAGACAAGACAGCGTTCACCACTCCATGGGGAACCTTTCATTATGCTAAAATGCCTTTCAGTTTAAAGAATGTGGGTGCCACATTTCAGCATGCAATGGACTTGGCTTTTGAAAATGAGAAGGATGTATTTTTGGTTGTGTACCTGGATGATTTGACGGTGTTTTCCAAATCTGATGAAGAGCACATGTACCATCTAAAAACTGTCTTTCAAAAGTGCAGAAAATATGGCTTGTCGCTGAATCCAAAAAAGAGCTTGTTCGCCATGGAGGAAGGCAAACTACTTGGGCACATTATCTCAAAAGATGGCATTCGTATTGACCCAGCACGTGTGCAAGCAATTCAGCAAATCGATCTGCCCCAGAATAAGAAAGAGATACAATCTTTCAATGGTAAAATGAATTTTCTACACCGCTTTGTACCTAATCTTGCTGAGCACCTAAGAGAGATGAAAAACATGCTTAAGAAGGACAGCCAAGTGAAGTGGACGGAGGAGGCTGTAAAATCTTTCAATTTAGTCAAATTGGCTCTTTCTTCAGCTCCCGTTCTAGTCAACTCGAACTACACTCAGGATTTCATATTGTTTTCATTTGCTTCGGAGCACACTATGGCAGCTGTGTTATTGCATAAAAGAGATGATCATGAAAGACCCATTGCATTCTTCAACAAAGTTATAAGAGAGGCAGCCTTAAAATACAACATCATTGAGAAGCAAGCCCTTGCACTTGTGAAGGCATTGAAAGATTTCCGGGTATATATTCTACATTGTCATATTTTGACCTATGTTCCTAACGTTGCTGTCAAAGATGTTCTAGTGCAGACCGATCCGGAAGGAAGACGAGGCAAATGGATTGCAGCCTTGCTGGAATATGATGTGGAAATAACGCCCACAAAGCTGGTTAAAGGACAGGGATTGGCAAATTTAATGGCCGAATCAAACTTGCACGCCTTGGACATAAATCTGATCGCTGCTATGTCCAATGAGAATGAGGAAGGATCATCAATTCAGGTATCTGAAATGTTTGCTCTTTCTCCATGGTATTCAGACATCATATATGTGCTTCAAAATTTGTCACCACCACCTGGCATGACTAGAAACAAAGCTAAAACTCGCAAATTAAAGGCTGCCAAGTTTTTCATTCTAAACTCTACACTTTATTGGAAAGATCCAGGTGGCGTTCTTTTGAATTGTTTGGTGGAAGAAGAAGCAAAGAAGGTCATGGAGGACTGCCACCAAGGAGATTGTGGTGGTCACCTTTTTTGGAAGTCAACAGCAAATAAAATTCTGAGAGCAGGGTACTATTGGCCGACATTGTTCGCTGATGTATATAAGATGGTCAAGCATTGTCATAAGTGTCAGATTTTCGAAGGAAAGCAGAATTTACAACCTTTGCCACTTAAGCCTATTGAGGTGAGTGCTCCTTTCCAGCAATGGGGATTGGATTTCATTGGTGAAATTCATCCCGCTTCTTCCGGTCAGCATAGATGGATCCTCACAGCGACAGATTATTTCACGAAATGGATCGAGGCAATTCCCACCAGGGAAGCTACTGATGCGCTAATCATTTCATTCCTTGAAAATAACATCTTGTCTCGCTTTGGTTGCCCGAATAAGTTAATCACGGATAATGCAGCAGCTTTCAAATCAAAAAGGATGGTAGAGTTTTTTCATAAATATCACATCATTTTGGGTCACTCAACTTCCTATCATCCGCAAGGCAATGGATTGGTGGAGTCTTCGAACAAATCATTGGTCAACATCATCAAGAAGCTGCTAGAAATAAATAAGAAGAGCTGGCATAAGAGGTTGGTCAATGCACTGTGGGCAGATCGGGTCAGTCAGAAGAAATCCATTGGTACATCACCGTTTGAGCTTGTTTATGGAGTTGATACAGTATTTCCTACCTCCCTCGCTGCCCCGGTAGTCAAAATTCTTCAGGTGGCCGGCAGTGAAGAAGACCCCATGCAGAGAAGGTTGAATCAAATGGTCCACTTGCAGCAGACTAGAGAAGAAGTTTTCAAGAACACATCCAAATTGCAGGAGAAGATCAAGAAAATTTATGACAGAAAAGAAAAGGCGGATAAATTTCAGTTGGATGATATGGTGTTGAAGTGGGATGCAAGGAATGAGGAAAAAGGTAAGCACGGTAAGTTCGAGAATCTTTGGAAAGGTCCTTTCAAGATTGCAGCATATCGGGGTCAGAATGCCTTTCTTCTGAAGGAAATGAATGGGGAAGATTGTCCAGGAGGGCCGATCAATGGTCGGCTACTCAAGCGGTACCATTTCTGAGTTGTTAACACTGCTTCCACTGCCATTGTAAATACCATTTTTATTTCAGTTTGGTTTGAGTTTTTCAAGTTAGTCTTCAAGTCATTTCAATGTCAAGTTTGAGTCAATTTTTGTTTGTCATTTTAGTTTCATAAATGAGTCAGATTCCTGTGTTGTTTGTCGAAAAAATGACTCCATAGCCCAATGGACGAAGGCACTGTCTAGCTCTTCCAGAGATATGTTGTTCTTGGCACCTCCAAGGAGCTATCATCCCCCATTGGATCCAATGTTAGAGTCGATCTGGTCAGTCCTCCGTCAGAGATCAAAACTCTTTATGCATTTCATTTTTAGGAGTCTCGCTCCATTTACCCAGCTGCATTCCACTAGGAGCATGCCATAATCTGACGGAAAAGGTCATGCTAGTCATTTCCCCTCATTTCTAGCTCTTGCTAGATTAGGTCTTTTGTCAAATGATCACTAAAGTCCATGACAGTCAAGCTCTGGTCCTTTAATGGACAAAAGTCATTTTCGATAATTAGGTATAGGGATTAATCAATCTGGTCTTCAACCATGTCCAATAAAGCCATGTAGGCCAGAGTGAGGCCCTTACAAAGTTATGATTCAGAGAGTTTCATCGTCATGTGGACAAATTTCGATTGTTCTTCAAAACTCTGTTTTGAAGAAAAGTCAAACAGTGTCATTTGTGATAAAAATTTCAAAAAAGTCGTCAGTTGATTTCTTCAGGTGCAGTTATGGTTTTCGTGGCCAAATTCCCTGTCATACAATCCCTGCAAAGAGTGCTGAAAACTTCATCATTTGACCTAAAATTTCAAAGGGAAAAGAGAAATTCAAGTGTTGCTTTAAGTCAGTAAAAAAAGGCCAAAATGAAACATTAGCAAAGTGGGTTTTTGGGAAGAAAAAATTAAACCCATGACTTCAAAGCCTTTAAATAGAGGTTTCCACAAGCAAACAAGGTCATTGTGCAAATCAAGGTCATAGAGAAACGTTGCAAAGTGATTAGGAGAGCAAAGTGTGTGTTTAAGAGTGAGTGGGAGTCGTTTTCCAGAGCGCGGCGCACACACAGAGGGGTGCGGCGCACACAGATCCACCCCACAGTGCAAAATTTCTACGGGCGCGGCGCACACAACGGGCGCGGCGCATTGGGTTTGGTGCACGGCGCACACCCACAAAGGCCCGAAACCTTGCCAAATTGCCTCAAGTTGCCTGTGAAACCCCTCAAATCAACAGATATCACAACAACACCTAGTTTCACACCATCATCAAAGGGTAGCCCAAGTACAGTACACACAGCAGTCATGGCATCTGAGCATTCATCAGAGTATGAGATGGAGACACAAAGTGATTCATCCTCGAAAGAACAGGCTCCCAGGAGACATCACAAGAGTGGCAAACATGTTAGGGATGAGCCAACCACCCTCACTGAATTGCAGGCCTGCCCTCTTGCCATGTCATGTTTCCAGCATCTATCATGTTTTGAGTTTTGTCAAAGAGTGGCTAATGTTCGATTTCATCATGATTTGGCTCGTCTTTTTGTGCTTCACCTACATGGAGATCACTCTATCTTGGCCGGTGTCACCTTTACACTGACACCTGAAACTGTCTCATTAGGAACCGGCATACCGAATGTTGGAGAACCATGGCACAAGAAACAGAAGGTTGATCGCCAGCATTATGAGCCTTACATTAAGACCAGTTTCTTGAGGCGACTCACAAGAGTCTTTCCATTTCGATATTTGAAAGATGAATATGCTCCACTCATGAAGTTGATCATGAAGTACTTCAGCTGTGAGGGGAGATTCTCTCGTCTATGTGCCTATCACATCAGGTTGCTCATGCACTTTACCAGGGTATGGATGATGAACATCCCATATTTCATTTGCAGGAACATAGAGAGGATGAACACCTTCATGCCACACAAGACCCCTCAGCAACAACTTAACAGTGTTTATCACTTTGCTCTTACTAAGATTTTGGTGGTTCATCAGCTGGGGTTGCAGGGCATTACTTGGGATGATTTCATCTCTCGTGACCTATTCAGCACTTCACAGGTATTATCAGAGGTTAATCATGAGGGTGAACCTTCTCGTCGGTATGAGCGCCATGAGACTGCTAGTGTGTCAGTTTTCATCACATATCAGAAAGGCACCAGACGTTTGTTTGCAGCGGCAAAGCGAGTGTTATCTCCACCTGGGGTGGAAGGGGCCTCGCTTCCTCCATCAGCATCACAGGAACAGGACAAAGGCAAGGATCCAATGCAGGATGAGGGGCCTTCATGTGAGCCATCAGGTGAACGAGAGACCGAATTCGGTCTCCTTCATGAGGATGATACAAATACAGAACCGACAAGTGCACAGCTTAAAGAGGTCATCCAGGAGCAGCAAGCAGAGATTCAAGTCTTGTCCCTTGATTTGGAAAGAGCTAAATGAAACATGAAATATCTGGAGCAGATGAACAAACAACTTGAGGATCGGCAAGCTGAGATAGAGTTGCAACTGATCAAGGAAAACCGGCAACACATCATGACAGCACAAGGTAGACCTATGGAGTAAAGAGATGAGGACCGGGAGTATGTTTTAGAGAAAGTGAACGTTCACTTGGAGCAGCTATTGGAGAAAGCTAAGAGGGAAAAATCAATGCTGAGGTGCATGACTCACCATTACATGGCCCGAAACATGAGCTCCAAAGCGAGAATCAGGAGCCCAAAGGTGAAATTGAGGAAGCTGAAAAAAAGACAAAAGAGGCAAAGGGAGCTCGATCGACTTCAAATATTGGTCGAAGCCTCTTTGGCCCAGCATAACAATTGATAAGGAAGCTCCAGCCCAAATTTCAAGAAATTTGGGGCAATTTTGGTCACATGGCAAATTTTTGGTCACAACACAGGTTTTTTCTCCCTTAGGATTGGGAGCTCCAAATCACAAATGGTTTGCATTTTTGGATTCAGCATGAAAAATCATGACTACTGGTGCATGGACAAGAAGTTTGGGCAAGTTTTGAGTCCTCGGGAGGTTAAAAACACTCAAAAAATGACCTCTCTTCCCCTATTTTGACACACAGGAAGCAGTCTTGGGAGAATGAAGTTTTGGAGGGGCCAATGAGCTCCAAATTCAGAAATTCCACTTGGGTTGGAAAGTAGACAGGTAGGGCTTTCCAACAAGCACACTTGGGTACAATTTGTACTCGTTCAGGTACCTCAAAATCGCCTCCAAAGTGGCACGACGCATATAGATTTGGGTGCGGCGCACAGACACCCAAAAGGCCAAAATCGGGCCCGCTTCGCGAAATTTCGATTCCTGACTTTCTCCAAGTGTGCCCACTCATTTACACTATATTTTTCTCGGAAACTAAGGCAATGTTTAAAAAGTATTTTCAACTTAAGGTGGGCTCCTATCCAAGTGGCAAAGGAAGGCAAGCAGTCACCCAAGCCATTTGTCATTTTTGTAACGCTGCACCTGTAACTAATGGTTGGCTTTCCACTTCCACTTTGTAATGATTCGAAAAACTCCCCAACTCTTGGTCGTTCTATTTCCTCATGGCATAGTCTATTTATTGTATGCAAACCATTTGCAAAAGGTTGGCTTGTCATTTCTTGGAGGCTGTGGGAGAGAAACTCAATTCTTCATTGTATATTTTGACAGAGGATTAATGAAAGGCAGCGGCTCTGTTTCATGAGATTCATGTGGTTGTGAGTGTAGCAAATGTGTCTCTTATGTTTCATATGTATTTCGTAATGTTTCACAGTTCATTTCATATTCATTTCCAGTGAAATTTTCTAAGTTAGATAAGGTAGAATTCATTTTTATTGCTCTGCCCGTGGGAAAATTTCATGTTCAGTGTTCTTCTTCTGTTGAAAAGGATTCATGTACTTATGCCCTTTTCACCCTCTTAAGAAATTCCTCCATTCCACGTTATTTCAAACTAAAATGCCATAGTTTCCGCCTGTCTTACCTCACGAAGTAATCTGCACCTTTGTATTAAATTCTCTACTCATTGCTGTCCGTTGGTCCCATACCATCCCAGAAACTCAGTCATTCATAAAAAATTGCTTCTTGTATCCATATTTACTTACTAGCCTAAGATCAATATTTCACTGTTAGTCATCTCAAACCATTCCGTTTACTTATTTGCTTAGCGTGACTCGGAGAGAGCCCTCTCCTGTTCTGGTAGGGCTAGCTACCAGATTGAGCATGGTTTGTGGTTCCCTGAATTTTGCCTTCCTTCAGCCTAAGGTAGATTTAGGTGCTAACAGGGTCTACATTCTTGTAGTATAATCAAGTGGAGACATTGTGGGATTTGTATTCCTATTGTGATTGTTGGGTCGAGACACTATGGGCTTTGGATTCCTGACCGATTGCAGGTGGAGGCACTATGTGCACTAGATTCTTGGAAGTGATTTCTTGGGTGTAGACATTATGTGCTCTATATTCTTGTTGGTTTATAGGTGGAGGCATTGTGTGCTCGGATTCCCATGTGTTGTGATTGACTAGTGTGAATTTCCCTTGAGCGCTTCACTCTGCAAGCTCTAAATCTGGATCAAGGTTAGTTAACTGCAAGAAAGGATAGTAGTGAAATTGGGAGGAGAGTTGAATTCCCTCTCTTAGTTATCAGTCATTCAGCTACTAAGATAATTTGCTTACTTTTATCTTATGCGTATTGGTGTAATATGAATGATGAATAATGTTATTATATGATAATCAATGCATCAGCACTATGAAAGAAGGATATGTAATCTTGTGTGTTGAAATGTGGTTACTATGAAAATGATTATCATGGTTTTGTGGGACTTGTGGATCCCCATAATTTTGATATGCTCCTGAATGGCATAGTACTTACATGCTTATGTTTGATTATCTAACATGCCCAGTTGACTCTAGTTGTGTACGATTTCCATTATATGGTATGTTAAAATAGCTTGAATATTTGTTGTGTAAATACTATTGAAGGCCTATGGTCAATGTTGTGAGTAGTTGTTTGATAAATCCAATTGAACACTTTTTGTGTGCATAAATTCCCAAATTGTATGATAAAATGGTGAAGTAGTATCTGTGTCTTGGAGCTAATGAGCCCTGCTGTTAAAATCATACTTATGGCATGCTAAGAGGTTGTGTGGACTTTGGTTATGAGTGATGGGTCGATGTGTTTATTTCTAGTCATGGTATCATACTAAACTATTACATTACATGAGCTGAGAATGGTTGTGTAAGCTAGTTGAATTGCATGATATTTTGAGTCTGGGTTCACAGATATCGGGCTCATATTCAGGTCAAACAATCTATGATAATTCATAAGGAAGAACTGTCAAACCATGAAGGTGTGAAGAAAATTGAAGAAATGGACAGAAAAACTCTTGTTATCTAGCAAGGAATTTCATGTTATATTGTGCCAGGGTTGCCATAAGCTTCCAATGAGAGTTGGCGTAGTTAACAAATGGTGCGAGATGGGAAAATTCTGGTCTCTTCCTACAAAATTTTATTGTCGCATCGTGGAGGTGTGACATTGGGTTCTTCTAACTTAGGCACATTGGAACTATTGACAGATGGTGTAATAGAAAACCTTATCACTCATTAAATGGGGATGCATCACTTTGCATGAAGGTCTGGGACCCGATGACTCAAGATGAGGTGTTAGGTGCCACATAGGATATGGATGAAATGTACTCATGACATGGTAAGGATGCTAACCTGGAATGCTAACAACATGAGACATGGCATAAAGATATGCCCTTTTTGGATGACTAAGGGGTTGGATTTCCAAGTGACACATGGCATCCTCGGGGAATGTTTAAAAGTGTAACTAGGATCGACCTTCATAATGACATGTAATGAGATGTAAAGAAGAAAAATAAAATTAGTATTAACTTGCTTCATGGGTTTCATGAGAAAGAGATTTTGTTTTTGTGTCAAGACTTCCATTGAGAGTCTTTAGGAATTATTTTTCATCTAGTCATAAAATGGTAGAGTCATTGTCATGTAATGAAGCCATGTTACACTTTGTAAAAGGTCAATATTGTCTATGTAAATTATCCACAAAGAAATTTTCACTTGTCCTCTTAAAGTCATCCTACAACGATGGAAGAACATGCTAGAATAAGTCGGCCTAACCTCTAGTGATCATGTCGGCCTAAAGGACATGAGATGAGGTGTATATAAAGCCTAACTTGACCTCACTTGAAGACAAGAAACTCGTCAAGCATTCAGTGAAGAAGTATGAATAATAAGGCTACAAAGAAGTGCAAAGAAGTGAGAAAGAGGATTCTTCTAGGCAAGCGAAGAAGAAGGTTTATTCTGGGTAAGAAAATATGGAAGTTTCTTCTAGGGTAGTGAAGAGAAGTTTCTTCTAGGGTAGCGAAGGAGGACTCTTTTGGGCAACGAAGAAGGTTCCTTCTAGAATAGAAAAGAAGGATTCTTCTAGGTGACCGAGATAGAGATCTAGAGACTGAGTTCTTTAGAAGAGACCATTGAAAGCCTAGAGACCGATATTCTCTAGAGGAAGCCGAGAAGCAGTAGTGTGAAGAATAGAGACTGAGTTTCTCTAGAAGGAGTCGAGGAGAGCAGTTCGAGATCAATAATAAAGTCAAGGAAGGGAAGAGGCAAAGCATCAAGGTTAGTGACAAGGTTCTTGGGAGGATACTAGAGTCCAGGGTCTATGTCATGGTCTTGATACTCATTAATTGAAGATCTAGAAGAAGAATTTTGATCGGGTTTTCCACTCAAGAGGTGAGATGTTTTGACCCTGGCTCACAAGCCTGCATACTATGTCACTTGTCCTTTATTTTTCATATTGGTACTTGTCTTAATCAAAAAAACACAATAATATCATAACGAATAAAAGGAAATAATTTAAGAAGTAAAAGTGTATCACAAGTAATTATCAAGTAGAGAAATCTTTTAAATATCTATGCCCTATATTTCTCAACATGGCATCAAAGCTTAGGAGCTAAATTCAAGAAGGGGAATTGAAGCAAGTAGACATGTGAGAATCAAGCTTCAAAGAAGGATCATAGTGAATCTAATGGTTATCGAGGGAAATATCTTCAAAACCCTAGATTGAATAAATCTACACCAGCAAGAGTCTTAAAATTATCTTCAAGAGGGAAGCATGAAGAAAGACCAAAACCCTAGAAGCACTTCAGAAATCATAACTCATACATCACCAAAGAAGTGGAAGCTCTTCAAATCTAAGGAAGGTTAGATCAAAAGGAAATCTTCTCTCGATTGAAGCAAGGACCTCATTTGAAAAGGATCATCTAAAGCAACAAGTTCGTCATGAAGTTGACAATTCTATCTTCACAAGTAAGTATATTTTATTATAATATAATCCAGTAAAAATGACTTCATGTTTCAAGGAGAACCATAAGCTGGTTGGGATATCAAACTTCCTTGCATGAAAAAGAAGGATAGACATAGTCCTCGAAGTAAATGAAGCCATCGATCATGTCCATGGAAAAGTCTCCAAGCCATCCGAAGAACAAGCCTTATCTGAATACATGGAAAGGGATCTCACGGCTCAAAATATTCTTAAGTCTATCAAAGATTCTCTCATTTCCTACGTAGCCAAGTTGGAGACATCTCAAGAAATATATGATAAGTTGGGAGAACGTTTCTCTAAAAGCACGATAGAAAAGATCATTTCACTTAGATCTGATCTATATAAATTGAAGGTGTCAAATTATGAAGGGATATCATCATGTCTCTCAAAATCATCTCAAATAAAAGGTCAATTGCAGGATCTAGGAGAGACAGTATATGATAACGAAATGATCTTTGTTATTCTAAATGAATTGATTAATGAACAAGGTAACCTCATATCTACTAGGGAAGAGGAAGCTATCCCATTCATCAAATTATGGTATCTCTGCAAGGCAGAAGAAGACAGGTTGAAGAAAGAAAGTAACAAAAGATCAGATAAAAGAGATCAATCAGTAACAAAAAGAAAACGAAAATTTGGAAATTTTGATCCTCCAAATAAAAATAAGAACATGGCTAAGGAAAGATGCTATGGTTGTCAGAAACTTGGGCAGTGTAGAAGAGATTGTCTTAAACACAAGAGGGATAGGGAAGAAGCCCATATTACTAAGGAAGTGAAAGAACCTGAGACAAAGAAGCTTAAGAAGGAAGAAGCAAAAATATCTCTACTATGATTGAGATGATCTTCCTCACTAAGAAGGTACTTTCTACTTGTAATTTATAGATAGGAAGAAATGTAAATAATATAGGATGCATCATATTAGAAAATAGCATCATGATAGAAGCATTAGAAGTAATATCTATTGACATGGGAAGAAGAAAGGATGTTTGGAACAAGTTCTAATAATTACAAAGAATGATAGCTCTTGGAAACCTCATTTAAATCTCAAATGATACTTATATAAAGAATTAGAGGTGATCATCGACTGGGATCAATACTATAGCCAAGGAAACATCTACTGTGTGAGGATATGAAAGATCCTCTAGTTTCTCTTATGGAATCCTTATCAAAGGATTCACCGATTTATAAAGGAAGCAAGAGTTTTATCAGGAATTCCAACTCGTGGAACTCAATGGATGATGATATGATGACTTAACAGGAAAGCAGGTCTAAAATATAAAGTTCTTTCAAATGAAGCTGCTACAAGAATTTTGGATGACAGAAAGGAAATATGAGGTATGTATGCTTACATAGGATATTATGAAAGTCATATGGTTATAGATAATATGGATTATTGTTTCCATCCTTGGAAATATGATCAAAAGAAGAAAGGATCTCCTCCTCTGAAAGATTGCAGAAAACCATGAGTCACACTATATGAAATCAACATAATATGTTCTCATATGAATCATTAGGAAGATGACTATAATTGAGGAACTTTGAATGGAAGCTCCTAGGAATAAAGTGTGTGGAAAGAAAGGAAGAGATCATAAAATATGCAACAAGGGTAGAAGGAATTCAACATTCGAGACCAAGAAGAGTTGACTAGAATATCTCCCAGAAAGATATGAAGCCTCTGATAGGAGTCGTAAAAAGATGGAGACCCTTGACAATGAATATCTTTGGGAAAGGTGTCAACTTGTATGTGGGATGCTGATACCTACAATAAGATGTCATGATGAAAGACCATCACAAAGTTAATTTTGATTTAATTGTTCATTTGTTATTTTCTGAACTAATATCTGGATGGGCTTATGTAGGACTACCAAATGGAAGATTTTTGGATAACTTCCAAGCAGACCATATTGAAGGATTTAAGATCCTTCCTAAAAATATGGCATGAAAGCAGTATGAAATGAAGAAAAGTCAGATGGAAATCTGATGGATCACTTTATGATGAAATGAAGACATGACTAACTCATGGATGAAAGTGATGGATGGTCTGTGCCCTATGAAGGAGACCCAAAAGATGAAGACTCCATGACAAAAGAAATTTATGACATCGAAGAAGAGAGGAGTTCTTCATGTAGTTGGTTGTTCCACATGAGGAGTTGTTGTAGGTCCCTAGTTAAGAGTGAACTTGAAAAATAAGTTTCTTACTTGGAAGAAACTTGGAAATTCCTAAGCCAAGGGGGAGCTTAGGTACATTCCATTTGGTAGGAATGAGTATATTCCTTTATTGGAATATGTCCTCTCTATTTGAGAGGGAGAGATAGACATGTCATTCTAGTATTCACCTGGGAAGACAGAATGGAGGATTGGTCAATCATTTGGCATTTGATAATCTTTTGAGAATGAGATAGGGCATCTAATAGAAGAGTATTCATGGAGGACCGATATTCTTTGAGGGATGGGGAGTCCAAGATAAGAATAGTCCTCATGGAACACACCCTAAGTATCTGGGCAGGGTTGTTCCGAGAGAGAAAATGATGAGAGTTATAGATTTGAGGCTTCTGTGATCTGCATTTTGTGTGGTGATGTCTTCTGGAGTCATCGCGTACATGTTTTTTGCATCGACATTTCGAACCAACCTCTGTGGTTCATCATTAGGATTAGATGTGTGATAAGTCAGAGATTAATGGGTTATAAATAGAGGAGAGGTTCGGGATGGTAATGCATGGAGCCAATATGTATGAAAATGCTATGAAACAGATTTAGTTTAATTAATTAATTTATTATTATTATTATTATTAATGATTATTAGCCTATTTTTTAGACATTACTCGAAGTGTTCAAGCACGGGTGATTAGCTAGGGTTACAAGATTTTGCAGAGGTTGTTCTCCATGGAAGGACACAAAGGAGGGAGCTCCACTCCCTCCTACAAGCAGGTTGTGGCCGGCAGAGGTAAAAAACCAATAGAATATGATAGAGATCCTTCAGAAGGAAGGAAAAGGAATAGTGAAGAGGAGCAAGATGGTGCTAAATCAAGGGAGAATAATAGCACTAAAGAAAATGAGGAAGAAGACAAGGAACAGGGAACAAAAGACAAAATGCAAAAGGGACCATGTAAACCCAAAGCTACGATCACACCCAGAGTAGTTTTAAATGATCCTACTCTGTAGGCGCACAGGGAACACATGCAAACATATGTAATCATTTGTAAATTCATGGGCTTATGGCCCACTGAAAAATCTTTACAAACGTGGATTAAATACCATTGGAAACCAAAAGGAAGCATAGACCTACATCTTGGGTCAAAGGGATTCTTTACTATGGTCTTTGCAAATATTGAAGATAAGGATAGAGTGTTTGAAGGAGGGTCCTACTTTTATGCAGCAGCAGGCCTTTATATGCGACCATGGATTATGAATTTTTTCCCAGAGCGTGAGACTTTTACCTTGGTCCCAGTTTGGGTTAGAGTCTACTCTCTACCTCTTGATTACTAGCAAATGGAATCCTTATCTTCCATAGGAAATAAGTTAGGGCATTTTGTCAAAGCTTCTGAGGCCACTAGAAGGGGAAAATATACTTCCTTTGCAAGAATATGTGTGGAGATGGATCTCTCTAGAGCTCTACAGGATGAGGTAATCTTGGAAGTGTTTGATGAAGAATGGATGCAAACAGTGGATTATGAACATATTCCATTCAGATGTCGCAAATTCCATGAGCATGGGCACCTATTTAGAGACTACCCTCTCAGTAAAATAGAAAACAAGAGTAAAGCTAACACCATGAAAGATACTGAAAGGTTTCATAAAGTGGTACATAAAGGAAAAGGAGGCAAAAGGGGGCCAAAGCTACATCAAATAGAAGGGCAACAGGACAGTTAGAATAGGTTCCAAGTACTAGAAGAAGAAGAAGAAATAACAAAAGCAGATCAGGCAAAGGGAGGAAGTCCAATGGAGGAGGAAAACAAAGAAGATGGTGAGCAAACACAAGATATTAATAAACAGAAAGAAACTATGATGAGTGATACAGAACTGGAGATGGACCAGGAAATGACCCAAAGTGAGATGGAGATGGAGGACCACGAACTACAGGAGATTCTTGATAAAGAGAACCTAGATCTGGAAGGATTCTTGAAACAAGGAACCAGGGAGGGGGTAGACACATTACCTCCAGAGGATTTCAATAGATTTCAGCAGTTGTTTATATGGAAAACTCAGACCAAAGGGCTGGAGAAACAAATAAACAATGAAAGGAAAGGCAACGAAGGTGTGAAAACTATGAAAACCACACTAGGATTAGAACCCAAAAACCTAGGAAAGAAAAGAGGCAGGAAAAAACAGAATGAGCTATTGATGGAATGTGGAAAGCTAATGATATATTCAGGTAAGATGAAAGACCTAACCAACTACTCCTTTACAAATCTTTAATAATGAAGTTCACTTCTTGGAATATTATGGGTCTAGGCAGTAAAAGAAAACAAAGGTTACTTAGTAATAGAATGAAACAAGCAGCAATGGATGTGATCTTCATCCAGGAAACTAAATGTTCCATTCAAAAAATAAAAGAAATTCATAGCAAATGGCTCAATCGATTTGAGTTTCTGGAAGTCAAAGCAGATAATATAGCAGGAGGCATTCTCACTCTTTGGAACCCCCAAAAAATTGGCATTATAGATGCCGAGGCATCTAGGGATTATTTATCAGTGTTCATTCAGCATGTGGGAGATAAGGAAACCTACCTGGTCACGAATGTGTATGGCCCCCAAAGAATGGATGGTAAACTCAAGTTTCTATATTCTTTGGAGGATCTCAGAGATAGACATGCAGGAATACCATGGATCTTGGGGGGTGATTTCAACATGATCAAATCACTTTCAGAGAAAAAAGGGGGAACCAGAATTCTAAGTAAAGACTCTTTGGCATTTCAAACTTTTATAGATAATATGAAGCTAGTGGACATTGTAATGAGTAATGGTATCTTTACTTGGAACAATAAACGAGGAGGAGAGTCTCAAGTGACCTCAAAATTAGACAGATTTATAATCTCAGAGGACCTTATGCTCAATGACAAGGAAATCGTAGCAAGAGTTCTCCCCTTTGGAGGCTCAGATCATTGGCCGGTTCAACTGGAGGTTCAGGGCATTGGTACCCCTAGGAATAGACCTTTTAGATTTGAGAATATCTGGCTCTCCCACCCAGATTTCATCAGCAACATTGCCAACTGGTGGTCAAAATATTTGAATATTTAGGGCACAAGAATGTTCCTTCTTCAAAAAAGACTAAAACATATCAAGCTCGAGCTCAAAGATTGGAAAAGGGATGAATATGGCAATATTTTTGAAGCAAAAAATCTGTTGAAGGTAAAATGCGGGAACTCAACCAATCCCTTATCACGGATGGCTTTGACAAAGTCAGAAGTGATCAAGTCACCAAATATCATCAAGACTTGGAGAATTTACGTAACCAAGAGGAAATATTTTGGAGACAAAAATCTAGAGTTCAATGGCTAAAAGAAGCAGAACGTAACACTAGATTTTTCCATAGATCCACTATGGCGAATAGAGCTCATAACAGGATTTCTTCGATCAAGGACGAGGGAGGTAATCTTCTCAATTCTCATGAAGAAATAGAAGTTGTGCTAGTTCAACACTTTCGAGGTATAGCAAAGGAAACTTGTTCAGATAGAGAACATTCCATCAGGGACTTAACAAGACATATACCTAGGCTGGTGTCTAGAGAGGACAATTTCAACCTTAATAGGCCAGTGACTGAAGAGGAGGTTAGTGAGGTCCTCAAAGAAATGCAGAATGGTAAGGCGCCAGGCCTGGATGGTTTCAATGTAGATTTCTTTAAAGCTTGCTAGAATATAGTCAAACAGGATATTCTGAATGTAGTAGAAGATTCCAGGATGAATAGAACTATTTTGAAGGCGCTAAATACCTCCTTTATCTCCCTGATCCCTAAACAGGATTTGGCTCAAACTCCTGACAGGTTTAGACCCATAGCTTTGTGCAATGTGGTTTACAAGATAATATCTAAGGTTGTGGCCAATAGACTTAAACCTCTTCTTCCTACCCTAGTTTATGTGGAACAATCTGGATATGTGGAAGGTAGACAAATTCTCAATAACATCATTCAAGCACATGAGGTGGTGCACTCTCTGACTAGCAATAGGAAGGCTAGAATGATCATGCAATTGGACATAGCCAAAGCTTATGATAAGTTGAATTGGACCTATATCAGGAAAGTTCTTATTGCTTTTGGGTTTGATCACAACTGGGTTAGATGGGTCATGGCCCTGGTTACTTCTTCCAGCTTTTCAATTTTGGTTAATGGTTCTCCCTCGGAGACTTTTATTCCTTCAAGAGGCCTCAGGCAGGGAGACCCACTCTCTCCCTTTCTCTTCATCCTCATGATGGAAGGATTGGGTTGGTCTATCAAGCATGCAAAAGAAGTTGGTAAGATCAAAGGTCTCCAACTTTCTGATAATGGACAGGCCTTGACTCATCAACAATTTGTTGATGATACCATGCTGCAGGGAATCCCCACGGTCAAAGAAGCTCTTGCATATAAACAAATCCTGAGTGACTTTGCCATGGCTTCAGGTATGGAAGTTAATCTCTCCAAATCTAAGATTTTTTTCTTTAATACTAATATTGCTATTCAGAGGAATATCTCTAGAATTTTGGGCTTTCAAAGGGAGATCCTCCCATCAAAATATTTGGGAATTGCTCTAACTACTAAACCTTTACACAAGAGCATCTGGGAGCTGGTGATTAATAAGTTGCAAGATAAAATCAGGAAATGGACTATTGGATCTTTAAACTTGGCTGGTAGGTTGGTGCTTACAAAGGTTGTCCTTCTACCAATCCCAGTCTTCATGCTATCAGCTCTCCTAGCACCAAAAGGATTCTTGTAACAATTCAGAACCATACAAAGAGACTTTCTTTGGGGTAAGGGGGGAGAAAGAAAGAAATGGGCCTTGGTAGCCTGGGAAAAAATCTGCAAACCTAAAAACCATGAGGGTCTTGGATTGGATGATCCTGAGATTTTAAGCAAGGTTTTAGGGGCAAAATTATGGTGGCGCTGGGTAAAAGACCCAGAGGCTCGGTGGGCTATTATTTGGAAAGAAAAATATACCAGCACTTGGAAATATATTGATCACATAAGGATTTCTGGAAATATAAAGGGCTCACACATTTGGAATAAGGCCTGGGAGAACAGGGGCTTAGTACAAGAAAACGGCTTCTGGGAAATCAGAGAGGGAGATTTAGCTTTATTCTGGGAGGATAAATGGTAACAAGAACCTATACTGTTAAAAGAGGACTTGGGGGACCTCAGAAGAGACAGATACAAAAGGGTTATCTAAGGTAAAAGATTTTTGGGACCAAACCAACAGTATAGGAAAATGGAAAACCTAGAGGAACTTTGATTTTAGGGATGACAACCCACTAAAAGCTAAAGTAGAGACACTAATGAAAATGTTAGAACAAAGGAAGATCTTAGTGTCAGGGGGGCATGACCAACTGAGATGGGGCAACAATAATGAGGGTACCTTTAATCTTAAGGAGGCAAAACTCATACTCCTTGATTTGAATTCCCATGTTCTAGATAGGATTTGGTAAGACTTATGGAGGCATCAAGGCTAGATGAAAATTAAACTCTTCATGTGGCTAGTTCAGCATAGGAAAATTTTGACCTGGGATAACATTCGAAAGAGGGGTGTCCTAGGGCCTTCCAGATGCCAGCTCTGTGAAGCCCAAGAGGAAACAATGGAGCACCTTCTCAACAATTGCATTTTTACCTCCAAGATGTGGGATTCTTTTGCCACCATTTTCCAACATAGTGATAGGGACAAAGGGAGTATTATCAACACCCTAAACAACTGGAGAAGAAACTTTTCAGATTATGAAGTTCTTGGCTCAACATGGGCTCTTACGCCAAGCTTCATTATATGGAATGTCTGGAAAGAAAGGAACAATAGAATCTTCAAGAATGAAAAGAAGCCATCCCAAAGCCTTAATGAGAAGATCTTAAAATAGCTTAAGGAGATGGTAGGCACTATTGTGAGAAATCTCCCTATGAACCCCCCTTCAGTAGCAGAATTGAGGATTCTCAGTCTACTGGGTTTGCAGGGTCTTATTCCTCAGGGCCTGAATAGGAAGGTAATAACAATGGAATCTGAGAAAGATTTATAGCATCCTCCCCCTAAGGGTTTTTTGAAATACAACATTGATGGGGCTTCAAAAGGCAACCTGAGCACTGCTAGTTATGGAGGGGTGTTAAGGGATGAGAACGGAAGTGTTCTTTTCATCTTCTATTTCCATTTAGGAAGAGCCACCGACAATATGGTGGAATTAATGGCTATGGAGCAATGTTTAGATTTTCTAGAACAGGATAACCGCCAAAATGTGATTGTTGAAGCTGATTCAGAGTTAATCATTAACTCAGTCAAGAGAATCAGCTGGGGTTCGACACCGGAAAAAGCCTCAAGAAACTAGAGGTTGATCTAGGTCTTTCAATGGATTCAGCGTCACCTCCAGTGCCTTTGAACAATTAGTTTTAAACATGTGCGAATAACGGCCAATTGGCTGATCTTCTGGCCAATCAAGGAGTGATATGTACAGAAAATAGGGTTGCGATGAGTTGGCAAGAGTTGCCTCAGAATATATTACAGGAGAATTGTTACGACCAGGCAAATGAAGACAGGATGGTGTTTTGGAACAGAGCCATGGAGGCGGGGTCCAGCTGACTCAATTGCTTTATGTGTAGCGGTTTCTTCACAGTCAGGTCTTTAGTGGGTTGCAGGCCACTGTCGGCCTTCGCAACTTGGGTAAGTACATTCATAGAGGCTCCAGGTGGTCACAGCCCGAGAGACTCTGTTTTTTGGATGATCGGCAGGATGGTGGGAGTTACTTCTTTCATTGGTTTAGGTAGAGTAGATGCAGCGAGTGGCCAGAATCCAGGAACTCTCGACGGCCTCAAAACCCTGGGTTTTCCTTCTTTGTTCGTAATACCGCGTCTGGGGCAGTTTTTCGGTGATCACAGGCCTTACAAGCGGGAAGTGGTTTTTCCAAAATGGGAGCGATTACATTCAGTGAGATGCATGTGGCATAGGGGTCAGATAGAATACCGCCCTCATCACGCACTATTGTTCGGTGATGTAGACCTGTGCGATATGATCCTCAGCCATCGGATCAAGCAAGGTGGATCTACAGTTGGGATCGATCGAGCATGTTGGTGGGTCCATGTGGGTAAGCATCGTGCTTTTAAGTATTGCGAAATCGGCCACAGCTGTTGGATCGGGTGAGGGGGTTCGACGGTTGGGATTAAAGATGCAAGTGAGGAAAACGGTGGGAGGCGTTAATGCATTTTATTCTTGGCTGGATGCAAAATGTTCTTCGTGGGAATCATCGTTTTTGTATGTGCTATAGGTTCGTGGGTTTGTGAGTTATTCAGACATGAAATCCTTATAGATTGACACATTTGTTCCTCTTCGAGTCCGATTCTTTATTCTCATTAGATGGCTTCAGCATTGTTTTTCTTTTGAGAAGTTTTGAGGTTTTGTTTGTAGGGGTCGGGGCTTTTGCCTTTAGCCCGTTAACAGCTTGAGTTTGGTTTTCCTTGGTCCACAGCTCCTCATGGAATGTTGTATTTTATTTATTTTATTTATTGATTAATGAAATAGAAGGTCCGACTCTTGCTTTAGCAAAAAAAAAATAATGATTATTAGCCTATTTGATAATGGTATGTTTAGTTGTTGATTAAAAGATGAGAATTAAATGTTATGACATAATACTATTAATGATTATCCACTAACTAAATGTTTTTTGTATAACTAATTAGTTTTGTTGACTATAAGATTATTAATGCTTAATTTTATTGTATTGACATTAATGTTTTAAATGTTGCAAGATTAAAAAAAAAAATTATAATTAAAATATGTTATTTAATAATGATCGTGAATTAACTTAATCTTATATATATTTATAATTGTTTTTTTATTATTTTTCAAACCTTAATCTTATTATTTTTCAAACCATGATTTAATAATAATTAGAACTTAATGTTCTAATGATAATTAACTTATCATAATCTAATGTTCTTCAATTTATGGAATATGTATAATTTTTCTAATTGATTATTAAATTGTTTTGTTAGTGATGTTTATAAGTCTTGATGCCTATCGATTCAATATTATATCTTTATTAATTATTAATTATTAAGATATTTTGTTAATGATGTTCCTAAGTTTTGATGCTTATAGCTTAATATTATATATTGATTTATAAAGTTTTCTAGTTTTTAATTAATACTAGATTGGGTTAACTAGATTGGTCTTGCCAGCATTGATCTTAGACCTTGTTGAGATAAGGAGTTGTTAGTCAAGTCCTTGCTATGTAACAATGTTGGTTGATATGATGTTATACAAATGAGTTAAAAAACTGAATTATTCTTATGATAAATTCTTTAGATTGAGAAATTCCATGTACCATTATGAATACCTCCCTAGTTAAGGGGGAGTGTTGAAAAGTGTAACTAGGTTCGGTCTCCATAATGACATCTAATTATGATTTATGTAATGAGATGTAAAGAAGAAAAATAAAAATATTATTGACTTGCTTCATGGGTTTCATGAGCAAGAGATTTTGTTTTTGAGTCATGTCTCCCATTGTGAGTCTTTGGGAATTATTTGTCATCTAGTCATAAAATGATAGAGTCATTGTCATGTAATGAAATCATGTTACACTTTGTAAAAGGTCAATCTTGTTTATGTAAATATTCCTCCAAGAACTTGTCACATTTTGTCTTCAAGTTGGCCTACAACTATGGAAGAACATGCTATAAGAAGTCAGTCTAACCTCTAGAGATTGTGTCAGCCTAAAGAGCATGAGATGAGGTGTATATAAAGCCTGAATCAGCGTCACTTGAAGACAAGCAACACGTTAAGCATTCGGTGAAGAAGTGCGAAGAAGAAGGCTACAAAGAAGTACAAAGAAGTGAGAAAGAGGATTCTTCTCGGAAAGCAAAGAAGAAGGTTTCTTCTTGGCAAGCAAAGAATGAAGTTTCTTCTAGGGTAGTGAAGAGAATTTTCTTCTATGGCATCGAAGGAGGATTCTTCTGGGTAGCAAAGTAGGTTTCTTCTGGAATAGAAAAGAATGATTCTTCTAGGTGACTAAGATAGTGATCTAGAGACTGAGTTTCTCTCGAAGATACCAATGAAAGCCTAGAGACTGAGATTCTCTAGAGGAAGCCGAGAAGTAGTAGTGTGAAGAATAAAGACCAAGTTTCTTTAGAAGGAGCTGAGGAGAGTAGTTCGAGATCAAGAAGAAAGTTGAGGAAGGGAAGAGGACAAGCATCGAGGTTAGTCAAAAGGTTCTTGGGAGGATACTAGATTAAAGGGTTTGTTTTGTGGTATTGGTACTCATCAATTGAAGATCTATAAGAATAATTTTGATCGGGTTTTCCTCTCAAGATGTGAGAGGTTTTGGCCTTGGCTGAAAAGCCTACATACTGTGTCACTTGTCTTTTATTGTGCATATTGGTAATTTTCGTGATGAAAAGGACACAATAAGAACATAATGAAGAAAATACTTTACCAAGTAGAGAAATACTTTAACTATCCATGCCCTAGATTTCTCAACAGGGAATGCCACATGACAGGATGACATCACCTTAAAGTCTATGACATCAGTGAGAGGTTGTAGTAGTTGGGTACGTGGAGGTTAGTCTAATGTGGAACATAGGGGACACATGGTAGTGGTTGTGGTTCCATTTGGCATCAGGTTCCCATGCAAGACTAATGTGGTAATACACATGGTAGGATGACATCACCATAGAACTCATGACTACAGAGGAAATTTGTGGTGCTATTTCTTAGTAGGTCGTGGAGTTAAAAATACCTGAAGGGTGGACAGAAGGTGTAGGAAAAATATTATCTCTATTACTTAGAGAGAAATTTTATGTCACCCCATGGATGTCAGGATAGAGTACTCTGAGATATAAGGGAATCTCTCCATTATTATTTAGATATAAGTCCCTTGCAATGTGGTGTTTTAGAATAGAATGTTCTAAGAGGTTGAAGTAGTGGCGCAATGGTGTAGTGGCACTATGACGTGGCAAGTGACATGATGGACCTTGTGAGAGGTGGAATTTCCACGTGGTTGATCCTTACTAATGTATCAAGGTCATTGGGTCCTAACTTTAAAGGAGCATAACTTTTGATTCGGGCTTTGGATTGAGGAAAATTTTGATATCGCCAAAAATATCTTGACGAGTTGAATGCAATGTATTATCCAAAGTTAATTTTTCTAACTTTGGGGAAGGAGAAATTTTGTAATGCTATTTCCATGATGAGACATTGGAGGTTGGGCTAATTAAAAGAAACACCTCCCATTCAATTGGGATTAATACAAGGGAGTGGTAGGGATCATTACACGAATGAGCCTTTTTAGGTCCAAAAATTTGGGGGCTAACCCTACCCATTGGCATTAATGGAATATATATATATGGATGGCTCTTAATTATGTGTTTTTTGCACTTTTCAATTGCCTTTCTATATATAATTATAATTAATATGAAGTTATAGTATATATGTTACTTCTATTTTTTTCTCATCCATTGTTAAACATGTTATAGTTATTGTAGACATTTTAATATTAAATATTTGTATCTTGATAATATCTATTTCCAAATCATCCTCATATGTTGCTTTCAACATAGGCTTTTCATTATATGGATATTTCATTTTGGTTTTTACTATATTTTTCTATTTTTTCTTTATTTTTATGTTCATTTTACTTTGTATATACTATTTTCTATACAAAAATGTATTTTAGTTACAAATATTTACATGATTGTAAAAAGCATTATAACTTTTCAATAACTTTGTGTTTGTTTATATGAATGCTTCATATAACTATGGTTAAGTTATAAATATGTTATTCTTTTTATGTACTAGTAGAAATGTCAATAGAAGGCACATGTGTACAACAAAATTCTCATTGATATCACATGAGATGGATAATGAATTTCATTGTTTATAGTATCAATGAAATAAAGATGAAATAAATGAGCATACAAGATTTATACGTCATAGAGGAACCACAAAAATCACTATTCAAAATTCTTTTCCCATTAGTTATAACTAACATTTCTTGTAACTATTTCATCCTCATATTTTCATCCTAATCAATTTTATTTTTGTGTTCCTCACTTTCATAACAACATTCATTATATTCGGGAAGCACTTCATCTTCGACAAAATTATCATGGTGATAACCTAGCTACAAATGTCAATTGTAAGTCTTCTACAACTACAAATGGAAGATTGGGGCATGGTTTAATGGTGTAAAACATCCATGGTAGAGTCATTCATGACATTCCACGAATAGTGAGATGTAATGATGTACATGATAGTGATTTACTTGTCTATTTGGTTGATAATTTGCAACCTCTTGCTAGAAACAATAGATTCTCATTTTATCATCCTTCTTCTCAAGATAATGTTGTCACGCCACTAGAATTAGTGACACTTGGAAAAAAAAGGTTATTTTAACCGTAGTTTATTTGACTATAGTACAATTTGTTTCCTTCTCTTGGTGACTTTACATACGTATTATTTATTTTACTTATAATATGTTTTATTTTCTTGGATAAGAACACAATTCATATGAATATACTGAGAGAAATGAACTCCCCATATGTTCTAGCCCCTCATGTTATAAGTGATGATGAAACATAGCATAACCTTTTCTTTGGATAATCCTGGACCATCTAATTAGCAAACTAGTGAAAATGTTGTATGTATTTGATCTCTTTTTCATTCTTATTTTTATACACTTTATTTTACATAGTTATTTGGACATTGAATTTTATAATCTTTCATGACCTTAACACTATTCCATCCTCTTGGGTTGGAGAAATGAAATCCATTAATTTGGGAAGGGAATCTGACATGCCCATTTCCCATGTCGTAAATTTGTTAAGGGCCTTTATCATTACTGAAGATGAATTGGATTTTAGAGGACATTTTATTCATACAATTGGTGCTTAACATGATCTAATTGATATAGATCATCTTCATTTTGATGCAAACACAATTTCAATTCATACAATTTTTTTAGCAAAGTCAAATAACCTCTCAATTTTCCAAATGGACCATGTTTGCAAAGAATCATATCCTACATTACAGGTTTTTAGATATTTTGAAGGACATTTGTCAAATTTGTAGGCATGAGAAAGGATCCTATTGTATATCTAAATGGAATAACATGGATCTTTGTGAGAAACCTCATGTTTTATGAAGATATACTGAAGTTGAAGAGATGTTGGGAGTACATGCAAATTTTATTTTGCAAGTGACACATGCTTTTGGTGGGAAACATAAATATAGTGGCCATATAGTCATCTTTCCACAAAATATTTATATGATTGCATGAAATTTTCCATAAAGTGTTGAAGATCTTGACTTTCTAATTGTGAGATGTGGTGTTGCTCAACGTAAATATTATGAATGTTACTGAAATATCCCAAGTGATGTATCCACTTTTGTTCAAAGTTTAAAATGGTAAATATTATGAAGATGTTTAAATCAACATAAATTCAATCACTTCTCTCTTCGAAATACCAGCAAATTTTCCATATTGGCTTAAATTTGTTAATTGATATATTAAACAAACATGGATTAATGTTGTTCGTATTCAAGGGTTATATACTAAATGTTTACACTCTTATTTCTTGAAAATATTGGTTCCTCTCCAATCAAGGGACACAATACATAAGGTTCACATATTGCATTCCCCACATTGTTCCCCACTGGCGATGTTGATGGTTCCAACCATGTATTTATAACATTGAAATTCATGGTTATGCTTACATATTCTCATATATTGTGATCAAAGGTTTAGAATCCATCCTTCTTTCAATATTTTTATTGAACATGATAATGCAACATCATAGTAAAACAACTATTATAGTATTTGTAAAGAATAATCTTCATGATAACTCACCTACAACAATTCAAGACTTGCTTCAACATTTTTTTATTTACTTGATAATCAGTTGGTTGAGTATATTATGCATTTTGATTCTTCTCTTAGAGGTACAAATGATTATTGTACAACGTGCCATGTTTAACTTATTGACATGATTATTTAGTTGGATTGTCCATCCTTTTTTTACTTTAAGTGGAGCTAGAAAAAAGTGGTGAGACTTACATAACCTTATGCTAAGAGATTCATATTCTCGTGGTTAAATGAAAATCATAAAAAAATAGAGAATGTTATATAATACCCTCATATTGTTTCCATGTTTATGCACCATATATTCATTATATTTTAGGAAGAAGTCATCCAAACATATCTTAAAGCTAAATACTTTTGGTATAGGTTCTTGTTGTTGCATTTATGCTATATACTTGTGGTTTTATTTCCTATTATTCTATTTAGGTTGTCTATATTAACTATATCTTTAATTTGTTTAGATAGGAGTGGAAACATAGAGGTTATCCTACATCCATGATTTCTTATAGTTGGAAGGTGATCCTAACATGGAAATATTAGATTTATCAAACCCTTCTGATGTGCATGTTGCAAATACATTCTTTGATATATATGTATCAACATGGAATCCATCTGACATTCATCATCATAACATAATGGTTCTTTGAATCCTTAATGATGATCCTTGCCTATTGAGTAGTGATATAATATTATTTTCTAGTCCTCATGAGGATTATGAATAATTGTTAAATCATGTTCAAAGACATACAAATTATAGTGGATATTCTCTTTTATGCAAAATGGGGATATTCTCACATGTCACAACAATTCTCCGTCGAAGCTCCACAATAAATCAATATTACTCATAGATTATCAAAGGAGAAATAAATATGAACCGACAAGAAATGATGATAGGCTATACATACACAATGTTGATCTTCTTACAATGTGGAATGCAAATGTTGATTGTCATGTAGTGTTTTCACAACATGTAGTCTTGAAATGTATTGCTAAGTATGCCTCCAAAATATAAAATAGCTCCAAAAATTATGAAGACATGCTAAGTAGAATTTTAATTTTTGTTGACTTTAAAAATTATTCTTTGTATGCATACAAAAGTTTCCTCATAGAAACACTTGTTACTATGACATTTGAGCACAAGAAACATGTCATATTTTACTTAATATATCTCTTGTAGTTATAGTCAAATAATTGTTTGCTTAGATGTTGGACGCAAGGTTTTCAAAAGACTCTCAAAGGATGGAATATAATTTTTAACTTCGAATAGTCTTGTACAAGTAAATCAAAATAGACATTTTTTCCTTGAGCATTCTCTATGATATAAATAGCAATATCTTATACCTTCATTTCCATTTTTAAGTAAGATTCATGGACAGATATGGATTCCCATTCCATTGTTTAAGTTTGGCCACAGTTTTATTATATTCTTAGTAAGGCTTTAGATGAGTTTGAAACTCCTTCTTAGACATAATTACTTTATTAAATCAATTTTATTACATTCCCTTAGATATTAGCATTTGAAGTGAAATCATTATTGAAAATTGGAGAAATTTTTTATATCATCCATAACATGTTGATCATGTTGAGAAATCAAGGGGCAGTAAAGTAAATGATTTCTCTTGCTTGATAACTACTTGTGATATGTTTTTACTTCACTTAGTTAGCTTCTTTCTTTTTATTATTTGTTATTATTGTTCTCTTTCATCAAATAGCTATCAAATTATAAATAACAAAGAGAGAAAGTACACAACATATAGGCCATCAACTAGGGCTGAAACCTCTCCAATCTTAAGAGGAAAACCCACAAGAATTCTTCTTCTTATAGAATATTCAATTGACGATTCCAATACCTAGACCCTTGACCAAAGCCCCTCCAAGACCAAGTCAACCTTGACTTCAATATTCGCAACTTCAATCCTACAACTATAGCTTCGACCTTGAATCTTCTTTGACCTTGAAACTCTGAAATTTTGAATCTACAATTCGTACTGCAAAAACCCTAAATCAGTTAGATGATGGAAAAGTACTCTTCCTTCCTCCTTTGCTTGGATAAAGGTTTCTTCTTCACTAATTCATATTGCAAAAATTGACCTTCCCTTACTAGTTTTTTAGCCTCCTATGATAGCTATAATATCTTGGTCTAGTATACAATAAGGAGTTTCCCTAATCCTTTGTGTGTGTGAGAGTTTTGTTCCAAAATGTGCCCAAACAATTCAGTTCTTCCTTCTCCTTCCTTCACTAGGATATGAGGCTTCTTTTCGTCCCTTGACCGAACTTTCTTTTCTACTTGAGTGAGTTCACTTCAAGTGAGGTCAATGTCTCTATATATAGGCTTCTTAACACATCATTTTAGGTTGACTTGAAGTTTCCTTAGGCCGACTTGTTGTTTCATGAGGCCGAGTTGATGCTTTCACATTTGACATGGTCTTGGAGGGTCCCTTGACTTGAATTTGACTCAAGAATTTTTCTTAAAATATGTAACATGCCCAAATGGGTATTTTATACATGATAATGAACTTAATGACTTGTAGACTCATGACAAGCCCTAAGAGCTCGCAATGGGAGCTTAAACTAAAAAAAATCTCTTCAGCATGAAACCCATGCCTCAAGGTCAACAATAATAATTTATTTTTATTATTACATCTAATACATAAAATCATGATTACATATGTCATTATGAAGACCGAACCTAGTTACATATTTCAACACTCCCTCTTAAGTAGGGAGGTATTCATAATCAATACAAGGTACTTAGACATTCTCAATCTGAAGAATTCTCATAAGAAGAATCAGATTCGTAACCCATGTACATAGCATCATATCATCCAACATTGTCACATAGCAAGGCCTTGACTAACATCTCTATCTCTCCACAAGATCATAGCACAATGCTAGCAAGACCAATGATTTATGAACACCTTCATCATTGTCTCCCAGAAAGCATACCCCACCTGGGTGTTCACAGGGTATGTCCTTCCAGGACTATTCTTATATTGGATTCGCAATCTTCAAAGAATATTGATCCTCCACAACTACTCTTATCTTGGATTCGCTATTGCATCCTCCAAGGGCATCGAATTTCAGATGCTTACCCAATCCTCCTTTCTTTCTTCCCAAGTGAAGACAAGAATGATGTGTCCATCTCTCCTTCTCAAATAGGGAGGATGTACCCATTCCTATAAAAGGAATGTACCCAAACTACCTCTCAAATAGGGACTTGTTTCCAAGTGTCTCCTTAATCAGAAACTTGCTTCCAGGCTCCCCCTTAACTAGGGACTTGTTTCCAGCAGTAGCACTTTCTTTATTGGTGAAGATCATGGTACCTTTGGCTACTTGTAGCACTCCTCCATTTGATGCCATGTATTTCATTTTAATATTATGGGGCCTTCATCATTTGGGACTTCTTCTTAGGGCATCAACCATCCTCTACTTTCCTTGTCAAACCATGTAAATCATAACATCCTTCCTTTCTTCAAAGGGTGATCCATTAGACCATATATGGAATTTCCTCATACAGCTACCTTTTCCATTTCATGTCTCCTTCAGAATGTTCCATGCCACCACATGAGGACTAGTTGTAGATGGCATCCACAACTCTCTTTCGGTAGCCCTGTGTTAGCCCATCCATACATGTTCAAAGATAAATAAAAAATAAAAAATAAAAAAATGAACATCAAAATAAGAATTACCTTTTGTGATGGTCGTTCATCATGACATGTGCTAGTTGCATCATCAACATCCTATATACATATTGACACATCTCCAAGATATTCAATTTTCAAGGGTCTTCTTTCTTTCTAGACTTTCCCACGGTCTTCATATCTTTCACATGGATATATCATGGTCAATTCTCCTAGTCATTAGATGTTGATTGTCTTTTCTATGTGACGATAGTGGTATCTTTCACGGTCTCTTTTTTTCTTAATTCACATATTACTTCCTAGGAACTCCCAATCATAGTTCCTTTATCTATGTCAACCACCTCATATTTTATATGAGAACATATTATGTTGATTTCATCTATTCAATATGTGAACCATGTCTTCAATGCCTATTTCCAAAAAAAGATAACCCTTTCCTTTGATTATGCTCATGAGGTAGAGTCATTATCCCTGATATCTGCAACTATATAATGACATGACATATCTTATCAAAATTATGCATACATACCTCTTTCCTTCATTTTGGTCATCTAAACTTCGTTTAGAAGCTTCCTTTCCTTGATTGAAAGTATTTCAACCATCTTGTCATCCTTTCATCCCTTCATCATCATGCCATCATTCTTTCAAACAATGAATTCCATTCAAATTGGAATTCTCAATGAGACATTTCGCTTCTTCCAAGAGATGAACCTTCTAATGAAGATTCCAATAGAGGATCTTGATTATCATCATCTTGCAAATGCTCCTTTTTAATGATGTATGATGAGTTTCATACACTAGATGATTTTCTTATACCCATAAGTACTACTTATTCTCCTATTGAGGTCATCAAGAGCTACATCCTTCTATTGATATATGTCATAGAATTTTACTTCAGTTATCTTTCAAGCTTCTTATGATGATGTCTTGAGATATCTCTTTAGTCGTATGCTCCTATGATGCCATCTTCTAAAATGATGCATCCTATCATGCTTCTATTAATTCCTACCATGATATACATATTTTAAAAGACTGAAAAAAACTATGCGAAGAAGACTTATCTTAATCATAGAAGAGATATTTTACTTCTTCCTTCTTGGATTTCTTCTTTTCATCTTCTTCCACTTCTTCGGTGACATGGGCTTCTTCTCTTCCTCTTTTTTTGTTTTCCTTCTTGAGTTTGGGACAATATCTCTTGTAGTGCCCATATTCTTGACATACATAGCATCGAAATTTTTCCATATTCTTCTTCCATTCCTAAGGACCAAATTTTCCAAACTTTCCTTTCATCTTCAAAATATAAGCATATGCTTGAGTTTGCTAATTTGATCCTACATTAGTTTTAGCCTTCAACCTAGTTTCCTCAATTTTACATAGTGACCATAGTTCATTTAATGGAGTAGCTTCCTTCTTCCCATAGATTCTTGATGTAAAGTTACCCCATAGATTGAGTACTATCGTAGTCGTTTCCTTGTCATACATTATCTCTACCAACTCTTGTAGTTGGTCCCTTATTTCAGGCACCCTCATAAAGTATAAGGCTATTCCTTCTTCTTTTGATATCTTCATCTTATATAGTTCTCAAGTCTTAACGATATCACTTCTCCTATAGTGCTGACGGAGAAAAATTCTACAAGTTTGCCATATATTTCTTTTGATGTTTTTAATTTTGATACATAGGGAATGAGGGGATCCTTGATGTATTCTATGAGAATCCTTTGAGCCCTTACTTCCCCTTTCATGAATTTTTCAAGTGCTTTAGCTTCTTCCTTCAGAGGTTTAGAGACTAAGCCCTCAGCATGTTCCATGACTTCATTTTCTATGAGGTTAAGATCTGTCATTTTCTTCCATGCAAGAAAGTTTGAATCCCCAACCAAATTGTTTCTTTCTTTGCAAAAAGAAATTTTAATAGATTATGATGTAGACATTCAATATACTTACTTGAGAATATGCTTCTTGATGATAGTATCTTCAATGTGTTGCCTTCTTGATTTTTATGATGATATTGATAGTGGAAGATCTCCTTTTTATGAAGATGTCTTTCTTTAGCAAAGATCATTGATCCAAGATGAGGTAGATTACCTTGAATCCTCAGTGATGATGAAACCTTTGATATTGCTTCCCTTGTATGAGTAGGCTTCAAGATGCTTTGATTTGTAGTCCTTTGTTTGAGTAAGGATAGGGTCTTTGAGGTCTCCTTCTTCGAAATGGTGATAGAGCGAGGTTCCGAAGAATGCTTTGAGGAAACCTTCTTTGATGAAACTATGGTTTTGATACTTCCTTCAAGATGATGATGAAATCCTTGTCTTTGAAATGTCTTGGAAATGAGAGGATTTCTTGATGATTTGATGCCCTTGATACACTTCTATAACTTTGTTCCTTTGTTGAGTTTCCCTTCCTTGACTTGTTACCTTAGCTCTAATACCACGTTGAGAAATCTAGGGGAAACAAAGTAAATGGTTTCTCTTGCCTGATAATAGCTTGTGATATGTTTTTACTTCACATCGTTAACTTCTTTCTTTTGCTTATTTTTCATTAGTGTTCTCCTTTATCAAACAGTTATCAAATCATAAATAACAAAGAGACAAAGGATATAAGATATAGGTGATCAGCCAGAGCCAAAACCTCTCCAATCTTGAGAGGAAAACCCATAAGAATTCTTCTTCTTATTGAATATTCAATTGATGAATTACAAGACCTAGACCATTGACCAAGGCCCCTCCAAGACCAAGTCAACCTTGCCTTCAATATTTCCAACTTTGATCCTACAACTGCAAATTTGACCTTGACTCTTCTTTGACTCTACTATTGCACTTCACCCTCAGATCTGCACCCTAAATCAGTTAGATGATGGACAATATCTCTTCCTTACTCCTTCGCTTGGATACAGGTTGCTTCTTCACCAATTTGGCTTGCAAAAGTTGACCTTATCTTACTAGCTTTTTGGCCTCCTATTATAATTGTAATATCTTGGTCTAGTCTATGCAACAAGTAATTTCCCTAACACTTCACACGTGGGATATTTTTATTCCAAAACAGGCCCAAACAATTCGGTTCTTCCTTCTCCTTCCTTCACTAGGATATGAGGCTTCTTTTTCTCCCTCGATAGAACTTTTTTTTGTACTTCAGCGAGTGCACTTAAAGTGAGGTTGATGGATCTATATATAGGCTTCTTGACACATCCTTTTAGGCTGACTTGAAGTGTCCTTAGGCTGACTTGTTGCTTCATGAGGCCGACTTGATGTTTGCACACTTGACATGGTCTTGGAGGTTCCCTTGACTTGACTTTGACTCAAATATTTTTTCTTACAATATGTAACATGCCCAAATGGGTCTTTTATACATGAAAATGACATTAATGACTTGTAGTCTCAAATGATAATCCCTAAGAGCTCACAATCGAAGCTTAACCTACAAAAAAAATCTCTTGAGCATGAAACTCATGCCTCAAGGTAAAAAATAATAATTTATTTTTATTATTACATAAAATCATGATTACATATGTCATTATGAAGTTTGAACCTAGTTGCATGTTTCAACATATCAAGCTTCTTCTTTTATTGATCATTTTGAAGATGAAAAAGATGAAGCTTCCATGATCAAGAAATCAATATTGAAGAATATTTTGAAGATTGACAACTTTATCCTTGCTTGATTCCTCCAAATAATGTGATTTTTTTTACCTTCATACTCTTGGTCAAGGGGACTTTGATATATGCTTTAACTCGGAACAAACAATAATGTCAAATGATGTTGTAGAAAAGTGTATTCATTTTATAAGGAATTCCCTATCAAGGGGTGATATTGTTGACTTTCCTCATAGCACATTTACATCACCATATTCCTTGAGATAAAAATAACGAGTTTCATTTGAGATAATTTTACAACATTCATATGACTATGAAATTCATGAACCTATTCTTATGATTTTTCAAGGAGCTATGGGAATGGACAAGAATTTTTTTATTCATTGCATTTCTCATTATTTTTCTACTTAGTCAATAGATGGAAAAATATTTTTCTTTTTTCTAACACTGACAGGAATAAGTGCTCTTTTTCTAGACAAGCAATCATAATACAGTCATTTATGATTATATTGATAGGCACCTCCCTATTGAACGTTGGTATATTAATATTTATTTTAATCCAAATCTTTATCTTATAGTCATTATTGAAAGATGTTGGCATATTCATCATCTCCTCTACATCAACTCATGGAATTTGAAATATTAACTACCTTTCAAGTTTAAATCCACCTTTACCTTTTCACATTTACTTAATACAATTAAAAATTACCATGCAAACTATCAAATAAAAAATATTATCATGTGGAAAATGATGTCGATTAGGATATATCAACCACATTTTCTAATTTGGTTGTGCTAGTCTACATGCAAATATAATGCACTCAACTAAGAAAATTCTTATTTAAGATATGAAACCACTATAGGGGAAATCACTGACAATATTCCAAGAATAAATGAGGCATAATAGATATATATTGATTGACGAAATGAGATTTTTAGGAACAAGGTTATTCATATAGATAGATTCTTGATTACAAGAAACATTTATAGATATTAAAACTTGTCCTTTTGGTGGTAGATCCTTCATTCTTGTGGTTGACATTGGTCAAGTTTCTCCTATGATAGATAAACCTTTGTATGTTCATAATACAACGAGGAAAGTTTTGTGGAAAAAATGAACATTATTTTCACTTTAGATACAATATAGAAAGGAAATAATGAAAAAAAATGTTTCTTTTGCAGTCTTTACTAAATTAATAAATGAAAATACTATTATTGATGATTAGGAGATTCTTATGTCACGAGTTGATATGAGTGTACCTTATATAGAAAGGAGTTTATTTAATTCAACATTCCACATGTTCTCAACAAATAATTTGATCACCTTCCATAACGATAAAATATTGGAATCATTAAATTAAATAATGATGTGATGTTTTCCTAAGAAATAAGAGGGGCAAAAATCATTAAATTCTATAATTACATGATGTCTTGTTAATAATTCAAGGCTGACAAAAATTATTGGCATCGATGATCATCATTTAGGCCACCCTTGGACCAAGTCAAGTCTTGGGTTTATAATGTTGAACATTCCAATGAATTTTCCAACCCACAACCTCTCATTGACAGGTGCCTTGTACCCCCTTTATGTCTTGATAGTCCTTGCTAAAGAGTTGTACTAGCTCATGAGACCACACCCCTTTTATGTCCCCAGATCATTCCTAATAATGATATGATTTTAGGCTTTCCCTAGCATCATCAACCTTTAGGAATCAGGAAATTCAAATCGTTATGGCATGGCACCATCATGGTGCATTATAATGGTACCCACAATAGCACATGAGTTCATGTACGAGAATCCTTGGCCTATGCCCAATATTGGGCACAACTTAACCTAACCTACTAGACTATGTAACACCTTGTACATATGTATTTTAGTTTTGGTTTGGTGTGTGATGGAAGCACTTTTCTAGTACATCATATTTTCCAAAAATCCAAAAAAATATAAAATCCATAAAAAATAAAGAATAACATATGATCTTGTTTTTACCCAATTCATGTTTTAATTCTTTCATTATGTGATTCAACCATGGTTCTAGTCTTTCTAATAGATTTTATAGGATAGAGCAACATTTTTATTGCAACATCCATTAGACCTTAGGTGTGTTTCTCTCAAACTCGGCATATAGGGATAGGTTTTGAATTATTATCGTTACTCGTGCATTATAACTTGACCTTGCCATTTATTGTAATACACCTTAGGTTTGATCCCATAAAGTTGCAATATTAACCCAATTCTCGTTGTGCATCACAACTTGGCAGTAGATATTACCTATACATGGATGTCTTATATTAGCACCCCTTTTCCATTTTTGTGTCCATGCAATATTATTTTCCTATCCCATAATTCCTCCTTTTAATATACCATGACTTAGAATCTCAGCCTCATTTACTCTTCTTAGCCATCTTCTAGATTTACCAGGGAGGATTCCACCCCTTATATACCTTTTGATTGTTGCTACATTTAACCTTATTTATCCATGATTATAAGATTTGGTCTCATATTTCCATCGACATCACGTTATTCTTCACTCATTGCGGTTTGACTTGGTGTTCTTAACTTTCTCAGAGGGACTGTTGCAATGAGTAGTCTCACTTGCGAGCCTCTCTGCCCATTATGATTAGGGTGATTTTGTTAACTCAGAATTAGTTGCTACCTATTATACCACTCATTCCTGAAAAGATTTCGTATGTACTTCTTATGCTCATTAAAAACTAAAAGGCATCAAGTATCCTCTTATCTCTTTTTAATGTTGGCATTATGATTCAGGTATTTTCCTTGATGGCAACTCACTCAGATGAAAGATAAAAGTATAGCAGGTAAACAACGAATAATTATATATCATTCTTCACAGAATGAAATTAGAGAGGTATACATAGGTTCACCATTGACCAAGCTGCGTATACATGCAGGTTCACTGTATACAAGTCGCGTATATGTACACACGTACTTTCACAGAAGGAAAAGCGCGTATACCTTTGAAAACTAAGTTTTTGGTCCAAAGTATTTGGTCCATGGTATTTTGATCCATGGTATTGGTCCAAAGTATCTGGTCTGAGGTATTGACCCTAGGTATTTGGTCCAAGGTATTGGTCCTAAGTGGTTTTGGTCCATGGTATTAAGAAAGGCCTAAAACTATAAAAGGGGGAGAAGATCATTAGGCCAAGGCATGCAAGTATTGAATATCTGATGAAGTGTGAGATCTAGTATGCAGGTTATTGGGTTATGGTGCATTGCTGGATATAAACTAAGGATGAACCTTGGATGATGATGAGGGATCGGATCTAATGATGGATCGGGATCTCAAGGTGTAAAATGAACTATCATTATGTGTTTTTGCTCATGTATATTCTAGATCTGAATACTAACAAATATATTATTCTGTAAAAGATATGATCTGGGTATAACTAAAGTCTGGAATAGCTACAGAACTCTGAATTTATATTTGCAGATGCGCTAGTTGGCTTTGAGAAAAGCACGTGTACATGCAGGTTCGACACATAGAAGTAGTGTATACCTTATAAAATATGTTTTAGTTGTTTCTCTTTACTGTTGCAGAGTTCTGGGTTCTGGTTTGGGTTCTGGTTACTATATTCTAGTGACAGTATTCTGAAGGATCCGATTGATGGGTTGTCTACGTGAATGATTGATTCGGCTATGGTTGGTTCAAAAGGTGATTGGTTGGTACATATATATTTGATTATTGAATGATGTTGATGGATCCAGTCTGAAAATTTATGAAACATGGTCCCTAGAAGAAAAGAGAAGGTCATAGCCTTCTGTAGGTCGGCGCCTACATATTAGCAAACATATCGGCTACTGCAAGAGCTAGGGGGTTGTGGCTCCCTTCCAGGAGAAGCTGGAGAACAAGGGAAGGTTGTAACCTTCTACATGTAGAAGCTTGCGTACCATTATAAGTCTGTACCAGTACAAAAATTGTAAACAGATTTTCTTATTATTAAAAGAAGATAGAGGCGACAGCAATAAGTGGTTTTCACCCACATTGGTTTTCCACCTTATATCTTGGTGTTCATGTGTGTTGTTTATGTGTGATGCTTTATTCTACTTTTACTGCACTGTCTAATGAATTCCTGATATACTAGTTAAATTTCAATGCATGATAAATTGGGTAAATCAAAAGATCTCTACATATACGTTGGTTGCCTTAGGTCCAGTCGCGTATACACGCTAGTTCACTTAACTGAAGTAGTGTATACAAATATGTTTTGAAAATTAAATTATTGAGCTGATAATACTGATTCACCCCCACTCTCAGTATTATTTCCAACAATTGGTATCAAATTCGGTCCTTCAGAAGAATCTTGATCGCTTGAAGGAAGATCCATCATCATGAGTAATCAAGAAAGCGGGGGATCCATCAGACTACCAATCTTTGATGGGAGCAACTTTATTTATTGGAAGATAAGAACCACGACCTATCTTCAATCACTTAGAACAGTTGTCTAGGAAATCGTGGAAGGAGGATATACATTTCCATCAGCAATTCCTACAGATACGGCAGGTAAAAAGCAATATGAAACCAATGCCAAGGTTTTCAATACATTATTTGGAATTCTGTCACAATCAGAGTTTGTAAAAGTTATGCAGCTGAAATCATCCAAAGAAATATGGGAAAAAATCTTTCTAAGCTATGAAGGAGACTCTCAGGTAAAACGTGTTAAACTGCAAACTCTCAGAATTCAATATGAAACTCTTAAGATGCACAATGATGAAAGTATAGCTAGTTACTTCTTACGTATAGATGAGGTTGTTAATTGCATGAAGAATATGGGTGAAGAGATAAAGGAAGTTACCTTAGTTGAGAAAGTTTTAAGATCCCTGTCTGCTAAATTTGAATCAAAAGTATCTTCCATAGAAGAAAAACAAGATATACAAACTATTACTATGACACAGCTTCACGGAATCTTAACTACCTTTGAGATGAGAAAAGGAGGCCCATCAAATATGAGAGAAGCCACATTTAAAGCTTCAGCAAAAGGAAAAGAAGAACTCAATGAATTAGGAAAGATTTCAGAAGAAGAATATGAAGTAAACTTTGTCAAGAAGCTTCAACGGGGTTCCGGAAGATTCAGAGGTAAACTACCTTTCAAATGTTTTGCCTATGGTAGAGTCGGTCATTATGCTGCCAAATGTCCTCAAAAAGATAAATATGATAAAGGGTAGGAATCTGCAAAATGGAATAGAAAACAAAGTGTAAGTAAAAAGAGCTACTATACTCATGAAGATAGTGATGGTTTATCAAATAGTGAAGAAGTTGAAAATAGTAATGACTATAGACTCTCTATGGCTTATGAAGATGATAATTTTTGGGATGCTTTAGATGAAGATGATCTTTATGAAGAAATATCTAAACTCAAAATCGATTTAGAATAAAAGAATATGATTATAGATACCTTGACATACCAACTTGCTGAAAGAGAAAAACACAATGAAAAACTAGAATGTGAAATTGTGGGTCTAAGAAAGGATCTTGAGAAAACAAAAGCACTCAATCTTAGATTTGCTAAAAGATCGGAAACCTTAAATGAAATTATCAAAGTGAAACGTTCTCCTCTGATAAAGACAGGTCTTGGATATACTGAAGAAGCATCTCAATCACAGAAGCTGTCAACCTCCACTAAAAGCTATCTTCATGCAGCAAAGAACAGTGAACAGTATGACAATCGTCAGCAAAGGCATAAAGTAGATCACCAGGTCAATCAAGCTCCATTTACTTCAAGGATGAACAGAAGCCACAACCAACCTCAAGTAAATCATACTCAATTTGCTTCAAAGTTGAATAGAAACTACAATCACCAAGTCACTAGATTCGATAATTGCAGGAACTTCTTTAATGGTCAATGTTTTTCATGTCATAACTTTGGACACAAAGCTGCTAAATGTGTTGCTTACAAGACCATCATGACTAGAGAAGCACGAAATCAAAGGAATGTGACAAGGATCAAGAAAAGTTCCTACAATAACTTTTCTCTTCTTGAAAATGAAATAGAATTCTCAATCTGTAACAACTTCGACCATGAAGAATCTGAATGCAAGAGTAAATTTTGGCAAATATCTCAAAAGGAGCAAACTCCATTAAATCCCAAAATATGGAGAAAGAAGAATTGCAAACAGAAATATGTGGTATATCCTTGTATGCAGAAGGACAAGAAACTCAGTGGTACATCGACAGTGGATGCTCAAAACACATGACAGGTGACAAAAAAAATTTCACTCATATAATGCCTTAGAAAAGGAAAAGAATGTCTCATTTGGAAATGACACTCTTGCTATCATAAAAGGTAAAGGCTTTGTTTTCTTGAAAGAAAAGGTTAAAGCTAGAAATGTTATGTATGTTAATGGTCTAAAGCATAACCTGTTGAGTGTCAGTGAAATGTGTGATCAAGGAAATGAAGTGGTATTTCGATCAAACGGATGTGTTGTTCATGAGCTTGATACAAGAGAAATTGTGATCAAAGGTACAAGAACTCTAAACAACTTATACATACTCAAGGGAGGACAACAACAATGCTATTTAAGCAAAAATGATGAAAATTGGCTATGGCACAGAAGATTGGGGCATCTAAGCTTTTCTCAAATAAGAAAAGCATGTAGATTCCAGGTTGTTTGTGATCTTCCTGATACCAGTATTCCTGAAAATACAATATGCAAATCATGTCAATTCGGTAAGCAAACCAGATCTCACTTCATTGAAAAAGAAGGGTCAGCTAGTAAGCCTCTTGAACTTATTCATACTGATTTATGTGGACCATCAAGGAAAAAGTCACCTCGTGGAGAAGAATACTTTATATTGTTCATTGATGATTTTTCCAGAATGTGTTGGATAGGTCTTCTAAAGCATAAAGATATAGCATTTGAAAAATTCAAAGCCTTCAAAGCTTTGGTTGAAAATGAATCAGATCGCAAAATCAAATGCCTCAGATCCAATCGAGGAGGGGAATTTACCTTGGATGAGTTCTTTGACTTTTGTGAACAATATGGAATAAAAAGGCAGTTCTCCACCGCAGCGACTCCTCAGCAAAATGGAATGGTAGAAAGAATGAATAGAACTGTTCAAAAAATTGCTCGAGCTATGCTAGATGAATCTGGAACTCCTGCAACCTTCTGGGGTGAAGCTGCATTCACCACTGTCACTATTCTCAACCAAGCAAATGTTCGGGTAAACAACCCTCAAACTCCACATGAAATTTGGTATGGTAAGACTCCTACTGTAAAATAGTTCAAAGTTTTTGGAAGCAAATGTTACATCAAAAGGACGGATGAAAAAATTGGTAAGTTTGAACCCAGAGCAGATGAAGGTATTCTTCTTGGCTACTCTTCCTGAAGTAAAGGATATAAATGTTATAATAAAAGACTTGGGAAAAGTATTGAAAGTATTGATGTTGTGGTTGATGAAGCATGCAAAAATCCAAAACAGATAAAAACCAAAGATTATGAAGAAGATGAGGATCATTTTCCCTCATCAAATCACACTGACTCTGAAGAAGAAACCAACGAATCACCAGAAGAAGTGATAACAGTAGAAGAAAAGACTTCGTCCAGGTATGCTCAGAAAAATCATCCACAAACTAAAATTTTAAGGGAAAAAGGGGCAAGTGTGCAGACAAGAAGAACTATTACAGAAGCCTCAAGCTATCTAGCATTACTATCTTCCACCAAGCCTCAAAATGTAAATGAAGCATGCAAAGATGAATGTTGGGTCAAGGCCATGAATGAAGAACTTGAGAAAATTGAAAAGAATAATACTTGGGAATTAGTTCCTAGACCTCATGATAAGAATATCATAGGAACTAAATGGATATTCAAAAACAAGATGAACGAAAATGGATAAGTTATTAGAAACGAGGCCAGACTTGTTTGTAAAGGATATGCTCAACAAGAAGGTATATATTTTGAAGAAACTTTTGCACCTGTTGCTAGACTTGAAGCCATAAGAATGTTTCTTGCTCTTTCTAGTTTTCAGAAATTCAAAGTATACCAAATGGATGTAAAACCTGCCTTTCTTAATGCAGACTTAGAAGAAGAAGTCTATATTGAACAAACAAAAGGATTAATTATTGGAAATGATGCAAAACTTGTATGCAAACTCAGAAAGGCTCTCTATGGTATAAAACAGGCTCCAAGGGCCTGGTATTATCGTCTTGACAAATATCTCCACCAACAAGGTTTTTCAAAGTGGTCAGCAGATAGAAATCTATATACAAAGATTGACACTAATAAATTGCTAATAATTGTTGTTTATGTTGATGATATCATTATTGGTAGCAATGAAGAATCCATGAGTCAGAATTTTGCTTCAGTAATGTAGCAAGAATTTGAAATTTCCTTACTTGGTGAGCTTACCTATTTTCTTGGTCTACAAGTTCAACAAAATAAAGATGGTATTTTTCTCTCACAAACCAAATATCTCAAATAGATCCTAAAAAAGTACGGCATGGAAGATTATAAACTAGTATGTAACCTAATGCTAACGGGATGTAGTCTTAGCTCAAATGATGAATCAGCAGCAGTACATCAACCAACTTACAAATCCATGATTGGCATTCTGTTGTATCTAACAGGTACCCGACCTGACATCATGCATGCAGTGGGAATAGTTGGAAGATTCTAAGCAAATCCAAAGGAATCACACCTTCAGGCAGTCAAAATAATTTTCAAATATCTTCAAGGAACATAGAACTTTGGTTTATGGTATCCTAGAGATACAATTCTTATACTTCATGCATATATAGATGCAGATTGGTCAGGAAGTGTTGATGACAGAAAAAGCACTAGTGGTGGTGCATTCTATATGGGTTCCAGGTTAGTGTCTTGGTTCAGCAAGAAACAAAGTTCAATTGCATTATCTACAGCTGAAGCAGAATACGTGGCTACTGCATCTTGCTGCACAAAACTACTTTGGATGATGCAAACCTTGCAAGACATTCAGCTCACATGTACTCCACCCATCTCTATTCTATGTGATAATACAAGTGCCATCAGTATTTCAAAGAATACAGTCATGCACTCCAAGACCAAGCACATAACCATCAAATATCATTTTCTACGTGAACAAGTGCTTGAACAAAAGGTCAAATTGGAAGAAGTTCCCTCCAAAGAACAGGTTGTTGATATATTCACTAAACCACTGCCCAGAGAGACATTTGAATATCTCAATCAAAAGCTGGGAGTAATTGCTGCATCATCCTGCTGTTAAATCTTTTTTCTTCAGAGAAAGGTGGTTATACGCGAGTTTCATAAAGCGTAGTCGCATACATACACGGGTTTTTGTGGGCACAGTCACGTATATGTTGGTTTGAAGAAAAGAAGTGGGCCAGACTCAGAAAAAATGGTTCTGCTATGGTTCTGTCAATTATCTTCTCTGTTTGATGATGGTTTCAATCTGTTGATAACATGTGGAAATATATTGGTCCTCATAAAGTTGTTGATAAATTGATGTATATCTGATTGATGATGATGCTTTGATATCTCTTACTGACATATGCAATGATCAGATCTGATAGTGAACAGGTGGAACAGGTTCAGGGGGAGAACATGGTATGCTTATAATAAAGCATTGTTGGCATTATGTCTAGAAGTCTTTGGAACCTAATGAGTTCTTACTTTATGATGATAGGTTGATACTCACATATGTTTATTATCATGGTTGATGATATGGGATGTTCCCTAGTAATGATATAATGAAGGTTCTTGTGGAAAGATCATGCAGTTCTTGATAAAAATGTCTATGGTGTTTTCACATACATATGATATGATTTTGTGCTACTGCTTGGAGATATGACATATGCTTAGTTGATTCATGGAAGGTTATGATAAGGGAACGAAGCAAGTTGATCTTGATGAGATCAAGAGGATGAGTTGATATATGTCGACATACTTTGACACAGGTTGATGATATTTTGGGACCTAATAATGGACATATACAGGTTGCTGATCTAGATGTTGATTGACAGATGCTACTGATGATAGTTTCTTATGACTATCATGGTCTTTTTTAAGATATTTTGTCTATGTTATATATGTCATGTATATCATTTAATGTAAAAGTCATGAAAAGACCTAATTTGTAACCCCACTATGCATGGAACGAATGATGTAATGTTTCTTGTTTTTTTCATGTATAAACAATTGGTATATCCCCACTTGGTTTGGAGATGGATGTATGTATGAGTCATTGGTGATAGGAAGGTCATTGGTGATGTATGTATAGAGTCATGTTATTCTTTTAGAACATCTTCTTACAAACTTTGCTTGTGCTCAGGGGGAACATGGACTCGATCATGGGAGCTCAATCAGCACACTTCAGCATATCATGGAATTCAGCATGTACTCAGTGGGAGCATGACCCTTTGCCCTTGATGTCAAAGGGGGAGAGTGACTTGGTGTTTCCATCAAGTCCAAAGGGAGAGATTGTTGGCATTATGATTCAGGTATTGTCCTTGATGGCAACTCACTCAGATGAAAGATAAACGTATAACAGGTAAACAGCAAAGAATTACACATCAGTCTTCACAGAATGAAGAAAGAGAGGTATACGCAGGTTCACCATTGACCAAGATGTGTATACACGTAGGTTCACTGTATACAAGTCGCATATACGTACACACGCACTTTCACAGAAGGAAAAGCACGTATACCTTGGAAAAATAAGTTTTTGGTCCAAAGTATTTGGTCCATGGTATTTTGATCCATGGTATTGGTCCAAAGTATCTGGTCCGAGGTATTGACCCTAGGTATTTGGTCCAAGGTATTGGTCCTAAGTGGTTTTGGTCAATGGTATTAAGAAAGGCCTAAAACTATAAAAGGAGGAGAAGATCATTAGGCCAAGGCGTGCAAGTATCGAATATCTGATGAAGTGTGAGATCTAGTATGCAGGTTATTGGGTTACGGTGCATTGCTGGATCTGAACCAAGGATGAACCTTAGATAATGATGAGGGATCAGATCTAATGATGGATCGCGATCTCAAGGCGTAAAATGAACTATCATTATGTGTTTTTTCTCATGTATATTCTAGATCTGAATACTGACACATATATTATTCTGTAAATGATATGATCTGGGTATAACTAAAGTCTGGAATAGCTGCAGAATTCTGAATTTATATTTGCAGATGTATACACTTGTTGGCTTTGAGAAAGTTCATGTACACGCAGGTTCGACACATGGAAGTAGCGTATACCTTATAAAATATTTTTTAGTTGTTTCTCTTTACTGTTGCAGAGTTCTGGGTCCTGGTTACTATATTCTAGTGACAGTATTCTGAAGGATCAGACTGATGGGTTGTCTAAGTGAATGATTGATTTGGCTATGGTTGGTTCAAAATGTGATTGGTTGATGCAGATATATTTGATGATTGAATGATGTTGATGGATCCAGTCTGAAAATTTATGAAACGTGGTCCCTGGAAGAAAAGAGAAGGTCATAGCCTTCTGTAGGTCAACGCCTACATACTAGAAAACATATCGGCTAGTACAAGAGCTAGGGGGTTGTAGCTCCCTTCCAGGAGAAGATAGAGAACGAGAGAAGGTTGTAACCTTCTGCAGGTAGAAGCCTGCGTACTGGTATAAGTCTGCACCAGTACAAAAATTGTAAACAGATTTTCTTATTATTAAAAGAAGACAGAGATGACAGTAGCAGGTGGTTTTCACCCACATTGGGTTTCCACCTTATATCTTAGTGTTCATGTGTGTTGCTTATGTGTGATGCTTTATTCTTCTTTTACTGTAGTGTCTAATGAATTCTTGATATACTGGTTAAAGTTCAATGCATGATAAATTGGGTAAACCAAAATATCTCTGCATATACGTTGGTTGCCTTATGTAGAGTCGCGTATACACGCTAGTTCACTTAACTGAAGTAGCGTATACAAATTTTTTTTGACAATTAAATTATTGAGCTGATAATACTGATTCGCCCGCCCCCCCCCCCCCCCCTTCTCAGTATTATTTCCAACATTTTAGGCTCTTTAAAACTAAACTAAAAATGAATTATTGAGCTTACTTGTCTTTTCTTTCATTCTCATTAACCTATGAAGGATACTAAAATGAGAAAAAGGGAAGGGATCTCATTTGCTTGAGCTATCAGTTAAAATTATAGTGCTATTCATGTTGCACTTGAACACGACACTTATTTGCATCATTTCCTCGTAGTTGGGTTATAGATTGTCTAGGATCTATACCATACGTATGAGTTCATATACTTTTCTAGTTGGTTACTCTTCCGGTCACTATGGAGTGTGCCTCAATGTATACTATCTTGTTGCATGTTATCATGTGTTTCCCATTACTCAACGCTTCCAAGTCATTTTTTTGTCATTCCATTACATGTTTAGGGGATTCTCAACCTCAATCGGCCATCTATAGTCCCATTTGACCTTTTTTATTCATCCATCCCTGTGTCGGTCGTACTTCATGACTTCATCTGATTCACATAATCTATTGGCTTAGTCTGTGTCGATTGATGGGAGATAAATAAGGCCCTCCTTCGATGGATCTTCTCTTGTCGAATTTAGCTCATTATCTAGGAGCTTGATCTAGGAACCAATAGTAACTTGGAGCTTACAAACCTTAGTGGTAAGCTTCCTTGTGATCGACAACATGTTTACCTCATTAAATCTTGATTGGTCAAGTCTGCGAGTGTTCGACATCAGCTTATTTATTCACACTTAGTGGATTGTGCTAATTACCTTGGGGTCCATTGTTATCATTGGTGGGTCCCATTGTGTGTGTTAATACTATACCTAAATGACCAATAATGAGGTGATTTCTATCATGCTCGACATCAGCACATTTATTCAAATGTTGTATATTTGTTCCATCGATATTGTAGAATAGCTTGGGTTAGGGAAATTTCACTCTTATATGGTACCCTTCCCAAGATGTGTTGGAGTTATGTACTTTGAGAACTACTCTGGGAATCCTCTCTACTATGTGTCCATAGTCCTACTGATGTACACTGTGACATAGATCCAAATTGTATTTGATGGTGGCTAAGATATTTTTGTTTGTCACATGAATCCACTATGTATTCCAAGTGGCCATGTCCTAGCATTTCATTTCATGGATCCACAGTGTATAGTTGGTGACCATATTCAGTTTCTCTTCCAACTTCGGGTGATATCAGTATGGTTAAGATTTCAATATCTGAGTTGCTTCGATTCAACTCTTTAATCATGACTGACTCTAATAAAATTGAAGCCAATAAAATTTTAGAAAATGGTGGACAATGGTATACCTTATTTACATCACTAAAATATTTTGATTAGAAAAAAATTGTATAATTATAAAATGATTAAAAGAAAAAAAATAACCAAACTTTTTGTTCAAAAAAATATCTCTTTAAACAATCTTCCCTTTATTAATTCACTTTTGAAACATAAAATGTGTTTGATTACCACGCAACAATATTCCCTTTACTAATTCACTTTTCATTTAACCACGGTCAACCATGGGTGGGTGTTTTCCATGGATATAGGAAAGTTGTGTTTGATTTGTTGTGCATCAATCATGTTTGTTTTCCATCTATTCGACGTAATCAATCACCCAGCTTGAAATTATATTTTATGGTTTAGGGTTTAAGCAGTTGCGTTGGAATGACAATAGCAACAATGGCATCTTTACTAATGAAACTTACTCTCTACAGTAGGTGGATTCAAAGCTAACAATCTACAATTGATGGATTCAAAACTCCATCTATTGGTTAGTAGTTCCTCTTGAATAATTCTCTAAAATTTCTCAACTGCTAGAGAAACAAACATTTTCCTAATGGCCTTCGTGATAATTTTGATTCAGATTTTAATGTTTCAGAACAAAACATCTAGGAAATCCCTAACCAAAAATCCTTGCAGCTAATGTGCCAAACTTGCCCAAATCTGTTGCACGCGTGCCTCCAAACTTTTTATATGTTAATGTTATTTCTCTAAATATGCTACATTAAAATAGAATGTCATGGAAAAATTCCTAATTGTTAAAACACAAAGTTAATTTTGTTGTTAAAACAAAAAGTTTGAAAAATAAAATTAAAATATTTAAATGTTTACATAACATCACAATATCTCTTCAATAATTAATTTAAAACACCTTTTAAACAATAATAGAATTATAAACTAAAATAATACACCAAATAAATAAAACCTTATGACATATTTACAACAAAGTTGATCCATAATTATTGTTTGTGATTTCAATTAGCATCAATCTATAAAATTATATCATATTTAAAATTATATAATAAAAATGCAAGAATATATTTTGAAATGGTAGATAATATAATATATATATATATATATAAATTTTAAATTTACAATTAAGTATATTAATATGGATTATCCAGTGAATTTTACATATTGTATTTTATATTTCTTTTTATAATTATTAAAAATATTACTTGCAAATTTTAATTTTACAATTAAATATATTAACATGGATTATCCAGTGAATTTTACATATTCTATTTTATATTTTTTTATAATTATTAAAAATATTACTTACAATTTTTTACGATCGACCATTTTCATTATTTTAATACTATATTAAATATTCAAAATAAATTTAAACATTTTAATAAAATCACATTTTCATTAAACATATAAAAAAAACTAATAGCCAAAGGTCCCAATATTACACAAGTTTTTTTAATGATTTTATATTCATTAAATCATTGAATTGGTTATTGGAAATATATTTTTAATGAAATTTTGTTTAATAATAAACTCAAAGTTTGTATCATTTGTATTATGACCTTCATTTTTAATAATTTATCTTTATTTTTAATTTATTTTTTTCAATTAATTATTTTTTTTAAATCAATTTATTTTATATTAAAAATTTATTTCAAATACATTAATTAACATAATATTACATACATTTTAACAAAACTTTCTCCCTGTACATTTTTTAAATCAATACTTAGGTAGTTAAATAATATCACTATCAAATAAAATAAATGTAAAATTATGAAAGGTTAAAAAGCTAACAAATTTACCATCCAAAATAAATAAATCAATCTATATTAATGGGTACTTGTAAAATACTCTCATAAATAATGTTACTTTAACAATTTTAATATGATATGGTTTTGACATAGGAATCTAAAGTTGTGTTGTTCCAATTACTTCAACAGTTTTAAGATGATATGGGTTTGAGATAGGAATCTAAAGTTGTATTATTCCAATTATTAAGATGTTAAGATATGGGCTTGAGATAGGAATCTAAAGTTGTGTTGTTCCAATTATTTCAATAGTTTTAAGATGATATGGGTTTGAGATAGGAATTTAAAGTTGTGATATTCCAATTATTAAGATGTTATAATAATTTTTTCAACTTGTCATAATTGTAAAGGTGTTATAATGTTTAACATTTTGATTAAATCAAAATAAAATAAAATAAAAAAACATAAAATTAATAATTATATTTATAATTATAATTAATCATCAAACTAGTTTGAATCCATCTTAATTCTTAATCTATCATTTTCATGAGGATGAAATTCATCAAGATGTAAAAGATTTAATTCTTTTTATATTTGGTAGATCAAAAATAAAGATGAACATTAATTAATATTAATAACCAGTAATTTGAGTTTTTTTCCTAATTCATCTTACTCTGTAATATGAACAAATTAATCCTATATAAGTAGTATAAGAGAGCTTCTCAATTATGCGTAAATATTATTTTTTTCATCATTTATATGACAAGGTCAAAGAGAAACTAGAAAATAAGTTCAGATACTTCAAAATTGATATTAGTAATTGAAGATACAACAACACATAATCCATACTAACACATTTTCTAAATCAATTATAATTATAAAAATAAATAAAATAACTAAAACAATAATATAATCCATATGAACATGTTGTCCAAATCAATTATAATTATATAAATAATAAATAAATAAATAAAATAATTGAGTGGGCCTAATGGTTAAGAGCATGTGTTTCTTCTTACGAAGCCACAGGTTCAAAACCAGAGGGGGTAGAATATGTATGCCTTTATAGACTTAGCAGTCAAATAGTGTCGCAAAGGGGACTCGCAGCACGGAGGTGGGTCTCTTGTCCCACAAACAAGACAGTCTCATACACCAATTTTCAAATCGTTGCGCCAAGGTGGGTCTCTTGTCCCACAAACAAGGCAGTCTCATACACCAATTTTCAAATTGTTGCGCCGAGGTGGGTCTCTTGTCCCACAAACGAGGCGGTCTGATACACCAATTTTCAAATCGTTGAGCCGAGGTGGATCTCTTGTCCCACAAACGAGGCAATCTCATACACCAATTTTGAAATCGTTGGGCCGAGGTGAGTCCCTTGTCCCACAAACAAGGAATTGGATAATAATAATAATAATTTATGAGACCTTATCCCACAAAAACACAGGTCTCATACACCAATTTGATGTCTCACTTGATTGTGACTCTAAACTTAAATAATAATAATAATAATTTATCCAACCTTAACTCCGGTGTTACCATACCGCACTAACCATACTTATCATATATAAATCTATTAACGCACTAACCATACTTATCATATATAAGTCTATTAACGTTTCTTATATAATTAAGAAATTAATTTTTGAAACGGTGTGAGGATCCATTCTTTGCTTAATGCCAAAGGTTGGAAAAATGCGATATCCTTGAAAATAAAGGGCAATGTGCTCTTTCCAACCGATGTTTTCATCTGTGGACAAACACCTTGTTTAGCAATTTAATAATTTCATTCCTAATGAGATTAATGCGTTAGATCAAACTTCCCTATAAAAATTTGAAAGTGAGACTGTTATAACGATTTTCTTTTCCTGAGCAATGTTTGTATTAATCTTTGAGTCGTTTGTTTTTATATAACACTCTGAGATTCTTAAAAAGTTTATCTGGAACATCGTAACATGGTGTATCAAAAACGAAACCAACCAGATTTTCTTGTTGAGGAGATGCAAAGATTAGCATGAATACCTTTTTGTGTAGCAGCTGCTGCAATAAAGGCATACGCTGAAGTGCTTGAACTGAAATATATGATCATCTAAGGGCAATCTGGGAACGATGTCATTGTTGTACAGGTAGCGTTGATAATTCACATACTCTATAATAATTCAAATATCCGAAAGATAATTTTCATGTCTGACGGAGATAATTCGCTGACCACGGTGATTGGAGAGAATTTGCATATCACGTTGATAATTCCGCTATCATCTGGTTTCCGTTCATCTCGATTATTTGGTAATCTGATGGACATGGTATACATGGGTATGTTCAAAATTTTAACAGCGTTTATGTCCATCCAATTGCCAAATATTTGGGGAATGGGAAATCGAGATAATGATGCTTATCATGTAAAGATAAATCACATATTACATTGATTTTGTTTTATCTATATTTTGATTTTTGGGAATAGCAATTTAGACACAGTTAATATCAAATTGGTACAGTGAACCACATTAAAAAAAAATTTACATATTGCATTACTATATTTGGTATAGCTGTGATGTTGAGATAACTGGCTAATCCTGTAGAAGTAACTTATATACTTGGCCAAAATATAGATATTTCTCTATGCAGAAATATGATTGAGTTTTAGGGGAATGGTGCCTATTCAAGGGAGACAACGTGTGTGTATTGGGCAGTGATAAGTTACATATAGAGAAAATATGTCCCATTTGGGGTTTGGTATCCATCCATTTAAGTGATTTGAGTTCAAATCTCCCAAATAACATGTGTCTGTAGAAGAGGCATAAGTACCTACATGTTATAGTTGTAGCAGTTGGAATCGACCAATGTCATTAAATATGAAACTAGTCCAGTTCCCTTTTCCCTAATCACAAAACAAAAAACAAAAAAACTCACACCTTCCCCTTAGATGACTAGCAAATGCTACTAAAATTAGTGATAATTCTTACAATGAGAAATAGAAAGTTGTTTCCCAATCATCTGCACCAAATGAACTTCTGAAGGTTATCACTAGCTCACCTTTGGCTTCTTTATCACAGAATATAAACCCCTGCATTGATTTCTTTTGCGAGTGATCTGATTATATACAAGTCAATCTTAACATCAATTGATAAACTTAAAATTATTGATTTCATATTTTTGTGATCTATATTATTATTCAGAATGTTTTTCAAATTAATCATATTATTAGATTAATTGAAATCAATTTTTCAAGTTATCTAATATAGTTCATCTTTAAACAAAAATAACTGAAAAGATAACCCAAAATTGATTGATAAACCCAAAATTATTTACACAAATAATATTATATGTAATGACAGAATGTAATAGTTTATTGAAGCCAGAGAGTTGCACATTGTTCCACGAAATGCAGCTGCAGGATTAAATTGAAATGTGTATTAAATCAAGTGGAGTTTTGCATGAAAAATCAAGGATTAAAATGGGTGGAAGTTAAACACTACCTCCTAATGTTTTGTGACTCTGTTTCTGATAACCAGTGTATTTTCATAGAATTAGAAATGTCTGGGATCCTCTGCTCGGTATGGCGACGCTTCCTATATTATAAAGGCTGAGTAGAGTGAAAACGGATAAATGTAATTACTCACTACTTACATTTAATTGTTTTTTCCTTGAGTTCTACTCAATTACTGACACCTCTCCGTTTAATTAAAATGCTTGTAAGAGTGCCTATTTATATGTGATAAGCCGATAGACCCGTATTCTGCTTACATTATTGTATCTATGAACACAAATCCAAAGAGGTCCTTCAAAACTTATTGGAAACTCGTTGGAGCTCTAAACTTGTATTCCTCCAAATTTATATTTGTAATTTTTGTAGTGGAGGTAATATTTATTGAATTATTATATTTTAATGAGATTAATAGTAATATGTAATTTTTTTTAATTAATTTTATTTATTTTATTATATATAAAATTGGAAGTACTTTTTGATGAGAGGAAAATTTATTATAATTTAGTTGTCAAATGGTTAGTAGTGGAAAATTATTGGCTATTGGTTGCTATTAGCTAATGCAAGGAAACAACGTCACCTGAAATTACCTTATTAGTGGCCCATAAAAGGGCAGTTTTTCACTCCTGCTAGATGTCTCTAGGTCATAGGTTATTTACTTATTTCCTTATTAGTTTTAGGACATATATAAAATTGAAAGTATTAAATTCATAACTAATTATTTTTTCTTTTATATTTATTATTTTTATATCGTTACATAAATATTTTCTTTTTTTAAGGATCAATTTCTATGCCTTAACTATATATTTGGACATTTCTATAGGCATAAATCATCTTGGGTTTAAATCTATATTTTAGATTGTTGTTTATAGTCGTAAATTTTGGGTTTTATTTTTAGGACTATAGAAAGCATGATCATAAGTTAGAAGCATTGTTTTATTCTTAGGGTTTACTCATAGTATGTTAGAACATGTTCACCTAAATTTAAGGGGATAGTGCAAAGTGATAGTGTATTTTTTTTTAAATTACTTTGGAACTCATCCAATTTCAACTTTTAAGGTTTTGGAGCCATTGTTAATGAGTGAGTCATTCTTCTTTGGTATTTCTTTATCAAACTACCACAATATTGTTGAGTGCTTATTATTGCAACCATTATACTACATAGAAACTACGTTGGATTTAAAATTCCATTTATTTATAGTTACAATTGCATAGAATAATGCATATTAAGAAATCATATTACTTGGATTGAAGATGCGGCAGTACCAATATAGAAAATACTAGTTAAAGATTATTGTATATTTACTCCATTATAATTTAATCCTACAAATGAGTATCCTAGAGTCTATGTGTTTTGTTGATCTAATAAGATGGCACCTGCCACATGGGAAACTAGACCAGTAAATAAAACTTTAATTCCTAATGATCTTAGTTTGGTAGCCAAATTTATAGCTAAAAACTAGAAAAGGATTTTTCCAATGTTGAGTATTGTTTGGCCACTCATATCTATCATATCAAGCTATACTCTAAACTAATAAACACATGCAGGAAAAAGAATGTAGAGATGAAATATAAAATAGTAGTCCAAAGGCACCAGGTCAATGGAATCCTCACCATGTGGTATCCTCGCCATGTGGAAGAGAGCTACCAAAATTATGAGGAATGTCCGCATGGTATTATGTTCTCTTCATCCTTTTGTTATGTATAGCTGGAGTTCATTAAGCATTAATAGAATCTCTTCCTTTGCATCATTTCTACCCAAAAAAACATGATCCAATAAATTTTTAATATTCCAGTACATGTGAACCATCTACATGTATTAATAATACATGCCTCTAGTGTGACTTAACTAGAATCTAGGAACCCACTTCATCTAGAATTTTAGTGTCTCACATGAAACCACATTCCCTTGAAATGTTTCTTTTAGCGGCATTTAATTCATCCTTCATAGAGTATAATACTTGTTCCCGACCCCATTGATGTAAATATATATACATGTGATATTTAGGCTAGTAAGTTGGGGTTATTTTAGAGGCCTACTTGCCGATGTATATATGTTTATATATTTTTGGGGCCAATGTGCCAGTGGATGTATACCTTTAATGGCTATGAGGTTGGAGAGTTTGGAATTGTGATCATGATGCAAATATTGTACATATATTAATAAAATAAATGGCTAGCTATATACCAACTTCACGGAAAAGAGTATGGGGGGTGATAATCCATGAAAAATGGCAATAGGGATGGTGTGATGTTTTTGGTGAAAAGGAACTAAAGCCCACATGGCTATGGAAAGGTGCCACAAAGAAAGATAGTGTCATGCATATTTAAAGTGGGAGTTTTTCTTGTGGAGACATTATGTCAAGGGAGGATTTAGTGATCAACTATGGATGATTATTCTGGTGTGGGCCCTAGTGGCTCATGTTTATGGCTCTGGAAGCCATGGAGTTATGGTGGAACTCAGTTCTTGGTGACCGGTCAGTGAGTCTTGTGCTTGGGTTCTGTAACTGAACAGGAGTTGTTTTGGTTTGGCCTAGAAGGGTACTTGGAAGCCCCGAAGAGCAACAAGAGCTCTTAGAAGCCACAATGTTGATATTGTCCCTAGTTGGTTGTAAGGTTCCCTGGAAGGTGGGCACTACCAAGGAATTATTGGGTGCAAAGAATGGTTGTTCCACTTGGGTGCAAGCCAGAGGGAACATGATCTTGTGGTTGGAGACTCAGGTTGCTCAGGTTGGTACCTTGGTTGGAGTATGTGATTTGATACTCGGTGTATAGACTATTGTCCATGGAATTGAAGCTCCAGTTTGGGGGGTGACACATAGTTGAGAGTTTATGAACCATGAGGTCTATGGCTAGGTGGAATGTGGAAGGCCTGCAACCAATTGACCTTCTATTTCAAATAAGTGTTCATGTGAAATGAATTATATTTATGTGACATGTGTCACATTTATATGTTATTTTCTTGAAGCCTAGTCTGGGTTTGGTATTTATGCTTATGATTCTCATGTGTATAATTAATATAAATTTATGATTGAATGATTGTTAATTATTATGTAATGCACATTTGTTAGATATTACAAGAATTATGCATGTATTTTTGCATTATATAATTTTATGGATTAATGTCAGGTACAAGTACATACCATGGCAACTCTAGTGTAAATAATTAAGAACAAACAAGTGTATGAAATCGACAAAGATGACTAGTTATGGACTAGTGTGGTCATAGTGGCTCCAGAGATGAGCCAAAGTTCAGAAATTGTATCATGGGTTTATGCTTCTACTAATAAATTCACAATACCTAGTTGTCATTGTGTGGTAGTGTTTCCCACCATGGGGTTAGAGAGATTACAAAGTCATAACACAGCCAAAGTTGTAGCACTGGGCTTGCTTGGGCTCAGCCACGAATTGTTTGATGAAAGTTAAAGTGGTGAAAATGGTGTAAATTCCCCCAAAATTCATAGCATGTACCATAGAAGGGTACTTATCAGAGCTTAAGGGTGATTACAGGTTAGAAATTAGAGGTTTCTAGACCAAGTTTAGCCATAGAGAGATAAATTAATGTAAATGTAGCCCGAAGGGGTGGAAGGAAAATTCAATGGGAATTCCCATCGGATTATGTGTCAGAATTATGGTAATTATGAAATTTTGGATGAAACCAAGTGTTGGTCGAATGTCTAGTTAATTCCATAGAAAATCTCAGGAAAAACCCAAATATTCATGTGGGTTCAATATGGTAGAAAATGCTTATGTTTAGTGGCCACATTTGGCTTAGTCCGGGTTGGTTAAGGAGCCCAGGAATTTGGAGTGAATGGCAAGAGGTTTATTGCCATTAGATCGAACCCCTAATGGGACAGACTTTCTTTTACACAAATGATAAGTAGACTTGGATGTGGGGCCATGCTGGAGCATATGCCAAAAGCCTGGTGTTTTTAACAATCAAGCATATTGTGCGATGTTTGGATGTGCATTAGTATGGAGGCTCATATGAGGGCTAGGTCCCAGTGCGCTACATCACAAGTGCGGAGGTTAAGGGATCGGGGATCTCCAGTGGAATGTGCAAGTTCACTAATATATATGTCCAAATGTGGGTCAAGCGAAGACTAGTGTGCGAACATGAGTACTATGTAGGCTTGGATGTGGGTCAAGTCTAGGTGCACAACAATAATGCTAGTGTGGAGGTCCAAAGGTCCAAGACCTCCAGTGGAGCACAAACAAATATGAGAAGATAGACTTGAATGTGGGTCAACCCCGAATTCCTCACATATCAAAGAATGGTTTGGGGGTCTATGGTGTGGACCTCAATTGAGGCAATAAATTGTAACAATGGTCAGATATCTGAAAATTTAATGCATTGAAGGCTATAGGACAGGCCTGTGGGCCCATGTAGAAGGGTGATGTGGCATGTACACACATGCATGCTAGGTGTTAAGGGAACCTTAGCAAAACCAACTCACACCCAATATGAACTGAGAAAAGTATTTGGTACAGATAAATTGAAGTAGAGGTGCATAGGGGAAGTTTGTAAGCCTGAAAATAGTTAGAGAACACCATGTGAGCATATTTGATTGGTTCAGGGAAGTGAAACAATTGAAGTCTTTGCTAGTTCATCCGAAAATTCGTCAATTTTTTGGGTCACTCCTTGCAAGGCATTTTTTAGGCCCTAAATGATATTTTTAGGTGGAAAAGCCTTTGGCAACTATTTTACATGTGATATATGTAGTTGTGGTGCAAGGAGAAAGAGCTCAGAGAGACCTTACTAATGATATATTATAGTTGCATATTAGGGTTGATATGAAGGATTTATGACCAAGACAATATGAAAAAAAACATGGGGTAAATTGGAACTTTAAAAGGACACAAATTGGAAACCAGGGCTCAGATTGGGGCATTGAAGTAGTCAACAGAAATATATGGGACTATAGAATCTTGCCATTAAGTCAGATTTGAAATTTTAATATGTGATTTCTCAAAATATTGAAAATACTCTGATGTGATAGAATAGGCAAATTGGGGTAAATAGACCAAACAATCCTAAGGCCATAACTTTTGGCTCATAAGTCAGAATTGAGAAAACAGATAGTTAAAAGAAATATATTGATGAGGAGAATGCACTGGTTAACTTGGAATTTTGGAATTGGTCCCAAAAAATTTCAAAATTATACAAGAAAACTATAGGGGGTAAATAAGGGAAAATTCAAAAATAAGGACCAAATAGTCATAAGATTCTTAGGGACCTTTTAGAGTAAAAGACGAGGTTAGAGTTGTAAATGTAAACACGGGAAGTGCTAAGACATAATCAAATTGCCATGGAGTGGATAGGCCCGAGAACAAATATTTAGAAGATACCATGTGAAGCCTCAAAATGGAGGTACTCAACATCAAGGCTAACAATGAGAGGCTTGTGGAGCAACAGTAAATCAACACTCAAATTTTGCAAATTCTAAACATATAGAGGGAACTGGACCATCATTCTAATGGGCACATGGGTATGATACCATAATCAAAGAAAAAGGTGCTAGAATCTCAAGGCATTCTAGGAGTTTTTCCCAGCAGCATTATCACTCAGAAGGGAGGTCACATAAAATGGCTAATACTACCTTAGGATCAGGTAGTAGCCCCAATTCGTCACCAGTAAGAAAATCAGAAGTAAGATCAGACAAGGATAATTTACAAGGTGAGCTCAGGAAAATCAAACCTCCTGCATTCAATGGGGAGCATAAGAAAGGAGAATAAGTTGATTTTTGGCTATTGGAGATGAGGAAATATTTGCAACTATAGAATTATTCCTCAAAACTTGGAAGCTAGAATTTCTATTTATCACTTGAAGGGCAAGGCCAATTTATGGTGGGAACAACTCAAGGAGGTAAAGCACTTGGATGAAAGATAAATTAGATGGAGTAAATTCAAGGAAAAATTCCAAAGGAAATATTTGTCAAAATGTTATTATGAGAGAAAGATGTAAGAATTGTTTGAACTCAAGTTGGAGAACATGACCATGGAGGAGTGTGGTTGAAATTTTATTTGAGTTGTGGATATATGCGAGTTTTATTAAAATGCATAAGTCAAGATACAGAGATATGTCAATGGGTTGCCATATTTTTATGTTGACATACACAAATTTGATGAGCCCAAAACCCTAGATGTAGCCATGAGAAAGGCATAGCCGTTATATGAACATAGAAAGCAAAAAGTTGACCTTCAAAGGACTTTGGGCATCAAGAGGAGAAATTTTATGGAATAGATGAAGAAAGGGTTTAAACCATCACCTTTCCAAAATGAACCATAAGTAAAATAGTAGAAATCACTAGCCTTGAATGAGCCAAGAGGGGATGATTTCTTAAACAAGAAACCTCAGTTCTTGCCCATTAAATGTTAGGGATATGAAGGAGACCATAGATACATGGATTTTCCTTACAAAATTGGAAAGCTGAGGATTGTGCATAACATAAAGGCAACTTATAAAATGGAATATATGGGAAGGAGCATGCCCAGAATTTATGCAATGGTAGATATAAAATAGGTTGAGCATTATGCACATATGAGTGAAATTGAAGGTAAGCTAAATAATCTACCTATTGTTTTTTTAATTGAATCTATAGATATTCATAGTTATATTGATCTGAAATCACTTGAAAAAATAATTTAAAGAAAGCCAAGCATCGTAAGGCATGGTTTTTTGAATTAGTTACAGGTGCAAAGAGGAGAATCACAGAGTTGGTGAGGGAATGTCCCATAAACATGAATGGGTTGAATAAAAGGGAAAATTGAATGTAATTTCTTTGGGTTCTATGATTTCCTAATTTGCATGGACTAGCTAGAAAAGCATCATGCAATTTTGGACTGCTACAACAAATATTTTAGTTTTTTTTATGATGAAGGGCAGCAGAAGAAGGTCCGCGGGATACAAAGGTTGGTATCCCTTAAGAAAATATTATTTATGCAGCTGAAGAAGAATTTTAGAAAAGGATGCCAAATCCTTGCAACTCACTTGGAAGAAGCAAATATGGATCAACAATCAAATTTAGAAAATTAATCAATAGTAAAAGAATTTGGAGATGTATTTGCTAAGATTCTAAAATTACCTCCAAGGAGAGATATAGATTGCTCCATTTGTTTTGTACCTGTTAGCACTCCTCAGTGTCCTAAGGCTAAGAAAGGAGACTGATGGAGGTAACCTCAAACCAACTTTGGATTTGGTAGCTAGCCCTACCAAATCAGAGAGGGCTCTCTCTATGATCTCACAACCAATGAGTGACTAGAGAGGAAGATAGATATTAGGCTAGATATTCAAAGCTCAATAGGTCTAAATTTAGGGTTTGCTGGAGCAAGGTCAATAGGTCTAGGAAACTAGGTCAGGGTTTCAAAAGATCAGTTGCAAAGATATAATGGGGCAAGGTAGGTATGTTCAGTGACATTTTTGAGTTTTCATGGTGGTGTAGGGTTGAAAAATTGAAGGATAAAAATGAGCATATGAGTTATGAATTCATTTATCAGAGGAAATTAAACATAAACATGAAAATCTCATCAAACATAGCATAAACATATGAATTCTACTTGAAGACTACTGAGATGATCACATGAAAGCATTAATATGGAATTAAGGAGACATAACATTCATACTGATGATAAAACAAAGAAGAAACACTATCACAAAATCATACCACATGAATCCCAAGATAATAGTTGGAAACTGCCTATATTACTCCTGCAAAGGTTATGGTGTACACTAGCTTCAAATCCTTTGACTCACAAGCACCCAACCCTTGATTTGACTTGAAACCAACTACATATAGATGAAAAACTACTTTCTCCCTCTCAAGGGTCAAATCCATCATCATAGGAACTGTTTACATCAAAATCTCTAACCATACCTAAAACTAAGGATGTTAGAAACCAACTCCTTGTTTAGATTTAACTGACTTAATTGACTTTCAAAGAATTAATTACAATGGATTTGACATGAAATGACTTTTACCATCACTATGACACTTAATTACATCATTTAAACTAATTAGAAGACAAATTACATTGACAAAAGTTGACTTTGACCAAGCAAAACTCGAAACTTGGCTTTCCCACAGAAGCGCAGCGTGCTAGTGGAGAAGCGCAATGAACTTTGAAGGGTGATTCGGAGGCCTTCCTGGATGAGTTAGCTATTGAAAATGGTATGGTTGGAAATAAAAAGAATTATAATACACAATATAGTCATAAAGCACTGCAAAAACCTGCTCCAAACGCCTGAAAAATTGACTTGAAGTTGAACTATCCAAAAGCGCAGCGAATTCTCCAGAAGCGCAGCAAAAAACTTGGGGTCAAAGATGGAGTGATATCTCTTTAACCATAACACGTTTTACAAAACGGGGAGAGAATTTTGTATATACAGTTGTTTTAAGAAAAAAATCTCTCCTTTTGGTTAAATTTGTTTCCATATGCTTGGAATATGTGCCGCAAAATAATGACTAAAACAGGAAATTAATTTGGAGAATTTGATTTTCTGAAATAGGCCTCTAAAACGTTTGAATATATCCCAATCCATGAAACCTGTGTAGAAATGGAAGGAGTTTATTGTGATTGGGTCTGTCCTTAAGAAAACCTCCTTTGTTTTTCCAAAATACATCTTCATTTGGTGAGAAACATCTTTTTAAAATGATGACCAAACACAGAGTCAAAAACATAGCGACCCTCTTGTAGCAACTTGTATTTTGGGCATATCTCAAAAATCATAAATTATATTACAAAAATGAGAGAGGTTATTGTTATTAGGTATTTTATGAACAAAAACCTCCTCCATGTTTCAAAAATAATTTCCCATTTGTTCATAATCCAAGATTTAAGTTGGTGCAGCAACTAGTTGTTGTGTTTCTATAGGATAGCAACATAGAGCTAAAAGCACAGCAACTTGGGGAGAGGGAATGAAGGGGAAGGGGGATAGGATAATTTATGAATAAATTATGGGGAGTATGGGAATGTTTTAGGAAGACAATGAAAGTGGAATTCCTCAATTTGAGTGAGGGAAAGGGGGTGAAAGAGGGAAAACACAGTGATAACCCAAAAACGCAGCAGAAGTGTAGTGTGAGCTAGGGTTTTTGGGGAAAAATGATGGAATGAAATAAATAAGTGTGGGAAATTATTGGGGAAGGTTTTATATGTGTATAAAAGGGTAATGGGGCAGAAAAGCTAGGTAAATTCTCTATGAAATAAAGAAAAAACCAATGAAATCTAAAAGCACAGTGAAACCCTAGGAGAAGGATTTCAATTCAATTTTTGTGAGGAAGGCTTACTTACTTGCTTAGGACTCTCTAAAACCTACAAAATGAGAAATGAACCCTGTTGAGCCTTGAAAATACATCTCTTCTACACACTTTTCTAGACTTTTTCCCCTCACAAGCTATCAATGATCATTACATATTGATTCTGAGAGTGCATTTAAGTGGTTTTCTAACTATGTTTTTGTGTTTGCTATTTGACTTAGATTTTGCTCATCAGCTGTGGAATGCAGCCACTTTCCGCAGCTGACTTGAGATTCCGCAGCTGTTTTTGTTGATCTCTAGGTTGCAGGTGTTAGCAAGCAAAACAAGGCACGTGGGCAGTTCAGAAATGATCTGGACATGGACCAGGTCCTATTGGTTTAGCTAGATTCGTAGAGGAAAGCCTTGGTCAAACGGTGGTCAAACGAGGAGTTCTACGGCAAACAGGACTCTATTTTTCAACACGTGAAGGGTCTGAGACCGTTCCTAGATCCATGGATTCATTTTGACAGCTGTAGACTGCCTCCACGATGCAAATCCAACAGCCACCTTTTGGTAGATTGAATGATCATGGCAACCAACACGCTAAGCTCACGGGTGTTGTCTTTTTACGTGTCTTCTGCTGAAGGAGTTCCATAGGAAAAACAGTTATGTAATTTCCTTTATAAATAATGCGTTTACAAATGCATGTAGCTAGTTTTTTTTGTGTAGTCTTGTTGTTAGTTCATGTACTGTGCCGAGACACTGGTCCTGTTGTTGTAACAAGAGGATCCTTCCTTTGTTTTGCAATATAATAAGACTCTGTTTTATATGACTGTGTGAGCGTAATCTTGAACTGATAGCGTGTTAACCAACGTCGTGCAGAGGGCCTTTGCTGGCTAAGGTTTCGTTTCTTTATTTCTGTAAAGTTTTTATATGTTGTTGTCTTATTTCCATTGTAGATATTTCATTGTTTGTTCACTTGTGTATATTTCATATTTTAGTTATGAAGTTAATGTTTCATTCCTGTACATGATTTTCCAAGCATTGTACAATTTTGCTAACACTGATCAATGTGTTTCAGGATAGGCTAGGCTCGATCATATTCATACAATTTTTGCAATAAACAGTGACATGAGATTGGCCTCTCTGCTGACTTTGTTTTTCTTAGCTTTAAATTTCAGTTATGCTTTGATTTCAGTCTTATTCATTTTCTGTTGATAGTTAGTTTAGATATCAAATTCTTCATGTCATTTAACATTATCTCCAGAGCCATGGCTTAACCCCGAAAAGCTACTTGGCGAGCTATCGGATTATGAGTGAGGTGATTTGATTTTACTTTCATTTCTGCAATTAGATATCAGGTTCTTCATGTTATTGATGTTATCTCCAGAGCCATGGCTTAACCCGGAAAAGCTACTTGGCGAGCTATCGGATTATAAGTGAAGAGACTTGATTTTATTTTCATTTGCAAGTAGATAATTTAGATATCAATTCCTCATGTTATTGACGTTATCTCCAGAGCCATGGCTTAACCCCGAAAAGCTACTTGGCGAGCTATCAGACTATAAGTGAAGTGAATTGGTTTTATTTTCATTTGCAAGTAGATAATTTAGATATCAATTCCTCATGTTATTGACGTTATCTCCAGAGCCATGGCTTAACCCCGAAAAGCTACTTGGAGAGCTATCGGACTATAAATGAAGTGAATTGGTTTTACTTTTATTAGTTTGCAGTTTTTGATTTGTTTGAGTGCAATAGCTTAACTTTTATTTCTGTATTTAGATGAGCAGTAGAGATAATGATTTCATGATCAGTAGTTTATCATTTGTTTGATTTGAATAGTTGCACATTTACATTCTTGTTCAAGTACTAATTTCATCACTAGCATGTTTTGAGATCCTCTGAAGTGTTAAGTTCTGGAAGTCATCATAAAGGACATAATTGCCTTAAAATCTATATCCATACTTGCCTTCTAAAGTATTCTTAAAACTTAGGAATAGGATTTCCATTTGCATTAGGAGACAAACCAAGATAAAACCCCCAAAAACAAAATAAAATTGAAAACAATAAAAAGTAAGAAAGAGGTTGTCTTGCACATATAGTGCGCCACACTTCATCAGTTTACGACTCCCGGATTGATAATTAATGTAGCAATTTAGGACATACTAAATTGACTAAACAAACCCTATTGTTGCTCTCTTTGTCCTCCAAACCCAAAAACGCAGCGCGCTAGTGCAGAAGCACAATGTGCTTGATGGAAAGGGTTTGGTGATGAAAAACTCTTAGTTTTGATGGCTGAGATGAAGCACAATGGTGGAGAAGTGCTCTTGGAGGATGTAATGAAGCTTTTGAATGTTTGGATAGTCCCTTTATTGCTTGAAAGTCAATTTTTTGCTTTGGTTGTGGTTTGACATCATATGTCCTTTTGAGAAATGACACGATGAGGTAGTGTACTGCAACTTTATCACTTTATTAGGCAAGGTTACATCTTTATCAAGGGTGAAATTTAATTTTGAAATCTCTTGAACACTTTTTCCCTAATTACTAACTCCCTTGATGGTGACTATGGTGGTGACATGACTCCTAAATGGTTTTGATGATATGACCTAATAATGACACCAAATGGATATCTAAAACCATGATTAAAGACCTTTGAACCTTTGTAGTATGCATGATAATGATATGATGACCAAGACACTCTTTTGGTGACTCATCACAAGGAGTGATGACAAGACCATGGTGGCATTTTATGACCTTGAATATGGAGGGAGTAGTAATGACCTAGACGTTGACCAATGATCAAATTTTATTTGAAAATTTATATGAAAATATAACAATTTGACCTAATAACCCTATCAACCACATGGAAAGAGTACATTTGATCATTGGTGACTCATAGACACTAACAGTACCCAAAGTTGCTCTAGTATCTAAATCACCTTACAAAATAAGTACTCTAGAACTAAATGAATTGCAGATGCAGTTGAAGTTATTAAAGAAGGGATACATATTCCCCAGTCTATCACAATGGGGTGCTCCAGTTCTTTTGTCAAAAAGAAAGATGGAACATTATAATTTCTATGTATATTTCTAGTAATTGAATAAAGTCACAATTAAAATAAATATCTTTTTCTGAGGATAGATTATTTAATTGATCGGCTCTTGGGAGCTAAAGTGTTTTCCAAAAATAACTTGATGTCATGGTATCAACAGTTGTGGATTAAAGAGGAGGATATTAGAAAAACATATTTTCGAACTTGTTATGGGCATTATGAGTTCATAGTTGTTCCCTTTAGATTATCCATTGCATCGGTTGCTTTTTATGTGCTTGATGAATGGCATCTTCAGAACTTATTTAGACAAATTTGTCATTGTTTCCCTCGATGATATTTTGTTATATTCCAAGTCTAAAGAAGAGCATGAACAACATTTAAAGTTGTTTTAATAGGTACTCAGGAAACGCCATCTATATGCTAAGTTAAGTAAATGCTTGTTTTACCAGATACAAATACATTACCTATTTGATATTATTTTCGAGGATGGATAGTTGTGGATCCAAAAAAGATTAAGATCATCAATGCATGGCTAGCACCTAAGAATGTAATAGAAGTGAGGTCTTTTATGGGATTAGGTAGTTATTAGGGAATATTTATATAAGTGATTTCCAAGCTATCCCATCACATCACTTCATTGTAGAAGAAAGGTGTAAAATTCGAGTGGAGTCGTAAGTGTGAAGAATCCTTTCAACATTTAAAATATTTGTTAACTAGTGCTCCAATATTAAAAATTGTAGATCCACAAGAGGATTTTCTTGTATGCACAGATGCATGTATGGAAATACCAAAAGGAATCTTCATGCATAGTAGGGATGTAACATGCTATGAGTCCAAAAAATTAAAAGAGCACGAAAAGAATTATGTTGCCCATGATTTGGACCTAGCAGCGATAATACATGCTCTTAAAATGTGGACACATTACCTCATGGAACAGATTTTTGAGTTGCAGATTGACCATTATGGGTTGCATCTTTTATTTGAACAGAAAAATTCAAATGCCCGAAAAATTATATGGCTAGAACTGCCAACTGAATATGACTTTCAAATTAAGCATATAAAGGGGAAGGAGAATAAATTAGTTGATGCACTTAGCAAAATGGTGCATGTTATACATGCTAAGGCTACAAGTGTTTGCAGGTATGATTTAACAATCAAAATTTTAGAAGCTAGGAATTCAGACTAGCAGTATGTGGAAATTAAGAATAACCTACAACAGGGAAATTTGAATCCAAAATACAAGGGCTATGGAAAATATTAAATTCTTTTGTACAAGGGAAGAATTTAGGTGTCAAATGTATAGGAGCTAAAAAATTAATTTTAAAAGAAATGCAAAGAGTGCCTTATGTTTTGCTCAGGCCCACCAAAAGACTATTACAGCAATTAAAAAGCAATACTTTTCAGTAGGTTTAAAGAAAGACGTGACTAATTACATAGTCGGATTCCTAGAATATTAGTGTTAAGGTCAAGCATAAGCACCCATCTGACTTGCTACAACTAATACCCATTCCTAAGTGGAAATGGGATGTGTTATCAATGGATTTAATTATCAGTTTTCCAAAAAAAACAAAGGGGTGTGATTCTATAATGGTTGTGGTGGATAAACTCACTAAAATGCCCATTTTATTCCAGTAGATTTAGTGCATAAGGAAGGTAACATAGCTATGATTTATATATAAGAAGTTTCTAGACTTCATGAAGTGCCTAAGGCATTATTTCGAAGAAAAATCAAAAGTTTACATCTATTTTTTGGATGGGATTATTTAAAGGATTGGGTACTAATTTGAATTTTAGTACGGCATACCATCTAGAGTCTCATGGACGGATGGGGAGAGTTAATCAAGTAATCGACTATATGTTGTGAATGTGTGTTATAGATAAGCCATCGAGATGGGAGGACTACCTTCATTTGGTAGAGTTTGTGTATAACAATGGGTATCATCCATCATTGAAGATGAGTTCATTTGAATCCTTGTATGGTAGAAGGTGTAATACTCCCGTGAGTTGGAGTAGTCTAGTGGAAAGGGTTATGGTTGGTCCAGAATTGCTCAAAGATAGCAAGAAAAGGTGGTAAAAAATAGGAATAATTTGAAAGTTGCCCAAGACAGGAAAAAAATGATGTGGACATAAACAAAATTAACAAGAAATTTAAAATTGGGGAACATGTATTCTTAAACTTGTAAAGGAAAAGAAGAGCTCGGTGAGATTAGGAAGTTGTGCCAAGTTAGCAGTGAGATAATTTGGGTCATTTGAGATCCTAGAGAGGATTGACATAGTTGCATATAGGCTTGCATTTCCTGCATCTACATATTCATGATGTGTTTCATGTTTATTTACTTAAAAAGTATGTTCACAGTATTGATCATGTAATTGATTGGCATATGATTTAGGTGGAGCTCAAGGGAGACTTCCAAGTCCATCTAGTGTGAATTTTGGACAGGAAGATCAAATTGCTCTAGAATTGAGCCATCAGTACGGCAAAGGTACAGTGAACCACATTGAGTTTTGATGATGCCACCTAGGAGAAAGAATATGTGATGAGGGAGGAATACCTTCATCTTTTTAATGGAACACAATGTATATATGTATATATATGATGTGATGAGGACAATGCATAAATAAGGGGGTGTTGACAGTGTTGGATGCTACCAACATACAGGGGGTCTCCCCAATGTTAATTTCCAATTATACCTCACACCGTTTGGTGTAGGAGCCCCATCAGGATATAAGTTTCGACTATTGTTGCAAGTGATTTTCAATGAAAGTCTTGGCTGCAAAATATACACAAAAGATCATGAACATAACTTTTGGGTAGCAAGTATGTAATATTTTTGAGGCATCAAGTGTAGGGTGTAAAAGGAGCTTCCATTAAGAGGGACAGGAGACGGGCCTCTAATAGAAAAGCATTAGTACTATCCTAAGAGAGATACACGAGAACAATTGAGAAATATTCATTGATTAACCTGCAAATTAGTTTACAAGATAACAATGATCATATAAACACATAACAACACCCATTCAAAAAGATTCATAGAAAAAAGCAACGAAATAGTTCATTATCTTTAGTATGCATAACACAACATATATCGTAAACATCTAAAAAATAGTCATAACATTTATGATACATGCATGAAAGAGTATTGGCTCCAAGAGCTTCCAATAATTAATGAAAAATCCAAGTACATTGTTGCATTGATGAAACACAAGCTCCAACAGTGGAACATGAAGCTACAACTTGCTTCTCCAAAAGAATTATCTTCTCCCTTATGTGCAGCTAGAGAAGCCAAGGCTAAATATCTAAAATTCCAAGCCCTTTTCTTGAGTTATAAGGGATTATTTATAACAAATGCTAATGACCTTTGAGCTTCCTCACGACCCTCTGATTTCCACAACCTATGGACTTCTATGTGACTCTTCACATTCCACATGTGTCTCTTAGACTTCTTTTACATTGGAATTATTATTCACAAAAGATAAATTACACCAAAATGGGGGCTATATAAGACAAAACTATAATAAGGCAAAATATTCCTCATGCAGGAGAAAGAGACAAATTAGTAGCTTGAACATGGAGTTCATTTGTGATGTAGAAGTGCATGCTCAGAACTCTGTTGTGATAACTTTAACTATGATGGGAATCTTTGGAACATATCGCATCTTCACCTCCAAAGCATATAATAATATGGATTTGAACCTTGACTGTATGTTATTCCACAGCCAGGATAATTTCATGTGAACTAGTTGGCCTAATTGAATATTGTAGAATAGTGTTCTTGGCGATATCTAAGCCTCTTGATTTGTTGCATGTTTTATTTTCTCAATAAACTCTTTTATCTCTTACATGATGACATCCTTGCCTCTTAATTCGCCAATTGAACCCATAGAAGGTAGTTTATGTTTCTGTGCGAGGGACTCTAAACCACTATGCAGTTGAACATAAGCAGCTATGGTGTTGGTCGGTGAACCCGCTCATTCACCAAAGTGGGTGTAGTTCTGAGTATGAATTCTTAACTATTCTTTCTCCACCTCAATATTAAATCTATCATTCTTGACCAACTACTCAGTAACATCATGATACTTGACACCCCAATCTTGCATAAAATCTACACCTTTGCGCGTAAACTTCAGAAGCTTCAAGATCTCTTGAGATCTCTTATGAATTTGGACCAGGGGTGTCATCACCTCATGCAAGAGAATCATCTCATTGTATAGATACCTCATGGTGTATTCTGTCGACTTCAATTCTTCAAATATGGTTGACCATAGATATGTCGTGCTAATACTAGTAGAAGACAACCATTGATTCTTTGTGGCAAGGTGATCAACTTGTTGCTTTAAAAAGCTAGCTATTTCTGCAATCGTGCATTCTCAGTCATAAGATACTTTGTATTATCTTGCGTTGTTTTCGTAAAAGCCACATTCACCTCCATGACTACTCGAGGATTTCTCCTAGTGTTGGATTCTATTACATTTTTTGTGGATATGAAGACTATATGAACAAGATCGTTTGGAAATTACCTTCATCTTTCTTGTATAATCATCTTCTACAACTGGTCGAAGGTGAAAATGGATGCATCCATGACCTTGTCATCTGGTGGAGGACCAATTCACATTTATTTGAATGTAAGATGGACACCGGTGAGAGGAGGCTCTAATTGAGTGTTGAATTCATCTGCAATCGGTTCAATGGCATCCTCCTCCTCTAACTCTGCTTCCATTTCATGGGTCATTTATTCTTCCTCCATTATCTGTGTGGCTTTGTCCTCCTATTTGTTCTTCATTTATTCTTCATGCAACCATTTCTATTGTTCCTCTCCCTCTATTATTTTCCTTTCCTCCTCTATTTTTTGTTGTTATCTAAGAAAGTCATCTTGCTTCCTCTTTTCTTCTGTTGAAAATGGCAACAAGAAATGATAAAAATAGAAGTTTGGGTACCAATGCTGGATTGGGCAACAGGGAATGAAAAATGGAAGTGCTAAAAATAGCATTCTATTTTTAGCAGTTCAAGATGGATTCCTATTTTAGTCAGTCCCTGGACTAAAAATAGGAAGTAAAATTCAAATTTGATATTAACAGCAATTTGTAAATTAATTAATTAATTCATCTTGAGTTAATTAGTTAAGGAAAAACAAACTTGAAGTCTATGTGAGGACATGCAACAATTTATCTATTAATTGAGGAATTTATCCATCAGTTAAAGAGATAAGGATGAGTTGTAATATTGAGTTCTAATTAGTTGGCTCAGTTAACTTAGTCAAGTCCAGTTAGATTAATTTAACAGTTTGTTAAATTAATGAGAGTTCAGTTAGTTAATACTTGCATGCATGTAACTATTGTATTTCAGATAACTGAGTATTCACTCATGGATAACTCATGCATGTCAGTTCAGACAAAAACCCAGTTGAGATCAAAGAAGGGACAGTGTACTATCAATTGGATGAATATTTTTCCTATAAAGGAAGCTCATCCATGATGAGGATTTATCTCCTTCAGGACTGCATAGTTGGATCAGAGGTTAGTGAGTGTGTGAAGAGGCCAATTCACACAAGTGGTTGCACTAGACCCCAATCAGAATTGCGCAAAGAAATAGGAGGCTTGGAGGGCATACTAGAGGTTAGAGAGAGGCCCTTGACTATCTATGATCATCAGAGTACAGAGAGAGAAGGATAGCTTTTGAGCTGATTCTTTTTGTATGTTGTTGAGGATTTCCACTTGATTGATAATACAGAGATGGGGTTTTAGACTGGTTCTTTCCCCAGGTTATATCTTCTATGTTATGGTTGATTACTTCTCATTCTCAGTTATTTCTATTCATGTTTGATGTTGCTCATGTTCAATTAAGTTTCCGCTAAGTTTATGGTAGATGTAGATCTAGTATTATGCTTTAGTACATTGCTTATATTAGTTGGATCTGCAGGTGAAATTTCTACATGATATCAGTGAGCTAGCTGATTTGTAGAGAAAATTATACATGGTATTGGAGCAAAGGTGATCAAAGGAGAGAACCGTATGCTGAGAGGAGATTTCAGATTTTTGAGTTTTGGGCCGAGAGTTTGTAGAGGATATCTGAAAGTTTCTGTACAAAATTTTCAGAAACAAATAGCAGATTTGGATTCCTTGTGGAAAAAGACCCAAATTCAAAACAAAAAAATTGGCTGAATCGAAGTTCGATGAGGGAGATATCGCTGATTTAAAATCAGCTCTTTTTCCAAAAAATTTCGTGACGATGGGAAAGTGGAAACAAATTGGTGTGCTAGCCAAGAAACTGTATGCACTTGAGGTACAAGATGCATGCAAAGCCTTGAGGAGCGAGGAAAAGGTTAGATACTTGGTGGTTGAGAGGGAGAGTAAATTACCTCTCAACATGCAGTGCCAGAAGAAGTCTCAGACAATTGTGGAGGAGCCACGATTGGTGAAGCAGCTTCAGGAGGTTGTGGAGCAGCCACAACTAGAGAAGCTGAGAGGAGATCGAGTATATACATCTACTCGTTAGAGACCTCTAGTAGGGGGAAACTTCGAGCCAGGTAGGCAGAGGGATCACATGCAACCATACCTCCAGGTAGGAGGTGGGGCGATGTGGAGTGATCGTCCCAAGGAGGAGGGGCAAGATCCTTGAGGTACCCAACCTCTTTGATTCGACTTTGCTAGAGGAGCCCTGATGAGGAGTAGCAGGACTAACTGATTGGGTAGAGACAGATACGGATGGAGTGGTAAAGAGAGCTATAGTGCAGAAATCCCAAGACAGCGTAGATCCAGCAGGCTACAGCAATGCGAGAGGCACACGTGTGTTGCACCAGTGCAGGATAGCACAGAGAGGTGTGCAACGGTGCGAGATGCATGGAGATGTTGCAGTAGCACAGAGGTCAGAGAGGGATCACTTTTCAGCAACAGGTAGAGCTTCAGCATCAGAGTATGTTTCTACCCCAACAGAGAGGTCAGTTGGGAGTTTTTTTTGTTCCGAGAGTCGCTGGAGAAACCACACTTGGTAGAAGTGTTGCATACAGAACATTCCGAAGTTATAGGATTGGGTTCGAGAGGAAACCTTTCTTGTTGAGAGGGAGTGTTGAAAATGGCAACAAGAAATGCTAAAAATAGAAGTGCTAAAAATAGCACTGCTAAAAATAGTAGTTTGGGTACCAGTGCTGGATTGGGCAACAGGGAATGAAAAATGGAAGTACTAAAAATAACATTCTATTTTTAGCAGTTCAAGATGGATTCCTATTTCATTCAATCCCTGGACTAAAAATACGAAGTAAAATTCGAATTTGATATTAACAGCAGTTTGTAAATTAATTAATTAATTCATCTTGAGTTAATTAGTTAAGGAAAAACAAACTTGAAGCCTATGTGAGGACATGCAACAATCTATCTATTAATTGAGGAATTTATCCATCAGTTAAAGAGATAAGGATGAGTTGTAATATTGAGTTGTAATTAGTTGGCTCAGTTAACTGAGTCAAGTCTAGTTAGATTAATTTAACAGTTTGTTAAATTAATGAGAGTTCAGTTAGTTAATACTTGCATGCATGTAACTACTGTATTTTAGATAACTGAGTATTCACTCATGGATAACTCATGCATGTTAGTTTAGACAGAGACCCAGTTGAAATCAAAGAAGGGACAGTGTACTATCAGTTGGATGAATATTTTTCCTATAAAGGAAGCTCACCCATGATGAGGATTTATCTCCTTCAGGACTGCGTAGTTGGATCAGAGGTTAGTGAGTGTGTGAAGAGGCCAATTCACACAAGTCGCTACACTAGATCCAAATCAGAATTGCGCAAAGAAATAGGATGCTTGGAGGGTAGACCAAAGGTTAGAGAGAGGCCTTTGACTGTCTATGATCATTAGAGTACAGAGAGAGAAGGATAGCTTTTGAGCTTATTCTTTTTGTATGTTGTTGAGGATTTCCACTTGATTGATAATACAGAGATGGGGTTTTAGGTTGGTGCTTTCCCCAGGTTATATCTTCTATGTTATGGTTGATTACTTCTCATTCTCAGTTATATCTGTTCATTCTTGATGTTGCTCATGTTCAATAAAGCTTCCGCTAAGTTTATGGTAGATGTAGATCTAGTATTATGCTTTAGTACATTGCATATATCAGTTGGATCTGCAAGTGAAATTTCTACATGATATCAATGAGCTAGCTGATTTGTAGAGAAAATTCTACATCTTCTTCTTATTTCTGTAAGCACTCCTTTCTTTTGCACTATTCTTCTATCTTCTTTCCTACTTCTAACCTTCTCTTATCCTCCTCCGTTTGTTTCCTCTATTTCTCACCTCAATTGCACCTTTGGACATTGGATTAGCTTTGAACTTTCTACTTCTCTCTATCACTGGATCATGCTTTAGCCTTTTTGTGGGACCTGCTAAAGTGTTCACTTGGGCAGTTTCTTCCTGCTGAATCTCCTCCATCTGGACATCTGGTACCTATGGAACCTGGGAGGGACTTGCCTCATATTCTGGTTAATGTGTCCTCAATGCATTTTACAAATTCTCGATCTTTTGATCTTCTAGAATAGTCATTGGTACATGCAACCAGGTATATTGTATCATGGTACAACGTTTCCTGCAAACATTTCTAGAATCATATATATGAAATCCCATTGTTCCAAAGGGAAGATGCATGAGTTCTTCAATTTCAGCTTCAGTCACCTTAAGTCTCTTTAGCTCATAAAGTCCAATCCGTAAAGTAAAATCAGGCCAAGGGGACTTCTTCTTCCTATGGAGTTGTGTAAACAAGTCATTGTTCAACTAATAGGCTACCTCCTACATGACCACTTTATTAGTCACATACCTTAGCATATGTTGAGGGGCTATCTAACACCCAAAACATCTTATGTATGTGCCCTGTGGTGAAGTAAACCAATTAGAAATCTCATAGAGTTCCTCCTTCACCCGATCTGTCATGGAAGGAGGTTCAATCTCAAAGATCATCTTAAATAACATTGTAAAGAAGTTCTCAGCTAGTTTTGCATACTCTCCTCGAAAACTAGCTTCTGATAACAATCTTCAATGGAAGTAGACAAGTAGCTTCTCCTGAGGGGTCTAGTTCCATTTCATCCCTGTAAACTCATAACAGGCACAGATTCCATCCAGCAGATAAGCGGACATGTAGAATTTTGGTGCTTGTTTAGCTTGTAATTTTGTTTTTTCATGTTGTATGTGAAGCTATAGTTCATGGGTGAGGATATCCACCCAGTTGAAAACTTTACCTCTTGAGACAACTAGGTTGGGAAAGTAAATCCAATTCTCCTCAAAGTATTTTTCATTCTTCCGCCCATGTAGTCTACTATACATCACCATGAGATAATGTAAACCTTTCTCAAAAAAAAAAATATTGGTAAACTTCTCTTGGTCTCTGGAGGAATTTTGCAAACTCTTGGCACCAATATTTGATAACTTCCTTCGTATTGCTATTTTCCCAAGTTGCATAAAATTGTGTGTTCACATACTCCTTGGGGGTTACCATCTTGTAATAAGAATGTATGTCATGTAGATGGTAAATGGAAATCTCATTCCTACTTTCACTGCTAAGGACTAAATTATTTCTATCCATGTGTAACAACTTCCATTCAATAGCCTTCGTACACGGCATCGTTGGGAATATACATGCAACTCTATGTATCCTAGACCTCTTGATGTTTATGTACACTTCCATGTTTTCTAGGAATTTATTTTGCATGCCAAAGCGCCTTTTATGTCCTTCCTTGAGACCTCCAATTAGATTTATCAATGAAGCACTATGTCTGAAAGAATAGGGACAATTGTCTTAGTAATTTCCACTGCCTCCTTAGTACTAGCTTTTGAATTTTTCTTTGAAGTAGCTCGACAGGTGGTAGGAGGAATTGCCTCAGAAAATGATGAGAGAGTGATGTATCTTGTATTTTTGGAACCTGCAAGTAGAAATTCACTCATGGCGAGCAACAATTAGTTTTAAGAAATCCCCTAACTATCACATGCAAACTATTCAAAAGATGGTGATGAAGGACTGGACTTGGCAAGTTGGAAGCACAAGCCTATCAAAAGCGAGACAGGGGAACTTAACTAGCTATTGGAAGTGGGCATTGTACCAAGACAAAGAGGAGGGTGCATGTCAGGAAGACATTGGACATATAATGCCTAACTGAGGCTTAAGACTGTGTTATGCACTCTTATGGAGGAGAGAAAGACTGCTTGGGCGCAGGGTGCAGGCACAGTGAACAAGGAGGGACACACTGATGCTTGAAAGTGCACAGTGTGCCAAGGAGGGATGGGGAGGGCACAGGGCACAGTAACAGGGGACAAGGATGCTCGAATGTTGCTTGAGAGTGTATTGTGTGCTCTAGAAGGGGTTGTTTTATTACTAGGCACACTTTGTGGTCACATAGGGTCTTTGTTTTCCAAAAGTGTACTCTCCTCAAAGATCAACTCAAAACAATTAAGTGAAGGTCAGGATCAAGTTAAGAACACATTAACAATGAAAGATATGGGTTGCAAGCGTTTATAGCTTATGTCGCAATCATCAATGGAAGGTGAAAGATCATGGAAAGCGAAGAGTCAATAGAAATGCCACTTGCAACAACATGATGACACTTGTAGGAGGAAGTACGGATGAAAACGACACTTCGTATGTGAAAATAAATTGAAACACCACTAAGGAAAACAAAAGTGCTACTAAAAATGGCAAAAGAAAACAAAAGTGACATGTTTCAAAACTTACTGAGAATCCACGCACTTGTGACCATGATTGAAGAAAACTCCTTGTGGTGAGAAAATGTGCTCAACCCAGAGTGAATAGTGATTTTGAGAATGAAAGATGATTTTGGAAACGTATAAAATAATTCACATGCAAAACAAGTTCATTCATGATATGCCACTTGTCGATTGGTGAGTGAGTTAGTTAAACCAAGTGAAGAGGCCTTTTGTTTTCTAGGAATGTGCTCAGCATGCAAGCATAGAAGGGCACGTGTTAGCAACAGTAAGTGAACATTGGCTTAAGACAAGAAGTGTGCTCAACTGAGGGAAAGAAGTGCACTCCACTGAGAGTTACAAGTGTGCTCAATCCTATGAGGGTGCAGTTTCCTCCAGCAGTGCTTGTGTGATCACTAAGCTTAGAAAGTGTGCTTTCTCTAGGAGAAAAGATGTGTTTTGGTGCTTTTGTGTGATATGTATTTTTGAGTGAATAAAGATAATCACTAATTCAAAGAAAATATAGTGATTTTCCTATCTTTAGAAAGATGACCTAAGTGCTTCCAAAGATAAGAAGACGACACTTAGAAAACTTTGACCTAGGAGAAAAAGAAACAGTTAGGAATATTTCAAGGAAGGTTGGCTCGGATAACAAAATGACATATGATAGCTTGAAATGACAGTTCGTCTAAGCTCCAAAATTGACTAAGGAAAAATTTTTGGAGGGTCATTGTTGTAGCGACAACAGGGGGCAAGAATGTAATATCCCTGCCCTACCCCACTGATGTAATATATGTACATGTGATATTTAGGTTGGTGAGCTGAGGTTATTTTGGGGCATTGTGTTCCCATGTATATATGTTTATATGTTTTTGGGGCCAGCATTCTAGTAGATATATTCTTTTAATGGCCATGAGGCTGGAGATCCTGGAATTGTAATCATTATATAAATGTTATACATATATTAATAAAATAAATGGTTGGCTACAGACCAACTCCATGAAGAAGTGTATGGAGTGATACTTCGTGGAAAAGCGAAACAAGGTTGGTGTGATGTTTTTGGTGAAAAGGCATTGAGGCCCACATGGATTTAGAAAGGTGCCACATGGAAGATAGAACCATGCATATTTAAAGTGAGATTTTTCATGTAGAGGCATTCTATTCCTAGCCTAATGAGTTCCTAAGAGGGCCAAGGAGAATTTTCATATTTTATGTGCCTAACATGACTATTGTGTAGGATATTAAGGGGATTTTGCATAGATTTGGAAGAGATCTACCTGTAGATATTCTTTTGGCATGCTCCCTGCAACAGACGACTCCTAACTTGGTTGGTTGAGGATAATAAATACTCCTTGTTGTTTTGTGTTGAGCCAAGAAACATGATCCACTTTTTAGGGATTCTAGAGGGAAGTAGTCATCTCCTCAAGGAGGTTTCCCCCGCACATTTTGTATAACTAGAGGGCTCTAGTAGCCTAGTAGAGGTAGTAGAAGAAAGAGAATAAAATAGTAGAGCACTAGGAGAAGTTTAGACTTCGAGTTCTGTCACTTTTGCTATGTACAAGAAACTCTTCAATTAATGAAAGTAATATTTGGTTTCAGTTCTTAGTATGGCTTTTCCTTAAGGGTTCTAAGTGCTTTGGTTAGGTCCCACCCCAAGTGCTCAAGATCCCTCTTATGCCATTATTGTTTATGCAAAAAAAAAAATTGTAACTCATTTATGTGGCATTACTTTTATGCACAGTTATTTAGATGGTTTATGGACAATCTTTCGTAACAAAATATCTAAGTATTAGATGAAAGTGTTGGTAGTAGCTACATTGTTTAAATAAGATTATTTGTATGCATTTAGTTTACTTTATTTCCTATTGTATATTTTTTTCCCATCATTCACAGATTAATTATGTTTGTGCAATCCCTTATTTGCAGCTACAAGAAACCCTATAGCCATGTATCTTAATTGGATTGACCCTTCTATCTGATGTGATGACTTATAAATGTGTGACATATCATTTTACAGCCTTTCCTTAGATTTCGTTGCTTCCCAAACTTGCATTTAACATATTTTCCTGTTCGTTGGACTATCTCCTATAGCACAGGAACTCCTGTAGCAGTTCATAACTCACTTCTAAAACTTGATCAAATTTGCATCCAATTCATGGTTTACCTTGTTTGATGTATTACAATGCTCATGGAACCCTTTAGAATGGAGTTTAGAAGTAGAGAGACCAAGTAGATTCCTTTACCTAGAGTGATGTAGAAATTTCTCTTTACCTACAGAATTAGGGTTTATTGTTTGTAATTTTTTATTTCGGTGATTTTTTTTCTTTCCTTGCATAGTAGAGTAGGTATGTTTTCATTTTATTACAATTAAGATGGTTTTCCTTCGTTCATTATAATTAGCATAATTTTTCTTGTTGTTTTCATTCCCTGCAATTTCAAATTTTCCTATAGCATAAAACAATTATATTGGTCTCTATATAACTAGATTTCATCTTAGTACTTCCACCTACATAAAAGTCAGTAACATGAAGAGATAGTGCTTGTTGCACATTTAGTGCCAACCCCTCTTAAGTTTGTATGAACACTGAGTTGGAAATTAATTCTTAGACCCTTGGGAATTGCATCATGGTTGTTGCAATACTGAGGGCCATCAATTTTCCCAGTAACCATAGACCTGTTGGCCCTTAAATTCAGGGTGAATTCTAGTACTACTTCGTCGTTGTAGCCCTTCAACTTATGCACATACTTGATCCATCCTACCTCTTGAAAATAGATCGAACATGGTTGTAAGCTTCTAAGATTACTATTTCAATGGGCTTGTTGCAAATAAGTGAGCCTCCCATGGTACTTGCAACTCCTTCTTCAATTAGTATTGATACAAAAGGAAAATAACAGTTTTGAAATTTTTTAGTGGGTGGTTCACATAATTGGATGTATGATGCAAGGGAATGGTAGTAGTAAGTAATAATAAACATGTACTCTTGATAATTAAGAACTATTCATCATGAAAAACGTTCAAAAATTCATATTTCATATCTTACCTTGGAAGCTTTACCTTCACACAAAGGCTGAGTTGATGGTTGGTCCCACAGAATGGAGTTACAACAGCAGACCTAGAGTTGCATCAACAGGAGTCACAGCAATAGAAGTTGTTGAAAGAGGAGATATAGCAATGGAAGTAGAAGTTGTAGTTGTAGGAGTTATAGCAATAGGAATTATATCAACCATAGTTGAAGCAACGAAAGTTGAAACAATAGTAGTTATAGCAACAAGAGTTGTAGCAATGGGAGTTGCAAAAACTATTGATCAACAATAATGTTCTTCCCTGCATATTTCACAATAACCTTTAATGGAGAAGGATCTTGACATAACCATTGCAAAAATGCAAAGTACCCTTCTCTCTTCCTCTTTTTTTTTACATTTCATGTGTCAACCGAAGTTGGTTTTCACATGCCACATGCCCATGTATGCCCCTTGGGGTTTTAGAATATGGTTTTCTCTTTTTTTTAGATTGTTGGTGTTGTAGCTTTTTCCATCTCCTGTCACACAATTGCTTTAAGAAGATATAGAAGCCTCCTAGAGACAGGGTCTGGGTTGATAGAAGACCAGTGCCTAGGGCATTCGAGAGGAGGGGTTTTGAAGATTATCAGTAGGAATTTCTAATGCACTCCATATGTCACGTATTTTGGAAAGTGATAATTCAGGGCTTGGTTCAATAACCCTTTGCCAAGGTAAACTCGAGCAAAGAAACACTGCTAGGTATGGTTAATCTCAAAGAGGAATGTCTTGATTATGGTGGCCGACACACAACAATATGCGGCTTAGCATTGTTGTTATAATATAGATGATCTGAAAATCACTCGTGAGTGACCTCAGTTAATTAATTAATGAATAAAGGTATTACAAACTCATGTGTTGGTGTGTGTCTATGTTATTTTAGGCAACGGATCGATCAAATTGCAAAATATACAGACACTGGAAAATGGAAAACAGTAAGGAAAACACAGTAAGCAAATGCAAGAACAGAACAATTAATAAGGAGTTCACCCTATTCTCCAAGGCTACATCTCCGGTCCAGCTTTCAATGGTGGCCTTCTTTTATTGTGTCTTTAAAGCAGAGATTTACAATGAGGAGCTCAATTTGAGTCTCCTGAAACAGATGATGTTGGTAGGGTGGTTCTTGGATTCCCCAAGCCACTAGAGTGCACAGACTCTTCTCCTTACTAGATCTTGACCTCTCTGGTCTTTAATGGGAGGAGTCCAATGTGGTGCTCAATTCCCAACAAATCCTCTCAGGGATTGCTTGAACCTCTCAAGCTTTCTGTCTGCTCAATGCTGCTTATGGTCAGCTCGGCTCTCTGTTTTCTGCTTCTTGCTTCCTGTCTTTTCTTCGCTCTCGCTTCCTCTGTCTTCGTTCTCTTCCTTTTCCGGTGTTCTCCGTTCTGTTCTCTGTCTATTCATGGCTTAAATCTAATTCGTCTTCGACTGATCGTTTCCTCTTCTGCCTCTTCGGTTTGCCTACTGCTGTTCGTTTGGAGTTCCCTGCCTCTGCGTCATCGCCAGCGTTTCACAGGGAGGTGGCCACTTGTCCTCTCATGAACTACGCTAGCTCTTCCTCGACGGTTTGGTTTTTTCAGTTACACTATGGAATGACTCATCCGCCAACTCAGCGGTCAAATTGGACGTCAAACTTCTCTATGTTGCGGCTTAATCCCTTGTCAAATTTGATTCCTCCATTGGGCGCAATCTCCGCCGTCAGATCTGGAGCCCCCAGATCCTACGACATTCGCTCATTTCGCGTGGTTGACTTGCTCGACCGTTAGCGTGCGATGAGAGGCGGTTTTCTCTCTCATCCACCAGACACGCATCGTGCGTTGAATGGAATTGCTCACTTTCAGCCAAATAAACTTATAGCCCAAGGATGCCCCCGATATCCCACCGGTTTTAGAGTGTGGGTCCCGCCTTTCGCCTTAGCGCTTTCCCCATGGTTTCCCAGCTTCCCATGCGACCGAGCACTTGGGGCTTTTCCTTCTCGAGGGGTTTTTCCCAGCGATGCGCGATTAGCACTAAGCGCTAAGCACTAATCGCGCATCATAAATGGCCTCCGTTTCCCGATCTGGGCTTCCCAAGTGCCAGTTTTGCCTCCTGCGCGGTCTCCATGGGCCTTTGTTAGCGTGCTTTGACCGAGGTCCTCATCGTTCCTTGCTGGCTACAAACTGCCATTGTCCAGAGGTTTTTCTAATCGCTCTGTGTTCATAAATTTGAAATCTGTCCTGATTTGATACAGTCATGGCACTTTGATTATTTTTCATGGATCCAATTCGGATCACGGCCTTCCCACTGAAAAATCTTTTGGACCACCAAAAGTTGGTTTTCAAGCATCAACTAAGTGAGGGTACAATTATCTCACTTGTCCAATCTCTATCCACTTTGCACTGCTTGGTTTTGAACCCATGAGTCCAACTCTGAGGTACTCAACATCTCCCCTGCGCGTCATCCTCACCTTCCTATCCAGCACTGTGTGTTCCTGCAATTCATTAAGATATTCAGGTAACAGGCCATCAATAGAAGGCAATTGACTCTGCTCTTCGAGATCCTCAATTAGTGAAGGTTCAAACAATCTCAAGCAATCTGTGTTCACGACTAAGTAGATGTGCATGTAAGCTGGTAGATCAAGGCGAAAAGCATTCTCACCAATATTCTCAAGTATCCTGAAAGGTCCATACCTGATAGGCTTTAGTTTTTTACCTTCACCTTGCATCTTTTCCTTGCTGATGTACAGCCAGACTTGGTCACCAACTTGGAAACTATGCTCCATCCGATGCTTTTCATGCCTTGCCTTGTATTTGGCTTGGCTCTTTTCCAGCTGTTCTTGTACTGCCTGGTGGATCTCTTGGATTTGTTCAATGAACCTAGTTGCCCTGTCCACATCACTGTGTCCCTCAACTGTGGTTTTTTTACCAAAGACAAAATCCAAAGGAGACCTTGGTGTGAAACCAAAACAAGTCTCAAAAGGAGATCTTTGTGTAGAAGAATGTTTTTCTCTATTGTAAGCATGCTGCACATAACACAAATGTTCATCCCAAAGCTTAGGATGTTTGCTGCAATATCCCCTGAGCAACTGGATCACTGTCCTATTGACTACTTTGGTTTGGCCATCAGTTTGTGGATGAAACATTGTGCTTTTCTTCAGTTTGGTATCCATCAATTCCCACAGACTTGACCAAAACTTCCCCACAAATCAGGTGTCTCGATCAGATACAATGGAAGTGGGTAATCCAAAATGAACCCATACATGTTGAAAGAACAATTTTGCAGTTTGTTCAGCTGTAATCTGTTTATTACAAGGTATCAAAATACACATTTTGCTGAACCTATCCACAACAATATACAGATAATCATGACCTTTCCTAGATTTAGGCAGTCCTCCAACATAATCCATGGAAACACTTTCCCAAGGGTGAGAAAGAACTGGTAATGGAGTGTACAAGCCTAGTTTCCTATTGTTGGGCTTGCTTTTAGCACACATGGTACACCCTCTTACATATCTAGAAACTGTCTCATTCATTTTTGGCCAATAACAAAATCTTTGCAGTTGTGCAACTATTTTACTTACCCCAAAGTGACCTGATAGAAGTGTGTGCTTCTCAAATTATCTTTACTCTTTCAGTTTGTGGAATGCATAACTTCCCACAATGGTATAAAAGTCGTCCTTTACATGATAGTCCAATTCTTCTACTCTTTTGCCTTGACTTAAAGTTGCATATGCATCTTTAAAGTCATATCTTGAGCATATTGTTCAATGTAACTCTCATGTAACACAGAATTATGCTTAAGTATAGTAGATGTGTTTATAATGGGTCTAGATAACATGTCTGCAACTTTATCATGTATGCCCTTTTTATATCTGAAGATTAAATGAAACTGTTGTAGAAAACCCATCCATCTATAGTGTCTCGATTGCTGCAACTTAGTTTGGGAGTGTAGATATTGAAGTGGTTGATGATCAGTATGTATTATTGTCTCTTTTCCCATTAAGTAATGTTTCCACTTCTTCACACTCTGTACTAATCCATACAATTCTTTCTCATATGTAGGATAGTTAACTACTGCAGAATTAAATGTCTCAGAATGATAACATATGGGTTTACCGTGCTGTGTCAACACTACTCCCATGGCATAGTCACTGGCATCTGTTTGGATCTCAAATGGTCTCTGAAGATCAGGCAGTGCTAGTACAGGTGTTGCACTAATCTTTTCTTTCAAGGTGTTGAAGGCTTTCTGCTACTTGCCTCCCCATTGAAACACCTTGTTCAATCCTGTTAAAGCATGTAAGGGAGCTGCAATTAAGGAAAAGTTAGAAATGAACTTTCTCCAATATTGTGCTGCCCCTAAGAAGCTTCTAACTTCTGTAGCAAATTTGGTTTTAGGCCAATTCACAGTAACTGCCACCTTATAGGGATCTATCTTCAATTCACCACCCCCTACTATATGACCCAAATAATTCAAAGATGTTTTGTCAGATTCACATTTTGAGAGTTTAACATAAAGTTTTTCTCTTTTCAAAAAATCAAGTGTCTGTTTAACATGCTTTAAGTGTTCTTTGCATGTTTTGTTAAATATCAGAATGTCATCTGGATACACAATAACAAAATCATCAAGAAAAGGTCTGAGTACATCATTCATTAATCTCATGAAAGTAGCAGGAGCATTAATTAATCCAAAAGGCATAACTAGCCACTCATAAAATCCCTGTTTTGTTTTGAAAGCAATCTTCCATGCATCTTGTTCTGCAACTCTGACCTAATGGTATCCACTATGCAAGTCTAATTTGGAAAAATAATCAGCGTCCTTCAATTGATCTAAAAGATCATCTATGCGAGAAAGGGGATAACGATTTTTTATTGTTATCTTATTCAGTGCTCAATAATCAATGCACATTCTCCACGACCCATCTTTCTTTCTCACCAAAACAAATGGTGACCCATAAGGTGATGTGCTAGGTCTGATGAACTCTTTCTCGAGCAACTCCTGCACCTACTTCTTGATTTCAGCATTGTCTAAAGCAGACAACCTGTACATTCTAATGTTAGGCAATGGAGCATCTTGCTGCAAAATAATATCATGTACTATTTCCTTTTTGGGTGGCAGACCTTTAGGTTCTTGAAACAAGATATCATACTCTAAAACAACCTTTTTCTAAATCAGCTTGTTGTTTAGCATTATAGCCTTCAAATACATTGGTTTTATTAGGTTTATTTTCCTTTACAACCATCAGTAAGAATTGTTTACATGAATCTATCATTCCTTTCATCTGCCCTGAGTTTATGAGAGTATAATTATTCTTGAGCTTATGAGCTCTTACAAAGTATTCGATTCCGTCTTTAACAAGAAGATACTTGTTCTCAGCCCTATAGAAGATAGTTTTTATGTCATACAAGTAAGGACTTCCTAAAACAATTCCACATATATCCAAAGGAATTATATCTAACTCAACCTCATCTACAAATGCTGACCCAAAAAAAAACTTGAGTTTGCATTGTCTAGTCACTTGTAGTTGTGTTTTACCATTCAACCATCCTAATGGGTATGGTTTCTTGTGAGGTGTAGTTACTAATCCCAACTTCTTTACAATTGCTTCAGAAATTAAATTTACTTGTGAGCCACTATCAAACAAAGTATCAATCTTTTGATGTTTGGAAATAACTCAAATATGGAAAATCTCATGTCTTTTTCTCTCATTTTCTTCATCAATAATAGATTATGCCGAATTACTAGTAGATGCTTCAGAATTCTTACCTTTTATACCTGTGGCTGCAATAGTTGTTTCATCTCCTGAGTCTGACCCCAAATCCTTCTGAATAGTTGCAGCAGTCTTCTTCTTCTTGCCCTCGAACTTCTTAGGTCTCAGCTCTGGATGCAGAATCCAACAGTGCTCATCATCATGCCCATATTTTCTACAGTAAGTGCATGAAGCTTTTCTCTTCTATGCAGTGTTAGCCTTCCTTGCTTTCCATTTTTGCTTTCTTTTCTCCTTACTCTTGCTTGCAGTGGGTTGGGATGAACCCCCAACTTCTGGACTTCCATTATTTCCTCTAGCTTTTAGATGAGTAGCTTGTACAGATACCTCATCTATACTAGTGGGATTAAACATGAGGATAGTGTGCCTCATGTAGCTGTGTAGACCACCAATGTACTTCAATAGAGTCTCAGGTGAGTCTAATGAGATTCCTAGAATCAATTCTCTCTTTCTAAATTCTTAAGTATACCCTTGCACACTTTTCCCTTTCAACTGTCGAAGATTTTTCCAACTCATCATGGCTTGCTGCATGTAGGCCAATGGATAGAACTGTTTTTTGATTGCAGAAACAAATTCACTCCAAACAGAGATAGTCTTACCATGTCTCTTCAGGTTAGCTTGGGTCCTGCCTTCCCACCAAACCAAGGCAGTGCCTCCAAGGCGTAGGCTTGCCAGCTGAATCTTGCTCTTGTCTGATTCAATACTCTGCACTCTGCAATAAACATCAATTTGTCTAATCCAATTGTCCAACTTTTCTGCATTCAACTCTCCATCATATATAGGCAAATCAAATTTAACATCTAGTTTGATCAAAGATGATTGCTTTTTATGTTCAAGGCTATTAGGAGGGATGAGAAAGTGTTCTTCTTTCCCTTTTCCTTTTGAGTGTTCATGGAGGAAGGACTCATCCTCTCCTTTGTCTTGTTTGGAGCCTGATGTATCTTCATCCTTGTGTTTTCTAAAGTCCTTATACATTTCTTTTACCATGGACCTTATGGCTAGGAAACTATCTATGAATTGAGGGTATGGCCCTACAGAACTTTCTTCTGACATTGTCTTCCAAGAATAGACTCTCCCAATTTCAGGATTAGTTTCAACCAACTCTCCTACTCCCAATTTGAGCATTAATCTAGTTAGCATTCAACAACTAAACCAACACAAGCTTGTCTAACCTTAACAGCCTAGAGCTTTGATACCACTTGATCTGAAAATCACTCGTGAGTGACCTCAGTTAATTAATTAATGAATAAAGGTATTACAGACTCATGTGCTAGTGTGTGTCTATGTTATTTTAGGCAACAGATCGATCAAATTGCAAAATACACAGACACTGGAAAATGGCAAACAGTAAGGAAAGCACGGTAAGCAAATGCAAGAACACAACAATTAATAAGGAGTTCACCCTATTCTCCAGGGCTACATCTCCGGTCCAGCTGTCAGTGGTGGTCTTCTTTTATTGTGTCTTTAAAGTGGAGACTTACAATGAGGAGCTCAATTTGAGTCGCCTGAAACAGATGATGTTGGTAGGGTGTTTCTTGGATTCCCCAAGCCACTGGAGTGCACAGACTCTTCTCCTTACCAGATCTTGACCTCTCTGGTCTTTAATGGAAGGAGCCCAATGTGGTGCTCAATTCTCGACAGATCCTCTCAGGGATTGCTTGAACCTCTCAAGCTTTCTATTTGCTCGATGCTGCCTATGGTCAGTTCGGCTCTCTGTTTTCTGCTTCTTGCTTCATGTGTTTTCTTCGCTCTACTTCCTCTGTCTTCGTTCTCTTCCTTTTCTGGTGTTCTTTGTTCTATTCATGGCTTAAAGCCAATTCGTCTTTGACTGATCGTTTCCTCTTCCGGCTCTTCGGTTTGCCTGCTGCTGTTCATTTGGAGTTCCCTGCCTCTACGTCATTGCCAATGTCTCACAGGGAGGTGGCCACTTGTCCTCTCATGAACTGCGCCAGCTCTTCCTCGATGGTTCGGTTTTTTCAGTTACACTGTGGAAAGACTCATCCACCAACTCAGCGGTCAAATCAGACGTCAAACTTCTCTATGCCACAGCTTAATCCCCTATCAAGTTTGGTTCCTCCATCGAGCGCAATCTCCGCCGTCAAATCTGGAGCCCCCAGATCCTACGACATTCGCTCATTTCACGCGGTTGACTTGCTCAACCATTAGCGCGCAATGAGAGGTAGTTTTCTCTCTCATCCGCCGGACACACGTCATGTGCTGAATGGAATCGCTCACTTTCACCCAAATCCGCTTACCACCCAAGGATGCCCCCGATATCTCACAAGTTTTGGAGCGCGGGTCCCACCTTTCACCTTAGCGCTTTCCCCACGGTTTCTCGGCTTCCCATGCAACTGAGCGCTCAGGGCTTTTCCTTCTCGAGGGGTTTTGCCAGAAATGGCCTCCATTTCCCGATCCGGTCTTCCCAGGTGCCAGTTTTGCCTCCTGCGCTGTCTCCATGGGCCTTGGTCAGCGCGCTTTGACCGAGGTCCTCGTCGTTCCTTTCTGGCTGCGAACTGCCACTGTCGAGAGGTTTTCCTTATCACTTTGTGTTAATAAATTCGAAATTTGTCCTGATTTGATACAGTCATGGGACTTTGATTATTTTTCATGGATCCAATTCAGATCAATAAATGAATGGGAAGAAGGAAAGGAGGGAAATTGATGTAGAGGAATAGGCATAAAACAAAATCCTAAGCAAAAATCTCCAGCGGAAATATGGAAGAGTGAGGAGGTAAAAATGTAGAAAAAGTGGAGTGTGGATTAAGTTCTCAAGATCTATGCCTCATGAATACATTTTTCACCAATCACCATAAATAAATATGTGTTTACATATAGGTACTGGGACTATCAAATAACACAAGTAAATATGTTTTTACACAGGTACTTTTACTACTTAGCATCAAACATACAACCATGAATGAGAGTGAAACCAACAGCTTCATTACATGATTTCAGAGGAGGAAAGACATACGTGAAGTGATATACAAAGGGGAAAACATATTGCAGATTTCTCCGATGGGAATCAATAAAACTACTTCATTAGTCTTTGAAGATGGAGTCCAAATCACTAGTCCATTACAATTAACAATTGCATCAACCCAAGAACCTCGTGAACAAGCAAATTGAACCAAAGTGGAACCACCTTCTCTCCAAACAGAGGGCCTCTAGAATTTAGAATTTGGGAACCTTGTTTAAGTGTTTATTCCCTCTATTTATAAGGAGAGGATAAGCTTTGAACAACAATTACAAAATATCTCAACCGAGCTCCAGTTGTCTAATTGACTCGCTGTCTTAGCGTGCGATGGTTCTGCTACCCAAAATCATTACAATCAGATTTGATTCAGTTTTTGAAAATGCAAAAATTACAGAATAATAGACATAAATAAAATTGGTTGATGGTTGAGGAAAATATTTCCCTGCCATTCCTTGTGATCTCCTCTAATCAAGCCACGTCTTTGCCATGATGTGCCTCTCTTGTTTCTCGGTTGGTTCACTTGTCGCTTTCACCTGAACTGCTTGACTTCCCCACTCTCTAGTGCTAGGAGCGATCGCTTATCAGTTTCTCGTCATGGTGTAGAAACAGGGATCAACTTTGTGATCCTTCATTGTATGACTATGTGGAGCTCCATGTTGAGAAATTAATTATCAAGTGACTTGCACACTACTTCTTAAGTCCCATACCTCCATTTAACTCATTGAATACGTGCACATGAAGCAATCGAATTCATTTATGTTGTCAATGTTGGCCTTGGTTTCTTGTTACAGAGTCTCCCATAGGATTAGTCCTTTTAAATTACCAAGTAATTTGTGTCTTCATTCAATACCATAGCTTCCAATCCATATGGCTTTAACTCTCTGTATTACACTATCGGAGCTGAGTATGCCCTATATTATTTCAATCGTGTTATATTAGAGTTTTTACTCAGCAGGACTGGTATCCTTAAATACATTACGGAAACAAAGTTTCGATGTCTTGGGCCCCTTTTGTTTAGCCCCTTTCTATTTTTCTCCACGGGACTGGGTGCGGTGACTGGAGGCTTAGCCTTAAGGGGCTAGGGCATTTTGTTCATGCTCGGGTGTTTTTTTTCCTTTGTTAAGAGCTTAGCTCCCTTGGTTACATAAGTTCTTCTCGACCATGTGCCAACCCTAATATCGGAGCCCCCTTATTGGAACTTTTTCAAGTATCAACTGTTGTAAAGTGCCAACATCCTCAACCTTCAATATGCGACCTCCGATATGATGTCATCATTCCATGTGGCACCCTATGAGTGGTGACATGTGTCACCCTATGAGTGGTGACACGTGTCACCCATATTTGTCCTCTTGGGCCCCCTCAAAACGCCAAAATTGACTGCCACATGTCCTTCCTTACCACCACGTCACGCTGATGTCAAATGCCACTATAGCTTATTGGAACCTGTTATCACCTAAATCTGCCTTAGGCTGAAGGAAGGCAAAAATTAGGGTAACCACAAACCACGCTCAGTCTGGTAGCTAGCCCTACCAGAGAAGGAGAGGGCTCTCTCCGAGTCACACTTAGCAAATGGATAAGCAAAATGGTCTGAGATGACTTACAATGCGATGTTTACCTTAGGCTAGTAAGTGAAAAATGATTTTGGAAAATATTTTTGAAGTGACCGAACTTCTGGGATGTATATGGGACTGGCGTTTAGCAAATAACAGAGAATTGAGAATGAAGGCACAGACTATTCCGTGAGGCAAGGTAGGCGGGAAGCACAGCAATTTCAACTTAAGGTGATGCGGAATGGAAAGATTGCTGAAGATAGTGAAAAGGGCATGGTCGCATGAATCCTTTTCAACAGAAGAATAACACTGCACATGAAATTTTCCCACAGGAAAAGCAATATAAATTGAATTCTACCTAATCTCACTTAGAAAATTTCACTGAAATGGAACATGAAATGAATTATGAAACATAACAAGGTACATATGGAACATAAGAACACATTTTCTACACTCGCAACCACAAGAATCTCATGACACAGAGCTACTGCCTTTCATTAACTCTCTGTCAAAAATACACAGTGCAGAAACAGAGTTTCTTTCCCACAGTCTCCCAAAAGTTACAAGCTAGCCAACCCTTTGCAAATAACTTGCTTTACAATATATAGAAAGTGTAGAGAAGAGATGGAACACCTAGGGGTTGGGAAGTTACTCAAATCATTTCGAAAAGGAGATGGAGAGCCAACCATCAGCTACAGGTGCAGCGCTCTCAAGCATGACATTTGGCTGGGGTGACCCTTTGCATTCTTTTGCCACTTGGAGAGAAAACTCTTTAAAAACCACCTTTGCTGCCAAAAAACTGAAGAATAAATAACCGGGCCCACTTGGAGAAGTCGCGACCCGAAATTTCCCGAAACGGGAGCAATATGGCAGTTTTTTCCCTTGTGCGTCGCGCCAAATTCCCTGTGCGTCGCACCACTTTGGAGCCTGTTTTGGGGCACTTGCAGGTGTCCAAAATGTGCCCAAGTGGGCTTGCTGGAAAGCCTGTCCTATCTACTTTCCAACCCAACCGGAATTTCTGAATTTGAATCTCATTTTCCCCTGCAAAACTTCATTCTCCCAAGACTACTTTCTGTGTGTCCAAAAAGTGGCAGAGAGGCCATTTTTGGATGTTTTTTGACCTTTAGGAGACCCAAAACTTGTCAAAATTTCTTTCCCGGACACCAGTAGACGTATTTTTTTATGTTGAATCCATATATGCAAGCCATTCCTCGATTGGAGTGCTAGAATTTTAGCGTCGCGCCAGTGGCGCGGCGCACAGGGAGAAATTTCCTGTTTTGTGCCCAAAAAATTTGCCTGTGACCCAAAATTTGCCCAAATTTTTTGAAATTTGGACTGGAGGTTCCCTATGAAGTGCTTTGATGTGCCAAGGAAGCCTCAGCCAAGATTCGAAGCCCATCTTGCTCCTTTTCCTCCTTTTCTTCTTTTGCTTCCTTTCTCGCTTTGCTCAATTTTGCCTTTAGGCTCCTGATTCTTGCTTTGGAACTCATGTTGCGGGCCTGATAGTGATGAGTCATGCACCTTAGCATCTCTTTCTCCCTGTTTGCTTTGTCCAACAGCCCTCCAAATTCATGTTGACTCTCTCAAGGTTGGACTCCCGGTCTTCATTGATTTCTTGCTCCAAAAAGGTGAGCGGAACCCTTCTTCTTTGAGCAGCTTGGCGCTGTTGACGGATGTTCTGCAGCTCCATGACCGTCTGTTGGTCTTCAAGTTGTTTGCTTCTCCGCTCCAGGTAGTTCATGTCCCACTTGGCCCTTCCTAAATCAACAGTCAAGTCTTCAATCTCTGATTGTTGCTCCTTGATGATCTCTATAAGCTCCTCATTGGTGGGTTCTACGTCTGTCTCATCGTCCTGTAGGAGAACAAACTCGGTCTCTTGCTCACCTGATGGCCCTTCCTCCTGCACTGAATCCTTGCCCTTACTCTTCTCCTATGGCGCTGATGTCGGAAGCGAGGCCCCTTCCACCCCGGGTGGAGATAACACTCGCTTTGCTGCTGCAAACAACGGTCTGGTGCCTTTCAGATAGCCTCTCTGATATGTGATGAGCACTGGCTGGTGGAAGTATCATGGCTCTCAAACTGATGTGAAGGAATTCCCATCTCAGGCTCAAACTGATATGAAGGACCTCCCAGCTCATGCTCAGACTGATGTGAAGGACCTCCCACCTCATGTTCTGCCTCTAATATCACCGGTGGAGCGCTGAAGAAATCACGGGAGATGAAGTCCTCCCAAGAAATACCCTGCAATCCCAACTGATGGTCCACCAAAATCCGGATGAGAGCAAAATGATAGACACTATTTAGCTACTGTCGTGGGGTCTTGCGTTGCATGAAGTTTTTCATCTTCTCAATGTTGTTGCAGATGAAAAATGGGAGGCTCATCATCCGCACCCTGGTGAAGTGCATGAGCAAGCGGATGTGATAGGCATAAAGGCGAGAAAACCTCCCCTCGCAACTGAAATACTTCATGATCAATCTCATGAGTGGGGCATACTCATCCCTCAAAAATATGAATGGAAAAACCCTGGTGAGCTGGCTCAAACAGCTGTTCTTGATGTAGGGCTCATAGTGATTCCTCTCCACCTTCTTTTTCTTATGCCACTGCTCCCCAATGTTTGGTATCTCTGTTTCCACTGATATAGCCTCCAGTGTCAAGGTGAAAGTGACCCTAGCCAGGACAGATTGGCTTCCCTGTATATGAAGTGCAAAAAGGCGGGCCAACTCATGATGGACTTTGACATTCGACACCCTTTGACAAAATTCATAACATGCCAAGTGCTAGAAACAAGACATGGCAAGTGGGCATGCCTGTAGCTCTGTGAGGGTGTTTGGCTCGTCTTTGAGATGTCTGCCACTCCGGTGATGTCTCCTATGGTCCCTCTCTCCTGAAGATGTGTCACTGTGTGTATCCCCCTCATAATCTGATGAATTTACTGATGCCATTACTGCTACTTGTACCCTGAGTTTAATGTTGCCCTCTGAATCCAATGAAACTGATGAATGCTCTGAAAATCTGTCACCAAGGGGACAATAAAACAGGGGAGTGTTAGGAGGGGAATGATGAAAAGGGGAATAGGGGTTTAAAGGAGAAGTTTATCAGGGATTTGGGAGTGTTTGGGGTATGGTTTTTATGGGGTAGGGTTTGCGATTTTTTGGGCTATAGGGATAAAAGGGATGCATGGATATGATTATAATGTAGCTAGGGTGATGGTAAGAGGAACATGCTACAGGGAAATTAGTTGATGGGGGTGGGGTGAAAGAATACTTCAGCAACAATGTCACTGTAGCAAAACCCTAGTTTTTTTATTTTCTTTGTGTATTCCTTTGCTCATAAAAAAGATTTGGCATTGGATTTATACTCACCAAAATCATGGTATTCTTATCAATTTTAATGCCAAGAGTGAAGGTACTTGCCCCATCTTTCAATTTTGATAGGCATTCACAAAAATTTTGGGCGATTTAGTGGTTTTTTAGGCTCACAGGCCTGTGCGCCGCACGCCGGGTATGCGTCGCGCCAGTGTAGTTTTAACACTATGGCCGAGCTCCCAGTGCGCCGCGCACCCTGAGTGTGCCGCGCCACCTTGTGTGTGCGCCGCGCACTGTCAAACGACGTTAATTTGCTTGGAAAAACAGGGGAGAGGGCTTTAGGGCGGTTTCTTTAGGAGGCAAGGTGGAATGGAGGTGGAAAATGACGAGGAGTGAGGGGACAAGGGGATGGGAGCAACCTTGGTGGTGTCTTCGAATTTGCAAACCCCGTTTATCATTTTTGCTTTGGCGATTATTTGCATGGATGGGCAATATGCTTTGGATCTCCTTCGACATCTTAGAAACACCAACCATTGACCAAATTTACAGAGGAGGGGTTTCATTCGAGCCTACCTCTTGTTTGCTAGCCTTCAACCGGGATATAGAATGAATTTGCAAGTGTTTTTGAGCTCCCTGGCTGTGTGCGTCGCGCGCCAAGCCCAGTGCGCTGCGCGCCCTGAGTGCGTCGCGCCCTTGTTGATTTTTCACTGTGGGCTGGCTGCCGGTGCGTCGCGCGCCCTGGTGTATGCGCCGCGCCACCTAGAAATCTGCCCTCCTTACTCGAATTCCTCCTACTTAGCTCTCTTTTCTTCAACAATGCCTCTCTCAAGCTTTTCCTTATCACAATGACTTAGTTTTGGGTCAAAACAAATATATATAGGCTTTGAGAGAGTTGGGTTCAATTTTTTCTTCTTTGAAAACCCACTTTATAATGTTTATGTTTTGCACTTTTTATTGACTTTAAAACACTCTGCTTTTCCTTTTTTCTTTGAAATTTTGGCTCTCATGATGAAATTTTCAGCATTTCTTTGTGGTGACTGTGTAACTGGGCATCTAGCTTTGAAATCCATGACTGCATCTGAAAATGTCAACTGGCGATTTTTGGAAAAAAAATTCATATTTGACCTTGTTTGACTTTTCTTCAAAACAGAGTTTTGAAGAAGAGTCGATGTCTCTTCAGGTGATGATGAAGCTTTCTGAACCGTAGATGTATAAGGTCTCCCTCTGTCCTGCATGGCTTGTTCTGGACCTGTTTTTCAAAGACCACATTGATGATTTCCTAGACCCAGCAATAAAAATGACTTTGTCCTGTAATATGACTAGACCTTGACTATCATGAACTTTCAGTGATTATGTACAAAGACCTGAACCAGCAGAGGCCAGACATGAGGGGAAATGAGTAGCATGACTTCCTCCGTCAGATCATGGCATGTCCCTAGCGAAATGCAGCTGAGTGGATGGAGCGGGACACCTAAAATTGAAATGCACAAAGAGCTTTGATCTCTGACAGAGGGCTGACCAGACCGACTCTAACATTGGCTCCAATGGGGGATGGTAGCTCCTTGGAGGTGCCAAGAACAGCAGAGCTCTGGAGGAGCTAGATAGTGCCTTTTGTCCATTGGGCTATGGAGTCATCATTTTGATAAACAGCACAAGACTCTGACTTATTTATAAAACTGGAGTAACCAAGAAATTAACTCAAACTTGACAATTGGAATAACTCAAAAACTGACTGTACATACTGAAACCAAATTGAAATAAAAATGGTATTTACAATGACAGTGGAAGCAGCGTTAATGGATCAACAATGATACCGCTTGAGCAGCCGACCATTGATCGGCCCTCCAGGACAGTCTTCCCCGTTCATTTCTTTAAGAAGAAAGGCATTCTAACCTCTATATGCTGCGATTTTGAAAGGACCTTTCCACAGATTTTCGAACTTTTCGTGCTTGCCTTTTTCTTCATTCCTTGCATCCCACTTCAGCTCCACATCATCCAACTAAAATTTGTCCGCTTTAGCTTTTCTGTCATAAATTTTCTTTATCCTCTCCTGCAACTTGGATGTGTTTTTGAAAACTTCTTCTCTTGTTTGCTGCAAGTGGATCATTTGATTCAGCCTTCTCTGCATGGGATCTTCCTCACTGTCGGCCTCCTAAAGAAGTTTGACCACTGGGGCAGCAAGGGAAGTGGGAAATATTGTGTCCACTCCATAAACCAGCTCAAACAGTGACATACCAATAGACTTTTTCTGACTGATTCGATCTGCCCAAAGTGCATGTACTAACCTCTTGTTCCAGCTCTTCTTATTCATTTCCAGCAGCTTCTTGATGATGTTGACCAAAGATTTATTCGAAGATTCCACCAATCTATTGCCTTGCGAATGATAGGCAGTTGAATGACCCACAATTATGTGATATTTGTGACAAAATTCTACCATCCTTTTCGATTTAAAAGTTGTTGCATTATCAGTGATTATTTTGTTTGGACAACCAAAGCGAGACAAGATGTTATTTTCGAGAAATGAGATGATTACCGTGTCCGTCGCTTGTCTGGTAGGTGCTGCCTCAATCCATTTTGTGAAATAGTTCGTCGCTGTAAGGATCCACCTATGCTGTCCGGAAGAGGCGGGATGAATTTCCCCAATGAAATCCAACCCCCACTGCTGGAATGGAGCGCTCACTTCGATAGGCTTAAGTGGCAAAGGCTGTAATTTCTGTTTCCCTTCGAAAATTTGACACTTATGACAGCGCTTTACCATCTTATGCACATCAGCAAACAAAGTAGGCCAGTAGTACCCCGCTCTCAAAATTTTGTTCGCTATTGATTTCCAAAAAAGATGTCCACCACACTCTCCTCCGTGGAAATCCTCCATGACTTTCTTTTCCTCCTCTTCCACCAGACAGTTTAACAAAATGCCACCGGGATCTTTCCAATACAGTGCAGAATTCAAGACACAAAACTTGGCAGCCTTCAATTTGAGTGTTCTCGCTTTGTTTCTAGCCATGCCGGGCGGTGGTGATAGATTTTTCAGCACATATATTATATCAGAATACCATGGGGACAAAGAAAACATTTCGGATACCTGAACTGAAGTTCCTTCATCATTCTCCTCGGACATGGCAGCGATCAGATTTATGTCCAATGCATGCAAATTTGATTCAGCCATTAGCTTCGCCAACCCTTGTCCTTTGACTAGCTTTGTACGCTTTATCTCCACATCGTATTCTAGCAAAGCTGTGATCCATTTGCCTCTTCTTCCTTCCGGATCAGTCTACACTAAAACATCTTTCACAGCAGTATTAGGAACATAGGCCAGAATGTGAGAATGTAGGATATACACCCTGAAATCCTTCAGTTCCTTCACCAATGCCAGGGCTTGCTTCTCAATGATGTTGCACTTCAAAGCTGCACCCCTTATAGCCCTGCTGAAGAATGCAATGGGTCGTTCATGATCATCCCTCTTCTGCAATAGTACTGCTTCCATAGTGTGCTCAGAAGCAAATGAAAACAATATGAAATCTTGAGTGTAATCCGGGCTGACTAGAACCGGAGCTGAAGAAAGGGCCAATTTGACCAAGTTGAAAGATTTTACAGCCTCATCTGTCCATTTCACCTGGCTGTCCTTTTTAAGCATGTTGGTCATTTCTTTCAAGTGTTCCACAAGATTAGGCACAAAGCGACGCAGAAAATTCATCTTACTGTTGAATGACTGTATCTCCTTTTTGTTCCTAGGCAGATCGATTTGCTGAATTGCTTACACACGTGCTGGGTCTATGCGGATGCCATCTTTTGAAATGATATGCCCAAGTAGTTTTCCTTCCTCCATGGCGAACAAGCTCTTCTTAGGATTCAGCGATAGGCCATATTTCCTGCATTTTTGAAAGACAATTTTTAGGTGATGCATATGCTCTTCATCAGATTTTGAAAACATCGTCAAGTCATCCAAGTACACCACCAAAAACACATCCTTCTCATTTGCAAACGCCAAGTCCATTGCATGCTGAAATGTGGCACCTGCATTCTTTAAACCGAATGGCATTTTGGCATAGTGAAATGTTCCCCATGGAGTTGTGAATGTTGTCTTATCCCTATCATCTTCATGGACTGAAATTTGGTTATATCTGGAATAACCATCAAGCAGCGACATACGAGATGCCCCCACTACTCGCTGAAGTATATGGTCCATCTTGGGCAGCGGATAGTTTTCCTTCAATGAGACCTTGTTTAGATTTCTGAAATCGATGCATAGGCGGATCTCACTGGTCTTCTTTCGTACAAGCACTAAGTTAGATATCCAATCTGAAAATCTGATAGGCACAATGATACCTGACTTGTACAACCTATTTACCTCTTTTTCGATGGATGGCAGCAACTTTGGATTGATCCTTCTCAGCTTTTGTCTAAATGGTTTCTGATTGGGCTTGATAGGTATTGTGTGCTGAATGATATTCGTATCATAGGTCTTTAAATTATAATAATCCCAAGCAAATACATCTCCAAATGAAGCCATCAAACTGATATATTTGTCCTTGATCTTTGGCGGTAATGTCTTGGAAACTTTTACCAATTTTAGATTTGCTTTTGTACCAATGTTGACTTCTTCCACACCTTTCTCTGTCAGCTGCAATGTTGGTTTGCGAGCTACATCATCCTGATCGAAAAGTTCCTCTAGGGGTATCAAGCCTTTAGGAATGATGTTATTCTTCAGCTGTAACACGTCCATTTGATTGATCTGCACTTCTTCTATACCATTCCCTTTGTTCTCATTGTTTTCCACATCAATTAAGGTTTCTTTGAACTTGCCTTTGTTGAGCAGAAAATCCTTAATCTCCTCATCATCTTGGAACACTTGCCAATGTCGTTGATTGTCTGGAATGGTTGGACGGTGCTTGACATGGATTTCAAACTTATTGCTGGAGTTCATGGGGATCTTCAAGCTGCTCGCTGCCTTGGCAAGAGCATCAGCAATACTATTTTGTATTCGTGGCACACATGTCAAGGTGTATTCGGAAAATAGCTTCAAGATGTCCAAAACTGCATTACGATAGGCCCGCATCCTAGGATGTTTTGCTTGATACTCACCTCTGACCTATTTTATCACCAACTCAGAGTCGCCATATACTGAAATCCTCTTTGCATTCAGCTTTCTAAGAATCTTCAGGCCAGCAATCAGAGCTTCATATTCAACTTCATTATTGGAACATTCGAAGGCCAGCTTGTAGGAGTAAACTCTCACGCTGCTAGGTACTTTTTTTGGGGTGGAGAAAGGACTGCGTACCCAAATACCAATAACAGTTCCATCATTCCCTACTGCTCCATCAAAATCCATGGTCCATAAGCCTTCTTCTTCTTCTTGCAAGTGCTGAAAATCTTTTTGTTGTCCATTGTTTGCTTGTTGTCCATCGTTTTCAACTGATTGCCCAATCTTTTGTTGCTTTTCTTGTCCTTCTTTCTTCAAAATCTCTCTAAAATTTTCTGTTATCTCTGGAACGTTGTCTGCTTCTACTATCTGGCTATCTATCTCATTTAAACTATCTAAAAACAAAACAAAAGACTCTAAATCTGTATGTACATAGTTTATAGGATGATTTATCGGTTTCTCCTTGCTTGTGATCATATATTTCATCTTTTGTTCCCTGTATAACTTCCTCATTTGTCCAAACACAGGGATTGTTGCATAGGAGAAATCCAGCTGTAATGTCCCTTTCAATTTTGCTACCCAAGACCTGGAAAGAAGCATGCCAAACCTTGGAGGAATGTCTGCTACCACTACATCCATCAGAACATTTTTCATAGGAAGCTGATCCAAACTCACAACTAAGTCTTTGATGAGCCCTATGCACCTTACTCTGCTAGAGTCGAATGAATAGAGATCATGATATTGGCGGGTGATGTCCAAACCAAGCTTATCCATGATAGCCTTGGGCATGAGATTGTGAGAGGCTCTGGAATCGAACATGGCATTGTGTAGCACAAAGTCATGCAATCGTAAACTGATATAGAAGGGTGGCACCTCGCTCTCAGGAGACTCACCATTCGTCGTTGGCCCAAAAATCATTTCAGGCTGATCATCTTCTACGTTTACCATGTCGGACATTGGGTCCAAGTTCAACATTTTAGAAATTTGTCCTCTATAGCTGCTGTTCTTCATGATTTCAGTCAAAGGGATGGATACCTTTAGCTTAGAAATCTCATTCTCTAGGCTGAAAGCGGGAGTTCTTTCTACCTCTTTGACTGGGATCTCTTTCCTTTCCTTCTCTTTTGAGGTGGCTAGTTGCTGTGATTGTTCTGCTGATTTCGATTTGCTGCTCTCCGGAACAACCGCCTCCTTTCCCTTTCTTTGTGTAGCTGATAGATCTTTCTTTGTTGTTTCATCCTCCTTCTTTTTCTGAATTGGTTTAGCCGGTACATCTCTGTTTCTAAGGGAATATCGCTACTGTTGTGTGGACAAAGCATTCATATACCCCCTTTGATATTCTTCCGACTCTTCTTCCAACACAGTTTCGTTAGCTAGAATAAAATCAGTGTCTTGGTGTGTAGCTGAATTTACTGCACATTCTTCTTCTTCAGTGATGTAAGTAGGCAGCTCATCTGGAGTGAAGAGATGGTTTTCCTCGCCTATTACATTCCCTTCCTCATCTGATTCCAGTCCATGTACAAAATTCTGCTGCAAAGGTGTTTGTACCGGCTGTTGTGCTGTCTGCTCTTGAGTTCGCTGATCTCTTTATCTTATCCTATATTGTGGCCGCCGTTGGCCACGAAAGTTAGGATTCCTAACTTGTGGCTCTGGCTTGTCAATTTTTACCCTTTCAAGCATTTGTTCTACCTTTTTGAGCAGTTGATCCATTGAAGAAGATTCTTCTTTCACCGTGGTTTTCTTCTCTGCTTTCGCTCTTGCTCTTTTGGACAGCAGATTAGCCTCAACACTGACCGCAATTTTTTGCATGTCTTCCATTGTAGCCGGTTCTCTCTCTCTCAATTGGTACGCCATGTCAGCATCAAAACCATCCGAAAACTTCATCATTGCTAGTCCCACAAGTGGCTTTAGATGGTCTGGGATTTCGTTGTAGACTGCATTAAATCTAACACAATAATCTTGGACCGACTCCCCGGCATTCCGTTTGATCTGTTCATACTCGGCCAGAATTTGAAGGGGATTCTTTTTCACTTCCCACCTGTTCAAAAATTGTCTTTGTAGCTCAGCCAAGGTGGTGATACTTGCAGCCGTCAAACCTCTGAACCATTTCCTCACATCACTTGCAAATGTTTGTACAAAGAGCCTCATTGCCATGTTCTCTGCATCGATCTCATGAAGTTCATAGAAATCTGCCATTTTATCCACATGTTGTTGAGTTGTAATACTGTTAGGAGTGCCATCAAAAAATGGGATTTTACTTTGATAGTCATTTGGCATGTCATCTAGGACTTGGGGCAGAACAAGGGGTGCGAAACGGGCAGCCATCATTCTTGGTGGATTTGGCCTTGGAGGTGTTGGAGGAGTGTGCACAGTTTGCAAGGGGCTTGCACTTGGAGTTTGGGGTTGTGTGGCAATGTAGTTATCGATTAATCTATTAGCTCTTTCCGTCTCAAGGTCTACAAGAAATTACGGATCGGGGACGGTGTAATCAACAGCCTTTTCGGATTTAGATTCAAACAGCGATATCTCAAATCGTTCGTCAAACTCAAGCTCCTCAAGATACTCAAAAATGTCAGGACATGAATGGGATTTGAACACGGGGGTTATGGTGCTTTCTTGACAGAGGAGCCTTGGGATCAAATTTGGATTTTCGTAAATGTGACAAGGGTCCGGGTCTGGATTTGCTCTGGTATATCGTCTCGAAGCCAGTGTGCTATTGGGATGAATTACGGGACACAACCAACTTACTCAGCCTTTCCAATCCTAAGCTCATCATCTGAAAGCCTAGAATTCTTATGAAACAAGGGGATTTGATTTTCAACTATTCCCCAGTATGGTCGCCACTATGTTATCACCTAAATCTGCCTTAGGCTGAAGGAAGGCAAAAATTAGGGTAACCACAAACCACGCTCAGTCTGGTAGCTAGCCCTACCAGAGCAGGAGAGGGCTCTCTCCGAGTCACACTTAGCGAATGGATAAGCAAAATAGTCTGAGATGACTTACAATGCAATGTTTACCTTAGGCTAGTAAGTGAAAAATGATTTTGGAAAATATTTTTGAAGTGACCAAACTTCTGGGATGTATATGGGACTGGAGTTTAGCAAAGAACAGAGAATTGAGAATGAAGGCACAGATTATTCTGTGAGGCAAGGTAGGCGGGAAGCGCAGCAATTTCAACTTAAGGTGATGTGGAACGGAAAGATTGCTGAAGATAGTGAAAAGGGCATGGTCGCATGAATCCTTTTCAACAGAAAAATAACACTGCACATGAAATTTTCCCACAGGCAGAGCAATATAAATTGTATTCTACCTAATCTCACTTAGAAAATTTCACTGAAATGGAACATGAAATGAATTATGAAACATAACAATATACACATGGAACATAAGAACGCATTTGCTACACTCACAACCACAAGAATCTCATGAAACAGAGCCGTTGCCTTTCATTAACTCTCTGTCAAAAATACACAGTGCAGAAACAGAGTTTCTTTCCCACAGTCTCCCAGAAGTTACAAGCCAGCCAACCCTTTGCAAATAACTTGCTATACAATATATAGAAAGTGTAGATAAGAGATGGAACGCCCACGGGTTGGGAAGTTTCACAAATCATTTCGAAAAGGAGATGGAGAGCCAACCATCAGCTACAGGTGCAGCGCTCTCAAGCATGACATTTGGTTGGGGTGACCCTTTGCATTCTTTTGCCACTTGGATAGGTGCCCACTTGGAGAGAAAACTCTTTAAAAGCCACCTTTGGTGCCAAAAAACTGAAGAGTAAATGACCGGGCCCACTTGGAGAAGTCGCGACCCGAAATTTTGCGAAACGGGAGCAATTTGGCAGTTTTTTTCCCTGTGCGCCACGCCAAATTCCCTGTGCGTCGCGCCACTTTGGAGCCTGTTTTGGGGCACTTTCAGGTGTCCAAAATGTGCCCAAGTGGGCTTGTTGGAAATCCTGTCCTGTCTACTTTCCAACCCAACTAGAATTTCTGAATTTGAAGCTCATTTGCCCCTCCAAAACTTCATTCTCCCAAGACTGCTTTCTATGTGTCCAAAAAGTGGCAGAGAGGCCATTTTTGGGTGTTTTTTGACCTTTAGGAGACCCAAAACTTGTCAAAATTTCTTGCCCAAACACCAGTAGACGTATTTTTCGATGCTGAATCCAAATATGCAAGTCGTTCCTCGATTGGAGTGCTAGAATTTTAGCGTCGCACCAGTGGCGTGGCGCACAGGGAGAAATTTCTTGTTTTGTGCCCAAAAAATTTGCCTGTGACCAAAATTTGCCCAAATTTTTTGAAATTTGGGCTGGAGGTTCCCTATGAAATGCTTTGCTGTGCCAAGGAAGCCTCAGCCAAGATTCGAAGCCGATATTGCTCCTTTGCCTCCTTTGCCTCTTTTGCCTCCTTTCTCGCTTTGCTCAATTTTGCCTTTAGGCTCCTGATTCTTGCTTTGGAACTCATGTTGCGGGCCTGATAGTGATGATTCATGCGCCTCAGCATGTCTTTCTCCCTGTTTTCTTTGTCCAACAGCCTCTCCAAATGCATGTTGACTCTCTCAAGGTTGGACTCCCGGTCTTCATTGATTTCTTGCTCCAAAAAGGTGAGCAGAACCCTTCTTCTTTGAGCAACTTGGCGTTGTTCACGGATGTTCTGCAGCTCCATGATCGTCTGTTGGTATTCAAGCTGTTTGTTTCTCTGCTCCAGGTAGTTCATGTCCCACTTGGCCCTTTCTAAATCAATGGTCAAATCTTCAATCTTTGATTGCTGCTCCTTGATGATCTCTATAAGCTCCTCATTGGTGGGTTCTGCGTCTGTCTCATCGTCCTGTAGGAGAACAAACTCGGTCTCTTGCTCACCTGATGGCCCTTCCTCCTACACTGAATCCTTTCCCTTACTCTGCTCCTATGGCGCTGATGTCGGAACCGAGGCCCCTTCCACCCCGGGTGGAGATAACACTCGCTTTGCTGCTGCAAACAATGGTCTGGTGCCTTTCGGATAGCCTCTCTGATATATGTGATGAAAACAGGCATGGTGGAAATCTCATGGCTCTCAAACTGATGTGAAGGACTTCCCATCTCATGCTCAAACTGATATGAAGGACCTCCCAGCTCATGCTTAGACTGATGTGAAGGACCTCCCACCTCATGTTCTGCCTCTAATATCACTGGTGGAGCGCTGAAGAAATCACGGGAGATGAAGTCCTCCTAAGCAATACCCTGCAATCCCAACTGATGGTCCACCAAAATCTGGATGAGAGCAAAATGATAGACACTATTTAGCTACTATCGTGGGGTCTTGCGCTGCATGAAGTTTTTCATCTTCTCAATGTTGTTGCAGATGAAAAATGGGAGGCTCATCATCCGCACCCTGGTGAAGTGCATGAGCAAGCGGATGTGATAGGCATAAAGGCGAGAAAACCTCCCCTCGCAACTGAAATACTTCATGATCAATCTCATGAGTGGGGCATACTCATCCCTCAAAAATCTGAATGGAAAAACCCTGGTGAGCTGGCTCAAACAGCTGTTCTTGATGTAGGGCTCATAGTGATGCCTCTCCACCTTCTTTTTCTTATGCCACTGCTCCCCAATGTTTGGTATCCCTGTTGCCACTGATATAGCCTCCAGTGTCAAGGTGAAAGTGACCCCAGCCAGGACAGATTGGCCTCCCTGTAGATGAAGTGCAAAAAGGCAGGCCAACTCATGATGGACTTTGACATTCGACACCCTTTGACAAAATTCATAACATGCTAAGTGCTGGAAACAAGACATGGAAAGTGGGCATGCCTATAGCTCTGTGAGGGTGTTTGGCTCATCTCTAAGATGTCTGCCACTCCGGTGATGTCTCCCATGGGCCCTCTCTCTTGAAGATGTTTCATTGTGTGTATCCCCCTCATAATCTGATGAATTTTCTGATGCCATTCCTGCTGCTTGTACCCTGAGTTTAATGCTGCCCTCTGAATCCAATGAAACTGATGAATGCTCTGAAAATCTGTCACCAAGGGGACAATAAAACAGGGGAGTGTTAGGAGGGGAATGATGAAAATGGGAATAGGGGTTTAAAGAAGAAGTTTATCAGGGATTTGGGAGTGTTTGGGGTATGGTTTTGATGGGGTAGGGTTTGGGATTTTTTGGGCTATAGGGATAAAAGGGATGCATGGATATGATTACAATGTAGCTAGGGTGATGGTAAGAGGAACATGCTATAGGGAAATTAGTTGATGGGGGTGGGGTGAAAGAATACTTCAGCAACAATGTCACTGTAGCAAAACCCTAGTTTTTTTATTTTCTTTGTGTATTCCTTTGCTCATAAAAAAGATTTGGCATTGGATTTATACTCACCAAAATCATGGTATTCTTATCAATTTTAATGCCAAGAGTGAAATTACTTGCCCCATCTTTCAAGTTTGATAGGCATTCAAAACAATTTTGGGCGATTTAGTGGTTTTTTAGGCTCACAGGCCTGTGCGCCGCGCGCCGGGTATGCACCGCGCCAGTGCAGTGTTAACACTGTGGCCGGGCTCCCAGTGTGTCGAGCGCCCTGAGTGCACCGCGCATTGTCAAACGACGTTAATTTGCTTGGAAAAACAGGGGAGAGGGCTTTAGGGCGGTTTCTTTAGGAGGCAAGGTGGAATGGAGGTGGCAAATGACGAGGAGTGAGGGGACAAGGGGATGGGAGCAACCTTGGTGGTGTCTTCGAATTTGCAAACCCCGTTTATCATTTTTGCTTTGGTGATTATTTGCATGGATGGCCAATATGCTTTGGATCTCATTCGACATCTTAGAAACACCAACCATTGACCAAATTTACAGAGGAGGGGTTTCATTCGAGCCTACCTCTTGTTTGCTAGCCTTCAACCGGGATATAGAACGAATTTGCAAGTGTTTTTGAGCTCCCTGGTTATGTGCGTCATGCGCCCTGAGTGCGTCGCGCCCTTGTTGATTTTTCACTGTGGGCTGGCTGCCGGTGCGTCACGCCCTCCGTGTGCATCGCGCGCCCTAGTGTATGCGCCACGCCACCTAGAAATCTGCCCTCCTTACTCGAATTCCTCCTACTTAGCTCTCTTTTCTTCAACAATGCCTCTCTCAAGATTTTCCTTATCACAATGACTTAGTTTTGGGTCAAAACAAATATATATAGGCTTTGAGAGAGTTGGGTTCAATTTTTTCTTCTTTGAAAACCCTCTTTATAATGTTTATGTTTTGCACTTTTTATTGACTTTAAAACACTCTGCTTTTCCTTTTTTCTTTGAAATTTTGGCTCTCATGATGAAATTTTCGGCGTTTCTTTGCGGTGACTGTGTGACTAGGCATCTGGCTTTGAAATCCATTGACTGCATCTGGAAATGTCAATTGGCGATTTTTGGAAAAAAAATTCATATTTGACCTTGTTTGACTTTTCTTCAAAACAGAGTTTTGAAGAAGAGTCGATGTCTCTTCAGGTGATGATGAAGCTTTCTGAACAGTAGTTGTATAAGGTCTCCCTCTGGCCTGCATGGCTTGTTCTGGACCTGTTTTTCAAAGACCACATTTATGATTTCCTATACCCAACAATAAAAATGACTTTGTCCTGTAATATGACCAGACCTTGACTATCATGAACTTTCAGTGATTATGTACAAAGACCTGAACCAGTAGAGGCCAGACATAAGGGGAAATGAGTAGCATGACTTCCTCCGTCAGATCATGGCATGTCCCTAGCGAAATGCAGCGAAGTGGATGGAGCGGGACACCTAAAATTGAAATGCACAAAGAGCTTTGATCTCTGACGGAGGGCTGACCAGACCAACTCTAACAGAACCAATCATATGTTTCCATATGTCCTGATAGAGGAGAGAGAAAAGGGCATGCCCACCTTTGGTTTTGCGATGAAATCATTTGTTAATCCTTTATTGGCATTCCCGACAGTTTTTAACGCTATCGAAACTTTTTGAATATCGCAACTTCTAAAAGGTTTACACTTTCAAAATTTTCGATTCTTCGATTGCCGATGCTCTGATGTTGCGATATTGCGGTGCACCGATCTCCTCTGAGCTCTGATACTTCCTGCTCCAATGTATTGTACCTCTGACATGCAAGACCTTCGATATGTGATCGTCGATATGCGATCGCCGGTATGCCTGGTGCTTTGATGTTATGATGCACTAATATGCCCGACCTCCAATATGCAATGGACAATTCTCTGACGCTCTTATGTTGCGATCACCAATATTCGGGTCCTCCCATATGTGATTGTTGATATTCTTTCCTTCCTAAGGTTTGAATTCTTGAAACTTCAGCAAACCACATCTTTTGATCCAGGAGTACATTTTTGGACTTCCACGTGTCGTTTGAAAGCTTGTTCAGAGCACTTTCTACTAGAAGGGTCTGATGTAGGCTTTGAGTCATTTTGTGGCTTGGAAGATGACTACAAACTTCTCTGCTCATTTGCTCTTTGGACAGCGAAAAACACATTTCGCGGTAAGTGACAACAGTTGAAATATAAATGAATTATCTGTGGGAATCATTTGTTTATGAACCAACTCTAGATCACTATTGTGCCACCACTTTTGATTTTTCCTAGGAAATATTTTTTTAGATAAGGGTTGATGATATAAGTGAAGCATGTGTCCATTGGCCATCAAGGGATTTTTTTTCCTCGTCTATAGTTTTGCATTTGATGGCTCCATTGTCTTATATATAATATCAATCTCATAAGGCCCAATCCATCTGGTGTGGAACTTCCATCTAAAGTTTTTAAAACTATAGTCAAATAAAAAATATTAGTCTCCAGCCTTGAACTTCTTTTTCTCGATTATTTTGTCATGCCATTGTTCTCTTTGGTTTTATATTATTGTTGCTTGGTGTAAGGCATCCTAACGAAGTTCGTCCAACTCATTAATCTAGAGGAATCTCTACTTTGAGCTTTTGATAGGTCGATTCCAAGTTGGGAAGTTGTTGTGTCTAGATCTATGTCTCAATCAATACTAATACTCTCTTTCCATACAGTAGCTCGTAAAGAATGCATCCAACAGTGGTTCTACATGTTGCCTTACAGGCTCAAAAACGCCTCAGGAATTCAGTCATCCCAATCCTTTATAAATAACTGAACATATTTGGTGACGATGGTCTCAAGAATCTTATTTGTTCCTTCCACTTGTCTATTGGCTTGTGGATGATATGGTGTGGTAACTCTATGCTTGATCTTGTATTTCTTCATTAAGTCTTCAAAGAGAATTGATGTGAATTATGTTTCTCCATTCGTAACTATCACTCGCAGTATCTCAAATCTAGTGAAAAATCCTTCATCAAGAAATTATATTACTTCTTGAACAGTTGCAGATAGAAGTGACTTGACCTCCATCCATTTCATGACATAACCTGTTCATACCAGGATGTAGGAGTTACGAGGAGGAGGGTTGATTGGCCTAATGAAGTCTATGGCCCATCTATCAAAGGGTTCTAATATTAGTTGTGGTTGTAGCGGTGTCTCATCGGATTGCACAGGTCTTCCCATGCACTAGCAGTTGTCATACATTTTTACATACTCGAAATGTTTGAAGATGGTGGGTCAATAGTATCCCTAATAAAGCATCTTGTACCAAATTATTTTATCATCAAAGTGACCCCCACACATACATCATGACAAGCTTTGAGGATCTAAGAGATTTCATCTTCTCCTACACATCTTCAAATAATAATATTGGGGCCTATATAAAAGAGACACGCATTGATCCATGAGAACCTTCCACTTTGTCTCATAATATTTTGACATCCATTTGGCAAGAGATGGTGTGGAAGTCTACTTGCATCCACGTAGTTAGAGATATTTTCAAACCACATTGAGTTAGTAGAAACTGCAGATAGATGCTCATCATGGAAAGAATCTTCTATATGGGCCCGCTTTCATTAGATGTAAGCCTTGAGAGGAAATCAACCAAAACATTATATTTTCTTGATTTTTCTTGAATGGTGATATCATACTCTTGTAATACAATAACCAAATAGTAACTCTGACATTGGTGATTAGTTTATTTATTAAATACTTAATAATAGCATGGTCAGTATGTAATACTACTGGATAACCTATATTGTATTGTTGGAATTTATTGATTGCGTAGATAGCCGCAAGGAACTCTTTTTCAATTATTGTATAGTTTAGTTCCACTAGCAATCCTTTCAAGCATAGAGCATATGGGTTTCCTTCTTCAAGTTGTCCTAATACGTCTCTTATGGAAATATCTGAGGCATCCATGGAAATATCAAATGGGAGGTCTCCTCAAAAGCATGTTGGAATTTTTTTGTCCATACAAACTCATTCTTTTTAGTTAGTAAAGAAAATAATGAACGAACAATTTGTAAAAAAAATCAATGAAACATTGATAATAACCAACATGTCCAAGGAAATTGAGTACCTCTTTTTGTGAATAGGGAGTGGGCAAGTTTAATATTACCTTAATATTTGTTGGATCCACTTGAATTCCTTTTGTTGAGATATGGTGGCCCAACACAATGCCATCAGTTAACATCATTTGACATTTTAAATGACTAAGGGCCACATTGGATTCCTTACAATTTATTAATGTTTTCTCTAAATTCACTAGTGCCTCATCAAACTCATCACCATAAGTCGTGAAATTGTCTATATATATTTCCACATAGTCATGTATTAGATCAAAGACTATATTGAATACAACTCATTGAAACATGACAAGGGAATTACACAATCTGAATGGAAAGACTCGATAGGAAAATGTTCCCCATGGACAAGTAAATGTGGTCTTGTCTTGGTCTTCAGGCACAATTTGGATCTAGTTGTAACCACTAAACCCATGAAGGAAAGTAGAATATTTCTTTCCTACCAAGGTGTCCAAGACCTAATCGATAATGGGAAGAGAAAAATGGTCTTTGTGGGTTATTAATTTCTAAATGATCTACAAAAATTCTTTGTTTCCCATTTTGCTTGGGTACAACGACAAGAGGAGAGAATCATTGACTATCAAAATTTGGTTAGATAAAATTGGTTGCAAGCAATTTTTATAGTTCCCCCTTTACTATGTCTCTTAGTGTTGAATTCATTTGTTGTTGGGGTTGGCAAATGGGCCTAGATACTTCCTTTGTGTATATATATATATATAATGTGTGCACAAGTCATGATGGATCCCCTTCATGTTTGAGTAATCCCAAGCGAAGGCTTCATTTTGCTTCTATAGCACCTTGACCAATCACTCCTTTTGTTGTTCATTCAATCCTTGTTTGAGGTTCAAGGTTCAGCTAGGGCCAATTTCTATGGTGATCTTTTCCGGCTAAAGTCTCATTCTCTATGGGTGAAGTGCTTGTTGAGGTAAGAGAAGCTTGTATCTCGAGGTGCAAAATATGATCAAGAAAGCATGTGTGACTTGAGGAAGAATAGGAAGCTATGAAATGTGTGCACAATTCATGATGGATCCCCTTCATGTTTGAGTAATCCAAAGCGGAGGCATCATCGTGCTTCTATAGCACCTTGACAAATCGCTCCTTTTGTTGTTCATTCAATCACCAGTTGAGGTTCGTGGTTCAGCTAGGGCCAATTTCTATGGTTTCCATAGTGGAATCGTGATCTTTTCTAGCCGAAGGTTGATTCTCTATGGGTGAAGTGTTTGTTGAGGTAAGAGAAGCTTGTATCTCGAGGTGAAAAATATGATCAAGAGTGTGTGTGTGATTTGAGGAAGAAGAGGAAGTTATGAAATCATTGATTTCACCATCCTTAATTCTCATGAATAACCAAGTATTGGTCTATAGAAAGGGCTTGACGAGCTTATCCCTCTTCATCATTATCCTCCTCTTCAGTGCAAATAATAATTTCTAAATATGTGTTGAGCTTGGCAGGAAGGATAAAGGATTGAATTTTTTGTAGAGGTCCCATGGGAGATGGTCATGTTTCCTGACCTACAATCAATGTAATCATCAACAATGGCCAACCAAGGTCTACTCAGGATCAGAGAATGGCCACCCAAAGAGGTTTTGGGTTGCAGAATCATGAAATCTATGTCGTATTCCCATAAGACCATCGAAACTACTACATCCTCTAATATCCATTTTGGTTTAATGGTGGATATGTTAGCAAGTTCCAACATAGTGGGGGTTCATTTAATACCATAGAATCCTAAAGCTTCTATAGTTTCACTTGTCATGACATTAATGGAAACACCCAAATCGATCAATGTGTTAATCTGCACGTTAACCGCTATGTTTCCTGGGTCATAATACTTGGCCACCAGGGCCCCTCCCATCATTAGTTCTAACAATTTTCCCATAACATGGACATTCTGAGGGTCTTTCTTCTTTCTACCAGGTTTCTTGAAACAAAGTTCCCTAATCACTTTAGAATAAAAGGTTACACCCTTAATGGTTTGGAAGTAGTAGTAATTTTACACACATTTATGAGTTCTCTCGAGAGATCTAATTTAGGTTGAGTAATAGGCTTCTCCTGGCTTAATCTTTCAGGGTAAGGTAGAATTTAGAGTTCATAATATGGAGGATTATTGTCCTAATGCTTCATTCCAAACATCTTTGTTTATATATTCATTACATACCCAATTTGGTTTTCGATTAAGGTCCTGCCAGATTGCATATTAATATTATTATAATCTATGGTGGAGATTGAGTAGGTAGCATAATTGGATGTAGACTATGCAGGCTAAGGTGCCTTCCCATTATTTGGGTTAGGGATCAATTGTGCAGGAAATTGAGGTCTAGGAAGGTTAGGTGCGGGTACTTGCAATTGAAAAGGAGGAAGGAGTTGCATCGGTGGTTGTATGACAACTTGCTAGGGTGCTCCATAGGTGGGATTCCTCCACCCTAGCTGCCAACGCTGGTTTGGGGGAGGATCCCATGATTGTGTTAGTGGACTCCATGGTTGTGAAGGGTAGTGCGTAATAGGGTTATTTCAATAAGAATTATTATAAAAATGAGATTCATCCTGGACCATACCTTGAGGTTTGTGATGCCATGGTCTCTTTGGAGCAACGAAGTGCAACTGCTCTTGCTCTTTTGCTTCTTCATAAAAAACATTCAAGCTAGGCAAAGATAGGAAGTTATTGGTGTTATGGTCCTTCTCAAATATGGTGCAAATTTCCACCTGATTTGCGTGGCATTCCTTGAGAAAATGTCTTTTTCTACATTTCAAACAAATGATATATAGAGTTGTTTATGCTTCCTCCTCCTTTTTAGCCTTTAATAAATCCAATTAAGAACCCAAGGAACTAAGCAGGTCAATTTTCAAATTTTCAAATAAGTTCCCTAGCTCAGCGATGGTGACTCCATTCGAAGCATCCATAGTATTTCTTGACATCATTTCCCGAGTTATTTTGATTGCTTTAGACACTCCTCTAGTATATCTACAACAGAGATCTATGATGTCACCATAATCTAGCGAAGAAACATCTCCTCCACCCATCAGGTTAAGGAGGTCCATGCACTCATGTCAAATTCCTCTCAACAAAACTCAGCGTGTGTCAAGGGTTAAGACTTCTTATCTTGCTATGCATAGGTTGTAATTAAATGTCGACATAATCCTCAAGATTATCATCTTCTTCCTCGGTCATTGTAAAGACTTCCTCCCTTCTTTCCTCGACTTTACAATAATCTTGGCATTTCGCCAAGACTAATTTTCGCTTCATCTATTCCCATGAACTGATGGTACCTTCCATTATTGTAGCTTCAACAGAGGATATCGAACTCAAAAAGGAAGGTATTGGGATCTTCCTTAGAGAAACCATGAAAGTTTGATATTGTTGAATGAGGAATATTCTTCATTTTAGCATTCGAGTTTATTTTTATAATGGAGAATCCGAAGGATTGAGATTCTTCTTTAACAATCTAGTGTGCCATCTTTTCTAGAGTATGTTCTGCTTTTAAAGGTGCTTAGGGAGATTCAAGAAGTTGTTATATTCAAAGTTGTATTGTTCCTCGGGAGGACACAGTTCACTTTCTAGAGAGTTTTGATTGTTGAATTGATTTTCAAGAGGGTAATATTCGTTCTCCATAAAGTTCAACACAATGAGCTGGAAACTTGGATTATCAAAGAACAAATCTTTTGTTGTATTAGAAATTTATTGAACGCCCATTTTTTGTGCAAGATCTTATACAATGGAAGTGGAAGCTCTAGGCTTTTTCTTAGCAAGAGAACTTGTTATTGGTGTCAAGTAGTTTGGTTGACCTTGTTCCTTTCCCTCTTGTGAATGTTATGCAGTGTTCGTATGGGAGGTTTTCTTAGTATATATACCAAGTTGGTCCCTACTCCTAGGCATCTAATAGCACACACTGAAAGATAAATAAAAGGTCATAACAATCAAGTTTTAAAATTTTCAAAAATCAGCAAAAAAATTGACACAAAACTGACTTTATTATTGACAATCCCTAGCAACAGCGCTACAAATGATGGGATTTCAATTACTTGTAATTATCTTAGTGAGAAACTGATCAATTGTATATTTAAATTGTCAATATGAGGTTCATTTGGAACTTGCGAATTGTCATACACAATATATGATAGTGTAATTGTAGGAATTTACAAAGTAAGTTCCTTAGATAGAACACCAAAGGACACCGCTCACAAACAAATCACAGATTAGTACACCAGTATTCTTGACGTGGTTAAAACCCTCAAAGAGGAAAACAATCCATGACCTGAACCAACACGGCCACTTCAAGTAATTTATTAATGTAAAAGAAAATTTGCATAAGTTTCTCTCATGAACGGTCACCTAACAAATGAGCTTCCATGCTCTTTAAATAGAGATCATGGACCAATCGAGTGTTAAACCACAGATCAAGTGTCAGTAATACCAAGGAGAGAATGAATCGTCGGATCACTTCATGTCTAGAACATATAATGATCATCGGATTGTAAGTTACAAAAAGTACATACTAAAAAAACACATTTTACCTAACTATACACTTGACCAAGTTATACTTAATTATTTCATATGTGTCGAAATATCCTAACATCCCCCCTTAAGAAAAACTTGGGATAGGATTGAAGGATGTACAAAGATGACACAATAGGAGAAGGCATTAGAGCCTATCCCCCCTTAGTGACAACTTCATGAACTCCAACCATAAATCAAAGTTTGGTAAACTTCATCTCTGTGAGAGTCTTTGTAAAGATGTATGCAACTTGATCATCGGTTGAATAACATTGCATTTCAATAACATGGTCATGAATGAGCTTTTTGATGAAGTGCGTGTAGTTCAATGTGTTTGTTGCGATGATCTTGGACTGGATCTTTGCATAGTTGAATGGTACTTTGATTATCACACCAAAATGTAGTCGGATGTTGTTGTTGAAAACCAAACTCTAACAAGATTTGACGAAGCCACAGGGCTTCCTTACTAGCTTCAACAGCGCCACAATATTCTGCTTCTGTTGAAGAAAGAGAAATGGCACTTTATTTCTTGCAAGCCCATGTAATAGGTCCAGAACCAAGAGTGAAGACATAACCTGCAGTAGAGTTCCGATCATCAGGGTCCCGAACACAATCAGAATCAGTGAAACCAACCAATAGAGGAGATGTTTTTGCGTTGTAATGAATCCCAAACTGAATTGTACCTCGAACATAATGAAGTATTCTTTTAGGTGCTTTCCAAGGACTTTCATGTGGTTTTTGCATAAACCGAGCAGCAAGGCCAACAGCAAAAGAAAGGTTAGGATGGGTATGGGTCAGATACAAAAGTTTTCCAACAAGATGACGGTATAAGGTAGCATCAACTTCAGGGGAAGTACAAATCACTGAAAGTTTGGCTACATACTGAAAGGGAGAAGGGGTTGGCTTACAGTGTTCCATGTGAAAGTGGCGTAGAAGATCACAGACACACTGGAACTGGGAAAGGGAAATACTGTCTTTGGATTGCAAGACTTGAAGATCAAGAAAATAATGCAAGTGCCATAAGTCTTTCATTTCAAATTGCTTTTTAAGGTTGGACTTCACATGGTTTCTAAAGTTGGGATCACTACCAGTAAGCATAAGATCATCAACATAAAGAACAAGAATGATAAGAGACTTACCCATTTTCTTGGTGTAGACAATATTGTCAGAATGACACCTAGAAAAGTCAGTCTCTAAAAGAAAGATATCCATTTTGGCATACCAAGCCTAAGGGGCTTGCTTGAAACCATAAAGGGATTTTTTAAGCTTACATACAAGGCTAGAGTTTGTTCCATATAGGTTGTTCCATATAGATTTCTTCATGCAAGTCCCCATGCAAGAAGGCGGATTTAACATCCATCTGATGGACTTCCCATTTGAAAGAGACAGCGAAGGAAAGAACAAGGCAGATAGAGTTCATTTTGGCAACGTGGGAGAAGGTTTCAGTATGGTCAATGCCTTCAACTTGTGAAAAACCCTTAGCAACAAGACGAGCTTTATGTTTATCAACTTTTCCATCTTGTCCAAACTTGGTTCTGTAAACCCATTTGCATCTAACAAGTTTTCGTCCCTATGGAAGAGGAACAAGGTCCCATGTATCATTTACCAATAATGAACAATATTCTTCATTCATAGTTGCGTCTCAATCTGGATGGCCTGAAGCTTCTGCAAAGGTGTCAAGATCATAATTCGTTGAAGCTTGAACCAATAAAGAAAAGGCTCTATCGAATTGAGAACGTGTACGACGTTGATCTGTAGGATCACCTGCAAGAGCACCTATTGCATCCCGAGTAGCACGAACCCATTTTGGAAGCTTAGGAGCTGAAGAAGGATCCCGAGAAGATGGGGGAGGATTGTCATCCTCATTGTCATCCTCTGAAGAAGGAATATTTTCAGAAGTAGAAGGGATAGAGAGAGGTGGCACATCCGCCGAACTAGGCTCGTAGGCCGTTATATTTTCAACAAACTTTACATCTCTTCTAATGATCACATTTTTGGATTTAGGGTGAAGAAGTCTATATCCTTTGACATCTTCAGAATATCCAACAAAAATACATTTTTCACTCTTAGGTTCTAAGGCTTTATGTTTCTCATCTGGAATATGGGTCCATGCTTCACTTCCAAAAACACAAAAGTGACTTGCATCTGGTTTAATTGAGTGTCATGCTTCTTTTGGAGTGATATTCTTTAAAACCTTAGTATATGTGTGATTTACTATGTAATTTGTACAGTTAATTGCTTCTGTCCAAAATTTAAGACTAAGTCCTTTAAGTTGAAGCATACAATTAGGCATTTCCTTTAAGGTGCAATTCTTCCTTTCAGCTATACCATTTTGTTGTGGAGTATATGGAACAGTATGTTGCAATTTAATTCCTTGCTCAGTGCAAAAGTTGATGAATTTGTTGTTAACATATTCTCCGCCATTATCAGATATTAGCTTAAGAATTTGATGTCCAAATTGTTTCTCAACAAATGCCTTAAAGGCCAAGAATATGTTAAAGACTTCACTCTTGAGTTTTAAGAAGTATGCCCAAGTGCGTCTGGAGAAATGATCAATGAAAGTTAAGAAATACTTGTAGCCAAAGAATGAAACAACTGGAAGTGGACCACATAAATCACTATGCACAAGCTGTAAAGGGGCTGAGGCGTGCCAAGAGGCGCGTTTTTCAAAACTATCTCAATGATTTTTACTGAATACACATCTGAAACAAACAATATCTCTGCAAAATACCATAGGAAGACATGTCGCCATATTTTCTTTACATAGATTTTGAATGGAATGATAGTTTAAGTGACTGAATCGTTCATCCCAAAGTTTGTTCACTTCATCATTATGAGCAACAAATACCGAAAGAAAATTTGATGAACCAAAGTTGTTAAACTTATACAACCTTGTAGAATCATCAGCAATGTTAGTAGCTAAATTCTTTCTAGGATCTCGTAGGTCCTTAATTACAACATCATGAGGTGAAAATTCAACGATTTTACCTTCAACTGAATGAAGTATCTGATATACAGATAAAAGGTTGCAGGATAAGGTAGGAACACACAATACATCATTAAATTGACCATTGTCATCACCAACATATATATTTTTGGTGTTACAAACATTTAAAGAAGAAAACATGGCTTTGTTTTTTGCCATGCAATAAGAAGCTCCAGAATCAATGAGCCACTCATGACAATGAGAAGAAGAAGACACATTTAGTGCCTAACCAGACCGAGATGCTTGACAACCACATGCAAAAACTGTTATTCCTGAAGATGAAATTGAAGTTGAAGAGTGTTCCAAATGGATATTATGTTTCTTCATTGTTGCTTCCAAGGCTTCCATCTTCTCAAAGCATTTGAATTCTAAGTGGCCATCACGATTACAAAATTTACAATGTCTATTAATCTTCTTCCATTTGTTTTTATTTGCCTTATCATTTTGTTGAGTTGATTTTTTATTGCGAAACTGAAATTGCTTAGGACCCTTGTTTGGTCGAGGATCATTCTTTTTAAGATATTGCTTCTTAGGATTTTTTGAATTTGGTTGTTGCTGGGCTGCTAACGCTTTCTTAAAAGAGTTTCCAGTGTTAAGAAGACCATGATGTAAGAGTTTTTTTGCTCTCTTATTAAAAAATCACAAAAGGCATCAAAAGAGGGGGACTTATAGTCTTGTCATTGAGAAATAAAAGTTTCTCTAGTAGAATGAAAGGTGGAAACAAACACAGAGTAGACTAGTCCTAACTTGGTAAGAATGGAATAAATAAGGCTACCATTTTCTTTCTTAACCTTAACACCTTCCAAGAGAAATCTAAAGGTCTTAAACTTGGACAAAAAATATTCAATGGAAGAAAAATTATTGAAGTCCAATGTAAGCAACTCATTTTCAAGTTGATGGGCATTTCATTTTTAATTCCAAAAACTTTATTGAATTTTTTCATTGTTTCATCAAGGGTATCAATTTCTACGATTTAGAATCTAAGGTCTAAAGAAATAGACATCCCTATCAACCCACGGGCTTGATCTTTCTTATTTTCTCATTTGGCTTGCTTATCTTCATCTTGAGATTCAAACTCTTGGCATGAGACTATTCCATAAAGACCTTCACTTCTAAGTAAATCTACAATGTAAGATAGCCATTGGAAGTAGTTGATGCTATCAAGAATAACTAAACATGGACTTTCCATTTTAAAAGAAACTGGAGTTGTATATGTGGAAACTAAGTGTTCAAATGGAAAGATATTGAAAAATTAGGCTGATTCAGAAAAAATCAACTCTAAAAACAACTTCCGAATGAAAAAGTTATGGTTTTTTTTTTAAAAGTTGTTGAATATGCCAACAAACCACATGAATGTTTGGAAGTGGATAATAATATTATGTTTAAAAAAAATCTTCTCATTTCCAAACTTAATTTAATTAGCTCACTTTTAAAAAAAAAATTACTTTATGTGACCTACTTTTATAAGTAAGTGAAAGTCACTTTTACAATGGTACTTTATGAACTATCCACTAAATTGTAACTTAAATAAAAGATAAATTGACTTTGGAATTATAAGTGACTCATTTTTTATAATGGGTGAAAACACTTTTACATAAAGTAACTTTAAAATATAAGTTACATGTGCTTTTTGCAAAAGTAACTCAACAAAAAAAAGCTTGAACCCAAGACCTCTATTCTCATAAAATAACTTTAGACCAAGTGAGCTAGTTTAAAAGGTTAGTAATTGTTGGAAAGGAAGAAGGTTTTTTTTTTTTTGCTCACTAAAGCTTTGGAGTGCGTGCTTACTTGAAAAACCTTTTTTGCCTACAAAACAAAAAAAACAACTACACAAACCAAACGAACAAACAAAAATATCCAAACCTTACAACTTAAAGTTAGACTTAGCAAAAAACTAGATAGTTTCCTCAATGTTTTGGATCTTTCGAAATCACACTAAGGCGCCGCAGAAAATAACATACGCATGAGAAAAATCATTTCTTTATGTTTCTAGTTTGCCCACATCGCACAGAGTCGCGGGGCAGATAGCATACGCCAAAATAAAAGGTATAGATCTAGTAATAAAAAAAAATATAGAAGATTATAAACCAAAATAAACAAAGAGAAAATAACTATAACTGCAAATAAAGATTGTGTACCTCCAAATCTTAAAAATGATGTAGCTAAAGCTACTGAACCCCTTTTCGTGTGAAACGAAAGGAGTTCTTCACTAGAACAGATGCTCCTAACAAATAGAGTAGTCATCTCAGTCCGAAAGTGGTCAGAAACAATATATCTAGGAAACGACAATCGGATGCAGTTTTACCGGCTTCAAATTTGGATCACCAACGGATGCGGCGCTCGAATAGCTCTGGTACCATGTAAGAATTTACAGGGTAAGTTCCTTAGATAGAACACCAAAGGACACCGCTCACAAATAGATCACAAATCAATACACCAGTGTTCTTGACATGGTTAAAACTCTCGAAGAGGAAAACAGTCCACGACCTGAGCCAACGCGACCGCTTCAAGCAATTTATTAATGTAAAAGAAATAAATTTTACATAAACTTCTCTCATGAACAGTCACCTAACAAATAACCCTCCATGCTCTTTAAATAGACATCATGGACCAATCAGGTGTTAAATCACAAATCAAGTGTCGGTAATACCAAAGAAAGAATGAACAATCGGATCACTTCATGTCTAGAACATATCGTGACCGTCGGATTGTAAGTTACAAAAAGTACATACTAAAGAAACACACTTTACCTAACTATAAACTAGACCAAGTTATACTTAATTATTTCCTATGTGTCGGAATATCCTAACAGCAATCTGGTATGTGTCCTTAAGTTGTAGTAATATGATGGTTGTCACAATACAAGATAAAGATGTCTTCATAGGTCACTGATCTGATTAAACATACTACACTTTGTAGAAAATAAAGCACTCTTGCAAGACAGTAAATTGTCGGGAAAGTAAATCACAATTCATGAAAGTAAACATACTTGCAAAAAAATAAACACACCAACTACTAAAAATGACATATTTAAGTACAATGATATTCTAGGTTTGTTGTAACAAAAATGCAATGGCACATGCCTATGGTGCAATGAATGAAAAACAAATAACTTGGAAACAATTTGTAAACATCAAACAACTCTCAATTGTAATATGCTACTGAAAGAGTATAAAAGCAAGCTATAGTTGAGTTGTAGCAACAACGATAATTTCCAAAAACACACAAATCTATTAGCCAACCGTTAACCCTAGAATAAATCCCTACATTACATAACCTGGAATTGCAACAAGTAACATGACTACAATACAAGAAAATATCGAAATTGTCGCAAAGGGAAACTAATTGAGTTGCAGCAAAAAAACAACAAAATTGTAGCATATGTAATTAACGAAACTATAAAAACTAACTACCTACTAATACTATGTAGTAGTACCATGCTAAGGAGGGGACCTCCTTAGACGAGGTATTGTGAAATCTTCATTTAGGCTATATTAAAATTAACATCGAACGATTAGAACAAAGGAGATTTTATATTACAACGAATAGAAAAATCACAATAGTTAATAGTAAAGTATTCCTTTGTTCCCTTCCCTCGGCTTTCAAAAGATGCCAAGTATGTATACAAAGGCTTTGCTATCTAAACAAAGTGAAAGATTGGACGACCAACTCGAGAGAATCAAGAGGCTTGTCTTATTACAACAGTGTATTCAGAAATTAATATGAATTGAACAAAAATTGACTCAAATCAGTTGGTCACCATTGGCAACTAAGTTGTCTTTAATTAGTCATCCATTGCATATGTCATCTTCCATCGTGAGAGATTCGTGCTATGCATACAGTTGGAGCGTTGACAAATGCATTGGCGTAGTTTGCCAGAGTTGCAGCGACGCAAAGTCCAAGGATTCCATCTACAATGTGGCATTAGTGAGTTGTAGTAGCTCCATGGATCACTAGGGAATCGCAACATTCTCTTCTATAAGTGGCCACGTTGGAGTTGCAATAATGCAGAGGAGTTGTGGCAATGGCATGGAGGAGAGTTGCAACAATTGTCTGTCTTGGTCTAAAGAGCTACAACACCTATGTGTCGATCAGAAGCACTTGCGGGGTTGCAGGCAAGTGTTGAAAATGTGCCAATTTGGACACTAGTCAAAATACTCACAAGTTGGTTGCACCATTGTAGGCAAAACACGTTGGCGTTGCACGATCATAGGTCACGACGCACCTTAACTTGTGGGAATGCTCCAAGGGTATGACACATGGTCTCATGACCCATGCATACACAAGTGAATCAAAACCTACCCCCAAGTTTAAAGAACCTAAAGGGATTGGATTAAATGGTGAAAAGTGGAGTTTTCACCATTGCGAAAAGTTCAATCCTTGTGAGAGCCCTTACCCTGAAAACAATGGGGACACCTTGAGATGGCGATAGAAAGTGTGATTGCACCCAAAGAGATTATAATAATGGCCTCATGACATGTGCAAACATAAGTGGATCAAACTCTGACCTCATGTCCTCATTTTTTGTTTTTCAAAGTGTGGTCACATCCAAAGAGATTATAATAGTCTCATGACCATGCAAACTTAACTGAATCAAAGCCCAAGCCCATGTCCTCATTTTTATTTGTCATATCTTGTTAGCATGAATGAATTTAGAAGATTTTGTTTTGTAAAGTGACCAAGGTTCAAAACTTGCAATAATTCAAAGAAGACAGCAAAAAAAAATTCAATTATGTTAAAAGTTAATGTAACCCAAGCCGAATGCAATCTCCAAATAATTTTGATGACTTAAATACCTATAAATCACATACTAATTTTACAAATCACAAACACGCTATCAAAATAATAATAATATTTAAAAAACACTTCATAAACAAAATCAATTAATTTTAAATCTAAATAAAATCTAATAACACAGGACCACAGAGTTAAGGTTAAAACTAAAACAATAAAACTAAAGAAAACTTCATAACAAATAAATTAATTTTTATTCTAAATAAAGCCTAAGAACAAATGGCCAGAAAGTTGCATAAAGTATGAAAGATCCTTATCCGACAAAATATTTAATAACTCAAACATGCCCTTTAAAATAAAGTTTGAAATTCAACTTGTACTTTTACGGTTGTTCTCGATTGCATCTAAAAAGTCGATCTTCGATTCACGATATCATGTTGTCTCTATCTGAAAGGTTCCAAAATTTTGCACATCAATAGTCAGTACTCTCTCGCCTACTAATCTTCCAATCCCCTTCGATAAAACTAAGGTTTTTAAAATTTTGAAATTCAACATGTACTTTGATGGTGAGTCTCGCCAGAAATTTTCATCTAAATGTACATCACCAATCACATCTTCATTGACACTTAACCATCACAATAATTGTTTTTTCTCGATCTGATAGACCTCGCCAATTGAGAGACTGTTTACAACGACACTTAATCATTCAGCTGAACTATTTTTCTCGATCTGATAGACCCTTGCCTTCAGTCCGTTTATAATCGGCCTCAATGTACAAATAAAAAATAAAAAAAGCAACTCTATAGGTCAACTATCATTCTCGAAACAACCAGCTATCGAAATTAATCTCACTCCCTTGTTGCAACTTGCAACCCCATAGCCATCAATTATGTGAATAAAGCAACAGCAACTGTACGTTGCTTTTATAATGACGCCCATCTACCAACGCATGTGATCACCATAGCCTCACAATGCAAAATTTGAGAATGACAGAATTTATTATAGTATAACAAACTAGCTTGATATCACCAAAAAGATCCCACAAACTTTTCTCTGAAAGCCTGTCATTTCAGCACAAACTTTTTATAGAGTCTACAGGAAATGAATGTGGGAAAACATTCTTACATTTTTACCCATAAAATTTTTGAAACAGAAATCTACTCAAATTTCACAAACTTCCATATAATGTTTTGTTTCAAGCTCATGATTAGTAACTTAACTAATATTTATTAATAAATGGTAACAGAAAACCATGCCAACTCTTAGTGATAATGACCATTGGCAGGGATTTGCATTTTTCTTAGACGACCTATCCTGACATGTAGTTATGGCCTATTTTAGTTGTTTGCATGTATTGGAGGGAACTTGGGAGGGTAGAATTCTTGCTTAATTACACCATTAACTGAATTGATCGAGTCATTTGATGCTATCGCTAGTACGTAGACTCAGGCCACTAGTATATATGTGACTGCATAGTTTGTAACAAAACGAATCATTTTAAGCTCGGACTTCCATTATTTATTCTGGGTTAACAAACATAGAAACAGAAGAGAGAACAAAAGGTCAAAGGATTTACAAATGAAACATCTAACTACTACCTAACTTGCAATATTTGCAGATTTTGTATCCTGTGCAAGAATCAAAATGTGAACAGCTCTACGTAGTGAAATCCAGCCCTATGCTTTCACTGACCAGCTGAACAGTCACTGGATGTAGATGTCCTTGCCCCCTCCCCAAAGTTGGACATCCTTGGACTGAACGTTTTCTGCAGGTGTCTTTCGCCAGTTCGTGGACTATTAATTTTGGGGCTATGCATGTGTCTTAGTTCAGCGATCCGTGGACTGAATGCTTGTCTGGTTTCAGCAGTCCATCGACTAGATGCAAGTTTAACTTCTCCAGACTCTGTATGTTGACTTGAGCCAGAAATCCGTGGGCTGAAAGGGTGTCTGACTTCACCTGCCTCACTTGAACTAGATATTCTTGGACTATAAGCACGTTTAACCTCACCCCGGCTTCGTGTAATCACCTCATCTAAAATCTCATCATCATCCACCTTTCCAGCCACTGATCCTCTTCCAAGCCCATGAACTTCAGCTTCCTGAAAGACAGCTATATTAGTAGATTTTAGTTTTAATTTAGCAAATCATGTATCAAACTTGGCATGACAAGTACTTACCCTTACTGCTATGCTATATGGCAATGCTGCAGCCTCTTCGTACTCTGCTGCATCCAGTTCTTGAAGGTGCGCCCCTTTGAAAAACTTGGGAAGAACATATTGTCTTGCAGGGACCAGGAGCATTATAAGCAGAGGGAAAAGAACACCAGCAATCGGAATCCATGTAACCCCAAAACAGACCAGCAAATAGCATGTCTGGAAAACTGTGAAACTGGCGATGGCTTTAAAAGGCACTGTCTCAACAAATGAAGCATGAGACCGCTGAAGAACTCTGTTATCAAAATATAACAGAGAAAATTTATCAATCCTACAAATTGCATTCTAAAATTAACATGTTCAGAATTTTTGCAAGCAAAGACTGCACAAGATTTTGAAAATGAAAGAGAGTTTGAGTGTATGATACGACAATGTCCATACTTGTATCTACGGCTTGGAGCAGTAAGGATTAGTAGCACCCTTTCCCAGAATTGATTGCCAGGCAAGCTTTCGATGGCCATGAATGCAAAGAAACCCCAAAGCACTGATGTAGGAATCATTTTAAGAAAGGGCATAGCTGCAACACAACCAGAAACCATCACGGCTTGTAACAAATTACTAAGACGCTGTTCTTTGACCTCAACAGGAAGTAGGTTGTCAATATCTTTCTCTGGATCAAAAATCGATTCATCAACTGGGGCATCTAGATTCCCTGTAGATGCAGCTAATTGAAGGGTGCTGTGTTCAAGTTCTTTCAGTGCCTGTCCAAGAGCCCAAAGACCTCCAAAATTGGATGAGGAAGAAACCAAAGGAAAGGTTTGGATCAAGAAAAGCTTAAGAAGTAAAATATCCAAAAGCATCAATAGCTTACAAGGGCTGGAGGTGGCTGGTAGACCAATGGAGTTTGCATCTGTTGATAAGTTTCTTGCATGCTTCCATACAACTGCCCTAAGCTTGAGTTTTGTTTAATGCTTTTCTTAGCCGTCTTCACCAATCTATCACGGACCAACTGTAACAAACATAACTCAGTAATTTATCAACTATCAAAGTCCTAGTCATGCTTACATCTTCAGAAACAGAGAAACTGAGCTGCGATTCAGTGATACCTGCTGTTTCAAAGTAGCTAAACTTTTTGTGTGCATTGGAGATTGAGGAATAACACCATTTGAAGGAGGTATACCAAGAAGACCACACATGATAACCTGTCGCACAATAGATCACATTCCATAACCTCTTGTGCCGGCAAATCTTACCAATGCTCTTAGTCATTTGACATATAAAATATAAATAACAATAGTATAATTATAGCAGTTTCCAAACTGCAATCAAAATAAAATTTCATGTGATTGTGCATACCAAGAAACCCAAAAGAAGCAGATCATAATGGAAAGAAGATGGCTTTCTCAAGTTGAATTCCTTTTGCTGAGCAAGTTGAGATGCCACACTGTGGTCAAAATAGTAAAGGACAGCAATCATTGTAGCTGGAATAAATGCACCGATAATGTATAGCAATGGCACATCCAACATTTCCTACATGGAGAAATAAAGCTTATCAAGGATGAACGTGGCAACTTCAAATTCCTAAGTTCATAAGATCGAAGGAATTTGAATTTTTCAAAAAATGATAAAAGATTTCATTGTCTAAGCTCTTAAATCAGGCATTGCAAATGTGTTCATTATTGTGAAAACAGCTCTAAAATAACTACTAACTCATGCTATCTGATATCAGTATTATAACAAATACGATATTTACCTTAATTACAGTCCAGTTGTCATAAGCACCAGGTGACCATGGATTTGGGCTAAAGAGGCGCCTGGGAATTCCATCTGGAACATGACCTCTTGGTATATATGATACTCCAGTCCAAACAAGAACCATCAAAGGGACTCCATAATCCGCGATGAGACCTCGTAGCCAACCTGTCAGAGTGTGTGTTGTGTACTCAAGGATGCTATAAGAAATAAACAGATAAAATCTAGGATACATTCAAGGATCCTGTAAGAAATAAACAGATAAAATCTAGTATATATTCAAGCATGCTATAAGCAAGAAACAAGTACAATTCATCATATCAACAAACCATTTGGTGGTAGTTTAAACTTTAGACCAAAAGGCATTGACAAGAATATTTTGAGTTTAAGTAGGACTAACAGCAAAGAAGACTGAAACAAGGGGCAAATTTCTCATTAGGAACAGTGTCCCTGCTAAAGAAGGGCAGCTGTTGGGGTCATTTCTGTTCCGAATCTATTTAGTATACTAGGGACTTTCCTGTGAAACGAAAAAAAAAAAAAAAATCATCTTTCAGGGATGAATCCAGGTAACCTGGCTATTAGAAGCCTCAAATGCTATCTATCTTGCAGTTAACTTTAAATTTCGGCATCAAATTTAAGTTTTAGGAAATGAAAAATCCAGCATCATCATAAGGTAGAGTCAAAAGGAGAAAACAGAAAAGTTTGATCAAAATTTGTTTGTATGGCAGAGGATTGTGCTTAGATATGTATTTTCCTACTGTAAGTACCTGTCCCATAACGCCATGACCTTGCTTTGCGGCTCTGCAGTCCGCTAAATAGAAGCCCAAAAGATAGAACCAATGCAAACATTCCATTTCCGAAGCGCCAAGAATTGGTAAACTGTTCAAGCTTTGGATTGTCCATCTTTGGGACCCGAAATTCATCCACAACACCCTGTAACAAATTATTCCATGCAAGGCTTCGGTTACCCACCAAAACACATTTCCATATTTTCAATCCATCTTAAAAGTGTAATGCTAAAATCTAATATTTATTGAGTCTCTGAAAATTTCAGTACATGCCACACGGTTAAACAGACCTGCAAATCATTAACCCTAGAAAGCTGTAAAACTTAAGGAACTCGGAAAACTACTTCTGTTTGGTAGATTTAAAAACACATACACTAACTGAAAAGTACTAACAGCAATTAATAAGAGAAGACCTAGGGTTTACAATTGACTCAACCCATCTTAGACACTTAGGTAGGAGCACCCAGCCTGCATGCAATGCATGCACTGGGGTCTTTAGATAGTTGTGCCAAAACTGGAGTAGGTAACCTCATGCAGTGTGCCCTCACCTGTTCTTGGGATCAGTGTCTTCCCTATCCAATTCTGGAAATTACAAATATGACAAAGTGAAACTGAATTTAGAAACATAGCTCCTAATCTGGAAATCACTAATTCTGGACAGCAGTTAATTCTGGAGATAACTAAAGACCAGTGCACACGTGCTTGAGTGATGCATGTTTCCTCACTGGCTGCTAAAAAACTACTGCTTTCCTTCATTCTTCCTCTATCGCTGCACCATCTCTCTAACCTGATGGCCTTCTATCAGATGCACCATCACCATGGAGAACCAACTTCAAAACAACCAAGGTAAAATTTAACACTTTTTTCAAGGAAGGTGTTCTGCACCAAGCCCAGTCTCTCTCTCAGCATCACTCAATGTTGCACGAAGCGGGGATGAAGCGGATCCGCGGAAGCATCATTTCCCAAAAATCTAGGAAGCGAAGCGTCTCGGAAGCATCTGCTATATATATATTCAAAAAAGCATCCAAAATACCAAGTTAGTTGTAGAAGGCATGAGAACACGCATATTTTTACATAAATCAAGATAGATATAGCATCCATAGTACATCAATGATTAATTATTCCAGCATCAACCATCTAGAATCTAGATTCCTCCTCTTGTCTAGCCTTTGCCTCTACTTCGATTCTCTAAGGATATTAGTCAACATTGGCCAATTTTGATCAAATGGCCTAATTCAAGCCTTATAATATGGTAGAGAAAGCTTAACATGCCTGATCAATGATTTTGACATGAGTGAAGGGTACATTTTTACTAAGGCCATGACAAAGGAGTTCAACAATCAACAACAGTTACAACACCAACATTGAGGTACATATAGGGCTCAGTCCTCTTGATTAAATGGAAATCACATGCCCTCATACATGATATAATCCAATGAACACCACAATCCCATTGATCCTGAAAATTGTTAAGTTTGCTGAATTTTGAATGGGATATGAAATTCTATTTTCTCCATGAAGTATGATGAAGTTGGAACCACTCTCAAACATCCTGAGTCATTTCATGGTAATGTAAAAAAATTTAAGTAAAAGGAAATCTTTCATTTTCATCCTTTTACTTTAAGAATTTAACATTACCATTAGGGATCATCTAGGAAGCATCTAGGGAGCATCAAGGGGCACCTTGGGAGTATTTGGAAAGCATAGTTCCTCACATATCAGTTTGAAATTTCTGAAAAAAATAACAAAAAAAACCCCCGCAGAACTGCGTGAACCATCCACCTTCTCTCGGATCCACTTGCGATCCACGGCGGATACACGCCCAAACCTCCACAGATCCACAAGATCGGGCCCCTGCGGATCTGATTTTCATGGAATCGCCAAAAAATGGTGGAACTGCCAGAGGATCGATGGCGGATACGTACAGGACCCAGTTCCACCTCCTGATCCTTGGGGGCCAGGGGATGGTTCCTGCAACTATGGCATCATTACATCCTTTTGAACTTTGTACCTGATGGAAAGGGTACCAGATATCAATGTGCTTGAAGCAAACATGAGACATTGGATTTTTAGAGAACTTGATGCAATTCTGGTTATCATAGTAAAACACCATTCGCTCAACTTTGCTATCAACTTGCGAAGCTACATGGCCTCACAACTAGCAAAAGTGGCTATCATATGCATCCAAGTGAATCGAAACCATTACACGCAAATATGCAAAGTTTCTCATGTATATAGAAAGGGTGCATATAACCAAAATAGCACTAAGTGCAATCCATTATGAAACAAAATATATCAACAAACAGGCTAATAATTAATAATTATAGTATAGACTCTAAACTCTACCATCTAATCATATGAGGGAATCATCTGAATTCTCATCATCTACATCCTCAACATGACTAGGCAACAACCCAATGAATTTTTATTGGCTCAATCATACAATAGTTCAATGTGTTTATTGCAAAACAAATATCCAGTATGGTATTTACCAAATACACGAGGGAACCTATTAACTATCTATACAATTATGGCTTAACAAAATCTAGATTTAAGCCTACAACTAGCAAAGGGTTTTATAGCAAATTTCCAGAACCGAACCAGTCATCAAATTAGTCGACCCCAAAAACCAAACTGAAATAGTAATAAATAATTAAAAAAAAAAAAACAGAAACAAAACCAGACCCCGAAACCAATCAATCCCGAAAACTGAAACTGAACAAAAACCAGAAACAAACCAAACCACAAAACCAATCGCCCAAACTATACATAAAATACAAATTTTGAAAACACACATATATTCATGTGCATCCATGTAATCCAAGCCATTATATACAAATATGCAAAGTTTTCCATGTATATAGCAAGGGTGCATATAACCAATATAACACTAAGTGCAATCCAATCTGAACCAAAATACAACAACAAAGAGGCTTTGAATGGCCTCTAGAGTCCAAAATAAAAATAGTATTAATTAATAAATATTAAATATAGTATATACTCTAGACTCTACAATCTAATCATAGGAGAGAATCATCTGAATTCTCATCATCTACATCTTCAACGTGACTATATAGCAACTAACACCTCCTAACAGCAGGAAAAACATCTTCATAACAGTCGAAGAAATTATGAAAATCAACCCTTGAATCAGCTCCAAACTAGCCCAGGAAATTCTAAAATAAACCCTACAATCAGGTCCAAACCAGCCCAAGAATCTCAGCTCAAAAACTCTCCAGATCAGCCCTTCAATCAACTCTCCAAATCAACCTAAGGCTCAACTCAAAAATTCCAAATTTCTCAAATGAATTGTATGAGTGAAATGGAGGGTGGGGACCTCTTTAAATAGCATTAGCAGGGACCTAGGGTTAGGTTTAGTGTAGTAACTTTTTTAATTTATTGATTTTTTTAAATTGAGTTTACATGGTCCTCACCATGGTTGTACGGTTCAGTACAAAACCAGCCAATTTGAGCATTGGTGGCCAATAATTCTATTCTTTCAACAAGACGAATATGGCCCAGAACCCAATCAAACCAATCAGTTTTGTTGATTTCGGTCCAGTTTTGATAACATTGGTCTATAGTCCATCATCTAAAACCTCTTCAAAATATCAACTAACACACTTACCCTGCTCATCTAAGGAACACTTCTCCTAGACTCAACCAAACCTCCAAACCCAAGAAATAGTGCATAAGGGCAATGTCCATGTCAAATTCACTTGCTGGTTTCTTCTTACACCATGTTATGAGCTTTTCTAAACTACTTGTTAGGACAAGGTCATCTATTCACAACACTATGTTAAGCGGAACAAATTTATAAAACAAATAATACAAGTTATGATATGTCGCAGTCTTACCAAAGCCTTAATTCTATAGATACTCATATACCAAGCAAGTGGTGCTTGCTTCAATCCATAAAGGGCTTTATTCAAACTACACACATGGGTATCTCATCCATGCATTTCAATACTTCTCAATTAATCAGCATATACTTCTTCTGTCAAAGCATTAAGAAAAGTTGTCTTAACATCCATCCAATATAAAGGCCAATCAAATACTAATGTGTTAAAGGCATAATGGTTCTAATGGAAGTATACTTGGCAAAGAAAGCAAAGGTCTCCTCGTAGCCTACACATATGACCTCACCTTAGTCTTCCTAATACTACCATTAGTTGCATGCCTCAACTTGTACAACCACTTGGAATCAATCATTGACTTCTCTACTAGTCTCAATACCATCTAACAGACAACATTCTTTAGGATGAATTTGTAGTCCTCTGCCATGGTATCCTACCATACTCTCTCACCTGCTACCGCCTCAAAACTAAAAGGCTCTACATTAATAATGGAAGATACCAAGCACCAGAATTAGGAAACTTCTTAGTAGGATGACTAATTTGAAAAGAAATCTTAGGCTCTCCTACTTACCCTCATGCTTTCTGTACTATCTAGGTAAACCATTTAGGCCTTCTTACTAAAGTGGAAGGCAAAATGGTCTTTATACATGCACCAAAATCTCATTGATCTTACTTCAATTTCTCATGAATCTGAGGATTAGAATTTGGGTCACAAGTTTTTCAACCTCCTCAATCTTTGTTGGAGGGTTTTGAGACTTATAGGACCCAACATCCTCATCAAACTTGACATCTGAGTTACAACTATCTTTCTCTAAAGACAAAATGTGAATTTTGTACTCTTCAAATTGAAGGATTCCACCTTAATTCTTTTCTCCTCATAAATACAAATATATATAGGACAACCAATGACAAAAAAACGTGATATTTACAATCACATTTGTAAATGCTTCTTCTAGTGTCTTATCCTTCAATATTCTATGAGGACGTGTTCAAAACATGAATTGTTGTGCAACATGCACCTACCCAAAGATATATGGGAAAATCTAGGTCATGAATCATTGCCTTGGAAATCTCTATGCTGAGCCCATTCGTCCTCTATGCAAACCCATTTTGCTATGGGTTGTAAGGCATTGTCAACTCCCTCTTGATTCCTACTAACCTGCACAAAGCATCAAACTCCTTGGAGATATACTCTCCTCCATTATTTGATCTCAACACTTTAATCCTCTTATCTAAATGATTTTATACAAGATATTTAAACTCTTGAAACTTCACTAATAACACCTCATCCCTAGTCTTCATGAAGAAAATATAGCATTTCCATGAGGAATCCTCAATAAATAAAACATAACAGGTGTTGCCTAATAATGAAGTCATAGGTCTATCTACATTTGAATGTATTAGGCCAAGAATCTCTCGACCTATCCTTACTAATTGGAAAAACAGTCTTGGTATGCTTGTTGAGTGCACAACCCTTGCACACTTCTGACTTCTTGATCTTGAAATCCAACACTTTGTACACCATGCCCTTCAAAGATCAACAATGTTCCATAGTGCAAGTGACCCGATCTCTTGTACCAAAACTTGCACAAGTTGTCATTATCATGCACTAGAGCTCTCAAAAGATCTCCTTGCAACCTATATAGACCACCCTCATAAACACATTTGGACAAAACCTAACCAAGATCAAGACATCTCTCCAAATGAGCACTTGTTTGTCATCAAACACAACGATACATCCTAGTTATATCATCATTGAAACTGGAAATAGATTCTTAGTCACACCAAGAACATATAAAACACCACTAAGCTCAAGAACATCAAATGACGACATCTAGAATACTATATATCTACACTCCCACTACTAGAAATGTGGCATCATTGCCAAGTTCCACGTGTATGCTTGCCTCCTACTCTTGAAGTCAACATACCATTTGACACCATATACAGTGCTATATGAAACATGAGATCAACAAGAAAGTTGTATCAAACATAGACGCAAGCTCATCCACTTCCACAAAGGCTTATGCCCTCCCTACAAACTACTTTTGTGTTTTTGGTTTTCCCTTTCCCTCTTTTCAAGACACTAAGAAGCATAGTGGCCAAACTTCTAACACTTGAAACACTCGACAAGGCTTAGGTCTTTCTTCCTTGATTCAAGAACCCTAAATCCTCTTTCCTTCTTGTCTAACCCTTCCCAAGCCCTCCTTTATTACTTCCCTTCAGAAATCTTCTTTATGAGGGATAGATTCTACTCTTCCTCCATTATGCATACCACGATCTCCAATTTCATCTTAGACAAAATTTTCCAATAGCTTCTCAAAGGTGGGAAGCATATCTTAGGCACATACATCCTAGACACACTGCCAAGAAGATGAAAACTCATTTAAGGCTATGTGTACTAACAAATCTTCCAATAGCTTCTCAAAGGTGGGAAGCTTATCTTAGGCGCAGACATCCTAGACACACTGCCAAGAAGATGAAAACCCATTTAAAGCTATGTGTACTAACTCTTCACTCTTGACTTCTCCAATTGTTGCAATCTGATCAAGAAGTTTGATCATCTTCATCAAATAACGAGCTACAATATCTATCTTGGTCATCCATGTGGCTCTTAGCTCATTCCTCGAAGGCATCTCCGAATTGATGTTCTCACTATAGAGTAACCACGGAATCAAACATCTCCTTACTGGTTGTCTTTGCAGCAATGTGAGGGATCAAGTGATCCTTAACTGAATCAAAGATGACTCACTTTCCTTTGAACTTCTTCTTGTTATGTTTTTCCAACAAGGTAGCATCTGAAAGAAGTGTAACCTTCTTCTCCACAGGATTCCAAAACTCATGCTCCTCCAAAAGTATATACACTTGACACCTCCACAAAACGAAGTTGAAGACGCCTTCCAATCCATCTTCATATCTAAGACTGAACATAGCCACACTACTGCTACTAGGAAAACCCGCTTGGAAAAACAGATCAGCAACCAAAAACAACCTATCACAGAATCATAGTGCTTTTCCAAAGGACAGATCTCAGGCATCCCACCCTGGAAACCTTACGACAACTCCCTATCCTTGGTAGAAGCCCTACTATCCATATGTGGAATTCCAAAAAGTTTCAAAAATTGCACTCTCATACAAGTTAAAAATTCAGTACATGGTAAACAGACCTGCAAATTGATAACCCTAGAAAGCTGTAAAACTTGAAGAACTCTCTAAAGTATTTATGCTCGCTATATCTGAAAGCATATAAACTAACTAAATTGCACTAATAGCAACTAACAAGAAATTGCAGCACTCGGAAATCATCTCTGTTTTCTTTGGTAACTCAGGAAAAGGGCATCAGTGCACACACTGACTGGTAAAATCTGAATAACAAATAAAAAGGGACCCTGCCTTCCTGGATACAGGAGAAGGTCCAGGGTGTACAGACCTATCTTAGGCACCTTGGTAGGTGCAGCCATCCTACATGTGATGCATGTGCTGGAGCTACTACAGTTCACCCTCGCCCTGTTCTTCCTCTATTTAATTCTAAATATTACCAATTCTGACAAAGTTAAACTGAATCTAGAAATGAAAACTCCTAATCTCAAATTACTAATTCTGGACTGCAGTTAACCTTGGAGATAACTAAAGGTCATCATGTGCATGCTTGAGACATGCATGCGGCCTCACTGGATGCTAGAAAAGTGTTGTGCACCTTCACTTTTCCTCTATTGCTAATTTGCTATGCATCTCTCTGACCTGTTGCACCCTCTGCTGGAATGCACCATCACAGTGGAGAACAAGCGTCAGGAGCAACCAAGTTAAAATCTAACATGGTCACTACTTCGTTTGATGTTTTCTAGCAATCTTGTGATCTCTTGCTGGAGAGATTATACTCAAAAGAAATTCTATAAATGAATTTAAATTCATACACTAGGGAAAACATGCATTACTGAGGGCATTCATATTACATGTGCTCATGTATGTGTCAAATGCAGGAAAAGAAAAAGTTAATTGTTTCCAGGGTAACCAAATATATGTAGCTAAATCTGAAATTTGATAAGAGGAACTCATTAATGTAAGCTTCTATGGAAAGTGAATCATGCAGAATGATCATTTTCTAATGCACCCAAAACTATACCCGGATAGCCTGCTGCACGAACAACATGGCAATGAGCATCCCAAAAAGTTCTCCAGCTACCCTGGTAAACCTGTTGATAATTGAGCATGCACCCAGAATGGCCAGCAAAACCAACAAGAATGCAGTCCAAACACATACCCTGTGTATAATGAGCAGAGTACTTGTAGTTATTTAATGTGAAAGCACACCTACTTGCATAAATCTCTATTGTTGTTGATAAAAAAACTACAGAAATACAACGTACTGCAGGTATCAAACATTCTACTATTGAAATTTCAAATAAATTTGAAACTTGATACAAGGTGATCAAATTTGAAGTGCATACCACCCTGTCCAAGCCAGAAACAACTTTGGGCCTAAATCTTCTCTGTCTTTGGCAAAGTTGTACATGAATGTATACATAAGCACAGTAGGTTCAGCCACCCCAAGAATTAACAAAGGCTGACCCCCGAAAATAGAATGGATGATACCACATATTGCAGTAGATGACAGTGTTTGAACTGCGGTCAGGATTCCATCTGCAGTGCATTTTGATATTCATTTTTTAATAACATTTATCAGTAAAGCTTCAAGCAAGAAAAAATACAGCTTTTATTGACCCTATTGCAATTTTTTTCCAACATTTTCTGTGAAATGATGGCTAATTTCAATGGAAGATTCATCTGAATAACTAAAGTGATTAGCAAATTTAAAGAAATGCTTGTGATTTTGAAAGGGATGAAAGTTAATATGTGTCTGCAATGAATGCTTGTTAGTCAATACCATTACATGAAAACTATGCCTTTCAGATATTATTAGTTATGCCACAAAGACAATTTGAAAGCGAGAGGTACAAAATACACCAGCTTACTCGTGCTTCTGTCCAATTGTTCTCCAAATGAAATCACTGGAATAGCAGAAGCGAAGAATATGTACGTTGTGGGAGCAAGTATCCTGAAGCACCATCATATTGGATCAATTTGTGAGATTGAATAAGAACTAATTTTCTTTTGCTTGCATTAATGATCAGACAAGGATTTCAGGAATTCTATGATGACTCTGGGACACAGGTATGATAAAAGCACAAAGTGCATTGGCATACCTCATAACCTGTGCACATGCCTGAGAAATTACTACATCTAATATAAAATTTATGATCATAGTTATGTTTACAACAGAGCAAAAAACTTTTAACAACAATAATTAAACAAAGGCACGAGACCCAGTAATTGCTAAGTAAAAAATGCCAGATTATTCAGCTTTGACTCCACAATGAAGTTTCCAACTCTCCAAATATGTCCAAGGTCAAGTAGGAGGAAATACCTGAATCCTGCATTGAAACCACCAGTCCAGTCTTGTTTGTAACACAGCAACCTTCCTTTCAGGTCATTTTTTATTCCTCGGAATGGCACAAAAGTCTCCTCCATGATAGATAGATTGGTGGAAACTTGCACATATGTGTTGTATAATCTCCTTTTGAAAACAAAACTTTGGAATAGGGAGGAGAAGATAAGCTGTGCACGAAAAGCATGGGGAATGGAAATGAGCCGTTTACATTTGCACGGCTTAATGTTGGATTAAATGGATGAAGTATGGATCTCCACTATTCATAGTAACAGATCTGAATTTACACGATGAGCAATTCAAAGGAAAGAAAAAGAAAAAAGAGGGAAAAGACTGGAGTCGAGAATTGTAATGATAGGGCCAAATTATTCCCAATTTATAGAATGCTTAACCTAAACAAAGAATTATAGAAGTCGAGCTTTTCCGATGGCAGAGCTAACTTGCCATGATTTATTTAGTTTAACAAAATATATCTCCGGATGCTTAGCATCAAAAAATTACTCGAACGAGGCAAAAATACTTGTATTTGCCTGCAAACCTGATAATTTGAAACAAAAAAATGCAATACAGCCCATTGGAGCCAAAGAAAACGAAAAATATAAAACTACTAACTAGAGTTCCAGCTTGAGCTGGCAACAATTGACTCACTACTTGAACCCCATAGCTGGATCCCGGAAATAGTAGGGGGAATGTTAACGAGTACAGTCCTTTAAAAACATTGTATTGTCTACGGACTTGAAGAAAATGGAATGAATATATTGAAATCCATAAATGTCTGCAGCGTTGACAAGGAAGCAGCCTAAGCCGAGAGTTTCGAACTACATACTTAACGAACAGAGACTCGGATTTCCAGCTTTAAAAGTTTACATGCTGACTGTAATATCTCTACGCAGATGCTAACAGTACAGTGGATTGCTAGGCATTAGAGGAAACCTCACAGTGGCTCCAATTAAAGCTATTTTGCAGACAAAATATTGGCCGATGTATTCCTCATTTTAAGAACTGCAGCATTTACGGCAAAGAGAATGAATACGCCATTCCGTGCATACTAAATGCAACTGCTTTTTAAAGCTCGCATGCACAGCTTCAGCGAAACGACAGCTCTGATAAAAAGAGAACTACGCATTTGCTTGAGCGCGACGATTTTACCCCAGATATGACAAATAACGCTATTAAACGGCAACAAACACTGCTTTTTAAAGCTCGCATGCACAGCTTCAGCGAAACGATGGCTCTGATAAAAAGAGTACTACACATTTGCTTGAGCGCGACGATTTTACCCCAAATATGACAAAGAACGCTATTAAACGGCAACAAACACTTGGATTACATTTTGCGTTTTCAATCAAGAAAACGGAAAATCTTAACTGGTTGAGATTCCCCGGGGCACAAAGCTATGCACAGATCGAAATGATTTATGACAGTTCTCGAGCAATCACAGCGATGAATGAGCACGGAAGCTCTATTGATGAAAATATTTATAGATTGAAACTTGCAGAACTGGATATTCTGATGAACAAATGATAAAATGTATAGCTGTCTGTCGGTCTTCTTTCGAGATCCAAATTGTCTGTCAGAACACCTGATTGGAAGCGAAGTAATAAACGTGAGCAAAGCAGAAAAATGCACAATATTCACTCACACCCAACAGAATATGCCGAGGCGTCATTATTTTTTTTTTATTTTACCTTCCAAAACGATAGAAAAGTGTCCTGCATTGTACAGTTTCTACGCCGTCAAAATTTGTTTTAAATCCCTTCTTTTCGCTATTTTCCGCTACATCCCTTCAATACGGCACCCCGCTAAAACGAAGGCTAACGAAGTCGAATGAAAAATGCGGCTTACCTTTGTAGCGGCGGTCGCCATGGCGGTTTCCCACTCCGAAACGGCGCATTTTCTAGTGCGCTACTTTTCACCCTGAAAAGTCCTCTTCGCTGTAAAACGCCATTAACAACTCTGTTACTGTAAAAAATGCAAGTAACCAAACACTTGTTACTAAAAAACTACAGGGAACTTTAGCAGGGGTTTTCGTCTAGTTGCCGGCGGTCTTGAACTTTCCGAAGGACGGCAGCGCTTTACATATTTCGCTTATTTTATGGCCAAGGAACTGGAAAACCAGGAGCGGTTTTCCGTAGTTTGTTGACCGTCCATGGCTGCCAGCCTGGCAGGCCAGAGACCAGCGTGCGGTTGCGGTCGTGTTTCGTTGGTATGCTGACGAAGCATGCAGTGGTAGGTGAACTTCCGTTATATTGTAATTTTTTGCCACCAGACGCTTGAGGCCGAGGCCAGCGTGGAACGTGCCCGTCTCACTATTGCCCTTTTGTCCTTTTGTCACTGCTCGCTCGTGTGAAGTAAAGATTCTATCATGGAGAAAGATCGATAGTTCATGCACATGGCCACGGGCTAATTTTTAAATAGATTCTGATTTTTTTTAATATTTTAAATCTGAAAGAGTTATAAAAATTCCACCGAATGTTCATGACAGGTTGGACTGCGTTTCTCCAAATTGGCAAATTTTCTATATACATGTAAAGATAAAAAGAATTTAACGTTTACCGGTTAAAGATGGTTTATAACATTGGCTAAAGAATTTAACGTTTACCGGTTAAAGATGGTTTATAACATTGGCTGTTTTTTGGTAGATATATTAGCTTTTTTTATGAAGCTTCAAAATAAATAGGACAGATTGTTTCTTTATCTGCGGATATATTTGGTGTTTTATGAGAAGCTTCAAAATAAATAAAACAAATTATTTTTTTCTGGTAAATATATTCAATCATATTTTGTGAAGGTTCAAAATAAATATTTCCAACTTCTCTATAAACTTCTCACTAAATAAATTTTCCAAAAACTATTTACCAACGTATCTACTTAATTTCCCCTAAATTTTAAAAATCTTACATTTTAAAATATAATTTATCAGGTACCATGGTTTTTCTATGTAAAGGTGTATATTTATATTTTTCATTTACACGTGTAAAGATATCTGTTTTATTTTTTTCATTTATAAATTTCATTAGCATCCCTTTCGGATAAAAAGAAATAAAGTTCAGAAGGGAACGCTTAAACCTATACTGTCTTTTAGGTAAAGCCATAACTTTTAAAGCATGGAAATGGAAAAGTTATTTATAATTATTATGATAGTGATATAATATAACGTTCGATCTGAATTAGTTCAGGTGGTTGGCGGAAATTTGTTATTTTCTAATTAAGTGGTAATTGAATATGATTTTGCTATAAGTGGTAATTGAATATGATTTTGTTAATATATTCAAGGGATTATTTTTTTAATTTGTGATTAGTGGAATTAGTGATAATGTTTGTCATTATAATTATAATTATAATTTTTACTTTATTTACATCCGTAATACATAAACTAATTAAAGTTTGAATTAGTGATATCATAAAAAAAATGTCTTAATAATGTAGTTAGTCAAGATTTAGACCCCGCTAATAATGCACTTATATAATATAAGTTATTTTTAAGTGATATAAAGTTTAGGTGGATATTGAACTATTTAATATATATATGTTGTAATTTTTATTTCATTATAAATAAAGATTATAGGTTGGTTAAACATTTATATTTTTGTTGGGCAATTATTATTGGAATTTAGTTATATGATTTTATGTAAATATAATTTTCCATTACTTAATTGGAAGTTGAATCAACAAAAATTCAATTGTGCATCCAATTTATGCAATAATTGCAATTTCAATGACTAATTTGAATTTCAAGTGCAATTCAAACTTTTGGATTAAGTTTATAACAATAAAATGAATGTACATGTTATTTGTGGTCCTTTAGAAAATTATTAGTAATCCTTATATTTTTCCATTTCTTCCTTTTTAATATCATATCATTTTTTTTAATGAAAGAGACATATTAATTAGGATTCATCTAGAAAATCAATTCCTTACCTAAATCAAATGTATTAGCATCATGTGTTCTTTTATTTCCACTTAGAAGTTTTAGGTATAACTCTAGTATATTTACATTCTAATCTATCTCTCACTAATTAATTTATTGGATTCTGCAATTAATACTTTTTTTATGAGTGAGCTTATTTTGATCTTGAATTTTAACATTTTGCTTTTGATTTAGTTTTTTTTTCTTAGAAAGATGTACTCAATCATGAGGACAAATTACTTATAAATACTCTAGAAAAGTTAACATAATCAACATTGGAATATTATGTTTTCATAATCCAACATCTAAGTATATTTAAAAAATTTCCATTAGAATATCATTTTGTTCAAAAGACCTTACTAAGAGTTATGTGCACACATATAAAAGTGTATGTGCATAATCCCACTATAGCTATCTCAAGATCTTATTTTATGTAAGTGTCGAAAGAATTCCCAATATCCTTGATAACTAGTAATTACTAAAAATGTAAAGGCAAAATGGGAAGGAAAACTCATGATGTGTAGACTCATTGGTTTGTGTGGGGTTTAGTCCCCACCAGGGTTCAAATTTCATGGGGAGGGTTGAGGATGAGAGCCACCTTTGGGGGAATTAAACTATCCCGAGGGGCGTCCAAGCTAGACTGAGCTTTGCACAATCTTGGTGATAGCACCATTGGTGGGCAGATCATTCTTCAATCCAACATTTGGGTTGGCCCAACCTACGCTTAGCCTAATTTGAAAAGAAAAACTCAAACTAGCATTCAAGTAAATTACATAGGATTAGGATCAAATTCTCGAAACCAGGGAATTATAAAAAGTACATGTTAGCACTCCAAGAAACTTTCCTAGGTTGCAGCTCGGAGATTCCTAGTAACATATAATCTTCAATATTGTTCTCAAAACTATTGGAATGGATGATGGTTTTGATCAAGTTAGAAGACCATTTCAGCTCTATTCCCACTCAAGACATGCATGAACACTCTCAACAACACAAGGCTTTAAACCACTAGTGCTCAATAGTTTATAGATTTAATGGATAGATGGAGAATAATAATAGTATCAGCAGATTGCATATATAAACATAAATGAATGACTAGCTACAGGCAACAAAGAAGCTTGCAAGTCTAAGTTATCAAAGGATAGATAAGATAACAGTTATCTAGCCTTAGACACAAAGGAAACATGAACAAATTGTTCAAGTGCAAGCATAGAACAGTAAAGAACATGGATGTTGAACATATGATGGCAAAAGGAGCTTGTATTGCTAGAATAAAGATGAAGAGCTTGAAGGAACAAGGTAGCAACAGTCTCCAGAAGTTGAACCCCTATTACATTTAGTTTTCTACCTTTTATAGGCCCTTTATAATGCTCCTAAGCTCTCTAGAAGGCTCGAAGTCTCAATCTATTCTATCTGCATTGTTAACTACTTTGATTCCCTGAAGGCAAGCATGGCTCGGCGGTTTCTTCTTCTGACAGAAGAGTAATTGCTCTCTGATATTTTGGGTGCGCTAGCAGGGATCTCTCTCTTGACAGAGATGCCCACAATCTCTTCTGTTGTTTTCAGTTGTGTCGCGCTGAGCTGCTCCATGATGTATCTGATTCGAGTTGTGTTGTGCTGTAGATGCCCATGATATTTCTGTTGCGGGCTAGTTGGGCGTGCTGTGTTGCGATGTATATGCCTCTCGGCCTTAGTTTCTCTTCAAAATATTTAATAATGAGTGTTTTCTGTTTTACATAGAAAACACTGTAATGTTGTAAACTCCCGCCAATGTCTATTCCTTTCGGACTTTAAAAGTCCTAAAAAATGGTTTATTTACCCATCGGGTCCGCCCTTAGGGTTAGCGCAAGTCACACTCGGCCCTGTTCCTGTGTTTTTCGTTAAATCATAAAAATAAACGAAATACATTTAAAACGACCCTCTTGCGGATCTCAAAATATATACATTCCCAGCTATAATGCCATTAGGTCCGGCTCTTCGGGTCGCCCGTATGTATGTGTGGAGGTCCTACCACCTGGTAGTACGCCGATGCGATCCAATCGCAATCTCTGATCGCTCATTCCCCGAACCTTATATATGTATATAACATAGCTTCCCGCCGATGCGACCCACCGATCCGATCATCGGCGATCGTTGATCGACAGTGTCATGCGCCCGCTTTAAGCCTGTCACCTCTGCCCAACCGATATGTGATTTGCTGCGTAGATCTTGGTCGTTGATTGGCCAAATCTAACAATGGTTGTGCAATACCCAAATTAAGCCTGCAATAATGATTTTTCATGGTTTTAGAGTGATTTGAGCCTCTTGATAGTGTATTCCTGCCCTTCCAAGGACTTTCCTCTTGTGCTGATTTTGATCATTAGATGATCTTTGAGCCAAAATTGAAAATGTCAAGTGCCTTAATGGATCCATTGGCATGCTTCTAAGTAAAATTGGAGACCTTTAGGACACATATGGATCCAATTTTGGGCCTTATGTCAGCGAAGCTAACAGTGCACACTTCCCCAAAACCAAGGACCCTCCTCAAAAACTTTATGATAATTAATATGATTAAATAATTGAAAAAGCAAAATAAAATAACTTTGAAACAAACAAACGAATCAAAACTATTTGTCAAGTGAAGTGAAACAATTGATATAGCTTAAAGCTAGGTATAAAGCTAATACCTTTTAAATTAAAAATAATCACATCTTTCTCAAATGTCAAATGTAGTTTTGAAACTTTTGGCATTGTAATCTTTACTATCAATGCCTCATCAATGTGTTCCATAAGCGGGAAACCATATTAGGAGGAGGATTCAAAGAATTTGGAAAGATAAAGATGTTTTTTATTATATCTCAAAAAGACTTTGATTTTGAAGTTGAAGGAACCACAATTCCCACCACTGCGCCACACAATCACATTGCCAAGATAAGAAGATGTTCTTGGGCAACAGAGACCCTCCAATTTCTATTTTAAATTCACCATATATATTTTAAAAGGCCATTAACTTACCCTGGCAAAATTTGATCTATATTATTGAATTCATTACTAATGGCCATTTCTAACTATATAGGCAAATAAAGTTTAATCATCCCATGTGTTTTCATTTTATTGTGATTTGGCTAAATATGCATTCACTAATATTCTTGATTCCATTTACTTTTTGTATTTCATTTTGTATAATCATGAAGGACATGAGTCTAATTCTTCCATATTTATTAATCTTTTAATTGAAGTATTTATTTGTTTTCTCCAAAAATAATATTTTCATTTTCCTTATATTTTGAACTCTTTGAATTATGTAAATTTGTTATACAATCATAAATGTAAAAAACTTAGTTTCCAATATATCTTAAATTTAATAGATAGCATATATTGTAAAGATTAGAACAATTTGGGCAAATGCTAGTAAACTTCTCCTAATTACAAATTGCAAGAAATCTGGCTGTCATCCCCCACACACATATAAATCAAGATCATTTTTTCATTATGAGATATTATCATAAATGTATATATTTACATTATGTGTTTAGTAATTTATTTTAGTTGTTATTTTTATTAAGCATTATTAAAAAATGGTTACAAATTTGTTAATAGTTATTTATTTGATTTTGTTATAATCATTTTTTTACTTGTTAATTTCTTTGGTTACTTACTCTTTAAACTTTTTTAAACTCTTAATTTATTCTCAATAAAATTCCACATCAATTTAGTGTTTTAAATATCATTTTAAGAATTTCAACTTTTTGATATCCCTTACCAACACTTATTATAATAACATGTATGTTGTGCATACTTTTCTTCCATATGTACCACACATGATGCATTGATGTGAATTCCTTTCGAGCATAGGCACACTCTATATCATTCTTGTCATGTTGTGATTATAAGATGTTTGTCTTGCATATTTTTCTTCCATGTATTTGAACCACATATGATGCAATTATGGCAATTCCTTTCAAGCATGCTCACACTCTATATACTTTTTGTCATGTTTATACTTTAGTTGCATTCTTTGTATATACTTCTTGTCATGTTATACTTTGGTTGCATTCGTTGTTTTCTCGGTTCATTTATTTTTTTAATAAAAACAATGTGGTGTACACTTTATTCTTATGATTGTCATTTGCTTCAACCCTTATTACACTCTTTTCCACTCATTTATGTTATATTTTTATTGCATTTATAAATTTATTCAAAAATGTTTTTACATCATTACTGGAATGCTCCTAATCACTAGCATTAAACATCACTCTATAATATTTATATTATACATTTTAGTCAGACTTTGACATAGGTCTTCTTTAACTTTCTTAGAGATGCCTACTCTTAAAAGAGTGTACGGGTAATATATTCTCTTGGTTTACCTCATGTCTATTAAAATATGATATTGTTATTAAAGCTTTTTAATGCACCGAGTTAAACATGTGCAAATTATATGGAGTAAATTATTGTTGGAGATGTTTCTATTCGTACTTTTCCTCTTAATTATTTTAAATTTAAAAAATCTAAAATTGTCATAAAAAAATATCATTAGTTATGGGATAATTTTATTTTGTTCTCCAAACTATGTTATCTAGATAGCAATTTGACTACCAAGAGTATCTCAACCACCTTAGTTTGAATGAGAGTCTAAATCTCTCCATAAATTTATGAGTCTAAATCTCTCCATGTTTTAAGTATTAAATAAGTTCGGAGTTTTTCACCATTAGGCAAGGTTTGGTTATCATACGGGTTGCTTACCCTAGAAATTGGTATGGGGACACACCTTAAGGTAGTGATCAAATGTGTGGTTGCACCTAGAAAGATTATATTAATAGTCTTACAACACATGCACACATAAGTGGATCAAAGCTCACCCCATGTCCTTTCTTTAAAAGAGATGGGTTCATAGCTCAAATGCTTGGGTGGATGATTTATTCTCCTCCCTACCTAGATTCAATTCCCACAAATGACATGTGGCCCTTGTGATAAGGCTAAAAAAGTAGACACCCCTCACAATAAGGCTATTAACACTAACTTATGAATTATATTGATTAACCTATAGATTATGTAGACTAGTCTCAACCAAACAATTTCAACAAATTACCAATTCTTATAAATCTAAAAAAATCAAATACTAAAAACAAAATAAAACAAACCTAATATTGATTAAAAATTATAAAAATAAAATACAATATAATCAAACCCTATAAAATAGAAAAAACAAATTATACTCTATCTCACAAATTTGATATAAATACAATCATATCTAACTAATCACTTTCATATTTGTAAATAATGCTAACTAAAATCTCGTCTTCCAAAAAAAATTTCTTCCAAAATACAAACACAAACCCCATAGACATCATATAAATATACTAAATGATAATTTGGAAAAACAAAAACAATGAAGAATCCTCAAAAATCAAGTACTTAAAAAAATAATAAAACCATTGAAAAGACAGCAGAAAACTGAATCGACATCCTATAAATATACTAAATGATAATTTGGAAAAAAAACAATGAAGTATCTGCAAAAATCAAATACTTAAAAAAAATAATAAACCCATTGAAAAGATAGCAGAAAATTGATTCTCTAAAAGATAAAAAAACACAAAAAAAAACAAAAATTATTGAGGAAAATACAAACACAAACCTCACCGATATCATAATTTGGAAAAAAAAAATAGTCGCCGCTTTCTTCCTTTGATAATAAAAATAAATTATCACTATTAATCCAGTAAAATATAAAAAGAAAAAGCAGGTAGCTTTTAAATTTTAAATTTTAAAATATATAATATTTATTTTAAAATATAAGTTAAGAATTAAAACAAGGCTGCATAGTTGTTATGGTTTGTATTTTAGTTTAATTAGTTAATAATTTATTAATTTATAGTAATTAAAAATTAATGGTAATAATTTAATTTAGCTAATTAGTATATTAATTGTTTTGTAGTATAATTAAGCCATAGTCTAATTAGCTGGAGGAATTGCTCAGAAAGGAAAGTTATGGAAATTTCAATCCTAGTTAGAGAAAATTCAGCGAGGATTTTTGTAAATCCAAATTATAATTGTTAAATTTCAAAATTTTAGGTGTCTTAGACGTTTTTGATGGTTCTGAATCTATTTCCACCATCAAAAACACGATTAAAACACTACCTCTACAAAAAATTTTGAAATTTTTTTACCTAGATTCCAGCCACTTTTGACTATAATGAATTATTTTTAGATTTTTCTTATCGTCGAAGTTGATAGTGAGAGTTATTAATCTGATAACACTGAATTACCGAAACTAAGAGATACAACAACTCATATATTGAAACGTGTGAAATCATATTAAATGAAACGTTGTACCACTGCAAAATGGAGAGAATCTTGTGAATCTTGCTCACACTAAATCTGGAAGAAGCAGGATTTAAACAATTTATGAGGCATCTATGATTATTTAAAAAATTATGTATTTATTGTAGCATAAAAATCATATTAAGAGTTACGAGGTATGGTTCAATAATATGTTTAAATTTAAAAATAATATTAATAAAAAATAAAAAATTAATTTATAAAATTCTAGAAATTAAAAATTACTTCATTATTAAAAATTTCTTAAAAATATTTAACTATTTAACCAAATTATTAAACGGTAAACCTTAGAACCCAATATATAATAACAGGCATAATAAGTTATCAATTTCAATGGAAATAAGCAATCTTTGTAATTAAGAATCCAAACATAAAATTAAAGGAATGCGACTATAATTTGAGATTATGGATATCAAAATTTTTAGGTCCCTCATAGGCGAGGAGAAAAGGTCAATGCGAAAGTAGGTCAAGGCCTTTCCCTCTCCATATAGACCTTTCTTTTTATGAGTGCTCATATGTATTTTATTTGTTTTCGGGGGAATTTATAACCCAAACTTTGGCCTTGGTAAATACATTTTTCTTTATTATTTTAGTTTGTGTGTTAGAATTGGTTATAAGTGTTTTTTTGGTATTTAAGTAATTGTTTCTATGATATAGTTTAATATTTAAAGATATTCTACAAAAATAAAAAATTATTTTTTTATAATAATATAACTTTTTTTAAATAGATAAGAAGGGAGAATGGAAGGAGCTCTAGGCATTTTTGTCATAGTTAGGGTTTTACTTTAGTCATATAATTTTTGCTTTGTTTGTGTGGATTTTCTACATATCGTTTAATGGTGAATTATTGTGATTCGGCAAAAAAGATTGTTTTCTTTGCAGATATGGTTATCGGTTAAGCTATCTCTTTTTCGGTTTCATATAAGTCTATACTAAAATTTGGTTTTGGTTTTCTGGTGGTTCAATAAATTCCTTCCCTTAATGTTATTGTGCATCAAAAAGCTTTCTATTATGAAAAATACTTTTTGGAGAATGGTTTGGTTTGCAAGTTTAATGGGCACTGGCCACAACTAGTCGATCTACACTATTGGATATTTGAGTCTTGGAAGCCCCTTTTGACGGATGAAATGAGAATTTACCCTATGGCTTGGGGGTTTTTCACTGTGTTTTTTGATAATATAGAGAACAAGAAGGCCATCCGTGAAGTTGGGCCATGGTTTTTGGGTAGTGTTGGTATTGTCATGTAGGCCTAGACTCCCACTTTCAATTCGGTTACGACATCAATATCCAAAACCCTAGTCTGGGTAAGGATTTTGAACCTTCCTTGCATTTATGGAATCTTACATCACTTTCCTCCATTGGGAATGCTGATAGAAAATTGAGAGAGATTAGAGAGCTATTGATTGCACACAACAAACCACACTTAGATATCTTATTGATCACATCAATTAAAAATATATAGGACATAACACACTGACTTCGACACATCTAGATCATGACTCCAACTCACTACATAGGAATCAATAGCTTCTAGAGTGATGCCTATGGACTCACAATGACAACTACGCATGACATGGAAGCATTACTTCCAACACCCTCCCTCAATGCTTACATGGAAAACATTAAAACACATATTACAACAACAAGAATAATCTATGTATGGTTGGTCTTCATCAACACTCACATCCACTCTGGAATCTCGCAAACATCGCTCTTTCACAACCACATCTTCGAGTTCTCACTTGACCTCCATTTAAAACATAACTGCTTCAGACCATCTTTGACGTACTTTGCAGAATTGACGCTTCTCAACCTCCCAAAGCACAATGGGTCAGTCTCGATATTGAACCATCCTATGGATACACCTCCATATGTTAAACACATGGTATTCCGTTGGATTCCCCAGTTATCTAGGAAGGTTGTCTGGGTACTGAATGTATTCAGAAGTCAATTATACAAGATGACCTCTTAAACACATAATCAAATTAACCTGTAAGCTTATGTTCCTGGCTCCACACAACGCCACTAGCTTATAACATATAATACATAATCAAATTAGTGATATATTCTTGTGTCATTGTATGCATCAAGAACCACCAATTTAAAAATATGTTAATATGTTCTATAATTGGTTCTTCACTTCATTTTTCACATTACATTGTTACACTAACACACTATAAAACTGCAACACACACCATGACATACATACAGATACATTTTAATTATAAAAAACCAAAGCTTTGGGGACACTGCATATATTTCTTTATTTCTTTGACTCATTGCAGTGACTGAGACTATTAAAATAGTCACATGCCAGGTAAGATAGAACCATCCAAGTCAATATTAAAAGGCCTAATGATTTGCCAAGATCTTCACCGTCACATGATACCTAAACCAATTTCTGCAAAAACCAAAACATATTCTCCATAAAGGGTAGAATGATCTCCTACAGGTCATGAAGTATTCATATTATTGTTCCTTGAAGTCATGTGCAGTAGAAATTAAGGCCTTACAACCCTACATCTAGTAAGTAATACAATCATAAGCATGAGTTTCCTCCTCCGCAGTAATGAAGGTGTCGGTGTTAGTGTCGAGTCAAACTCTAGCCCCTATAATACTAACTTTGTTCTTCTTCTTCTTCACGTGTTTCTTGACAGACATCGACATATTTCTGGCAGCCTAACGCTTCGAATCAAAATGGTGCAATTGCAGTGTCATACTATTGAAATTCAAATCTGAGTCCATTTCTCAAACCCTTCAGTTCGAGCTCTTCGGTTGCTTTTGTAGCAGCGTGGCCCATCTCTTTGTCCAATAGCATCCTACAGCACTGGAATCTCCCATTATATGCAGATTGTCATTGCTTAAAAACTTTTCGCACTTGGAAAAACAAATAACTTTGCTGCCCATATCACCACTAGACAAAATGCCTTTATTCTTCATCTCCATCCTTAGTTGGCAGCCTCTTTGAGAATCCTGTACAGAACCATTTCCTCCGGATCGTTTATTTACCCATGCAGCAATTTCTTTTGAACCTCTGCTCCTTTGAGGGCCAACAAAATCACCCCCACAACAATGATTTCCATAGTGCTCACGTCTAGATCTGAGATGCCATACCCAACATATGTTAACGAGGAAAGCCTTTGAATTTGACCTTAAATTAACTGAAAACAAAACGACTGCAACTCTCAATCTAATTCTCCTCATAGAGATCTGGTCCAGATCGATGTGCTTCACGTTGGGAGCTTGCTGGAGAGAACAATTCAATTCACAGTCTGCAACAACTTTGAATTCCACCATGACCAACAATAATCCGAATTGCGATTAAGATGTTGCTCACGTCCTCTCTTGGATCTTAGATCCAAAATTCATTGTTTTTTTCTTTTGCTAAGTAAGATTAAACTATTAAAAGAAAATAAAAAAATATTTACAAAGGTGTTCTGGTCGTAAAGGAATACAGCCTAACTCAGCTTGCCGCCATTTAACTAGATCTGAGACTGCCCCAACAGAGGGGAAACCAGTCTGATAGAGAGAGAGATACAAAAAGGAGACAACATTAAAATTTATCCACAGTTTTCTGAAGAGAACCATTGAACCAGCAAAGTAAACCCAGCTACTCCATCCAAGAACAGCAGACCACCCAGAAAACCAGCATTACATCCGCATAGGATCGCCAACATGGACAAAAAGAGGAAAAAGACCAAGATCTAAGTAAAGTGCCACCTGGCATTCGTGACGCTTGTAATGAACTCCTCCGTGGCAGGTTCCTCCACTATCGGGCAAGCCCAGTCATCTGGGTTGTCAGACTGAGTTTGGCCCACGGCCTGCTGCTCGCCTTCTCTGCTACCTGCGTCCAGCTGCGGGTCCGGCGCGTCCCTCATGCCACTTGCCACTGCCTGCGTGTCATTCTGCGGTTCCAATTCTTCATGCAGGCTGCCAGCGACGGCCTTCCCATTCTGTTTGTTCCGACCACCTTGACCTCCTTGCGTTGCTTCCTTGTCTCTGTTTCGACTCGGTCCAGCTTTGTGCATCTCGTCCATGGAGAAGGTCATCGGGATACTCTGCTCTTCTTCCTCAGAGAAGGAGACGGAAATAGTGGCGACGATGATCGGTCTATTGAGTGAGCTTCTGAATTAGAATTGCGTGGTATGGGGGATATGATGTAAGGGCAAAGGGAAGAGAGCAGAGAACACAACCTCTGCACCGCTGCCTGAACAGTGAAGGCCTGCTCGACCACAGCCACTTCTTGTATTTGGGTAGTGGGGAATTTCCGTCGAGGAAGAAGGAGAGTCCGAGATACTTCGCTGTCTGGCCTGAGGCCGAGAGCTTCCACTCCACGAGCCGCCCCTTCTGCTGAACAAACAGTGGCGAACCATGGTGGAATAAAGAGCAAAGAGAGCGTTAGGGTGAGCGGAGGGGGATTGATAGGGTAATTGGGCACAAATGAATCCGAAAGCTGGAGAACGGGAGCAGAATTGCGAAGAATTGTTTGGGAGAGGTAGTGGGCCTTGCCCGAAACAGGGCTACAAACAGACCAGTGGTGATGCCCTGTTCTGGTTCTTTCAATATGCACTGCTACCTGCAGAGGACGGGCAGAATGGATCAAGGGAAGAATGCCATGTTTATGAGCGGGCTTCATGGTTAAACAGAGTATGATTCTGCCTCGGCTGTAGAGGGCAATTAATGCCGTCTGCAGGGTACTCTGAGGAGTTTTAATTCTGTGCTTGGGAAGATTGCCGAGAGCCAGGTGGCCAGCCCGTTCGCCGTCATCCCGTCTTCTCATCACAAGCGAATTAATGGTCACCCGCATCCGGGGGATCCAAAATTCATTGTTGTTTTGTGCCTTCATGCACTATTACTTCAAAATTAAAATTCTTTCCAAAGCGTTTAGATCACTTTGGATCTTTTTCTCTCAGCCAGTTTGACCACACCAAAAATTAAAAAGAAAATTCTCCATAACATTGTTGCCAAGCAAACATATCATAGCACCTCAACACCACGAAATACACAGGCTCACAAAAATAAACTCTCACACACTAAAAAATGTCACACACTTATACTAGTATGTACAAAAATAATAACATTGATGCTCTCTCACATCTTTCTGGCCCTCCCTTGAGGGAGTCAAGCCAGAACCTGCTCTGATACCATGATAGAAAATTGAGAGAGATTAGAGAGATATTGATTGCACACAACAAACCACACTTAGATATCTTATTGATCACATCAATTACAAATATATAGGACATAACACACTAACATCGACACATCTAGATCATGACTCCAACTCACTACATAGGAATCAATAGCTTCTAGAGTGCGCCTATGGACTCACAATGACAACGGCATGGAAGCATTACTTCAAACAAATTTGCTAGGAAATTTTTATCATCATTGTTTTGAAAAAAACAAATTTTACAAGTGTAACAACCCCAGGTTAAAAGTTCATGTAGTAAAGTTAATAAAGGCAAAATAAGACCAGGATCATGGGACACTTATTCCAAGTTGAATGTTAGGAAAATCATCTTAGTCGGCATCACTTGTTGTGTATTATGGCAAAGGAGAAATTGGAAAAGGCAATGGCAAAGGCCTTAAAAAGGCAAAAAGACATTATTGGTATTTTGTTGATGAAAATAAAGTGAAATAGGAGAAAAGGGAGGTGAAAGGTCACGAGGTGCATGTGAGGAGGAAATTGAAGGAATATTAAGGAAAATGAAGAAATTAGAGGCATCAATAATAAAAAAGACATCAAAGCATCAGTTTGGGGCCTTTTATCAATTTTGTTTTGGAATCAATCTCAGAGAGGAGAAGAGCACCAAGAGGAGAAGGAAAGCAAGCAAGCAAAGGAAGGACAAGGAAAGAAAAGGAAAGTAAGGATCAAGCAAGGAAAGGTTGGATCAAGTAGCTTCAACGGGAATACTTGTAGGTAACATGTTGCATGTATGATTTCCTAATTGGTTTTGGCATGCATGGTATGTGCATGTGTGTATTTGGTTCATTTGTTGTCATTGGCATGGGTTTTGCCAGGTTTCGACAATGGTTTTAGCCTTACCTTACCATTTCCGGATAGCCATGGTGTGATGGGATTCTTTCTTGGTTGTGTTAGTGTCAGTCTTTCCAGCCTTCCTCCAGTGATCAAATATGCTCTTACAAAGTGGTCTCAGAGTGTCAAGGTCAAATTTTGTCATTTCAAAGAGTCTTCAAGCAAAATTTGGTCACTAGGCATTAGGTCTAGGGTTTGCTTTCACTCCTTCTAAAGTTGTCCAAATGTCGGTCCATGTCATCATTCAGCTGAGTCTATCATCATTCATAGGGTTGTCCTCATCATGTCAGGTTCCATTGGGTCATTTTACACCTTGTTCATGCTTCAGTTGCGCCTAGGCAAGGTTCATTTCCCTCTCCTAGGGTTTTGGAGGTAAATTTTCTTGGACGGTCAAATCATCGGCAAAACTTGTATCCAGATGTTCATACACCTTCCCCTATCCTTCATGTACCTTATTAAACACTTCCCATCACTGAGATTCCCCAAATTCCTCATTTTTCCACAAACCCTAGTTTCTTGCTACAACCTGGCAATTTTCTAGGTTGGGCCTGTGTTTTGCCCTTTTGGACCCCTTCCCCTCACTCGATCTCTAAGATTCCACTTTCCCCTGCTTCCTAACATCCCTCCCTACTTCCAAAAATTTCCCCAAGAATTTAGAAGCCTCTTATCCCCTTCATTTCACTTCATTTCAACAAAATCCCTTGTTTCACACATCGGGATAGGTTTTACTCACATGATGTTTCTGAGCAATCAAAGATGAATTTGGGAAAACTGAGAGAGGTTTTTGTCCACAACATGCCAAGGAAGAAAAACCTCCTTCACTTTTTACACAGGTGTCATGGTTTTAGAGAAATGTCAAAAATACAATCGCTAGATCCAAGGAGGTTGAGCAAAGCACTAAAACGGCGAAAGAGGCTAGATCCACTTCGAGTTTTAGCTGAAGCTTCTTTGGCTGAACATGGCACTTGATGAAGAACTTTCAGTCCAAATTTCAAGGAATTTGGAGAAAATTTTGAATTTTTGGCTCTAAAAACAGGTTTTTTGGCTCAACGCGTAGCGCGCCGCGCGCGACTGATAAGATTGGGAGGTCCAAATCACGAAAGGTTTGCATTTTTGGATTTGTCATGATGAAATACACCTTCTCAGCTACTTCCAAGGCTTTTCATCAAGGTTTGGGTCCCCAAAAGGTCAAAAAATATGCAAAAAATGACCTCACTGCTCCTTTTTGGACACATAGGAAGTAGCCTTGGGAGAATGCACTTTTGGAGGGGCAAATGGACATCAAATTGGAAAATTCCACTTGGGTTGGAAAGTAGACATCCAGGGCTTTCCAACAAGCCAACCTGAGCTCAATTTGGATGCCAGGAAGTGCCCCAAAAGCAGGTGGAAAGGCGCGCTACGCATAGGGCTCAGGCGCGCTACGCATCAGGATTTTTTGCAAAGTTTTCATCTTCAGCTCAGGAAACGAAGCCAGTTTGACCAATTTTGACTTGTGATGGGATTTTTCACCCTCCTTGATGTACTTAATGGAACTTTATGTTGACTTGACATTTATTTACTTATTCTAGATGATTCATTCATAAAATAGCAAAAATTTAATGAATGAATTGGTTTCCTAGCTTATAGAGGCAAGTTGTTTTGACTGCCTAGATTGTAGTGCTTTGTTTAGAATTGGTTGAAACAGCTCCTAGGATGATGAGCTCAACCCCTAGAGGCAAGGGAATGTGTTAGCTTGCCTATATTATGTATTTTCTTGGTCATTTTCAGGGTTGGACTCTTGGGAATAGCTTGATACACTATTGTACATATTTTCTCTGCAATTTTGGCAAAGGATAGACCAGGGTTTTGCAGCACTACTTGGGATTCATGTGGCCTTATGTGTTGATGGTGTGTTTCTCTCAGTACTTGTAAGTTGTGTATGTGTACCACTTTCCTTATTTAATCTTCTGCAATTAAACAAATGAAGTGTTAAGGTAGAATCCATAAATTTGCTATGCTCTGCCTTTAAATTTGTTTAATTTTCCATGTTTTCTTCAGTTTAAGGAGAATCCTTGAGACTTCCTTGCTCTCCTTAGCTCCTCACCTGTCAGGTCTATTCATACAATCACTTTAAAGGCATCAAAACAATCGCCTATCTTGCCCCAAGTAGACCTCTGCAAAAGTTGTGCCTCATCCCCTCACCCAAAATTGCCTTTCCCTTGAATTCAACAAAACTTCAAAAAATAAATTCCATAATCCTTGTACTTCATACCTAGCCTAAAATTAGTCATCAACTCAGTCATCTCGAGCCTCTTTGATTACCTTTTGCCGAGATTGATCGGAGAGAGCCCTCTCCTGTCCTCGTAGGGCTAGCTACGAGGCTGAGCGTGGTTTGATGTTGCCTTGAGTTTTGCCTTCCTCAGCCTGAGGCAAATTCGAGCGCTAACATAGTGGCGACCATACTGGGGAGAACATGGTTTTCTTGTTGATGTCATTTGTTTTATAAGCTACAGACGGAGCCTGAAGATTAGCCAGGTAGCCTTCGAAACGCTTTTGCTTTGCATTAGCAGAAGTAGATAAATGCTGCTTCAGTCAATCTCCGGTCTAGCTTGTAAACGTGACATTTAACTTGTTAATTACCCCAGTACATGTCTCAAGTTTAGATCTGATTGTTGATGGTGGACAACGATCAAAAACTGGCAAAGCTGAAATCATTCACCTGGCGACTCCTTTCATGAAGAATCCAGCAACCTGTGCTTCATGGTGACATCACTGCAGAGAGATCAGTAGTTGTGAGATTTTCAAGATGGACCGAATCACAAGAAGATATGCTCCCATGAGCCGCGATCACATCCCTGGTTTTCCAAATAAAATTCCGAAGGTAGATTGGTCAAGGAATTTGCCTACATTTAAAGATGATGGTAGGAAGGACGCTGCTCTACATTTGGTTAGATTTCACATGCATATTCGCAAGTTGAAGGTTGATTTTCCTGAAGATTGCTTGATGAAGATATTCCTAGCCACTCTGGAAGGTGAAGCCCAATCCTGGTATGAAAATTTGCCGCTGGCCTGTATTTACTGTTTAAAGGATTTTCATGCCTTGTTTATTGAAAGATATCAAGCATCTTATCCATCATTAAATTTAGTTCATGACTGTTGCAAACATGCTTCAACTTTTATTGAAAGCCTTGAGAAATATTATGAAGATGATAATTTTATGGATGATGAGATCATGGAGGCTCTGTATGAGAATCCATTTCAGCAACATGAAGAGAACCTAGTGGATACCCATCAAGATGATCAGGAAATTTTGCAGCAAAATCAAGATCAGCAGGTTGAAGATGGCCATATGGCTGAAAATGATGAAAGAGAGGGTTCTATTTCAGATCTGCCCACAGAAGAAGACAGCGTGCAGGGTAGTCAAGATTCATGTGATGCAGTCAAGTCAACTATTTCAGATCAACATTCAGATCATGATGACCAAGAATACCTTGTGCCGAATCCTATAAAGAAAAACTCGGCTGTTGAGATCATCTGGCATGAAGAAAACAGAGTTACAAATCTAAGTGCTCCCATCTCATCAGAACAGAGTCTTCATGAGGAGGTCATTCAGTCAGCTCATGAACAGCAAGGTGAGATCTTTGCTCAAGCAAGTGAAAACGTTTCTCTGAATGAATTTGTGGTAGACAACATAAATGATAATATTGTGCTTCAAGGATCATCTGAAGTTTCTTTCCTTATGATTGAAGAATGTAATAAGGAACATGAAAACCTGGCCGTCATATCATATACAAATGACCTACAGCACATTCACACCACAGAAGAACAAAACATTCAGGATTTCCATTCAGATTCCTCTTCATATGTTTCATGTGCTGAAATGCTTTTCCAAGAAGAGATCTGCCCATCCATTTGTTCAGAGTTTTTTGAAGCCCATGAGCATACTTTTACCGAAGCACATGATGAAGGCAGATCAGAAATTGAAACAAAGGACACCTTGATCTTTCAGCAGGAGGTGGCAATGGCAAATCTTCTTGTTTTTTACGATCCTCTAGCAAGTTTGTTACAGCCAGCAGTGAAAGTGTTTATTACAGTGTTTTGTTGCAGCCATGGTCAACTATGTTTTTGGATGCCCAGTGATAGGTTTGTACTGTTGACCAGAAGATCTGATAAGAAGGATCAGTCAAGAAGCCATCTTCTTGATTGGTTGCATTGGCATTTTGATATAGTTTGAGGATATATTGTCTTGTAAGAAACACAGGTGGCCATGTACTGCCAACAAGCTTTTGTTTTAAGTTTCAGGTCTTAGTATTTATGAGTACAGTTTGTCGAGTCAGTTGATTAGTCCTTTCAATTTTAAAATTGAGTCATCAGTTTTCAGTCACGCATTTTAGTTTGAGTTTTTGACTCCATTGCTGAATGGACGAAGGCACTGTCTGCTCTCCCAAAGATCTGTCATTATTGGCACCTCCAAGGAGCTACCATCCCCATTGGAGCCAATGTTAGTGTCAGTCTTTCCAGCCTTCCTCCAGTGATCAAATATGCTCTTACAAAGTGGTCTCAGAGTGTCAAGGTCAAATTTTGTCATTTCAAAGAGTCTTCAAGCAAAATTTGGTCACTAGGCATTAGGTCTAGGGTTTTCTTTCACTCCTTTTAAATTTGTCCAAATGTCGGTCCATGTCATCATTCAGCTGAGTCTATCATCATTCATAGGGTTGTCCTCATCATGTCAGGTTCCATTGGGTCATTTTACACCTTGTTCATGCTTCAGTTGCGCCTAGGCAAGGTTCATTTCCCTCTCCTAGGGTTTTGGAGGTAAATTCTCTTGGACGGTCAAATCATCGGCAAAACTCGTATCCAGATGTTCATACACCTTCCGCTATCCTTCATGTACCTTATTAAACACTTCCCATCACTGAGATTCCCCAAATTCCTCATTTTTCCACAAACCCTAGTTTCTTGCTACAACTTGGCAATTTTCTAGGTTGGGCTTGTGTTTTGCCCTTTTGGACCCCTTCCCCTCACTCGATCTCCGAGATTCCACTTTCCCCTGCTTCCTAACATCCCTCCCTACTTCCAAAAATTTCCCCAAGAATTTAGAAGCCTCTTATCCCCTTCATTTCGCTTCATTTCAACAAAATCCCTTGTTTCACACATCGGGATAGGTTTTACTCACATGATGTTTTTGAGCAATCAAAGATGAATTTGGGAAAACTGAGAGAGGTTTTTGTCCACAACATGCCAGGGAAGCAAAACCTCCTTCACTTTTTACACAGGTGTCATGGTTTTAGAGAAATGTCAAAAATACAATCGCTAGATCCAAGGAGGTTGAGCAAAGCACTAAAACGGCGAAAGAGGCTAGATCCACTTCGAGTTTTGGCCGAAGCTTCTTTGGCTGAACATGGCACTTGATGAATAACTTTCAATCCAAATTTCAAGGAATTTGGAGAAAATTTTGTCAATTTTGAATTTTTTGCTCTAAAAACAGGTTTTTTGGCTCAACACGTAGCGCGCCGCGGGCGACCCATAAGATTGGGAGGTCCAAATCACGAAAGGTTTGCATTTTTGGATTTTTCATGATGAAATACACCTGCTCAGCTACTGCCAAGGCATTTCATCAAGGTTTGGGTCCCCAAAAGGTCAAAAAACATGCAAAAAATGACCTCACTGCCCCTTTTTGGACACACAGGAAGCAACCTTGGGAGAATGCACTTTTGGAGGGGCAAATGGACATCAAATTGGAAAATTCCACTTGGGTTGGAAAGTAGACATCCAGGGCTTTCCAACAAGCCAACCTGAGCTCAATTTGGATGCCAGGAAGTGCCCCAAAAGCAGGTGGAAAGGCACGCTACGCATAGGGCTCAGGCGCGCTACGCATCAGGATTTTTTGCAAAGTTTTCATCTTCAGCTCAGGAAACGAAGCCAGTTTGACTAGTTTTGACTTGTGATGGGATTTTTCACCCTCCTTGATGTAATTAATGGAACTTTATGTTGACTTGACATTTATTTACTTATTCTAGATGATTCATTCATAAAATAGCAAAAATTTAATGAATGAATTGGTTTCCTAGCTTATAGAGGCAAGTTGTTTTGACTGCCTAGATTGTAGTGCTTTGTTTAGAATTGGTTGAAACAGCTCCTAGGATGATGAGCTCGACCCCTAGAGGCAAGGAATGTGTTAGCTTGCCTATATTATGTATTTTCTTGGTCATTTTCAGGGTTGGACTCTTGGGAATAGCTTGATACACTATTGTACATATTTTCTCTGCAATTTTGGCAAAGGATAGACCAGGGTTTTGCAACACTACTTGGGATTCATGTGGCGTTATGTGTTGATGGTGTGTTTCTCTCAGTACTTGTAAGTTGTGTATGTGTACCACTTTCCTTATTTAATCTTCTGCAATTAAACAAATGAAGTGTTAAGGTAGAATCCATAAATTTGCTATGCTCTGCCTTTAAATTTGTTTAATTTTCCATGTTTTCTTCAGTTTAAGGAGAATCCTTGAGACTTCCTTGCTCTCCTTAGCTCCTCACCTGTCAGTTCTATTCATTCAATCACTTTAAAGGCATCAAATCAATCGCCTATCTTGCCTCAAGTAGACCTCTGCAAAAGCTGTGCCTCATCCCCGCACCCAAAATTGCCTTTCCCTTGAATTCAACAAAACTTCAAAAAATAAATTCCATAATCCTTGTACTTCATACCTAGCCTAAAATTAGTCATCAATTCAGTCATCTCGAGCCTCATTGATTATATTTTTTCGACATTGACCCAGAGAGAGCCCTCTCCTATCCTCGTAGGGCTAGCTACAAGGCTGAGCGTGGTTTGATGTTGCCTTGAGTTTTGCCTTCCTCAGCCTGAGGCAAATTCGAACGCTAACAGGTTGAGATTTAGATTGTCAGAAGGTTTTGGATTTGGGTGAGGTGGTCTCAGGAAAATCCCAAGGGTTGGGGGTGGATATGGTTTAACCTATGGATTCCCTTGGTTGTTTATGGATTGGTTTATCCCATGAGATCCCACATTCATGCTTGGAATATGGCACGAAGGTGATTGGCTGAAAGAAAGATTTGGTTCATCCTAATCTATGGTCGGGTGGTACGTGGAAGTCCCTGACTTGGTTGGCTTTTGCATATGGTTAATAAGAGATAAGTTTCTCTTGTCTTTGATAAGTAACTGTACTTGTATTATGTGGCTTTAATGGTTGTTCTATCATTGTTATCTACTTGGTTATATGATGGTTATAAGCATGGTTATATGACAAATTTAAGTATGGTTCTTATCACATTTTAATTAATGAATGTCTGGTTAATGAATGCATGACTTAATTGGTGTTATGACAACTATTGTGAGAAGGCATTAGTCCTTCTTAGTAAGCCTCAATAAGTTTCAGATCCCTATGTTTAGATATGCATTCATGACCTGTAGGTTGCATGTTTACCATGTGTTTGATGGAATGCCTGTCCTAGTTGGGAGGGGTTAGGTCAATTCCTTGTTAAATTTCTTGGTTTAGAAGCTTTGTTTCTATGTTATTCATCATTTCTAGAAGTTTCATTGAGTTCTAGGCAGAGGCATGAGTTCTAGCCCTGAAAAAGTGGCTAAGAATTCGAGGTCGCTAGCACAGAACTTACTGGAAAAGTCCATAGTCACTGGAAAGCAAACCTATGGGAGTGATTGGAGGGTTACAGTTGTTTGGAGGCCTTGACAAGGGAGCGAATGAGAGCCCAAGTCATTGAAAAAGAGAGTTAGCTCATGGGTTGGACACCTGGAGGGGTTGGGTAGCTCCTCGAGGTCCTGTAACACCTTAGGGAAGTCATTGTGGTATTAAGTTATCGACTCAATTTCCTTAAGGTCATATAGGATGTTGAGTCTTACCACAGTGACCCTCAACTCATGTTCACTCTGGGCAAATTGGTGAAAGTGGGTAAGTTTGGGAGGAGGCGGTTGCGCTTTCTTTGAGAAAAATATGATGTTATCAAGGTTATGATTGTCATGCATGGGGTCATGGTATACAGTTGGTATGGTTATGCATTATGTTGTTATATTGATATTATTATGATTATATATGTATCATGCTAATGTGGATTAATGTTGCAAATGAGATAAGCCTCCCTTGAACGCTAATGAGGTGTGGTTTTGATTTTGGTATCTATTTGGTTTATTTGACATGGCCTACTTGTAGAAAGAAGAGAATCAAAGATGACGAGCAAAATCGTAGACTGCAATTCCCGTGACTCTCCCTACAGATCAGTTGGGTAATAAGGAGATGAGTATTCTCCTGGTATAGCAGATAGATTGAGGAGTTTGAGGGCAGATATCAGAGGTTTCAAAGCAGACAATGACAGGTTGGTTGAGGCTCAGGAAAAGAAGGCAGAAGTCAATGCAGTGATTCTTCAGATCTCATCAGATTTGTAGAAACAGGGATGGTTGAGGATCGGTTGAGAGCAATAAGAGAAAACTAATGGAGCCCATGGTAGCAGGTTTCGATTCGAATACAGGTTGGATAAAGGGGATACAGTAAGAGGCGGCAGATCATTGGATGCACTTGATAGGAGGACTACTATGTATGTGTATCATTCTAGTTCCTCATCCAAGAGACATTATCACCATCATCACCATCATCATCCTTATAGGAGGAGTGAGTACTTGCCTAAGGAGTTCAATAAAATCAAGCTTCCTACATTTGATGGAGAGATAAAGAAGTCAAAAGATGTAGAGGCATGGGTGCTTGGGATGAAGAAATTATTCAAATTGCATAACTACTTAAAGGACATGAAAGAAAAAATAACTATCTTTAGTCTTAAAGGGAAAGCATATATCTGGTGGGAAGATGCGAAGAATGTCAAGGGTATTTGAGAAGAAGGGTTGATTTGGGATCAGTTTGAGAGACTCTTCAAGAAGAAGTATCTATCGCAGAGGTACTTGATGATAGAGCTAAGGAATTTTATGAGCTGCATATGGGTTCTATGACATATGATGAGTATACTAGCAAGTTCCTAGAGTTGTTTAGGTATGTCCTTACCTCAAGGATGAGAAGGCTAATATTCATAGATTCATCAGTGGGTTGCCACCAGCATATAGAGACTAGATTGAGTTTGATGAGCCCATATCGTTGGAGAAGGCCATTTGGAAGTCGAAGCATTGTTACGAGCATTCAAAGTGCAAAGCTAAGCCTAAGCCTGATTTGAAGGGAAATGAGAAAGTTAAAAGGAAGTGGCCACCAAAGAGGGGAAAACCTCAGGATGCATGTGAGAAAGAAAATGGTGTTCCTTACAAGAAGTTCAATGTAGTTGGGAAGGGACATGGGTAGCAGCCTGGAGAGCAGCAGAACAAAGGTGATGGTAGGGGACCATTGCAATGTTGGATATGTGGAAAAGATAATTGCAAGAAGGATTGTCCATTGTACCAGGGTGGAAGACCTCAGATTGTTGAAAATGCAGCAAGAAAATCTCAATTTGACTTTGCTTGGTCAAACTAGAGAAAATTTGAATTTCTATTTCAGCAGAAATCTTGGAGGTAGGTAACTGAGGTGACATTGCACTTGTCACTCAGTTAACTCAGTTAATTCGAGTTGGGGAAGCTTGAGTTCAGTTCAGTATGTTTTATTGTTAATTTTTAGCAATTTATTTCAGTTAATTTGAGTTATTGTCAGTTTAACTAGTTCTAATTATCAGAAGAAGTAGTGGAGGTCAAGTTGTGGAAGTGGCACTTTAATCACACTCAGTGATCAACCAGTTAACTAATAAATCAACCCAAAATAATTGTTGCATGCAGAAAATTTGAGTTACCCAGTGAAGATGGAGATCCCAATTCCGTGTACTATTAGTTGTATCATATTCCAATGTGTACAGGTGGTGCATGCAATCAGAGGAAGGACCTAAGGGAATTGCACAATTCAATAGTGGGAAATTTCTAAATAATAGAGGCTAATTTCTTGGAGGAACAACACAAGGACATAGGAGCTTGGAGGGCTTTTAAATTGGCTAAGTGTTGGCCAGAGTCAGTCATTTAGGTAGAGGGATATACTATACACTTGCAGTGTTTGCTCAAGCTTGAGAAAGAATATGTATTTCATCTCTATTCTCCTATTAATGCAATATAAATAGTAAGGGGTTTTGAGCAGTTGTTTTCCCCTAGACAAATATGTGTGCATGTGTGATGTTTTATTTTGAATGTTTGTGATTTGTGTTCTAAATGGTGAATTAACTTCTTCAGATCAATAGAGTAGCTTCAAGTCTTGTGATTTAATAAATTTCATTAGCAGTTTTGAATCTACACATTAATTTCTACATGGTATCAGAGTTGGATTCACTGTAGAGCAGAGATTTCGAAGTTATTATTACACGAGGATCATATTTGCAGGATCAATTCTTCAGAGCTAGAAGAATGGATTTATATGGACTAAGGCTCAAGTATGACCTTGAGGGAAGCTCGAATTATGTTGCATGGAAGGACCACATGGAGGCAGTGCTGGAAGATAATGGGTTGAAGGAATTCATTGGTAATGATATTATGAAACCAGTAGCATCTAAAGCTCAGGATCTAGCAAAATGGAAGAAGTGTGTAGCCAAGGCAAGGATAATCATATTGAAGCGATTATGAGACCATATTGTCTCAAATATCCATGGGAAAGAGACTTAATATGAAATGTGATAGGAATTAACGAATCTATTCCAAAATAGTAGTGACCACAAGAAGCTAGCACTCAAGGACAAACTTAGAAATATCAAGATGAAGAAGAATGAGACCATTCCACAATACCCGAGAAGGTTCACAAAATGTGGTGATGAAGTTGGTCAAGTTGGTGTTACTGTAGTAGAGGATGATTTGGTGACCCTAACTCTTTGAGGCCTTCCAAAGAGCTAACACAACTACCAAGAGTCGGTGAGTGGGAGGGAGAAACTACCAAATTAGGGACACATATGGTTTTATTTGGTACAAAAGGAAATAAGGCGGAACACTAGAGATGATAATTCATCTAAGAGAGAGGATGAAGAGAATTGTGCCTTGGCTAGAAATGAGGAGAAAGGGAAAGGGAAGAAATCCCATTCCAAAGCAGAATCTAGTCAAGGGGGAAAGAAGATAGACTTATCCAGAATCAAGTGCTTCCATTGTCATGAATTCGGGCACTATGCCACGAAGTGTCCACACAAGAAGACAAGCAATAAAACCTTAGGAGGAGCCGCAAGTGAAGCTTTGGCTTAACAGTTCGAGCTTGACTTTTCTCCCATTGCATGCATAACCAACACAATGATGGGAATTGTGTGGTACCTGGACAGTGGTGCCTCATTCCATATGACGGGGAATAGATATTTTTTTAGTGATTTGGAGGATATGGATCTCCATATACACATCGATATGGGAGATGATGGAAGGTACAACGTGAATGGGATTGGTACAGTCACCTTTTAGAGGGAGTCGAGCTCCCCTCTTAGACTGAAGGATGTGATCTTTGTTCCAGGTCTAAAGAAGAATCTTGTCTCAATTTCATTTTTGTAAGACTGTGGTTATGATGTGATCTTTAGCAAAGGAAAGGCATTCCTGAGACACATATCCATGGGACAGGTGAACCAGATCAGGTTTTGTGTGAATAAACTCTACAAGCTAGAGGTGGAGGATTGTGTTGCATTGAGCACAAAGGTTGAGAAGTTGCAGAGTCGTGATGTTGCTGAACTTTTGCATAGAATACTTGGCCATTTGCATTATGTTGCTTTGGAGATCATGCAGTCGATTACCACAAGCCTCCTTAAAGGAGCACCAGAGCAACATGACACATGCAAAGGGTATACCTTGGGGAAGTACACAAAAGCCACTTTCCATGATCGGGAAAACATATCATATAAAGTCCTTGAAAGTATCCACTCTGATGTATGTGGACCTTTCTCAACAACCTCCACTGTTAGGCACAAATATTTTGTCATCTTTATTGATTACTTCTCGCGGAAGCGCTGGATCTTCTTCATGTAAAAGAAGTATGAATTTTTTTCCAAGCTACTAGAGTTCAAGGCATTGGTGGATAAAGAAACAAACAAGAAGGTGAAGGCTCTCAAGAGTGATAATGGAGGTGAGTACATGTCGAATGAGTTTGAAGGCATTCGATGAGAGTTGAAAACACTCCACAATCCACAGTAGAATAGAGTGGCTGAGAGGAATATGTGTAGCACTATGGGAGTAGTGTGGGTGATGTTGCATGACCAACACCTAACTTTGCACTTGTGGGCTGAAGCATGCAACACATCAGTCTATTTGCAAAACAAGAGTCCTCATCGGATTCTTGGCATGATTATGCTGGAGGAGGCTTTCTCGGGGAGGATGTCGGATGTGTCACACTTCAATATTTTTGGAGCCTCTATCTACTTCCATGTATCCAAATAATCAAGGAAGAAGCTAGAGCTGATAATAGAGTTGGGGGTATTTGTGGGTTACACATAAATCCCCTACAACTACTGTGTGTATTTTCCATCCCTCCGAATGACAATTGTGCGAAGGGATGTAAAATTTGATGAAGACAAAGCCATGCAGTGCTCTTTTGAGAGGGAGCTTCAGATCCCACCAGAGGAGGAGATTTTACCTCCAAAGGAGGAGCCTCAGTATGTTGTGGAGTAGCCACAAGTCGAGGAGCAGAGAGTGGAGACAGGCACTCAAGTAAAACCATATAGAGAAGGTAGGAAGAGAACCAGAGAAGCTGAGAGACTTATGCAGAATGCGAGGGAGAATATGGGTGCTCCTTCAAATCAATGCAGGTAAAGAAGGTCACTAGATCGGTACACTGGCTACATGGCTCTAATTACTGAACTAGTAGAGACTGAGCCATCCTATTTCGAGGAAGCAGTAGATCAACCTGTATGGCTTGATGCGATGGTGGAGGAGTATGAATCCATTGTGAACAACAATGTTTGGAAAGTAGTCCCAAGACCAGCAGAAAAAAATTTGTGGGTTCAAGATGGATCTTCAAGGTGCAGCATGTAGCAGATGAGAGGATAGAAAATTACAAGACCAGATTTGTGGCTAAGGGGTACCCTCAGGTTGAGGGGATTTACTATGAGGAGACCTTTGCTCATGTAGCAAGGTAATCATCCATCATATCAATCATTGCTCTGGATGCACAGATGGGGTGGAAGATCCACTAGATGGATGTGAAAACAACATTCCTCAATGGAGTTATTGAGGAGGAGGTGTATATCAATCAACCAGAAGGCTTCGAGATTTTTAATCGAGAGTATCATGTGTGTAGACTCAAGTGAGCATTGTATGGTATCAAGCAAGCACCCTGTGCTTGGTACACCAGGATTGATAACTATCTCACTGGTTTGGGATTCACCAAAAGTGAAGTAAATGCAAACCTCTATCATATTTTGGTAGAAGGCAAATTGTTGATTATTGTTTTATATGATTATGTCTTGATTTTGACTGGTGATGAGCAACTGATCAGATCTTGTAAGGAAGACCTTGCAAGAGAGTTTGAGATGAATGACATGGGTCTCATGCACTACTTCCTCATACTGGAAGTATGACAAGGTGATGTGGAATTGTTTGTGTCTCAGGGAAAGTATGCCAACAAGATACTTCATAGGTTCCACATGGATAGGTGCAAACCCATGGAGACTCCTCTAGCGACCCACTAGAGGAAAGAGGATGCCACTTCAGGTGAGGAAGTGGATGCAATTGTTTACCAGCAGTTGGTGGGTTCACTCATGTACTTGTGAACACACGACCAGATATGTGCTTTGCAGTCAACCATCTGAGCGAAGTTATTATTAGGCCAACCAAACTGTTTTGGAGCGAAGCTAAGCATTTTCTATGGCACCTCATAGGCACTACCCAATTTGGATTTTGGTACAGATAGACAGAGGGAGAGAAGTTGTGTGGCTTCACCTATGGATATTGAGCAAGGAGTCCATAAAACTAGAAGAATACATCAAGTGGAGTTTTTAGTGTTGGGTCCACAACGATTTCTTGGTATAGAAGGAAGCAAATATTTGTGGCACTTAGCTCAACAGAAGCATAATACATGGTTTCAAGTCAAGGAGCATGTGAGGCAATCTAGATGAGAAAGATACTTGTTGGCTTGTTTAGTTAGATGATGTATCTAATTGTGATTTACTGTGATAATCATAGTTGCATCAAACTCTCTGAAAATCCTGTTTCTCACGATCGATCCAAGCATATTTATATCTAATATTACCATCTACGGGATTGGCTGCAGAGGTGGATTATGTTGTTTCAATACATTCCGACAGAGGAATAATATGTTGATATTTTGACAGAGGCCTTGTCAATAGGGAAGTTCGAGTTCCACAGGTGCAGGGTAGGGGTGGTTGATAATCCATTTCTTGTTAAGAGGGAGTTTTGAAAATGCAGCAAGAACATCTCAGTTTGACTTTTCCTTGGTTAAACTAGAGAAAATTTGAATTTCTATTTCAACAGAAATCTTGGAGGTAGTTAACTGAGGTGACATGGAAATTATCACTCAGTTAAATAAGTTAATTCGAGTTGGGTAAGCTTGAGTTTAATTCAATATATTTGATTGAAAATTTGTAGCAATCTATTTCAGTTAAATTGAGTCATTGTTAGTTTAACTAGTTCTAATTTTCCAAAGAACTAGTGGAGGTCAAGTTGTGGAAGTGGAACTTCAGCCACACTCAGTGATCAACCAGTTAATTGATAAATCAACCCAAAATAGTTGTTTCATGTAGAGAATTTGAGTTACCCAGTTGAGATGGAGATTCCAAGGCAGTTTAATATTAGTTGTAGCATATTCCAATGTGTACAGGTGGTTCATGCAATCATAGGAAGGACCTAAAGAAATTGCACAATTCGATAGTGGGGAATTCCTAAATAAAAGGGGCTAATTTCTTTGAGGAATAACGCAAGGAAATAAGAGCTTGGAGGGCTTCAAAACTTGTGAAGTGTTGGCCAGAGTCAATGAATCAGAGAAAGGGATAGACTACACTTGCAGGGTGTGCTCAAGCTTGAGAAAGGATATATATTTCATTTCTATTCTCTGATTAATGCAATATAAATAGTAAGGGGTTTTGAGCAGTTTCTTTCCCCTAGACAAATATTTGTGCATGTGTGATGTTTCCTTTTGCATGTCTATGATTTGTGTTCTAGATGGCGAATTAACTTCCGTAGATTAGTAGATTAGCTTCAAGTCTTGTGATTTACTAAATTTCATGAGCAACTTTGAATTTACACATTAATTTCTACACATATCTATAGCACTTAGGAGGCATTGATCCAAGTTATCTTTTGCTTATAGATGTATTAAAGAATTACATGAATAATTTGTAGCTTAACCATAGAGAATTAATGTGCACATGAGAGAAGAAGAAGAAGAAACACATGAAGCACAAGAAGAAGACAAGAAGCTTGATAACAGAGTTCATCCATCTTGGACTACGTCTCTAGGCCCTACTCGATCAATGGGGAGGCCTTCATTCATTAAATGGCATCAGAAAGAGAGATACAATCATCAGTTACAAAAAGGAGTCTTATACCTCCATGCTGGAAATTGGCCGAAAAAATGGAGAGCTCTATTGCAAAAACTAACACCACCATTGGATTCCCGTCGCCGAGTGGTGTAAAATCAATATAAAACTTGCCCAATTCTGACACTGGACCAAAATGACCCCCCTGGAAAATTTTGCTCAGGTAAGGTTCCACCTCTGGTTTTCTACTACTCAGGGTTCCACTCTCCTGCCTCGATCTGCGTGCCCACCTTCCTTCGCCCATCACTCTGGCAAAGTTGGGTTCTTTTATAAAAACATGGGCAGACTTACCAACCATTCGGTTGGCGCAATGGTAATAATAGGAATTAATAGGGGAGGGGTCGGGCGGTCTAACCCCACCCCTCCCAAAATATGCATTTGTTTGTTTTAAAATACAATGGCATGTTTTATTTTTAAACCTGGTGGAACCTTTGTTGACGGCGTGTTTTTTTATTTAAACATTATTTTGAAACAACGACGACTCTTGGCTCATTTTTGGCAGAATTGTGGCTTATATCCGGTGGAGATATCGGTGGGTGGATTGCTTTAAACGACGACGGTTTTGGCTGTTGCAACGGTGGACATGTGATTGCCCAACTGTGTATCCCTTACCCGTGACGGCTTTCCATACTCCGGTGGCGTGTAAGGTGGTGTGAGCTGGAGGTTGGCGGTTGTTTAATGCTGCGGTGTATTACCATATTTGCTGCGGGCCGGTGGCGAAAGGTTCCATTTCACTGGTGTATGGTGGTGTGGGGCAACGAGATTGGTGGCCTGTGCCCCTACCCAAAACCTCCGCAGTGTTGTTGTTATATGTGGTGGGGTGACGGCGCCGGGGTTGGCATCTCGCGCCTAACCGTGCCTATATATACATATCAAACAGTGCGGTAGGGTGGCAGGGTCACGACCGTCCACCCCCAATGTATCATATTTGTTATATCAGTTGGAAGGCCAGCGGGGGTGGTGGCCCGTCGGCCTATTATTATATATATATTTTTATTTTATATAAAAACCCAAATATTTTTAAAATACCCATTTTTAGGTTGAAGTAGACATTTTAACTAGGCTACCCGTGTTTGGGCGAAATTTTACCTCCTTTAAGCCTGCCACAAAGGCAAGTCAACCCAAAACTTTGACTGCATCTATCTCCTTCATCCAAACTTGGATTGGAGCGCCATTCACATTGTTGGAATCAGGGCGACGAACACTTTGATCTGATGTCAAGAAAATTACCTTTCTGCCACTTTTAATTTTGAGCCTTTTTCATTCCCTTAGTGTCTTGAGATCCACCTAGATCAATGCTCCCCACTAAAGAGCTTTTGGACCCCAAAAGCATTATCACGTTGTCTCAATCCACACTTTCAATCACCTGCACGTGAAACTGGTACATTCTTGCAATTATGCACACCACACATCACTCAACAACCCCTCCTTGTCAAGAGTTCATAGCACACACGCATTGGCCAAGGATTACATAAAAAGTAATTAATACCTCAAATACTAATAAGGAAAGGCCAAAATATCATCATTCCGTCTTGAAGTGATGGGAAACACACCATCATTTTTACATTTACTTGCAACGTATGATTTACAATGGTGGCCATAACAAGATACTACCCTAAAAAACCAACTTAATAAAGCAGACCACCGTGAATGGGGTGGATTCATCTGTTGAACATGTTCACCTTTCGGCTCCTCTAGCAATGTTTCCAGAACATGGAGCATCGGACATGTGGCTTGTTGGTGTCCCTCTTTGTTGCAATGATTACAATGATTCTTTCTCCTCCAAACTTTCGGGGCCGCCTTGGGGTGTTTTCCCTTGGTGTTGCTTTGATAAGTGTTCATGGAGCCTTCACTATCGCTGGACTGTGAGGAAGGAATTTCATCATCTGTCGTTGGCTGGTTACTAGCTGTATTGGAGCTTTCCCCCATTTCCTTTCTAGTGTATCTGAGTCCTGCATGGTGTGAAACTCCTTGACTTTGATGGGGTTTATGATGCCTTGGCCTTTGATGCCGAGGCCCTTTCCTTGATATCCCATTTTCTTCATTAGTTTGAATCCAATCCCTATAGTATGTTTTTCAAAAGCAGCAAATTCATCATCATGAAAATCATATGAAATCGGAGAATTACTTTTTACCTCCAGATAGCTATGTTGCAACTTTTCCAAGGCCTCGTCCTTGGCTTGCAACTGGTGTAGTAATCTTTGGTTTTCTTCCCTTGCCTCCTGTAAAAGCCTCCTTAGCTCAACATTTTTTGCTTGGATGCAGTGGTTGATCTTCTCAAGTTCTTGGAGTCCTGCTGTGGGGAGTGCCCTTTTCATTATGTCGATTGAAATCCTTGATTCATTGCCGGAATCAGACCCCAAATCTATGGGTCCTCCTGCCGCGATCCCAAGGGCTGCAAACTTCGCCTCATCGCCGGAGTCAGACCCCAAGCCAATGGACCTACCCCGTGCAAATCCTACAGTTGTGACCTTCTCATCTTCCTCTGACTCAGAATCCTGGCTTTGCTGCACGGTGGTGACGGCCTTCTGCTTCCCCTTTCTGTAATTCCTCTCAAGTCTCAGCTCAGGGTGCAGCTTCCAGCAATTCTCTTCATCATGCCCCTCTTTCTCACAATGTGTACAAGAGGGCTTTGCTCCCCTCCTCTTGGCTGCTGTGGTTCTCTTTGAGTGGTTATCTTGTCCATGTGTTCCCCTGTGTTCCAGATGAATGGCCTTTACATTGTCCGATTCAAGGGTAGTAGGTTCAAACAATAATAAGGAATGTCTAATGTAACTATGTAATGATCTAATATACTTGGTTACTACTTTAGGTGAGTCAAGTGCAATGCCTAAATTAAGTGCTTGTTTTCTAAACTCCTTTGTAAAACTTTGCACATCCTGACCTTTGCCTTGCCTTAAATATTGCCAATCCATTAAGGCTTTTTGCTTATAACCCAAGGGATAAAATTGTTCCTTTAATGCAGAAATGAAACTAGGCCATGAGGAAGGAAGATTACCCACACTCTTACTGCTTCACAATTTGCTCTCCCACCAGACGAGAGCGGTGCCACTCAGCCGAAGAGAGGCCAACTGAATCTTTGTCTTGTCCTCTGCACTCTGTTAAATCCTGCAGTAGATCTCGATTTGCCTAATCCAGTTACTAAGCTTCTCTGTATTACTTTCACCGTTATACATGGGAAGATCAAATTTGACATCTAATTTAAAGAAAGGTTTCTTATGTGCATCCCTTGAATTTTTATGATGATGGTGATGGGAGGAAGGAGAAGGAGGTGGATCTCCTCCATCATCTCTGTGCACTGAACCTTGTCCTTATGGAGCTTTTTTTCTCTGCACTTTCAAGTTGTCAAGTCTTAAGAACTGCTTCTCAACATGATCTGCCATTGTGTATAAAATCTTGCAGAAGTTTACTTCCTCTTCATAACGAGCCTCTTCATCTGCCATGTTTCTTCTTCGATGTGCATGCCTCGCTTCGGGATCGAAAGACTTTAGTTTCCCTTCACCTCTTTGACACCTGTTCCTTGTTAGCATACAAACATGCAATTCACATCTAAAAAGACCTGCTCTGATACCACTTGATCCAGGTTATCTTTTGCTTATATATGTATTAAATATTACATGAATAATTTGTAGCTTAACCATAGAGAATTAATGTGCACATGAGAGAAGAAGAAGAAGAAACACATGAAGCATAAGAAGAAGACAAGAAGCTTGATAACAGAGTTCATCCATCTTGGACTACGTCTCCGGGCCCTGCTCGATCAATGGGGAGGCCTTCATTCATTAAATGGCATCAGAAAGAGAAATACAATCATCAGTTACAAAAAGGAGTCTTATACCTCCATGCTGGAAATTGGCCAAAAAAATGGAGAGCTATGTTGTAGAAACTAATACCACCATTGGATTCCCGTCGCGGAGTGGTGTAAAATCAATATAAAACTTGCCCAATTTTGACATTGGACCAAAATAACCCCCCTGGAAAATTTTGCTCAGGTAGGGTTCCAACTCTGGTTTTCTGCTGCTTAGGGTTCCACTCTCCTGCATTGATCCGCATGCCCACCTTCCTCCACCCAGCACTCTAGGAAACTTGGGTTCTTTTATAAAAATGTGGGCAGACATACCAACTATTCGGTTGGCGCAATGGTAATAATAGGAATTATTAGGGGAGGGGTCGGGCAGTCAAACCCCGCCCCTCTCAAAATATGCATTTGTTTTTTTAAAAATACAACGACACGTTTTATTTTTAACCTGGCGGAACCTTCGTTGATGGCATGTTTTTTTATTTAAACATTGTTTTGAAACAGCGACGACTCTTGGCTCATTTCCGGCGGAATTGTGGCTTATATCTGGCGGAGATATCGGCGGGCGGATTGCTTTGAACGGCGGCGGTTTTGGTTGTTGCAACGGCAGACATGGATTGCCCAACTGTGTATCCCTTACCCGTGACGGCTTTCCATACTCTGGCAGTGTGTAAGGCAGTGTGAGCTGGCAGTTGGCGGTCGTTTAATGATGTGGTGTATTTCCATATTTGCTGTGGGCCAGTGGCAGAAGGTTCCGTTTCGCTAATGTATGGTGGTGTGGGGCGACGGGATTGGTGGCCCGTGCCCCCACCCAAAACCTCCGCAATGTTGTTGTTATATGTGGTGGGGTGACGACCAGTGGTGGGCGCCGAGGTTGGCAGCCCGCGCCCAACCGTGCCTATATATACATATCAAACAATGCGGTGGGATGGAGAGGTCATGACTATCCACCCCCAATGTATCATATTTGTTATATCAGTTGGAAGGCCGACGGGGGTGGTGGCCCGTCGGCCTATTATATATATATATATATATATATATATATATATATATATATATCTTTATTTTATATAACAACATGAATATTTTTAAAATACCCATTTTTAGGCCGAAGGAGACATTTTAACTAGGCCACAAATTCACCTGGAATCCGGCCCAGGTTGGCCGGAATCTGGGGTCGGGTTTGGGTGAAATTTTACCTCCTTTAAGCCTGCCACATAGGCAAGTCAACCCAAAACTTTGACTGCGTCTATCTCCTTCATCTGGACTTGGATTGGAGCGTCGTTCGCACCGTTGGAATCAGGGTGACGAGCATTTCGATTTGATGTCAAGAAAATTGCGTTTCTGCCACTTTGAATTTTGAGCCTTTTTCATTCCCCTGTTGTCTTGAGATCCACCTAGATCAGGCATAGAATGTTGGAGATGTTGGTCACAACATTCCTCGGATTTATGCAGTTGTAGACAACAAGTATGCAAATCTACCTCTCATGGAAATGGTCCTAGATGAATGACTTACTTAACGCAGTTGAATCCCAAAAATGATATCTAATAAGTATGCAAATCATTAGACATCCATTATTGAGATGGAAGGTAAGATCTGTGGTTGAGTTATTCTATTTTGATTAATCCTCGATCTAATTATAGTTATGTTAATATTGACCTTGTGGATAGGTGTGGCTTGATAAAAGAAGTGCATGTGGAGTCTTGGTTGGTTTAGTCGGCTACATGTACTAAGTGATGAGCCTTGATATTGCAACAAGAATGATGCAACTCCCAAGGCTACCAACTTTAATTATCAACCCGAGGTTGGTACAAACTTAAGAGGTATCGTCACTATATGTGCAACATACAATGTGTCTTTCCTTCGCTGTCATGATGTCATGGAGTGCATGAATGAAATCAAATCCTAAACTAATTACAGGAAATGAAATGCTCGAAATGGAAACCTTAACCTATTGCAAGAAAGAAAATACAAGGAAATAAACCTATTCTAATTGCATAAAGTAAAGATCATGAATTAAATGTAAACCATTACATTTCAAAGAGTTTAGATCCATTAACAGAGTTCATTGGATGTGGCAATCATCATTGTATTATCTATTTCATAAATATGTCCATTAGCCCAAATCGCTGAAATGTTTTGCATGGGTAAAGAGGCAAGTCCTAAGTGGTCTTTAGTCTTCCCTAATCATTGATTTAGAGCCTAGGAGTCATGATTCAACCCTAAGGGACCAAAACCAATCTTTTTGAGCAAATCTGGGCAAGTATATACACGCTGGAAGAGTACTACAGGAAACAACATATTTACTACAAGAAATTATAATTCATCAAATGACCAAGAAAATCAAATCCAAATTGGATGGGACAATTTTTTTTATTGATTTGAGGCTTCTGCGATTTATATTATGTGTAGTGTTGTCTTCCGAAGTCATCACATACAAATTATTAGAATCGACGTTTCAAACCATCCTTCGTGGTTCATCATCAGGATAGATCCATGAGTGAAGAAGTCAGGACTCAATAGTGTAAATAAATAAAGGTGAGGGTTCAGATGGAAATGAGTGGCAACCGATCAATTTTGAAGGAGAATGAATTGACACGTGGTGATTAATTCAGGTTTAGTTTTTAATCTTAATTTTTAATGATTATAGTCATTGTTTTTAATTTGTGTCTAGCGTTTTCTTTTTAGGATTGTTAATAATTAAAAATTATTGATATTAATTCATAAATTAATCGTTACTATGTTTTTTTATTTAATGTAACTTATGTTTAATAGGATGATGCCTAATATAAAATTGAACTAATTTCTTTTAATTAAATAATTTAACTTTTGGGATGGAAATTCAAAACTAAATTTAATGTTTGTTTCTATCTCTTTCTCAAATTATTAATGTTATATACGATTTATTTAATTCATTATTAAATATTATTATTTATTTAGATATTAATTATTTTGAGATTAATTTTATTTATTTATTTATTTAATTTAATTTATTTATTTATTTATTTATTTATTTTATTTAATTTAAATTAAGTGTTTGGCTCCAATTTAAATTAAAAAAATTAATCTCAAAATAATTAATACCTAAATAAATAATAATATTTAATAATGAATTAAATAAAGGCTATATAACATTAATAATTTGAGAAAGAGATAAAAACAAACATTAAATTTAGTTTTGAATTTCTATCCCAAAAGTTAAATTATTTAATTAAAAGAGATTAGTTCAATTTTATATTAGGCATCATCCTATTAAACATAAGCTACATTAAATAAAAAAAAAGTAACGATTAATTTATGAATTAATATCAATAATTTTAATTATTAACAATCCTAAAAAGAAAACGCTAGACACAGATTAAAAACAAGGACTATAATCATTAAAAATTAAGATTAAAAACTAAACTTAAATTAATCACCACGTGTCAATTCATTCTCCTTCAAAATTGGTCGGCTGCCATTCATTTCCATTTGAACTCTCACCTTTATTTATTTACACTATTGAGTCCTGACCTCTTCACTCATGGATCTATCTTGATGATGAACCACAGAGGATGGTTCGAAACATCGATTCCAATAATTTGTTTGTGATGACTCCAAAAGACAACACTACACAATTTTTTTTATTGACTATGATGTCTTAGGTCTCTATTCCAAGTGGAATCACTCAAAAAGACCTCTGTTAACCCATACCAAAAAATAACAGAAAATTACTAGTCTAAAATTTAGAAATTCGAGAACTAGTGAGCTAGTAAATCTATCAAATGCCTAACCTAATCAAGTGCAAATGTAATGGGGTAATTTTTTTTATTAACTATAATATTTCTGATCTAATGCAAGTGGAATCAACTCAATTGAATCTCGTTAGCATGCTCTAAAAAATAGCAGAAATTTATTGTTATTTGCCACAAGGGACTTCGAGAAGTCTAGATTTGGGAATAAGCAAACTAATCCAAGTAGCTCAGCGATTACTATGACCTTCCAAAATTGTTCCAGTGATGAAATGATGCTTGTGATCCTACAAAATAACTTAATTCAACCACTTAACCCAATCCTATAACAAGAAATCATTAATACTAAATGCAAAAATAGAAAAAAGACAAGAATAAGAGATGCATGTGAATAAGAAGTGAAAAGAAGAAAAGTAAATGATACAAAAGGGATCTGAGGCTCCTGGGATGGCCAAGCCCAAGGAAACTCAGAGTCCTATGGAGGAGACCAAGATTTAGAAGCTGAACATGGCACCAATCTTCATTATTTCTATCAATACAATTACATCCCTGTAGAAAATGAAAGTGGAGCTACAAAAATACGAGTTCTCTCCACAAGAAGACTAATAAAAATCAGCCCCTAGAGGAAAATTGGACTTAGTAATTATATATAATGATTAGTAATCATTCCCCCTGAAAGACGGAAGTTTTCCCCACCAAAATCCCTTGATCAGTGGATTTAGTTCCCAATACTAAGAATCTGCATTAAATGGCAGGGAACACATTCCTAGATTTTCACAATCATTAGAGCTCTAGAATCTGTGCCATAATTTTAGAATATTTTGTTGATTTATTATTTAATATTGATCCTCCTGTAGCAGAGAGAAAGTTCCTAGATTATCTCCTCCTCCAAATCTCCATAATCTGCCCAATATTCTCATAATATTCCATAAAATAAACAATATTAGGCACACATATATAATTATCCATAAACCTTATGTAATAATTCTCACTGTAGATCACCTGATAATGTAATGTACTAAAGCAAAATACTTGATCTACTTCTACTATCAAACTTTGCGAAAGCTTAATCAATTTGAGCAAGATCAATCGGAACACATATAACATAGAAGAAGAAATCATACACATGAAACACAGAAGAATACTTTGGGGAAAGCCTCAGCTAAAACCCCCGCTATCTATATTTTCATACAAGTGGAAATATCTCAGGATTACACAAAGATTTAGCTCACAAGCTATCCAACTCTCAGTACAATCCCTCACTGCTGCTCATAGATAGAATAGACAACACATATGCCTTCCTTTAGTCCTCCAAGCCTCCTATTTCCTTGCGCAGTTTCTCCTGGGTCCTCTAGCTGCAACCTGTGTGATTTTCACCTCACACACAACACTGACCTCTGAAATAACTGCGCAATCTTGAAGGAGTCAATTCCTTCTGCATGGATGAGTTTCCTATATAGGAAAATTCCTCCAATTGATAGTACATTGTCCCATCCTCTGATCTCAATTGGGTCTCTGGCTGAACTGACATGCATGAGTTATTTATGAGAGAATATTTAGTTGTCTGAAGTACACTAGTTACATGCATGCATGCATTAACTAACTGAACTCATAATCAGTTCCACAAACTGTTGGAACTAATCTAACCGGACTTAACTCAGTTAACTGAGCTAACTAATTACAACTCAAAGTACAACTCATCCTGATCTCTTTAATTAAGGGATAACTTCCTCAATCAAAGGGATAACTGTTGCATGTCTTCACATAGACTTCATGTTTGATTTTCTCCAACTTATTAACTCAAGATGAATTAATTAATTATTTTTCAAATAGCTGCTAAGATCAAATTCAAATTTTAATTCTCAATTTTAGTTCAAGGACTAACTAAAAATGGAATGTATCCCGAAATGTTATTTATAGCAATGCTATTTTATCATTCCTTGTTGCTATTTCCAACACTGGTACCTAAAATGCTATTTATAGCATTTATATTTTTAGCATTTCTTGTTGCTATTTTCAACACTCCCTCTCAACAAGAAAGACATTCAACTCAAACCCAATCCTGAACCTTTGGAATGTTTTGCATGCAACACTTCTCCCTAGTGATGTTGCTCCAGAAACTCTAGAAACAAAAAAATATCTAACTTGAATCAGAATGATGCCTCTGTCATCAAAGTCTCTGACTGCTATTGCCTTTGTCGACTGAAAACTCTTCACCTCTGTGCTCTTCAGTATCTAACTGCTCCAGCCTCTGTCACTTTGATCTCTGACTGCATCAATCACACTGATTCCTCTTGTTGTATTCGTGTTGCTACTAGTCCTATCACCCAGCACTGCAGTCGCACTTCACCTCCTCTCATCATGTTGCATCGTGCTGCCCATTGCTGCACTGCAACTCAGTTACTGAGAAGTAAGTAACTAATCTCCCAACTGACCTCCTTGTTGGGCTAGAAACACACTCTGATGCTGAAGCTCCCTCTGTCACTCCATCCGCATCTGTCTCTACCCACTTAGCCAGTCCTACTACTCCTCGTCAGGGCTCCCGTAGCAAGGTCTAATCAAAGAGGTTGCGTACCTCAAGGATCCTACCTCTATTTCAGCCTTCTTGGGACTATCACTTCACATCGCCCCACCTCACACCTGGAGGTATGGATGCATGTGATCCCTCTGCCCACTTGGCTCAAAATTTTCCCCTACTGGAGGTCTCTACATGAGTGGATGCCTCCACTCGGTCTCCTCTTTGCTTCTCCAGTTGTAGCTGCTCCACAACCTCCTAAAGCTGCTTCACCAATTGTAGCTCCTCCACAATTATCTGAGACTTCTTTTGGCACTGCATGTTGAGAGGTAATATAATCTCTCTCTCAACCACCAAGTCTCTAACAGTTTCCTTGCTCCTCAAGGCTTTACATGCATCTTGAACCTCAAGAGCATATAGGTTCTTGACTCGTGAACCAATCTGCTTCACTTGTCTCATGGTGATGTGTCTAAGGAAAACCTTTCCCTTACTGAAGACTACATCATAGCCTTTGTTCTCCAACATCACGATCAATACCAAGTTCTTCTTTAGTCCTGGCACATACTTCACATCTGTCAAGGTGATGAGAGCTCCATTCTCCCTATGAAAAGAAACCGTACCTTCACTTGAAACACGGTACTTTCCATCATCACCCATCTTTATGAGTATCTTGAGGTATTTCTCCTCCAAGGTATTGAATAAACTCTTATTGTTGGTCATGTGGAACGAGGCTCCACTGTCAAGAAACCAACCACACCCTGTCATCGATGAAACCATGCATGCGATGACAGTAAAATCCAATTTGAACTGAGAGGCCAATGCCTCACCTTTAGATCCTTCCTTGGATTTCTTCAATGGACAATTAGTTGAATAATGGCCCACCTCATGACAATTAAAGCATCACACTTTAGATTTGTCAATCTTCTTCCCACCATGAGAAGAACTTGATTTGGGATGAGAATCCTTCTCCTTCCCTTTATTTACCTTACTCGCAAAGACACAATTTTTTCATCCTCCTTGGATGAAGAACCATCTCTGGTGCTTCTCTTGATCTCCTCCTGCATCAGGTTTGACCACAGTCGTTCCCAATTTGACAGTTTTTCTCTTCCATTAACTGAGTCCTGGTAGCTATGCTAGCTCTTAAGAAGACTGAGGAGAGCAAGACTCACCATGTCATTATCGGCTGTCGTGATTCCTACACTTCCAAGCTCATCCCTGTAGGTGGTGAGCTTTTTCGGATATGTAGAGATCGTCTCGCCCTTTTCACACTTGATTTTCCGAAGCTTGTCTTTCAGCGCCAGCTTCCTTTGATCGCTGCTATTCTGATATAGATCCTTCAATGTTTTCCACATTGAAAATGGTGTCTCCTTCCCATGGATACTTGAAACAATGTGGTCTCGAACTCCTTCCAGAAGAATCCTCCTCGCTCTAGCCACACATTTCTTCCATTCCGCCAATTCTTGGGCATTAGCAGCTATTGGCTTGGGGACTTCTTGATCAATGAAGTCCTTCAAACCATTGTCCTCTAATACCGCTTCCATGCGATCCTTCTAGGCTATATAATTCAAGCTGCCATCCAGGGCATACTCGAGTCTCAAACCATTGAACGCCATTGGTGAAATTTGAGATGTGATAAGAATTCAATTTCTATAATCAGGAACTTCAAACTTCGAACTTCTCCCTTCTTTGTATACTGTTCTCCGCTTTGATCACCTTTGCTCTGATACCATGTAGAAATTCTCACTGTAGATCACGTGATAATGCAATTTACTAAAGCAAAATACTTGATCTACTTCTACTATCAAACTTTGTGGAAGCTTAATCAATTTGAGCAAGATCAATCATAACACATCTAATAGAGAAGAAGAAATCATACACATGAAAAACAGAAGAATACTCTGGGGAAAGCCTCAGCTAAAAACCTCGTTATTTGTATTATCATACAAGTGGAAATATCTCAGGATTACACAAAGCTTTATCTCACAAGCTATCCAGCTCTCAGTACAATCCCTCACTGCTGCTCATAGATCGAATAGAGAACACATATGCCTTCCTTTAGTCCTCCAAGCCTCCTATTTCCTTGCGCAGTTTCTCCTGGGTCCTCCAGCTGCAACCTGTGTGATTCTCACCTCACACACAACACTGACGTCTGAAATAACTGCGCAATCCTGAAGGAGTTAATTCCTTCTGCATGGATGAGTTTCCTATATAGGAAAATTCCTCCAACTGATAGAACACTCTCCCATCCTCTGATCTCAACTGGGTCTCTAACTGAACTGACATGCATGAGTTATTTATGAGAGAATATTCAGTTATCTAAAGTACACTAGTTACATGCATGCATGCATTAACTAACTGAACTCACAATTAGTTCCAAAAACTGTTGGAACTAATCTAACTGGACTTAACTCAGTTAATTGAGCTAACTAATTACAACTCAAAGTACAACCCATCATGATCTCCTTAATTAAGGGATAACTTCTTCAATCAAAGGGATAAATGTTGCATGTCTTCACATAGACTTCATGTTTGATTTTCTCCAACTAATTAACTCAAGATGAAGTAATTAATTATTTTTCAAACAGCCGCTAAGATCAAATTCGAATTTTAATTCTCAATTTTAGTTCAGGGACTAACTAAAATTGGAATGTATCCCGAAATGTTATTTATAGTAATGTTATTTTTAGCATTTCTATTTTATCATTCCTTGTTGCTATTTCCAACACTGGTACCTGAAATGCTATTTATAGCATTTCTTGTTGCTCTTTTCAACACCTTCTTAATGAACATATTAAAGTTAAAAATACATTATCTAATGCAAAAATAGAGGTTTAATGTGCTTAAGGATGGTCAGATGGGCCTTAATTTATGTCTAATCTGGAGGCCCATCACACCCCCTGCTGATAGTGTCGCTCATCCTCTGAGCAACTTAGTGACTTCATTGTGCCTCACTCATGGCCTTGGTGGCTTCCCTGATTTGTACATTCCTGCCTTTTCCCCCTTACGCAAGATGGTTTCTTTAAGATTCATGGCCTCTTACTTTTCTATAACATATTTTAGGCCTTGGACGAAAGCTAGAAAGAGATTAGAGACCTCTTGGGAATCCTCTTTCCATCACTGCAATTTGAGTTCTATTTTGATGGTGAATGCCTTCTTGCCTTTTGTTGCCTTCTTATTCTCTTTTGTGGCCTAGACGATTGCATAATGACCTTGAAGTTCTCTTTTTGATTAGGTCTCTCTTAGGTACTGTCATTTTGGTTTTTAGCACAATTTGTTTCTTTCTTCCTTCTTGTAGCAACATTTTGTCTTCCTGTAGCAGTCATTCCTTCTCTTTTAGGGTCTTCTAACTGTATGGGAGTGATGAGAAATGATGTAGAGGGTTTGGAGGATGATGCTAGGGCTTAGAGGGAGTAGTGTAGGTTTGTGAAAATGGAGAGGATGTGTTGTGTGTGTTTTTTTCAATAAATTTTTAGGGTGAGACAGAGTGTAGGGTTTGTTCTTGAAAAATATTATTTTTTCTTATGAAATGGGATGGATGAATGATGGATAGATAGTGGATATGAAGTGGATGGAGGGCTTGGAGTGCTTTGGTGACTTGGCCTTTGCACAAATTTCCTCTTTTAACTATTGTCCCCATTCCTCGAAATCATCACCCTTCATAATTTGGCTTTTCCACATTGCATGAGTGAAGGAGTGAGCTGCAATTAACTAGTTGAAGGCGACTAAGACTGCTGACCCATCCTTAGCTTATAAAACCTCATCCCTTATGCATTGAAAACAAATTTCTAACTATAATATGCTCAAGAGAAGAGGTCAAGAATATTGCATACCTGCACCTACCTTATGGTTTTTGGAGAGACATGCATGCTGCTGCTGAGTTGATGATCGATCCATGGTCCTCTGGAGGTGATAATTTCCTTTGTTTGCTTCTGTACAAGTCTTCATAGCTTGGTAATTCTAAACCTTTGTCTTCCAGTTACCATGAGCAAGTTATCTTAGTCAAATCCGTCTTTCTTGGAGTGTTGGGCTTGGCCATGAGTGATGTTCACCTTCCTTATACCTTATTCCACCACTAGACACCTTTCCCACACTTTATTTCACCTTATGTACATTCTTATAGCTTTCGGTTTGTTTCCTATAGTAAACTAGGACATCTTGTAGTACTGTAGGAAACCCTGTAGCAGCATGTTTAAACCTATATCTGCCAAATGGTATACTAGATTGACATGAAATTTTTTGAGCATGTTGCCATCATCCTTATGCACCTCCCCATAAAAAATGTTTTGCCAATGGATGCACGAATATTGAGAAAAATAAAAAATGGTTGAAGTTGATGGAGGTCGATTTCTTGGAAACCATGCACTGGAATTTTCTGAAATTGCTTGGGCATGTTACAATTACCCATATGCATCTCCCCATGAAACAACTTTTTAAATGTATGCACGAATATTTAAAAAAATAAAAAATGGTTGTAGGTGACGGAGACCGATTTCTCTAAAATTGTGCACTAAAATTCGTTGAAATCGCTTGATCATGTTACCATCATCCATATGCATCTCCACTTGAAACAACTTGGCAAATGGATGCATGGTTTTCAAGATATGACAAAAATAATTGTTTGCTCTATGTATTTCTGTTTCCTGTAGTAAAACAGAGTCTTCCTGTAGTATTTTAGGACAATAAGGAAAATGAATGGGAAAATCTTGGGAATGATGGGTGGATGGTGGAAATAGATGAGGGTGATGGATTGGCATGACCTTGGTCCTGTTGGAGCATTTGATTAAAGGAGGAGAAAGTCAAAATTTGACTTCTTTTGACTACGCTTGTGATCAACTTTTCTTTTGGTGGCTAACTTGTTTTTGTTGCTTGCAAAGGTTGGAGAGCACCTGCATTCATGACAGAGAGATACATGGAGCGATATATATATATATATATATATATATATATATATATTCTTCTAGGCCTACTAGCTGCCTCAATGAGGTTTTCAACTAATAGGTCTGCGTAGGCGCCTCAAAGGATGCTTTCACCTAGGATTTTTTTTCTTTCTCATTTTTTCTCTTTTTTCCAACCCATTGACCGCCTCATGGAGGTTTTCAATCAATGAGCCAATCTCAGGCACCTCAAAGGAAGTTTTCACTTCAGATTTTTTTTTCTTCCTATTTTTTTATTTTTTATTTCTTTTCCTATCCTACTCTACTTGAAAAAACAAAATCATTTTCAAGTTTAGGAATACTTTTAATGGAGCCACTTACATAATTGGATGAAAGATAAAATCAAGTGAAGTCTCAAAACATATTCTTTCACATGTACCTGAATGTAAGAGACCAAATTCTTTGAATTTGATGATATCAAGCACAGTTGAAGAAGAGAGTATTGCTGCAACTTAGTGACTGTCTGGAACCATATTTCAATATAGTTTTGATGCCCCTGGTCCACTTGCTGATTTGGATAATATTAGATGTCTTCTTCTTCCATTAAATTTAGATCTTCTTATTTTTGTTGATTATTCTGTTGAACACATAGAGGATCTGACGGTAAACATGAGGGCACATTCCCAATCTCTAGTTCTAATGTCTTCTCTTCGTCAAGTGCAGCCCATGATTCTTTGGTCTTCTCATTTGAATCTTATTTTTCTGCATGTTGTTCTTCAATGATATCAAGAGAATCTCTTTTTCGTTATACTCTTCTTGAGCTAAGATGAATACCATTTAGAACAATAGGAGATGTTTGGAAGTGTTGTACCTTAGCATTGTAAGTGGGTTGAGCTACTTCATTGTGTGGGTTCGAAAATGGTGATACATGTATTTGAGTGGGAGTGGATATTTGAGATGGATGTGGTTAGGGTTGTGGTTGTGGTGGAGGTGAATGGTAGGGATAACATGGAGTTGGGTATGGAGGATATTGAGAAAAATATTGAGGATATTATGGATAGGTCTCATAAGTTCCTTGCCAACCTTGTTGGCAAGATTGGTTTTAGGGTTGAGATGGTCAAGGTTGCCAAGGAAAGGGTGTGTTCCAATTACTTTGAGATAGATGTGCATAAGCTTGAAATTGTGAATTAGACTCTTGCATCATATCAGGTTGAATAAGCTTCCATGGTCCTCTTGGAGCTACATAACGTAGCTGCATTGACAATTGACTTGCTCCATTGTCCTCTTGGTAAACTTCCTTCAACCTTGGTAATGGGAGGAAATATTTAACATCATGTGATTTTGCATGGACAACACAAATATCAACATATTCTTTTTTCTCATTTTTCATTCTTAACATTTCTACTTGTTTGGTTAGATTGCTAAGAATTTATGTTTTAAAGTCATCAAATATATTTCCAAGTTTAGCTTGACTTACCGATCTTGATGTTGATTTACTTACTCTTGTCCTTCCTTTTGATATGTGTTTGCATGTTTCACAAATTTCTTCAAATGATAATTGGTATACATCCCCTCTACTCATGAGATCAAGGATATCAATCCACTCATCCCTAATTGTTCTAAGTAAGAGGGATTTTAGTGTGTCGAATCCTAAATGATGTAGTTTTTCCCTCTTAACGTTATACATGAACCACTCTACTAGATCCTTAAGAATCTCATCTTGTTTTTGATTCATTCTAAAGATTTTTTTATTTAAGATCACGATCTTTATATTTTTCTAGAAATATCTTTTGCATCTCACTCTATGATCTTATTGAATTAGTCCCTAAACTCGTGAACCATTTAAAATATTTATCCTTCAATGTTTCCAGAAAAAAACTCAACTTTTGAGTGTTTAGTAAGTAACCATAAGATCTACAAAGGATTTCAAATTCAAAGAGACAGGTTTCCGGATCCTTTAACCTCATACCATGGAAGTTTGGAAGGAAATATGGAGGGATTTTTTTCATATGCACACTAACATCAGTATCTTGAATGGGAAATCCAAGAGGATCTTCCTCATTGTCACCATCTCCATCCATTTCTCCTACATTCTCTATAACCTCTTCTTCTTCTACCTGCAAAAATGAATGGTGATGTGGCTCTTACTGCACCACGTGATCAAATGGGGGGGTTGGTGTTGGAGAAATATTTTTAATCTTTTTTTTTTAATAAGAATGCTAATGCAATGCAATTTTCTGTTTTTGAAATTAAATATGCCTAATGCAATTTTTTTGTTTATGCAAAAATTGAAAGAGATGAATCAACTAGGGAAGAAAACAATCCATACTTTGACACTTGCTCGGCAACGACGCCAAAAAGTGATGAGCCTCGATATTGCAACAAGAATGCATCAACTCCCAAGGCTACCAACTTTAATTATCAACCTAGGGTTCGTATAAACTTAAGAGGTATTAGAATTGTATGTGCAACATACAATGTGTCATTCCTTCGTTGTCATGATGTAATAGAATGCATGTAATGAAATCAAATCCTAAACTAATTGCAAGAAATGAAATGCTTGAAATGGAAACCTTAACCTATTGCAAGAAATAAAATACAATGAAAGAAACCTATTCTAATTACATAAAATAAATATCATGAACTAAATGCCAACCATTACATTTCAAAGAGTTTAGATCCATTAACAAAATTCATTGGATGTGGCAATCATCATTGTATTGTCTATTTCATAAATTTGTTCATTAGCTCAAAACGCTGAAATGTTTTGCATGGGTAAATAGGAAAGTCCTAAGTGGCCTTTAGTCTTTCCTAATCATTGATTTAGAGCCTAGGGGTCATGATTCAACCCTAAGGGACCAAAACCATTCTTTTTGAGCAAAATTGGACAAGTATATACACGTTGGAAGAGTACTACAGGAAACAACAGATTTACTACAGGAAACTATAATTCACCAAATGACTAACCAAATCAAATCCAAATTGGATGGCATAAATTTTTTTATTGACTAGGATGTCTTAGGTATCCATTCCAATTGGAATCACTCAAAAATACCTATGTTAACCCATGCTAAAAAAAACAAAAAATTACTAGTCCAAAATCTAGAAATTCGAGAACTACTAAGCTAGTAAATCTATCAAATACCTAACCTAATCAAGTGAAAATGCAATGGGGTATTTTTTGTTATTAACTATAATATTTTTTTGATCTAATGCAAGTGGAATCGATTCAATTGAAGCTCGTTAGCATGCTTTAAAATAGCAGAAATTTAATGTTTTTTGCCACAAGGGAAGTCTAGAAATCTAGATTTAGGAATAAGAAAATTAATCCAAGTAGCTCAACGATTACTACGACCGTCCAAAGCTATTTCAATGATGAAATTATGCTTATGGTCCTGAAAAATAACTTACTTCAACCATTTAACCCAATCCTAGAATAGGAAATCATTAATACTAAATGCAGAAATAGAAAAAAGACAAGAACAAGAGATGCATGTGAATAGGAAGTGAAAGAAAGAGAAGTAAATGATACAAGAAGGATTTGATGCTCCTGGGATGGCCAAGCCCAAGGAAAATCAGAGTCCTATGGAGGAGACCAAGATTTAGAAGCTGAACATGCATCAATCTTCATTATTTCCATCAATATAATCACATCCTTGTAGAAAATGAAAGTGGAGCTACAAAAATACGAGTTCTCTCCATAAGAAGGCTAATAAAAATCAACCCCTAGAGACAAATTCGACTTGGTACTTATACAAAATGATTAGGAATCATTCCCCATGAAAGGAGTGTTGCGCGGAATGAATCGATCTTGCGGACAAGATAGACCTTCCTAGAATCTAAAGAAGACCTAACGACAAGCAAACCAACCAGACACTATCTTTCTCTAAATATGCTTCAATTAACAATAGCAAACAAAGGTTTTTAGGGCCTACCTTTGGTCCAACGCAAGCTTGTGGATGCCCTCGCTCCTTTGATCCAAATGAGCTCCTTTTCGCGAATCTGCAAACATAAACAAGGCAAACACATTAAATAGCACCTGAAAAACCAATTGCATAAAACATATTTAACATGAAAGTCAAGGAGTCCATGAAACAAATAACATAAGATACTTGTTGAGAAAAATGAGTTTGATTGTATTAATTCAAAAGAAGAAGAACCTTACAACCTTTGCCTTGACGTTGTACAAGCTCCTCCCAGGGTCCAACAAGATGTCTCCTCTACTTTGACAAGTTTCACTCACTCTCCAATAGAACCAAGAGGTATGTGATCTCTTCTCTCAAGCTCAACCAAAGAGTCTCAATTTCACCAGCATTTACCCTCAAAATGTTCAGCTTCTAACCTCCCTAGTCCTCACCCCAATGCCTGTATTTATAGTGCAATGGAGGAAAGTGACTAGGTCCTCCTTCAAAGGGATAAAGCCCTCCTTCAAAGGGATAGCTCCTTTAGTCAAGGGATTAGCTCCTTCTCTTTTGGGATGCATGAACCACCTCAGAGCGAAAAATACACGTCAAAATTCCTTCTAGAAAACTCTAGAATTAACCCAAAGTGAGTTTTTTAAGATAAAACTTGCGCCTTTTGACTTTCACAGGGGTCTGCACCTACACCGTTAGGAACAGAGCGGGTAGGTACGCAGCTTTTGTACACAGAAGGTGCGGGACCGCAGGTGACCATGAGAGAAAGTGCGGAACCAGAGTTACATTGATTTTTAATGTCTTTCTCCCACTTCCAAAGCTTGATTTGAAGAGCTGAGGTCTTAGACTTGCTTAGGAGGACAGTATAAGTGATGATAGACCCATACTGACTGCAAATAATCATGGTGACGATATTTTTGTGTAACAGATTGCCCCCTAAAGTGCGAAGTCTGTAGTAGATGAGGATTTCATTTATCATATAGGAAGAGTGAAGTACTTTATCATTTCGAGGATTATCTTGTGGAGAGCCCGGTCGGAACCTGTAAAAACATTCAATGCAAGATATATATATGAGATCATATCATTGCTGAGCTAGGCATTCCCATACTCAGATCAAAACTAATTAGAAACCTATCTACTGTCTGATACATGAATGATCTTGTAAAACATCATAAGTATAGACTCGTGTGAACACAGTATGGACGCATCCATCTGTTTATGAATAGTCCACAACATAATGAATACAAAATTCCTCGCAGCCTGGATGGTGGAAACTAGATCCAAGGTCTTCATTTCTATATCCCGAAATAGTACGATTCTATCCATGCGAATAAATGTGTTGATGTCGAACATGGTAGAAACCACTTGATTACCAGTCAATGATGTAAACTGTTAACGAGTGTGAGAGAAACCACCAGTGATGTCAATGGCTCTCAAAGTACCCAGTACAATCCACGAGATGTGGGTAGATGTGTTGATGTCGAACATGTCACGGAATCCTTCGATCGAAAGTCAATGATGTAAACTGTTGTCAAAGGCGAGAAACCTGCCATTGAGGCATGCAGATTTCAAGGTACTGATGATTCCTAGATCATCTTTCTAGATAATGTGCTGATGTCGATAGAAAGTGATCCGTCGTAGGCAAGCCCACAACACGAAATCATAGATCAAGTTGAAGAAATTTAGTTGCAAGGACTGACTCAGGGATGGTCAAGATGGATGACAGATATTTTGCAAATGAATGGCTTATTGGCAGTGACCTCTTGAACACATAACGACACAACAGATGGCTTGGTGACAATTGACCCAAAGTTAATACCCAGAAACCGGTTGAAGACTTTCAATGTGGTTTGATCAACTGTTAAGCAAAGGATTTCCCAACCCAGGTGAATAAAACTGTCGTGTTCAAGAGTGGTTACAAAGTATGACAAACAGACTCATTTTCCTCTCTTTTCCCCCACCATTTCTGGCAAGTACCTCTTTATTTTTGACAAGCTTGAGGAGGATAACATTTGCTTGATTATAAGCTCATCCTTCGGATGAGTCCAACTTAGTTTAGATTCGAACCCTAAGAAGGAGTGGTTCGTTCCTGTTTGTAATTGAACAGGTCCTTTACTGTGAAATTTTAACGAGTCCAGTATAGGAGAAACTCGGTGTTTTTCAATTTTAGAGAGTCTGAAAAAACTTAAGAAGACTCCAGGGTTGACCTTTTTCGTAAATTTGTGTCTCCCAAGCCCGAAAAAGTATAAAATAATACTTGAGAGAACTGCTTGATCTTTTACGACCAAGGAGTACTTTTTGTTATTAGTGTCACTGACCCGAAAAAGTAAAAAGCGATCAATGACACGTCGTTTTATAACCAATATCGAATTTGAAACGACAAAAATCCGACAATCTTTTCATGTTTTTTAGGGTCGGAAAAGAGCTGTAAGTGGACCGTCTTTTAATTCCGTTTTAACGAGTGTAAAAGAAACGCTCGACAATCTTTTCATGTTTTAGGAGTCAGAAAAGGGCTTAAAGATGACTCTAAGGTTTCACTTTTTCGTAAGTTTTAACGAGTTCGAAAAAATGATAAAAATGTACTCATGGTTTTCATTTTTTCGTAAGTTTTAATGAGTTCGAAAAAATGATAAAAATATACTCATATGGCCGACTTTCAATTTAATTTACGAGTAGGAAAAGGCGGAAAGAACTCAACATTTTCATTTGTTTTATGAGAATGAAAGATAGCAAAATAATCTCGGGATTTTCATGAGTTGAACGAGTCTTGAAAATAACTGAAATTGACTGGAGATAGGTTTCATTTTTACAAAAGCTTGAAACAGAGAAAAACTATGCTTCAAAGTAGTTTCATTTTTACACAAGCTTGAAACAGAAACTATGCTTGTTATAAGTTCGCATGCCCCCAGCATAATGACGCCAATCAAGGTACATGCCCCCCAAGCTTCATTTCATTCAACCAGGTGGATGAAATGAAGGTTTACTTTCGAAATCTTGGAAAGACTCGTGGGAGTTGTTTCATTTTTTAGTGATGTTGACACAGGAAAAGAACTATCCTCAAAACCCTTGTTTCATTTTTTAAACGAGCTTGACACAAGATAAGGAACTATGCTCATGTCTACTCTCTACAATCTACCTATATAACCTACAATCTACCTGATTCATTTTTTAATGAGGTTGACTCAGTAACAGGAACTATCCTCTAACCATCCTGTTTCATTTTTTAACGAGGTTGGTACAGGAAAAGAAACTATCTTCACAACTCACTAATCATGGCTTCCAACTGGAAGAAAGACATGTCAATGGATACACCTTGATCATGGCTTCCAAGAGGTCTTCATCAGAAGGAAGAATAGTTCTTTGGAAGGAACACATGTCAAGGGACTCAAAAGGGATGAGAACATCGTGTTCAAGAAATCCCATAGAGTTTTCCATGTCAATTACCGGATCTAAATCAAAGGAAGATGAGCAAACAGTGAGAATCTCACTTACATCGGTAACTGAAAACATGGGACCAGTTTCCACATAATTAACCCGTGGCGGGGTAGATGCCACTTTAGAATCAGGAACATTTAGGGGTGTCATATTATTGGTAGTTGAAACAAGACTAGGGAACGAAAGCTGGTCTACAGTCACAATACTGCCATTGTGAGGGAAAGACATCACGCGAAAGAGTGTCGATACGACAACTTTCATTGCATAAACATAGTCTCGCCCAAGGAGTAAATTGAAATCCAAGGGACCTCGAACTACCATAAGATCAATACAGACAGTTTTACCTTCCAAGGTAATGGGAAAATTAGGAAGGATCCCTAAAGGTTCACTAATGGTTCTATTAAAAGCTTTTAGATTCTGCGTAATAGGTGCAAGCTGAGGGGAACCCAAAGCTTTCCAAGCAGTTGAGGATAAAATACTAACAGAAGCACCTTCATCTACCTGTGTGCGATGCATGTCCCTACCATCAGCCTTAACAATAATTTGGAAAGGGATGGAGGAAGGAAGACGAGGTTCTGTCAATCTATTCCAATCAAAGAAAAAGACCTCAATACTTGGAGGGGGTTCTGTAGAAACAGGTGAAATGCCCCCCGGCGTAGAGGAATCTGATGTAACAAAAAGAACCTGAGCGGTATGAAGTTCACTCTCTAAAGGGAAAGTGGGATCGAACGAATGTGAAATTGAATCGACCACTTGATCAACTAATGGATCATCAACCTGAGTGACAGGAGTTTCACTCTCCAATGGAAGAGTGTGATCGACTGTACTTGAAATTAGATCAATCACTCCATCAGTTGACGGTAGGTTGGGAGAAAGTTTACGGTAACCAGCTGGAAATTCTTTCTGTGGAACAGTAAGGGTTTCCAACAATTTTGAGGCTTCATCCATGTGAGGGCAAATGTGAGTTTGATTACTCCCTTTGCATAACTTACAAGGAAACCTAACTTTACCCTTTTTCCGAGGAACCTGACTATCACTAGTAGATGGTTCAATGGAAAGTTGATGAGATTTTTCTGACCATACTTCCAAGACCTTTGGAATACCAGGACAATTGATAAGGAAGTGGTCACCCTTACAAAGCCTGCAAGGGTATTTGGGTTTACGATGCATGTCGGAGTTTTCCTCAACACAACTAACACTTACAGTCGTGGTTGGTTGGTTGACCTCTTTCTTATCTTGCTTCTTCTTCTTCTTCTTCTTCCCTTTCTTCTTCTTCTTAGCCACTTGGTTACTAGCATCAAGGCTTTTACCAAGCGAAGAGGAAGAAATGGAGGAAGAAAAATTAGGCGAAGAAGGTAAAGGGTCAATAGAAGGTTGGTGATGTTGAGATGGTGAACTCTGTTGAGGTGAAGCAGTCAGTTGAGGTGGAACAATTGGAGTATTTGGGGCCAACGAAGTTGAAAATAAGCATATCGGTAAACCTATTGTAAATCCAGGTAATGACAAAGTAGCCATATAAGGAGGACCAACATTTCCAAAGAAAGGAAAAGTACTAGGATCCTCGTTAAGAGGGGTTCCTTGGTCGATAAATTCTGGAACATTTGCCATTTTATTCAACTTCAGTGAATTTTATTAACAATTTAAAACTAAAATTAACAATTCACAATTCACACCTAACAATTAAAATTCACAATTCACACCTATGGTCTCTAAAAGTAAAAACCAACAAATTATCACACGCTATCAAATCTAGGAGTCAAACCACACACAAACAGTAACTTTCCGTACCGAAAACACTAGTTGGTGATGAAATCCAACCTTGCAAAATTCAATACAGAAATGGCGGTTGGAACAGTTACCCCGACAACCTGCTTAATGAATAGACGGGCACAAGTTCCTCCACTTAACCGTCTCGAGTGAAGAGAACCCCCCAGAAAATTCAAGTGAGTCTAGCCGACGTCTGCTCCAGGTACAATGGGATCTTCCCACCACTGTCACCTTAGGAAGAATCCTAAAGAATATGGTCACTAAGGTTACCAATCGAAACAAATATACCTGGGGGAACAGTCTATGATCCAATACGCACGCAAGGGCAGAGTAGCAAGCTCAATCCCCTTGAAGGCTCCTTGACATAATCCAAGGTTTACCAACAAGTGACCCCAAGCTCCTCGATAATGGTTAATCCGAGGTTTACCGTTTTTAATACGTGAATATCTGGCATCGTTCCCAATGAGGAAGGATTAATTCCCACACTGGTTCGGACACGATCTCGTGCTTCTCCTTTAAGAGGAGCTTTCCCAGAGCATAGATGTAACGATTGGGTTTCTTCCCTACCACAAGATACAACTACTTGTTTGTTTTTATTGTCTTGGAGAGTTAATTACTCTCCTACTCCAAGACACTAGCCTAAGCTAAGTTGGTGTATCAGAGCCCTAGAAATGTAAAAATTACTAGATGAATTTTAATTAAGCACTGTGTTATTTAGGCTGTTATTACTCAAAAGGGTAAATGGATACGAAACCAATGGTGTTATGACCCGACTCGAAATCACTAAAAAGATGCACCTAAGATGATTTAAACAATCTTTTCTCTTCGATGAACTTCTAAACTAAGAAAGAGTTTGAGAATGCAAATACTTTGTAAACACAAATCTTTCTCAATTAAACAAATTAAAAGAAGAGCTTTTCCCTTTCCAAACCACTCAAAAACGAGACAACTAGCTATTTCACACAAATTTCCCTTTTCTTTTCAAAGCACTTAATCACTACAAAATCAAACTTTTCCAAAAGAGATTTTTTTTATATTTTGTAAATAAAACACTCAAAACTAATGAAAATGACTAACTTTGAGAGCTACAAACTATAAAAAGCTACTTGAAGTCAAAGCCTACTAAAAGTCTTTTTGAGGATGTTTTACTTAGCTAAATGTGAGCTAAGGACTAATTTATGCAGAATCACAATTAGTCAAAAAACAACTAATCTTTCGTTTTCTTTTTGTAAAAATAAAAATTCCAAACTTTCAACTACAAGCTTTTCGAAATTTTGAAATGAGAAAACTCAAAGCGAATGCCTCAACAAGGGGAGATTTCATAAATGGTCAGACTCACAAGAAGACCAGTAGACACCAAGGTAATCTGAGGTCCCTAGGGCTTCTAAGCTCAGAGCCACTACACAACCAAAAACGAAAAACAAACCCAACAAGCGAAATTCCTAGGAATTCCACCTAAAACCCTAATGCTAATGAAATCAAACCAAGGAAAGTTTTTGACAGGGAACAAGCAGATGTGGGCAATGGCTAAAACCTATAAACAAATCCTAAACAGATAAAAAAGAGAAAAAATTAAAAATTTTCAAATTTTTGACAGGGTACGCAGGCAACCTGTTTACACAGGTGCGTCCACGCTCTGTGCACAAAGCAAAAGTGCGTACAGGTACACACTGTGCTTAACTCAGAGGGTGCGTACCTCTCCCAAAACTATGAAAAATGAAAACTAACTCAAAATTAACTAAATTCACCCAATCCCACAATCATCAAGTCAAAAACAGAAACAGAAAATACAGTTTCTCAGGTCAAAGTATAGACAAAGAAAACAATCAAGTCCCCAGTGGAGTCGCCATTCTGTCGCGCGGAATGAGTCGATCTTGCAGACAAGATAGACCTTCCTAGAATCTAAAGAAGACCTAACGACAAGCAAACCAACTAGACACTATCTTTCTCTAAATATGCTTCAATTAACAGTAGCAAACAAAGGTTTTTAGGGCCTACCTTTGGTCCAACGCAAGCTTGTGGATGCCCTCGCTTCTTTGATCCAAATGAGCTCCTTTTCGCGAATCTGTAAACACAAACAAGGCAAACACATTAAATAGCACCTGAAAAACCAATTGCATAAAACATATTTAACATGAAAGTCAAGGAGTCCATGAAACAAATAACATAAGATACTTGTTGAGAAAAATGAGTTTGATTGTATTAATTCAAAAGAAGAAGAACCTTACAACCTTTGCCTTGACGTTGTACAAGCTCCTCCCAGGGTCCAACAAGATGTCTCCTCTACTTTGACAAGTTTCACTCACTCTCCAATAGAACCAAGAGGTATGTGATCTCTCCTCTCAAGCTCAACCAAAGAGTCTCAATTTCACCAGCATTTACCCTCAAAATGTTCAGCTTCTAACCTCCCTAGTCCTCACCCCAATGCCTGTATTTATAGTGCAATGGAGGGAAGTGACTAGGTCCTCCTTCAAAGGGATAAAGCCCTACTTCAAAGGGATAGCTCCTTTAGTCAAGGGATTAGCTCCTTCTCTTTTGGGATGCATGAACCACCTCAGAGCGAACAATCCACGTCAAAATTCCTTCTAGAAAACTCTAGAATTAACCCAAAGTGAGTTTTTTAAGATAAAACTTGCGCCTTTTGACTTTCACAGGGGTCCGCACCTACACCGTTAGGAACAGAGTGGGTAGGTACGCAGCTTTTGTACACAGAAAGTGCGGGACCGCAGGTGACCATGAGGGAAAGTGCGGAACCAGAGTTACATTGATTTTTAATGTCTTTCTCCCACTTCCAAAGCTTGATTTGAAGAGCTGAGGTATTAGACTTGCTTAGGAGGACAGTATAAGTGATGATAGACCCATACTGACTGCAAATAATCATGGTGACAATATTTTTGTGTAACAAGGAGGAAGCTTTGCCCACCAAAATCCCTTGATTAGTGGGTCTAGTTCCCAATACTAGGAATCTGCATTGAATGGCAGGGAACGCATTCCCAGATTTTCTCAGTCATTGGAGCTCTAGAATCTGTGCCATAATTCCAGAATATATTGTTGATTTATTATTGAATATTGATCCTCCTATAGTAGGGAGTAGGTTCCTAGATTATCTCCTCCAAATATCCATATTTTGTCCAATATTCTCATAATATTCCACAAAAATAAATAATATTAGGCACAAATATACAATTATCCACAAACCTTTTTAATGAACATATAAAAGTTAAAAATACATTATCTAATGCAAAAAGAGAGGTTTAATGTGCTGAAGGATGGTCAGATGGGTCTTAATTTATGTCTAATTTGGAGGCCCATCACTAAGAAGAGAGTTCATCACTCGGTAAAAGCTTGTGTATTTGAGCTGAATGGTATGCCTACAACAACACATCTGAATGTAGTGCTATGGGGATCATATAATATGCTTTTGGGTATGGATTGGTTGTATCTTCACAGGACCAAAGTAGATTGTTATGACAAGGCCATTGAGTGTCTGGATGATAATGTGGAAAATAGAATCTTGCAGGGAAAGAAGAAGCCTACATCAATTAGAATGATTACAGCTATGTAGGCTAAGCACAATTGCAGGAAGGGGTGTGTAATGTTTTCAGTTCATATTTCCAGTGACAAGGGTAAGGATGTTGAGGATGCAAAATATTCAAGAGGTACCTTCTATTGTAGCAGTTTCAGGACGTGTTTCCATTAGAGATTCCAGAGTTGCCTTTTCACAAGGAAGTGGACTTTTCTATTGAGTTGGTACCAAGGGCAACACTAACATCAAAGTCACCTTACCAAATGAGCACACCAGAGTTAGTAGAGTTGAAGTTGCAGTTGAAGAAAATGCTTAATAAGGGATATATTAGGCCAAGTGTATCGCCTTGGGGTGCACCCATATTGTTAGTAAAGAAGAAGGATGGTACTCTCAAGTTGTGCATTGATTAAATGCAATTGAACAAGGTGATAATTAAGAACATGTACCCATTGTTGAAGATTGATGACTTGTTTGATCAGGTTAAGGGAGCAACAATGTTCTTGAAGATTGATCTAAGATCATGATGTCATCAGGTATGCATCAAAGAAGAGGACATCTACAAGACTTCTTTTAACACCAGGTATGGGAATTATGAGTTTGTTGTGGTTCCTTTTGGTTTGACTAATTGATTCGAACATAAATAGAAACGCAACAACTTACAAATATAATCATAAACACAAAGATGCAGCAGAAAAATACTTCATTTCATTAATAGAAAAATATTGAACTATGCTTACAAACAAAATGGAAAGAAGATAGCTTAGGCGATGATAACTTATATGTGAGAAGAGATCTGGTGGCTACATGCCTCTAAACTGTGTTACACTAAGGCTCAAGGGCCTATTTATTATTGGAAAACATGAGAAAACCTTAAACAACTAAAACCCTAACCCTACATGCCTCTGAAGTGTGTTACAATGAGGCTCAAGGGCCTATTTATTATTGGAAAACATGAGAAAACCCTAAAAAACTAAAAACCTAACCCTAAGAGATGTAACACCAAGAGTTTGTGGGCCTCGTTAGGGTTAGTTGGGCAACCAACTTCCTGGGGTCGTAACTTAGTCATATTATCTCCATTTGGTGTGTACGATACCTTGTTGGAAAGGTCTTGCCAAGTACTACAAGTTTTGTCAAAGGCCCTTGCCTATGGCTATGGGCCTGCCGCAGACCCAAAAAACCCCCGATTAGGGGGTCAAAACTGCTCCAAAAGTTCACAACTCAAAAAACTACTAAAAATAGTAAATGTTAAAATGAACGAGGAAACTGATGAAACTGGCTGGGTGGGGTCTAGGTGGAATAGGCGGGTGGCCACCAATATCCACCTAGATCACTAATGCCCCAACTATTTTTATGTGCTTGATGAATAATGTATTGCGTCTTTATCTAGACAAGTTTGTTATTGTATTCATTAGTGATATATTGATATATTCTAAGAATGAGGAAGAGCATGTAGAACACTTAGCAACATTGTTGAGATTGCTAAGAGAGAATAAGTTTTATGCCAATTTTAGCAAGTGCATCTTATTTTAGACAAAGGTACATTATTTGGGACATGTTGTTTCTAAGGAAGGCATAGCAGTGGATCCAGAAAAGATAAGGGCTATCATGGAGTGGGAAGCTCCTAAGAATGTGGATGAGGTCAAATCATTTATGGGGTTAGCAGGTTACTACAGGAGGTTCATTAGGAACTTCTTACGGAACACATATACAATCAAATCATTGCAGAGCAAAGGTAATAAATTTGAATGGACAAAGGAATGTGTAGCTAGTTTTGAGCAGTTGTTGAAAAATGCTCAAGTTCTTAAGATTATAGATTCAGATAAAGAGTTCATGGTGTGTACAAATGCATGTATGAGAGGACTCGGTGGAGTCTTGATGCAAGAGGAATGAGTGGTGTGCTATGAGTCCGGGAAATTGAATGAGAATGAGAAGAACTATGTGACTCATGATCTTGAGTTGGCAACTATTGTTCATTCCATGAAGATGTGGAGGCATTATCTTCTTGGGAGGAGGTTTGTATTGATGAGTGATCACAGTGGGTTGAGATATCTATTTTACCAACCGAATTTGAATTCCAAGCAAGCTAGATGGTTGGCCATGATCAGTGAGTTTGATTTCGAGGCCTTGTACATTAAGGGTAAATAGAACAAGGTTGTAGATGCTCTTAGTAGAAGAGTGTGGGTGAATCATATAACAGCTATGATTTCTTATGGGACAGATTTATAGGATCATATCTTACAGGCAGGACAATAGGATGATAGGTACAAGGACCTTAGGCATAGGTTACAACAAGGTATAGGTGATCAATATGTGGACTATCATCTCATGACAGATGGTTTGGTGAGATTCAAAGAAAATATCTATGTGTCGATTGACAGTGGCCTCAAGAAGTTTATCTTGAAGGCGTTTCATGTCAAGCCATATTCAAGTCACCCAGGATATCAGAATATGTTGACATTAGTGAAGAAGTTCTACTATTGGCTGAATCTGAAGAAGGAATTGGTAGAGTTTGTGGTTAGATGTTTGTACTATCAGTAGATGAAAGTAGAGTGTAAGCATCTAGGTGGGTTGCTTCAGCCTATTTTGATTCCACAATGGAAATGGGAGGTCATTTCCATAGAGGTCTTTCGAGGACATTGAGGTAACATGATTCTATCATGGTTGTGATTGATAGGTTGAGTAAGGTAGCTCACTTCATTCGAGTGAAGACTACTTATTCAACTAGTGAAGTGGCACATGTCTTCATCAGGGAGATAGTGAGGTTGCATGGTGTTTCAAAGAAGATTACATTAGACAGGGATGCTAAGTTCACTTCGAAGTTTTGGAAGGAGTGGTTTGTAGGTTTGGGGAAAAAGTTGGCCTTCAGTACAACTTATCATCCACAGACAGATGAACAGATTGAAATGGTCAACAGGGTTTTGGAGGATATGATGAGGATGTACGTCATGCACCAGTAGAGTAGATGAGAGGAGTACCTTCCATTAGTTGAGCTTGCTTACAACAATGGTTACCAGGAGTCGCTGAGGATGAGTCCGTTTGAGGAATTGTATGGGTGGAGTTGTAATACTCCCATCAGTTGGAGTGATCCAATGAACATGGTCCTTATTTGACCAGATATGTTGGTGGAAATGGAACATGAAATGTAGGTTATAAATAAGAATATAAAGGCAGTATAAGACATACATAAGATTTATGTAGACCAGCATAGGGCATTTAAGGAGTTTCATGTTGGGGATCATGTGTATTTTTGCATCCAGCCAAAGAAGAGCTCCTTGAGGATTGGATCATGTGCCAAGTTGGCACCACGATATTGTGGGCCTTTCGAGATCCTTGAGAGGATTGGACCAGTGGCCTATAGACTTGCACTTCCTTCGATAGTGAAATTCCATGATGTTTTCCATGTTTCATTGCTTAAGAGATATGTGAAGAATGTTGATCATGTTATTAATTGGTATGTATAGCAGGTGGAACTAAAAGGAGAATTCCAGCTGGAACCTCAGTGTATATTGCAACGAAAACAACTCATGCTCTGGAACCGAGCAATCAAGCAAGTTAATGTGTAGTGGAAGCACTTTGGGCTTGATGAAGCTACATGGGAGATGGATGATCAGATGCAGGCTATGTATCCTTCATTGTTTGCTGGTGGAGGAAAATGAGTTTTTGAATTTGTACATATTTATGTATGGTTACTATCGTTAGTACTGAAATGAGTTGTGTTATAAAGCTCCAATAAGCGATATGGTTGTCGTGTTGTCATGATTGTCATGATGGTTTTTCTTTTGAGCAAGTTGTTCATTGTAAATACTACAACGAGCTAAGTTATAAAGCTCCATAGGTAGTAGGCTTTTGGTTTTTAGTGGTTTTGCTGGTTGTAGGTGTCACAGAACACCGAGGACAGTTCTCCCTTAAGGGGGAGGGGTTTGCAACAACCTTGGGTTAAAATTTCATGTAATAGAGTTAATAAAGAAAAAATAAGACCAAGGTCACATGATAATTATTCCATGCTGAATTTTGGGCAAAACATCCTAGTGGGCATCACTTGTTGTGTATTATGGCTAAGGGGAATTTAGTAAAGACAGTGGCAAAGGATTTGAAAAGGCAAAAAGACATTATTTGTATTTTATTTATGAAAATAAATGAAAATAGGGGAAAAGGGAGGTGAAAGGTCACAGGTTGCATGTGAGGAGGAAATTGAAGGAAATTGAGGAAAATGAAGAAATTGGAGGCATCAATAATAAAAAGACACTAGAGTATCAGTTTGGGGCATTTTTTTCAGTTTTTTTTTGGAATCAGTATCAGAGAGGAGAAGAGCACCAAGAGGAGAAGGAAAGTAAGCAATAAAAGGAAGGATAAGGACAACAAAGGAAGGACAAGGAAAGTAAAGGAAATCAAGGATCAAGCAAGAAAAGGTTGGATCAAGCAACTTCAGTGGGAATAATTGCAGGTAACAGGTTGCATGTATGATTTCTTAGCTAGTTTTGGCATGCATGGTATATGCATGTGTGTATTTTGTTCATTTGATGTCATTGGCATGGGTTTTGTCGGTTTTCAACAGTGGTTTTAGCCTTGCCTTGCCATTTCCAGATAGCCATGTGTGATGGGATTCTTTCTTGGTTGAGCTTTGGATTACTGAAAGGTTTTAGATTTGGGTGAGGAGGTCTCAGGAAAATATCAAGGGTTGGGGGTGGGGATGGTTTTCTCCCAGAATCCCTTAACAGGTGGGTGGAGACATGAAAATTCCTCAAGGGATGGTGTAGGAATTCTAAGGAATCCAAGCTCGATTTGGTTTTGTTATCTCAGGACCGGTTTAGGTGAGATCACAGTATGGTGAGGGTGGAGGTGGTTTAACCTCTGGATTCCCTTGGTTATTTATGGATTGGTTTATCCCATGATATCTCACATTCATGCTTGGAATATGTAACGAGGGTGATTGGCTAAAAGAAAGACTTGGTTCAGCCCAATCTATGGTCGGGTGGTACGTGGAAGTCACCGAATTAGTTGGATTTTGCATATGGTTAATAAGAGCTAAGTTTCTCTTATCTTTGATGAGTGATTATACTTGTATTATGTGGCTTTAATGGCTATTATATCATTATTATCTACCGGTTTATATGCTAGTTATAATCTTGGTTATATGAAAGATGTAAGTATGGCTCTTGTGGTGAAGTAAAATTATAAGTGTGGACACAAACAAATTCCTCTATCCCGATGATGGGTCTAGCCACAATAGATACATTCTATGGAAGATTTCCTTAGGTTAGAACCAATTAAGAAGACCTACCTCTTAGTCCGCTTATCCTATTTGATGATGTCCTCGCTTGCTCGCCCCATCTATCTCTTGCTTCCTTCTTCAAGCACCTGAAACAAGTAAACAAAAACAAACAACAAATGTGATAATAGACAAATTGTAATTCAACCTACCTAACAAGTCAAGAAACATTAAGTCATTAATATGTAAGATGACAAATCATGTAGGAAATCAATCACTAGTTGCATATATTAATATCAAAGAGAGATTACAACCATTTGCCTTGACGTTGCAGTCCTCCTCTGACAAGACCAGGTTCCCACACACTTCTGCTAGAATTCCATTATGGCCTCAATCAACAATAGTTTAAGGCTCTTCCATTTAGGTTTCACTCCAAACCAAATCACACTTCTCCCTCACACAACTAGATAGCTACAACTAGTAATAGCTTGTTGCCTACTCCAAACAAAAATAGCATTAGCACACCAATATCAACACTATAATACTAGCTTGTGCTTGGGAAGAAGGGAGGTTTATATAGGATGAATGGATGGGGGATGGATCCTCTTCTCATGGGAGAAGGTCTTATCCCTTGAGGTAGTTCCATCTTTATAGGGGAAAGGAGCCCAAACTGACATCCTCACCCCCATCCGACCAAACCATTTACCAAACTTCCGTTACAAAGCTTCTAGAGTTGGAAGCTTTGGCTCTTAATTTAAAAAACTTTCCATAACAGGATCAATGCAACTAGAACACAAATCAGTCGCTCCAGTCGGCGCGAAGGATAGTGCTAATCTCTACACATTGATGCAGGCGGGACAAAGGCCATTAGCGTCGGTCTTGTAAACTGGGCAAAACAGAAGTTCAAGGGGAAATGGTGTAAAAGGGAATTGATCTGCTCATGAAGAGGGACAGAATGGGAGTTTCTTCACGAAGGCAAAGCATGCGGGGTTCACTGTAGAGGTCCTCCAGGATCAAGGAAGGGGGAGTATAGGGACAGTGAAAAAATGATGTGTAAAAGATGCCCCTAAAGCGTGAAGGCTGAGCTGGAGTGAGGGATGAAATGCTTTATGAACTAGTGTGGGGAACCAGTCTGCCATCGGAAAACCTGCAAGAAAGTACATATACATATACATAAACTAAGAACTTTGTCAAATGATACATGGATCGTGGCATGGACACAGCTATCCAGAGAATGATCACATAAATGGATCTAGGTTTGGGCACAACCATCCGTCAAAGAGGATCATAATGAAACCAAGAAATGGTTGCAGCCATCCAATAATGAGAAGGATCACATATGATAACTCATGGTCTGGTCGCAGCTAGCCATTTGAAAGAGACATGCATATCATCATAATCATGTCACACCACTTCACAACCTGGACTTTTGTGATCTGATTCCAGGGTCTTGCGCTCCAACACAACCCGATCAAAGTACAAATTCTAACATGTGAATAGATGTGTTGACGTCGAACATGCTAGAAAGTCACTTGATTACCATTCGATGATGTAAACTGTTAACAAGCGCGAGAGAAACCACCAATAATGATAATGGTCCTCAAGGTACTATCAGCATAATCCATGAAATGTGAATAGAGGAACTGAAGTCAAACACCCGTGAAATCACTCAATCGAAAGCCAATGATGTGAACTTGTCGTCGAGTGCGAAGAACTTGCCATTAGGGCATGTAAGCTCTAAGGTACTAAAAAGGAGTCTCTTGGTCCACTTCTCGGATAATGAATTGAAGTTGACGGAAAGTGACCATGTTGAAGGAGGGCCATAATGATTCCCACATCATCGACATGAGATGAGAGGATGCAAAATGATTTTGGATGATACAGAGATTCAGAGGTAAGTGTAACTGTAGAAGGACAACTCTTGAACATATCGGCAACACAACTTGAAGTTTGGAAGCTTTTGGATCCATAGGATCGGTGGTCATGATGATGTAGCAGAGATCAAATGGAAGGAAAAAATAAATGGCCCAAACCCAGGAAGGTCAACGATACAATGGAGGATGTCCCAACCCGACACGAAGCAATGAGTGTCATGTTCAAGAGTGGGCTGCCGACACAACTGATAGATTTCCAAATTCCCCCCCACCATTTTTGGAAGGTACCCCAATTATTTTTTAATCGCAAGCTTGAAGAGGATAACATATGCTTGCCCTATAAGTTCATCCTCCTGATGAATCCGACCTAGTAAGTTTAACGAGCCATAGGAAGGAGAAACTCATGTTCGTCATGGTGATGAATCTAATGTCGTTTAATAGTTTAACGAGTCCAACAAAGGTGCAACTCGATATCTTTTTCATGTTTAAAGAGTTTGAAAAAGACACGAAAAAGAAAACTCCACATGATCCCTTTTCGTAAGTTTGTTACTCTCAAGCTCGAAAAGGTAGAAAACAATACTTGAGGGAACTGCTTGACCATTTTAGTTAAGGAGTACCTTTTTCGTAAATAGTGCCTCCCATCTTGAAAAAGGGGTAAACTTATACTGGGTGCACGACATTTCACATCCATTAACGAGTTCGAAATGACAAGGGTTCGACCATCTTTTGGCTTTTAAAGGGTTGGAAAAGAGCTGAAAGCGGACCCCCCATTTTATTTTCTTTTACAAGTCAAAAGGGAAAAACACTCGACAATATTTTCATATGAGTTTAACGAGTTGAGAAAAGAGCTGAAACGTGACTCGTCATCATCGTCGAACATCCATCACCTGTCGTTGCACAAGTAAGGTAAAGTGTATTATCGAGTTCTTGAGGCAAAATAGGTCAAAATATTTACAAAAAACTAATATTTTCATGAAAAATGAATAAAGGGGAAAAGTAAATATATCTTTACCATTTACCATTTTACCTTTGTTGTGAAGACTTTTTACTCACTTTTGCCCTAATTGTTTTGGAGCAAATTGCAGGAGATCTGGGAGGTCAATCGATGAGCAACCAGTTCCAAGTAACAACCAAATCCCTGAGCTCCATTTTCATGTCCTTTGTTTCTGCTTTTACCACTTTTTTAGTTTTTTTGAGGGGGGTTTTGAAAAACTTTTTCGCCCTCGATCGACGCAATTTTCGAGCATGGAATTGTGTCAATCAAGGGTGATTAACAAAGCCATCTGTGCCGATTGGTGCAACTATTTTTAAAACAAGTGCGCCGGTGCTGTGAATAGGGTAAAACCTTATTTTCTCAAAAATGGACCATTTAAACTTAAATTTTATGGGCCAAGGATGATTGTTGACTCAAATTATTGGCTTTTGCATGAAGGAATCACTGAAAAAGGTGGACTAGAAAGAACGAGAACATGAAGATGTTGACACCCAGGCAATGAATGACCCAAATTTCCTGGAATCTTTGAGGGCTTGTGGGATCCTCAAATTCTTTCTCATGCCAGGGATACAGGCCCAGACCGAGTTGCTTCGATACCTGATTAGTCTTTGGGACATTAATCGAGAGCTTTTTGTCATTGGAGACTAGGAGGTAGAGTTGGAAACTTCAGATATATACTTCATCACTGGACTGTCCTGCAGAGGGGAACCATTGAACTTGTATGGGTCACGACCGATTGGGGTAAGCATATCTTCCTTGCTTGCCGAACACTACTCAGAGGCCCTGAAATCCAAAAGTGGGAAGATAGAGATTTCCAGTGTTCGGGATCTGACACTGAAGGTGCTTCTGTCGACTATCAATAGAGTGGTGGGGTCCAAGGTGGAAAATGAGACTAACAAGTCAAAGTTCCTTTATGCTATTGACTGCACAACTCCTATGATCTTCAACTGGGCAGAGGCCATGAAGATGAACATCAAGCGCCAACTGTCCAAATCCAAGGCGAGGAATCTAAAGCAATTTGGCTTCGGATCAGTGCTCGTGACCTTCTTCCTGGAACGAGTAACACTGTTCCAATATCAGCTAACTGAGGTGGATCCTCTTATGCCACGTGATCTGCGGATGGCCCGCTAGAGCCGTTTGATGCCCAAAATCACTAGGGGTTAGCATATGTCATACAAACCTGCATTCTTTTCATGGCTACGATGACAGAAGATAATTGTGGAGTACTGACCATACAATGACATTTATTTTTGAGGAGATCCATATATGACCTTACTAGATGGAGAGGACTTCGATGACGAAGGTAAACAATCAAATTTTTTATTTTGAGATTTTTTAATTGTTTTTGGTATATATGTGCTTATAAGATTTCTCTTATTAATGTAGACGTTGGACCAGAGTGGCCTGCTGGGATGTCCCCAATATCTAGGCGCATCCCCCGCGTTATTGATGTTGTCGCCCCTTATCAGGAAGGGAGTGACAACGAGGAGGAGATTGCGAGGAACATTGAGGGGTTGACTCGTGGTATCCTAGAGTATGCTCGGGTAGGAGACATTCCTCATGAGTACTAGAGACACACGGTGGGAGTTTCGGAGCGGATCTTCCGATTGTTGACTCGTGTTGCACGAGCCGTATCATGCTACCACGATCACCGTGCTGACTAGTTCCTAGGTCCAACACTTACATATTTTTTGAGGCCTGCATGCCATAGATATATGAGACCTGCGAGCCGCCGATGTTATTTTAGACACACATATTATTTTTTGGGGTTCTGATGTATCAAAAATTATCACCATATATATATATATGTTGTATTTTCCTATTTTCTATGGTACAAATGATTTGTCTTATATTTTACATGTTTCGTAAATGTCTATCCAACACATGATTAGCTAATGCATCTGTCAATGTATTCATGCGTCTATGAATATGATGATATGTAATGTAATCAAAATTCCTTTCCAATAGACGAATATAGAGATACATTCTCAATATTTGAGGGTTCCTGACAGAATATTGCCTGTTGAGTTGAAGGATGACAAGTTGTGAATCCAGGTTGACAACCAATTCTCTGATGCCCAGAGCGATGGATTTCGACAACAGTTCGATGACTACACTGTATTCAGCAATGTTGTTGGTTGTGCAACCTAGATAGATACCTTGAAGGTCAATCAACTCACCATTCGGGTCATAAATAGCCCATGTCGTGGATGATAGGTTCTGGGTACTATGACAAGCACTATCAATGAAACCAATGTGGGGAGTTGCAGATATTTGCAAAGCAAGAGAAGCATAGTAAACATGAAAGTTGTTTGAAAACTATCATACAAAACCATGCTGCACAAAAATGAATGACACACTAATGTACACAAGTAACCATGCAAGGTGACCTAAGCATAGTACTTCTTGAGGTAAAGCCGGTTTCAAGGCTTATCGAGAGGGTTTCCTTCATAATCAATAAGCTCATAGGCTCCTTTCTGCAAAACGAGTTTCACGATATAGGGCCCATGCCACATAGGTTTGGACTTGCCTTCCCCCAACTTATCGTTAGCTTGGTCGTATAGAAAGACCAAATTGCCCTTAGAGAATGCGCGAGGGGACACCTACTGATATAAATGGGATTTGAACCATTTCTTTTGTGCTTCGATGACCAAGGCGGCGAGACGTTGAGTCTCGTACAGTCGTTTTAAATATAAGAGGCATTCCTCTTGATGTGACGTTTCGGGGAGGAGTTCAACAACTAACTTGAGTGAAGGAATCTCGCATTCGATCTACAATGTTGCTTCCAGACCATAGACTAGCTGGAATGGTGTGAAACTAGTTACGTCTTTGGTTGAGGTTCGGTAGGCCCACAAAGCTGAAAAGAGTATGAGATGCCAATTTGATTTATGCATCCCACTAGTACGCTGAAGCATTATGACCAAGACTTTGTTCACAGCTTCAACTTGGCCATTGGCCTGAAGGTAATATGGGGTTGAGCCATTGTGGCGCAAGCCCAATGCACATGTCAGCTTAGCCATCATGTAATCTCCGAAATGGGAGTCATGGTCTATGAAAATGGCTTTAGGTACGCCGAACTTGGAAATAACATGGTTGAAAAGGAATTGAATCGTTGTCTTACCATATGCAGAGTATGTAGGCATCACTTTAACCCATTTGGTGAAATAATCCACAATGACGATAATATAGCCATACCCCCCAGCCGAACGAGGGTTACATGTCATATAATTGATGCCCCATTTGGCAAAGGACCAACGGTAATGACGGGGTGTAGGTAAGTGGGTGGGGCGCGCATCTTGTGTTGGTAAATTTTGAATTTGTGGTACTTGTGAATGGAAAGAATGCAGTCCTTGAAGATAGACGGCCAGAAATAACTAGCGTGAAGGATTTTTTGAGTTGTAGCATAACCAGACATATGACCACCACATGCCCCGGAGTGGAAATCATTGAGAGCTCTTTCAACTTCCTCGATCGTAAGGCATCAGCAAAGAACTGAATCGACACTGACATGGTATAACGTAATACGATAGGGTTGGGAGTGATGCTGAATCCTTCGACGATCATCCTTGGTCAACGCAGATCGAAACGTGGATGTCTGGAGATACACGATGATATCACCGTACCACGGATCAAGGGTTCTAATCAGGAAAAGGGTCTCATCTAGAAGCTGTTCATCTACACCAGGAGGGTGAAACTTAGAGGGAAGGGAACAAATCAATTAGGCGAAAACAAGTGACTTCTTAGATTTGGCTGTAGTGAATACCAAATCGAATTCTTGCAGGATCACAATCCATTTAGAATATTTTTCCCCCAGCAACTGACGAGTCAGGATATAGGTCATGGGGTTGCATTCAGAAATCACTGTAGTTGTGCGCAAAAGGATATAGTTCTGAAAGCGTTGAACAGCTTGGACGACATCCAAAGCCAACTTCTCGACATGTGCATAACGCGTTTCAGTGTCGAGGAGATTCTGACTAAGGTAGTAGATTACATGTTCGTTGCCTTCGTCATCATCTTGGACCAAGACTATAGCAATGGTGCTAGGGGTCCTGGCCAGGTAAAGGAAGTAATCTTGATAATAGTCTGGCGGGTGCAACAGAGGAGTATTTGTGAGGACGGCCTTGAGATCATTAAAATATTTTTGGGCCACCTCGTCCCATACAAAGGGCATTCCTTCTTTGAGCAACTAGGTAAATCCTGTGGCTAGCCCGAAATAGTTGGGTATAAAAAGATGGAGAAATTTGGCCTTTCCTTGCAGGCTCTGGAGTTAGTGTAGTGAGGATGGAGGGGGTAAATTTATAATGGCCTCGACTTTTAGTGGATTTAGGTGAATATTGTCCTTGGAAACGATGAAGCCGAGGAGTTGTCTTGATTCTACGCAGAAAACACATTTGTGTGGGTTTAACCGAATGTTATAGTGTCTGTAGCGTAGAAAAATCTGCCGAAGATGGTCTGGGTGATCTTGGTGCTTATGAGAATGAGCGAGAAGGTCATCCAAGTAAGGTTGGACAATGTTGCGAATATCATGAAACGCATAGGACATTGCCTATTGAAACGTGGCTCTAGCATTTTTTAGGCTGAAAGGGAGCTTCTTGTACGTGAATGTACCCCACGGATAGATAAAGGTTGTCTTTTCTTGATCGGCCGGTGTGATGTTGATCTGGTTGTAACCAGAAAAACCGTCCATAAAGGAAAATATCTCACTCCCGGCACATTCATTAATGATTTGATCAATGAAGGGAGTAGGATAGTTGTCTTTAGGACATGTACGATTGAAATCTCGATAATCCACGCAAACGCGGATCGTGCCTTGTTTTTTAGTCACCAAACCAATATTGGACACCCAGTCTGTAAGGGGAATGGGATAGGTGAACCCAGCTTTGAGAATCTTTTCAACTTCACCCTTAATAGTGGCGGCCTTCCTAGGGTGCACTGGGCGAAGCCGTTGGCGAACGGGCTTTACGTGCGAATACGTTGGTATTTCATGCACCACAATGCTAGGATCAATGTCAGGCATTTCTTTGTAGGACCATGCAAACACATCATAAAATTCCTGAAAAAGACGAGTACATGTCTTGATCTCATCCAGAGAACAAGATACCCCAATATGAACGTGTTCAACGATACCGGGTTTGATGGAAATGTCAATCGACATCGTTTGGGTATCATTACCCAAATTTCCTTCCGACCATACTTCATGAGTAACAATCAGTGGCGGAAATAGAGAAGAGGACTCTTCGAAAACGGTAGACATAACCTTCGGGCGAGGTAGGAACGAGGAGCGATGATGAGTATCGATCCAATGTGGTTCCTCGAGAGACATGATTTCCATGATACCTTCATCAGCAAGGAAGATCTCGGTTAAGGGATCAGGCAATTCCAAAGTGCCAAGCCACGGGGATTAAGAGTACGTATCGAAAGAGGTGTTCAATATAAAAGAATTATAGGATGCAGAGTTTGAAGCTGAAACAATTTCTACGTAATTGACTTTGGTAGGACTAAGTGGCATAACCTCGCCCCAAGTATCAACAAGATCTAGTGAAGGTATGACCCAAGGATCAGATTTGGCTGAGATCATGTTGACAAAGGAAACATGAGGAGGTGGGAGTGGAAAAATTCCCATTAAGACAAAATATTTAAAGAGACCTGCCCCCACACTCTCACAGGAAGCACCAGTGTGCTTGACATATGGAACATTGCCATATAAGGAGGAAGAGGCGAAGAAAGACAGCTTGTCGACGGTGACAATCTTCTCTTGATGGGGAAAACGAATCACGTGAAATAAAGAGGAGGCCATGGCATGGGTCCAACTTCGGCTGAGTAGAATATTATAATTGAGATTGGCGTCAACAATTTCTACTTGGACTTGCACTATCTTGCCTTCCAGGGTGATGGCAAGGTTAGGTTAGACACCGAAGGGTCGTGAATCATGCCCATCGAAAGCTTCCAAAGTGTTCAGAGATTGGTTCAGTATAGAAGGACCAATAGCCTTCCAACATGTGATCGACATGATGTAGGTGGAAGCACCTTCATCGACGATAGTTTGGTGGATGGTCTTCTCATTGATGATTACCTGAATAAGAAAGGCAATCTGATGAGGGAGCCACAAAACATGGTTCTCTAGATCAAAACGTATCAAATTGGAATCAGTGGGATCAATGCCCCCGATAGCTAACAACAAAGATTTCCACTACGATGGTCAGCTTTGGAGTAGCTCGAGAGCCGACATGGTTGACGGCGCCTGAGCCAAATCCTCAACAATATTGTAATGTTGAGCAGCTCGGGCATTGGGATTATATGAGGATTTCCGCAGCACACCTCGAGAGGGTGGCCTCATAGCAGAATCAGGGTTAGGGCACTCAATATGAAGAGGGCTAGAACTTGGGGTAGAAGAAGAAGGTGTGGCTTCTTTCTCTTTCCCAGCTGCCAAAGCAGGAGTTTAATAGTCTTTCGACCTAGTAGCCACATTAATAGGTGTACTCATCATGAACACTTGAGATCTAGAGGAAGCAGATTGGGGTTGGTATACCATTTGGGTCTGCTAGGATGGAAAAGACTCTTTAAGGACAACGGGGGTCCCTTTGAGCAGGCGATTGACTTAGGATCGTCGGGGACAATCCTTAGTGTAGTGATCTTCCTCACAAATGAGGCAAGGATACTTAGGTTTTCGTTGCGAAGATTCGCCAGTAGACGATTTGGGAGGACCCTGTTTCGGGGCATCAACTTTAGCTTTGCATTTTCCTTTCTTCTTTCCTTTCGAGGATTTTTCCATTGCGGTAGACTGAACAGTGTGGACCTTGGAGGTTTTTCCAGGTCCAGGTGGATTCTGAGATGAACTATTAGGAACAACATTTGAGACCGACTTCTATTTGGAAGAAGATTTAGTAGGGGTCTGGGATACTGAACCAATAACTCCATCGACGGGAGGTACAATTGGTGACTTGGATGCTGCGGGATTGGATGATGGCCGTGGAGCATTGGGTAATAACTCGTATAAAGTTCCAGACTAAGAGTAAACTAGATCCAAGTATTGGGCATGAGCAATGGCTTGCTCTTCGGTGACGCATCCACCCATAGCTATATTGCGAGCAATTAGGGCCACGATTGATTTGGTGAACCATTCAATGAGCAACTGATCAACAATCTTGAATTTGATCAGGCGACGTCTACGTCTCCATTCATGGATGTGATCGGAGATGTGTGTCACAGTATCTTGCTTAAGCGATGTGAGGAAATAGGTGTCAGTGTCATAGCGAACCGGCAACTGAAAATGCGTGAGGAAAGCCATGGCTAAAGAGTTAAAGTCATGGTAATTACTTCGAGGTAGCTCTATGTACCACTTCACTGTAACACCCATGAGGGTTCGTTGGAAAAGATGGAGACGAATGGAATTGTCCACGTATGAGTTGAATGAGCACTAGAGGTGATATTCATCACATGGGCCTGAGGATCTTCTTTAGGTTTCCCATCGAACTTTAGACAATCACTTGGTATCTTGGACGACACCAGAGGCCAGTATGGCGAATGAAGGATCAGATCATTCGTAAGGCGAGATACATCTGGTAACTCGAGTGTAGCCAAGAAAGGCAATTGGGTGTTAAAAGGCATGGGAGGTCGATAAGCGAGCCCATAGGGAGGAATCCATCCCTGCTGGTAAGGATTTTGGCCCCACAGTGGGGTATTTTGGTCATATGGCATCTGAGGCTGCCCCCATTGCAGATTACCTTGACCATAGGGAGGATTTTGACCTTGAATACCTTGGAACTATTCGGCCATAGGTTGTTAATAAGCAATGTAGGGGTTGAAAGGCTGTTGAGCTTGTTGACCTTGGACATACAGGTTTTGGACCTGTTGTCCGTGAATAAGAGGGTTTTGGACCTGCTGTCCTTGGGCATAAGGTTGATACACTTGTTGCCCTTGGACATAGGGATTATGTACTTGATGCCCTTGGCTGGTAGGATTCTGGACTTGTTGACCTAGGACATGAGGATTTTGAGCCTGCTGCTGCAGGACTTGACCTTGAACCTGCCCTTGCAAGGGTTGACCTTGTTGATATGTATACAAGGGTTGTTGCTACCCTCGTTGGTTTTGTTGTTGCAAGGGCTGACTATGCGGTTGAAAAATTTGTCCCTGGGGCTGCAGAGGTTGGCCCTGCGAGGACACGTGTTGAGAGGTGTGCTGAACATATTGCATCTGTTGCTGCGCGATTTGCTGCAATTGTTCTAAGAGTTGGCCTTGCTGCGGGATCATTTGCCCTTGTTGTTGCATGGAGAGCCCTTGCTGCAACAAAGGTTCCCATTGTGGTAACAAAGGCTACCCTTGTTGTTTTAGAGGCTATCCTTGCTGCTACAAGGGTACTTGAATAGTGCCCGGGAAATTGTCGAACTGAATCTGGCTATAGCCAGGCTAGATGTACTGCTTAGATTGGAGGGTGTAAGGTTGATTAACCATTCCTTGAGAACCATATGGAACATAAGGATTTTGGTATTGGACCTGAGCCCCATAGAGTTGCTGATGCTGAACATTACTCGATCTAGATGGACCAACAAGATTCTGAAGCTGTTGGTACTGGACATTGCTTGATCCAGTAGGATCAGCAGGGTTATCAATAATAACAAAAGAAGGATGGTTTATACCAAGCATGTGAGATTGTGAGCCACTCACATTAGTGGCACTTGACACCATAGAGACATTCAGGTTCTGCCCCCCAGGCGGTGGCGCAACCTAGCCACTAACTAGAGGGATGAAGGAACTGACAAAGACAATCTTTGAAACTATCGGTTGTGCCTGACGGGTAACTGGGATTGATGATACAGGGGTATTCTGAATGGTGGGTTGCACTGGGACTGAGGTAACAACCTTTTGGGAAGTCATGTTCACAACAAACGGACTTGAAGTAGGCATGGCGCCTGACGCCCAAATAGGGTTATGGTAAAGTGATGAGGCACTGGGTGTACTTGAAACCAGCTGTGCCAAAGATACATAGTTGGGGGGCAAACTGGCGGGAATATCCTTGGGAGGAAAAGGAAAATTTCCCCCCTCAATAGTGTGTGGAGTAGAAACTTCGGACTCATCCGGAGATGTGACTGGAGCATCGCCTTTGGGTTCCATGTCTGAAAACAAACGACGATGATTGGTTGAATGAGTATGAGGGGATAGTTCCAAAGGAACACACGGCTAGTCATACAGACTGTAAGGACGTTGCGATGATATCACAACAGGGTTGAACAGAGGGTTCGGAGGGTAGATAACCAGTCCAAGTTGACCATTGGTGGTCGGCGAGTTCTCTGGAGTTTGAACGAGATTGTCCAGAGATTCCGGGCCAAAATCAGCAAATGACCCAATATCGAAAGTAGGCGAAGGACGAGATGACAAAGGTTGAATTCTCAAAACAATTGCGAGTTCAACATCTTGGTCCTCGAGTGACTCTGGTAACTCATGGAACGACTCCTTAGACAATCTTTCAGATGGAGGAGAGGAAGAGGAATTGGGTGAACCAGATGTTTCAGCCACGATGACCTTGGCTTAGTCGATAGAACAATTAACTTCAAGGCTTTAAAATGTTCTTCTTAAGGAAACTCACGATTTGGTCTCAGAAAAAGACTAACAGGGTGTTTTGGATAATGGGAAATCAATTATTAAGACACATAAATGACTAGTGTTCTTTCATTTTTTAAGAGTCGAGAAAGAAAAAAAGATTACTCTATCGCTTTTGATTGGAAACGAGCTCAAAAGGACAAGTGCTCGAATGATATTTTAAGTTTAACGACTCAAAAAGATCAAATGACTTCTCTGGATGATCTAGGTAAACAGGATTACTAGGCAACCGTGAACTGCAAAATACCTCTCGACGAACCAAGAAGTACGAGCACACAATCTCCCTGAATGTTGTGTTCAGTGTATCACGTTTGCAAGGTGGTCGACTCAGGTTCCTAAGCATAAAAGTATTGCAGCCTAGTGGGTTCTCCCATTATATACTCGACGGTACGGGGAGCACAAATCCATACTAGCACTGTCTAATGCCGAAGCTAACGACAACTGCTAGGTTTAAATATGCCGGAACACATCTCTAGCCTAGACCTTCTATATATGATCATTAATGTCAAATGCACCTTAGGTTAATTGAATTCATTTTAAAGTTGATCTTGAGTTATGTTTCAGTTTTCAGGTCTTAGCGATGCGACTCGAAAAAACCTTAAATGCAACTAAATGAGACAATACTCTTTCAATTCGATGAAATGCCTACACTAGAGAGGGTAGAAACTACTCAATCAAATGTGTTGGGTCCCTATAATACTAGTGATTACCCCATTAATATTGTAGTTATACCCCTTATTAATATTGTTGTGCCCCTATTGCCCCCATATTGTTATTATTGTGCCCCATAGAATCCCTCTATTGTTATTTTTGTGGCTTTATGTTATTATTGTTAAGTCGACTGGGTTATATTGTGACTCCTTAGACTCCTATATATAGAAAGGAGGTTTTGTCATTTGAATCAGGAAGAATTGTTCATTTATGTTTTGTAAAGGAGGTTGCCCCCTCGAAGAGGCTGAATTCTAAGGCGTTGATCTATCTTTCCTATCTTTTCTTGAGCTAGTTTCATAACATTTGGTATCAGAGCTTTGGATTCTAGGGTTTCGCTGCTCCAAACAGGTCATCGTGGCATTTTCGCTATAACTTTTTTTCTGCGATGTTTCAGAAGTTGCAAAAAAAAACCCATTTTAGAAGAAATCACGCTGAACCTAGGGTCCGAATTTCAGAGCTTTTTGTGCTATATTTTTGGAGATATGATCTAAGGAAGTTGGTCTTTTTGCAGACTCCTGAATAACATTCCAAACAGGTGACTTGGGGAAAATATTCATAACTTTCTCTCTGGGGATCAGATTGAAATTTCATAAGAAGGTACAGAAAGAGGACAGACTATAGTTTCTTGTATGCATTTTTCAGATCCAAAGGTCGAAACAGTAACTCGTGGCACGTCATACAAATTCGCTCTACTGAACTAGTCTATAATCAAGTCACTGTGGGAGATTTCGCATAACTCTTCCTTGGAGAATCCAAATTGGGTTAGACTTGTGGCATTGGAAAGAGGACACAGAGGGCTAATGCAGGTCACAAATTTAGAACTAGATGATTGGAAAGTACAGAGATACATCAGAGGCAATATCGAGCTCCTACAAAGTGAAAAAAGGTCTGTAGATTTTCTTAAATTTTTGCTTAAGCTTGGTTTGAAAATTTATTTTGAAGGAATTCAAAGGGCATAGTAGAGCATTATTATCGGTAACTTATGCCCCGAGGAAAGAAAATGCAAACACCTAGTAAAGAACCTAAAAGCTCGAGCATGACTCATGAAGAAGAGGAAGAAATGCTACATGATATATCAAAATTACAAGAACAAGTGCAACAAATGTCACGGTCACAAAAGCTAACAGAAGCTAAGATAAATGGCGTGGAAGCTAAGATGAATGGCGTGGAAGCTAAAATGAATGGCATGGAAGCTAATATGGACAACTTGAAGATAGATTTGAACACAAATTTGAAGACAGGCATGGCAGATTTGAAGACAAATTTGACAAATTTTCGACAAGAAATACTTACCAATGGTGAAAAGGTAGTAAAGGAAACGCATGATGCAAACAAAAGAAATGTTAATCACGATTTCTTAGACTCTAATGTGGGATCGAAAACCCACCATATTCCACAAATCGATATGAGGAAGTTTGATGGCAAGGATCCCGTAACATGGATATTACAAATGGAGCAATTTTTCGATCTCAATAACGTGCAAAACACACAAAAGGTACGTATGGCAACTTTATATTTGGAACCAAATCAGTTTGTATGGTATCAATGGCTTTTCTCTCGTAAACAATTTATCGCTTGGGCAATTTTTACAGAAGAATTGATAGCACATTATGAGGATACAAAAAGCAACACTTTTTTTAGCCAATTGATAAGTCTCAAACAAAAGGGTTCAATAATGGAGCACATTGAGGAGTTCCAAAAATTGAACATAAGGGTAAAAGATATTCCAGAGGAGCATAGGATTGATGTGTTCATAGGGTATTTAAAGGATAATATCCAACATGATGTTCACCTTTGGGAACCTGATTCATTAGAGAAGGGATTCAGGTTAACAAGAAAAATGGAAAGCAAAATTATGGCAACCAGGAAGCATACCACTCACAACTATAAAGACGGAAGTGTTGTTGCCCCTAGTCTTCCACAACCTATAAGGTTGACACCACAACAATTGGAAGAAAAAAGAGCAAAAGGGATTTGTTACAGTTGTGATAGCAAATACACTAAAGGTCATAAGTGTGCCGAGAAGAAATTATTCTACATAGATTGTGAAGAGGATGAAGAAAAGGAGCAAGAAATGTCAAAAGAAGAGGATATACTCCAGGAACAAAGCCTAGATGAAGAACAAATAAATCCGACCATATCTTGTAATGCATTGGCGGGAATTACCACTCCTCAAATCATCAACATAGAAGGACAAATCAAGAAGAAAAATGTAATAGTGTTGATTGATTCAGGAAGCACCCACAATTTTATTCATTGTAAGGTAGCAAAAGAATTGAATTGCTTCCTATATCCAGCACCAGAGTGTCAAGTGATGATTGCAAATGGAGGAACAATAAATTGCTCTGAAAAGTGCCATAATATCAAGCTATCCATGGGAGAATATGTATTGACTAGCCCAATGCTTTCCATTCCAATGGGAGGTGCTGATGTTGTACTAGGAGTCCAATGGCTACAATCCTTGGGTACAATAGCTTTTAATTTTCAAGAAATTTTCATCAAATTTTCTACGGAAGGAAAGGAAGTTGAATTAAGGGGTATTGCAGGGAAACCAGGAAAGATAATCAGCTCTAATGGTATGACAAAGCTTCTAAAAAAGGAACAAAGAGGTGTAATTGCACAATTATGTTCGCTAGATGTTTCCACATTGGAATCATCTATTTCTCCAGATCTCCAAAAAGTCCTGGACAATCATTCCAAGGTATTTGAGACTCCCAAAGGTCTCCCACCTATGCGTGATCATGATCATGCTATTCATCTGATTCCAGGAAGTGTTCCTCCAAACATTAGGCCGTACAGATATCCCTATGTCCAAAAGAGTGAAATTGAACGTATGGTTGCAGAAATGCTAGAGGCTGGTATAATTCAACCGAGTCAAATTTCTTTCTCTGCTCCAGTAGTATTGGTGCATAAGAAGGATGGATCATGGTGCATGTGTCCGAATTATAGGGAGCTCAACAAGCTCACTATTAAAGATAAGTTCCCCATTCCTGTCATTGATGAATTACTGGATGAATTGCATGGATCAATTTACTTCACCAAGTTGGATCTTCGTTCAGGATATCATCAAATTAGAATGAAGACTGAAGACATTCCGAAAACAACATTTAGAACTCATGAGGGTCATTATGAATTTTTGGTCATGCCTTTTGGCCTTACCAATGCACCTTCAACATTTCAAGGTTTGATGAATTCAATTTTCAAACCATTCCTTAGAAAATTTGTGTTAGTATTTTTTGATGATATACTAATCTACAGCAAGTCTTGGAAGGATCATGTTGAACATGTTGACAGGGTGCTACAACTATTGGAGGAGAAACAATTATATGCAAAAGATCCAAATGTTTCTTTGGAGTCCCAGAGGTGGAATATCTGGGTCATATTCTCTCATGAAGGAGTTAAGGTAGACCCTAGAAAAATTAAAGCCATTAAGGAATGGAAAATCCCCACATCCATAAAGCATCTGTGAGGATTTCTCGGGTTGACAGGGTATTATCGCAAGTTTGTTAAGAATTATGGGAGAATAGTAGCACCTCTAACAACATTATTGAAGAAAGATGCATTTTCATGGACTCCGGAAGCAACAAAGGCCTTTGAACATCTTAAAGAGGCAATGTGCCAAGCATCGGTCTTAGCTACACCGGACTTCACAAAAACCTTTATTGTGGAATGTGATGCTTCAGGAAATGGAATTGGTGCTGTTCTAATGCAATATGAAAGACCCATTACTTTTGAAAGTCGTCCAATCAAGGGAAAGTTTTTAAGAAAAGCTATTTATGAGAAGGAAATGTTGGCAATACTCCATGCACTTAAGAAATGGCGACCCTACCTAATGGGAAGACACTTCAAGGTAAAAACAGATCATGATAGCCTTAAATACTTTTTAGAATAAATATTATCCTCTGAAGAGCAACAAAAGTGGATCCCAAAGATGTTGGATTATGACTTTGAAATCATCTACAAAAAAGGGAAGCAAAATATGGTGGCAGATGCACTCTCAAGAAAGGATGAGGATGTGGAAGCATTGTTGTGCGCCATTTCTATTATCCAACCAGATTGGATAAACGAAGCAAGGGAGGAATGGAAGAATGACGAAGAAGTGTGGGCACTTATTCGAAAGTTACAACAAGATTCCAGTATGTCTGATACATTTAGCTGGCAAAATGATTCGTTATGGTACAAAGATCACTTATACCTCTGTAAGAATTCCCAGCGAAAACAAAAGATTCTTATGGAATTGCACACTTCTCCCTTAGGAGGGCACTTAGGATTTTTAAAAACTTACCACAGGGTTAAGAAGGAATTTTTTTGGGATGGCCTTAAATCAGATATTCAAAAGTTTGTGGCAGAATGTTTGGTTTGCCAACAAAATAAAGTTGAAACAATTAAGACACCGGGTCTATTACAACCTTTATCCATTCCAAGCCAATGTTGGGAGGAGGTTTCAATGGATTTTATCACATGTTTACCCAAGTATGAGGGAAAGAGTGTCATCATGGTGGTGGTTGATAGACTTACCAAGTATGCACACTTTTGTGCATTATCACATCCATTTAAAGCCAGTACAGTTTCTACTACATTTATGGAAACAATTCAAAAGCTACATGGAAACCCAAAGATTATTGTAGGTGACAGAGATCCCATTTTCACTGGAAACTTTTGGACATAATTATTTTCTTGTCTTGGTACTCAGTTAGCTCATAGCTCATCTTATCATCCTCAATCCGATGGGCAAACTGAGATAGTAAACAAATGTTTGGAAGGATATCTTCGTTTCTTTGTATCTGATAAACAGACACAATGGGTCAAATGGTTGCCTCTGGCTGAATGGTGGTATAACACTTCCTTCCATACAGCAACAAAAATGACCCCATTTATGGCACTTTATGGGTATCAACCACCATCCATCAAATCATATTTAAGAGAAAATTCTAAGGTTCAGGCAGTGGAACATCACATCGAACATCAACAACGAGTCCTCCAACTCTTAAAGGATAACCTCATGTTGGCACAAAATAGAATGAAACAACAGGCAGATCAACATCGCAGTGAAAGAAGTTTTGATGTAGGTGATTGGGTATTCCTACGGCTACAACCATATAAACAAATGTCCCTCAAGCAAGCTAGGAAGGATAATAAATTATCACCAAAGTATTATGGTCCGTACAAGGTGTTGCAAAAGATTGGTACTATGGCATACAAATTGGAGCTTCCTGCAGCTTCTCGATTGCACCCAGTTTTCCATGTTTCATGTTTAAAGAAGGTTATAGGCGACAAGCTCCCAGTTCAAACAATATTGCCAGAACTTGACGAGGAAGGAAAAATTATATTGGAACTGGAAGCAGTCACAGAAACAAGAACTCGACAGCTATGAAATCGATCAATTTTGGAGTATCTTATCAAGTGGAAGAACTTATCCGTTGAAGATTCCACATGGGAGGATGATAATTTTATACAGAAGTATTCAGAACTACTCAAGCGTTGAGGACAATACTTTTTTAAAGGAGAGGGGCATGTTGGGTCCCTATAATACTAGTGATTACCCCATTACTATTGTAGTTATACCCCTTATTAATATTGTTGTGCCCCTATTGCCCCCATATTGTTATTACTGTGCCCCATAGAATCCCTCTATTGTTATTTTTGTGGCTTTATGTTATTATTGTTAGGTCGGCTGGGTTATATTTTGACTCCTTAGACTCCTATATATAGAAAGGAGGTTTTGTCATTTGAATCAGGAAGAATTGTTCATTTATGTTTTGTAAAGGAGGTTGCCCCCTCGAAGAGGCTGAATTCTAAGGCGTTGATCTATCTTTTCTATCTTTTCTTGAGTTGGTTTCATAACAAAATGCAAATAATCAAGCAACTGAAAACGAAATGATCTTTCACTACCTTACTTTTTCAAAAAATAAACTAATGAAAAATGCATTCCAATTCCTAATTTCCTGACAAGCACTTGTCTATTAATCCTTTCAAAAGCAAAAAAGTTCTCTTCCCTTTTCAAATGCCGATGCAATTCTAGTCTTCTAATGGTGCAAGTTATCGTAGCATAATGATGCAACAAGCTAGAATTTCATACTTTTCCATGAAACAATGAAACAAACTTTTCACATACAATATTTCAGTGAAAAAGTTCTCGAGACAATAAGCTCTTCAAGTAGATGAACACATGAAAAGAGAAACTCATTCAGACTAATGAAACACTTAATTTACGAAACACAAGACAAGCAATGTAATCCATGCCGAAAAAGAAACGTTTAGGCAAGCAAACGAAAACTTTTCAAACTTGTGTGAAAGAGGTCAAAGTCGTAAAAGGACCAAAAACAAAATGCAAAGAGTGAGTATACCTACAACCCGACTTACTGAGTGCACAAACTGTTGAATGGATGGCCAACTAGATGCCCTAGTTTCTTTGGCCACTCAATGACTCAATCAAACAAACAGAAAGATGATAAGTCAACAAGCAAACAAAACCAAATGAAAAGTAGCTTTCTAATTAGGGAGAAAATGGCCCAAAAGGCTTACAGGGTCAAAACCATAACAGCAGAACACACTGTTCAAGATTGGGTTCAGGCCTTAATCTTCCCTTACAGGCATTGGCATAACTGCCTAACTGACAACAAGCGCAAGAGGTGGGTTGACGTGACTGTTTCTCAGCGATTCACGCTGATTGGTGTGACTGTCAGCGAATTAAGTGCATTGATCGAGGGAGCTAAGGAAAAAGATAAATTTTCTTGAAACATGGACCAGATCTGCTACTATGAATTTTAGACTCAAGCTAGTAAGCAGGATAAAAGAAACAAAACCAAAGGGAAAATGTGGAACTAGAACATTTCTCACAAAATCATGAAATCTAAGACAAACAAAAGGATTGGGATCCCCAACGGAGTCGCCAATTTGTGGTGAAGTAAAATTATAAGTGCAGACACGAACAAATTCCTCTAGCCCGATGATGGGTCTAGCCACAACAGATACATTGTATGGAAGATTTCCTTAGCTTAGAACCAACTAAGAGGGCCTACCTCTTAGTCCACTTATCCTATTTGATGATGTCCTCACTTTCTCGCTCCAGTTATCTCTCGCTTCCTTCTTCAAGTACCTGAAACAAGTAAACGACAACAAACAACAAACGTGATAATAGACAAATTGTAATTCAACCTACCTAACAAGTTAAGAAACATTAAGCGATGAATATGTAAGATGAAAAATCATGTAGGAAATCAATCGATAGTTGCATGTATTAATATCAAAGAGAGATTAAAACCATTTGTCTTGACGTTGCAGTCCTCCTCTAACAAGACTAGGTTCCCACACACTTCTGCTAGCATTCCATGATGGCCTCAATGAACAATAGTTTAAGGCTCTTCCCTTTAGGCTTCACTCCAAACCAAATCACACTTCTCCCTCACACAACTAGATAACTACAACTAGTAATAGCTTGTTGTCTACTCCAAACAAAAATAACATTAGCACACCAATATCAACACTACAACACTAGCTTGTGCTTGGGAAGAAGGGAGGTTTATATAGGATGAAAGGATGGGAGATGGATCCTCTTCTCATGGGAGAAGGTCTTATCCCTTGAGGTAGTTCCATATTTATAGGGGAAAGGAGCCCAAACTGACATCCTCGACCCCATCTGGCCAAACCATTTACCAGAATTTCGTTACGAAGCTTCTAGAGATGGAAGCTTCAGCTCCTAATTTAAAAAAATTTCCATAACAAGACCGAGATGACTGGAACAAAACTTAGTCGCTTCGGTCGGCGTGAGGGATAGTGCTAATCTCTGCACATCAGCACGGGGGAGACAAAGGCCATTAGCATCGGTCTTGTAAACTAGGCAAAACAAAATTTTCAAGGGAAATGGTGCAAAAGGGAATTGATCTGCTCATGAAGAGGGACACAATGGGAGTTTCTTCATGAAGGCAAATCATGTGGGGTTCCCTGTAGGGGTCCTCCAGGATCAAGGAACGGGGAGTATAAGGATAGTGACAAAATGTTGTGTAACAACTCTTATCACATTTTAACTAATGAATGTTTGGTTAATGAATACATGAATTCATTGGTGTTATGACAACTATTGTGAGAAGGAATTAGTCCTTCTTGGTAATCCTCATATAATTTTCATATCCCTATGTTCATATATTCATTCATGACCTGTAGGTTGCATGTTTACCATGTGTTTGACAATATGTTTGTCCTGGATGGGAGGGGTTAAGTCAAGTCCTTGTTCAAGTTATTGGTTTAGAAGCTTTGTTTCTATGTTATTCATCATTTATGGAAGTTTCATTGAGTTCTAGGCAGAGGCTTGAGTGCCAGCCCTTAAAAAGTGGCTTAGAATTCAGGGTTGCTAGCATATAACTAACTGGAAAAGTCCATAGTTCCTGGGAAGCAGGCTTATGTGAGTGATTGGAGGGTTATAGTCACTTGGATACCTTGACAAGGGAGTGTCTGAGAGCCTAGGTCAGTGAAAAAGAGAGTTATCTCAGGGGTTGGACACCTGGAGGGGTTGGGTAGCTCTTGGAGAACCTGTAACACCTAGGGGAAGTCAGTGAGGTCTTAAGTTGTCGAATCCATTTCTTTAATGTCATATAGGAGGTTGAGTCTTATCATAGTGACCCTTAGCTCATGTTTACCCTAGGAAAACTAGTGAAATTGGTTAAATGTGGGAGGAGGTGATTATAACAAGACTAGTTATACCCGTATTTTTGTGGAGATGGACTTCAACAAGGGTTTTCCCGTGGATATGAATTTGATGGATCCAAACTATGTTTGGGTCCAAAAAATAGAATATGAGAATATTTCATTTCGGTGTAGAGCATGCCATGAAATGAAACATGTAATTAAAAATTGCCCCAAATATTCTTAGAGTGGAAAAGACTGTGAAAATCCCCAAAAGCCTAAATGGTGGGAAAAAGCGCAAGGTGATCACTATACATTATACAAAGGGGAAGAGCTCCAGGACAAGAAAGAACCAAAAGACAAGAAGGAAGTGAATGTGGCCAAAGAAATCCCATCTAAAACATCAGAATCTAAGAAGGAAAAATCATAAGCCAATGTGGATCCTCCGATTTCTAGTGAGGATTCCCCAGATGTAGCATTAGTGGAAAAGCAACAATCCCTTGTGGAAAAATAATCTCTTCCAGAAAGCACAAGGAATAATGTTGAAGATGAAACTTCTTGGGCATATCATGAGAGTTTCAAGATGATAATATAAGGGATTAAGGTTTTATAGCAATTTTAAACTCATGAATTATATTTTAATTTTAATTTTTTAAATGAAACTGGTAGAGATTTGTATTATTAAAAAAATCTAGATTACAAGGCCAAAACCTTGGCATATTCCAATCTTCCTTACGGGTTTGAGATTGAGCATAAAGGCTCAATCCAAACCCTCAAACAAGTTCCCCATGACACAAAAACTTCAAACCCTTTCCAACTAAATATTTTCCAAAAAAAACACAAAATACATAGACATTTACATTCCATTTTTTGCTATAATTATCTTTTTATCTAGTTTGATTTCTTGTTTTTCTTGGAGAAAAACCTTTTCCTTTCTTCCCAACTTGAATCCAACCCACATTTTTTGCAAGTTCCAGTGGATCGTTCTTCAGTGACTACATAATGTTATTCTTGAAATCTTCCTTGTGCACCTGATTTTCCCAAGATGTTTCCTTTTCAACAAGATTCCTTTTGGTTTTTGGAAGGAATCCATTTCCACGAGGGTTTGATGCTTTTCCACTAACTCTGCATCTAAGGAATCCTTACTGGCGACTAGAGGATCCACATTGCAATTGATTTTTCCTGTTTAGATTTTGATGTCGCGATTATGGTTTCTTTTACTGAATTTGCTTCTTTCTTGTCTTCTGGTTCTTTCTTGTCATCACGCTCTTCTTCTTTGAGTATCTTATACTGATCACCTTGTGCACCTTCCCACCATTTGGGTCTGCGAGGCTTTTTTTTTTTTTAAAGAACGCTTGGGGCAATTTTTAATTACATGTCATGTTTCTGATACAGAATTGTGAAATAATCCAACAAAATACAAATATAAACATAAAAACAGGGATGCAACATAAATAAATTTTCATTTCATTAATATCAAAGAACTGAAAGTTGCTTACAAGAAGAATGGAAATAAACAAGCTCGGGTAATGGTAGCTTATCTCTAAGAAGAGATGTGGTGACTACATGCCTCTGAACTGTATTACAATGAGGCTCAAGGACCTTTTTATTATTAAACAACAAGGGGCAACCATAAATAACAAAAAACCTAACCCTAAGATATGGAACACCACGAGTTTGTGAGTTCCATTGGGGTTAGTTGGGTAGCCAACTTCTTGGGGTCGTAACTTGGTCATATGATCTCTATTTGGCACGTATGATACCTCGTTATAAATATCTATTTGAGTACTACAATATTTACGGTAGGACCTTACCTACAACTACAAGCCTGCTACAAACCTTAAAAAACCGTCGTTTAGAGGGTCAAAATAACTTCGACAGTTTAGGACCTGAAAAACTGATAAAAATAGTAAATTGTGCTACAATCAAGGGAATTGATGAAACTGACTAGAGTTCTAGGTGGAATAGGAAGCAATCGTCATCCCTATTGCATGTAGAGCCTCCATGAGGTGAGGGAATTTATGTTGAACCTGGTCCTTGGTGAGCCACTTGATTTGGTGAAGGAGTTGGTCTGCCTTGAAAACTCGATATAGCTGGATCCTTTGCTGGATATTTTTCTAAATATGAGTGTCCATGATCTTATTAGTTGTTGCCTATTCAATGTAGCTTGGATTGAGCTTTGTTAATGTCAACAATGTCTGATGTGTCCAACAATGAAGGAAAGTATTGCCGCAATCGATCCACATTGAATACTGGGTGCATACCAAGGAACGATGGAATGATGAGTTCAAAAGAATTGTCCCCTATAGCCTTAGTGATGGTGTAAGGTCCATATCGGAGCAAGAGAATCTTGTGGTGGGGCCCAATGAGGCACTCCTTCTACAAATATAATGAAACTTTGTCGCTCACCCGCAACATGTGTGGTACCTGATGTTGATCATGACGTTGTTTATACTTAGCATTTGCTCTATCCAATATGTCATGGACCTTCTGGAGGATGTGCTCAATGCACTCAATGAAGTTGTTATCCTTGTCAGCTTCGGATTGGACATGGGCCGAATCTACCTGGGTAGATGAAAATGGTATGGAAACATCAATGGGACATAATGGTTGGAATCCCGATCCCACCTTAAAGGGGTTGTGGGAAATTGAGCTGTGGATAGCTCTATTATAGTTGTGTTGGACATAGGGAATGATATCATCTCATGGGCGTGGGTGCTTCAAGTTGTACATGCGTAGGATGTGCACGATCATTCTATTGATGAATTCTGTTTGGCCATCAATTTGGGGGTGGAATGCTGTGGACAGTGATCTTGGTATCCAACAATGACTAGAGGCTTGACCAGAATGCACTTAGGAACCGACTTTTCCGATCTGATATAATGGACTATGGGATCCCAACCTTTTAGATTTAGGTGGATGTTGGTAACCAGCTAGGGCGATGGTAGTTTATCTCTGAGAAGAGATGTGGCGGCTACATGCCTTTGAACTGTGTTACAATGAGGCTTGAAGGCTTATTTATTGTTGAGAAACAATGGAAAACCCTAAACATCCAAAAACCTAACCCTAGGAGATGAAACGCGAAACTGTGGGCCCCGTTTGGGTAAATTGGTACATCAACTTCTCGGGGCTGTAAATTTGGCATACGATCTCTGTTTGATGCGCACAATATCTCGTTAGAAAGATCTATCTGAGGAATACAACTTTGGGAAGAGAAACATTCATCCACTAACACATGTTGCTCCCAGTTTTCCCAAAAAACGTCATTTAGGGTCTCAAAATGACTTCGGAAGTTCAGGACCCAAAAAACTACTAAAAATAGTAAATTGTGCTACAATTAAGGAAACTGAAAAAATGAAAGAGAAAGTTGTGGGGGTCCAAGTGGGATAGGTGGGCGGCCACCAACATCCACCTAGATCAAGAAAATACCCTCATTGTAGGCCTACTGAGTGGCTCAGGATGAGCCATACGTTAGTGTTGGGGGATCATTAGGGCCACTTTTGGGTTTGAAGATTTATGGAAGTTTTGGAGAATTTGCATGTAGAAGTATAATGCAGAAGAATCAGTGCACAAAAGTGTCAGAGATGAATCAACACAGAATTTGTGTTGAAGGGAACAACATGTAGATAGGAGCAATGCATGAGGCAATTGAGCTAAAGTGATTAAATTTTATTATATCTTTCAAACAAGTTTTGGTAAAGTCAAGCATAACAATTGTATTTTACCTACCCATGGTAAATATTTTCCATGGTAATGAGGTTGGCTTAGGACTACATAGTTATCTATAAATAAATGAGAGCCAAAATGAATTGAGTTGGATTTTTTGGGGTTAGTTGGATACATGTTGGTTAATTTAGTATTTGTCAGTTAGCTAATTTTTAATGGGGTTTATGATTGTTGTAATGTTGTGTCAATTAGGCTAGTGAGTTGAACTGCAGATGGTATGGTAATGTTGTAACATTGAGCTCAATGCCTTTTATATTAATGGAAGACAGTCAAAGGTTTGTTTTTCCCCATTTATGTTTGTGATGTGTTGATTGCATAATGTATGTGGATATGTTCAATATTTGTGTGTTTTAGTACCCTCTTTTTTATTTTTTGCTAATTTTTAATGTACATTGTGGATATTATGAATGTTTAAGAAGATAACGTGCATACAAATATCCAATTTCCCTTCATGAATGCAAAATTTTGGTTCCTGTTGTCCCTATAGGTTCCTCAGGTGAGACTCCATTTCCTTTGCAATTGATGTTGAAAGGGACAACATCTAGTGGGGCTTTTTTGGAAAACCTTTGCGCATTAACCTAGTTCAGACTGTCCCTAGTGCCAACAAAAGACCATAGAGGAGGAGCTAATACAATTGTAAATCAAAGAGACAAAGGAGGAACAAAATCCAAGGTGGAGGAGAAGGAATCTAATGTATAACTAATTGAACCTATCGAAAGAATTTGAGAGGTCCACCTTGTAGATGAAAAATTCTTATTTTTTAGAATGATGGAGCGTAGGCCATCTTGTTCCAATCCTACGGCATCATGAATTTGGCGATTCTCCAAAAAACCAAATTGCTCCAAAGAAATGTGGGCGGAGAGGATGGGATTTAAATAAAGGGAGATTATTTTAGATATGATTTTATAAATCGTGTTGCATAGGGAAATGGGTAAGAAATTCTCAAAAGAGGATGGATTATTAGTTTTTGGGATAAGGGCTAAGAAACATGAATTGAAATTAACAAGGATTTTTCCATTTATCATGGAATACTCATTCACCCTAAGTAAATCATCATCTATGAAAGCAAAGAAGATGGGATAGAATTTGATGTGAAAGCCATCCAAGTTTGGGGTTTTGTCATTTTGGAAGATTTTTAACACATTCTAAAGCTCATTTTTCATTACTTTTGCCTTTAAATCCATGTTCCCCTCTCTGTTAATGAAACTTGGAAAATAACTGGCAATTTTGAAGTTTTTGTCTATATTTGCTTGATTTTCATTTTTGAAGATGGATTTAAAGTAAGTACGTCTTTCTATAGCAATATCATTGAAGAAGGAGACAATGTAATCATCCAAGATTTTTATATCCCATATATTGTTAACCACTTTCCTATGGAAATACTTTGTATTTTTGTCTCCAACCTAGAGTCAAATGGATATGCTCTTTAATATCCATTCTCTTTATTTTTCTAGGAGGAGGGATTTTTTTTCTCCTCTAGTGATTTTAGAGATGATTTTTGCTCCTCGGAGAAAGAAAGTGGGCTTGAAAATTCCATGAGGTCCTATATTTTATTTTCAGTTGCAAGGAGAAGCTTCTCATCCTGAATATTTTTTTCATGGGTCCATATGGAAATGATTCCTTTGACTCTTTTTAGGTTCCTTTGGAATTGAAAAGGCAGTGAGTCCCTTATAGAGGATCAAAAGGAGTCCAGGTTTGATATTTTCCATGAATGAGGGATGATCGAGCCAATGTGATTTTTTCCATGAGAAAGGGATGATCAAGCTAGTGTGGATTTAGCTTGAATGAGCCAATATGTTCGTGACTTGAGGACTCTAGGTCCAAGAAAATTGGGTGATGATCTAATCCTCCACCAAAAGAAACCCATTGCCAGATTTGAAAATTTTGATCCAAAAATGAGTCTAAGATGAGAAATTGATCCAACCTGTTTGAGATGTATGCTTCTCCAGTCTTGTTGTTTGATCATGTGGGGGGGATTTTGGAGGGAAGGACATCGATCAAGCCCAATTAGCCAATACTATCCACACAAAAAATTAGCAAGATGATCCTCGTGATTTGTTGGTCCCAAAATTTTAGAATGACCCAAAGTGAAATTAAATCTCCCTCCATAATGACTTTCTAAGAGATCAAACAGGGGAGGCTAATTTTTTTTCCCAGAAGGATTTCTTGTCCAAATATTGGCTATATATTTAAGCACAAAAAAGAGAGGTCAACATCTCTAATGGTGAAAGAAGTTTTCTGATAGAACCATGAGGACCGGGCTAAAATATAAGAGATCATTCTTTGTTTCCATTCAATTATCACCCCATCGGAGTGACCATTTATGTCAGTGTACTAAAATGATCAATCTGTGAGAATATGAGCTATAATTAAGACCACTTTTGGTCCCTCAATCATGGTTTCTTGAATATAAATGATGTGAGGAGAGTGTAAGGAAATGAGGTGCTTCAAGGCCAAGGTTTTTGTTAGGTTGGACAAACCTTTGATGTGAAGGGATATAATTCTCATTTCGTACCCTTTATAGGGAAATTAGCTTTAAGAGCCCCTAAAATCGATATTTTCTTCCCTCGTATTGACAGGGGCAAGAAGTCCCAATTGAAATGAGTTGAGCATTGACTCGATCAGGGTCCCAATTAGCTCCTTTTCATTTAAATGGATATATACTCTTTATAACCAAGGTCTGGTTCCTTATTCTAACTTAAACTATAACTAAACTAAATAAATTAAACTAAAATGTAGGGAAAATATATGACATATTAATATTTACAATTAAATACAAAATATATAGACTGTTGTAGATTTATGTTAGAGTTGACCTAGTGGAACAAACAACAATGAGGGTGGGCGAATAGGAAATTTAGTCAAACATAATATTAAAAAAAAAATTATTATGTGTGTTTGAATCTGACTGGAATTTGGGTCCAATTAACCACACAATAAAAAGCCCAATGAACATTTTTTAATCTTTTCTCTTCATTTGCATGCAATAACTAGAATAAGTAGCTTAAAAGGAAATCTGTCTCGAAAACAAGAGAAAATTAGTGTTCTATTGTTTGAATATCATACTTCACCATCAAATAGAAATATAGACAAAGAATAGTTCATAATTTTCCTTTAACAACAAAAATAAACGGTAACATATCTTAAGAAATATTAAACAAAATATCCTAGCATTCAATCATAGGTAAACATGAATAAAGTTTGAAAATGAGTACTATATGCATCAATTAAGTAATTAAAATGATGACATGATATCAATCACATAACTCATTAACACATTCAACTATGAATTCGGTCTTTAGAAAAGCTTCACTTCAAAATCTGATTATAAAATGCAAGTCTTGAGTTTCTACAATTCATTGACCCCTACACCAACGTAAGAACTTATATAAATACAAAAATAACATAAGATAATATCTATTTGTTCATCTACAAATAGAAAATCTTCAATTATTTCTTTGATAAAAAATGACGCTAAAAATAAAATATTATCCTTATCAAAGGATCTACTTCCTCAAAAGTGGTGAGCTGTTTAAACTTCCTCCTCATCTTCAAAGTCCTTATCTTCAATATTGAGAAGATGTTGGGCATTTGTCTGGATAAATATTACCCAATATGTATATACCTAAGTAATTGCAGAGAAGTGAATCAGATGGAAGTTAACTATGTTGAAATGGCACATTGATACCAAATTTTAAATAAATCTTTTCTTTTTCCTATATCTACTAAAAATTTTTGAAATTAGCTTGATTTGTTCAAAAGGAAATTACATATATTTCTGAAAGATTTGTCGAGTCCAAATTTCGATTCCATTTATGTCCTTTTCATCCTTTGTTGTGTTGTCCTTTGTTGTTGTCGACTCAGAGATTTGGGTATTGCTTCTTTTAATTGTTTGGATCCTAGTAGATCAAACTCTTCAATGAAATTAATTCAACCTTCCCATACCATGATACCATGTTCAATGGCCTTCTTAGTCCATACTTGGATTTCTCTTGCATATGATTCCCTCTCGTTCAAAGAAGCGTGCATTAGTATTTTATCCCTTTTGGAAGTTTCAAGGATATGCTAAGGCTGTAACTGTTTATCTCATTCTAAAATTGATGTAAATATTTCTTTCCTCCTCAAACAAAGATTCAATTCTTTCATTGAGATTCAAAATATCTTGATAAAATCTACAAATTTTATCCCTTGGTTTGTAGAATTTAGCCTGATCCTTCTGTAGTATCTGATTGACCTATAATGTTTTTTCTTTGAACACATTTAGACTATGTTCAACACCATGACTCTATTTTAATTGAAACCGAAGAGTTTTAATTAGTTCTTTTAATGTTGTAGTCATAACTTCAATATTTCTTTTGGTTTCTTCTTTGAGCATTTGGATATAATCTTCATGTGATTTTCTGATTCCTTCAATCTGTGGGGAATGATTGACCTCTAACTCATTCAATTTTATTTGAAAATGAATTTTCAATTTGGCCCTTTCAATAGAAAATCCTCCCACAAGGGTTGCATAATGAGTTTGACAATTTTCTTCACTGAACAACTTGATTTTATTTTATTTGCATTTCTAATTATTTGATTCTTTGAAGCTCATTTTGATATGTTGCTACAAGTTCATTGACATGATATTGTTGGTAGTTAACAAAGGCTCCAAGATCTTGTGAAGATTCTTCAACTTTCTCTTTCACGTCACCTGTTGCTTGCCAACTATATTCATAAACTACTTCAAAACTGTCAAACTTCCTCTTTTTGGTTCTTCTTACAACTGATTTATTTTGTGAATTGAAATAATATTCAGTTAAATAAGAAACAATATCAAAAACTGGTTCCACTTCAGTAACAACCTTGAAAAGAAAAGAACTTAAAAAGGATTTTTTGTGGAAATGGGAGTCATGGAAGATTTGGGGGAAACTTTTGGCATTGAAACCTCGGTAGATTTTGTCTATTTTTCTACTAACTGCTTTTATTTATTAGAATTATCTATCAATATTGAATGAGAAGTTTCTTGCTCATGCTTGTTTTTATCAATCTCCATTTCTTCAATTTTCTCAACATATTTTTTTAACTTTGAATCTAGTTGACTAGTTTCTTCGGGAGAGTTAATGACAATAATATCTCTGGGAGGAGAACCTTGTTTGATTTTTGGTTTTGTTTGTTCTATTGTTTCTTGTTTATGGTCTTTAACCTCTGCAACTATTAGACTCTTTTGTACCATCTGACTCTCTTTTCCTTTTCTTTAGCACTATCATCTTTGCTTGTATCTAAACTAGTTGATTCATGGATTGTAACAAAAGCATTAGGCACACTTTCAATTTGAATATCTTGATTTTGCTCAGAAGTAGAGGCTGGTTCTGGAAGGATCTGAGTGAATTTATATTTTAGATATTCAACAGATTTTAAATCCTCGGTAGGGATAGAAGAATGAAGACTTTTTTGTTTGAAAAAATCTTCATTATTATTTTCTCTAAACCCTTAAAGTTTATCTCTCTCTTCGTTACTCATTAATTTTCCTCTTTCAACTGCTTGATAAAAATCATCAATGTTTATAAAAACATCATCAAAAGGAGGCTTTTGATGTGTGAAAGATTTATTATAACTCACACCCTTGTAATGATGATTTATTATTCCATTAGGGTCATAATAATAATGGGGTAATGAGTAAAACCAAACATTTTGGAGTTCTTCATCTTTTTTGAATGCATGTCTTCTATTTCTCAAACTTATTTTTCCAAATTTAATTGGAAAATTAGGCCATATCGTCTTTTGAAGTTTACTCAATTTCCATGCTTAACCATGCAGTGCAGTTTGATTCTCTATTTCTCTAAGAGCAATTCTCTCAGGAATATATCTCATCAATGCATGAAGACCTATTTCAATTCCACAAATCTGATATAGGTGAACAATTCTTCAACAAACCAATCTCCTATTTGATCCAATGCCTCTTTAAGGTCTTGGATGACCCTTGGAGGACCTTTCACAAAAATGAATTCATGTAAAAGGATCATTACATAGTTACAAATTCCATAGAAATGAAATTTGTAATTACTTTCCCACAGAACTGAAGAATAATTCTGAATGGCTAGGTACTGGTCAACGAGATAATTCCATTTCATAAGAGGAAAATGGAAAAAGGAAATCACAATATCCATAAGATATACATACATGAAAAACACATATTCATAACATGGAGGGGACAAAACTGGTAACTTCAGGTCATATGTCAGGTTTAGAGATATAATTCCAGCCTAATTAAAGCATTTCGACTCATGGTGGATATTGTGAATTAAAGAAATCCACTGAAATTTGCAGTGTTTAAGGTCATTTTCTCCATACAGTCTCGACAACATTTTGATGATAAACCTAAAAGGTCTTTTAAAAGTGACAACAAGATAATCCTTAGATGCTTTAAGTTTGTATCCCTCTTTGTCTTCTCACAACTAATGACTTTATTGTAATCATTCCAACTTTGTTTTAGAACTGTATTGTTGAAATTGTCTAGAAATTGAGTAGTAAAGAAGACCTCAGGGGAACTAAGCTTATAAATTGTTGTAAGGATTTATGGCTTCTAGGATGCTATCACATTTTTATTGCAATCTACGACTGAGCATGTAGGAATGTGTAAATGTGCTAAAATCCATGATATCATGTCATAATATGGAAATATTTTAGGCCTAGCAACAATCTTGTTTAACTTTATTCTTCTATTTTCGTCAAATTGGGTATTTTTCTCCTTATTTGAACCCTCTCACCTTAACCATTCTGTATCCTCAAAGAAATTGTAAATTTTTTCCCATTTCATTGTAACTACATCTTGAGTCTTGAAAGTGATTTCAGATATAAGATCCATGTTTTTCACTTCCTTTAGAATTTCCTTAATTTGTTGGAACACTGTTCTTGAGGTGGTAGATTTTCTCTTCTTCCCCATTTTATGACCTATGTGTGAAATCAAAACAATTAAGTTTCTCTATGTAAAAATCTTTGATTCAATGATTAAATTTTTTTAAAGCATAATGATTTACCAAAATTTACAAGCTATGAAGCAAGTTCTCACTACTTCTGGTTGAATTTCATAGCTCCAAATTGTGGTTTGGGCAAAGATTTGAGATAGGGCATTAATGAAAAACTGAAAGTTTTGAAATCGTGAAAGTGGAAAACATAATCTCCAGTTAAATCTCATAATCTGGGACGATTAATTCGAATGAAAGGTATTTAATTTCAAATAAAAGCGAAAGGAATTTCAACCATTTTTCTAAAAACGAGGCGAGTTTGATAAGATTGAAATCGAGGAATTTTTTTATTCAAATACAACAAAATTATAAGAAAACATGACCTACAACTTAATCAACTAAAAACAAAAATAATAATAATAAGAGGTGGTTTAATCAAGAAAAATGTTTATTTTATTTGCAATTAGAATAGTCGCAAATTGGGTAGCTCGGAGGTATTTCACAATACTTCATTACTTTATTGATTATGAATCTGTCTTAAGGCCGAGTTGGGACAAGGGACAAGGTCGAAGTCAGGACTCGGGTAGATCGGGAAGTCGAGAGGTTGAGAGTTGGGGAGATATAAAGGCTTTTGTGAGAGAGATTTTTAGGTCCCAACTTTTACCTATGACAAGTCAGAAGTGAGCAAGCAGTTGTGAGGTCAGGAATCAGGTCTTCATTTATTATTTTGAGAATTAAAAAAGGTCCGACCTCCCAACTTCCAAAATTTTATTAAGTATTTTTTATAATTTTTTCTAGATTTTTTTGTATTCTGTTTCTTTGGAAAAAGGATATATTTACAAAAGATAATAAAAATATATTGTTTATGTAGGGTCCCTTATTCTTTCTTTTATATAAACAAAATAATGAAAAAGAGGAGGTTGTTATAGTCCTAACAACACCTTGTTGAATCTCTAAGGAGGCATGCTTCATGGCAATTGAAAGGAATATTTTATGCCCTACCCTTGGCTACTAATATCAACATCAACTTCCTGTCCTATACCTCCTCCCAGTTCTGGAATGAAGGAAACTAAGGATTGCTTTGGGGGGTTGGGGAAAAAGGAAAATAGAGTGAGAACTAAGATTGTAGGATGGGGATAGGGGAATCGAAAGGGAGGGGGGCATGCAAAATGTTTTTCGAGGAGGAAAGTGAGAGCCGAAAGAGGTGTAGAAGGGGAGTGGAGCCTAAGGGAAAATTTGGGGAAGCATAAGGGATTGATAGAATAGAGAGATTCTCCATCATCTCAATAATAGTGGGAGAAAATGTCGAGGAAAATTCACCAGTATTTAATGCAGGAAAATTTTCGAAGGAAACAAGAATGAAGGGATGGGAGGGAAAAATCATTCATGCAGAGTAAGATTATTCCTTAGTAGTGGTCTTTGGAAATATGCCATATGGAAATGAAAAATTATCCTCTACTGTGTGTGCATAAGGAGAAACTTGAGTTTGAGCATATTCAACAAACATGGGGTTTATCCCCTTGGAAGGAGAATTTGAAGTAACTTTAATGGGTTTTTGACGCATTTTTCTATGCTCCTCTGTCTCCAGCTTCATTTCTTGAACCCATATTTTAATTGGTTTCCCTTATCAAAATATTCTCCTAAGTTCCCATACAAGTAGTTGTGTCCACACTTGAAAGGGATACCCTAATAATCAAAGGTTTACTTATGGAATCACTTTCCATAATGAATAGAGATTGAGTCTGGGAGACCTGAAGCCAAATATAATCCTACCAGAATTCTGGCCAATGCCATGTAGCCTCAAGATTTAAATGAGTAGTCCACTTCATAGTAAAAAACCAATGTGTTGCCAATATACTTGAAGACATCTTCAAACCAGTATGGAAGTTGAAGTATTGAGAGATGGACCCAAATAGACTCGTCATAAGTCATTATATCCAAGAATCAAACTCCACCAACCACTTCTTGAGATAGAGGGCTTGGGAGCCACAATTCCACTGCTTCAAGAGGATTTTATCCACATCCTCCACTGCATGAAGTATCCAACCCATCCAACCATTTTTCCAAAATAAGGCATCACAGTGAGAAACCTAGGTATGGTGAGAAATGTTTTGTTTTGTCCATGATCTCATGATCACCATGATCATTTTCCTACCGACAAAATGACCTACTATTATAGTTTCCTCCATCTGCGAAATGTTATTCATTTTTATGTCATCTCCCAAAATGAGGTTGGGTTCTGCCACTTTTCATTTTACACATTTTTTCCTCACTTTGTGAAATTCCTTATCTGCTATCTAGAGGGGTGTCGAATAGCAAGGAGAAGACTAAGCATCTCGTAAGTAAAAAATATACTAAGAAAACTAATCAGGGGGTGGGTGGGAGTGAGTTGAAAAAATAATAGAGAAATTGCAAAGTTGCGAGGTCCACACAAACCTATGAGGGTTCAAGAGAAAGACATAGAAAGAGAGGGATAATGCATTATGGGTATGGGTTAACCATAATTTGATCTATTAGAATGAGGAGATCCTTTGGAAAGGGGGAATTTGATCGAGTGAAAGGAGAAAAGGGGGAATTGTCAGTAGTATGGTTCGAGGGGGCTTGTGGTGGATCCAACTCATCATCCATTTTAATTTTGTGAGGTCCATGCTGGAGAAAACAAGAGAGGCTCTAAAGGGTTTGTAACAACAATGATGCAGGAGCATCCTGCTCAGAAAAACCATTGCATTTTAGTAAGCATAGGGTATTGTGTTTCAAGGGACTTAATTCCCTAAAGAGTGATTAATTATTTATTTTCCTATGTTTTTATGAGGGTTGTATAATAGTGAGGATATTGTACTGAAATCTTCTCGGTAAGTGAGATTTCAAGAATAGTGTGTGAGTTAGAGGAACTAGGAGCCAGTTTCATGATTTTAGGGATCAGATTAGGATATTTAGGATTCAGGTGAAATTATTCAATATCATAACCAAAATTGGTTAACATAATCCTTTTGTGTATAATTTGTAAGCCTCAAAGGCTTAAAAGAGGAGTTAGTGAGAGAGTTAGCAGATATTTAGGAGGGTTGGATTGTGAGCCTATGGGCATTGAAACGAGAAAGGGCCACTGATACAGAACATGTAAAGGTATATCAGGCCAAAGCTAGATTGTAAACCAGATTTTTATTTATATATGTACATTTGTTTAATGAATGAGGAAATTGAATTCATTGTGACTGTGTGTGTCATTCCTTTTATGTGTTGAGTGATCCGTAACTGTGAAATTATGGTTTCTGTGTGATAAACCATGATGAATGAATTCAAGTTGAATTTCTGAAAGTATTTCTGAGTGACAAAAGACTTACCGTCTGGGTAGAATAACGAATTACGAAATCTGGAAGAAGGGAAATAATACAGAGAGTATTATGTATTCTAGTTCGAAGTGGTGTTAAAGAAACATAGGTATAGTTGCAAGGTAGAGTAAAGAAATCAGAGAAGTCTCGGCACACTGTTTCTAAGCGGAGAAAGGAGTTGGCAGAGTTAACTTGGTAGCAAGTTGATCTGGAGGTGAGAAGGAAATTTAGTGGAAGTGCCAAGTTTGGTAGAAAAGTGAAACAAGCCAAAGTGAAATGCGTAATTGCGGAAGTTAAGAGTCTATGGGTGTCTTGATCAGGGTTGAAGCGCCACACTAAATCTTGGCCACTGATCTTAATTTCAATGCTTACGTCATAGTTAACTATGGGGGTTGATCGTTTGGTAATTCAAGTGTTAGTTGAAGGGGCGCAGACCGTTGGATCACTGCTGATGCTGACTGTTGGATTAATATCGCATCGCATCATTCATGAGTGAATGATCCTTGGCCTGTAGAAATTGTGATATGCGATGTGCGATCATCGGGTGACTATCGACCATCAGATTAATGTTAATATCAATGGCGTAGAGTGAAGCGCCTGTGCAAAAAAGGGAAAGTCAACGTGGGAAGTCAATGTGGGACCGGTTGTTGTTCAATTACTGTTCAATTGTTGTTCAATTTCTATTTAATTGTTGTTCAATTACTGTTCAATTGTTGTTCAATTGCTAAGCGGACTTGAGAAGTGTATGGATGCGAGTTTAATTTTATTTGAGGTCTAGTCTTGTGCATTCAAGTGTAACCGGCGTTCGTTGGTGATTATATGTTAAAGCGTTGTTCGGTGATTGGTTGGGTTTTGGATAAAGTCCACCAATGTAACACTTCCGATTGGTAAAGGTGGGCCATAACCCACAGGTTCACGTAAGGTAATTATGAAAACCAGGGAAATTGTCTTTAGGTGGGTTTTTCCTGCATCAAAGTGGTATCAGAGCAGGGAAAGGTTTCCTGCGAGTAGAAAGAAGACTTTGCGTGCAAAAGGAACAGGTAAATGTTTTTGAAGAACTCAGAGCAAGAACGAAACAGTGAAAGAAAAATTAGCGAAGGAGTAACTGTTACTGACAGTTAGAGCTTTACCAAGATACAATTGGGAGATTGAAAGAAAGAATCAAATTCTAAATCTGATTGATAGTAGCTGAATGTTGAAAATTTGCACAGTGGAAGCATGAAGATCTGCTGAAATAGATTTGCAGGAGTGGTGAGATCCTGAAGATAGGTGATGGTATGCAAGTTTGTCTAATGATTAGCAGAAATCGAATGAGTAAGAATTTAGAGCAGGATTACAGTAGTTAAACTGTAAGAGGGACTTTTGCAAGTTCTTGAAGTAGCAGAGTTTGAAGATACAGCTAAAGGCTGAATAAAAGAAAAGTCCATTCAAAGTACAGGTGAATGGTAGAACAAGATCATGCAAAGATCTTGAAGGTGAGATGATATGTTTTTATTTTAATTTGATTTGAAGATTGGAGAGTTTGTGGTTTTTATATTGTTTCATAGGTAGTAGTATAAGAAGGTGAGAAGATTGCAGCAACCTAGAGCAAGGAATGCTCAATTGGTTCTAGAGGAAAGAACTAGAGAAATGCTAATAAACTGAGCTCAAAGGAGAGAAGCTTAGTGAGGCATATGTAGCAAGAAGGAGACTTGTTACTGCAGGGTTTTTGTTGCAACTCACAAAGGAAATTCCACAGAGGATGTGGGTATAATTGCTAAGGGATGAAGGAAGCTGGTAAGAGTTTCTAAGTGAAAGAAGAGGTGGTCAGAACCTAGTATTTCATTGTGAGAGGACAATTGTGTTCTTAAAGTGCAGATGAGTTGAGGCCTAGAAGGAGCAGAGGAAAATGCTCAAGGAGGTTCCAGACAGAGGACAAGTACTTGCCAAAAGACCAAGTACAGAGGAAAGCTTGGTGAGGTAAGTGGTAGCAGGGAAAACTTCTTGTTGCAAAGGCTTGCGCAACTCATAGTAAAGTGAGTGAGGAACTCATAGAGATGGAAAGGATGGCAACTAGTGGCAGTCGTAGTAGAGAATCTGAAAGAGACCACAACAGAGGACAAAACAAGAAAGATGTCAAGGCAAATGGCATGAGAATGAATGACAAAAAATATGGTAAAGAAATGGCTGAGATGGCAATTCATCTTGAAGTATTAATGGAAATGTTGCAAAGAAATGAGAAGGACCAGAAATATGGTTATGTCATGAAGAAGAAAGTGAAGTGGCAAAGGCTACAAGAGAAGAGGAATTAGCACGAAAATATGCAGTTAATAAAGGGGCTGAGGGAACTTGAACAGATTATAGATGTCAAATTGGAGACAGAGAAGCTCGAAAGAGTTGAGCCACAACAAAAGGAAAATGCTATAGAAGGTGTCGAAGTTTTGTTATGTGAACTAGAACATGGACCATTACTTTTTGAAAGTGATGAAGTGATAGAGGAGTTGAATTGTATGAATGATTCAAAGTAGCTAGAAGACTTGATGACTGAAGCATCAAATGAGACCATAAGGTCCTATGTTCTTAAAACTGATAATTTGTGTATGGTTGTAGGTTTGGAAGAAGATACGCAGTCTTTTAAAGCTGTCAAAAATATAGAAGAATACCTTCTAGAAGATGAAAGTTTTGAAGCAAAGTATGACAATGAGACTGGAGAAGAAAGAGTTCACTACAGTGAACAAGTGTAGAGAGGCACCATTAAAACAGATGGTGTGGAAAAGAGACTTGTTGATAGTCTCAAGGATTCTTTGAGTTTGAATCAACATACTAATGTGCTGACAGAGGAGTTAAAGGAAAGATCAGAGCAATGTACTGAAAGGTTGCCAGAGGAAGAAGAGGTACAAAGGCCTTATATTTTTTATTTTGATAATTGTCTTATGATTGCAGATTTTGTTGCAGAAACTGGAACATATTTGGCACAGGTGGACAACCAAATGAAAGAAGAAGAGAAAGAACATCTACTGAAAGATGTTAAGGAAGATTTAGCAGAGGAAGAAGGACCATTTGACGATTGGTCAACAACAAATGAAAGCATTGAAAATTGTGTAAAATTTCCAAATTCTATTCCAATTAAAATTATTGAGTTATATAGAGAGTTAGACCTTCAAAGAAGAAAGTTGGAAAAGTAGAGGATAAACGTTTAAGATAGATTGCTGATGAAGGATGAAGAAGAAATTGTCATAAATGATAGTCAAGAAGAAGTGGACAGGTACAGTGAATAGAAGCAGAAAATTATCTTGAAAGATAATATGGCAGTAGCTGAAAAGGTGCAAGAGAATAGTGAACAAGAGAGTAAGGATGGAAGTAATGAAAATGCAGTAGTTAAGAGTTGAAGGCAATCATCGGACAGAGGATATACTGGACAAAGAAATTGAGTTAGAAAGAAGGTTAATGACGAAAGTGTCTCAGAAGAAGACAACAACAAGAAAGGAAAGAAGCAACAACAAGAGGAAGATAGCAACAGACTATGAAAGCATGACAAGTGGAGCATTGGAGCATAAGATATGGAGACCTGGAGAACAATTGACAAGCAAAGACAGATTACGAAATAAAGTCTGGGATCCAGGAGGAGTCAATTATATAGACTTATGACCAGGAGGTCATAAATTTTCTTACCTGGGGAGTCTGATACATGAGCACCCTGCTTAGAAAAACCATTGCATTTTAGTAAGCATAGGGTCTTGTGTTTCAAGGGACTTGATTCCCTAAAGAGTGATTAATTATTTATTTTCCTATGTTTTTAAGAGGGTTGTATAATAGTGAGGATATTGTCATGAAATCTTCTTGTTAAGTGAGATTTCAAGAATAGTGTGTGAGTTAGAGGAACTAGGAGTTAGTTTCATGATTTTAGGGATTAGATTAGGATATTTAGGATTCAGGTGAAATTATTCAGGATCTGAACCAAAATTGGTTAACAGAATCCTTTTGTGTATAATTTGTAAGCCTCGAAGGCTTAAAAGAGGAGTTAGTGAGAGAGTTAGTAGATAGTAAGGAGGGTTGGATTGTGAGCCTACGGGCATTGAAACGAGAAAGGGCCACTGATACAGACCATGTAAAGGCAGATCAGGCCAAAGCTAGATTGTAAACCAGATTTTTATTTGTATCTGTACATTTGTTTAATGAATGAGGAAATTGAATTCATTGTGACTGTGTGTGTCATTCCTTTTATGTGCTGAGTGATCCGTAATTGTGAATTTATGGTTTCTGTGTGATAAACCATGATGAATGAATTCAAGTTGAATTTCTGAAAGTCTTTCCGAGTGACAAAATACTTATCGTCTAGGTAGAATCCGTGTGAGTCCAGTTTGGATTTAATAGATGTATGTATAAGTCAAGTAAAGAACGAATTATGAAATCTGGAAGAACGGAAATAATACAGAGAGTATTATGTATTCCAATTCGAAGTGGTGTTAAAGAAACAGAGGTATAGTTGCAAGGTAGAGTAAAGAAATCAAAGAAGTCTCGGAACACTGTTTCTAAGCAGAGAAAGGAGTTGGCAAAGTTAAGTTGGTAGCAAGTCGATCTAGAGGTGAGAAAGAAATTTAGTGGAAGTGCCAAGTTTGGTAGAAAAGTGAAACAAGCCAAAGTTGAATGCGTAACTACGGAGGTTAGGAGTCTATGGGTGTCTTGATCAGGGTTGAAGCGCCGCACTAAATCCTAGCCACCGATCTCAATTTCATTGCTTACGTGATAGTCAACTACGGGGGTTGAGCATTGGGTAATTCATGTGTTAGTTGAAGGGCCGCAGACCATTGGATCACTACTGATGCTGATTGTTGGATTAATATCGCATCACATCATTCATGAGTGAATGAACCCCGGCCGGGAGAAATTGCGATATGCGATGATCGGGTGACTATCGACCGTCGGATTAATGGTAAGATCAACGGTGTAGAGTGAAGTGCCTGTGCAAAAAGGAAAAGTCAATGTGGGAAGTCAACATGGGACCGGTTGTTGTTCAATTGCTGTTCAATTGTTGTTCAATCGTTGTTCAATTGTTGTTCAATTGTTGTTCAATTGCTGTTCAATTGTTGAGCGGACCTAAGAAGTGCATGGATGCGAGTTTAATTTTATTTGAGGTCCGGTCTTGTGCATTCAGCTGGAACCGGCGTTCGTTGGTGATTATATATTAAAGCGATGTTCGGTGATTGTTTGGGTTTTGGATCGAATCCACCAATGTAACGCTTCCGATTGGTATAGGTGGGCCATAACCCACAGGTTCACATAAGGTAATTATGAAAACTAGGGAAATTTCCTTTATGCGGGTTTTTCCTGCGTCAAATAATAAACGATGCGAAAGAGGTGGCGGGAGGGAGTGTCTAAATCTAGATGCCCTCAAGGGGATCCTCTGAGAAATTGATGAGTTCCTTGTCCATAACTTAGGAGAAAAAATAATGATGTTGGATCTCCCAAGGACAAGAGGAGTGAAGGGAAGCGCAGGAACTGGAACGAGAGGGAGGGCACAGTCTAGGGCTTGGATCCCATGGCTTCCACTCACAATCAAACCCTATCCATCTACAAAAAAAACTCTCAATCAATTTGCTCCCTTCAAGTCAACAAAATCAAATAATATAAAGTTTATATGGAAGAAGTATCATATTTTATATATATCTATCTATCTATCTATATATATATATATATATATATATATATATATATATATATATATATAGTTTTTAAATTGCAACTTGATTATAATGTTTTTCTTTATGTCGACCCTTCTTTTCTAAATACGAATGTTGAATCTTCTTATTTATATATGAACTTTAGAGTATCATATTTTTTTAATGTTATTGGATTTTTTTTGGAACTTTATTAAAATTGACACATGCCAAAATAACAAGATAATCATTCCATGTATAGGGCTTGACTACAATGAAAGTTTATAAAATCAACACATGTTATAATGTATGATAATTATTGGAGAAAACAAAAATTACATTATGAGAATAGAACATTCAAATATAGAGTTTTGATAGCCATAATTTTTGAAGGATGTATGTGCAAAAACCAAAGTTTATCAAGAGAAAAATGGAGAAAAGAGTAAACCCAAAGGTTGGATACACGCTAAGATAAAAAAGAGATGGGGAATGATCAGATTCTAGATCACTAACAAAAATCCATAGCCTTGCCTCCAAGGGATGCAATGTGGATATGAATTTAGTCATATCAAGTGGTCCACCTTCTCTCATGGTTAAAATCCCTCTAGGGGTATGACAAGATGCCATAAACTAAACAATTTACATAAAAGAAGAAAAACAATCACTTTGGATAAATCAAGAGAAGAAAGGTAGTTGGTTTTACTAGAGATTTAACTAGTGTCAAATTAATTTACTAAATTGAAATGAAAATTAAAAAAGAAAAGAAAAGAAAAGGAACTCGACTAGCATACCAACGGTGTATCTAGTAATTTAAAAAGTTGGCGTTTTATATATTGTTAAACAATCATGCTAGAATATGACCTTGGTTTACAAATTAAAGAAATATATATTTTTATTCAACCATCCACAAGATTGAGTGCCTATATGAAACAAGAAAGTTTATGTTTTATGCATAATTTTCCAAGAACTTAAAGCAAAGTAATACACTGACTTCAACTAGCTCTGGTCCCCTATATTCCACATTAAGGGTTCATTGTATGTTGACTCTACTCTCATTGGTATGCATCTTGCTAGCACTATTTTCTCACTCAAACTTAATATAAATCTCACTAGACGCTCTTGAAATGTTAATTCCTAGTGTCTTACATGAAAATTAGATCTGTCATTCATTTATTAGTACATTGCATAATGTATGAGCAATTGTTCCTTACTTTCTACTTCCCCATTTCCACATACTTAACACAACTCAACCATGATGCTTTAATGCTTTAAGTTCTTCTTATTTTCTTATTTCATAAAACAACTTATGTGAGTTAGTTCTTAGTTGCACCATCTCTTATTTTTCATGTCACGAGATATTGATTTCAAGTAATTTTATAATATAATCTTCTCATGTCTATTGTCTTTACCTTTATAATATTTTTGTTTTTATTTAACATATTTTCTACATTTAACTTTTTGTATTTTTACATTCTCATATGTATATATTGCCTCAATATAATATTAAAACTTTTCTTTCTGAAAAAAAATGTAAATTTCAATATTTATATATTTATCTAACACAATTCCTTTTCATCATCCTTCTCTTTAAATCATTTTTATAAAAAAAAATCTATTATTAAAAAACTAAACTAACATTAATTATTAATTATTAACTAAATAACCAAATTATAATTAATTTAATAGTTTGTATATAACCAAATTATAATTAATTTAATAGTTAAACACGTAAAAAAATACAAACTAACATAAGTAACATATACGAACATTAAGGAATGCTAAAAAAAATTCATTGTTGGATCAATTCGAATCTATTTATTTAAAAGTGGATACCTATTACTCCATGCATACTTCACCCACCCCAATCTTTAAAACTTTTGATATCCTAGCACTTTGTTTTACAATTCACTAACATAAATATAGAGTTTAATTCTTTTATGTTTTGGTTTATATAGAGTATGTACTATTTTTTTTGGTTTTTTTTAATTGGAATTGTGCAATAATTTTTTTTGGTGAAATTGTAGTTTTTATTATTTAAAATGTATTTTGTATAATGGATTCAAGTAATGAAAAGATTATTGTAGCATTCGATTATGCATATTTAGTAATTTAAACATGTGATTCCAATTTATATATATATATATATATTTTTCTCCAGTAAAATAAATTTCTACTTTGATTTTTCTGTTTTTTGGAAATTTTAATGATTTTGATCTTCTTAAATAATCTAAACCAAACCAAAACTACCAAGGAGAAAGTTTTTTGGTCAAAGTTCCCATTATCAAATAAAACTATAACTTCTGGCAAACTTCTTATTAAATTTGAGAAAAAATTTAATATAAAAATAGTAGAATTGATTCACTTATTATTTTTAATTAAAACAAAAGTAAGTTAATCTTATGGTAAACTATTTTTCTTTTAAATCTAATAAAAATATAACAAATTTGTTAAGTATAAATATAATTTTACTATTAATCAAAATTAATTTCTAATAAGACAATACTCTTGAGAGTTTGCCTAATCAACCCAAAATACTAAATTTTCTTATTAATAGAAATTTCAAAGAAATATAATTCCAAAAATAAAATTTGTTTTTTTTTTTTTTTTTTTAAATTTTGGTAAAAAATACTTTGATTTTCCATTAGTTTTCAAAATTTTAACTAAAATCTAAGAAATTTATTAAAGTTATTAAACTAAATATTTTGAAAACTATATATATATATATATATCTATAATTTTTAAAATGTAAATTTCTTTGTTCTAATTAGTTGGTGACTAAGTTTACACAGTTTTAAATTGAATTATGAGATATAAAATTTATATGAAAAAATAAAAATTTTAAACAAAGTTTCTATTCACCCTATGTCATAATAAGGATTAGATATCATTTTGGGATTCAACTGCGTTAAGTAAGTCATTCACGTATGACCATTTTCATGAGAGGTAGTCGTAACTGACTAATTTCTCATGATTTTTGAATAGTTCACTTAGCACTCATTGCATCGGGTGATGCTCACAGGGGTGAAGAAGTGGGATTGAAACTAGTGAAATGAATCACATAGCATCAATCATCACTTCCGGGGCTTGCACCCGGTAACCAGGACTTCCCAGGAGGTCACCCATCCCAGATCTCCTCTGGCTCAAGCGCGCTTAACTGTGGAGTTTTCCCCACAATCAAGCCCACTTAGCTTGCTACCCCATTTGCAAAACCTTAGCAAGTATTGTGCCTCATGAACCATTCAAGTAGAGAAATCAAATAAGGATTACATAAAAAATAGATAGAAACCAAATATAAACAAGTATAATATAAATTTTATTAAACTCTTATTATAATGATTAAGATCTTCTGGAAAATTATACGAAGAATTATTGGTCGACGCATTTTGAACCTCGATCTAGGTTCATCATCAAGACCAGGGAAGAGCAAGATCAATAGATTGCTAAAATATATCTCAGAAATGCAACGGTCAATATCCCACATTCAAAAGAATAATTAATAATTCTTTATGTGATTTTCAAGATCTTAATTATTATATCATGAACTACAAAAGCTTCTTAATCATTATATCATAAATCACAAAAATATCTAATCTAAAACTCTTATTATATTACATTTTAATATTATATTAATTTAAAATTATATTAAAATATCTCTCATGTATATACCTATAAAATTATTAATTACCTTTTAATAAAATAAATACCTACTAAATAGCAATATTATATTTAACACAGGTTTCTACAAATTGTGATGCATCTTCGTATCATTAACCTTTAACCATATTTCGTACGAGAAAGGAATATTGATGGCCTGCCTCTAATGTGTAAGAGAAGCCCAACACACGCACATGGAAAGATATTTGAAGATCCTAAGTGCGTATCTCCACATACTTTACATCAACGCGGTACGGAAACATACAAAATGTAAAGTGGTGAGAGTGTTTGAAGCACTCGAATCTCTTCTGAAATAAATGCAAATTATTCTATTTAGTTAATCAGATGAATAGTGGTATAGTTAACAAAGTCGTATGGTAAGTGTTCTCTATGGTTTAATTATTGAATTTATGAATTAGTTTTTATATTTGCACAAAGTTATAGACTAGCTATTCTAGAAAAAATAATAAAGACATAATTTTATATTAATAGAAATTACAATTAAAATAACAAGATAATTTATGATTGAATTATTTTTGTTGGACAGAGATAATAAAACTCTATTTATGTTGATTTTTTTTAATTAATTTTAATATCATATTTGTTCATTTTAATCTATTTTATTTATATGGAAAATTTATATTTTTTTCCTACAAAAGGTACAACTATCTTGTAAAAACATTCTCATGAGAAAAGACTAATATGTGGCGTTAGATTAAAATATAGTTAAATTAACCTAGTTTAAAAATAGTTAAAATAAAATATATGTTAAAAGAGTAGTGAAAAATTGAGTCTACTTAGCCAAATGTGAGACAAATATCACTTAATTTTTAAATAAAAGAATTTAAAGTACTCCAACAAATATATGATTTGAATTTCAACTTCAAATTCATATGTATAAATAATTTTATTATATTAAAAATTAAATAACTAACTCAATAGAAAACAATTTTTGTCATCTAATATAAAAAGATAAATTTGTTCATAAAGATAATAAAAATAATTTTCCATTTGTAATCCTGGGAAGTCAAAATTGAGGCGATTAATTCATGGAATAATGGTACAAGGAAATATTAACAAGATTTAAGAGTGGAAATAAATAGAGCAATGACATTAAGGGATATTTCAAAGTAGATATTGTAATTTTAGTAGTTGTAAAAGAAAGTATATTGTTATACATATAAAGATGAGGGCTATATATTATTTGGATGTGCATAAAGTGATTAGTGTATAGCAAAACAAAGCAAAAACATTGTTTTAATAAGTAAAGACATAAAGAGATATTAAACCAATTAAAAAATTAGTAGAAGATGGAATGAACTTGATAATGCATAGAAGAATGATCCTGATAAAATGCAAAAAAATTAAAAAAGATAAGTGAGCAATAAGAAATATTTTTGGAACCAAAATAATATTTACATTGAAGTGTGGTAAAGATATGAATTCTTGTAGTATTTAAAGTATGGTTAGAATATTTAAGATGGTTAATAAATTGCGATTAATGTAATAGAAATACTCGTGCTTAACGTAATATAAATACCTATAATCATTTAGATTATTTTGGCTTAAGTAAGGATTTCATCTGATGTCACATCCAACATGTGTTATTATGTGAAGTTTCTTTTAACATGGGTAAGAATATGGATGAGATTTTATGTGGTGTGACTCCAATAAATGTTTGTACACTTTAAATTTGTTTAAAACAAACATCCATATTACTAATGGTTTTAGATTATTTTTTACCACTATTCTTCAATGTATTAACTTTATTGCAATACTAAATGCTTTTCATTTCTAACATAAACATCATATATATAAATTAGTTTAACCAAATTTAATTTTAATTTTGTTATTAAAATCTAAAATTTTAAATATTATTAATTAAATTATGTTGCATAATGTAGAAGGAATAAATTCTTTGTAACAACCCCACCCAAGGGTCTCGTATGAGCCACAGTGTAAATCTGATGTAAATAATTTGCAATGTTGAAATTAAAAGAAAAAGAAGGGGACTGAGTCAAGGGACACATATTCCAGAGCTGGGGCGGGGAGGAATTACTGCTTGGGATGTGATGGTTTCTTGTGCAAAGAAGAAACCAGAGTTTGAGGACATTCATTGAAGGCTGGACGGTGCATGAAGTTAATGAACTAGTTCCTGCAATTAAATGAGCTGAGAAATGTACTTAGGCCCATGCTTGCTTGAGGAAGCACAACAAGCAAGAGGGAAAGAATTTATGAAGGTTGCAGAAACAACAAGGACGTAGTAGTAATTGAGGTAGGCAAAATCACATAACAACAAGAAAAAGAAGCATTGGAACAATGAAAGGGGGCATGATTCGAGAAGCACTGGAACAGGAGCAGAGGGCATCAGAACTAATGAGAGCACTCAAAGAAGGGAGATTAGAAAGAAAGAGTTTTAACAACAAGGGGAAGACATTCGAACCAGAGGAAGAATTCAAGGAGAGAGACTTCGGCCCTTGAGGAGGAGACCCATTTAGATTCTCGTGGCAAGGCCAAATACCTTACTTTGGAGGGAGACAAAGAAGATACTGAGATCAAGCCTCCAGTAGAATATTTCAATGAGCAACTTGAAGAGAAGAGAAGAGAAGAGAAGAGAAGAGGAAGGGTTATTTGTCCCTGGAGGTTGTGGGTTGAGTGCTAGTCTCTGGAGTCCTATAACAACTTGGGGTCCCTAAGGCTGTGAGTTGAGATAGGATCCTTGGAGCCTTGTAAAAGCTTGGGTCCCTCGAGGCAATGGGTTGAGACATAGGTCTATGGAGCCTTGTAACAGCTTGGCTTGGGTCCCTGGAGGCTCTATGTTGGGATGGAATCTATGGAGCCCTGTAATAGCTTGGGTCCCCTGGAGGTTGTGGATAGCTACTCTGGAGTCTTGTAAAAGCTTGGGAAGAGGCCTTCCTAAAGCAGAAGCAACAAAGGCAGTTGGACGGTGCCCTATTAACACAGTGGATTCTGGATGAATCCAGGTGTATATTGGTGGCCACCTTCCTATTCCACCTAGACCTCTAGTCGGATTCATTTGTTTCCTTGTTTATTGCAGGATTTACTATTTTTAGTAGTTTTTCAGGTCCTGAACTTTCGGAGCAGTTTTAACCCCCTAAACAACGTTTTTTTAGGTCCACAGCAAGCCCATAACCATAGGTAGGGGCTTGCCACAAATCTTGTAGTACTCAGAGACATCTTTCCAACAAGGTATCGTACGCGCCAAATAGAGATAATATGACCAATTTACAAACCCGAGAAGTTGGCTGACTAACTAACCCTAACGGGGCCCACAAACTCTTGGCATTCCATCTCCTGGGGTTAGGGTTTTGGTTGTTTAGGGTTTTCCCTTATTGTTCAATAATAAATATACCCTTGAGCCTTATTGTAAAATAGTTCAGAGGCATGTAGCCGCCACATCTCTTCTCAGAGATAAGCTACCATCTCTCGGGCTAGTTTTATTTCCATTTTGTTTGTAAGTGTATTTCAGTATTTGATATTAATCAAATGAAGTGTTATTTCTGTTGTATCTTTGTATTTATGGTTATATTTGTAATTTGTTGTGTTCCTTTTTAAGTTTGGATCAGTTGTATTAGAGCACTCTTCTCTTTCTCTGTTTTTATTTGCATGTCCCCAACGAGGTTGGGATATAAGGAGTTAGGGCTCGAACTGGTTGAACCTTTGCAAGACTAGCCTCGCAAATCCCGATGACCTCCCACGACGGAAGAGAAGAAAGATGAGGGGGTGGGAGATCCTTTCAAAATATTGCTCGAAGAAGCCCTCGAGCAACAAAGAAACACGATGATGGACAACTTTTCCCAGATCCTTCAATGGTTACCCAAAGGCGACACATCTTCTTTCAACAACTACTTTGGAAGCACAACACCCTTTAAGGTACAAGTAAAATTTGACATCCCCATATTTGAAGTTCAGATAGATGTGGATGTCGTAGATAAATGGTTAAATCTACTATAAGGGTATTTTTTTGTTCAAGATTTTTTGAGTCGAGAAAATATTAATTTTTCACTTCTCAATCCGGCCCCCATGTCAAGGACTAGTGGGAAACCTATTATGAGAAGAAGGACGAAAGTACACCCTCACTATTTTCAGCCGCACCCACTTGGAATTCGTTCCTTGACACTATCAAGGAGAAGTACTATGCTTTCGGGAGCTATGAGGATAAATACATAAAGTGGACCACGCTATGGCAGGGAAGGGGCCAAGACATGCCAAAGTTTACCAATGTTTTTCATACCCTTCGCACGGAGTTGGCTATCAAGGATTCTGAGCAACATTTGGTAATTAAGTACCGTGGCTACCTATACAGGGACATCCAAGACAACATGGAGTTCCTGGACATATCCTCGCTCGGCACGATGTACTGATACGCTGTCAAGATTGAGCATAATTTTAAACAGAAGAAGTGGGACTTTGGATCTACTAATCCGAAGCAAGGGAAAGGCACCCCGAAACAGTAAAGCAAAGGAAAAATCTAAGGCCGGACAACCCAGGACAACCCATTGAAGCCGCAAGTAGAGAACAACAGCACGAAGCCAAAGAAGGACGTGAGACAATGGCGTGAGTTCCATAAGAGCTCCACTCACAACACGAGTGACGCTTCCGAATTAGACGCATGTTCTGACTCTGAGTCAGAACTCGCCAAGGGGAATAACAAAGGGAAGCAAATCATTGATGCGGAGCCCAGTGCCACTGTGGCCACCACCAAGATCCAGAAGAATGAGCCTGAAGATCCATAGGAGGGGGGATGCCTCTTCCAATCACAAATGTGGGTGAAGGGTTCTCCACTACAGATCATTGTCGATAGCGGGAGCAAAAAGAACCTCATTTCAACAGAGGTCATGAAGTGACTAGGCCTACCAACTACAACACATCTGCAGTCGTACGCCATCGGGTGGCTTCACCAAGGACGAGATCTCCACATCAGCTAGTAGTGTCACCTTCCCTACATCAACAAACCCTTCATGGATGAGGCACTGTGTGATGTTGCCCCTCTTGAAGTCTGTGATGTATTATTAGGACAACCATACTAGTGGAAGTGACATGTTGTATATGAGTCTAGACCTCGCTCTATGATTATTACTTTGGGAAATAAGGTGTACAAGATACCAGAGTTAGCCTCGCCTACCACCATCTCTTTGATCACTATAAAGAAATGTAGGAAGATCATTTCATAGACCATGAAATTTGATTTCCTTATGATTTTCCCTCAAGGAAAAGAGGAATATTGTGGCCATGGCTTCTAGATGGGGCTCCTCTACACAACAACAATAGATGGACAAGGTCGTGGAGGAGTACAAGGACATTTCATCCTCACTTACGGGGGTGCCTCTGCATTGTCAAGTCAAGAACACCATTGATATGACCCTGGGCACGTCACTACCCAATGTGGCTATCTATCATCACTCTATTATGGAGAATAGTGAGATCAAGAGGAAGATTCAGGAGTTGTTGTAGAAAGGGCACATCAGGCCAAGCTCATCACCCCGTGGGAGCTCGATCGTATTGGTACAGAAGAAGGATGAGACTTGAAGACTTTGTATTGACTATGAGGCACTGAACATGATCACTATACATAATAGGTACCCAATCCCACGGATTGATGATCTCCTAGACCAGCTCAAGGGGGCCAAATCTTTTAGCAAGATTGATTTTAAGTCCGGTTATCACTAGGTGCCTATTGAGCCCTCCGAGGTGTGGAAGACTGCCTTCAAATCCAAGGAGAGCCTTTTCGAATGGTTGGTCATGCCTTTCAAGTTGACGAATTCCCCCACAACCTTCATGAGATTGATGGATGACATATTACGACCCTTCACCAATTCATTCATGGTGGTGTATTTAGATGACATCTTGATCTTCAGCCAGAGTTGGGAAGATCACCTCCACCATATTGGACAAGTCCTCCAAACCCTGCGACAAGACAAGTTGTGTGCCAATTTGGAGAAATGCAATTTTGGCATGACCCAGGTTCAATATTTTGGGTACATCAATTATGAGCAGGGTGTGCATGTTGACCCACCAGGATACAAGTCATTCAGGATTGGACAACCCCAACCACTCTAACAGATCTTCGCAGCTTTTTGGGTCTTGCCAATTTCTACTGCAGGTTAGTGTTGGGGTTCTCTCATATCACTTGGCCTTTAAGTCAAGTCACCAAGGGCAGAGAAAAATAAAAGCTCTTTTGGTATGAAACCCATGAGAAGGCATTTGCCGAGTTAAAGCATCACCTCAGCTCTACACCAGTGCTCACATTACCAGACTTGCAACAACCATTTGAGATTGAGATATATGCCTCTGACTATGCTATTGGTGCAGTTCTTACTCAGCACGGGCATCCAATGGCTTACCATAGTGACACACCTTCAGACATAGTACAAAATTATCCCACCTATGGAAAATAAATGTATTCCATTGTGTAGGCCTGCTGTCAATGGAAGAACTACATTATGGGGAATGAAACAATCATTCACACAGACCACTGACCCTTAAATTTCATACAGACACAAGGGAAGTTGCAAAACGATTGCCATAAAAAATGGTCCACATACCTGCAACAGTTCCATTTGAACATTAAGTACAAGAATGGCAACACCAATAATGTTGCAGACTGCCTCGGCCGATCACCAGTCATGGTGTTGATCACTGTGCTCAATTCCTATGGGCATGAGAATTTGGGGTGGATGCATCTTTATAATAGCGATCCATAATTCAGCAACACATACCAGACACTCCTGGAAGGTAAACAAGTTCCAAATTTTCCTATAGGATGCACTGTTATGCCACGCAGGACACATCTGTGTTCCTGCAAGTGAGCATGCCAAGATGATATGGGAGGAGCACTACAGTTGGGTTGCTGGACATTTCAGAGTAGAGAAAACAGTGGTAGTACTGCAGAAGTATTTTTATTGGCTGCACCTTCGTCAGGATGTTGGGAAGTACATTCGATCTTGCACTTCCTTCACCATTGCCAAACCAACCATTATAAAAGGAAGGCCTAAATACTCCTCTCCCTACTCATAATTGACCTTGGGAATCCATCACCATGGATTACATGTGAAGCCTTCCTTCTACTAAGCATGACAACGACTACGTTTTCATGGTCGTCAAAAGATTCGCTAAGATGGCCATTATGGTGGCCTACAAGAAGAGTATCATAGTAGAGGCCACTGCTAAGCTCTTCTTTGAGCGCGTGTGGGTACACTTTGGGATCCCACATTCCATTGTCTCATATTGGGACAACATATTCCTAAGTTCATTTTGGTCAAGTCTTTGGTCGATGCTAGATACCAAATTTACTAAGTCCACGACTTTCCACCCCCAAACTGATGGCCAAATAGAGGTCGTCAACAGGATGATCGTACACATTTTACGCATGTACAACTCGAAGCATCCATGCACATGGGATGAAAGCCTCCCTTATTTCCAACACAATTACAATAGAGCTCTCCATAGCTCAACATGCCATAACCCCTTTCAGGTAGGGCTAGGATTTAAGCCATTATGTCCCATTAATGTGGCCATACCATTTGCAGCCACTCAGGAAGATTCAACTCACGTCCAATCTGAAGCCGACAGGGCTAACAACTTCACTGAGTGGATTCAACACATCCGCCAGCAGGTCCATGATATATTGGATAGAGCCAATGCTAAGTACAAGTAGTGCCATGATCAACATCTGGTGCTACACAAGTTCTAGCTGGGTGACAAAGTTTGACTACATTTGCAGAAGGAGAACCTTGCTGGAACCCACCGCAGGCTTCGTCTGCTCCGATATGGGCCATACACCATCACCAAAGCTGTAGGGGATAGTTCCTTCGAGCTCGACATTCCACCTTTCCTTGGCCTGCACCCAGTGTTCAATGTCGACATCCTGCGACCATACTTTCCACCATTGTTGGACACATCCAACATTGTAGAAAAAATCACACCAATAGAGCTAAACTCAGACTGCATGGAATAGGCCACAACTGATCATATCATGGACACCAGATAAAGAATACTTGCCAATATAGGATCCAACTATATCGAGTTGTCAAAGTAGGCCAATGCCTTCACCAGGGCAAGTGGTTCACCGGGGACCAGGTTCAACAAAAATTTCATCACCTCAAGGAGGCTCTGCACACAATGGGGACCATTTCTTCCTAAGGATGGAGGAATGATCCAGGTGGATATTGGTGGCCACCCACCTATTCCACCTAGACCTCCATTCGGTTTCATACATTTCCTTGTTTATTGCAACATTTACTATTTTTAGTAGCTTTTTAGGTCTCGAACTTCCAGAGCAGCTTTGACCCCCTAAACGATCTTTTTTTTTAGGTCCACAGATCAGCAGGCAGGAACCTACAACAAACACTGCGGTACTTGGATAGATCTTTCCAACAAGGTATCATATGCGCCAAATGGAGATAATATGACCCAGTTACTACCCAAGGAAGTCGGTTTCCTAACTAATCCCAACATGGCCCACAAACTCTTGGCGTTCCATCTCTTGGGGTTAGGGTTTTGGTTGTTTAGGGTTTTCCCTTGTTTTTAAATAATAAATAGGCCCTTGAGCCTCATTGTAACACAGTTTAGAGGGATGTAGCCGCCACATCTCTTCTCAGAGATAAGCTACCGTCACCCGAGCTAGTTTTATTTCCATTCTGTTTGCAAACATATTTCAGTATTTGATATTAGTGAAATGAAGTGTTATTTTTGTTGCATCTATATGTTTATGGTTATATTTGTAATTTTTTGTGTTATTGTTTAAGTTCAGATCATGAAATCCCTAGGAGGGCGTGCATCACTATGAATGCACTTGGGCTGAGGTGAGGAACCTCTCGACTCGCTGTGATGGAAAAGAAATGAGCCATTGGCTGGTGGGATTGAGGATTTTTGGTGTGAATTCCAAAAATAAAGCATTCCCCCTCAGAATATGGAATCTGGCTGGGGGGTAACAACTATAAGTAAAAGTGGTTGTAGTTATGAACGGTTGGGTGGAGAGTCCTAGTCCTAGACTTAGTTGCCCTGCAAGCTTAAAGTTGAGTATTTTGTCCATGCTTGTTTACTTTCTTTAATGAATCACATTGCATTGTTGATGGTTCTGTATTAAGGATTTTGTTTTTTTCCATTGTTACTTGCACTTGTAATGCATCTTTGTGGAAACATGTTACTTATGTATATATGCCAAATATATGATTGTATATGTGTTGGATCTGAAGAAAATGTGAGTGAAAATTGCTCATAGTAGGCTTAGAGCACCTGATGTAAGGAAAATATATTTTTATATAAAAACCACATAATGCTAAGGCCTAAGCCATAATGTTAAGCTGAGTCTTAATCTGCATATATATTTAACGGTGTGGGAAGAAACACACACATAACTTGATAAGAGAAAGATCAAACCTCATCACAGGTCATGGATAGAGTCATGAGAACTCGGAAATAAAGTTAAAAATAATGGTGGGTTCTGTTAGTGCCTGTCAGTCCTGCCAGCCACAGTGATCAAATATGCTCTTACAAGGTTTGTGTTAGGGTCTCAAGTCAAATTTTTATCATTTCATTAGGTTTTCAAAATAAAAATTTGGTCACTAGCTAGTGTGTTTAGGTCTATTACTTCTTCTTTACAAATTTTCACGTTCCGGTCATTTCCATCACTTAGTTGGATGTGCCATCAATGAAAGTTCATCATCATCATCTCAGTCATATCATCATGGTCCTCATTAAGCTCAGTGTCACCATTAGGTCATTAGGGTTAAAGTCATAAAAATATTCCATTTCATTCATAAATTCGACAAATGAAGGAGTGTAATAGGGAATCTGCTCTGAAAGTTTTTGTTTCAAAATTTAATTTATTTCAAATATCATGTAATAAGTTCTAATGCTCTAAAGTTGCATTCAAATGTTCCAAAGATACATATTCTTCAAAGCAAAGTGAAAAACACATGGTGGTCCACCCTACCACTATGAAGAATTTGACTTTTACAAGCTATAAATGACAACACCAATTCATTTCTCTCACTCATTTCGTTAGAAAATATTTCTCACTCATCAGCAAGCCACTTTCACATCACTTTCAAAGGCAAAGAACACTCCATAAACTGATTTCAAGCAGCCACGCTGCGCTTTTTCCTGCAACTACTGTTTCTCAGTTTTATTGGTTATATTCAAGTTTTTATGATGTAGTTACTTGTCATTGGTGTAATAATGATGTAATGAAAGTAAATAAGCTTGTTAGGTTGTTTTCATGTCAGTTTAGGCCTCATTTATTAGTGCGATTTAGTCAGATTTTAAATGGAGGATTTGTTTTAACCTCCCTAGACATTAGGGTTTTGTTGAACACCTCATGTACTCAGTTCCTAAACTGAAGGATTCGACCTTGAGAGAGGAGAAAACAGTTTTGGTCTATATGTATCTAGTTTTCAATCATAGAATAGGTTGGACATCAGTGAGTAGAACTCTTGGAGCTTGTACTTCATCACTTTTGTAGAAATTCAAAGGACAACTACAACTATTATTTGAGAATTCTTGTGTTGTGAGTTTGTGATAATGTTTTCTCTCTATTATAGTCTTATATGAATGATAATTCCATTCTCTTTCCATGCTTATGCTTTTCAATGATTTTCCTTAAAGGTTATAAACAAAATTCTTAGTTTTAAGCTTTGTTTTGTTAGGAATTTCATGTTTATGTCTCTTGTCTTCTGATAAATGAATTCATGCTTTCCATGCTCATTTTGATCTCTGCATTTCCACCCTACACTACATCGAAAAAACCCCAAAGTATCACAAAGGCATAACTACCCTGCTCCTTTATATCTCTTGCAACTGAACCCTTTGATCTTTTGACCTAGTTCCTTGATTTTCCCTCCTGATCCAGGAAAACCCTAAAATTTTCAAAACCCTAGAGCTAAACATATCTATCCTAACATCTTTTCCCATTCGAATCATCATTGGCTATGAATTCATAGAGAGATCCCTCTCTGGTTTAACAGGGTTAACTGCTGAACCCTAAGTGGTTTGAGGTTACCTCCTTCGATCTCCCTTCTCAGCCTTGGGATATTGTGGAGGATAACATTTTGGCGTCGTTGCTCAGGAGATGACTGATATATTATTCTTGGGATTAATTCTACAAGTGCATTCAAGACTAGTCCTGTGGGTGATAGGTTCCAGTACTCACAGAAGGCTGATTTAGATGACATCAAATTAAGGTGATAAATTTTGGATCCTAAAAGACACACGAGGTCAAACCCTGACCCAAATCCACCTCTTGTTGTTGATGATCCAGAGAAACTGCTAAGGAAACTCAAATCTCCTCTTCCTGAAAGTGGAGCTCGTAAATTGGTAAGAACTACTTCTTTGCCTGATCAATTGTTTACTGCTGAAGATATTTCTTTTGATATCCAATTTGAGTTATCTCTTTTCTGATCAAAGTTTGAATCTTTCCTTTCAGAGGTAGTATTTGACCCTATTAAGTTTGATTCTTACTTGCCTCCTTCTAAATCTTTGTTTACTAAACCTTCTTCTAAATCTTTGTTTTCTAAAACTGATCACGAGATTTGGTCCAACTTTGATAAGCTCCAAAGCCTAGCTGACCAACTTCAGATCACCACTGAAAAGGCCTACATTCAATATCAACTTGAAATTTTGTCTGCTGCTACATCCTCTACCATACCATTGAATACATCAACCACCACATCTATTATTGTTAATCCACCACTACCTCCATCAACACAACCCATTGTAGTTCCCATACAACTTCATCCCGCAGTCATGGAAAGGTTTGCCCCTTTAGCATTGTCTGGTCAACTTGCTGCCCTACCTCAAAACTATGGCCAAAGACTTCCTCTTTTTGATGGAAATTCAGAAATCACAGCTCAAAAACATGTTGACAAACTAGTGGATTTCATCGATCTTGAAGAGGTTGATGATGAAGATGCTAAAATGAGAATTATAGCACAAAGATTTTCCGGAGATGTTAAGAAGTGGTTTCGTAGTTTGGTAGCTGGTTCCATCAACAACTCTTAGCGTCTGATAGAGTTGTTCTTAGCCTGGTGGCAAGAAAAGAAGAATCCATTACAGATTTTGGTTGAATACAATTCCATGAAGATAAATCTGAATGAGTCAGTGCATGAGTTCACAACAAGATTCAATCTGGTGTATAATTCAATCCCTAATGACATGAAACCTCCCCCTGATTTAGCACTCCTCCACTATCCTGATGCCTTTGACCCAGACATGGCTTATCAGTTTAAGGAAAGAGATCCTGCCACTTTAGAAGAAATGCAAAAAAATGCAGTGAGTGTGGAGGCTAATTTACAGATCAAGAAGTCCAAATTAAAACCAGAGAAGAAATTTACCATTAAGGAGGAGTCCGCCTCTTCTTTTGATGGTAAAATTGACACTCTTATAAAGACAATGGAAAGAATGATGGACACAATGAACATTGCAGATCGACAAGAGGTTCCTTCAATAAGGAATCGAAATTATAGGGGACAACAACAATCACAATTTAGAAATAAGCAGAACGAGTAGAAAAATCAGGATCCTCAGGGATAAGTCAGAACTCTATGTCAACAAAATTACACTCAAGGCCCAAAAGAATATGAAGAAGCGATTGCTAAAGCAAACCATTTCTTTGAGGAAGATCAACTACTTATTTTTCTAACTGAGGAAGATCAGTTCTCTCAAGAGTCTCTTGCACCAAGTGATCAAGAGGTTGTCCTTGCAAATGATGATTCATGGGTAGTGCAGACCGAAAAATACCAAATCAGAATGCTCTCAGCCATTTGCAGAAGTAGTACAATTTGAGGAGCAGGAATGTGCCTGTTACATTAAATCAGAAAAGGAAAAATTCTTAGAGAGATGCACAAGACAAAGAAACAACCCCTGCAGATCAAAACAGAGAAAAGGAGATTGTTATTCTAAGTCGGGACAAGACCAATGAAGCTTCTACCAACAATGTAAGGAAGGATAAGGAGGCTCAAAGTGAAGGTCAGAGAAAGGAGTCTCAAACCAAAGGACAACTTGAAAAGAAGGACACCACTTCAAAAGAGGTAGACAAGCAATCTAATTTGTTTAGTTTAGAGAATGAAATTTCTAAGTTGAAAGTTTCGATTCCTCTAACTGAACTAGTCAAGAATGATAAATACAAGTCTCATATTGCTAAGATGTTAAGGGTAGATTAGATGTCAGATATGGTTAATGTTGCCAATGATGAGCCTATAATTCTATTTAGTCCAGCTGTAGAGGGAAGTCCATAAGATAGTGAAGTCCCACCTTTCTACCTTAGTCTGAAACTCCATGAGTTTATCCTCCATAATGCCATGTTAGATTCTAAGGCCTCACACAACCTTATGCCTTAAGCCATTATGGACAAACTGGGATTAGATATCACCCGACCATACCATGACCTCTATTCATTTGATTTGGGAAGTGTGAAATGCCTCTTTCTTATCGAAGACTTGGTAGTGTCACTAGACCAAATTCCAGCCAAGAATGTGTTGATGGATGTGGTTGTCGCTGATATACCTCCACGGTTTGGCATGTGCTCTCATGGTGTTGGGGAGAAAAGTTGAAAGGCACCCTACAACATGATTTATCATATGCTACTATACTAGTATTTGGGCAGCTTAGAAAACTGTACCGAGAGAAAAAGATGAAATTCATGATTAGTAGCGAAGAGAGACTTAATAATCACCCAATCCATGATGTACATATCGACCTAGATTCTTTAATTTTGTAGAGTTATATGAGTCCAGTAGATGAAGATTGTTAGATTGTTGAAATTTCAGAAGGTTCAAAAGTTATAAGTAGTGTACAGGAAGATTTGATTGCAGAAAAAGGAAAAAAGGATGTAGGCTATTTGTAGCCGGAAAGCTCACTTGAAAGGATTATTGAATCAATGCCAGAAACACAGATTGTTGAGACAGTGAGTCATCCTCCAAAAATTCAGACAGATCAACCCTCCAAATTTCAGTTTTTAGGTGAAGAAGATGGTATTTGGACCCTGCAAGTTGATGGAGCATTGGGAAAATAAGGAGCCGGGATTGGCATGTGGGTTCATGGTCCCTTGCATTAGTTAGGTAAAGTCCCTCAAAATGTGAGATTAAGTTCATATAATTTGGCTTTTAATTTCTCAAATAATGAGGCAGAGTACGAAGCATTGATTGTTGGGCTTAAAATTCTCAAAAAGTTGGGAGCAAAGAAAATTTCAGTTTATGGTGACTCCGAGTCAGTGATTAAATAGGTAAAAAGGGAGTACCAGGCTAAGCATCCAAGGATGCGAGCTTATCAAAATGTTGTCCTTGATATTCTTAAAACTTTTTTAGAACATACATTATCTTTGAATCCTAGAAGTCATATTTTTATGGTTGATTCCCTTACCACCACAACAACTATGTATAAGATTCCTATCCACTCAAATAAGAAGTTTTCAATTCATGTCAAGCATCGTCTAGGTGTCCCTGACAATATGAGATATTGGTAGGTGTCTTGGGATGATAAAAAAATTAATAATTTTCTGTAGATGGAGGATGAATTCTTACAGTCCCATATTGATGATGCATATGACGAGAATGATCAGGAAATTGAGGTTTTCGAGGTTAAAAGTTGTAGTTGAAAGATAATAACATTCCACGAGGTCTTGTGCCTTCGGAAGAGTTATTTGATCGTGATGATGTCACAAAAAAGCCCACAATGGTCCCCACAGAAAAATGTGTTGAAGATATAAATATTGGTACAACTGACAAGCCCAAGATGGTAAAATTGTCAAAGTTTCTATCCCCTGAGGTGAAAAGTAAGTTCATTGCTTTAATGGCAGAATTTTCTAATGTATTTTGCTTGGGACTAATCAGATCTAAAGTTGTATGATAAAAACATCACCCAACATACTATACCAGTCAAGCCTGATCAGAAGCCATTCCACTAGAAGCTGAGGAGGATTAATCCCAAATGGTTTCCATCCATTGAGAAAGAGGTAAATAGACTTTACAAATAAGGCATCATAGTTCTTATTCGTTTTTATGAATGGATGTCAAATATTGTTCCGGTAAGGAAGAAGATGGGGGAGATTCATCTTTGTATTGATTTCAGGAATTTGAACAAAGTGTCCTTGAAGGACAATTATCCTCTTCCAAATATGGACCATATTTTGTAGAGGGTAGTTTGGTCTTCCAAGATGTCACTTCTTGATGGATACTCGGGTTACAACCAAATTTTGGTGAATGAAGATGATCAATTGAAAATAGCCTTTACGACACCATGGGTTACTTTTATGTACGCCAAGATGCTGTTTGGATTGAAGAATGCAGGGGCCACATTTCAGCGAGCAATGTGCATTGCTTTTGCCAACAAAAATGATGTATTTCTGGTTATTTATTTGGATGATATCATAGTTTTTTAAAAATCTGATGACGAGCACTTGCATCATCTAAGAATTGTTTTTCAAAGATGCAAAAAATTCGACATTTTGCTGAATCCAAAGAAGAGCTTATTTTCCATGGAGGAGGGTAAACTACTGGGTCACATTATTTCCAGAGAAGGTATCATCATCAACCTTGTAAGAGTTGAAGCAATCCACCAGTTAGATTTTCCAAGAAACAAAACAGAGATTCAGTATTTTAATGGAAAAATCAACTTTTTGAGGAGTTTCATCCCCAACCTTGTTAAACACTTGAGAGAGGTGACTAATATGCTGAAGAAAGATAGTGAGGCAAGATGGTCAGAAGATGCTAAGAAATAATTCAATCCAGTTAAATTTTCATTGTCTAATTCTCCCACCTTGATCAGTCTTGATTATATTTCAGATTTTATTATATTTTCATTTGCTTCCAACCATACTTTAGCTACTGTCCTACTACAGAAGAGGGACCAAAAAATGAACAACCCATAGCTTTTTTTAGTCGAACTATAAGAGATGCAGTGTTAAAGTATAACATTATTGAGAAGCAAGATTTAGCCTTGGTGAAAGCTCTAAAGGACTTTCAGGTATATATTCTACATTCACACATTCTAGCTTATGTTCCAATTGCAGTAGTGAAGGAAGTTCTTATGCAGATAGATCCAAAAGGTAGGTGGGGAATGGATCACAATGATGTTAGAATATTATTTGGAGATAAAACCAACAAAGTTGATCAAGGGACAAGGTTTGGCAAAGATCATGGCTGAATATAACTTGCATGCATTGGATATCAATCTAATTGCTGCCCTCTCTGAAGAAGAAGCAGAAGACTCATAGGTACAGGTATCAAAAATGTTTACTTCACCTCCTTGGTACTGTGACATTGTCTATGTATTGCAACATTTAAATCCTCCATTGGAAGTGCTAAGAAGTAGGAGTAGATAATTGAAATTGAAAGCTTCAAAATACTATATTCTTGATGGTGTCTTATTTTGAAAAGATCTGGGTGGTGTGTTGTTGAATTGTTTTGTTGAAACTAAAGAAAAATATGTGATGAGTGACTTCCACAAGGGAGATTGTGGTGGCAACCCATTCTGGAAAACTACAACCAACAAGATTTTGAGGGCTGGTTTTTATTGGCTGACTCTTTTTGCTGATGTGTATAAAACTGTGATGAGATGTCATGAATGTCAGGTTTTTTAGGGGAAAAGGAAATTGTTACCATTGCCATTACAACCCGTTTCAGTCTGGGCCATTCCAGCACTGGGGTCTTGATTTTTTTGGGGAGATCCATCCTTCATCGTCATCCCATCACAAATGGATCCTAACAACTACAGATTACTTCACGAAATGGATTGAAGCGATCCCAACTAGGCAAGCTACTAATTCTATAGTCATTTAGTTTATTGAATCTAATATTTTGTCAAGATTTGGCTTCCTGTAGAAGATAATCACTGATAATTCTACTGCTTTTAAGTCAAAAAAGATGGTGGAATTATGTGAAAAGTATCATATCACATTGGGGCATTCAACTGCTTATTACCCACAAGGGAATGGGCTGGATGAATCTTCCAATAAATCATTGATCAACATAATCAAGAAGGTGTTGGAGGTTAACAAGAAGAACTGGCATAAAAATATTATCAATGATTTATGGGCAGACATAGTAAGTAATAAGAAATCTATAGGCATGTCACCTTTTCAGTTGGTGTACAGGGTTGATATTGTTTTTCCTTCATCTCTTGCTATCCCGGTCATGAATATTTTGCAGGAAGTGGGCAACAAGTCAAATGATGTGCAACGAAGAATAAATAAGATGATTCACCTACAACAAACTAGGGAGGAAGTATTTCAGAATACTTCTAAACTTCAAGAAAGAATAAAGAAGATTTATGACTGCAAGACTAAAGAAGATAATTTCAACATGGGAGATGTAGTTCTTCGTTGGGATGCACAGAATGAAGAAAATGGAAAGCACCGTAAGTTTGAAAATCTGTGGAAAGGATCGTACAAAATCTCAAATTTGAGAGGCAAGGAATCTTATTTGCTGGAAGAAATGAATGGACAAGATTATTCAGGAGGAACAATCAGTGGTAGGCTTCTCACGCACTACCTTACTTCAGAAATTTCTAGAAATTTTCATTATCATTGTACATACGAGTTACTTTCCTGTTAGAGCGTGAAGTGGCTATCATGGGAGCTTGAAGCATGAGGAGAAGGCCATAAGGCTTCTTTGACTAGCTGCTGGTTTGAAAGATTTAGTTTGTTTTTTTTTATTTGTCGAAATCAGTTAGTCAGTCAGTTTTCAGTTTTGAGTTTGGTCTTTGTGTTTTGACTCCATGCCCAATGGATAAGGCTACCTGGTCTACGATGTTCTTGACACCTCCTAAAGGAGCTTCCATCCCTAGATGGAGCCAATGTTAGTGCCTGTCAGTCTTTCCAGTCACCAGTGATCAAATATTCTCTTACAAGGTTTGTGTTAGGGTCTCAAGTCAAATTATTATCATTTCATTAGGTTTTCAAAATAAAAATTTGGTCACTGGCTAGTGTGTCTAGGTCTATTACTGTTTCTTTACAAATTTTCATGTTCCAGTCATTTCCATCACTCAGTTGGATGTGCCATTAATGAAAGGTATTCATCATCATCTCAGTCATATCATCATGGTCCTCATTTAGCTCATTGTCACCATTAGGTCATTAGGGTTAAAGTCATCAAAATCTGCCATTTCATTCATAAATCCGGCAAATGAAGGAGTAGTGATAGGGAATTTGCTCTAAAAGTTTTTGTTTCAAAATGTAATTTATTTCAAATATCATGTAATAAGTTCTAATGCTCTAAAGATTCATTCAAATATTCCAAATATACATAGTTTTCAAAGAAAAGTGAAAAACACATGGTGGGCCACCCTACCACTATGAAGAATTTGACTTTTACAAGCTATAAAAGACCACACCAATTCATTTCTCTCACTAATTTCGTCAGCAAAGAGCTCTCACTCATCATAAAGCCACTTTCATAGTGTTTTCAAAGGCAAAGGACACTCCACAAACTAATTTCAAGCAGCCACGCTGTGCTTTCTAGTAGCCATGTTGTGCTTTTTCCTGTAACTATTGTTTCTTAGTTTTATCAATTAGATTCAAGTTTTTATGATGTAATTACTTGTCTTTGGTGTAATAATTATGTAATGAAAAGTAAATAATATTGTTAGGTTATTTTCATGTAATTTTAGGCCTCATTTATGAGGGTAGTTCAGTCAAAGTTTAGATGGAGGATTTGTTTTAACTTCCCTAAACATTAAGGTTTTGTTGAACACCTCATGTAATCAGTTCCTAAACTAAAGGATTCGACCTTGAGATAGGGGAAAATGGTTTTGGTCTATATGTATCTATTTTTTAGTCATAGAACATGTTGGATGTCGGTGAGTAGAACTCTTGGAGCTTGTACTTCATCAATTTTGTAGAAATTCAAAGGACAATTGCAGCTATTCTTCAGGAATTATTGTGTTGTGAGTTTGTGATAATTTTTCCTCTCTGTTATTCTCTTATATGAATGATAATTGCATTCTCCTTCCATGATTATGATTTTCCTTAAAGGTTATAAACATAATTCTTAGTTTTAAGTTATGTTTTGTTAGGAATTTCATGTTTATGTCTCTTGTCTTCTGATAAATGAATTCATGCTTTCCATGCTCATTTTGATCTCTGCATTTCCACCCTACACTACATCAAAAAAACCCCAAAGTATCACAAAGGCATAACTACCTTGCTTCTTTATATCTCTTGTAGCTTAACCCTTTGATCTTTTGACCTAGTTCCCTAATTTTCCTTCCTGATCCAGGAAAACCCTAAAATTTTCAAAACCCTAGAGCTGAACATATCTAGCCTAATATCTTTTCCCATTCCAATCATCATTGGCTGTGAATTCATAGAGAGATCCCTCTATGGTTTAGCTGGGCTAGCTATTGAACCCTAAGTGGTTTGATGTTACCTCCTTCGATCTCCCTTCTCATCCTTGGGATATTGTGGAGGATAACAGGTTTGAAAGACCCTTTTTGTTGATACAAAGAAATTTTCATGGGAGACCCAATGCGTAGCAGGGTTTGCATTTGTTTACATCCATTATTTGTTGGGTTACAAGCCATTGCGAAATAAGGCAAGCTCATTTTCAATGCGGTGGAGGATTACCCTTAGGCCAAAGCGCCCATAAGCCTTACCTAAATGGCCTATAACCTTGCACTTGCAGCAGCCACCATTCCTGCCACAAGGATTTTTGCGATGAGGGCTATGTATCTTTGTGAGTAGCCAAATGCCCCGACAAACCTAGAATGGCATCTACGTGCCACTTGTAGGCTTGAAATGGATTCTGGAACTATTGGCGTGTAGCAGGAGAGGTGGAAACCTCTTAGAGGCTCACGCCAAGCCCATGATAAGTAATGGGTTCCAGAGCGCTTGTGATGCCATGTGAGGAATTCCCTACCCACAAGCAAGGAAGGCCCATGGGCTAGAAACCCATTAATGAAGCTATCACCCAAGCTCAGGAGGGGTAGCACCCTGGAACATGCTAGTAAACCCTTACCGTCAACATCGAAGCTTGAACTTGATTTGGAGGTCTGCCAAACCTTTGAAGCAGAGCCATAGTTGGAAATATTGGTTCGGGGGAGACTGTGATGTAGTTGAGCTTGTCCTTGGGGAAATCACAAAGATCCCTTTCTACTTCATCGCTTGAGGTAACATCGAAGTCCCCTGACTGGGCCATAACAGACTGGTGAGGGACGTGGATATGTTGTGGTGCATGTTAAAAATAGCAACAAGAAATCCTAATTTAATTCATCAATTAAATCGAAATTATATTCTCATAAAAACTTGTAATAGTTAACTAAGTTAATTTTAATAGTTGGCTCAGTAAATTCTAGTTGGAAGTCTATCTAGAGTCATGTAGAGTGATCCTTAAATTTTCGGGGCCCAAGTTGAGTTATTTTGAGTTGTAATTAATTAACTCAGTCTAACTGAGTTATATTCAGTTAAACTAGTTCTAATTGTTCGAGGAACTAGTAGGAGGTCTAATAGTGGGGACAGGTACTAGTGCATCTTCATTGCCACACTAGTTAACTAAAGATTCACTCATAAATAACTCATGCATGTCAGTTCAGAGGAAGACCCAGTTGAGATTAGAGTTCATTGACAGTGTACTATCAATTGTATAATTTTCTGAGTTGTACAAATGGTGCATGAATCAATTGAGGGCCTATGGATGGATTGTGCAATTATGGGTGAATAATTTCCCAGTTAAATATGGGCTAATTCTCTCAGGAATTGCGCAAGGAAGTAGGGGCTTGGAAGACAAAAAAATTGGCTAAGTGTTGGCTTGAGTTGGCTTTTGAGGTAGAGAGATAGATTGTACTTGTGCAGGACTTGTTCGGGTTGAACAAGCATTGTATTTTCTTCTAAGTTCTTCTAGTTAATGCAATATATATAGTCAGAGTTTTTAACAGTTGCTTTCCCCAGAGAAATATTGTGTTATGTGCGATTGAAATTCTTCCTTTTTTGCTTATTGTTTTCATCGATCAATTTTGGTTTCCGTTGAAGAGTAGAGTAGATTCTTGTCTTATGTTTTAGCATATCACATAATTTGTTGAATCTATAAGTGAAAATCTACATGGTATTGGAGTTGAAGAAAATATAGAAAAGTAGAATTCGATTTTGTGGTGTAGGTGAAATCGAATTTGCAATTCATACTTCAGAGTCAACAATATGTCATTCTACGGTTTGAGACTTGAGTATGCCCTGGAGGGAAACTTGAATTACATAGCTTGGAAGGACATGATGGAGGCAGTGTTGGAAGACAATGGGCTAAAAGAATTCATAGATCATGATACTCCAAAGCGTCCAACATCAGATGCTAAAGATCTGGCTGAATGGAGAAAGTGTGTGGAAAAAGTAAGAAGGATTAACCTAGAAGGAGTTAAAGATCACATCGTATCGAATCTCCACGATAAGGAAACTCCATTTGAAATGTGGAAGGTATTGACAAACCTATTTCAAAATACTAGTGACCATAGGAAGTTGGCACTGAAGGGCAAACTCATAAAGATCAAGATGGAGAAGGGTGACTCAATTCCGAAGTTGGGATGAGCTTGGAAGTGTCATTGTTTCCAAAGACGATATGGTGAGCCTAACACTTCTAGGAATTCCCAAGAGCTGACACATTTACCGGGACTCTATTAATGGGAGGGAGAAGCCACTAGAGTGGGAGTGGTTGTGGTCTGACTTGGTACAAGAAGAGATTCAGCAGAACACCAGAGACAAATCCTCATCAAATCATGATGATGAGGAGAATTGTGCCTTAGCTAGTAAGGAAAAGAAAGGGAAGGGGAAGTTGTCCCATTCCAAATTGGATTCTTGTAAGGGTGGCAAGAAGAAGGACATGTATAAATTCAAATTCTTTCAATGTCATGAGCTAGGACATTTTTCCATAAAGTGCTCGCTCAAGAAGGCCGGTAAGAAGCCTTCAGGAGGAGTGGCAAGTGAGGCTCTTGCTTCACAATTCGAATTGGAATTTACCCTCATCACTTGTATGGTTCATCGATGATGGGTATTGTGTGGTACCTGGATAGTGGAGCTTCTTTCCACATGACTGGTAGCAAAGAGATCTTCAGTAAATTGGAGGAGGAGGATCTCTAGATGCATATCAAGATGGGTGATGATGGGAGGTATAACATTGCCGAGATCAGTACAGTTACCTTTCAGAGGGAGTCAGGTTCTCCCCTCACTTTGTGATATGTTATGTATGTTCCTGGTTTGAAGAAGAACTTGGTATATGTGGCCATGTTGGAGGATAGAGGAGGTTGCAAAGTTTTATGAATTTAAAACTCTTAGGAGTGATAATGGTGGAGAGTATGTGTCAAAGGCATTCGATGAGAGTTGATAGCACCTCATAACCCACAATAGAATGGGGTCACTGAAATGAAGAAGAAGAGTATTGTGGGAACGATACAAATGATGTTGCATGATTGAGGCCTACCATTACACTTGTGCCTGAAGCATGCAACAGAATTGTTTATTTACATAACAGAAGCCCTCATCGAATTCTCGAGATGAGTACACTAGAAGAGGCCTTTTTAGGGAAGAAACCAGATGTGGCACACTTTAGGATTTTTGGTTCATTAGTCTACTGCCATGTAACGAAAGATGCAAAAAATATTCTTGAGCCAACAACTGATTTGGGCATATTTGTGGGTTACACTTATACACCTCACAACTATCGGGTGTACCTGCCAACCAACATGATGATATTAGTTCGCAGAGATTTAAAATTCGATGAAAAGAAGGCCATGAGATGTTCCCTTGAGAGGGAGCTTCAACTACATGTGGTTGAGGAGTTTTTAGCTCCTAAGGAGAAACCTCAGGAATATGTGGAGCAACCACATGCAGAGGAGCAGGAAGTGGAGACACACACTCTTATAGAGTCTTCCAGAGATGGGAGAAAGCGCACCAGAGAGGCTGACAGGTTATTGAATGGTGCTAGAGAGAATTCGGGAGCACCACATCACAACGTAGGTAGAGGAGGTCACCAGAGAGGGACATTGGCTACATGGCTATGCTAAGCGGATGTGTAGAGATTGAGCCATCCTCTTTTGAGGAAGCAGTGTAACAACTAGTTTGGGTTGATGCCATGGTTGAGGAGTATGACTCCATTGTCAAGAACAATGTTTAGGATGTGGTCCCAAGACCGGTAGGCAAGTCAGTGGTGAGTTCTAGATGGATTTATAAGGTAAAGCAAGCAGCAAAAGGGTAGTGTGGAGAAACACAAGGCCAGGTCTATGGCCAGAGGTTTTATCAAGTGGAGGGGATTGATTATGATGAGACTTTTGCTCCTATTACAAGGTACTCATCAATCATATCCATTCTAGCACTGTCAACGTAGATGGGATGGAATATACATCAGACGGATGTAAAGAAAACATTTCTCAATGGAATGATTGAGGAAGTGGTGTATATTTAGAAACTTGAAATATTTGAGACCTTCAACAGAGAGTCGCATGTGTGCCAACTCAAGCGAGCACTGTATGGAATGAAACAAGCACGCTGTGCTTGGTACACCAAGATCGATAACTATTTCACCGAGTTAGGATTCACCAAAAGTCAAGCAAATGCGAACCTTTACCATATTGTGGTTGAAGGTAAATTGTTGATTATTGTTTTATATGTCGACGATTTGATTGTGACGAGTGATGATAATTTGATCAAGTCTTGCAAAGAGGATCTTGTAAGAAATTTTGAAATGAAGGACTTGGGGCTCATGCACTACTTTATGGGTATGGAAGTATGGCAGGGTGATCAGGAACCTTTTGTCTCTTCGGGCAAGTATGCCAATGAAATACTCAAAAGGTTCCACATGGAGAGAAGTAAAACCATGGAGAATCCTCTAGTAGGTAACTGGAGGAAGGAGGATGCTACTTCCACTGAAGTAGTGGAGGCTATTATTTACAGGCAGCTTGTGGGTTCACTCATGTATTTGGTGAGCACACGAACAAACATGTGTTATGAAGTTAACTAGCTTAGTCAAGAGATGGTTAAGTCGACCAAGATGTACTCGAAGGAAACCAAACATGTATTGAGATACCTCAGAGGCACTTCTCAGTATGGTATTTAGTACAGATAGATGGAGGGAGTGAAGCTTCAAGGCTTCACCGATGAATATTGGGCAGGGAGTCCATTTGATAGGAAGAGCACATCAGGTGGGATCTTCAATATTGGGTCAAAAATTGTTTCTTGGTACAACATGAAACAAAGATCAGTTGCACTAAGTTCAGTAGAAGCATAGTACATGGTTGCTAGTCAAGCAACTTGTGAGGCTATCTAGATGAGGAAGATTCTGGTTGGATTGTTTGGTAAGTAGATGGATCCAACTGCGATTTACTGTGACAATCAAAGTTGTATCAAACTCTTTGAGAATCCAACTTTTCATGATCGGTCCAAGCATATTGACATCTGATATCATCATATTTGAGAATGTGTGCAGAGGAGAATTATGTTGTTGGAGTACATTCCAATAGAGGAGCAGGATGCAGATATTCTGACAAATGATTTGTCATGATGCAAATTCGAGTTTCAAAAAGGTAGGATCAAGGTAGCAGATAATCCCTTTCTTGTTGAGAGGGAGTGTTAAAAATAGAAACAAGAAATTCTAATTTAATTTTTCCTTGAATTTAATTAGGAATTAAATCGAAATTCTATCCTCATAACAACTTGTAATAGTTAACTAACTTAATTTGACTTAGTTGGATTAATAAATTCGAGTTGGAATTCTATCTAGAGTCATGTAGAGTGATCCCTAAATTTTAGGGGCCCAAGTTGAGTTATTTTGAGTTGTAATTAATTAACTCAGTCTAACTGAGTTATAGTCAGTTAAACTAGTTCTGACTATTGGAGGAACTAGTAGGAGGTCTAGTAGTGGGTACGAGCACCAGTGCATCTTCACTTCCAAAATAGTTAACTTAAGATTCACTCATAAATAAATCATGCATGTTAGTTCAGAGGAAGACCTAGTTGAGATTAGAGTTCGGGGACAATGTACTATCAGTTGTATAATTTTCCGAGTTGTATAAATGGTGCATGCAATCAATTGAGGGCCTATGGATGGATTGCACAGTCATGGGTGGGGAATTTCCCAATTAAATATGGGCTAATTCTCTTAGGTATTGCACAAGGAATTAGGGGCTTTGAAGGTAGTAGAATTGGCTAAGTGTTGGCTTGATCTGGCTTGTGAGGCAGAGAGATAGATTGCACTTGTGCAGGAATTGTTCGGGTTGAAGAAGCATTGTATTTTCTTCTCAGATCTCCTGGTTAATGAAATATTGATAATTAGGGTTTTTAGCAGTTGCTTTCCCCAAAGAAATATTGTGTTATGTACGATTGAAATTCTTCCTTTTCTACTTATTGTTTTCATCAATCAATTTTGGTTTCCATTGAAGAGTAGAGTAGATTCTTATCTTGTGTTTTAGCATATCACATAAGTGGTTGAATCTACAAGTAAAAATCTACAGTGTAGAAGAGAAAAGCTCGACGTGGCCTGGAAGGTTTACCCTAGAGGGACGTCGAAGGGAGTAGTGAGAAATAGATAGGAGGAAACCATTTGGGAGAAGTTGGCAGCCATGATAGCCCCTAAACTATGTGATTGGTCAAATTTAGCCCCATTGACAGGCCATCCCGTTAGCTCCAAGCCGAAGAATTCTCTAAGGTGCGCAGGTTGATAGGAGCGGGATGAGTAGGGAGGGATGGCACGACATATTACGTGTGCCTGCAGTGTGACCATTGGTGGGTGGGTTAGCCCACAACCCACATAAGCCTCAGACATCACTAAAGACAAAGGAAAAGGAGACAGGGATGATGCCATCCCAGTGTTATCACTCCAAAATTTCTCTAGAGTTGTTGTGAAAGAAATGATAGAGGTAACCACAAACCTACTTTGGAGATTAGGATCTGGCCTTCCTAATGCTCATAGAGGGCTCTCTCTTTATGATTTAACTTTGTTTAGTTAATTGATTTTAGGTTAGTTAAGATTGTACTTGGGTTTTGATTTAGATTTGGTGGTGGAATCACTGACTTAGATGGATAGAGGGATGTCTTTTACCATTGGGCTATGGGGTCAAGTGTCAAGAAAACAATATTGGATCAAGTTCTAAAGATAGTGTTTACAGGGCAAGGTAGCTGAGTAAATTTAGATCTTAAGGCTGGATGATGAAGTTGTTTTAAATTGGATCCAAGGAGAAATTAAGGGTTCCTTAAACTGGATAATGAGTGAAATGGTAGGGGTCAATCGAAACTAAGGAGAAATGAAGGATTCCCTAATCTGGATATCAGAAGAAAACATTAAAATGTTTAACTGTTCAAGGCAAAGTGTACTTAAACAAATTCTGTAATACAATTCTAGTTAATTCATTCAAATTTAGATAACATGCAAGTTTGTGAAACACTTAAGAAAATAACAATTTGACAAAGAGAAAATACTTCATTGAAGTGGCCCAACACATGAATCCTATAATGAAATTTCTTTATTACTCAGTCCAGGCTGTTGACTTGAAAAATTGGTACAATGAACCCTCAGGTAACAGATCAATACAACTATATAAATGTCTAGCAATCCACACTCTGTACTTTGAATTATGAAGTATTTATAAAATTTATTACAAAATATCCCAAATTGTCTTGGGAATTAATATAGGAAAAAGAAATATCTTCATGCAAGAAGATAGAGATAGATATTCAACTGCTACAATCTATCCCTGTTTATTAGGCTGTGCTATCAAATATTTTGCAGCCTTTTCTCATTTTCTGTTTGTCTTCCACGCTGATTGTTATTTTCACTTTGCCTTTTAACCGATACTCTTTCACTCGATAGTCTTTCATCTGAGCTGACCTTCTGCTTTTATTTTACTACTCTGTTTTCACTTTTACCTTGCATTTTTACAGTAAGTCATTTAATTTCTCCCAAGTCTCTGCATATGGTAATTTGATATTTACCATTTTTCTGTAGATTTCATCTGATTCTGTGTACTTTGCAAAGGTGGGTCTGTTCACAAAAAGGCCTTTTTCTAAATGCTGGAGGTAAAATAGGTTCTCAAATGTCTGGTACAAAACCTTTCCTGTAGGCATCCCTTTCATGGATGAATTATTGGCTTGATCTCTTGCCACTTCTCTGATTTTCATGTTGTAGTCTTCATGTGGCATCAATCTGTCATTTATCACCAAGGGATTTGGTAGACCTTTCTGCCTCAAAGCATAAAACTTAACCGTGAACCTGTCTATAGCCAGTTCCATGGTTTGGCATTTGTCCTCAAGGTTCATATTTAAGTTCCTCTTGGTGAGCACTTTCTTCACCTCTAGTATGGTGCTAGTCCTATCAGCTATGTCTAGTTCCTGCAATTCATATTTATTTTTAGAGTTAAGGAATTGGATTATCCTAGTGGATTCTTCTGGCATGTCTCCAAGTTCAGCGTTAACTCTCTGAATTGCTTACGTAGTCTCTTTGACTAAATCATTTTGTTCAAAGATGACTTGTATAGATGGCCAAATATCATTGACAGAGTCAATGATATTGGCCCATAGCTGTTCTTTAGCTTGGGCAAGTGGCTCCTTTAATGTTAACTCTTTCTTCAAATTCTTCATTCTTTCAATTAACCTGTTTTATTTCTGTACTTCGTTCTTGTACATAATCTGTACCAGTTTCTTCTCATCCTCTAGACTTGTTATTTGTTCTTTTAGTTTATTTATCTCTATGGTCTAAATGGACATGTCCTCCATGGCTTTGACCAGTTTGCTTGCCTCATCACTTGGCTGAGCTGCTGCTGTTGTTGAACTTGTTGCTGATGTAGATATTGTTGCAGCTGGAAGTGCTGTAGCCAATGGAGCTGTGGGGCCAATGAAGCTGCCAAGGTTGATGGAACTGCTGTAGTCACTATGGGAATGGCAGTGGCAGTGGCTGTCTCAAGGCTGGCCTGTTTCAGTTGTATTAAGTTGTCCAACTCCTTCTCCATTTCTTTCAATTGATCATTTAATTGGAGAATGAGATCCATCATCTCCTCCTACTGAGTTTGGCTTTCAAGGACCTCCTTGGTCTATGGATGCTCTAAATGAGGTAGCTTTAATTGTTTCTTTAAAGCAACAATATCCTCATTTTTCTTCTTTATCAATTTCTTTGCAGCCTTGACATCATTGGGATTATACCCAAGCTCAATCACTAAGTCTTCCAGTGACTTGATCCTACTGCCTTTGGTCTGTGAGGATGCCTTTTCTAAATTATATTGTGCTGTGATATTATCCCTTGAGATTTGGAGTTTGTGCACAATCATTGCTTTATTTTTTATGGTGGAATAAATCATCTCACCTGCCTGCTCGTGGAATTCAATTTGGTCTATAGGGTGAACATCCCTAGCCAAAACTTCAAATTCAGTCTTCCTATAATCTGTTGATGATTTGGGCTGCTGGACTGTAGGCTGCATGAATGTCATTTGCATCTTCCTAGTCTTAATGTCAAAGGCTGACATTAATCTATTTTGATTGGCAGGTGTTTGCTTGAAGTACCGGGCATAAGTTTTAGCCTTCAATGCCTCATTCCTCAACTTAATTTCCTTGTACTTCTCTTTAATATCTTTCTCTTTATCCACAGGCTTGCTGGATGAAGAGACTTCAATGCTGAGTTTTTTTTCAATAAGTTGAGTGTTTGAAGTAGAAGGCTGGTGAGTTTCCTCTGAAATTGCTGGGTCTTTACTCCTTCCAACCATTGTGTCAGTGTCAATGATTTCTACTGTCCCAATGGTGTCTTCTTGCTTAGTTACAGGATTAAGCTTGGGCCTCTTCTTGTAACTGATCTCAAACCCGTCATCTGTAGTATCCATCCCTGAGCTAGAACCTTCTTCCCTGGTTCTCTTCACATTTTTTTCCTCATTGGTTGGAGTCTGTAAAATGGGAGTAATATTCATCTGTTCTTCTAGGGTTGGAACCTACAGAAAGGAACTAGTATCAATATGCTTTTCCACATCTATCAAAGTATTCTCCACATCTACTACAATATTCTCCATATCTATCAAAGTGTTTTCCAACCATTCTGACTGGTTGGAAAATCTCTCAATGTCTGGCCTAGGCTCATGTATGAAAGGACTCAATTTGAATTTGAACCTTGGTTTATTTATGACTCCATTAGGATCATACTGCCACATAAAACTACTCTTGAAGTTCATCTGCTGTAAAATTTTGTCTGCTTCTGGTCCAGCTTCCCTATTATTACAAATAAAAGGGCCCAATTGGTTTTTCATTTTAAACTGGGTCTTCTTCCTAGCTGACAGGAAATTGACTTCATCAGAGTTTATGATTTGTCTGAAATACTCTAATGCAAATATCCTCATGGGGAGGTATTTGGGCAACTTGTAGGAAGTGAGTTGGCATCCATATATTTTGATTTCTATGTGGTCCTGGTATAGATACCAGCCTCCCACTCTATTGTTCTTGGCCAAATGTAAAACTCTCTTAATCTCCTCACTTATTATGGGCTGATAGCTACTGGTTAGCATGCTCATAACTGGATGGAAAAATGAATCAATGAAGTCTTTATAAGAAAAAATAGTGGAATATCTCTGGATCAATGGTGTCCAAAAGATGACAGATCTTGGATTGCCTTTGGTGTCTAACTTTTGGATGCTAACTGGGAGTTTGTCTGACTGATAATATAGGAACATGTGAAACAAAACTGAAGAGTATTTAAATACTCTCTCATTTGGTAATTTGATAAACTATTCATGGATTCTATCTGCTATAAATTGAGAAAAGTTTTAAACTGTAGCCAGAGGCTTTCCTGGGAAAAATATAGAAAGGAAAGCAAGAACAACCTCATCCACATGTTCATCAATGGTGTACCCTAGAATGCAAGAGAGCATGGTTATAAATTGTCTATCTCTTTCAGAAAAAATGGTGGCAGCATATGAAGGACTATCTATTGGAGTATGAGACTCCTCTACAATGAAAGTTTGAAAAATCTGAGCCCTCTTGGGAAGGTATAGCTTTATGTAGAGTTCAAGTAAACCTTCAATGGAAAGTGGGGTCTCATTTTCCCCTGGCTGGATCTGTAGCATTTGATTTATTGATTTTGCTATAATGGTGAATAAAACCTGTTGGTCATGGGTGACTATGGATCTTTGACTAGGGACATAACAAGCTTGGAAGAAGTGGATGATTTCTGGGAATAGGTGTACCTGTGGGAACAAATACTTAGGTAAATTTGGCTTCCATTGGTGAATGTCATCATTCCGGTTCAAAAACTTGTCTTTACTCCAACAATGGAGTTTCAGTAGGTGGGTAGGGGAAGCAGTGTCCTTGATTTGAAATTCTCTGTCGGCTAATGGAAGGTGGTCAATATCCAGGTGAGGGGTTTGTAGAGGTCTTACATACAAAGAGGTTTGGGAAGCCATAATTTTGGTATATTGAACTTAATTACTCTTTCTGTGGCTTTAAGAGTAAGGCCAGGAGCTCTGGAACAGTGGGGAGGGTAATAACAATATGTAAAAAAGGCGTTTAGGTGCACAGTAATATTTTCTTCAATTTAGGAAGGTTCTTTAATTAATTTAATTAATTAACCCTTTAATAATTATTGTGTATAACTCAAATTAAAGGGCCATTCTGGTTCTATCAAGAATACTTGGAAATTTGATGGTTTGGTGAACAAATGGGGTTCTATGGTGGCAACAGAGGCTTCTGAGGCTTCAATTGTCAATTTGCTGCTTCAATTTGGTGTCTGCAGCGTCTTCGGGTGGCAAAAGGTGGTTAAATTGGTTGCGCAGAGGTTCAGGGTGTCAGATTTGGTTAACAAAGGTTTACAATGAAAATGAGCAAAAAGAGTAAATGGGGGTTTTCAGCCTTTTAACCAATATCGGTTACATTTTGGTGCGAGTATTGGTGAATGAACAGTGGGCAGTTTTGGTTTTAGGCGGGGAGGTGGTTTTAGGCCATATCGCACCGCTTTTAGATGGAGGGTGGTATTTTTCGCGAACACGCGATATAACCTGGTGCCTCCACGTAGCCAAACAGTGCTCAGCCAAAACTGTGTATCTCGCGTGCTCTCGGGCCGTTAACTGTCAAACGATGAATCCGCGCGATATGGTTGTGCGCTGTTGGATTTGGAGGTGGGAGATCGAAGGGATATCACACAGTGAAGTTGCACAGACAGAGTTGGGATGTGATTGTCAGGGCTCAGGGTTTAATTACAATGAATTGTAATTAATCAACAAATAATGATGAAATTTTTACTATAAGCAAATGGTTAATAAAGGTGGGGACCATGGGTTATATGCATAGGTTTTTTAACTATACACCAAGGTTTGGTGAGTTAAAGGGTGTCGGGGAATTATGACGTGGGGGACTTTATATGTATAAAGCGGGGTATAGTAAATAACTTAGGATAAAAGGGGTTTTTGTGGGTTTTTAAGGGGAAAAGGGAAATTAATAAGGGGGGAAAGTGTTATTTATGATGGGAATGTGCTTCACACTAGGGAAAGGGATTTTAGGAAGGGGGGATGATTTTTGAAGGGTAATATCTAGGAAAATGTGTGACACCAGGGGAAAAAAGGTTAAAATGAGGGGGAAAGGGTTTTTACAAGTAATGAAGGGATAATGAAGGGAAATTAGTAAATAAGCTTGAGTGAATATCCTTTCTCTTTCACAATTCCCTCTGCACATGAAACATAGGATTAGGCATGATGAATGTGGTTTTGGCTCAACAACCTTGTGCACTTGCAAAACTTCTTCAACCTACCCTTTATTTACCCTAGCATTTTCTCTTCATTCATTGGGTGCATTTGAGCTTGCTGACCCTTTATTTCTTTTTCTTTTGATAAGAAAACTATCTAATTCTAACCTTATAACTTCCAATGGCTCGGATTAAATTGATGACCTCATTATTATTCTCTACCTAACTACTGATATGCAAAGATTAAATAGTTTGGCTAGATCTTTATTCTCCATCTATCAACATGAAATTTAAAGCGTGAATGAGTCAAGGTTAACCTATTTGACCACCATGGATTGTGGCATTTTTGCCAAGCTGCACACAATCTTATTTTACAAAGTAAAGTAAAAGGAGTGGCATTTGGATTTGCACACTTTTATGATCTATTTTTATCTCTTTTGGGGTTCATATTTTTTACTTTTTCTTTCTTTTTGTCCTTTGATTATTCTTTTAGGACATACCCTCTTTACATTTTTTAATTTCAATAATATGGGAAAACATTTTGCAAAAAGAAAAAGTATGTACAATATTACAAGACTAACCATAGCCAATTCACAATTGTGAATCCTATTATTATAGGACCCTAACACGTGGTAGGTACACCATGAAACATTTCAAATGAGGCACCAGTGGTAAGTGCTGGGAAGGAACAGAGCAGGTGGATCCCACCTGAGTGTGATAGCCTAGTGACACTCACCTGACGTGATTAAAAGGGGCACACATGGTTAAATGTTGGTATGTGAGTACTAGGCCATGTAGGAAAGCATGCACCATAGGAAACACACTGGACAAACCCGACATAACACGCCACCCCACCAGGTTCATCACGGAGGAATGTAAAGGGAGGTAAAAGTGGAAATGTCAGGAGATGGGCACCGGGTCACGTGGCAACGTTCTGGTGGGCCTCAATTTGGTAGTCGTGTTAGGTCTTGGTGTATTGGAAGCGATTCTCTTACACTGTTGAGTGCGTAGATCGATGGATGAGAGCTATTCTGGGGGCACGAATCTAAACCCACAAACCACTTAGGGGTGGTGCCAGAACCATTTTTGGAACTCGGTGATTTTCAAATAACAAAGGGAATTGATGAAAAGAAAAGGGTCAGATGACTTTTATCTCTCTTCCAGAGGGAAACATGGTAGCATTTGAATGGCTCATGGGAGAAGAGGACGGTAGGTGACGTTAGTGTGACATGGTTGTACGGGGGACACGTAGCAAGCAGACTCGACGTTTTGGTTAGCCAAATGGGCCAAATTCGAGTGACACTTGTCACCAGTCACAGGCCAACACCTAGCCTAGGAGACGTCAACGTGAAGTAATCCCGCTGGCTTGAACCCAAAAGAATTCAACAATGCACTGGAAGGATCATCGGGATGATTAAGCATCAGGATGACATGGGAGCTGTCAGAGACAACCTACCCCGATGGGAAGTTAATTGGTTGGTGAGCGTATTGGGTAGTCCCACTTGACAGCCTGACCTGACACGAATTCCCCGACGAAGGTAAGTGGGTGAAACTAAGGAATGCACCGGAAGATGAGGTGCAACTAAGGAATGCACCGAAAGATGAGGCGCAAGTGTAATGCCCCACTTAATCTTATCATGCAAATTTTATTAGTGTTTAAATTACCTGAAAATATTGACTTATAATTATCAAGAAATATTGGTAAATACCTACATTTGGGAAACTGTAATTTTTATTTACTGATAGGAAATTTATTATTGTTATTATTCAATTCCCAACTTGTCTTCTCAAATTTAGTCTTGGATAGGATATGATCTCCTTCCATTATTCCAATTTAAATATACATACCCCCAAAATTTCCTCTCAAATTTACTTGGGAGAAGATATGGTCTTCCCCAATTAATTTCCAAATTAAATATCCATATCTTATCCCAAAAATTTCCTCTCAAATATACTTGGGAGAAGATATGGTATTCCCCAATTAATTTCCAAATTAAATATCCATATTTTATCCCCAAAATGTCCTCTCAAATCTACTTGGAAAAAGATATGGTCTTCCCCATTTAATTTCCAAATTAAATATCCATATCCTATCCCCAAAATGTCCTCTCAAATTTACTTGGGAGAAGATATGGTAAGAAAAGTCAAATGAAAGGATGAGGGGGTAGTCACGACATTAATGATAGGTGGTTGAGGTGGATGGGAGGAGGAGGCATAAAAGGGGAAGGATGATGAGAGGAGAGGGGGATCCTTGGTCTTTGTTTTGGTTTGGTTCTGTTTGGAGGATTTTGTTTTGGAGGAGGGATGTGGATAAAGAGGAGGGAGATCAAACTTGGATCTGGAGAGTGTTTATTAAACTTGGAAACACTATATTTGGTTGGACTTGGGCTCGAAGGGCTAGGGAGGTTCCCTAGGCTAGGAATTACTTCCTAGTTGGCTGGGAGACAAATCCAGTCGAGTAGTCAAGAGGAGCATGGAGCTCAGGAGAATCTCAACTAAGCTATTGGAACATGTATTATCAGTCATTTATTTTAGTTATGTAAATTATTACAAGTTATACGTGTTGCAGATAAATTGTTACAAGTTATACATGTTGTAGATTAAATTAATTTATGTTCATGATTATGATCTTTATTAAACCTGAAATTTTCCTTGTTATGAGAATTAGCGAAATTTATTTGAATGAGTGTAGTAGTAGTTAGAGGACCTATAGTTGGGTCATCACACGTGGTATCAGAGCCGGTTTCAAATCTGAGGACTAACAGTGGCCCTCCTTCATCTAAGCAGCCGTGAGTAGGGGTATCTATTTTGCCAAGTGCTTAGGACCTACACCTTACCCCAACCACAATAACAGGTCTGGTTATATAGGTGTACTGGTTCACAAGGGAAACATGCTATTGGGGTGATTTGAACCGTGGTGGAGAAAATAACAACACCCTGCTTTACCAATCAACTCAGCCCCTATTGACATCTTTGCTTTAGTAAACTGTAGATACCATACCGTATTGGTCCTAATCCTCCTTTACACCCTTGTAAAATGGTTGGAAAGCGCCCAAACCAATCAACAAATTTTATTTAAAGCCTTAAATGCTTAAAGAAACTCTGTACGAGTCAATTCTATTATAGCTGTGTTTTCCAATAGTTGCACAAGCAACATTAACTAAACAACTGGCATCCAAACTTGTGTTTTCGAACAGAAACACTCAGATATTTTGTCTCTCTCAAAGCATAACCACAATTCTTACATGATAGTCCCTCTCCTTTCCTGGTTGCATTAGTGACACTTTTCACATGATCATCACAGAAGCAAATCTTGCAACGCAAGCATGTATATATTCCAAGACGATTGCAAGACAAGCAATGAAAAGTCTCACTATCAAGCTGTTGGCAGGAAGCTTGATGCTCAAACTGATCATCCTCACACAACCATTGATCACATGAAAAACATCGGAACATCCTCCCACCATGATCCCAAAGAGTCCGTTCACATTCAACACATGTTGCATCAGTTAGAGGACATGTACATCAATGAGTTGTGAGGCAACGTTTGGAATGGCATATGAATGCTTCACAGAAATCACATATGCTGCCAACCATGTTCATTCTTGTGACATTGCAGCCAGGATGACGAACGATGCAGTCAGATCCAGCTGCCATACATTTGGTCTTGCTACATTGAGCACAGGAAGGGATTTTAGGAACGGAGCCATAGAAGTAGCAGAAGGCCCTGTTCTTCTGGGGGTGGTGGAAAAAATCGCAAGTATAGAGAGCATTGCATGGATGTTTGCCCAAATCAATCTGGAATTGTTGTTGGGAAATGGCCTTCTGCCTCGCCCTCTGATTCTCTGCCTTCTTTCTGGCTCCCGTCTTCTGCTTTGGCATGTTTCTTTCTGACGAATCTCCTCTCAAAGCTCGTCTCAAAAATCTGGTGTGCTATGAAATATTTGATTGTTTTGGTTCTTGTTTATTCCCTTGTGACAGATGCTATATAGTTTATGTTCCATTTGGCGATGTTCTATGAAGCCTTTGATTGTTTTGTTTCTAGTTTATTCCTTTCTATTAGATGTTATATAAACTTGGTTCTGTCTGGAGTATATAGACAGTGGAATAAACCTAGACGTTTTGCCACTTTTGCGTTAGCGAAATGAAACCATGAAATTCAAGGTATGTTTCTGACGCTTAGGGTGCAATCAGTCTCCTCCAAAGAACACATGGTTCCTAGTATTGACTTCAATACAACTGCATCTTTTTTTTTTATCAAGCCCCTGCCTCTCACCATTGTTCTGACCTTTGCTACATCATCCCATCTGCCTGCAACAACAGAGCTTTGAGATATCCGTAGTTAATATATTTATTGAAACCAAAAAAAAATATGTAAGCCACTTTTCCCCTTCCTATATTACTAATAAGAACAAGGTAAATACACAGATCATTCTTCCAACTTATCTGGAGTGTTATCTTAAAAGCTTGTATGAACCGGCATTGTTGTTCAAGCACTTTGCTTTGCAACGTTCAATATACATGGGTGAGTATGTGAGGAAAATGTTCTCCAAACGTTTTCTAAATGAGGAAGAAAAAAAAGAATGGAACTTGAGAGAGTCATTGCAGAGAAAGATATTGCCTTGACCTTTGCTAAAAAAGAAATTGAAAATCAGACAAATGAAAAAGTTCTACTAAAAGAATGTCTTGAACAAAAGGAAGTATCACTTGAGTGGGCATTGATGCATATAAAGGAAAAAGAGAAACAAAAAGAGTTCTTTGAGGCAAAGGTGCAAAAGCTTGAGGATTGCATAACAGACTTAGAAATGAATCAAAAGCAGAGTGAAATGCAATTAGCAAGGTATATTAGGAATGTCATGGATGCATCTTTGAAGTTTGAAGAAACAACATTGGAAAAAATCCATCACAACTTCCTAAGGTTGAAAGAAGTTGAGCGGCAACTGGTCACACTTAGTGGGCTAGTCAATTCGTTTGCAGTAAGGGAGTCACACTACATGAAAATGTGTGACAAAAGATATTTCCATCTCCAGAAAGCTGAGGAAGAGGTGGATTTGTTGGGAGATGAGGTTGAAAATGTTTTAAGCTTGTTGGGGAAAGTGTATATTGTACTTAACCACTATGCACCTGTATTGCAACATTATCCAGGGGTAAGAGTACATATGTAACCACTGGGATTTTCTTGTCATTATCTTATAGCATAAATATTTCAAGTTAATATCTAAAATGACAAGGGAATCTTTCAGTGAAATAGTTCAAGGCTGCTCTTGTGGTGTGTGGTATACTAACCAGAAATGAAGGGAAAGACTTGAGAGAACAAAATTACCCACTTTTAGGAAACTTGTTGGCATTGAATGACAAAACTTCTAGGAATTGAGTTTTTCTTTATACTTAGACAACCAAGAAGTATTTGGATCCTTTAGGGGCATATGAATGGCTGAAATTTCCTTTGTTACTATCAGTATTGATAAGTTTGTTAATCAATTTAATCATTCTAATTAGGCAGGTTAGTGATTTATTTAAATTGATATGAATATTAAGATTGTTTAAAGTGAAATATAATTTTCTGTTTTGAGATTTGACTTCATCATTGGTCTGTACTACTTCTAGGAAAGATAAAGTGCTCCATCTGATGATGATGCTATTCATGTTTAACATCATTCCTAACAGTTGAATGTTTAACAGTTATACAATTATGGAGGTGCTTCTGTAAGATAGCACCCCCATTGATTTGGTAGAGTACTTGTGCAATATGAATATGAGAATGTTCCAGAAAGTAATGAACATAGACATATGCTACTGTAACAACCTTTATAGTGATATTATATACCATTTGCAGGTATGCCTTTTCCTCAAGGATTGGAAGAACTATTTTAGAGTTTACCTGCATCCTTTAGCTGGTACAGTTTGGCTCTGTTTTGGGCTTCTGATACCTTTATTAGATCACTAGTGTTGCTTGTATTAGGTCGGGTTTATTGTCCTAGTTAGCAGACATTAATCAAAGGGCTTGTCACGAGTGCTTGCCACACCTAGCTAATTTTTTTCGCTACCTGCTTCAACTTTCATTCTATTAGCAACTATTGCTGACCATTCCTAAGAAGGAAGCAATTTTGTAGATAACTTGATCTAAGGTTCTTTCCCTATCTCTAATAGTTTCCTCAAGCATCATTTTCTCCTTCCCTGCTTCTTCCAAATCATTTGAGGCTGCACTTGTACAATTTTTATTTTCTTGAACAACTCCCTTTAGCAAAACAACTTTCTTCTTCAGCTCCTCCTGTTCGTTTGTCAATAAATTCAAGGCTCTCTCTTTTGCCGTGTTAGAGTTTCAAGAAGACTATTTTGTTCCTTTATCTCTTGGCATCCTTTCAGGGATTGCTGCAACAAATCTTGCTACTTTGTTTATTCATTTTCCTTCTCTTCTAGCTGTTTCTCCCTCAAAATAATTCACTGCTTGTGATCTTATTTTTCCTTCAGAGCTAAACTCAAAGTCTTCTCTTTGTCCCCAAAATAAACCATGGAATCTTTGAACTTTGGTATTATATCATTATAATTGTATGTGATAAAGAACTTTGGTATGTTTAAAAATTCAGTCGGTTAAATGTTTATGCGTGATAGCTTGCAAAATTTTGTTAATGGGTGCAAAATAATGTGATTTGGATGCCATTTGTTTTTGCAATTTCTGGTACTTTTTCTTAAATTTTTGAATTTAGGGTTTCTAGGGTTGTCTGAAATTTAGGATTTGTTAGTGTTTAGTGTTTTCAAATAACTTTCACCAAAATTTTACTTCTGAAATGGAATACAAATGATTGCCTGTCCCTTTACATGGATATATTTTGTTGGAAGTTCTATAGATATATGAATACTTTGAAGCTATGAGTACCATGAAGATGTCGAAATCACAAGTTCACAAAAAAAAATGAAAATAAAAATTTGTTGTAAGCCTCGTTGCTAAAAATTATTGCTGTGGAAGTCATGAATGTTGATATTCACTTTTGATCCCGTCACTATTAGTCACTATCACTCTGAAATTATGCATATTCGAACATCAACTAAGATGGGCAATGAATTTTCGTATTGAGTTTAATGAAAAATCTTGTTTTATAGCTTCATTGATAATCATTTAATGAGGGTGTTATGTATGTTTAAAGTTTTCCTTGTTCAATCGTGCTATTTCTGCATCCTGCGTCCGTCATGAATGTTTATATTGATTGTAGATCTGGTAACCAACAGAGATTTGATAATTCAAATGTTATTAGTCTCTATTACTGTGAAATTATGCATATTCGAACATCATCTAAGGTGGGCAGTGAATTTTCGTATTGAGTTGAATGAAAAAAAAAAGTTGCTTTATATCTTCATTGATATTTTATTAGTTAGGATATTATGTTGCTGAAAGTTTTTCATTGTTAAATCGTGTTATTTCTGTATCCTGTGGCAGTCATGAATGTTGATAATCAATATCTAATACTGTGAAATTATGCATATTCGAACATCATCTAAGGTGGGTGATGAGTTTTCGTATTGAGTTCAATGAAAAAACTTGTTTTATATTTTCATTGCTAATGTATTAGTCAAGCTATAATGTATGCTGTATCGTAGAAAAGCAATTTGAATTTACAGGGATATATAACAAGCTTTAGTGATACTAAAACGATGGTTTGTTTTTTTTACAGCATGGTTGACAATGAAATACTTTCAATGTAGATTAGGGTGCAAGATGAGTGTAGAACCTTGCCAATAAATTTTATCTAATACATGCTACTTCTTGTTAATTTATCGCTGCAGTATTTTCTGACCCAAAAAGGGTTGTTCTTTAGATATCATTAGGTTGTGAATGGTAGAATGTTTCTTGACTGTCTTAATTCCTTTGTATTGTTGACATTGTTTGCATGGATTTTTGAAACTATGATTCTGTTACAGTAGCAGAACTTTGTGTACAGTTACTTGTTGTTGCAGTCTAGAAACAAAAATGGGAAGCATCACAAAGGTTTTGAATATAAAAAAGGTATACACTGTATATACAAAAATGATTCATATCTAACACTATAGAAAACTATTGTCCACTAGAGGAAGATTGCATACATTAGAAAATGATGCAATCTAAAGAGGAAAGAGAATGAGATAGTTGTACAAACTCATTGAAGATGCCACAAGATAAGCCTGGCCAGCTGATATTATTAACGTGATTAATATGATGAATTCACTAGGAAAAAATTATACAATTTAATCAAAACTAAGCTCATAGTTGTAGAAAATGAGGATTCATAAAATTTCCTGTCATAAAGCAGGGTGTAAGACTTCAAGGAATTTATAAACAGTGTTAAGACTCATCAGAATTTAGTAGAGGGATTGCCTTGTCTACAATAGATAATTCTCGTAGCACAAACTCATTTGTGCACCATGTCACTGTTTTGTGGATACCCTAGATAAATTTCACTGTTCAACTACCGAAGGTTAATGAAATTGTTGCCAAGGACAGCAAGGAAAACCTAAATTACAATATGTCTTGTACTAGTCTAATAGATGCAAGCCTGTGGCTCTTGGTAGAGAGTGAATCTTAGAACTGTGGCCCCTTTAAAAGTTTAAAAAAATTTCAAGATTTGGTCGAGGTGCCTTAGAAGGATAAGGTTAGCAATGGTCTATTGAAAAGGTCCGTTCAAATCATTGTTAGTTTCTATATGTAGAATTCCAAAGAGATTTTTCCCATAGGGTTAAGAAATCATGACATAAAGGCCTATATTCATTGTTATGGTTTTTGTACGATTGTGGAAGAAATGGCTTCCAAAGCTTCGATATGAAGGAGCCTTTCCCCAGTTGTTGTTCCTGCATTTTGTTTTTCATTAGGCTCTGCCATAATGGCATAAAAGAGTGACCTTTAAACTACACCTTTGTGGGAAATAAAAACCTCTGCTAAAAGAAGCACTCTACTTAGAGGAGAGGGCACCAAGTCAAATTCAGATTGTGCTCATAATAAACTCCAAATTCAATATTCTCTCTTTTAGATTTTCAACAATTGTTTTTCACCCACCCTTTGTTGCATAATTGATGTCCCTTTTGGTGGATGTCTTGATGACATGGAAAAGTGGTTGTGGTTTGTTAGAAGAATGCCAATGGATATTTATAGTTTGGCTATGATGTGGCATGTTGTGATTAGTTATTTTCTTGATAGAGGAAATCACTTCCCTTATTTGGCATCTTCTGTTGGCATTATGACACAGGTTTGGCACTATGACACAGGTGTTGTCCTTGATGGCAACTCACTCAGATGACAGATCACAGTTCAGGTTCTCAGAATGAAGGAAAAAGAGATATACGCAGGTTCCACTTAACCAATACGCGTATACACACGGGATATACGACCCAAAGGCGCATATGCGTATGCACGCACTTTCACGCAAGGAAAATCATGTACATGTGGGAAAAATTGGTTTTGGTCCATGGTATTTGGTCCTTGGTATTTTGACCCGTGGTATTGATTCAAGGTATCTTGACCGAAGTGTTGACCCTAGGTATTTAGTCCAAGGTATTGCTTCTAAGTGGTTTTGGACCATGGTATTGAGTAAGGCCTAAGACTATAAAAGGAGGAGGAGATCATTAGGCAAAGGCACTCAAGTATTGAATATCTTATGAAGAATAAGATCTAGAACATTGGTCATTGGGTTATGGGGCATCGCTGGATCTGAATCAAGGAGGAACCTGAGCGCTTGAAGAAGAATAAGTTCTATTGATGGGTCAAGATCTTAAAGCTTGAAGAGAAGTATCTTTATGTGGTTTTGATCTTTTATCTGAATAATTGGTGCATGTCGTAATCTATAAATCTAATGATCTGGGTATAACTGATGTCTGAATAGTTGTAAAGGTTAAATCAACTTTTACGAATCTGTACGCAGGTTCAGTATAGCAAAAGCGCATATACATGCTGGTTCAACAATTCAAAATAGCATATACATAGGTTTGCCTTAATATAACAGCGTATACACAGGTTTGCCTTAATATAATAGCGTACGTAGGTTAGGCCCATTGAAGTAGCGTACATATCATATAATATGTTTTAGCTACTTCTGTTTACTGTTGTAGTGTTCTAGGTTCTGGTTGGGTTCTGGTAGTGTTATTGTATTCTGGTTACAACATTCAGAGAAGTGATTATTTGATTCTGTTTTGGTTAAGTGCAAGGGAGATTCATTGATGCAGATATATTTTGATGCTATTGATGGATCCAATCTGAAAAAATTTATGAAACGTGGTCCCTGGAAGAAAAGAGAAGGTTGTAGCCTTCTGTAGGTCAGCACCTACATACTAGTACATCAGTTAGTACAAGAGCTAAGGGGGTTGTAGCTCCCTTCCAGGAGAAGCTGGAGAACGAGGGAAGGTTGTAGCCTTCTGCAGGTAGAAGCTTGCGTACTGGTATAAGACTGCACCAATACAGAAATACTATAAAAAGAAGTTTCTTATTTAAAGAAGATAGAGACAAATTGTAGCAGGTGGTTTTCACCCACATTGGGTTTCCACCTTATATCTTGTGTTCTTGTGTGTGATTGTCTGCTCTGTTTTTTACTGTACCTGTTACTGCTTATATGGTTCTGATACACAGATTAAGGATCAACCGACGAAATAATAAGTTTACAAGGTATACGCTGGTTGCTCTAAACACAGTTGCGTATATACGCAAGTTGCATTAACAGAAGTAGCGTATATAAATTTGTTTATGGAAATGAAATATTGTTAAGTTGCTAATACTGATTCACCCCCCCCCCCCCCCCAGTATTATTTCCAACATCTTCTCATGCATTTGGAGGCATTCAGACCTTGCTTGGGTGGTCTTCTACATAGACACCCATGGTTTTGGTCACTTGGTATGTTATTTTCACATTGTATCATATAGTTTCTCCTGGTTTGGGAAGATCCTTTATTACTATATTGGAGAGTGTCCTAGCCTCATTACACAATCTCTTAGGGTGAACTATTTATCATATTCCTTGAAGGGGAGGTGTTGGTACATGTGCATTTAACCACTTTGGCACATTGATTGAGGACACCCCACTTCTTTGAGGAGGTTATAACAACTTTATGTACAATTGTGGCACGTGTTGAGCCCCAAAACTGCCTCTTTTTCAAGCAATTTCTTCACTCTTCTTCCTCTATTTTCCCATGCCAGTGCATCCTAAACCATCAAAAGTGATTGCATGTTGATTCCAAGAGTACATTTTGGTGATTTTCAAATTATATTATTATGTGTGTTATTTGGATAAGATTTTGTTTTTCATCTATGGAATGTAGCCACTTTCCACAGCTAACTGGCAATTCCGCGGCCATCTTCATACTTTTGTAGGTTACAGGTGTCGAGAAGAGGAACGAGCCACATGGGTAGCTCAGGAAATGTCAACACATGGATAGAGTCCTATTCATTTGATCAGATTCGAGGGAAAAGACCCCGGTCAAAGGGGAGTCAACGGAGAAGTTCTACAGCAGTTAGAACTCTATTTTGGCATGCAATTGAGTCCAAGGCCTATTCCTGAAGCTAAGGATTTGTTTTGCCACCCGCATAACCAAATCCAACACCCACTATGAAGAGATTTACTGTTTATGCCAACTGGAAGGCTAAATCATCAGATGCATGACCTGCTCACGTGTCTACCGTAGAAGATTTTCCTCTTAGAAACATTTATGAATTTTTCTAATAAATTCCAGCGTTGAAACACAGAACTGGTTAATGTTTTTATTGTTTAAGTAGTGTGATTTCCGTTTGTAATCGAGAGACATATAGTCCTTTATTTTTATAATACAAAAACTCTGTTTTCTTATATGGCTACCTAAGACTGTGAAGTAAATTTGCGTTGCTAGTCCAAGGCTGTGTAGAGGGCCCCTGCGTGGTTGAGGTTCCTTTTTCATTTATGTGTATTTATATTTGTGTTTTCTTTCGTTCAGTTGTATATTTCTTGTGTTTTGTTTATGTCCATAATCATTTTAACATTGTATATATATTACAGCTTGTCACTTGTTTTTACTAACCCTGATTGATGCATTTCAGAGTAGCAGTAGTTCTTTAAATTTGTTTATGCTCGAGCTTCTTAGTTGTAGTTTTGAAATTGTATCAAGTAGCATTTTTAAACTCACTTCTTCTGTTGTTCTTTAGTTTTCAAATTCAAGTTGTTTTATGTTTTTTTAAGATAGTCACTCATTACATAAGTGCATGTTTCCGTAACCTTTAGTTGATGGTTCACCCTCAAATTGATTGGTGAAATATGGAGTTTATGAATGAGATTTTCTCGATGTTCAGTACCTTTTCTTTCTTAATATAGTCACTCATGTTATAAGCTAATATTTCTGGAGCCTTTAGTTGATGATTGATTTTCAAGCTAATTGGCAAAGTGTTATGTTTATAAATGAGATTACTTACTGTTCATTAGTGTAAAGTCAGTCTCAGTTTTATTTTAATTGCAGTAGTTCATTAGACTTTAATTTTGCAAGTAGAATAGATAGCAGAAGTAGTTTTGCTTCCATTACTTCATTCTCAGTTTGATATAGATAGGTGCACTTCCATTTTATCATCCAAGTTTTAATTTTGTAGATAACAGTTTTAAGAGTCTTTTAAGCTCACATTTTGGAAACCATTACAATAGCAAGAAAATAAGCTTTGTCTTCGTCTTCTTGTTTTGGAAACTCCACTTCCAAACTTGACCTAAAAAGCACTTTTAGACTCTCACTTCAGCAGTAGATTAAGATTTCAATTATATTGCAGAACTCTAGGAGGTCAAAAGAACAAAACCCAAAAATAACATAAACTTGAAAATAGTGAGGTAAGAAAGGGTTATGTAGCACATATAGTGCACTACACTTCATTAGTTTATGACACTCGGATTGATAATTTATGTAGCAATTTAGGACACTAAATTGAATAAACATTTTGGCGCCGTTGCTGGGGAAGCGTAACTAGGTAGCCTATCTCTTACATTCATAAAAAAAATTAATAATTTCTCGAGTATGCTCTCCTCTTGCACTTTGTGTGATCTGGAGGATCAAAAAAAGAATTGTTATTCCAACTAAAAAAAAAAAAAAAAAACAACAAAATAAAAAAATGAAATGCATAGAGAAAGAGATTCTAGGGGTAGATTTATAGCTAGGGGCAGAAGTTCGATTTTCACAACTGCAACTACTCCACCAAGGACTAGAAACGACACATCTCCATCCCAGACTCATACTCCTAGCCTTAGGATTCCTGGAATTCAAGGGGCAGCAACTCAATTAGAAGATTCTCCCACTTCATATACTAAACTAGATCTAGGAGAGGAACCCTTTTTAACCTCTATAGGGGAGCCTATTGTAGTTGATGAAGTAGGAATACCTAGAGAAGAAGAAGAAATAGAAACTCTCTCTCATCAACCATTGATAGAAGAACCAGAAGATTCTGAGGAAACTATCATGGCAGAATCAGAGCAAGATGGAGAATTTTCACTATTTGGAGGAGGGGGTAGAGGTAGAGGTAGAGGAAACAATGGAGGAGGGAGAGGTAGCAATGGAGGAGGTAGAGGAAATAGGGAAGGAGATAACTCATTTGGATTCCCTATAGTAGATGAGGAAACACATACAACAATGAAAAACATTTCACCATCCGTCCTCCCAAACTTTTATGGGTTGAGAAGTGAGGATCTTGAAACATTTTTGTTTGAGTTTGAAGTCTTATGCCAAGCTTATGACTATCTAGAAGACTCTCAAAAGCTCAAATTGTTCCCTTCAATACTAAAAGGGGCTGCTCTAAAATGGTTTATGGGATTAGTCATTCAATCCAATAGGACTTGGAAGGATATGAGGCAGGCATTTTTGGATAGATACTTGGATTATTGTATGCCTACCAATCATAAGGATGAGGTATTCAAAATGATGCAAAAGGAAGATGAAAACTTAGAGGATCTACTTGAGAGGTTTAACTACAATTTGAAAAGAGAAAAAATGAATAATTTAGGAAGAGACCTTGAAAGCTCTTTTGTTGAAAGACATTAGAGATGAATGGATAGATATCTTAAACATGACGGGGAAGGGAGACATCTCTCAAATTCCATTGAGTGACATAACAGAACTATGTGTCCATCTCTCAAGAGGGAAATCTAAAACTTGGAAAGGACCTAGAGATCCTTCTCTTATTAGAGCAAACAAATCTGCAACTGGAATTGTAAGTAGGGCAGAAATTGGCAATATGCTTGATGGGTTCAAAACTAATATTTTAGGGAGCCTTAGTGAGCAGCTAGACACAGTCAAAATCCAAAACAAGAAGAAAACAGAAGCTGATGCTTTAGCCATCTTTTGTCCAAAATGCAGGAAGAAACATGCTCTAAGGGAATGCCCCTTAGATGCAAAAAATTGTAGAAACTTGTATGATTTGTTCAGAAAGTCATGAGACCAAGGATTGTCCTTCAATCCCAGGTCTTAAGGCTTCCTTTCAAGAGGAAGTAGTCCCAAATTCTGTAGAAACTCTTTGTTTTGTTACAATAAGACCTTTCCAAGGGCCACAAAATCAAGGATTTAACAATCCAATGAATTTTCAGCCCCCACCAAACTAGAATTCTTGGCAACAACTTTGGTCTTAACCTCAAAATCAGTATCAATATCAACCATGGGTACAAGGGGTACAAAATCCTTATGGGAGATTTGCTCAATATTATCAATATCCTCCATCTTATCAGAGCTATCCTCCCCCACAAAATCAACAACCACAACTTCCAAATCAAAGCCCTCACCTTTCATTGCCATTTCCACAACAACAACCTCTTCAACAAAGTCAAAATCCTCAACTCTTACTTCCATTTCAACAAAAGCAAAATCAGCCACCAGCCCAACCATTACCAAACCCCAATAATAAAAGCCCTCAGAATGCTTACATGGTAGAAGGACGACAATTTCCTACTTACATGATTGTTCCTCTAGATCTTAATGATGTTCAACTTAGATCTGGTAGGATTTTAGAAAAGGAAAAACCTTCTATAGATATTCAAGAGCAAGATGCTTATGAGGAGGACTCTCTGAAAGTCAATAAAAGTTTTGAGGAGACATCCCTTCAAAACCCAAACATTCAAAAAGAAAAAGAAAAAGAATTAATAAACACAACTCCTATAGTTGAACAACCTGCATCTGCTTCCACACCTCCTTTTCCTGAGAGATTACAAATTGATAGAGGAGTGGAAAAACAGATCTTGTTGCCGAATTATGATTTCCTAGATGAATTAAAGAATGTCTGTATCAAGATTCCCTTGTTACAAGCCATTAGAGAAATTCCTATTCTAGAAAAAACAATAAAGGAGTTGAGTATCAAAAGACCAGGTAGAAAACCAAGAGACACAAAAAGAATTCACCTGGTAGGAAAAATAGCATATATTATGATGGAAAAGATTACCATGCAGAAATATGTAGATCCAAGAAGTCCAATTGTCAAAACACACATAAATGGGATTGAAATTCCAAATACATTGATTGACTTAGGGGCAACTATAAACATTATGAGTAGACAGACTATGGAATAGCTTAAACTTCCTAATCTTCTTTACACACCTACCTTATTGCAACTTGCAGATAGATCAGTAATCAAACCAGATGGTGTGCTAGAGGACATTTCAGTCTCCTTAGATTCTTGGGAATATCCTGTGGATTTCATGATTTTAACTCCCAAGAATAATCTAGGAGGACACCCACTCATCTTGGGAAGACCTTGGCTGGCCACAACTGATGCTTTTATTAGTTGTAGATCTGGTGACATGTACATTTCTGATGGTAGTTCAAGAAAGAAATTTACTTTGTATCCTCCAACAAAAGCAATTACAGAAATAGATGACAAAGAATGGGCTGATGATGAAGATGTTATACAGCCTATCTTTACTATATCAGAAATTAGTGAGGATAGTCAAATTTTGAACACATTAGAAAATTTTGAAACATCTTCAGAATATGATCATGCTCAATTTCAGTTAAATTCTAATATTGAATACTTGTCATCTAGGAAATGTCTCTTTATTCTATGGAAGAGTTTGGAAGCTCTGCAATTGAAATTTTTCCAGGTAGAACAGTGAATATAAACAAAAACTTGGAGAAATTACAACAAGAGGAGCTAACCAAAATCTTACAAAAACATTACTGCATTTGCATGGGAGTATATTGATATGAAAGGTATTGACCCTAAGAATTGTATCCATCATATCTATATTGAGGAAAACAGTAGACCAATCAAACAATCTCAGAGAAGGATGAATCCAAACCTTAGGGAGATTTTGAAAGAAGAGCTCCAAAAACTACTCAATGTAAACTTCATTTACCCAATTTCAGATAGCCAATGGGTTTCTCCCTTGGTAATAGTGCCTAAAAAGAACGGTAAATGGAGGGTGTGCATTGATTATAGAGAATTGAATAAAGCAACCTTGAAGGATCACTTTCCCTTGCCCTTTATAGATCAGGTATTAGATACATTAGCAGGTAAAAAGTACTTTTCATTTTTGGATGGTTTTGGTCGTTATAATAAAATTCACATAGCACCTGAAGATCAGGATAAGACCACATTTACTTGTCCATGGGGAACTTTTGCCTACTGAGTGCTTCCTTTTGGATTATGTAATGCACTCGCAACATTCCAAAGAGCAGTACTAGGAATTTTTTCTGATCTAATACATGATTGTGTAGAGGTATATATGGATAATTTTACAATCTATGGTAACACATTTGAAGAAGCCTTGGAAAATTTGGAAAAAGTCCTTAAAAGATGTAAAGAAATAAACCTTTCATTAAGCCATGAAAAATGCTTTATGATGTTTATGGAAGGTATTGTTTTAGGACATCACATTTCAAGAGATGGGATTAAAGTAGACAAATCTAAAGTTGAAGTCATCTCTAGGTTACCAATTCCAAATTGCCAAAAAGATGTTAGAAGTTTTCTAGGATTTACAGGATATTACAGAAGATTCATAGAAAACTTTACTAAAATAACATCTCCACTCTTAAAATTGCTTACAAAAGATTGTGAATTCAAGTGGAATCCTGATTGCTAATTAGCATTTGAAGCCTTGAAAACAAAAATATCTGAAGCACCTATCTTAAGAGGACCAAACTTGAAACTTCCTTTCCATATTTCTACAGATGCTTCAGATACAACTCTAGGAGCTATACTGGGACAAAAAGACTTGATTCCTTATGCCATTTACTATACAAGCAATAATTTGACTCTCACAGAGTTGAATTATACTGTGACTGAAAACGAGTTCTTAGCTGTTGTTCATGCAATTAACAAGTTTAGACATTATATAACAAGCTATGAAAATTTTGTTCATATTTATCACTCTGAAATTAGATATTTGATGAATAAACCTACTACTAATGGCAAAGTTACAAGATGGCTTTTACTTTTGTAAGAATTCAATATTATTGTGCTAGAAAGACCTAGAAAACAAAACACAGTTGTTGATTTCTTGTCCAGGATTCAGAATATCAAATAAGACTCTTCGGTTGAGGATATGTTTCCTGATGAATACTTATTTGGAGTAACTACTCAAACTCCTTGGTTTGCAGATATTGCTAACTATTTGGTTACAGGGAAGTTACCTTCACATTTATTTCCTAGAGAGAAAAGAAGGATTATTCAAAATAATTCAAGATATTCATGGATCTCTAATGAATTGTATAAAACAGGGCCAGATTTTGTGATCAAAAGATGTGCTAGGGAAGATGAAATGCTTGATATTCTTAAAGCATGTCATGATGAGCCGTGTGGTGGACACTTTGCTGACAGGAGGACAGCCTATAAAATCCTTTCTTTAGGATATTATTGGCTGTCTATCTTCAAAGATGCAAAAGAATATGTTAGAATGTGCGACAACTACCAAAGGGTAGGGAAACCTGCTCCCTCAAATGAGATGCCATTACAACCTCAGGTACTTATCGAACCCTTTGAAAAATGGGCTTTAGACTTTATTAGACCTATTAATTGTCCATCCAAGCAGAAAAAGTATATATTGGTATGTACTAATTATGTCACCAAATGGGTAGAAGCCAAAGCATCACTTTTTGCTAACGAAAAGATAGTAGTTACTTTTCTTTTTGAGGATATTTTTACTTGCTTTGGTGTTCCAAGAGAAACTGTGACAGATTAGGGAGCTCAATTCAAATCCAGAATGATGGAGAAGCTTATGGAAGAGTACAAGATCAAGCATAGGAAATCCACTCCCTATCATCCACAAGCAAATGGTCAAGTGGAGTCCACAAATAAAGTGATTGAAGGAATCATCACCAAGATTGTGCATCTACATAGAAGAGATTGGGCAGAAAGGCTTCTTGAAGCATTGTGGGCCTACAGAACTAGATGGAGGAATACAACGGGACATACACCTTATGAACTTGTTTATGGAAAGCAAGTTCTGTTCCCCATTGAGTTCCAAGTTAAAACTTTCAAGATGGCAGTGAAGTTGGGGATGGATCTGTCAGAAGCTCAAAAGCTGGACTGGTGTAGTTGAATGAACTTGATGAAATTAGACAAGAACTAGTTCAAAGGACTGGTCTAGTTCAGCAACATAGAGCTAAGTGGTATGACAAGTACATCAAGGACAAAAGGTTTCAAGAAGGAGATTGGGCATTGCTATTTGATTCAAAGTTAAAGGATTTTCAAGGTAAATTTCAAACTCATTGGCTTGGGCCATATGAGATTGAAAAAGTTTTCAGTAATGGAGTAGTAAGAATCAGAACCATAGATGAGAATCAAACTCCTCTCCTTGTGAATGGTCATAGATTGAAGATTTATCAGAAGCCAATCTCAAAGGAGGAGTTTATCAAGATCTTTCAAAGTAATTCTAAAATGAAGTTGGTAAAGAAGAATCATTCTTCTCCACAAACTTAGTCTTTGTTCTTTTCATCATTAAAAAAAAATGTATAAGCTTGAAAACCAATCACTGATTAGCATTCTTATACAGAAAATACAGGGTGAAAATCAGAAGACTCTGACACCCTATATTTTCCAAAAAAAAAAGAGAGAGAAGAAGGTCTTTCATTTTATTCCTGGTTTGTTCTATTCCATTCCATTTCATTTCTGCAAATTTCACTCCATTTCACCACCACATTCCATCAATAAACTTTTCTTCAGTATTTATTCATATCCACTCTGCCATATTTCATCCATATAGTCATTTTCTATTTTTCATCAAGTCATATTTCATTCACTGTGTTACATTCTGCAGTTGTTTTCCAATTCCGCAGTTGTTTCCTGATTCCGTAGCTATTCTAAATACGCAGCTGATCCTGTTACTCTGCAATAACAGTTGGACTATTAGCCAAAAATAAAAAAACTAAAAAGCCAGATGCAGGTGTTGAAGGAGAAATCTTTTGAAGACATCAGCACCTAAAGCACCTACAAAAGCAAACAATCAAAGGTTAGCAAATGCAAAAGGTATGATTCCAAAGGTGAGAATAAAACCCATTTCAAATAGCACTATAAAAGCATAAGTTGTATAGTTTGAATAATCACTACTCCTTAACATGTCGTAATGTGATTTGATTGTTGTCATAACTCCACCATGCCCTTCAATTTAATCCTTAACAGTCTCATGATTTGCCTCCGACTTTAACTCGTACTTCATCGTACATCCTTACTCCACCTGTTTAAACGGCTAATTATGTGAACGTAACTCAGTTGAATACGACTCTTTCACCCACCAAGTTTTTTGTTTTCTTACTCCCACAACCTTCTTATGAACGCAAAGCACTCAGACTTCATTCAGTTTTTCAGTTCTGTGCATCAATAATACTCTGCCTCCACGCAGTCTGTGTGCACCAGACCCTACAGCCTCCACAATGTTCCTATGTATACGATCTTTCTACTCCACCACCCTCCATAATTCAGCCTCATACCCATCGTTTTTTCCAGTTCCATATCCATCGTTTTTCTCTACAGTTTTCTTCCATTTCCGTCCCTATAACCATTTTGTTCCCATATAACCACCATTTACAGAAGTAGAAAAGCAGAATGGATCTCATTGTAAGGACAGAGCCCATAGGAGTCAAGTTTATGGAGGGATACCCTTAGTTGAAGGGGACATTGAAGAAGGCTGGCTGGCTGAAGTTTATCAAGAAATTCAATGGCCATCACAAGGAAGTCACCAAAACATTTGCAAGATCTTTTAATGGAGTAGAAGTGGGAATTTGTGATATAAGGTTCTCAGTGACTGAATCTTCTATTACAGCTGCAACCGAACTTCCAAAAGATGGAGAAAGGTGGTTCAAAAATAAGGACTTCGATGAAAAGGCTTGGAGAGTTATTCTCCGAAACCTAGGTATGGATATCTCAATTTTCAAAAGAGGAATTTCTATCTCAGCATTAAAGGATAAATGGAGTAGTTTTCTCTTGATTATTCAGAAATTTATCACGTGTGAGGGTAGATATGGCTCTATGTACATGTATCACATAATGTTGTTGATGAATTTTTTGGAAAATGAGACCATCAATCTCCCTTACTTTCTGTTGAATAGCTTAAGAAAGATGTCTACCATTGTTCCAAAGAAGATAGAAGATATAGAACCTCACCTTTACCACCATGGTCTCATAAAAATCTTAGTTGAAAATCAGTTGAAGGATATAGGAGACACATGGGAAAACTTCCTGATTAGGAACTTTTTCCAGGATCCACCTGAGTTACCTAAAGGGAGTTCAATAAAGAAGAGTAGGAGGAGAAGAACAACTCTAACAATTCAAGATACTCCTACCAGTTCAACAAAAGAAAACAGTGAGGAAGAATCGCTCTCTGAAACTCTAACTGAGATCATGAAGCAAACAAAACAGAGAGGAAAAAGAAAAGTTGAGGAAAACTATCAAACTCCTGAGACTTCATCAGAAGAGGAACAATTGCTCTCTGAAAAATTAGTCCACATTAAAGAACAGTCCAAGGAAGCAAAAGCAAAAGGGAAGAGGAGACAGGTCATAGAAAAAGAGAATACAGACTCACAAAGTCTAAGAAGAAGCTCTAGGCTTAAAGGAAAAATGAAGAAAACACAAATAAAAGAAGCTCAATTCATAGACTTGGGAGGGGAGACTCCAACTCAATCACCAGATAACACCTCATTTGAGCAAAGTCCACAATATTCTCCTTCTCCTCAACTAGACTTTGAAAGTAGTCCAAGAAAAGCATCTCCAGAGATTGACCAAGCTCAGTAGCAGATCTATGATTATATTGAATCATTGAAGTAGAAGAACACAACAACAGAATAGGGGACTTCATCTAACCAGCCAGTTACATCATAGGAAACTCTGATTCACTCACTAAAGCAAGAAATTTATGAATTAGAGGTCTTAAATAGGCATATTCAGAAGGAAAATGAAACTTTGAAAGAGCAAAACAAGCTGGAAAAAATCATTCATGACAATACCATGCTTCATTTAGGATTATGGCATAAGAAAAATAGAAAATTGAAGAAGAAAAATGGGAAGCTAAGCAGGGCCCTCATCAACCTTAAATATAGATTCCTTATGAGAAAGCCTAGAATGGTAGTGGCAGCAAGGAAAAACAAGAAAAGGTTGGATGTTATAACAGTGGTTTCAGAGCAGATGCAGTAGAAGAAGGATTGTTACAATTTTGGTTGCATGAGGACATGCAACAGCTTCACAGTGGGGGTATGTTGAGCCCCAAAACTGCCTCTTTTTCAAGCAATTTCTTCACCCTTCTTCCTCTGTTTTCCCATGCCAGTGCATCCTAAACCATTAAAAGTCATTGCATATTGATTCCAGGAGTACATTTTAGTGATTTTCAAATTATATTTTTATGTGCGTTATTTGGATAAGGTTTTGTTTTTTAGCTATGGAATTTAGCCACTTTCCGCAGCTAACTGGCAATTCCGCAGCCATCTTCATACTTTTGCAGGTTACAGGTGTCAAGAAGAGGAACGAGCCACATGGGTAGCTCAGGAAATGTCAACACATGGATAAAGTCCTATTCATTTGATCAGATTTGAGGGAAAAGACCTCGGTCAAAGGGGAGTCAACGGAGAAGTTCTACAACAGTCAGAACTCTGTTTTGGCACATAATTGAGTCCGAGGCATGTTCCTGAAGCCGAGGATTCGTTTTTCCACCTGCATAACCAAATCCAACACCCACTATGTAGAGATTTACTGTTTATGCCAACTGGAAGGCTAAATCCTCGGATGCATGACCTATTCACGTGTCTACCTTAGAAGATTTTCCTCTTAGAAACAGTTATGAATTTTTCTTATAAATTCTAGCATTGAAACGCAGAACTGGTTAATGTTTTTACTGCTGAAGCAGTGTGATTTCCATTTGTAATCAAGAGACATATAGTCCTCTGTTTTTATAATACAAAAAATCTGTTTTCTTATATGGCTACCTGAGAGTGTGAAGTAAATTTGCATTACTAGTCCAAGGTCGTGTAGAGGGCCCCTGTGTGGTTGAGGTTCCTTTTTCATTTCTGTGTATTTATATTTGTGTTTTCTTTTGTTCAGCTGTATATTTCTTGTGTTTTGTTTATGTCCATAATCGTTTTAACATTATATATATATATATATATATATATATATATATATATATATATATATAGATATATATATATTACAACTTTTCACTTGTTTTTACTAACCCTGATAGATGCATTTCAAAGTAGCAGTAGTTCTTTAAATTTGTTTATGCTCGAGCTTCTTAGTTGTAGTTTTGAGATTGTAAAAAGTACCATTTTTAAACTCACTTCTTCTGTTGTTCTTTAGTTTTCAAATTCAAGTTGTTTTATATTTTTTAGGATAGTCACTCATTACATAAGTGCATGTTTTTGTAACCTTTAGTTGATGGTTCACCCTCAAATTAATTGGTGAAATATGGAGTTTATGAATGAGATTTTCTTCATGTTCAGTAACTTTTCTTTCTTAATATAGTCACTCATGTTATAAGCTAATATTTCTGGAGCCTTTAGTTGATGATTGATTTTCAAGCTAATTGGCGAAGTGTTATGTTTATAAATGAGATTACTTGCTATTCATTAGTTTCATGTTAGTCTCAGTTTTATTTTAATTGCAGTAGTTCATTAGACTTTAATTTTGCAAGTAGAATAGACAACAAAAGTAGTTTTTCTTCCAGTACTTCATTCTCAGTTTGATATAGATAGCCACACTTCCATTTTCTCATTCAAGTTTTAATTTTGTAGATAGCAATTTTAAGAGTCTTTTAAGCTCATATTTTGGAAACCATTACAATAGCAAGAAAATAAGCTTTGTCTTCGTCTTCTTGTTTTGAAAACTCCACTTCCAAAGTTGACCTAAAAAGCACTTTTAGACTCTCACTTCAGCAGTAGATTAAGATTTCAATTATATTGCAGAACTCTAGGAGGTCAAAAGAACAAAACCCCAAAACAACATAAACTTGAAAATAGTGAGGTAAGAAAGGGTTACCTAGCACGTATAGTGCACTACACTTAATTATTTTACAACACCCGGATTGATAATTTATGTAGCAATTTAGGACACTAAATTGACTAAACAACACATGTTTCTATGGGATTACTATTTATGGCCAATTTGGTTGATCATGGGAGGTAATTCCCTAACCTCTATACTATTTCCATTTGGAGGAGTTACATTGTTTGTCTACAAGACTCTAATTACCTTGGCATATTATTTGAAGTCACTCCACTTGTAAAGGTGGTCATGACCATTATTTGCAAATATATTTTTATGGATTACTCTTGAAGGATGAGTTGCTCTCTTCTTGGAGAAACAACCTTAACATATTCTATTTTGGCCATGTATTTGGTATCTCTAGGTGGCTAACTACCTTGTCTAAGAGACTGCTCCCATTTTGGCTTGAGTATTTATAGGTGAAGTTATCTAGCTACATGGGTTACCCACAAAGATCATTTTGATAGGGACTCTCACTTTACATATACATTTTGGACAAGTTTGCAGTTAGTGTTGGGGACTTAGTTAAACCTTAGCACTGCATATCGTCTATAAATAGATGGAAAGACTGAAAGAGTAAATCGGGTTATAGAATATATGCCTATAATGTATGTCATGGATAATTAGACTCGGTGGAAAAGGTACTTACCATTGGTAAAATTTTCCTATAACAACAATTACCACAATTCAATCAGGATGCCTCCTTATCAAGCTCTATATGGGAGGCCATGCAGGATACCATTGAGTCGACGAAAGGATGGAAGACACAGTAATAGTCACGATAGGATTGTTTCAAAATGGAGGAATAGGTAAGATAGATTCAACAAAGTTTAAAGGAAGCACAAGATAGGAAAAAGAGTTATGTTGATGCACATAGTACCGATCGAAGTTTTAAAGTGGGGGACCGAGTTTTTATTTTTCTTTTTTTTGTTATTCCTAACACTATTCAGTTTGAGAAAGGTATGAAGTTACCACCTCGATTATAGGACCTTTTAGAATCAAAGAGAAAATTTGACCAGTGTCCTATTGTCTTGTACTACCACCCCCCTTGCATAAAACTCATGATGTTTTTATGTATTTGTCCTATAACATTATGTTTATGGTGAATCCCACAAACTCAACTAGAGGGAATTATAGGTCTTAGACATGGGAACCATAATGATCAAACCAATATGCATATTATACCATAGGGTTCGATAGATCAGGGATCACTTGGTGGACCAAGTTAAGATACAATGGGACAAGTATAACCAAAGATATGCTACCCGGGAGGATGAAAAGACTATATGTCACAATTACCCCTCACTTTTGACCATTTATGATGTCCATTTTGACTTAGATAGCTACATATGATAAGGTTCTATTTGCAGTTCCATGTTATTTATTTATGAATGCTATGTAATATTGATGCATTTAGTTGGACAAGTGAAACAAATTATATAAATCATTAGATGGATTAGGTTTCGATGATTGAAATGTATGACCTAATGTATGACTTACTTGGTTATGATTTATCTAGTGCATGACTTATCAGAGTTATTGTTTTTTCATGTATGGCTTAAGTGGATATGATTTATCCAATGAATGACTTAGTGAAATTATGATTTATCTAATGTAAGATTTATTTCCAGTATGAACTACAAAATTGACATGTGGATACTAGACTTAATAATATGATGTTTAAGATCACGTATATATATCTATTTTGTTGTTATATATATGCATGGATGAGAAATAACCTGCAGATTGGAAAGAATTATATGATAACCAAGAGCTACTCTTCCATGGGGAAGGTTGAGACATCCAATGAGGAAAGGTATGATGTACATTGTTCTATTACATTTGGTATCTACTTGATATGCACTCTTATGACATGGGTAAAATGTAAATGACAGGTGGAAAGACTACCTGAGTGGATTATTCGATGACAAGTCTAGCCAACGCTATAGTGTGGTCCATACTAGGGTGTTGACCCTAGTTTTAAGGAGGGGTGAAGGTATTTCCCACCGTGTAACCTCCAAACCTGGAATCGTGGGAGGGCAGTGATGGACATGCTCCCCTAGATGTGTGATGACGATTTCTAGTTGGTGTTGACCCTACTTGTATGGAGGGGTGGAGGTATTTCCCATCGTGTAACCTCCAAACCTGGAATCGTGGGAGGGCAGTGATGGACATGCTCCCCTGGATGTGTAATGATGATTTCCAATTGCCTGTTGGGGAAGTTAGGTCGATATAGTCGACACTTCCGCCATATTGGTTTTATTAGTGGTTAGATTGGTATAGCCGATGCCACAGTATATAACAGCAGAGGATGGATAGGGTGGGAATGGAAGTAGGTTAGGATGGATAAGAGGATATATATTAGTTGGAGACTCTTGATTGGAAGTGGTATCATTGCCTAACTTATTAAATTTTACTACTATAGCTCTCTCTCTATTTTGTTATGCCTTATTGTCAAATTGCTTTCAAACTCCTTTTATCTTTTCACTCTAACTTCAGGACGAAGTTTTTTTGAAGGAGGGGTGTATGTAATGCCCCACTTAATCTTATCATGCAAATTTTATTAGTGTTTAAATTACCTGAAAATATTGACTTATAATTATCAAGAAATATTGGTAAATACCTACATTTGGGAAACTGTAATTTTTATTTACTGATATAAAATTTATTATTGTTATTATTCAATTCCCAACTTGTCTTCTCAAATTTAATCTTGGATAGGATATGGTCTCCTTCCATTATTCCAATTTAAATATCCATATCCCCAAAATGTCCTCTCAAATTTACTTGGGAGAAGATATGGTCTTCCCCAATTAATTTCCAAATTAAATATCCATATCTTATCCCCAAAATGTCCTCTCAAATCTACTTGGGAGAAGATATGGTCTTCCCCAATTAATTTCCAAATTAAATATCCATATCTTATCCCCAAAATGTCCTCTCAAATTTACTTGGGAGAAGATATGGTAAGAAAAGTCAAATGAAAGGATGAGGGGGTAGTCATGACATTAATGATAGATGGTTGAGGTGGATGGGAGGAGGAGGCATAAAAGGGGAAGGATGATCAGAGGAGAGGGGGATCCTTGGTCTTGGTTTTGGTTTGGTTCTGTTGGGAGGATTTTTTTTTGGAGGAGGGATGTGGAGAAAGAGGAGGGAGATCAAACTTGGATCTGGAGAGTGTTTGTTAAACTTGGACACACTACATCTGGTTGGACTTGGGCTCGGAGGGCTAGGGAACTTGTGGAGGTTCCCTGGGCTAGGAATTACTTCCTAGTTGGCTGGGAGGCAAATCTAGTCGGGTAGTCAAGAGGAGCATGGAGCTCAAGAGCATCTCAACTAAGCTATTGGAATAGGTATTATCAGTCATTTATTTTAGTTATGTAAATTATTACAAGTTATACATGTTGCAGATAAATTGTTACAAGTTATACATGTTGTATATTAAATTAATTTATGTTCATGATTATGAAGTTTATTAAACCTGAAATTTTCCTTGTTATGAAAATTAGCAAAATTTATTTGAATGAGTGTAGTAGTAGTTAGAGGACCCATAATTGGGTCATCACAGCAAGGACATAGAGGATTGACAACAAACTGTGTCGCAGGGCTATGACCAATGAAGGTGAGGATGGGTGGTCCCCCCAAGACACTTTGACTCGATGATATTACCTAAGCGGAAATTTATGGGACACAAATTTATTGCGCTAACATAAAATACTATGGGATAAGTGCTAACCCTCGGTCACTTCACATAGAAGCAGACCGGGGGCACAAATAAGTATGAATAGGCTGGGAGGTTTCAGGCTTAGCCCTAACCTTTGGTCATTTCATGGAGAACAAGGTTACTGATGCTAAAAAATTCCTAAAGGAAACTCAATCCGCAGAGGGTTGAATAGGATAAGGGCCTATGGGCTTAGCCGATGGTCACCCAGTGACTCTGGGAAGCCGCTAGGATTGATTCCAATGGTGGAAGAAAGGGCCAAACCGAAGACAACTGCTATAGGGAGAGGAAATAATTTTTTTACACCCCATTACATTGATAAAATTGAAGGGGTTGGGTGAGTTACAAAGTGGTATCAGAGCTATCCAGGTTCAAAACTAGACTGGATGGGCTTTCATCACGATCAAGTGATGATAACAAAAAAAAGAAGAGAAATGAAATGAAGAAAATTAATTATCTAAGTGCTAAAAGTCAAATTTCTTTCTTGATTACAGGTTGTGGAAAATAAAGACAAACCAGTATTATTGAAAATTGTCTGAGAATAGGACTATATTTGTTTTGTGTCTTTGATGGTTGTAAATTGTGAATTTGCTGATTGTTTTTGTCATGTTTAGGTTGTTAGTTTGATTATCATGTTGAAGGGACTAAATGATTGATGCATATGATTTGTAAATGTAATTGACACACTAACATGGTTGTTTTGTCACAGTAGAATCTTCATCGTAAAATCTTGATCCCGAGTATGCATGATTATTTTGAAATAGCTAATGATGTGTGTGATTGAAAACACATCACAAGCAACATTAAACAAAATAAGTCACAGTGATGAATACGAGAATGGTTGAATACAGTTTCGATCAGTCACAACATAGAAGTGATAGGGTCAAAGCTAATGAAGAAGAGAGATTAGTTGGCCAAGGGGGAGAGAATCATTCCCCAAACTGGATGGATATCTTGAGAAGTTTAAGGGGTGAGGTGAGAAGCTTTAAGGCCGGTAATGAGAGGCTTGAAATAGCCCAAGAAATAAAAGAAAAGATTAATGTAGTTATCATGCAAAGTCTCTCAGATTGGTAGAGGCAAAGGCAATATGAGAGGAGGGAAAGTCGTAGAGATAGAAAATCCTTCAAGAAACAAAAGAAAACACTAACAGAGGAGATGGTGGTATATCTAGGAAAAGGCACAGGCAAGGAAGTGAGGACATTTTTCCTGAAGGTTAACTTTTTAGCACTCCAAGAGGAGGAACTAGCACATAGGTGTAGTATTCAAGAAAACCCTCTAAACCTGATGCCCAAAGACATTACCATTCTCGCCATCACCGTCATTCAACAAGCAAATAAAGGGAGAATATTCCTAAGTAATTTAAGAACGAAAAACCACTTACATTTGATGGGGACATGAAGAAAGAAAAGGATGCAAAAGCATGGCTACTAGGAATGAAGAATTTTTTTAGAATACATGACTATTCCGAGAATACGAAGGCTAGAGTTGCTACATACAATATGAAAGGAAAAGCTGACATATGGTGGGAAGACTTGAAGAATGCTAGGGCCATCATTGAGGAGGATTTAACCTGGGAAGAGTTTGAGAATCTCTTTAGAGAGAAATACCTGTTTGAACGATACTATGATAACAAAACAAAATAGTTTTATGAACTCAAAATGGGACAATTAACTAGTAATGAGTATGTCACCAAATTTCTGGAGGTGTGGAGGTATGTGCCATATCTCAACGATGAGAAGGCCAAGATTCGAAGGTTTATCAACGAACTTCCTATGGAATTTAGAGATAAGATCGAATTGCTGGAACCCAAAACCTTGAAGGGTGCCATAAAGAAATTAGGGCACTGCTACGAACAAGCAAAGTGCAGGGCTGAAATTAAGAGTAACTGGAAGATCAAGAGAAACGTTGGGCTCAATAATAACAGGCCCAAGAGAAATCAAGGAAGGAGCGAAGTGAAGTACCCAACTTAGGCACAACATTTTCAACCAAAGCCTAATGTTGCTGTTAAGAAAAATGTGCATCAGCCAACATAAGTATAACCTAAATTTGAAGACCGGGATCCACTTAAGTGTTGAAGTTTCTAAGTTTACTTATTTAGAAACCCTCCATGCACTTTATTTGATTTATTCCTACCTACTTGTTATTTTCCTTAACAAGTTATTTACAATGTAAATACTGAAAATAAACACTAGTGCATGCTCAACATTTTACAGATCAGCAACTAAAAAGAAACATAAAAAAACACACCATATGACACCATTATTTTTGGACCAATGTCCCCAGAAAAACCCAAAGTGGGAAATTGGTGCAGCTATCTGAGGGTTTTCGTATTAAGAAATATAAGAGTACAATCTGGGTGCTGAAACTGGCCTACCCAACAAAGAATTTCCTTGGCAGTAATACCTCTTCGTTTTTGACAAATCTACTGGCTGAAACCCCAGATAATCCTTCTAGCAGCTACTCAGCACCAATCTACCCCAAAAACCCCAACGTCTGCCCAACATAGACTGTGTTAGCCTCTCCTGGTCCAGCGCTAGCCCTGTGTCAACCTAACTTGGCCTACGTCAGCCCTAGGATGCCTTGCATCAACTCTCTAAGCCTCTGCGTCAGCTACGCTGGCCTCTCTGGTGCTCTGCGCAACACTTAGCTGCCTCTGCGTGGCCTTGCGTGAGCACTGGATGCTCCTGCATCAATCTCTTTGGCTGCTCTGTTGCTCTCCCGACACTATATTTGCCTCTCTGTACTCAATGCCCCTCAACTGCTCTCCCGATCACTAATTCTATCTCTCTTAGTAAACCCCGCTCTAGAGAATAGAATGAGTGATCACTCTGGTGTATTCTCTAAGTGACCCTCAAGCCTCCTCTTATATTTTTTCTGTTGACATCTCAACGACCAAGATTAAGTCCCTAATCAACACCTAAGATTAGATCTGGCTTGATCCATGTCTTTTGGACTACTCTAACACAAATTCATATTAATACACATTAATATTTTATTTTCCCTAAGTTTAGACTTAGGGACTCCATTAAAAATATTAATTATTTTAATATCTCTTGATCTGTTTAGAATCTGCCCAAACCCTTTCTAGGTATTGGAGATCTCATGTGCCCCAACCTCTCCACCAAATTTCGTGGCTAGAGCACATATGATGCTACCCCAAATCAACATTAAGTATTGGACCTATGGTGGATACCGTAGGAGGAGAGACTTTCCATGAAAGCAGAACGTTGGACCAAATATTTACACCACTTAGGAGGAAAGTACAGTGGGTGAGGTAGCTCGGAGTATGCCAATAGTTTATGCAACATTTGACAATCACCAAGTAGATCACTAGGCATCCATCATTAATATGGAAGGTAAGCTACAACAATAAGTAATTTCCATTTTGATTGATCCAGGTTCCAACTATAGTTATATCAGCCGAGAACTTGTTGAGAAGTGCGAATTAGCCAAGGAATTGCATCAAGAACCTTGGTTGGTTCAATTGGAAACAAGCACAAGGAGAAGAATCAACCATTGGGTAAGGTCATGTGCAATTGAGCTCAGTGGCATGCCCACGAAAACCCACTTGAATGTGTTACCATTGGGTGGGTATGACTTGTTATTGGGCATGGATTGGTTGTACTTGCACCAAACCAAGGTAGATTTCTATGAGAAAGAAATAGAATGATTGGATGAACAAGGAACAAAAAGAGTGTTGCAAGGCAAGAGGAAACCCATATTAGTGAGGTTGATCATTACCATGCAAGACAAACACAACAACAGGAAAATATGCATGTTGGTTGTAGTAAAAGTTTTCAGAATGAGGAAGCTAGCAAAGAACCAGATGATAAGGAAGCTGAACTACTTCAAGGGTACCCTATTTTGCAACAGTTTGCAGATGTTTTCCCAGTGGAAGTTCCTGGACTACCTCCTCATAGAGAGATAGATTTCTCTATCGAACTGGTGCCAAGAGCAACACCATCATCCAAGGCTCCATATAGAATGAGCACCCTAGAGTTGGTTGAGCTCAAATTACAGTTGAAGGAAACATTTGACAAAGGTTACAGAAGGAAGTGTGTCTCCTTGGGGAGCACCCGTATTATATGTAAAGAAGAAATATGGAACCCTTAGATTCTGCATTTATTACAAACATCTAAATAAGGTAACCATTAAGAATAGGTACCCACTACCAAGGATCAATGATCTCTTTGACCAGCTGTGAGGAGCAACAATTTTCTCCAAAATAGACTTTAGGCCAGGCTACCATCAAGTGAGAATGAAGGAAGAATATATTCATAAAATTGTTTTCAGGACAAGATATGGGCACTACAAATTCGTAGTGGTACCCTTTGGTCTTACCAATGCCTGTACCTCATTCATGTGCCTCATGAATAGAGTGTTGCATCCTTACTTGGACAAATTTGTCATAGTATTTGTTGATGACATGTTATTTTACTCAAGAATAAAATAAGAACACAAGAAACACTTGGATGCAGTGTTACAACTGTTGAGAGAGCACAAAATCTATGCAAAAATCAGTAAGTGTGACTTCTTCCGGTCATAGATACACTACCTAGGGCACATCGTCTCTGAGGAAGGTGTATCAGTTGACCCTAAAAAGATCAAAGCCATAAGGGAATGACCAACTCCAAAGAACGTGGATGATGTTAGATCATTCATGGGATTGGTGGGATACCACAAGAGATTTATTCATAATTTCTCCAAAATCGATCATCCCATTATAACCTTGCAGAAGACAGGGAGAAGATTTAAGTGGACTGCACAATGTGAAAAAATATGTGAGGAGTTAAAACAATTACTCACTAGTGCGCCAATGCTCAGAATCACATATCCTGACAAGGATTTCGTGGTGTGCACAAATGCATGTAAAAAAGGACTTGGTGGGGTCTTAATGCAAAAAGGGAAAGTAGTGTGCTATGAATCTAGAAAGTTGAATCAACATGAGGAAAATTATGTGACACATGATTTAGAACTGGTTGCCATAGTTCATGTGCTAAAAATGTGGAGGCACTACCTCCTTGGCAGAAAATTGATGCTCATGTCAAACCATAGTGGACTAAAATATTGGTTTGGAGAGCCAAAGTTGAATGTTAGGCAAGAGAGATGGCTGGCCACACTCAACGAACTAGATTTTGAGATTAATTACACAAAAGGTAAGGAAAACAAGGTTGCTAATGCCTTGAGTAGAAGAATCCAAGTAAATCACTTGGCGATGGTAAATTTGTATGAAACAAATATAGAAGAAATAATAAAAAACATTGGATTGCAGGATAAGAAATACCAACAAATGAAAGAAAAGTTGTAGCAAAGCGGCGAGGATGAAGGGTATCACCTCACAGAGGACAACTTAGTCAGGTTCAAAGGTAGAATCTATGTGCCTAAAAGTGATGAAGTAAAAAGGATAATAATGAAGGAATTCCATGATACACCTTATTTAGGCCACCCAGGGTATCAAAAGACTCTCACAACCATTAAAAAGTGTTACCACTAGTCAAATATGAAGAAATAAGTGGAAAATTTCATGGCAATATGCATAGAATGCCAGCAAATAAAGGTTGAATGCAAGCATTCGGTAGGATTGTTGCAGCCTATCCCAATTATGGAATGGAAATGGAAGGTAATTTCAATGGATTTCATTACAGGATTTCCCAAAACATCTAAGCAACATGATGCAATCATGGTAGTGGTGGATAAACTTAACAAATTTTTGTGGTAGTCAAATCCACCAACTCTGCTGGTGATATAGAAATTTTTTTCATAAAGTAGATTGTGATGCTACATGGAATTCCAAAGAATATTGTGCTAGACAGAGATGCTATATTCACTTCTAGGTTTTGAAAGGAATTGTTTGTAGGATTGGGAACCAAATTAGCATTTAGTACAACCTATCATCCATAAATAGATGGTCAGATAGAGAGGACCAATGGGATCCTAGAAGACATGTTAAGGATGTGCGTGATGCATTATCGCAAGGAATGGGAAGAATATCTTCCACCTGTGGAATTTGCATACAATAATGGACACCAAGAGTCCATAAAGATGAGCCCCTTTGAGGCATTGTATGGTAGGAGCTGCAATACTCCAATTATATGGAGTGATCCAGTTAACAAAGTTCATGTAGGACCTGATATGCTTAAGGATATGGAGCAACAAGTATAGATCATAAAGAAAAATCTGAAAGTGGCACAAGATATATAGAAAAGCTATGCAAATAAGCACAGGGCACACAAAGAGTTCCAAGTTGGAGAACATATCTACCTAAGTATTAAACCTAAGAAAAGTTCCCTAAGGATGGGGACATGTGTCAATTTGGTACCATGATATTGTGGACCATTTGAAATATTTGATAGGTTTGGACCAATAGCATATGGAATGACATTACCTCCAACAATTAGAGTTCATGATGTTTTTCGTGTTTCTTTACTTAAAAGGTACGTATAGGATTCTAATCATGTGATTGATTGGTTTGTGCTACAGGTGGAACCAAAGGGAGAGTTCCAACTAGAGCCAATGTACATTCTAGACCAGAGGAGTCTCATGCTTCAGAATCGATCCATAGAGAATGTCAAGGTGTAGTGGAAGCACTTTGGTCTAGAGGAGGCCACAAGGAAAATGAATGATTCAATGAAAGTTAATTATCCTTGTTTGATGATTGAAGCAAGTGTATATAATTGTAAATACTGTATAGATATGTGTGTATAAATATCCATGAAATAGTATGTGTATTACCTTTATTTTGGAATTATATATGTGTAAATGAACATCGAGGGCGACGTTCCCTCAAGGGGGAGGGGACTGTAAGAACCCAACCCAAGGGTCTCGTATGAGCCACATTTTAAATCTGATGTAAATAATTTTCAATGTATAAATTAAAAGAAAAAAATGGGTCTAAGTCAAGGGACACAGATTCTAGAGTTGGGAGAGGAAAATTGTTGTTTCAGATGTGATGGTTTCTTGTGCAAAGAAGAAACTTGAGTTTGAGGACATCCATTGAAGGATGGATGGTGCAGGAAGTTAATGAACTGGTTCTTGTAATTAAATGAGTTGAGAAAAGTACTCAGGTCCATGCTTGCTTGAGGAAGCACAACAAGCAAGAGGGCAGGAATTTATGAAGGCTGCAGAAACAGTAAGGATGAAACCGTAATTGAGGTGGGAAAAATTGTAGAAAAACAAGAAAGAGAGGAAATGGAACATTGAAAGGGGGCATGATTTCAGAAACACTAGAACAAGAGAATAAGGCATTAAAACCAGTGAGAGCACTCAAAGAAGGGAGATCAAAAAGAAAGAGTTCGAACAATAAGGGAAAGGCATTCAAACCAGAGGAAGAATTTGAGGAGAGAGACTTCGGCCCTTGAGGAGGAGACCCATTCAGATTCTTCTGGCAAGGGAAGAGACCTTATTTTGGAGGTATATCGAGAAAATTTTGAGATCAGGCCTCCAACAGAAACTTTCAACGAGCAACTTGAAGAGAAGAGAAGAGAAGGGGAAGGGTTTTTTGTCCCTGGAGACTATGGGCTGAGTTCTAGTATCTGGAGCCTTGTGACAACTTGGGGTCCCTAGAGGCTGTGGGTTGAGATAGGATCCCTAGATCCCTATAACAAATTGGGCCCTTGGAGGCTGTGGGTTGAGACAGAGGTCTGTGGAGCCTTGTAACAACTTGGGTCCCTGGAGGCTGTGGGATGGGATGTAATCTCTTGGGTCTTGCAATAGATTGGGTCCCTTGGAGGTTGTGGGTTGAGATAACTACTTTGGAGCCTTGTAACAACTTGGGAAGAGGACTTCTTGAAGCAGAAGCAATGAAATACTGGAGCAAAGGAAGTTGGATAGTGCCTTGTTAACGGACTCCCTAGGAGGAGGTGAATCATTGGGAATGCACTTGCGGTGAGGTGGGGCACCTCTATGTTAGAAATCCATTTGGGCACATCACTCCCATAATCTAGATCAGTGTTTTAGGGCTCATCAAACCATAATTTCAGTTGAAAAATTCCCTAAACAAGTCACCATTTTTAATGCCTCCTTCCTAGACAGTTTCATGACATGAAGACATCCTGAAATGACCTCTAAAGGGACCAGTGCAGGTAGGCCCATGTAAGGGTGCACTGCAGAGTAGTTAAGTCCATGCCAAGGTGCTTTGTAGAGAACTTAGGCTTCCTTTCACCTGTGTTGGGTGAGTTTGAGCGAAATTCACATAGGGTTAGGGGAATATTCTTATCTTTTAGATTCATATAGAAGGTTCCCTCACTTATCAACTCCTATGAGCTCGAAAATGGATGAGGAATGAGTTAATATGCATCCTATCCTCTCATCCCTTCCTCCATGGAACTAATTCTAAGTATGGAAGGCCATTCAATACCACCATTTATGACAAGACCTCCTTCATCTCCCTATAAATTGACCAATCATCTAAGTGATCAGGGGCTGGAATTTGATGGATTGTAAGGAGATAATGTTAGTTTGAGAATGAAGACTATTGTAAGTGTCGTTATGCTGTCAGATTGTCATGCTTATGATGTGATGTGGATGGAATCAAAGCTAGAGGAGTGACTTCGAATCAGACTTGATGGTTGTAATTTCTTCTTCTATTCAATAAAGTATTTGAACCTTTATCCCATATGTTTGTATTCTCATATGATGCTTATATGTGTGAAATGTATTTGATTCCATTTACTTGTATTCAATAGATATTTTACTTTGGTCGGTTCTTTGTCTTTTGTTGATGTTTACATGTACTTCTCAAGCATGTTAAGTATGGGAAGGAGCGACAGGATCGATAAAAAGGAGAAAAGAGGAAAGTGAAACTAAAATTAGGTCTTCTCATCTTCTTTGTCTTATCTATTGCTTATAAGAAAAGGCTAAAGTGCTTTAAACTGTTGTTCTAGATATGGCTACTTATCTAGGGAATTAGTAGTTATCCGTAGATAACAAATTATCCAAAACAAATTGGCGACTCCACTGGGGAACGATCATCGTTCCAAGTAGATTATCCACATCTTAGGACACTCTAGCAGACCTTACTTCCTTTCATTGATTGTATTTCAGCCTTGTTGAAGTGTTATTTGGTCAAAAAATTGAGGTTAGATGACTCTTGAGTGGCCTCTCAGGAATCAACGCAGGCTTGGTCAGGGGACAGTGCTCTGTAGAGCACCCTTGAGTGATAGACAGTGCTCTGCAGTGTACTTAGGTCCTTTTTGACCTGCGCTGATCCACCTTAGGGAAAATTTTCACCTTTGGATTGGTTTTTTCTATAAAATTTCCTTCTGTTTATGCTTGTTGAAAGATCAATGATTGTAGTATGTCTTTGAAATCAAATTGTATTTCCTCTTTCCATCCCTACTTTGACTTGATTTATCAATGTTTCTTAAATGTTTTCTTTGTCATTATCGATCCATCATCAAAGTTAGATTATATTCAATTAATCTTTGTTCGAAAGAAAATGTTGTAAAAGTCTTCTTTTTCTTCGAAACTGAACTATCGTAAAGTCGTCGTTTTTATAAAAATATTGATTGATTGTATGTGCGTTAGTTTCCTTTTTGTTCATCATAACATTAAGGGATTTGAAAAGAAAAACTTGCATCATTCATATTGTAGTTTGTGAATGCTTGAAAGGAATAGTTAGGGAAATTGCATTAGATGTGCTCTTTGTTTTTTGTCAAAGATTTGATTTCTCTATCCCTACTAGTTAAGGTTTTCATTGTTCAATTGAAGGAAAATAATGCTTATCATATTAGTTTCATTTTAGGAATTGCAAACATAAATCACTTGGTGAACCTTGAAAGGAAAATTCTAAAGAAGATCAACTTAAAATTTATCTGAATTTACCTCATGGAGCATTGTCACCTAACGAATAGCATTTAGAGGTTCTAGGCTAGAGACGTGTTTCGGTGTGGTAAAACATAGCAACGGTCGCTAACTTGTCTACAGTACGTCCTGAGTGTGATACCTCATTCCACTTATGTGAGTATATTGTAGCTCGTCCACGTACCTTCGGGTATATAGGGCGGTGTTACAATACGTAAAGTATATGGGAAATCTCTCACTGTGTGGTTTTGCATTAGACAATGCTAATACGGATTGGGCCTCCATGTACTTTCAGGTATATATGGGAGGACAAAATAGGTTTCTATCCATCCTTAGGTAACTGAGTCAACCACCTTGTACACTGTGATACACCAAACATAACATTCAAGGAGATTGGCTGCTTATACTTCTCGGTTTGCCAGGTGGTATTCTGCAGTTCACAGTTGCTTGGTAAACCTTTTTCCTAGATTATCCCTCTTTTGTTTTGTTATGTTGCTTTGATTAAAATAAAATTAATTGACGGCGGATAACATCCTCCATGCTCGCTCCTTAGTTGATCTTAGGTTGAGACATTTGGCGACAAATCTGGAGTCCACTGATCAAGGAATTCCTTTTGATGGGAATCCTAGTTCTTTTCCTCCTTTCAGAAATATTGGTGCTCCTTATATGGCTACATTATCCCTACCAGGATTTACCATTGGCTTACTAGTATGGTTGTTTTCAACTTCCTTGGTTCAAAATATCATGATTTCTCCGCAATCGAGTACTCCTCCAATTGGACAAAACCAACCTCCAGTTGATCCTAAATTTGACCCTTTGCCTTCTTCCTCAGTTGTTTCTTCCTCCCCTTCTTCCTCTTCCCCTGGTGAAAGTATTGGTACTAGTAACCCGGTGGCTAAGAAGAAGAAGAAAGGGAAGAAGGAGGAGAAGAAGAAAATTCAGCAGAGGGGCAACCAAGCAACCATTGCTTTGAATGCAACATCTGATGAGAAACCATCCATCAAGCCTCAAAAATTTCGCTATCCATGCAAACTTTTTGCGGGAGACCATCTTCTTCAAAATTGTTCTGGTTTTCCTTAGATATTAGAAGAATGTTCTTCCCGTTCACATCATCTTGTGTCATCAACTTCTGGATATCATGTTGGTGACACACCATCAACTAGTGGTAGTAAAGTTCATGGAAAGAAGGGAAAAGTTAAGTGTCCCAGTAGGTTATATGAAGGGAATCACCCCATTCACCTTTATCCTATATGGATGAAGCAAAAAAAGTGTTGGATAACTGTCCTGCTTCTCCGCAATGATTTCCATCTGGTTATAGGAGACTCTCCATTAATCCTTCACTAGTTGATGAATTGACTAACCGGTCAAAAGCACTCTCTCTGAAAGTGAATCATACGAGTCTATACCTGACCCAAGTCAACAGGTCAAGGAAACAATTGACCCGATTTCACCTTTAGTTAATTGTACCTTTCCCATAGAGAGTGAGTATGATACCACTCAGGTTCTTTTTGTTTCTTCAGATTCCAATGAGATTGGAGGCAACCCTCCTATTCCATCAAGATAGGAGGAAAATCCTCCCATTCTCATAACTCAAGGGGATAATTATCCCGTTCTTACGGTACCCCCTCCAAGTAGTCTGGTCACTTCCTTTGATTGGAATCGACTGGCAGGATTTCATCTTCCTTCTTATGTGCCTTTCCAGATCATAGTACAGGTTTGTAATATGACTGTATCTGGCACTATTATAGATGAAGGTGCATCTGTGAGTATCCTTTCCTCCACTGGTTGGAAAGCGCTTGGTTCGCCGCCGCTTGTGCCTGTTACCCAAAATCTGTTGGCTTTTAACAGAGGAACTAGTCAACCATTAGGGATCCTTCCTCAATTTCCTATTACTTTGGGAGGAAAATTGTTTATCTCAATGTGTTGGTAGTCCCAGGCCCTTTAGATTACAATTTACTTCTTGGGCGCGACTATGTTTATGACATGGGAGCTATTTTTTCAACACTCTTTCGAGTGATTTGTTTCCCACATGAAGGCATAATTGTCACCATTAACCAACTTTCATTTCCCGGTCCAAATATGGCTTCCAGTCAACCATCTTCCATAGGTGGTCCTTTTGTACCAATGGTATCATCCCCGCCACGGGTTAATTATGTGGCAACCCATTCCATGCCTACATCAACTGACGATCAATTCAGTGATGTTGTACATTATGTACTAGGGGAATTGGAACCAGATCTCAGATTCCTTGCTACGGATCCCTTCCAGAGCATTGTTCTCCCATCTGACGAGAACCTCTTGGAAGTCATGAACTCTTATGAGTCGTGATCAGGAATATGAGCATAGTTCCTTGTCTTGTGTCAATGTCATTAAAAAATGAAACAAGGAACATGAGGATAGTTCTTTTACTATGTCAACCTCATTAAAAAAATGAAATAGGTCCATGAGGATAGTTCCTTGTCTTGTGTCAACCTCGTTAAAAAATGAACCAAGGATACGAGGATAGTTCCTTGTCTTGTGTCAACCTCGTTAAAAAATTAAACCAATGAGGATAGTTCCTTGTCTTGTGTCAAGCTCATTAAAAAATGAAACAAAGGTCACGAGGATAGTTCCTTGTCTTGTGTCAACCTCGTTAAAAATGAAACAAGGAATATGAGGATAGTTCTTTTACTGTGTCAACATCATTAAAAAATGAAACTCCCATGAGCATAGTTCCTTGTCTTGTGTCAAGCTCATTAAAAAATGAAACAAGGAATTTGAGCATAGTTCCTTGTATTGTGTCAAGCTCATTTAAAAATGAAACTAAGGGTACGAGTAGAGTTCCTTGTCTTGTGTCAAGCTTGTTAAAAAATGAAACTAAGGGTAGGAGCAGAGTTCCTTTTGTTGTGTCAAGCTTGTTAAAAAATGAAACAAGGAACCCTGGAGCAAAGTTCCAATTTGAGTCTTTGATTAGATCTCGTAAAATCCCAGTCGATTCTTTCACTTGATCTCGTATATGAACCTTCATTCCATCCACCTTGAGGGGCATGCACCTAGTGGTAAAGTTAAGTTTCCCTGTAGGTTATGTGAAGGGAATCACCCCATTCACCTTTGTCCCTATCTGGACGAAGCCAAAAAGCTGCTGGATAACCGTCCTACTTCACCACAGTGACTTCCATCTGGTTACAGAAGACTCTCCCTTTCATTATGCTGGGGGCATGTAAACCAATCTCAAGCATAGTTCTTCATTTCAAGCTTGTGTAAAAATGAAATTGAATTCAAGCATAGTTCTTCATTTCAATCTTGTCTAAAAATGAAACTGAATTCCAGCATAGTTCTTTGTTTCAAGCTTTTGTAAAAATGAAACTGAATTCAAGCATAGTTCTTCATTTCAAGCTTGTCTAAAAATGAAACTGAATCCAAGCATAGTTTTTTTTGTTTCAAGCTTGTGTAAACATGAAATTGAATCCAAGCATAGTTCCCTATGGTTCAAGCTTGTGTAAAATGAACCCATTTCCATTTTAACCCTCGTGATTACCATTCTATCAACCTCTTCCATCAGTTAAGCCTTGGTTTTTCTCCTTCCATCATCACTATCTAATTGGCTGATCATACGCTTTCACTTGGTTGTTTTACCCTTTTTGAGGAATAGTTGCAATAAGTGGTCTTATTAGCGAACCTCTTCACATAAATCAACATGTTTTGAGAAGTTCCAACATCACTAGAATCAATTGCTATCCTAGGCACCACTCATTCCTCAAAGTGGAGTCCTCTTTAAGCTCTTTTCAAACTCTCGAAATATGAAAAGATTGCCGAGCACTTGTCCTTTTCAGCTTGTTAACGGATTGGAAAAGACATCCACTCAGTATAAGTTTAACCCTTTTCCAAACTAAGATAGATTACTTACGAAAAAGGAATACGTTGATCGAACATGTTCAATAGGTTCTCTCTCGTATTGTTTTATGCTTTTTCGGGCTTGAGAGACAAATCTACGAAAAAGGACTTGTGGATTTTTCTTTTCGTTCCTTTTCAAACTCTCTAAACATGAAAAGGACCAAGTTATCTTTGTCGTTAAACTCGTTAAAACATCAAATAGCGACAAACTTGTCCATCTAGACAAGACCGAGTTTCACCTTCGCTAGACTCATTAAAACATCACATAGCGATCGATTCACCCAAAGGGTGGAATTACACAACAAGCATATGTTATCCTCCTCAAGCTTGATAAAAAATAAAGAGGTACTGGTCAACAATGACCGGGGAAAATGGAAAAAGGGGTAAACCACTTTATGGTAGTAGGTCGCTCTTGAACATGACACTTTCACTTTATCTCCTTGACTATTTGGGTTGGGTTATCTGCTTGACGGTTATCATACCTATGGTATATCACACCATCCATCACTTTTGGTTTTGGGTCAATGCTGCCAATTCATTCAGACTATTTGGATTGGGTTATCTGCTTGATGGTTATCATACTTATGGTCTATCACACCATCCATTACTTTGGTTTTGGGTCAGTGTTTCCAATTCATTTAGTGTCGCCGATATGTTCAAGATAAGTCATTCAGTTAAAATTCATCCTTTGCAATACTCATAAACCTTCAATTTTCATGACCGTCATTCCTGAACCTTGTGTCGTCAGTCAAATTCCATTTCCAAAATCATTACACTCATTTCGTGTCGTTTGTTGTGGGATACATGTTAAATTATGGTATGTTCTATGCTTAGAGCAGTTTACTTATTTTTCTTCTTATTAGCCATAGATTAGCAATCACATATACATTAAGTAAAGTGCAGATAGAACATTAAATGATCAATAGAAAACAAGCCAAGACAAGAGACACAAGATGCAGCGGCTAGCCAGTGACAAACCCCAATGCGGGGACACCCTATGATCAAATCTTCTTTTATCTTCAATAGTTCAGCAGAGAGAAATAGTACAAAATCTGAATTCTGTAATTTTATATTAGTAGCAATAAACCCTAGATCAACAAAGTCAAACTTGGTCAAACTAGCTGAAATTGACCTCTAAAATATTTAGTCAATTTACAGTCAACTTTTCCTCGAACAGCCTGAAGAAACAACCCTTGAACAACCCCAAAAGTTAAGTCAATTTTCAGATTTTTGAAGTCAACTTGCAACCCTAAACTAGAGCAGTCAATACCAGTCAAACCAGAGGTCAGATCACCTCGATTTTCATGCCAAAAATTGTGGCCTACCTAGGAGAGGAAACCACACCCAAGCTGCACTTCTGGAAGGTCAACGCTTGGTCAACATTGGTCAAAGGGATGACCTGCTGCCCTAGCGTCCTTCTTTCTGCATCTTCTTTGCCCTATGACGTCTTCCTTTCAGCCACACATGTGAGAGAGAGAGAGAAGATGAGTGAATTGAATTGTCCAAATGAGGAGAATGCTCCTTGTATTTATATGCAAACATTGAGGTTGAATAGACATGACTGTTGGGCTTCTGAGCCTACATAAGTTTGCTGGCCAACCTTGGCAATTTGTCCATAATCAAAATAAATTCATATCTCCATAAATACTTATCGGAATTGGATGATATTTAGATCAATCCTACACCTCTTGATGAGAGGAACCTAGGGAAAATATCAGAAGCCATAAATAAGGTGATCCACATGGAGTTTGGCCCTAGTCGAACTTTGTAACACTCCCTCTCAACTAGGGAGAACTTCATTTGCAATCCGTCAGACCGTCGTTGCTATCCATCCATTAAATGCACTGTCCTGTACAGCTTGACCTCACTTTGAACTGCTCTGCTCAAACTATGAAGAAGAAGAAATGATCGAGGATGTATCATACCATCCTCCACTGACCCGAAGTCAGTCTCAGAGTGTGAACCACTCTCACTGATCCCAGATCAGTATCATTGAGCCCAGATCAATGGAGGTCATCCTATCATAGGGAGTACGATAGATACAACGATGCGTCCATCGATAGTACTACTATGGTCCCTATCCTCATTTCCTTGCTCATTGATCAAATGAGAGGTACTTCCCATGAGTCCCAGACTGCATGGGTAGGATGCCTCGACCGGAGAACTAATCATCCTGTCCACAGGAGAACGAATCTTCCTATCCACTGGATGCCACGGAGAACTAATCATCCTTTTCCATAGTCACCACAGAGAACGAATCATCCTGGCCCATAGGAGAACTAATCATCCTGTTCTACTGTCGCCACAAGGTGTCACAGGGAAGGTTGAACCTTTACCCAGTACATAGTGCACCACCAGGGGATGGTGAGTTTCCCTGTGGTCACATGTCACTCCAAGGAGTACCCCACGCCCCCTAGAGCTCCCAGAGCTCAATACATCATACTCGACCCTCATAAGAGGGTCTCTAAATGACACCAAGATGTTCTCGGAAAGTTAGGAATTTGACCTTTCCTAGGGGCTTTATCAAAATGTTGGTGACCTATTCATCTGTACCGATATGTTGAAGCCTTATTGCTCCTTGTTGGACCATATCTCGAATATAGTGGTACCTGATATCAATATGCTTGGAGTGATCATGAAATATAGGATTCTCTGATAAACAGATCCCACTTTGGTTGTCACACAAAATCACGGTAATATCCATTGTAAATCCAAACAGCTCACTGAAGAGCTTTCACAACTAGACTACCTCACAGAAGGCCATGCTAGCAGCAATGTACTCTGCCTCAGTGGTGCTCAAAGCCACCAACTTCTGCTTCCTACTCATCCAAGATATCGAGGCAGATCCCAAACAGAAACAACACTCGAAAGTGCTCTTTCAGTCCACCACACTCCTTGCTCAATCAGCATCAGTATACCCAAGAAAGTTTCACATCTCCGACAGTGTATCTCAACCCATGAGTGATTGTGCCACGAAGATATCTCAACAGATTCTTGGCACCAATCCAATGTGAGTGGTGAGGCTCAACCATATGTTGACTCAATGTGTTGACTGCAAAGCATATATCCGGACGGGAGTTCACCAAGAACATTAATGCTCTGACGAGTTGATGATACTTGGTAGCATTTAATAAAACAGGTCTGGCAGCACTACCGCTTAACTTATTGAAGTCAAGCTCTCCATCGAGGTAGTTACGGGCTTGCAGTCCACCATGCCGAATCTCTCCAATATCTTCACCACATATTTTCCTTGAGATAGGAAAATCTTCCCTGGTTTCTGCCATACTTCCAGTCCTTGGAAATAGTGCATAAGTCCTAGGTCTTTCATCTCAAACTGAGAAGAAAGCTCCCTCTTATATTCGTGAATGAGAGGGTCTGCACTTGTTAGAAAGAGGTCATCAACATATAGCACTAGTATGAGAGGCTTGTCATCTATAACCTTAAAGTAAAGGTTAGGGTTGGCTTCACTCCTAGTGAATCCCAGCTTCATCAAGTAGCTATCGATCTTCTCATACCATGCTCGGGGGTGCTTGCTTTAGCCCATAGAGGTCCTTCTTCAACCTGCACACATGAGATTCTTGATCATAAATATCAAATCCTTCGGATTGCTCCACATAGACCTCCTCTTTGATTGAACCATGTAAGAACGCAGTCTTGACATCCATCTGATGTAGGTTCCATCCTTGCGAAGCAGCAAGTGCTATGATCGAGCGGATGGTGGTATATCGGGCAATAGGTGCAAATATCTCATCATAGTCTATACCTTCCTTCTGGGAGAAGCCACGAGCAACAAAATGAGCCTTATACTTTTTCGCACTTCCATCAACTGCATGCTTTATCTTATAAAGCCATTTTGAAGTGACAACTGCTTTGTTATGGGGTCTGGGGACCACATCCCAAACATCATTTTTCATAATGGACTCATATTCCTCAGTCATAGCATCCTTCCATACTTGATGCTTGATGGCATCTGTGAATGACGAAGGCTCATTTTGGATGATCGTGCTCATGATGGTTAGGTATCCTTGATACCTGTTTGGTTTCTTACTTTTGCGAAAGGTTCCTCTGGGTGCAATGTGTCCTTCAACATCATTAAGTGTCCTTCTAAGCCATGAAGGCCTCTTCCTAGAAGAGGAAGGCTCTTGCGAAGGAGGATCAATAGGATCCATAGGTTCTTCCACATCGGGCATCGTCTTATCTTCCTTTTCCTTCAGTTCTCTGGTATTAGCATCTTTAGATCCCCTTAAAGTAGGAAGATTGTTTACTTTGCTAAGAGTCATATCTTCATCAAAGGTGAAATCATGACTAATCTTGACTTCCCTTTGACCAGCTACATAGCTTCTATAGCCCTTAGTATTTTCGCTATAGCCCACGAAGATTCCTTTCTTTCCAGATGCACCCAATTTATTCCTTTTCTCTTTTTGCGCATGAAAATATACAAGGCTTTCAAAAATTCTAAAATGAGATACGTCAGGTTTCTTACTGGTGAACATTTCTTCGGGAGTCTTGGAACCCAATGCTTGATGAGGGCATCGTTTTTGTACATATACGGCGGTATTTGCAGCTTCGGCCCATAGAAACTTCGGAAGTCTTTGATCATGGGGCATAGCACGAACAACTTCCACAATTGTACACTTCTTCCTTTCCGCCACACCATTCTGCTCAGGATTATATGGTGTAGTAGTCTCCCTCTTAATGCCAGCCTCTTTGCAAAAGTCATGGAACTCATTGGATTCATATTCAATCCCATTATCAGTCCTTAACGTCTTGATCTTCTTTTCGGATTCTCGATCAAGGCTTTGAAGTGTCGAAACTAGGAGAACACTTCATCCTTCTTTTTCAAGAAGTATATCCAAGTCTTGTGAGAATAATCATCTATAAAAGTGAGGTAATATAAATATCCTCCCAAGGAGTTCATAGGCATCATACTGAATATGTTTGAGTGAACCAACTGCAATATATCGGAGGTCTTGCTTTGGCTTGAGGGGAATGGTCCCCTTTTGAGTTTTCCTTCGGCACATCTTGGACATACACCTTCTTGCTCTAATATGAATTTGGGCATCTCGGTCACCATTTTTCTTACATCGGGTAGAGATTTATCATGAAGGTGAGCAAACCTCTGATGCCATAGTTCGAACTGAAGAGATGTGTCACAAGACGTGACACCCAGTGGACTTCCTCCGACCTGATATAATGAATCAACTCGAAACCCAAGAGTAAAAGCATCTTTAAAGTTCTTTTTCCATACACGTACCTTGCCATTGCTGAAAGCCACCTTGTAGCCTTTGTCTTCCATTGCCGAAATGGACACCAGGTTCTTTTTGAGATCAGGTACATATAATACATCTTGTAAGTGAATGGTATTACCCTGATTCAATTGAAGAGTGACATTTCCTACGCCTTTCACGGGATATTTTGAGTTATCTCCAAGAACAATTTCCAGGTTGGTTCCCTTCTCTACCAGATTATAGAGAGCTTCTTTGTAACCAGTGAAGTGCCTTGAGGCACCACTATCAATCAGCTAATTTCCCAGTGAGTCTAGGGGAGCAGTAGTAGATAGAGCTGTTGGTAGATAATATTCATCTTGCTTATTGTTAATAGTGTTAGATTCATACCTAGAATTTCTTTCCTTCTTGAATGGTTGTCCTCTTCCTTGATTTCCGGCACTTCTTTTACCTCTGCCATTTGACCTGCCATTCTTTTGATTTCCTTGACAGGGATTTTGATCATCGTCCCAGTGTGAGTCCCTTTTATCGGGGCACTCCCTTGCATAGTGACCCATTTTATTGCAATTGTAACATCGTCCTTTTCTTCCACCCTTTGGTCCAGCCTTCCTTTGAATTTAGCCCCAGAATTGTTTCTTCTTTTAGTACGAGAAGAAAAGGCAAAGGGATGACCTTTAAGTATGGGCATTTATTGCTCTTCCATCCTTGTTTCTTCTTGAATGCATCTGCCCATTAATTCCTCAAATCCAAGAATTACGTTATTGTTGATAAGAGTTGTCCTGAATATATACCATTCAGATGGCAGTCCTCCAAGAGTTGTGAGTGTAATTTCCCTGTCAGGAATTACTTCCCCAAGGGATAGGAGATCGTTCTTGATCTCGGTGATCCTTAAGAAATATGCTTGCATACTCTCATCTTTTCCCTTCTTAATTTCCTTCAGCTTATTTCTAAGAAACAAGACTTGATTTGCATCATTAACTTTAAATAAACTCACCAATCTATCGTAGATTTCCTTGGAGGTGTTCAGCTCGGAAACATAGGCCACCAAGCGCTTGTCGATAGAGTCCCGGATGATCTTCCTTGCTTTGACTTCTCCCTTGGTCCATTTGTTCCTAGCAGCAACGGATGCATTTGATGGAGGCTCAACAATCCCGCCTCTCACATGGTCCAACACTTCCTGCTCTTCTAATGTTAGATCGAGAGACATCTTCCATCTGTGATAGTTAGATTTCTCACGGAGTTTGTCTTCAGCAGGGAAGTGTGTTGAGGACCCCATGATTTCTTGAAGATAGCCTTGCCAACCTTCTCTTCTATGATTTCTCTTGGTCTTGATTGAGCTTTGTCTTCACCTCAGCTCTAATACCATGTTAAATTATGGTAGGTTCTATGCTTAGAGCAGTTTACTTATTTTTCTTCTTATTAGCCACATATTAGCAATCACATATACATTAAGTAAAGTGCAGATAGAACATAAATGATCAACAGAAAACAAGCCAAGACAAGAGACACAAGATTTGGCGGCTAGCTAGGGACAAACCCCAATGCGGGAAACCCTTTGATCAAATCTTATTTTATCTTCAATAGTTCAACAGAGAGAAATAGTACAAAATCTGAATTCTGTAATTTTATATCAGCAATAGCAAACCCTAGATCAGAAAAGTCAAACTTGGTCAAACTAGTTGAAATTGAGCTCTAAAATATTTGGTCAATTTCCGGCCAAATTGTCCTCGAACAACTTGAAGAAACAACCCTTGAATAGCCCCAAAAGTTCAGTCAATTTGCAGATTTTTGAAGTCAACTTGCAGCCCTAAACTAGGGCAGTCTATACCGGTCAAACCAGAGGTCAGATCCCCTCGATTTTCATGCCAAAAATTGCTGCCTGCCTAGGAGAGGCAACCACACCCAATCCGCACTTCTGGAAGGTCAACGCTTGGTCAACGCTGGTCAAAGATATGACCTGTTGCCCTAGCGCCCTTTTTTCTATGTCTTCTTTGCCCTAAGACGTCTTCCGTTCAGCCACATGTGTGAGAGAGAGGGAAGATGAGTGAATTGAATTGTCCAAATGAGGAGAATGCTCCTTGTATTTATATGCAAACATTGAGGTTGAATAGACATGACTGTTGGGCTTCTAAGCCTACATAAGTTTGTTGGCTGACCTTGACAATTTGTCCATAATCAAAATAAATTCATATCTCCATAAATACTTATCGGAATCGAATGATATTTAGATCAATCCTACACCTCTCGATGAGAGGAATCTAGGTAAAACATCAGAAGCCATAAATAAGGTGATCCACATGGAATTTGGCCCTAGTTTCCAATTTTAACAATACATCAAGGCCCTCCTGTGACAAGTCGCTTCTTGTCGACACCAGCTCATTATCCAAGAAGTTGACTTAGAAACACCCTTCCAGTACCTCGAGGCTTGCATACATTAATGGAAAGTTTCTCACTTTTGGCGATAGGTTGACATCAATGGCCTTCAACCTAAAGACTTTGTATAGTGTTCGACATCAAATCATCCATTCACACCATGCAGAATGTACTGCAGTACCTTGAGGATCATTATCATTATCGATGATTTCTCTCGCGTATGTTAACAACTTACATCATTAGCTGGTAATTAGATAGTGTCTTCCCATGTTCGACTTCAGATCACATATTCACATGGTTAGCTCGTACTTGAGCGAATGATTGAACGAGATAGAAAAGCCCGAATCTAGTTTCATCCATCCGGGCTGCGATTTCAGGAGTACTAAATAATATGTACAATGGCTTTACATTGATGGTCATTCCAATCATGGGTCTATATCTGTAGACGACTATTCATGTACATGTAATGAAAGTTTATAAGCTGAGCATGGGTATGCCTTCCCTCAACAATTCATGTAAAAATCAAAATATCATGATATATGTATTGTAATTGATGCAGGTCACCTTCCACTTCGAAACCTTCTCATCACATTGTAAAGCACTTCATTCGACATTGGCATTTTTCCGACTTCATGCTTTAGGGGGCAGTTGTTACAGATCCATTTGGGCACATCACTCGATAATCTAGATCAGTGTTTTAGGGCTCATCAAACCCTAATTTTAGTTGCTACATGCCCTAAACAAGTCACCCTTTTGAATGCCTCCTTCCCATACAGTTTCATGACATGAAGACATCCTGAAATGACCTCTAAAGGGACCAACAAAGGTAGGCCCATGTAAGGGTGCGCCGCAGAGCAGTTAAGTCCATGCCAGGGTTCTCTGCAGAGCACTTAGGCTTCCTTTCACCTGCGATGGGCGAGTTTGAGCGAAATTCATGTAGGGACTGGGGAATATTCTTATCTTTTGGAATCATCTAGAAGGTTCCCTCACTTATCAACTCCTATGAGCTTGAAAATGGATGAGGAATGAGTTAAGATTCATCCTATCCTCTCATCCCTTCCTCCATGTAACTAATTCTAAGTATGGAAGGCCATTCAATACCACCATTTATGACAAAACCTCCTTCATCTCCCTATAAATTAACCACTCATCTAATTGATCAGGGGCTTGACTTTGATGGATTGTAAGGAGATAATGTTAGTTTGAGAATTAAGACTATTGTAAGTGTCGTTATGCTGCCGTATTGTCATGCTTATGATGTGATGTGGATGGAATCGAAGCTGGAGGAGTGACTTCGAATCAGACTTGATGGTTGTAATTCCTTCTTCTATTCAATAAAGTATTTGAACCTTTCTCCCATATGTTTGTATTGTCATATGATGCTTATATGTGTGAAATGTATATGATTCCATTTACTTGTATTCAATAGATCTTTTGCTTTGATTGGTTCTTTGTCTTCTGTTGATGTTTACAGGTACTTCTCAAGCATGTTAAGTACGGGAAGGAGCGACATGATCGATACAAAGGAGACAAGAGGAAAGCAAAACTACAAGTAGGTCTTCTCATCTTCTTTGTCTTATCTATTTCTTATAGGAAAAGGATAAAGTGCTTTAAACTGTTGTTCTAGATATGGCTACTTATCTAGGGAATTAGTATTTATCCATAGATACCAAATTCTCTAAAACACTCTAGACTCCCTGTGCTGGAAAAGAAAAAATCCATTGGCTAGTGGGATTGAGGAAGAGGTCCTCTGGAGTCTTTGTGTCAGCTGATAGTTGGTGTGCAGTCCTAGAAGAAAGCATTCCCCCTTAGAATCTGGAATGTGGCTCGGGGGTGAAAATTGCAAGTGAAAGTGGTTGTAGCTATCTACGGTTAGGTGGAGAGTCCTAGTCCCAGACTCAGTTTCCCTACAAGCTTAAGTATGAGTAATATGTGCATTCTTGTTTATTTCCTTTAATGAATCAGATTGCATTATTAATGATTATGTATTAAGGATTGTGTTTTGTGCCATTGTTACTCACATCTGTAATGCATCTCTTTGGAAACATGTTACTTATGTATATATGTCGAATATATGATTGTATGTGAAGAAAATGTGAGTGATAATTGCTGATAGTAGGCTCATAGCAGCTGATGCAAGGAAAATATACATGAATATAACAACCACATAATTCTAAGGTCTATGCCATAATGTTAAGTTGAGTCTTAATCTGCATATATGTTTAACTGTGCGGGAAGAAAAACATACGTAACTTAATAAGAGAAAGACTAGACTTCATCACAGGTCGTGGCTAGAGTCATGAGAAATCAGAAATAAACTTAAAAATAATGGTGGTTAGAAGACCTTTTTTATCAATACAAAGAATTCATGGGATACCCCTTGCGTAGTAGGGTCTGCATTTTTTTACATCCATTATTTTATGTGTTACAAGACAATGTGCCATAAGGAAAGCTTGTTTTCAATGCGGTGGAGGATTACCCCTGGAGCAGAGCGCCCAAAAGCCTTACCTAAATGTCCTCCAACCTTGCACTTACATCAACCACCATTACCACCACAGGGAGTTTAGTGATGAGAATTGTCTGTCCTTGTGAGTAGCCAAATGCCCCAGAAACCCTAGAATGACATTGTCGAGCCACTTGTATGCTTGACATAGATTCTGGTATTGTTGGAATGTAGCAGGAGAGGTGGAAACCTCTTGGAAGCTCACTCTAAGCCTGGGATAATTAATGGGCATCAAAGAACCTGTGCCGCCATGCGAGGATTTCCCTACCTACAGGCAAGGAAGGCCCAGAGGCTTAAACCCATTGATGAAACTATCACCCAAGCTCAGGAGGGGTGGCACCCTAGAGCCTACTAGTAAACCATTAGAGTCGGCATCGAAGCTTGAACTTAATCTGGAGGTCTACCAGACCTCTAAATTAGAGGCATAGTTGGAAAGATTAGTTTGGATGAGATTGTGTAGTAGTCGAGCTTGTCCTTGGGGTGATTGCAAAGATCCCCTTGTACTTTATCGCTTGAGGCAATGCCAAAATCCCCTGAGTGGGCCATAGCAGACTGGTGAGGGACATGGATATGTTGCAATTAATAAGAGTGAAGCTCCAACCTTATAAAATCAATTGGATAAGCTTAGTCCGCTGTGGATTGGAACCCTAGGAGGACTGGCTCCCTATTGGAGGAGACAAATTCTCCTTGTGCGTGATTCGTTGAGAGGAGTGTTGATGTGTCCTGGAAGGTTTACCTCAGGGGGACACCAGAGGGAGTAGTGAGAAATAACTGGGAGGAAACTAGTCGAGATAAGCTAGCACCCACGCCAACCCGAAAGATACGAGATTGGTAAAAGGTGGCCCCATTGACAGGTCATCCTGTAGCTCCAAGCTGGAGCATTCGATAAGCTACGAAGGTTTATAGGAGCAGAATGAGTAGGGAAGGATGATACAACAAATTATGTGTGCCCAACGGTGTTACCATTGGTGCGCGGGTTGGACCACAACTCACTTAAGCTCGAGACATCACTAAATACATAGGCAAAGGATACATGGATGACGTCATCCTGATGGGTACACCCTGGAACATTTCAAATGATGCCCAAGAGGTAAGTGTTAGGAAGGAACAGAGCGCGTAGAGCCCACCCGATTGTGATAGCCTAAAGGCAATAACCCAGTGTGATAAAAAGGGGGGCACATGGTTAAATGATGGGATGTGAGTGTCGGGCCATGTAGGAAGGCATACACCAATGGGAACGCACCGGGCATACCCCACATAACACATTACCCCATCAGGTTCATCCTGAAGGAATGTAAAGGGAGGAAAAAGTGGAAACACAGAGAGATGGGAGCCGGGCCATTCAGTATCATTCTTGTGGGCCTCGAGTTGGTAACCATTTTAGTACCTGGGGTTCCAAAAACGGTTCTGCTACATTGTTGACCGTATAGATCAACGACTGGGAGTTGTTCCGGGTGCACACCTCTAAACCCACAAATCGCTTAGGGGTAGTGGTGGAGATGTTTTCAAAGCTTGATGGTTTTCAAATAAAAAAGGGAATCGATGAAAAGTAAAGGGTTGAAGGACCTTTCTCTCTCTTCTAGAGGGACACATGGAAATGTTTGAATGCCTCAGAAAAGTAGATGTCGATACGTGATGTCAGCGTGACGTGGTTGTACGGGGGACACGTAGTAGGCATACTCGATGTTTTGGTTGGCCACTTGGGCCAAATTCGAGTGACACATGTCACCAGTCACAAACCAACACGTAGCCTAGGAGATGTCATCCCGCTGGCCTGAACCTAAAAGAATTCAACACTGCACTGGTAGGATCGTCGGGTTGGCTAAGTGTTGAGATGACATGGGATCTGTCAGAGACAACTCGCCCTAATAGGAAGTTGATTGGTTGGTGGGTGGACCCATTTGACAGCCTAACTTGATAGGAATTCCCTGGCAGAGGTAAGTGGGTGTAGCTAAGGAATGCTTTGGAAGATGAGGCACCGAGACATGAAGGATTGACGGGAAACCATGTGGCAGGGATGTGACCAATGAAGGTGAGGATGGGTAGTCCCCATAGGACATGTTGATCCGTTGGTTTAACCCTGCCGGTCATGTATGGGGCAAACATTTATTGCACTGGGATAGAAGGCTACAAGAGAAGCGCTAACCCTCAATCATTTCATGTAGAAGCAGACCAAGGATCTAAATAAGTACGAAGAGGTTGGGAGGTTTCGGGCTTAGCCCTAGCCTTTGGTCGTTGCATGGAGAACAAGGCCATTGGTTTCGAACAAGTTGTAAAGGAAACTCATCCTGCGGAATGTTTAACAGCCTAAGTGGCTGTGGGCATAGTCGATGGTCAACCGGCGACTCTAGGAAACCGATAGGATTGATTCCAATGGTGGTAGAAAGCGCCAAACTGAAGACAGTTGCAGCAGGGAGAGTAAATAATATTTTTACACCCCATTCCTTCAATCAAAGAGAAAGGGTTGTGTGCATTACATTCTCTTTCTTAATTTCAATTCCAATTATATATTTCATTTCTATTTTAATGAAAAAATAAAATAAAACAAAGGAAGTGTTTAAAAATCCTAAGAGACAAAGTCTCCATCACATATTTTAAGGTTTTACGTGAAAGCTACTCGGTTATATATTTTGTTATCTGAAGGTCGGCTCTAGTGGGCAAGAGGATTCTATATATATATATATATATATATATATATATATATATATATATATATATATATATATATATATATAACAAAGACAATGTTTAAAATTCCTTAGAGACAAAGTCTCCACCACAACTTTTAAGGTTTTACGTGAAAGCCACTCAACTCTATATAGTTATTTTATTATCTGAAGGTCAACTCTTGCGGGTAAGAGGACTCTTCAATATATATGTATATATGTCATCATACAATGGAATCCAAAAAATATTTACAACCATGTTACATTTTTTATAAATATCACAGAGAGGATAATAATTCATACTTGGTGATTGGAGCCATTCATTTATTAGATTTCCTGTTACTTGATTTGGTTATGGTGGCAGTACTTGTTCCAGAGATCTGGTAGGCTCGTAGGAGGGAATATGATGAACCCATCGACTCCACCACCATAACATCTCTAGTTCCACTCTATATAATATTAATTAGAGGTTGTGTTGTACAACAGTCCATCGTGCCCGAGGAGGAGGAGAAATCACTTGGAAATAAGAGGACTAAATGAAAGCCAATGAAATCCATGATAAATAAAATAAACTATTTAAAAAAAATAACTTCAATTATTTTTCTAATGTTCACTTTAGGGTTAGTAATTTAATTTTTAGTCAAACCTGAAAGTAATTTAAAGTCAACAACATATCAAATGTGTTATCTTTTCCTGCGGTAGGGATAATAAGATGAATAGATGAATAATGGCAAAAAAATTATAACTTATTTCATTGCGAGGAATAAGGGTTATGTTGTTATATTGGCCTTTGTCATAGAAATATCGAATGTGTTATCTTTTCCCGTAGTAGGGATAACAAGATGAATAGATGAATAATGGCAAAAACATTGTAACTTATTACATTGCGAGGAATGAGGGTTATGTTGTTATATTGGCCTTTGTCATAGAACCGTTTGTTTTTTTTTGAAAAATTGTATACTTGCTATTTTATAGGAATTAAAGTATACAAATCATTCTTTAAATATATTTTCTCAAACAAGTGTGTTAATAGCTATGGAATTCTACTAATCTAGAACATAAACAATTAAATAAAAAGGCTTGTAAGGTTCCAACAATTATAATAGAATCATTTCAGAAAATGTTGTTGGTATTCATCCTAATACATCAACGACTTTATCTGTAATCACTAAATGACCTACAAGCTAGAGTAATGTGTCCTTTGATCTTTTGTCCACCTCACCGTTGTGTTCCCTATGGATATGTGATACCTCCAGCTCCTTGAAAAATTCCTGTAATTGACAAATTCTTTGTTGCTAAGGATTCAAGGCTAGATTGCATAATGTGTCGATCCCCAAGAACCAATCAATAACCACTCAAGAATCACAAAATATATGTAATAACTTCACTTACTTGGATATTGCAAAGTGAAGGATGAGCCAAACCCAATTAATTCTACTTTATTATTAGTTCTAGGCCACATCCCTAAGCTTAGAAGGAAAATGTGATTGTTGTTTAGGTGAAATGCATCTCCCTCTCCACATACATCCCTAACATGACTTTTGGCTCCATCAAAGAAGGCCTAAGCCTTCAAATTATCTATCTTATGACCAATAGGAATTCTGATTTCTTCTTTAAACCTTTTGTGTTGAGTTCATTGCTAAATATTTATTTGTGCACAACGTATTGAATACTTGGGATCATATTATCAAAGATGGTTCTATTATGGTGTAACCATATTTTCCAAAGGACCAATCCTAAAAGTATAGAAATATGCTCCAATATTGGGGTTTTATTCCACTCTGTAAGACATTCCCCTAATGATATACCTGACCACGTCCTTGTACATGGCTCTTTCATGAAGAAGCATCTAGCTCAACATTATCATTGTATTCTAGTGGAAATAGGGGGGTCTTGTGTTTCAAGGAAGTTGGTCTCCTAAGTATTGGATTTATGTAATTATTTAATGTTTTGAATACTTGGGATCATATTATCAAAGATGGTTCTATTATGGTGTAACCATATTTTCCAAAGGACCAATCCTAAAAGTATAGAAATATGCTCCAATATTGGGGTTTTATTCCACTCTGTAAGACATTCCCCTAATGATATGGTCCTTGTACATGGCTCTTTCATGAAGAAGCATCTAGCTCAACATTATCATTGTATTCTAGTGGAAATAGGGGGGTCTTGTGTTTCAAGGAAGTTGGTCTCCTAAGTATTGGATTTATGTAATTATTTAATGTTTTGAGTGATTTTAATGAGAATATCAATTAATTGAACATTGTGAGGATTTATTGTAAATGTTCTTGAATATAGGAGAACATGAGAGATTTAGGATAGTTGAGTGATGAAAGGATTGAGAATTGATTGTAAATCCTAGAATAGGAGCCAGTTCATGATTTTTCTGATTTGAAAGAGATTTTAGGAATTTGGTCGAGGAGTTTATGGATCTAAACCAGAAATTGGTTTTAGAATCCTTTGTATAAATGTAAGCCTAAAAGGCAAAGATAGAGGTTAGAATTAGAGAGTTTGGAGAGGCTAGATAGGTTGTGTTTGTAAGCCTACGGGAAATTTGTAAATCAGAGGCCACTGTAAAGAAGAATCAGGCCGAAGTTAGAGAAACTGTGTAATTATTTGGTTATCAATACAAAGGTTTAAATTCCAAGCCCATATAACTGTGTGTCGAGATTTGAATGATAAATTAAAGTAAATTAGAGAGTTACATATATATAAGTATGTAGGCACGGTCGAGGTAAACATACAGAGAAATACATGAAGAGGAGGACCATAATGGGGTATTGAATCCATTACAATGATCAAATTCAAGTTTAGGAGGGAGTGCGTAGTTAAAAACACCGAGAGACCAGAGCGTTGAAGAAAGCCGAAACCCACAGGAAACACTGAGAAACAGTGTAAAAACCAAGTAAAGAGACAAATACAAAGTGAAGGAGCGATACATAGTAGCTGTCAGATCTTGAAGATCAATGACCAAGATAGAATTGCAGAGGAGATGGAGAAATATTGCATCGATGGTTTTTAAACAATAAAAGCAGATTTCGGGCGGCCTCCAAAACCATAAGCGGTATTGAAGGACGAGCACCGATTCCATTAAGTGAAAGACATGTGGTAGCAAGGAGGAGAGAGGAAACCACTTATCAGGTAGTTAATCCTCGTGCACGTTGCTCAGCCGATATCTTTGTGAGCCATTAAATATGGCGCGAGTAAATGGACAGCAGAGGATCAATGATTAATTTCGTTGATCGGGCGTAATCTCAGCCATTGGATCGAAGGATACAATGGACAATCAAGATTTGATCAGAGGCATCGACGATTAGAAATAGGAGGAGGAACAATGTAGCGAAAGTTTGATACGGAAGGGTGGACCCGATAAAAATATAGATGCGGGTTATAAAGTTTGAAGTCTGGCTTATATGGTTTGGGCGGAAGTTTAATGATTTTCCTTTGTATTTGGAAAAGTGATGTAGGAGAGTCTTTTAATGTAAAAGTGGGATTTAAGCGTTCTGATGGTCACATATCGGAGTCGGACGGTGATAGAGCATGTATGCGGTGTGACTATGGTAATTGTGATCCCCGATTGCAATAAAGGCATTTCTCGATAAATGTGCAGAGATCGTACGAAAGACGGAAAGGTATGTTTTTGTGCGTATTTTGTTGGCATTATGGCACAGGTTTGGAGCTATGGCACAGGTGTTGTCCTTGATGGCAACTCTCTCTGGTGATAGATTTCAATTCAGGCTTTCAGAATGAAGGAAAAGACATATACGCAGGTTCACCCAGACTAAGGCACGTATACACGCGGGTTAGATGTTACAAAGATGCGTATGCATATACATGCACTTTCATGCAAGGAAAAGCGCGTATATGTTGGAGAACTTACTTTTGGTCCATGGTAGTTAGTCCTTGGTATTTGAACCTATGGTTTTGGACCATGGTATCTCATCAGAAGTGCTGATTCCAAATATTGGGTCCGTGATATTGTGTTATTATGGTTTTGGACCTTGGTATTGTGAAAGGCCTAAGACTATAAAAGAGGAAGGAGATCATTTGGCAAAGATCCATCTGAATTAATTAAATATCTAATAAGTGCTAGATCTGAAATATTGGTGATTGGGGTTATGGTGCAGATCTGGATCTGAATGAAGGAGCAACCTTAGCGCACAAAAAAGGATAAGTTCTATTGATGGGTCATAATCTTAAGGCTTGAATGATAGTATCTTTGTATGATTTTGATCTGTTATATGTGGCGCATGCTTGATCTATAAATCTGGTAATCTGGGTTAACTAATGTCTGAATGTTTGAAAAGAATGAATTATCCTTTATAGATCTATACGCAGGTTCAGTGAAGCGAAGGCGCGTATACACGCTTGTTCAGTGAATGAAAACAACGTATACACAGGTTTCTCCAAAGACAGAAGCGTATGCACGTAGGTTCCAAGTTATTGAAGTAGCGTATATATTTTGAGTTGTGATCTAGCTACTTCTGTTTATTGCTGCAGTGTTTTGGGTTCAGAATTTGGTGTGTGGTTACTATTACTGTGTTTTGGGTACAACTATCAGAGAAGTATCTACTTGATTTAGTTCTAATTGGTGAAAAGGAGGTTGTTTGATGCAGAAATTGTTTATGATTGTTTGATGTTCATGGATCCAGTCTGAAAATTTATGAAATGTGGTCCCTGGAAGAAAGAGAAGGTTGTAGCCTTCTGTAGGCCAGCACCTACGTACTAGTATCTTGGCTAGTACAAGAGCTAAGGGGGTTGTAGCTCCCTTCCAGGAGAAGCTGGAGAACGAGAGAGGGTTGTAGCTCTTTGTAGGTTGCAGCGTGCGTATTGGTAAAGGACTGCACCAGTACATTGTAAAAAGAAGTTTCTAATTAAAAGAAGATAGAGACGAATTGCAGCAGGTGGTTTTCACCCACATTGGGTTTCCACCTTATATCTTGTGTTCTTGTGTGTGATTGTCTTCTGCTCTGTTTTACTGTTTCTGGTTACTGGTTATTTAATTTTTATACACAGATTAACAATCAACATCTAAAAGATAAAGTAAATTATAAGTTTGGATTGTATACACGGGTTTCCTTCTACATAGTTGTGTATATACGCGGGTTTAATTAACTGAAGTAGCGTATATTATCTGGAGTTGAAAAAGGGAATATTTGACTTGATAATACTGATTCACCCCCCCTCTCAGTATTATTTCCAACAATTGGTATCAGAGCAGGTCCTTCTGAAGAAGCTTGATCGCTTGAAGGAAGATCCATCATCATGAGCAACTACGAGAGAGAAGCATCCATCAGGCCACCAATCTTTGATGGGACAAACTTTGTATATTGGAAGGTAAGATTTACTGCCTATCTTCAATCTCTTGGTACAGAAGTCTGGGATATCATAGATACAGGGTACACTTTTCCATCAGAAACTCCTACAGATCCAGCTGAGAAGAAGAAATATGAAACAAATGCAAAGGCTATCAATACTCTATTAGGATGTTTATCTCAATCAAAATTCGTGAAGGTTATGCAGTATAAATCCGCAAAAGAAATATGGGACAAGATTGTTCTGAGCTATGAAGGAGATGATCAGGTAAAACGAGCAAAACTTCAAACCCTCAGAATTCAGTATGAAAATCTCAGAATGCACAACGATGAAAGTGTGGCTAACTATTTCCTTCGTGTAGATGAGATTGTTAATTGTATGAAAAATCTGGGTGAAGAAATAAAAGAGGTTGTTGTGGTTGAAAAGGTTCTAAGATCTTTGTCCCCTAGGTTTGAATCTAAAGTTTCAGCAATAGAAGAAAAGGAGAATCTACGAAACCTTACTATGTCACAGCTGCACAGAATTCTGACTGCTTATGAAATGAGGAAAGGAGGACCATCGGACAGGAGAGAAGCTTCCTTCAAGGCTTCAGGCAAAGGAGATTACTATGAGTCAGGACATGTGTTAGAAGAAGAAGAAGAATCAAATTTTGTCAAAAACCTTCAACGGGGTGCTGGACGATTCCGAGGTAAGTTACCTTTCAAATGCTTTGCTTGTGGAAGAGTCGATCACTATGCTGCCAAATGTCCTCATAAGGATAAGATTGACAAGGGGAAGGAACCTGTTAGATGGAACAAGAAACAAAATGCAAATAAGAAAAGTTATTACACTCATGAAGATAGTGATGGACTTTCAAATAGTGAAGAAGATGAACAAGGTAATAATTATAAACTTTTAATGGCTTTTGCAGATGATGATTACATGGATGTTATAGATGAAGAAGGTCTTTATGAAGATATTTCTAATCTCAAAATTTGTTTAGAAGAGAAAAATGTGATTATTGATTCTCTACAATGTCAACTGGCTGAAAGGGAAAAACATCACGAAAAATTGGAATGTGAAATTGTTGGTCTTAGAAAAGAGATTGAGAAAACAAAAGCTCTTAATCTTAAATTTGTTAAAGGATCTGAAACTCTGGATGAAATTATCAATGTGCAGCATTCTCCACTAATCAAGACAGGTCTGGGATATAATGGAGAAGCATCTCAAGCATCCACCTCCAAAAGTTATCTTGATGCAGCAAGGAGGAGCGAGAAAAGGCCTAATAGAAATCATCAGGTAAATCAGGGACAGTTTACCTCAAGAACGAACAAAGACTATCAAGAAAATCAGGGGCAATCCACCTTAAGGACAAACAGAAGCCACAACCAGCCACAAGTAAAATCTTCCCAATTTGCCTCAAGAATGGATGTCAGTAGAAACTACAATCGGTTGGTTGATAGATTTGATAATCGCAGGAGTTTCTTCAATGGACAATGTTTCTCTTGCCATAACTTTGGTCACAAAGTAGCTCAATGTGTTGCCTATAAGACAATCATGACTAGAGAAGCTCAAAAACAAATAGGTATGACTGGAATCACGAAAAGGACCTATAACAACTTTTCCGCCCTTGAAAGTGAAATTGAATGTTCTATTTGTAATAACTTTGGTCATGAAGATTTTGAATGTAGGAGCAGGTTTCGGAAGACAACTCAAAAGGAACAAACCTCAAATGCTAGAACATGGAGAATGAAGGAACCGCAACCAGAAAGATGTGGGATAGCTTTATATGCAGAAGGACAGGAAAATCAATGGTACATCGATAGTGGATGTTCGAAGCATATGACAGGTGATAAAGAAAAACTTCAATCATATAGTGCTTTAGAAAAGGGAAAGAAAGTTTCTTTTGGAAATGATGCCCCTGCAGTCATAAAAGGAAAAGGCACTGTTCAGTTGAAAGAAAAATTCAAGGCTGGAAATGTTTTGTATGTTGGTGGCTTGAAGCATAATCTACTGAGTGTCAGTCAGATGTGCGATCAAGGCACTGAGGTAATATTTCGATCAAATGGATGTAGTGTTCGTGATCTTGATACAGGAAAAACAGTGATCAAAGGCATAAGAACTCCAAATAATTTATACATATTTGAAGAAGGACAACAACAATGTTATTTGAGCAAGACTGATGAACACTGGTTATGGCACCGGAGGTTGGGGCATCTAAGCTTTTCACAGATAAGGAAAGCATGCAAATACCAGGCAGTTCGTGGTCTTCCAGATATTAGAATTCCAGACAATACAATATGCAAATCATGTCAGTTTGGTAAGCAAACCAGAACTAACTTCCCTGAGAAGGAAGGATCAGCTAGCAGGCCTCTTGAACTAGTCCATACAGATGTATGTGGTCCATGTAGGAAAAGGTCACCTCGAGGAGAAGAATACTTTATATTATTCATTGACGACTTCTCCAGGATGGTTTGGATAGGACTTATGAAGTACAAAGACGAAGCCTTCGAAAAATTCAAATCTTTCAAAGCCTTGGTTGAAAACGAATCAAATCACAAAATTAAGTGCCTCAGGTTTGATAGAGCTAGCAGGCCTCTTGAACTAGTCCATACAGATGTATGTGGTCCATCTAGGAAAAGGTCACCTCGAGGAGAAGAATACTTTATATTATTCATTGACGACTTCTCCAGGATGGTTTGGATAGGACTTATGAAGCACAAAGACGAAGCCTTCGAAAAATTCAAATCTTTCAAAGCCTTGGTTGAAAACGAATCAAATCACAAAATTAAGTGCCTCAGGTCTGATAGAGGTGGGGAGTTTACCTCAAATGAATTTTTCGATTTTTGTGAAGAACATGGAATAAGAAGGGAATTCTCTACAGCTAGGACTCCTCAGCAAAATGGAGTAGTGGAAAGGATGAATAAAACGGTTCAACAAATGGCTCGTGCTATGCTTGATGAGTCTGGAACTCCTGCAACCTTCTGGGGTGAAGCTGCATTTGCTGCGATTGTTATTCTTAACAAAACAAATGTCCGTGTGAACAACACTCAAACTCCTCATGAGCTCTGGTATGGTGAGACTCCTTCGGTAAAACATTTCAAAATCTTTGGAAGCAAATGCTATATTAAGAATAATGATGAACATCTTGGCAAGTTTGAACCTAGAGCAGATGAAGGCATTCTCCTTGGTTATTCTCCTCACAGCAAAGCATATAAGTGTTACAACAAAAGACTTGGAAGAATAGTTGATAGCATTGATGTAGTGGTTGATGAAGAAGGAAACATTCCTAGGCAAGTAAATTATGAAAATATCGAAGAGGATGAAGAACATCCTTCAAATCAGACTGATGATGAATAAGAACCTCTAGAGGCACCAGAGGAACAGATAAGGATAGAAGAGAAGACTCCATCCAGGTACGTTCAGAAGAATCATCCAGAATCTCAAATTCTGGGGCAGAAAGAGGCAGGTATACAAATAAGAAGAACAATTGCAGAAGCCTCAAGCTATTTGGCTTTGCTCTCCTCCACTGAACCAAAAAATGTAAAAGAGGCATGCAAAGATGAATGCTGGCTCAAGGCAATGGATGAAGAACTTGAGCAGATCGAAAAGAATAACACTTGGGAGCTGGTTCCTAGACCAAAAGATAAGAATGTCATAGGGACAAAATGGATCTTTAAAAACAAGATGAATGAAAATGGGGAAGTGATTAGAAACAAGGCCAGACTTGTTTGTAAAGGGTATGCTCAACAAGAAGGAATAGACTTTGAAGAAGCTTTTTCTCCCGTTGCTAGACTTGAGGCCATCCAAATGTTTCTTGCTCTCTCAAGCTTTCAGAAATTCAAAGTATTTCAAATGGACGTGAAATCAGCCTTTCTGAATGGAGACTTAGAAGAAGAGGTGTACATTGAGCAACCATATGGTTTCATTCTTGGGAATGATCCAAATCTTGTATGCAGACTAAAAAAGGCTCTTTATGGTCTTAAAAAGGCTCCAAGGGCTTGGTACTATCGTTTGGACAAATATCTTCATCAACAAGGCTTTTCAAAGGGATCAGTAGATAGCAATCTTTATATAAAAATTGAAAATGACAAATTGCTAATACTTGTTGTGTATGTAGATGATATTATCTTTGGCAGCAATGAAGAAACTATGAGTCAAAACTTTGCCTTGGTGATGTAGAAAGAATTCGAAATGTCATTACTTGGAGAGCTAACATATTTTCTTGGTCTACAAATCCAACAAAATGAAGGCGGTATCTTTTTGTCTCAAACCAAGTACCTTAAGCAGATTTTGAAGAAGTATGGCATGGAAGATTCAAAACCAGTATGTACTCCTATGGTTACAGGATGCAGCCTCAGTGCAAATGATGAATCAGCAGCAGTGCATCAACCAACTTATAGATCCATGATTGGAAGTCTACTTTATTTGACGAGTACCCGACCAGACATCATGCATGCAGTAGGAACAGTTGGAAGATTTCAAACAAATCCTAAGGAAACCCATCTTCAGGCAGTGAAGAGAATTTCAAGTATCTTCAAGGAACTCAAAACTATGGCTTATGGTATCCTAGAGATACAGATCTCACTCTTCATGCTTATACAGATGCAGATTGGGTCGGAAGCGTGGATGACAGGAATGGCACAAGTGGTGGTGCATTCTTTATGGGTTCCAGATTAGTATCTTGGTTCAACAAGAAACAGAGTTTGATTGCTTTATCTACAGCTGAAGCGGAATATGTGGCTGCTGCATCTTGCTGCACTCAACTCCTTTGGATGATGCAGACCTTGCAAGATTTTCAAATCACTTGTACACCACCTATCTCCATCTTATGTGATAATACAAGTGCAATCAGCATTTCAAAGAACCCAGTCATGCATTCAAAGACCAAGCACATACCGATCAAGTATCACTTTCTCCGGGAACAAGTGTTGGAACAAAAGGTCAAATTGGAGTATGTTCCTTCTAAGGAACAAGTTGCTGATATTCTCACTAAACCACTGCCCAGGGAAACTTTTGAATACCTCAGACAGAAGCTGGGAGTAGTTGATGCATCATCTTGCTGTTAAATCTTGTCTGTTTCAGAGAAAAATGGGTGTACGCGAGTTTCCTGAGGAGGATCCATGTACATACGCCGGTTTGTGCAGAGACAGTCGCGTATATGGAGGTTTGATGGATATCAGTAGGGACAGGCCCTAGTTGAAGATATTCTGATATGGGTCTGACAGAGACCATCCGGCACAGGTTCAGGGGGAGCAGATAAACTTCTAATGATGCATTGTTGGCATTATCTTAGAAGCTTTTGGTTCTAGTTCTTAGTTGTTGTTGAGTTCAGGTGGAACAAAGGCAGAGGGAGAACAGAAGGAAATCTTGGTTGCTGATCTGAATGGTGATTGACAGATGCTGCTGCTATCAGTTATTGGTGACTTTCATAAGTCTTGCTCTAGATATTTCGTCTCTATGTCATGTATCTCTTTTATGGTGTCAAGGTCATGTAACGGCCTATTTTGGTTTCCCCACTATGCCTGGGATGAATATGTAATGTACTTGGTTGACATATGTAAATTTCTGATGTATCCCCACTTGGTTGGGTGATGGATGTATGTATTGAGTCTTTTGGTGATAGGAAGGTCTTTTATGATGTATAAGTCATGGTTCTTCTTGAAGAACATCTTTTTGCAGATCTTGCCTACAATTAGGGGGAGCATGGTCAGCACAACAGGGCAGAGATTTCAGCATGTACTCAGGGAGAGCACAACCCTTTTCTCTTGATGACAAAGGGGGAGAATGACTTTGAGGATCTTGGGGTTGCCATCAAGTCCAAAGGGGGAGATTGTTGGCATTATGGCACAGGTTTGGAGCTATGGCATAGGTGTTGTCCTTGATGGCAACTCTCTCTGGTGACAAATCTCAGTTCAGGCTTTCAGAATGAAGGAAAAGACATATACGTAGGTTCACCCAGACTAAGGCGCGTATACACGTGGGTTAGACGTTACAAAGATGCGTATGCATACACACGCACTTTCACGCAAGGAAAAGCGCGTATATGTTGGAGAACTTACTTTTGGTCCGTGGTAGTTAGTCCTTGGTATTTGAACTTATGGTTTTGGACCATGGTATCTCGTCAGAAGTGCCGATCCCAAGTATTGGGTCCGTGGTATTGTGTTATTATGGTTTTGGACCGTGGTATTGTGGAAGGCCTAAGACTATAAAAGAGGAAGGAGATCATTTGGCAAAGATCCATCTGAATTAATTGAATATCTAATAAGTGTTAGATCTGAAATATTGGTGATTGGGGTTATGGTGTAGATCTGGATCTGAATGAAGGAGCAACCTTAGCGCACAAAGAAGGATAAGTTCTATTGATGGGTCATAATCTTAAGGCTTGAATGATAGTATCTTTATATGATTTTGATCTGTTATATGTGGTGCATGCTTGATCTATAAATCTGGTAATCTGGGTTAACTAATGTTTGAATGTTTGAAAAGAATGAATTATCATTTATAGATCTATACGCAAGTTCAGTGAAGCGAAGGCGCATATACACGCTTGTTCAGTGAATGAAAACAACATATATGCAGGTTTCTCTAAAGACAGAAGTGTATGCACGCAGGTTCCAGGTTATTGAAGTAGCGTATATCTTTTGAGTTGTGATCTAGCTGCTTCTGTTTATTGCTGCAATGTTTTGGGTTTAGAATTTGGTGTGTGGTTACTGTTATTGTGTTTTGGGTACAACTGTCAGAGAAGTATCTACTTGATTCAGTTCTAATTGGTGAAAAGGAGGTTGTTTGATGCAGAAATTGTTTATGATTGTTTGATGTTCATGGATCCATTCTGAAAATTTATGAAACGTGGTCCTTGGAAGAAAGAGAAGGTTGTAGCCTTCTGTAGGCCAGCACCTATGTACTAGTATCTTGGCTAGTACAAGAGCTAAGGGGGTTGTAGCTCCCTTCAGGAGAAGCTGGAGAATGAGAGAGGGTTGTAACTCTCTACAGGTTGCAGCGTGCGTATTGGTAAAGGACTGCACCAGTACATTGTAAAAAGAAGTTTCTAATTAAAAGAAGATAGAGACGAATTGCAGCAGGTGGTTTTCACCCACATTGGGTTTCCACCTTATATCTTGTGTTCTTGTGTGTGATTGTCTTCTGCTCCGTTTTACTGTTTCTAGTTACTGGTTTTTTAATTCTGATACACATATTAACGATCAACATTTGAAAGATAAAGTAAATTATAAGTTTGCATTATATGCGCGGGTTTCCTTCTACATAGTTGAGTATATACGCGGGTTTAATTAACTAAAGTAGCGTATATTATTTGGAGTTGAAAAGGGGAATATTTGACTTGATAATACTGATTCACCCCCCCTCTCAGTATTATTTCCAACATATTTTCCTTTGTAAATGAGTTATAAGGGAAATAGCGTCGATAAAGCCTTTGTGGGTTAAATATACATGTAATCAAATAATAAAAGGGAAAGTTTATATATACGGGTTATATAAAGATTATGAGGGTTTAAAAGTCCCGATAGGAAGGATTTTGCCTAAGGCTTAGGCTATGTGGTTATAAAGTTCCGATAGAGGGTTAAAAGCAAGGTGATTGTGTTTCGATATAAAGGAGCTGATAAAGGGGCCTTAACCATTGATGTTTAAAGATTGGACTCCTTAGGGAGTTAAATACCAGGGACTAATGAGTGGATGCATTTATATTCATACTGTGGGTATACGCAGGGGTAACCCTGCGTCACTCTTCAAAAAAAATCATTCTACACATTGCCTACAATAAAACACAATCCACGAATAGGTGTGTCACTAACTCTTGATTATCATAGTAAAGTGGGAATCTTGTAGGCCCTTCCCAACTACACCTCTAGAGATTATCCTATGTGAGGATCTTGTTATTGAGCGCCAAACATAGAAAGAGGCATATATCTAAAGGAAAACACCACTTCCAAATAACTTTATACCATTGAAAGAGGTTTGGCTCTACTTCTTGAGTCACCATCACTTCATAAGCTAGTTTCACAGTCACCACCCTGAAATTTTTGTTCATTTTCCACATGTGTTTGTCTAGGTATCTGCTCAGACTAATGCCATTTTGTGTAAGCGACAAGATAAATGCAACTACTGATCAAATGAGAACATTACTGAGTACCTATTTTTTTGAGGTAGAAAAAAATCGTTCGATTTTGAAAAGTGCTAATTCAGAATACACCTTTTTTTAAGCATATTTTTTACACTTTAAATTTTCTTATGTATCAAGTATGAACTTTTTTTTTAGAATGTTAGTGATTTTCATGCTGATTTTGAAAAGTGTTGATGCAATATCAACCCCTTTTTCAAATGTTGGCGATTTTCATGTAGATTTTGAAAAACATCAATATTTTTTAAGGCATATTTCTGGCACTTTAAATTTTCTTATGTTCTAAGTATGCACATTTTTTTAAAATGTTAATTATTTAACTATTTTTCAAGTTGTCTTATTCTTCTTATTGTTTTTCGTCCTAAGATGTTTGTTTTTTAAAGGTTTCCCGAACATGTGTTTTTTGTTTTTCTATACAATGCTTTTTTATAATGATTTTTTTTTCTTTGCAAAGTTTAAAAAAAATAATAACATTAGTGTTTTGAGGTTATGATTTTTTATATATTTATATATTGTTAATTAATACTTCAATACATAAAATAATGGTCACAAAAAATAATAATTCTAAGCACTCAAACAAAAAAAAACACATTGTGCATATAGATATAATTAAAAAAATATGCATTTCAAGATATTTTCGCTAAAAATGACATGTTAAATAAAATATTTTTGTGCAATAATTGAATAAAATAAGTTGGAAAAATAACAAAATTTATGAAATTTTATATCCAAAGATGATGACATTTGAAGTGTGTATGTATGTGTTTTTTTTTGCGAAAATAAATGATCCACATAAAATTTTAAGTAAAAATAACAAGAAAAATGTAAAAAAAACCATACAATAAAAAATATTAAAAAAAATCTTTAAAATATTAAAACATAAAAAATAAAAACAAAAACAATTAAATTAAAAAATACATTGAAAATAAAAAACATAGAAAATAATAAAAACATTAAAACATTTTTTTAAAGAAAAACACATTAAAAAAATAAATGGAAAAAAACATTAAAATAAATTAAAAAACACATTAAAAAAAAGACATTTAAAAAGTAAATAAAAAAATCAAGGCGGCAAGGCCGATTTTTTAATTTTTTATAAGTGTATTATTTATTTATTTTAATGTTTTTTTTTTTTTTGATTTTTTTTTAAATTATCGAATTAGGTATTTTTTTTTTGTTTTTGGGTTAATTTTTGAATTTTTTTTTTGAATTATGTTTTTTTTGAAAATTTTCTTGTTTATATATTTATATTTTTTAATTTTTTTATATTTTATAAGTTAATTTTGTTTTTTTTACTCTTTTCTTATTCTTTTTATTATTATTATTATTATTATTATTTTATGTTTTATTGTTTTTTTGGATCAAGTTTTTTAATTTTTTATGTTTTAATATATATTTTTATTTACTTGTTATTATTATTTTAATTTTGTGTGTTTTTGTTTTAATTTTTATTTATTTTTAATGTTTAGATTTTTGTTTTCTTTTGTAATTTTCATATTTATTTATTTATTATTTTCTTTCTTTGTTTTGTTTTTAATGTCTGTGTCGATCATCGACTAGCAACCCGATCCCATTATGGGTCAATTTGATAGTTGATTTTAAATTTTTTGTTGTATTGTATCGAGTCCCCTCCCAGAATGTGTCAATTTCATGGTTAATCATTAAGTTTTCATTTCAATGGATCAAGTTTACCTACACTGCATGTCAATTTGATGGTTGATTTTTAATTTTTTGTTGCAATGTGTCAAGTTGTCTTAGGCTAAGGTTTTAAAATCGCTATACTTTTAACATTTAAAAAAGAATTTACCCTTGGTATAATGACTCTTTCATTTAGGTGTTCATTTTTAAAGTTTTTTTAGTCATAAAATTCTCCCATGATGCCATGGTTGAAATATTTTGAAAACTTAAGGTTTTTTGAAGTCACTATCTTTCGTTCTAATTCCATGGTTGAAAAATTGCCAAAATTTTAAGGCTTTTCTAAGTAATGATATTTTATCTTTAATGCTATGGTTGAAAACAATTATAAGTATTTTTTTTCCAACACCATGGTTGAAAATTGTTGGAATTTTAAGGCTTTTCAGAGACATGATATTTTACCTTTAATGCCATGTCTAAAAATCATTGGAATTTTAAGGCTTTCAAAGACGTGATATTTTATCTTTAATGTCATTCCTGAAAATCATTGGATTTTTAAGGTTTTTCAGAGTCGTTATATTTTATCTTTAGTGTCATTATTAAAAAAAGGTTGAAGATTTAACAAAAAAAAGATGTTATTCTAGCATCAACACTTTTAATTTCAAGGTGTTTTTTGCACAAAAAAATTGGTTTTCACTGCCATTTTTAAAAAAGGTTGAAAATTTTACCCCGAAAAAATAGAGTGTTGATGCAACATCAACACTTTTCGTTTTTGGACTGTTTTTCATGTTTTTTTGGGGTTTTTTGGCTAGAGTTCTCATTTTGAGTTAATAGTTCTCGTTTGATCAATGACTTTGTTGACAAATTGTGTCCACTCCCATGCGATATTCCTTGAGAGGTCGAGATCATTAGCTAATTTCCAAGGACTTAGAGACATCTCATTGGCTCCAGGATTAACTTCTTTAGAAATAAAAGAAATTCCTATGTACTTTAATGCCATTCCTAGATTCAAAGAAATTCTTTTCATACCATAACCTCCTATCCACATATCCTTGCTTAAGTCTATTTTGCTTCCATCTCCTACTTGGCAAAAAATTTCTTTTTTAATTATGTCAAACATTGACACCAACTCCTTCCAAATATTTAACCCTCCCTTCCAAGAATTTTACTCTGATCAAACCCATTCTTTGACTTTTTGAGTCTTCCAGTTCTCGTCTCGTATCAGAGTTCCCCATTTGTCTGCATCAAACATACTCCTCCAAAGATTTTTGGAAACTAACGCTTTTGCAAAATGAAAATGTTTTTGAGCCCTCATCCTCTCAATTTCTTCAAAGTGACAATCTAATTCTAGCTAGCTAAATGCATCCTCTTATGTCTTTTACCTTTCTAAAGAAAATGGAAACATAAACTTTTAATTATATTCAAAATTTTCCTTGGTGCACTAGCTAGAGAAACCAATAGACTGAGATTGCTTCCAAAATTGATTTTACCAGGATCAATCAACCACCTAAAGAGAGCCATCAGTTGTACCAACAATTGATTCGACAATTCACTTTTTTTACCATCTAGAGCTAATCAACAAATTGATAACTATTATCCTTGAAATGTTAGTTAAGATATTTTATTTCCTCATCTAAAGGAAAAAACTCAAAAGGAAGAATATATTTCAAGTTTAAAATTAGACTACGAGAAACTCCATTAGTTAACAAAATTGACTTGGAAGGACTAACTTCCATGTGTGTAGTTTCACAATAAAGTGCAATTATGTTCCAAATACTTCTCCATTCTTCTATTAAGGTTTTATGTTATAAGTAAGCATAATTTAGTACTACTATGCTTATAAGTAAGCATAATTTATTACTATTCCTGGTATCGGCCTACCAGCCCCTAGGCGTGGTTGGCCACGGGCCCAGGCAGGGAAGTGTGCTGCATGCAACCGCCTCCCTGCCTGCACCCGCAACCAACCCCGCTTGTGGTCGATTTTTTTTTTTTTTTAATTATTAATATTTTATTTGTTTATTTTTTTTTTTTTTTTTTAATTGTTTTATTTTGATATATATATATATATATATATATATATATATATATAATTTTTTAGTTATGTATTTTTAAAAAATGTTTTTTATTTTTAGTTTGTTAATTTATTTATTTTTTAATTAAATTATGTGTATTTTTATTTTTTTAATTATTTTATGATATATATATATATATATATATATATATATATATATTAACTTTTTTATATTTATAAGTTAATTTTATTTTATTTTTTACATTTTATAGTTTTTTTTAGTTGATTTTTTTGTCATGTTTTAAAGTGTTTTTTAATGCTTTATTTCTTGTTATTATTTTTAAAAAACAATTATGTTGTTGTTGTTTTTATTTTTTTATATTTGAATTTTTCGTTTCTTTTGTATTATTTTTGTGTTATTTTTACTATTTTTAATTTTTTATAATATTTGATTTTTTTTGTTTTTTTTTTTCAATATTTGAATTTTTTTTTTGGTATTATTTTTTGTGTTTTTTTATTGTTTTTATTTATTTTTTCAATATTTAAATTTTGTGTTGTTTTTATTATTTTTGTGTTTTTTTTTATTAGTTTTTTTTTTTTTTTTTCAATATTTGAATTTTTGTTTTCTTTTGCATTTTTCATTTTTATTTCTTTATAGATTTATTTATTTATTTATTTTTGTTTTTTGTTTTTTGTTTTTGTTTTTTTTTTTTTTTTTTTCTACAAGGTTTGTGTTGATGCTTGTCTAGCAACCCAATTCTATTATGGTCAATTTGATAGTTGATTTTCAAATTTTGATTATAGTGGATCGAGTCTGCTCTCACAATGTATCAATTTTATGGTTGGTTTTCAAGTTTTCATTACAATAGGTCGAGTTCACCTACACCGCGTGTCAATTTGATAGTTGATTTTTAAATTTTTGTTGCAATGTATCGAGTTGTCTTAGGCTAAGATTTTAAAATCGCTATATATTTAGCATTTAAAGAATAAATTACTCTTGGGTGTTCATTTAAATTTTTTTTTGTCATAAATATTTTCCATAATGTCATGCTTGAAATATTTTGAAAACTTGAGATTTTTTTGTAGTCATAATCTTTGGTTTTAATTGCATGGTTGAAAAATTGTCAAGATTTTAATGTTTTTCTAAGTTATGATATTTTATCTTTAATGCTATGGTTGAAAACAATTACAATTTCAAGGTTTTTTAGAGTCAAGATATTTTATCTTTAACAACATGGATGGAAATTGTTGGAATTATCAGGATTTGAGATATGATATTTTATCTTTAACATCATGTCCGAGAATTGTTGGAATTTTACAGTTTTTCAAAGTCCGGATATTTTATCTTTAATTCCATTGCTAAAAAATGTCAAAATTATAACCCGATTTTTTTTTTGTTATTCCAAAATAAACATTTTTTTTAAGCGTATTTTTTTCATCCATTTTTCAAAACAAAAATGGTTTTTACTTCCATTAAAAAAAATGTTGAAAATTTACCCTAAAAAAACATCGTTCTGGCATAAACAATTTTCATTTTTGAGTTGTTTTTTCATGGTTTTTGGGGGTTTTTAGGCTAGAGTACCCATTTTGAGGTAATAGTTCCCGTTTGATTAGTAACTATGTGTTAGAAGAGGAACCCCTTTCCTTGTTCTCAAATCTGATGCAAAGATCCAGTCCAACATTAACGCAACAAAGACATTGAACTGCACATGCACTTCATCAGAAAGACCATTCATGACCATGTTCTTGAAGTGCAATATTTTTCAACAGATGATCAAGTTGCAAACATCTTTATAAAGGCTCTCACAGAGGCGAAGTTTACTAAACTTCGATTTATGGTTGGAGTTCAGGAAGTTGTCACTAAGGGGAGATAGGCTCTAGTGCCTCCTTCCTTCTCCTATTGTGTCATATTTATACATCCTTTAATTCTATCCCAAGTTGTTCTTAAGGGGGGATGTTAGGATATTCCAACACATAGGAAATAGTTAAGTATAAATTGGTCTAGTGTAGAGTTAGGTAAAGTGTGTTTCTTTACTATGTACTTTTGTAACTTACAATCCGACAATCACGATATGTTCTAGACATGAAGTGATCCGACAGCTCATTCTCTTCTCGGTATTACCGACACTTGATCCGTGGCTTAACACCCGATTGGTCCATGATCTCTATTTGAAGAGCATGGAGGGTCATTTGTAGATTAACCGTTCATGAGAGAAGCTTACATAAATTTTCATTCTTTTATTAATAAATTGCTTGAAGTGGTCGCGTTGGCTCAAGCCGTAAACCGTTTCCCTCTTTGAGGGTTTTAACCACGTCAAGAATACTGGTGTATTGATCTGTGATCTGTTTGTGAGCAGTGTCCTCTAGTGTTCTTTCTGAGGAACTTACCCTGTAAATTCCTATAATAAATAAAATCCAAAAAAATTCCATGCTATGATTGCTTCAAATGAATTTAATTAGCCTTTGAGTATTTACGGGGAATGAATTAGTTGTAACAGTTTTCCCAAGCCAATGAAATTTGCCCAAATCAAATTAGGAAAAATCATTTGTTGCTGCAAATTCGTCACTTTGTCTTCTGTTGAAGTTTTGGGTCATTAAATGATTAAATCTGCTAAACTTACCATTCCAAGATTATTCTCCATAGCTTTAACTTTTCAACGAACTATTGTGACCTTCATTTGCCCAAGTAAATCTTGAGATATGCCTCTCCAAAGACAGGATGTCAAAACTGCCATAATTCTAGAAAAATGGATACGTAAACCAAAATTAGGCATTTTTAATCAAAAATTTTAATTTTAAATTAAATTAATAATTCTTATTTAACTATTAATTAATTAAAATTATTGCACTAATTTAATATATACAAATTAATTACCATCATTAAAATTAAATTATAATTACAAAATATTAATTAAACCAACTAAAAATACAAATTAATTTAATTAAAATAATTTAATTTAATTAATTAATAAAAATCTCATGAAAATACATGCCAATGGATTAGTGGTTGTTGGGTCCATATTAAAATGGGCCTTGGTGAGTCAAGGTGGGAGACATAAGGGAATTAAGGAGGGAGTTATAAGGAGAAGGGATATAAGAATTTCGGAAGTATGGATTTCATAAGGTTTTGGAATAGTAGTTACGAAAAGATAAGTGCCAAGGTCCCGAGGAGTGAGGGAGGTATAAGGAGGTGGAGTAATTTCAGGAGGAGAATTTTAGAGGTGGCCGTTTCGAGAGCCATAAGGAGTTAATGTTATGAAATGAAGAGGTTCCGATCTCTTGAAGAGTGGAGTGATGAGGAGGTCTCGGGGCTTGGGAGACGAGGGTTTCAGAGATAAATTAAAAAGGGAGTCAGGAAATGTGGAAGCTCCCAACTGGGAAGAGGGTTCGAGATAAGAAGGTGAGGTGAGGTGAGGATTACGTGGCGGTGGGACTTTTTTTTCTCATGTATAAATTATAACCACTTTGTAATATAATTCCCAATCTCATGAAAAACTACAACTATTTTTATTAATAAGTTTTGGGATCTCGAGGTTTTAATAATTGAAATTTAAATTAATTTGCGAGATCCAAAGATTTAATTATATGAATTATTATTTTGGCGATTATACAATCTCGACAGCGGTGGTTTTCTAAAACAATTGGTAAAAATAATAATTAATTGAAATTAATAAAAAAATATTTACAATTAAAACTAATTAATTTACAAAAATTTAAATAATATATAAGGTAATAAAAATCATCAAACTTTTAATAAGTGTGATTTGCAAACTGTGAGTCCAAATGAGATGAAACGAGAACCAATGGAAAGCTAGTAAGAAATCGAACACAATGAAGCAATTAGAATAGAAATATGAAGAAAATGGAAATCTCACAAAATTGTCGCACACTTAACCAAAAGAAAATATTAAAAGACGATTTAGCCAAAATTTACGAAAATGGTCCCCTTTATTATTATAAAGGTTATAAGTTAAAAATAGTCTATGATTTCACCACAACAATGACTGCACATGGGGAAGAACGAGTTATCTTTGGTTAAAAAATAATGAGTTTGATTTACCAAAGATTAAAAGTGAGGAACTCTATTAAACTGTGAGGATACATTTTGTACATTTTTAGCCAAGGCGATAAAAATCATCAAACTTCGGATAAGCGCCATTCGCAAACCGTGAGTCCAAATGAAATGAAATGAGAACCGATGGAAAGCCAGTAAGAAATCGAATGCAATGAAGCAATTAGAATAGAAATCCGAAGAAAATGTAAATCTCACAAAATTATCGCACACTTAACCAAAAGAAAATATTAAAAGACGATTTAGCCAAAATTTACGAAAATGGTCCCCTTTATTATTATAAAAGTAATAAGTTAAAAATAGTTGGGTTATGATTTCACCATAATAATAACGACACATGGGGAAGAACGTATTAACTCTTGTTAAAAAATAATGAGTTTAATTTTACCAAAGGTTAAAAGTGAGGAACTCTATTAAACCGTTAGACAGTAAAACATTTCCCATGGGTCCCATATTAATAAATCAAGCAACATAGGTTCAAAAAGATAATTACTCAAAGCAAAATGAGTCTAAAGTCATGAATCCGAGTTTTGGGGAATATTTAATATTTAAGATTACCTCATATGAGTGATAGAAGAAGGTACATATAGGGAGTTTTTTTATAAAGCATATATCCATTGATATGAATGGTCTCTGACATTGCTTCGCTGCCAGTAAGTCTAGTCAGTACTCCAACAAAGTTGTCTTTTAATGCCATACAAGCATGGTCCAGCTGCCAACAAGAGTCCATAGCCCCGACAGGTTTACTTGTATTTCCCATGCTTCCTCTTTTGATCACCCTTTTGATAAGCACATTTGTGACCTAAGTTTATGGTGTCCCTAAGTGAAAAGGGTGGGATGGCAAAAGAGACTTAAGAAAATGGATATAATTCTTCCATAATGTTGACTCCATATCATTCCCCGTGACTGTTTATTCATAGGGTTTTATAAAGTGGAGGGATGGGATGGATCCATTGAGTAAAACTCAAGGTCAATTCTTTCCTTGAAAATATGAACTACATTTCTTCGAAAGAATGCATGTTCCTCCATGGAAAATATTTAAGGTAAGAGGGCTTTAAATTCCATGAAGATATCCATTTAAGGTAAATGAAACCCATTGAAATAGACAGAGTATAAATTTCTGATATCTTCCAACCAATGTTGGGTAAGAAAAATTCCTTTTACATCAATATTGGGAATATCAAGAAAACCAGTCCATAATCAACAACAAAAGGAAAAATAAATCCAAACTGAAGCGAGAAATGAACTCATCATACTCCAAAAATGTCAAATTAGGAAAGGAAAAAAATGAAAGAAAAGTCCAAATTAAAAGACAACCCCACCAAGATTAATTATAAAAATATCTCAAAAGTAAAATAAGACTAGCATGTGTGTTCGTCCGATGTTAATATTTTAATAAATTTATCTTGTTGAATGTTGTAGCGGCTACAACCACCCTCCAAAATTTTTCCTTAGCTTCGTTTTGGAGCCTCCCTACCAACCTTTCACAGTAGCATGTCTTGCTTCGTCAAGCACATAAACTTCAGTGATTTTCTTGCAGAATGACAACCTGTCCATCAAAGCTTGTTGCATTCCCCTCACAGACTATTCCTCTGAACTTGGTCCTGCTGCAGGCTGAGCAACTCCCTCAAGAAATTGCGCAATTCTGGAGGGAAACCAACCTTCCCTTCATAAATTGCACAATCCTATTTGGCAGCCTATTGGGCTCTAGAATTGTGCAAATCTGCTAGTGAGGCTTCATCCAGAAAATTGCGCAATTCCTCCTAGCAAGGCTACTCAACCTAGGAATTGCGCAATACTGGGAAACAGTTAGCTTCTCTACCAAGAAATTGCACAAATATCTTGGGCATCCAGCCCAGCTCCCTTCACAAAATGCGCATTTTCTCCCAACAGTTGAGCAGAGTGTTGCATGCGTAGCTAAGTTGACCGGTTCCCTCCAGGACCGAGAAAAACTGACCTGCATGCATGGGCTGCTTCTCCAAAGGCAGCATGCAAAGGCATCCCTTGGTTCAGGGATCTACTTTCAGAAACTGGAGGTAGCATGCAAGGATCATTTTAGAAACCTCCCACCAAGTGTTGCTCTTCCTAGATTTGTGGAATGCGTGTCACATCGTCGATTTGATAAAAAATCATGAACCAATGCTACAGAGCTCATTCCTCACATCGACCTTGCATCTCTAACATCCCACGTTGCATCCAGGAGTCATCGGCACATTCAGCTTAGCTATTTTGGGGTAAGCCCACTTTTCATGTCTTGTGTTGCATTTTTGGCGCTTTTTGTGTTTCGATTCGTATTAATGTTGTATGCTTTATTTTAGTGAGTGCTTGCTGTCATTTTGATACATAATAGCTTGTACTAGCATCGTTTCAGTTTTCATTAACATCTCACTGCTGTCACACGCATGAAACTGTTTGTCACGAATGGTTGCCGATTCGGTGACTCGCCTCACCCTCATGCATGTTGTTTCATTTTCTGAATCTTTCATTCACTATTTGCATGCACGATCATTCACTTATGCTTACACTTGGCATCACCGTGCATTCACATTCACATTCGCTTTCAGTTGCCCGTTGGCGGGTCTGGGTAGCCCTGGCCTGGACTCTGCCTCACCAAGACAACATTGTGTAATCCTAAGAGGGAAGGCTCTATCTTCCTCTCAGGAAATGCACATTTTTGCCTAGTGATTGTCCTCCAATATTGCGTTGCACAATTTTGAGTTACAGTGACTGCGGGCTCAAAAAATTGCACACTGCAGTCACTCAGCCTACAACCATTGCTAGCTGAGATTGCGCATTGCGCAATTCTAGCAGTCAACAACCAGGTTGGATTGTGCATTGCGCAGTTCCAGCAGTCAGACAACCTGACAACTCGGATTGTGCCTTGCATAGTCTTGGTAGTCAGTCTACCAACCTCCCAATAGAAATTGTGCAATCTTCATAATCAGGCACACAGGTATGTCGCAAGTCAGTTCTTAAGTTCATTTCGGTTTTCGACTGACAAATTTCTTTCCATGAGTGTTGCCATGTCTCCAGGTATTGCAGGTGTTCATCTGCCTCTCAACAGTACAGGTACAATGGTTTCTAGGAGAGCATAGTCGAAGACACTGTTCTGAGCACACTTGGGGATGAAATCGATCAAGTGTCTATGAACTTGCCTACACACGAAGACATCAAGTTGTTTGGCAGCAACATCATAGCAAGCAACACCATGAAAAGCAGCTGAAGGCAACATATTGGATGCAACAAACGCAAGAGGAAGGTTGTTGACAACACAGAGGCGGGACAAAGTTGCAAGCTCAAGCAGATCCACTTGTGATGAAAGCAACTTTGGAGACTCAAGCGATGAGGTGACGACACGACATGAAGATTGCATGAAAATAGAGAACGGAATAGAGAAGGAGTTGCATGTGCTGAAGTAGCAACTCAAGGAAGAACAAGAGCTGCGTAGATGAGAGAATAAGTTGTAGCAGGAACATGTACAACAACCGGTGCAACATGCACTCATGGATGAAATTATGCCCGTACAAGTTAAAGATCCATCCTAACAGCTGACACAGAGCAGACATGGTGAGTAGTGCTGTTGATTGCATGAAATGGAATTCAGCAACATGCATATCATTGTGTGCACGCATGTGATCCCACCCATTAAGCACACTCATCGAGGCAAGGACAAGAAGAAATTCCAACTGGGGTTGAAATGTAGTTGAGATTTGATGCGCATGACCACCAACACACACTGGAAGATCAACATGGACACTATGCATCAGTGTGTTGTCGATTCGGCTGCACCCAAGAAGATCATGTGCATGTTAGCAGACAAGTTGGATGGAGGAGCCACACTAATGCACCCGGATGCAACAGAGGCAAGAGTTCGCTTCAACAAGATGTCACCTGGAGTGTGTGCACCCCATCACGAATGACCAAAATTGGCATCAGCTCACCACCTTCACCATCACAAGCATGTCAAAGAGTTGGTCTCACCACAACGGACCGGGTGTTAGTGATGTCTTGCATGGCTTTCTCAAGCCATTTTGTCTCACATGGGCACATGTGCATTGTCATGTAATGTCTTGTCAAGTGGAAGTTCAAGTGTCGATAGTTGGATGTAACAATCATAGAGTAGATGAAGAGTCATGAGGGTAGATGAATTGTCACAAAGGGGAATGTCAAAGGTCACCCTATCCTTTGCTATAAATAGAACCTCATAACTCATTGTAAAGGCTTTTGGTCAGCCATGCTTCCGATAAGACTATCTTGGGGAGAGCTTGGACAGTATTGTAACGAGCCTTGTCTTCTCCACTGCGCAGAGCTAGTACATCTCTTTGGAGGAGCAGGGGGTTGTGGCTGTAACATTCCATTGTTAGAACTAGTGGTTGGACATGGATGTATTGTATGACTGGAACTTACACTTCTTAATATAACAAAAGCCAATTTTCATGCATATGTTGTATTGTATTCTATGCTATCTGGTTTACTCTAAATGATATATGTATCCATTTACTTACGCATGCATGTATAGATATCTGTGTATGTATGTATGAATTTTTTCTGAAATGTGCTATTGGTTTAACCATCACTTTGGATTTCTAGCTAACTTGCCTTCCATGTTGTGATGCATCTTTGCTCGTGTGTTCCCTTCTTAACTGCGTGCTATCATAGGTTTCCAAGGGGCACACTCATCTCAACCCTCATGTGTTAGAACCTCTCATGCACCTTCCTTGGCTCACTACAGCTGTCACACCCTTGCTACCAACAGAGTTATCTTACTTGCCTCTATGTGAAATCGCAGTCAAGGCATTACCGTACGACCCACTGCTGGGACTCCTACACCAAATGGTCTAAGGTCTAATTGGGACTTCTTACCGGGGAGATCCCCTTACATGTTGGCGGGTCCAGCACCGTCAACATTTTGGCGCTAGAAGGAGGGCTAGATGACAAGCTGAGCCCTCATCATCTGTTTTAAATCTTCGCACATCTATCATGGAGTTTGTTATAGTTCGCCCTCCGAAATGTTTGTCCAACGAACATATCTTTCACGTCGAGAGGGAGTTATAGGATCACTTGTCACAACTGACATATGATGGTGAAGGCGAAGTGGCCTAGCTTGATCACTTAGATGACTTCGATGCACTTATGTAGGGCATGGAAGGTTTTGATGAAATAGAGGTCTGTTCGCTGCTCGCACACACACTTCGCGACAACTTATCATAATGGTGTGGAACACTACCTCATAACTCCGTGCACTCATTCAAGAAGTTCAACGATCTAATCGAATATGTTTTCCACCACATTGATCCTGAAGTGTTTGATAAAAAGTTGTTAAAACAACGGAAGGCCCCGCACGAATCACCTATGGAGTTTTCAGACCACTTCCGTGTATTCATGTTTGAAGCCCCAAAAAGTCAGATGAAATTTCAGTATCTCATGGACACATTCAAATACTACTTTGTCCAATCTATCCCAAGAAGAAGTTCAAGCTTAAACCCCGCTCCGCATACTTCGTTGATGGAGCTGCACAATCATAGACAGACACAGTCACTGTCACAAGTGACTGTCCTCCGTCCCCTCATCAAACAACTCCACCATTGCAGAGTGATGTGGGCGAACATGCACACACATCTGTTCAACCATCATAGATTCCTCCCAACATCGCTCCTTCCAATTTTTGCGCAGATTTGGTTGTGAGATCCATACCTCATCACATGTATTTTGTAACTCAACCTCCATATTTGAACTATGATAATCCTCTAGATGACACTGTCTTGTGTTCTTTCGTTTTAGACTCTACACCTATTTTGAACGAGGATCGATATATTGACAGAGTTGGTGTTGCACAACCAACATGTGATGGCATTCATGAAGAGCATGATTGGGAGAATGAACATCCACCGGTAGTAGAGGACCATCCCTGTCTGTCTGTACCTCTTCTGTTTTTTCCTTACCTCCTTGGGGATCCTGCCATCATTGATTTTTCATGTGTATCTCCATCCATAGAAGCACCCATTGTTTATTATTCGTAGGACACACCAGATGTCAGTCCATCATCTGAAAATGGAGAGGACTGATCCTTCTTTGAACACCCACCTGATTTTTCATCTATCATCTCTGGAACCACAGAGGATGAACATTCTTTCTTCTCATCTACCCCTCTGTGCAATTCATCAAATCATGAGGATGCCGACCAACATCCTGCATTTTCTGATCTTAGTTTTCATGATCTCTTCACCTCATCATCCAATCATGATGTTGATTCACTCTTTGTTAATCCATCTAAGCCATTGGTCTATGATGATCCATCTATCAACGAAGACGAAAGCCCCCAAATTGTTGAGGCACTTCAGCCCGAGTTGATGGTTATGTCAGGCCCTCGCTGTCCTGAGGTTGGTTTCACTTCTGATCAGGAAATTGTTCAAACATGCAAGGCTCCTCATCACTCATCTGTATACATTGAAGATCAATCTAACACTCAGATTTCACTTCCTCCACTCGAACTACACGATCCCATTGCTCATGCATTGGAGGAATCTTACTTAGCAAACACACTTATGCAACATAAGTGGTCTACCTTCCTCACGTATGCTTGCATATCACAGTCAAGAGTGTGCGTACACTTAAATTCTACATGTAGTGCCACACAACATCATGGTATGTCCACAAACTGCATGTCATGCATTTTCACTCATTTTTTTTCCATGGACGCTTGTAAGCTCCGAGTGAGTTTGTCTTCACTGTTACATCTTTCTTGTTTGTTGGTTTGCACAACTGTCTTGTTTATGAACCATGCATTCACCAACATGGGTCTACCAATGTGTCGGTGGCTGCATTGGAAGTATCAATTCACGTGAGACGACCCATGCACTGTTAGCTTAGGAGTAGGAGTAGTGTTTTCTTTTGAGTTTTTTGCTTGCATGTATGTTTGCTTCTTTCTTTATGTGTTTGTGCTTGCTTGCTTGTTTTCTTACTCACTTTCCTTTCTCTTTTGCTTTTGCTTCTACTTTGCTTTGTTGTTTGTTTGTTTTCTTGTTTTGTTCATAGGTTAGTTTCGCATGAAACCATGCACGACTCTTGAAACAAGCTGGGTAAAGTACAAGAGGCCTTGTGCAGCTATCACTACTTATTATTTATCATCGTGCCTCTGTATGAAGAACTTGTTACTTTTAGTCCATGATACGTCGATGGAAAATGTACTGTTTGAAATGAACCTTGGTGAAAACACAATGCTTACGCGCTACCTAGTGTCACCTACTCTAGTCGGTTGTTTTTGGATTAACCTTTGTCGGCTCAGTCAAGTAGACTAAGGTGAGGGGAAAAACCTTAACAGGCAAGTTAGAGGTATAATAAACTACTTCTCTGCAGGAACAAACGCTTCTGTTCTCAATAAGTAGGGATCCTACTTCTGCCTCTGAAATGAATAAGTGCTATGCACAGTTAGGAAAATGAAAAAATGAAAAAGTGAAAAAAGTTTGAAAAAAATCAAAATGGATAAGGCAAAAGAAGAGAAAGGATTCCTGCACAGAGAGGTGATGCAAGTAACTCTGCTGGGGTATTGACCAGGCTCAATGGTAGTGGGGCCATGCTTGTGTTACTATGTGACTCTGCCGGGGTACTGTCCAAGCCTGCTGGCAGCGGAGCAACACCAGTGATGAAACTAAGACTCTGATGACTATACTGCTTGTGCACAAATATACCCCTCAACCCCAATCGAAAAAACTATGTTGAATTGACTTGGAATGTGTATCAATCAACCAAGAGCTTGGCAAATACTACATCTTACAATCAAGCAGGTGTGGAAACCAAGATGAACTGAGAACTGAACAATACTTCCGAAGGTGTTAGACTTGCTTTTCACAAACAAGGTCCATTCAAAGAGCTGGAGTTCTACCAATGTGTCACCAAGTGTTGTAGCAGCTACACCCACCCTCCAAAATTTTTCCTTAGCATCATTTTAGAGCCTCCCTACCAACCTTTCACAGTAGCATGTCTTGCTTCGTTAAGCACACAAGATTCAATGATTTTCTTGTAGAATGACAGCCTGTCCATCAGATCTTGTTGCATTCCCCTCACAGGTTGTTCCTCCGGACTTGGTACTACTGTAGGCTGAGCATCTCCCTCAAGAAATTGCACAATTATGGAGGGAAACCAACCTTCCCTCCAAAAATTGTGCAATTATGTCTGGTAGCCTGCTGGTCTCTAGAATTGCGCAAATCTGCCAGTTAGGCTTCATCCAGAAAATTGCGCAATTCCTCCCAACAGGGCTGCTCAGCCTAGGAATTGTGCAATCCTGGGCAGTAGCCATTTGCTCTACCCATAAATTGCGCAAATCTCCTAGGCAGGCAACCCAGATCCCTTCTAGAAATGCACATTTTTTCCCAGCAATTGAGTGAAACTGACTTGCATGCAAGGGCTGCTTCTCCCAAGGCAGCATGCAAAGGCATCCCTTGGTTCGGGGATCTACTTTCAACAGCTGGAGGTTTCATGCAAGGATCATTTGAGAAACCTCCCACTAAGTGTCGCTCTTCCTAAATTTGTGGCATGCGCGTCACATCGTCGATTTGATCAAAACTCATGAACTGGACACTGTAGAGCTCATTCCTCACACCAACCTTGTAGCTTTAACATCCCACGTTGCATCTAGGAGTCGTTTGCACATTCAACTCAGTTGTTTTGGAGTAAGCCTGCTTTTCATGTCTTATGTTGGATTTCTGGCGCTTTTTGTGTTTCGCTTCATATGAATATTGTCTCCTTGATTTTAGTGAGCACTTGCTGTCATTTTGATACATACTAGCTTGTACTAGCACTGTTTCACTTTTCGTTAACATCTCACTGCTGTTGCATGCATGAAACTAATTTTCACGAATGGTCGCCGATTTGGTGACTCGCCGCACCCACATACATGTTGTTCCATTTTCTGAATCTTTCATTTACTATTTTCATGCATGATCATTGACTTATGCTTACACTCAACATAGCCATGCATTCACTTTCACATCCACTTTCAGTTGCTCGTCAGCAGGTCTGGGCAGCCTTGGCCCGGACTCTGCCTCACCAAGATAGCATTGCGCAATCCTGAGAGGGAAGGCTCTATCTTCCTCTTAGGAAATTTTCATTTCTACCCAGTGACTATCCTCTAGTCTTACATTGTGAAATTATGAGGGACATCGACTGCGGGCTCAGAAAATTGCGCAATGCAGTCATTGAGCCTGCAACCATTGCCAGCTAAGATTGCGCATTGCGCAATTCCAACAGTCAGCAGCCAGGTTGGACTATGCATTGTGCAGTTCCAACAATCTGTCAGCCTCCTAATAGCCTGGACTATGCCTTGTGAAGTCTTGGTAGTCAGTCTCCCAACCTCCTAGCAGAAATTTTGCAACCTTCACGATCAGTCACATAGTTATGTCACAAGTCAGTGAGCAATGTTGTTGATCGCATGCAATGGAATTCAGAAGAATGCATTCATTTTGTGCATGCATGCGATCCCACCCATTTAGCTCACTCACCAAGTCAAAGACAAGAAGCAAGTCCAACTGGGGTTGAACATATAGTTGACAGTTAAAGTGCATGACCACTAGCACACACTGGAAGATCAATACGAACACTATGCATCAGTGTGTTGCCAGTTCAGCTGCACCCAAGAAGACCATGCACATGTTAGCAGACGAGTTGGATGGAGGAGCCACACCAATGCACTCGGATGCAACAGAGGCAAGAGTTCTCTTCAACAAGATGTCGCCATGGAGCGCATGTACCCCATCACGGACAACCAATATTGGCATCAACTCACCACCTTCACCATCACAAGCATGTCAAAGTGTTGGTCTCACCACAACAGACTGAGTGTCAGTGACGTCTTGCATGGCTTGCTCAAGCCATTTTGTCTCACATGGGCACATGTGCATTGAAATGTAACATCTTGTCAAGTGGAAGTTCAAGTGTCGATAGTTGGATGTAAGATTCATAGAGTAGATGAAGCGTCATGAGGGTAGATGAATTGTCACAAAGGGGAATGTTAAGGGTCACCATACCCTTTGCTATAAATAGAAACTCATAACTCATTGTAAAGGCTTTTGGTTAGCTAAGATTCCGATAAGACTATCTTGGGGAGAGCTCGGACAGTATTGTAATGAGCCTTAGCTTCTCCATTGCGCAAAGCTAGTAGATCTCTTTGGAGGAGCAAGTGGTTGTGGCTGTAACATTCCGCTGTCAGAACTAGTGGTTGGACATGGATGTACTATATGACTGGAACTTACACTTCTTAATATAACAAGAGCCAACACGTTTTATGCATATGTTGTATTGTATTCTATGCTATCTGGTTTACTCTAAATGATATATGTATATGTTTACTTATGCATGCATGTATAGCTATCTGTGTATGTATGTATGAATCTTTATGAAATGTGTTGTTGGTTTAACCATCACTTTGGATTGCTAGCTAACTTGCCTTCGATGTTGTAATTCATCTTTGCTCATGTGTTCCCTTCTTAACTGCGTGCTATCACAGGTTTCCAAGGGGCACACTCATCTCAATCCCATGTGCTAGAACCTATCATGCACCTTCCTTGGCTCACTACAGCTGTCACACCCTTGCTACCAACAGAGTTATCTTACTTGTCTCCATGCGAAATTGCGGTAAAGGCATTACCGTACGACCCACTGCTGGGACTCCTACACCAAACGTATGAGGTCTAATTGGGACCTATTACCGGGGAGATCCCCTTACATGTTGGCGGGTCCAACACCGTCAAAATTGAGTTATAAGCAATTAGGCCCTTAAACTGTAAAGTGAATAACAATGATGAGGTGAAATTAAGCCAAAAGAGAAGTTTTTTCCCTTTGCAATTTTTTCTGGTTTCATAAGAACATATTAACAATTTTCTAATAAAATCAATGCTTGTGAAAAAATTTCAAACACTCCCCAATTTAGTTGACTTGATAAACATTATTACTGCTCGTCCAAAACTCAAAAGCAAACAACAACAAAAAATGAGTGTCAAATATGAGCTGGCAGAGGTCTGAAAAAGTTCGTGAAGACTTGCAAAACAGAGTTTAAGATCAACAAAACTAAAAACAAAGCTGAAACAAAAATGTAAAGAAATGGAAATGGATGAAAGTGGGTATATGAAACTTATCATTTGAATATTTTTGTTAAAAATTACCTAAAAAATGACGATTTTCTCCAACAAAAGATAACCTCTTCTTTTGATTTGGAATTAAAAGCATAAATAATTTGCATTCTTTGAAGTTTTCATTGGAAAAAAACATTACTTATTCAATCTAAACTAAAGAGAGAAGTAAAGCTAAGAAAACAAATGATTCATGCTCAAGGAATTTGAAGTAAATAAAATTCATCAAAAATGAAAATGAAAATGTGCTTCTCTATGAGTTACAGTGGCAACTGTTCTCTTTGTATTTCATATTTCATGTCAACTCCAAGGTTTACATAAACTCTCAAAAATCAAGATCAAGTCCCAACCTATGTCACTCTTATGTGTATATGCAGAGGACTTGAACTTTGTATAATAAATATGGAGTGGTATATCAAAAATAAGAAAACCATAAGAGAATTCAAACATAAATTGAGCATGATCCATGTTACGCAACATTTTGTCACTGTCCCTGTGCTCCCTATTCCATGATCCTAGAGGACCTCTACAGTGAAACCTACATGCTTTCCCTTCATGAAGAAATACCCATTGTGTCCCTCTTCATGAGCAAAACAATTCTCTTTTGCTTCATTTTTCCCAAATCTTCTATTTTTCCCAGTTTACAAGACCGACGCTAATGACCCATGTCCTCCTCGCACCGATATGCAGGGATTACAAATATCCTGAGCGCTGACCGGAGCGGCTGAGCCTTTTTCTAGTCACGCTGGTTCTCTTTTGGAAAGTTTTCTAAATAAGGAGCCGAAGCTTCCAACTCTAGAAGCTTCGTAATGGAAGTCTGATAAATGGTTAGGCCAGATGGAGTCGAGGAGGTCAGTTTGGGATCCTTTCCCCTATTAGGATGGAACTAATCCAAGAGATAAGGCCTTCTCCCATGAGAAGAGGAACCATCTCCCCTCCATCCAAGCTCTATAAACCTCTCTTTTTCCCAAATGCAAGCTAGCTTGTAGTTCTAATTAGGGCCTGGTTAAAGTTTTGATTTTGGAGTAATCAACAAGTTATTCATAGTTGTAGCTCTCTAGTTGTGCGTGAGGGAGAAGTGTGAATTTGGTTTAGTGTGAAGACTAAAGGCAAGAGCCTTAAAACTACCATTGTTGAGGCCATCATAGAATGCTAACAGAAGTGTGGGAACCCGGATTTGTCGGAGGAGAATAGCAATGCCAAGACAATGATTGTAATCTCTTCTTGATTTAATATATATTTAACTATCAATTGATTTCCTACATAATATGTCATCTCACATGTTTACGTCTTAATGTTTCTTGACTTGTTAAGTAGTTTGAATACAATTTGTCGATTATCACGGTTGTTGTTTGCTTTTGTTTACTTGCTTAAGGTGCTTGAAGAAGGAAAAGGGAAAGTTGGTGTGAGCAAGCAAGTTCATCACTAAATGGGATAAGCGTACTAAGAGGTAGGCCCTATTAATTGGTTCTAACATAAGGAAATCTTCCATAGAATGTCAGATAAAGGAGAGCCCATCCATGCAGCTATTGCTCTAAACACACTTCCTGTCAACAAACCTTTCAATCCTCCATGGAAGGTTAGATTCCCTTGCAAGCTGTGTAAGGATGACCATCTCCTTTGAGACAGTCCTGGCGTCCCTAGAGTCTTAGAGGCATGGTCTCAAGACCTGAATCGACCATCCCCGTCAACCTCTGGAGATCATATCAATGCTACACCTTCAATTAACAATGCTAAGAAGAAAGGGAAGGTTAGATTCCCATGTAGGTTATGTGAAGGAGAGCATCTTCTTCACCTTTGTCCTCTTATGGATAAAGCTTCCAAAGTTTTGGAAAACATAGCAGCTCCTCAACCCCAACTTCCTATTGGTTATCAGAAGCTTTCCTCTAATCCTCTCCTGGTTGGTAAAGAGATTGACTTGGATCTATCTCTTGTTCATCCTGCTCTTCCTCAACGAGACTCTCATGTGTCTGTTCTCGACCAACCATTGGTTGAAAAGAGTGTCGACTTAGTCCCGCCACCAGTTGATCACTCTGTTCCAGAAGAGAGTGGTGATCATACTTCTCACGTTCTTCTCGTCTCCTCATATTCTCATGAAACGAAGAGTGACCTTCCCATCTTGGTTGTTCAGGAGAGTCCTTCTACTATTCCTACAAAGCATGGAGGAAATCATATGATACTGCCACCGAGTAGTTCTATCGTCTCCTTTGATTAGAGTCAATTGACTGCTTTCCGCCTTCCATCTTATGTGCCTTTCCAGATCATAGTAAAAGCCTATAATATGGTAGTAGATGGCACTATATTAGAAGAAGGTGCATCTGTTAGCATCATGTCTTCTACTACTTGGTAGGCTTTGGGTTCCCCATAGCTTGTGCCTGTCACCCAGAATCTATTGGCTTTCAACGGAGGAACCAGTAAGCCCTTAGGGATCCTTCCGAAGTTCCCTATTACTTTGGGAGGAAGGACCGTCTATATAGACGCGATGGTAGTCCAAGGTCCCTTAGATTTCAATCTTCTCCTTGGATGTGACTATGTTTATGTCATGGGAGCTCTTGTTTCTTCACTTTTCTGTGTGGTTTGTTTTCCGCATGAAGGGAGAATTGTGACTATTGATCAACTGTTGTTCATTGGTCACCAGGTGCCTCCTTTGCAACCATCGTCCCTTCTCGGCTCTTGTTTGCAAGCAGTACCTTCCTCGACACAGGTCAATTATGTGGCTACCCATTCTATCTCCACATATGTTGATGATCACACAGATGGTATAGTACATTATGTACTGGGGGCATTAGAACCCGATCTGTCTATGGTACCAATTGATATGTATTCCTCCCAGAGCGTGGTTCTTCTGTCTAGTGAAGACCTCTTAGGAGCCATGTTCTCGTATGGTTCATGAATAGATGTGATGAGGATAGTTCTTGGTCTTCTGTTAACCTCGTTAAAAAATGAAACAAGGGATGAGCATAGTTCCTTGTCTTGCGGCAAGCTCGTTAAAAAATGAATCAAGATGTCTGAGGATAGTTTGTTCCTATATCAAATGATCCAAATGGATCCTAGAAAACCCTCTAAGTCTTCAAAGTCTTCTAGATATCAAAACTATCGAAAAATAAGAACTATTAGAAATGGTGGATAACACTATCAGGAGTGAATAACACGAAGAAATGACAAAAAAAACAGAGTATCGACGGTTTAAACAAATTTGCACAGGAGCCGTTGGATCTGGTCGATCAACGGTTCAGATCCGATCGACATATCGCAATCGGCTAAGGCATAAGGAGGCTATCAGAGGCGACCATATAAATGTTGTGATAGTGATCAGCGGGGTCAACGAGGACCATTGATCAAGCGCGCAGATTGACGGCCCATGTTAACCTACCATATTGCATTGACAGATTAAAAGGGAGCACTTACAATGGCCCGGGGACTATGCGATGTGCGATTGCGATATGTATCACATCGCAATATCACGTCAGAGCATTACAAAGGAGCGGGGCCGATAACAAACGCGACTTGTGATAGCCAGACCCGATAAGGTCACAAATGATATTTTATATATTTTGAGATCTAGAAAACAACATTTTCCTGTGTATTTTGCATTTTCGCTAAAATGAATGAAATACAAAGGAAATGCGCCGATGAGATGAAACCATACCCGAAAGGGTTTATTAATGCAGTTGTATATTATTTCAAGTTTGATATGAGCCATTTTGTGGGATTTTCAATGTTTTAATATATTTTTCAAATACAAAGGGAAACCACGAAACGAGTGGGATTTTGGGTGGGCCGTAGGCGGTAAGTGGTTTTGGTTGGGCTCTGCTCGAGCCCATACACTGGATGCCACATAGCTAGGCATCGGAGAGAGAAAAACCACCCTTTTTAGGTGGTAACCCCCTTATGCATGAGCCACCCGAAATGAATCTCAACCGTTGGATCTGTATCACTCAGATCAACGATGGAGATGTGATAAGTGATATAAAGGTGGAATCGATAGGAGTATCGAGTGAATTTAAGGATATTTGAAGTCCGATAAACAACAGTTTGGTGAATTTTTCTGCGTTTTTAACATATTTCTCTGTGTAAACAGAGAACGCTATTTTTGGGGATTTCAAAGGCTCGATGGTCCCTTCCATTGGAGAACAAGTGGCCACCTTCCCTAAAGACGTTATGACATGATTGCTAACACTCAGAAGGGGATTCGAGCAGATAGAGGCCAGGAGCTAGAGAGCTCGTGAAGGGGAAACGAACAGATAATGCTAATTAGCTTTAAAGCCACAGACTGACAGAAGACAGAGACAAGTAGTGTTGAGACAGAGAGAAAATAGAGACAGAGAGCGAGTCTGTGTACTTAGAGAGACTTGAGGGATTCAAGAAAACTCTTGCTATTGTATCTGTTGTGTTGAGACTCAACTTGAGCTCGCACTTTGTAAAACTCTGCTCTTGAAGACATAATAGAGAGGTCACCACTGAAGGCTGGACTAGGAGACATAGCCCAAGAGTTTTGGGTGAACTCCATATTAAACTTGCTGTGTTTATGTGTGTTTGTCTATTATGTTTCTCTAACTTCTTCCTTGTCTATGTTATTCACAATCTTATCGATCCATTGCACTAAGTAATGTAGGAAAAACGATGCACATGAGTCTATAATATCTTAATAATTGTCTAAGATCTCATTATCAGATCAAGTGGTATTAGAGCTTTAGGTTTGGTAAGTTTAGACAAGCTTGTGCTGGATTGTTTAATGCTAACTAGGTTAAAGATCAAACTAGGAGAAGGAGAGCTTGTTGAGACTAATCCAGAAATTGGAAGAGTCTATCCTCGGAGGAAAATGGCAGAAGAGATTCCATTGGGATCAGAACCTCAGTTCATGGACAGTTTCATGACCATGAGATCCATGGTGGAAGAAATGTATCGAGAATTTAAGAAAGGCCGAGGTGAAAGCCCTTCATTATCTTAAACAGGAAAAGGAGTAGAGGAACCTCTTCTATTTGCCCATTCAGAAAGCAAAGGGAAAGGGGAAGATCCTCCTCCATCAACACATCCTTCTAGCCCTGAAAATAAAAAGAAGAAAACATCTTTGATTAAATTAGATGTAAAGTTTGATTTTCCAATCTATGATGGATAATTAAATGCAGAAAAGATAGATAACTAGATTAGACAGATTGATGTGTATTGCAGGGTGCAGAACATCAATTTAGAAAGGAGAAAAGTTCAGTTGGCTAGCCTTCACCTTGGAGGAACTACCCTAGTGTGGTGGGAAGGGAGGACACAAGCTAATTTGAAGAAGCATGGTAAAATTCTCTCTACCTGGAGTGAATTTATTTCCGCCATTAAAAAAAAATTCTATCCACTAGCTTATATGCAACAAACTATGATGAGTTGGCAAACTCTTCACCAATTAAAGGGGCAAAGTGTACAAAGCTATACCCAAGAATTTAGAAAAAGAGCTTTAATTCTAGGCATTTCTCTAGACTCACCTGAAACTTTGTTGAAGTATATAGGTGGTATGCATAGCTATTTGAGGCACGCCATTCTCATGTTTAACCCTACTAGCATAGATGAGGTATTAGTTCAGGCTACACATCTAGAGGCTAGAGGCAAGAATGTGAACCTAGAGACTGGGGATCATCAAAACCCACTGCAAGCAAGAACACGGAAAAGAGGAAGCAGAAATGGAAGGAGAGGAAAGCAAACATTGTACAGAAAGACAAACCTTCATGCACTCATTGCAAGAAGGATGGACACGATGATGAACACTGCTGGTCTTAGCATCTGGAGCTGAAACCCAAGAAGTTCGGTGGTAAGAAGAAGAATATTGGTGCTGCTATTCAAAAAGACTTGGGGTCAGAGTCAGGTGATGAAACAACAGTCACAACCACAGGCATAAAAGGTAAAAATTCTGAAGCATCTACAAGTAATTCTACACAATCTATTGATAATGAACATAATGATAGGAAAAGACATGAGCATTTTCATATTAGAGTTATTTCCAAGCACCAAAAGATTGATACTTTATTTGATAGTGGTTCAAAAATAAACTTGATTTCTGAAACAATTGTAAAGAAGTTTGGCTTACAAACAACACCTCATAAGAAGCCATATCCATTAGGTTGGGTATGTGATAAAGCAAAGCTACAAGTGACTAGACAATGTAAACTTAGGTTTGCTATTGGGTCAAATTTTGTAGATGAGGTTGAGTTAGATATAGTTCCCTTGGATATATGTGGTGTTGTTTTAGGAAGTCCTTACTTGTATGATAGAAAATCCATTTTCTATAGAACTGAAAATAAGTATCAACTCATAAAAGATGGAATAGAATATATTGTAAGAGCTCATCAGCTCAAAATAACTACACTGTCATTAACTCAGGGCAGATGAAAAGAATTGTAAATTCATGCAAGCAATTTTTACTAATGGTTGTAAAGGAAAAGAACCCTGATAAAACCAATGTATTTGAAGGTTGTGATGCTAAACAGAAAGCTGATTTAGAAAAAGTTGTTTCAGAATATGATATCTTATTTCAAGAACCTAAAGGTCTACCACCCAAAAGGGAAATAGTACATGATATTCATTTGCAGCAAGATGCTCCATTGCCTAACATTGGAATGTATAGGTTATTGGCTTTAGAGTGTAGAGATCAAGAAGCAGGTACAGGAGATGCTCGATAAAGGGTTCATAAAACCAAGCACATCACCATGTGGATCTCCAATTGTGTTGGTGAGAAAGAAAGATGGTTCATGGAGGATGTGCATTGATTACAGAGCACTGAATAAAATAACGATCAAGAATCGTAATCCTCTTCCTCGCATTGATGATCTATTAGATCAACTGAAAGAATTTTTTTACTTTTCCAGTTGGACTTGCGTAGTGGCTATCATCAGGTCAGAGTAACAGAACAAGATGCATGGAAGACTGCTTTCAAAACAAAGCGAGGGTTGTATGAATGGCTGGTTATGCCTTTTGGCTTAACTAATGCTCCTGCCACTTTCATGAGAGTTATGAATGATGTAATCCTACCTTTTATTGATGATTTTGTAATTGTATATTTAGATGACATTCTTGTTTTCAATAAAACATGGGAAGAACATTTGAAGCATGTAAAACAAACTCTAGATGTTTTGAAAAAAGAAAATCTCTATGTGAAGTTATCAAAATGTGAATTTGGAAAAACATCTTTAAATTATTTGGGTCATATTGTAGGGGGTGGTGAATTGAAGTTAGATCCCTCTAAGGTTGAAGTCATTATGAACTGGCCTAAACCCAAATCTGCTACAAAAGTTAGGAGTTTCCTAGGAGCAGCACAATATTGGAGAAAGTTTATTGCTAAATCTTCCTTGATTGCAGCTCCCTTACATGCTTTAACAGGATTGAGCAAGGTGTTTCAATGGGGAGGCAAATAGCAGAAAGCTTTCGACACCTTGAAAGAAAAAAATAGTACATCACCAGTACTAGCATTGCGAGAAAAAGACCATTTTAGATTGAAACAGATGCCAGTGAATATGCCATGGGAGTAGTGTTGATGCAACACGGTAAACCCATATTATCATTCTGAGACATTTAATTCTGCAGTAGTTAATTATCCCACATATGATAAAGAATTGTATGCATTAATGCAGAGTGTGAAAAATTGGAAACATTACCTATTGGGCAAAGAAACAATTATACATACAGATCATCAACCGCTTCAATATTTTCACTCACAAACTAAATTGAAACAATCAAGACATTATAGGTGGATGGGTTTTCTACAACAGTTTCATCTTGTCATCAGATATAAGAAGGGCATACACAATAAAGTTGCAGATATGTTATCAAGACCAATCATAAATGCATCTACTATACTTAAACATAACTTAGTATTGCATGAAAGCTACATTGAATAATATGCTCAAAATGTAGATTTTAAAGATGTATATGCAACTTTAAGTCATGGAAAACAGGTAGAAGAATTGGATTATCATGTTAAGGACCAAATCTTATATCATTTGGGAAATTTATGAATTCCTCAAACTAAAAGAGTTAACATAATCCAAGAAGCACATACTTCTCTAATCTTAGGTCATTTTGGTGTAAGTAAAACAGTTACACAGCTGCAAAGGTTCTGTTATTGGCCAAGAATGCATGAAATAGTTTCTAGATATATTAAAGGGTGTAACATGTGTGCTAAAAGCAAGCCCAACAATAGAAAACTAGGCTTGTGCACTCCACTTCCAGTTTCTTCTCATCCCGAGGAAAGTATTTCCATGGAATTTGTTGGGGGATTGCCAAAATCTAGAAAAGGTCATGACTATTTATATGTTATTGTGGACAGGTTCAACAAAATGTGTATTTTAATACCTTGTAACAAGCAGATTACAACTGAACAAACAACAAAGTTGTTCTTTCAGCATGTATGGGTTCATTTTGGGTCACCCACTTCCATTGTATCTGATCGAGATTCCCGATTTGTTGGGAAGTTTTGGTCAAGTCTTTGGGAACTGATGGACACCAGACTAAAGAAGAGCACATCCTTTCATCCACAAACAGATGGCCAAACAGAGGTGGTCAACATGAAAGTAATCCAGTTGCTCAAGGGCTATTGCAACAAGCATCCCAAGCTTTGGGATGAACATTTATGTTATGTGCAACATGCTTACAACTGTGCTAAACACTCTTCTACATAGAGATCTCCTTTTGAGACTTGTTTTGGTTTTACACCAAGGTCTCCCTTGGATTTTGTCTTTAGTAAAGACATAGTAGTTGATGGACACAGTGATGTGGACAAAGCAACCAAGTTCATTGAACAGATCCAAGAAATTCACCAGGTAGTGCAGGAACAACTGGAAAGAAGCCAGGCCAAGTAAAAGGAAAGGCATGATAAGCATCGAATTGAGCATAGCTTCCAAGTTGGTGATCAAGTCTGGCTGTACATCAACAAAGATAGAATGCAAGGTGAAGGTAAGAAGATGAAGCCAATAAGGTATGGGCCTTTTAAGATACTTGAGAAAATTGGTGAGAACACTTTTTGCCTTGATTTGCTAGCTTGCATGCACATCTATTCAGTAGTTAATATAGAGAACTTGAGATTGTTTGAACCTTCATTGATTGAAAATCCTGAAGAGAAAAGTCAGTTGCCTTCTATTGATGATTTGTTGCCTGAATGTTGCAGGAAGATATAGTTCTAGATAGGAAGGTGAGAACTACACGTAGAGGGGATGTTGAGTACCTAAGAATGAGACTCAAGGGTTCAAAACCAAGCAGCGCAAGATGGATAGAGATTGGAAAAGTGAGGAAGCTATATCCTCACTTGATTGATGCTTAAAAACCAACTTTTGGTGGTCCAAAAGCTTTTTCAGTGGGAAGGCGTGATCCAAATGGATCCTAGAAAACCCTTTAAGTCTTCAAATTCTTCTAGATATCAAAACTATCACAAAAGAAGAACTCTTAGAAATGGCAGATAACACTATCAGGAGTGAAAAACATGAAGAAATGACCAAAAAAATAGAGTATTGGCGGTTTAAACAACTTTGCACAGGAGCCGTCGGGTTTGGCCAATCAACGGTCCAAATCCGAACGGCATATTGTAATCAGTGAAGGCAGGCGGAGGCTATCAGAAGTGACCATATAAATGTTGCAATAGAAATCAACGGGCTCAACGAGGACCATCGATTAAGCACGCAGATCGATAGCCCAGGTTAACCTGCCATATCGCATAGGCATATTACAAGGGAGCGCTTACAACGGCCTAGGGACTATGCGTTGTGCGATTGCGATATATATCGCATCACAATATTGCACTAGAGCATTACAAAAGAGCGGGGCCAATAACAAACGCGACTTGCGATAGCCAGACCTGACAAGGTTACAAATGATATTTTGTATATTTCGGGATCCAGAAAACAACATTTTCCTGTGTATTTCGCATATATGCTAAAATGAATGAAATACAAAGGAAATATGCCAATGCGATGAAACTGCACCTGAAAGGCTTTATTAATGCAGTTGTATATTATTTCAAGTCTGATATGAGCCATTTTGCGGGATTTTCAATGTTTTAATATATTTTTCAAATACAAAGGGAAACCATGGAATGAGCGGGATTTCGGGTGGGTCGTAGGCGGTAAGTGGTTTTGGTCGGGCTCCGCTCGAACCCATACACTGGCTACCACGTGGCCAGGCACCAAAGAGAGAAAACCACCCTTTTCAGGTGGTTAACCCCCGTACACATGAGCCACCTGAAATGAATCTCAACCGTTGGATCTAGATCACTCAGATCAACGGTGGAGATGCGATAAGCGATATAAAGGTGGACCCGGTAGGAGTATAGAGCAGATTTAAGGATATTTGAAGTCTGATAAATGATAGTTTGGTAAATTTTCCTGTGTTTTTAGTGTATTTCTCTATGTAAACAGAGAACCCTATTTTTGGGGATTTCAAAGGCCCGATGGTCCCTTTCGTTGTAGAACAGGTGGCCACCTTCCCTGAAGACATTATGAAATGATTGCTAATGCTCGGAAGGGGATTCAAGCGGACAGAGGTTGGGAGCCAAAGAGCCCAAGAAGGGGAAACGAACAGACATCGCTGATTGGCTTTAAAGCCACACACTGATAGAAAACAGAGACAAGTAGTGCTGAGACAAAGAGAAAACAGAGACAGAGAGCGAGTATGTGTACTCAGAGAGACTTGAGGGATTCAAGAAAACTCTTGCTATTGTATCTGTTGTGTTGAGACTCAACTTGAGCTCACACTTTGTAAAACTCTGCTCTTGAAGACATAATAGAGAGGTCACCACTAAAGGCTGGACCAGGAGATGTAGCCCAAGAGTTTTGGGTGAACTCAATATTAAACTTGCTGTGTTTATGTGTATTTGTCTATTATGTTTCTCTAACTGCTTCCTTGTCTATGTTATTCACAATCTTATCGATCCATTACACTAAGTAATGTGGGAAAATCCATGCACATGAGTCTGTAATATCTTAATAATTAGCTAAGATCTCATCAGATCATCAACCTCGTTAAAAAATGAAACAACCCCCTTTTCAAAATCGATTCTTTGATTCAGATCTCGTAAAATCCTAGTCGAATCTTTCCTGGATATCGAAAGTGAACCTTCATTCCATTCACCTAGTTGAATGAAATGAAGTTTGGGGGGCATGTACCTCGAATTGAGTCATTATGGTGGGGGCATGAAAACTTATCTCAAGCATAGTTTTTCATTTCAAACTTGTGTAAAAATGAAACTAAATCCAAGAAGAGTTCTCCATGGTTCAAGCTTGTGTAAAAATGAACCCATGCCCGATTTACATCTCGTGATTGTCATTTTAATCAGCTGATTTCTACTATATGAGCCTTGGTTGTTTTATTCCATTGCCAGCATCTCTTTGGCCAATCACATGCTTTCACTTGGTTGTTTTTTTATTTCCTGAGGAACTGCAGCAATAAGTGGTTTTATTAGCCAACCACTTGACCATTACGTGTTTTGAGCAGTGCCTCCATTGTCGGAACCAGTTGCTACCCTTTATACCACTCGTTCCTCCAGGACGAGTCACCTTTAAGCTCTTTTCTGACTCTTACAAGATGAAAAGATCACCGAGTATTTTTCCCTTTTTGACTCGTAAAAGAGAATAAAAATGGGGGGTCTACTTTCAAGCTCTTTTCTGACTCTTTAAACATGAAACTATTGTCGAGCTCTTGTCGTTTTGAATTTGTTAAAGGCTGTGAAATGTCGTGCACCTAGTATACGTTTACCCCTTTTTCGAGATGGGATGCAATATTTACGAAAATGGTACTCCTTAACTGAAATGGTCAAGCAGTTCTCTCAAGTATCGTTTTCTACCTTTTCGGGCTCGAGAGACACAAATGTACAAAAAGGGACCATTGTGGAGTTTTCTTTTCTGTATCTTTTTCAAACTCTCTAAACATGAAAAAGATACCGAGTTACACCTTTGTCGGACTCATAAAAATATTAAACGACATCGGATTCATCACCATGACGAACATGAGCATCTCCTTCCTAAGGCTCATTAAAATTACTAGGTCGGATCTGTGCGAAGGATGAACTTACAGTGCAAGCATATGCTATCCCCTTCAAGCTTGCGATAAAAAATAACTGGGCTACCTGCCAGCAATGGCAGGGGAAAATTTAGAAATTCTATCAATTGTGTCTGCAACTTACTCTTGAATATGACACTTTTTGCTTCGTGTTGGGTTGGGATATACTCACTTCATGTTCAATCTTCCTGGTTTGGGCCATTCTTTTTTGCCTTCCATTTGGTCTCTGCCACATCATCATGACCATCGATCCTATGGATCCGAAAGCTGCCAAACTCTGAGTCGTATCGTCGATATGTTCCAGAGTTTTCCTTCTACAGTTAGACTTACCCTTGATTCTCTGTATCATCCAAAATCACTTTTCATCCCTTTGTCTCATGTCAATGATGTGGGATACATCATGGCCCTCCTTCAACATGGTCACTTCCTATCGACTTCAGCTCATTATCCAAGAAGTTGACCGGGAGACTAGCTTCCAGTACCTTAGAGCTTGCATGCCCTAATGGCAAGTTCTTTTCACTCGAAGACAGGTTCACATCATTGGCTTCAATCGGGTGATTTCACGAGTGTTCGACTTTAGTTACTTTATTCACATTCTGTGAGTTGTGCTAATAGTACCTTGAGAACCATTGTCATTATTGGTGGCTTATCTCACGCTTGTTAACAATTTACATCATTGACTATTAATCAAGCGATTTTCTAGCATGTTCGACATCAACACATCTATTCACATGTTAGAATCTGTACTTTGATCGGGTCATGTTGGAGCGCAAGATCTTGTGCTCAGATTAAAAAAGTCTGAGTTGCAAGGCAGTGTGACATGATTGTGATGATATGAATGTCTCTTTCAGATGGGTGGCTGCGACCATACCATGAGTTGTCATATGTGATCCTTCTCATTATTGGATGGTTGTGACCATACCTTGGTTTCGATATGATCTTCTTTATCGGATGGTTGTGCCCATACCTGGATCCATTTACATGATCATTCTATGTATTGTTGTGTCCATGCCGTGCTTCATGTATCATTTGATAGAGTTTTTAGTTATGTATATGTATCTATACTTTCTTGTAGGTTTTTCGACAGTAGACTCTAGTTCCCTACATTGATTCATAAAGCATTTCAGCCCTCACCTAGTTCAGCCTTCACGCTTTAGGGGGCATCTGTTACACAACATTTTGTCACTGTCCCTATGCTCCCCGTTCCATGATCCTGGAGGACATCTATAGTGAACGCTACATGCTTTCCCTTCATGAAGAAACTCCCATTGTGTCCCTCTTCATGAGCAGAACAATTCCCTTTTGCATCATTTTCCAAAAATCTTCTGTTTTTCCCACTTTGCAAGATCGACGCTAATGACCCATGTCCTCCTTGTGCCAATATGCAGGGACTACAACTGTCCCTAGCACTGACCAAAGTTATTGAGCCTTTTTCCAGTCACACCAGTCCTCTTTTGGAAAGTTTTTTAAATAAGGAGCCGAAGTTTCCAGCTCTAGAAGCTTCGTAACAGAAGTCTGGTAAATGGTTAGGCTGGATGGAGTCAAGGAGGTAAGTTTGGGATCCTTTCCCCTATTAGGATGGAACTAATCCAAGAGGTAAGGCCTTCTCCCATGAGAAGAGGAACCATCTCCCCTTCATCCAAGTTATATAAACCTCTCTTTTTCCAAAGCACAAGCTAACTTGTAGTTCTAATTAGGCCCTGGTTGAAGTTTTTATTTTGGAGTAATCAACAAGTTATTCATAGTTGTAGCTCTCTAGTTGTGTGTGAGGGAGAAGTGTGAATTTGGTTTAGTGTGAAGACTAAATGGAAGAGCCTTAAAACTACCATTGTTGAGGCCATCATGGAATGCTAATGGAAGTGTGTGGGAACCTGGATTTGTTGAAGGAGAACAACAACGTCAAGACAACGGTTGTAATCTCTTCTTGATTTAATATATATGCAACTATCGATTGATTTCCTACATAATATGTCATCTCACATGTTTATGGCTTAATGTTTCTTGACTTGTTAAGTAGGTTGAATACAATTTTTCTATTATCACGGTTGTTTTTTGTTGTTGTTTACTTGTTTTAGGTGCTCGAAGAAGGAAACAAGAGTTAGCTGGAGCGAGCAAGCAAGTTCATCACCAAACGGGATAAGCGTACTAATAGGTAGGCCCTCTTAATTGGTTATAACATAAGGAAACATTCCATAGAATGTCTTATTTGTGGCTAGACCCTCTCTCGAGCTAGAGGAGTTGTTTGTGTCCACACTTAGAATTTACCTTCACCACAATCCATTACCTTTGTGTGTTCCAAATTTTCTTACCAATTGGTTGTATTGTTAAAATCGCTGTTCAAGAATGCCTTGAAAAGAAAACAAGGATGCACACTAAAAATGAACGGGATGATGAGATGAGCATTCAATAGTGAGACAAAGACAAAAACTTGAGCAATGCACTGGTGATGAACTTTTCATTAGCCAGGAAGATTGACGTGAAGAGTAAAAAGAGGCCCAAATATACATGCAAGGATGTATGTCCAATGAAGCCACAACAATAAGATCCTTGTGCACACATCATGAAGAATGAATATCCTTGAAGTCACTTAGTCATCCTGAGAAATGAATGCTTGGGTTTGATGAAATTACAATTGAAAATACATCCAAGTTCTCGAATATCAAGGTAACATGGAAGTTAGGATTGAATAAAATAAAGAGAGGACTCCATGTGGTTATGACAAATAAGCTAGATTTTCAAATAATGAATGAGTTAACCAGAGGCCTACGAGATTACATTAATCTGATATCCAAAGCTTTCAAGGTATTGAGAGAGCTCAGTATAAAGGGAAATGGGAATATGGGAAGAGAAATCTCTTAAGTTTTTTAAATAAGTTTTCGAGAAAAGGAATCCAAGATCAATAAATATGCAAGGAGGAATAGAATCATGTATCGGAAACATCAGAAACCATTTTGTGATTTAAATCATCTTATGATATTCCAAGATCATGAGGTCTGAGCAAAGACAATGAAGTGGGGACCATTTTATTAATCAAGCATAATGAGCGTGACAATTAAGGAAAAGGCCATGTGGATCTCGGGCTAAAAATCTCGGAATACATTTAAAAATGTTTTCGATAAATATGTTTCTGAGGTTCTGAGGTACTGAGTTCTCTAATGATAAATCTCAAAAAATAAAAGTACTTATGATATAATAAAGACTCGAGAATCTGATAATCCTGAAGGTCTGAAGTCTCGAGGGAAACATCTCGGAAAGGTTATTCTCTTAAAAATGAAATGAAAATAAAATGACCGAGATTCTGATATTTACAAGATAAAGAATCTAAATAATCTTGGGAGGAATAAATGTGACTAAGCTTAATGTAAGATGAATGAGTGCAATGTAGAGGCTCAAATCAACTCGGTCGATGTAAGATTCAGAATGGGTAGAGGTAAAATCCTGGATAGTATCATTTTATAACTGTTGCAATATTTTTCCATTTTCCTTTGCTTGTAGGCTCTTTGATTAATTTTAACATTTAAAATGTGAGAAACAATTTTGAAAAAGAAAGAGTCCAACATTCTGTTTTAGCTGCATAAAGGAGAAAATGAAAAATGTTTATTGACTCCCCTTATGTATTTGTAAAGAAAAATAAGAAGCATTAATGCAAAGAAAAAATCAAAAGTGTTTCTTATGAGAAAGAAGATACTCCCTTAAACATGTTTGTGACTTTAAATATGCTAGTTTCTTTTTTATTTCTAAAGCTAATAAAATTTTCTAAAAAAAAAAAATTAAATCTCCAAATCAAGCTAATGAAGACCTGCAAAAGAAGCAAAAAAGAAGAAGAAGTAAACTATGAAAAAGATAAAATTAACAATAGATGAATATGAACATGTCTATGCATACCTAGAAGAGTCTAATTGTAAGTTTACCTTATAAATATTGATATTCTCCCATTAATTATCTTCGATTTTGTATATGTTCCAACATCATCTACTTATTTAATTTAAATTAACTACTAAGTAATGAGCTATTGATTTATATCCACTTCATATTGAGGAACAAAAGTGGTGAATGGGATAATTTAGCAATGCTTGAGAAATCATTATTTCAAAAGTGCCTAGTTGTAATGGAGCAAGATAAAAAAGTGCACTATAAACATAAATATGATCTAGAAATATTAGATGGTAAATATGTTCTGAGCCACTCTTTACCGAAAGTCAAGTGAATATTAAGGTAAATGCATAGGCTTCATTACTATCTTATTGAAAAATATGCAATATTGAAATAAATACAAACAGGAAAGGAATATAAATATAAAATAATCTATTACTAATCCTAATCTAAAGAGAAGACCAAAATTAGATGAAATCATACTTCCAATATAACCATTCCAACAATTTATTTCCAACATGTATGCACATGTCAAATATCAATAAAGAAAATACAATTATAATTAAACCAACAAAAATAAATCTGAATGCAGTATGTACACTTATTGCTAACATATTACAAAAAGAAGCTTATTTGCAATCAACTCTTGTATATTTTCCTCCAACCAAATCTCTGTGGGATCATAAAAATATGGATGGGTAGTTGATAGAGAATGTAAGAGGTTAATTGAAAGAGAGGTTCAACAAACATTAGTGTTATGTACATAAAACAAGTCATTAGCGATCTTCAGTAGAACTAAATATTCCAAACAACTTCCAATCGTATCAATGAAATTTAGATGGAAGCTTAATGAATCTACTAAAATATCATTGGTTAAATTAATAGGCTAGACATATTGGATCAGTAAACTCAAAAGCGATGATTCATGTAGAAAATGCACTCTACAAGGAAAAGTAAGATGATAAGATATGGCCATCCTATGGAATTGGAAGATCAAAAGCTCTTGATGATCACGATCTATATCTTGTGGTTTATTTTCACATTATAGCAATGCACATTGAAAATTTTGGATATTTAGTTGGTCAATATTGTAACAAACCTCCTCCCACATCTACCCAAGCAACCGGCTAGCTGGGGTAAACATGCGACGAGAGGCTACGATGATTGGATTTGACCTCCTAAGTGACCTTAAGGAAGTGGAATTGATGGAAACATAACACACATACATTCAACATCAACTTCAGGACCCTCAGGAACCAATCCAACACTTAAGACAACTTGCCCTTAGGTCCCGCTAAAGTTTTGACCAACTTAAGACTCATTCGCTCTCATGCTATAGGCATGATAACATCCAGAAACCCAAAATATCTCTCACATGCTTGCTTTCCAGTGTCCAGAGACTCATTTTTCCCGTTCTGTGCCAACCTCCCCTAGATTTGAGCCACTTTTTTAGGCCTAGAGCCCAGGTCGTTGCAGAGAACTTCATGATACCTTCAGAACAGTAAAATAAGATGGAAATGGTAGTACCAAAGAAAATACTTGTTTAAGACCTTGACTAGACCCCTACTAGCCATGACAGGCATTTCGTCAAACATATCACAAATATGTAATCTAGAGGTGTAAATAACATATTTGAGCATAGGGGTCTCATACTTATCCGAGATTCACCATGAAGCATTGATGCCTCAACACATTAACTACCATTTCATCCATTAGGTCATAGCTACCTTATTTATTCACTTACAAGTAGAAACATGATGAGATCCATACATAGCTGCTGTCACAAAACATATATATAACCAACATAATAATAATAGAAATACTCATGAAAGTACAACCATATAGACCACATATAATCCATCAAAATGCTCATAGAAATATAAGGAGAAATAAACTTTCATTAATGATGCAAAACCAAACCCAAGATGGGACTTCCACGTTCCACCCGACCATAGAATGGTTAAGACAAATCTCTCTTTAGCCAGTCATCCTCGTGCCATATTCCAAGAATGATTGTGGGTGTCAAACCAAAAGAACCAACCAGGGAATACCGAGGCTAAACCACCTCACCCTCATCAATAGAAACCAGGCTTTACTGTAATCTATCCTGGATCACTAGGCCAACACAATGAACACATCATAACAGGCTTTATCGTGATCTCCACCCCATCACTGGGCCAAACAAGCATGGATTCCACTAGAGTTATCCACCTACACCATGAGGAATTTTCTTATCTCCTAGTCTCTCAGGCTTTATCGCAATCCAAACCTGGATCACTATGCCCTAAACCAAGACCCACTCTCCAGGCTTTACCGCATATCCCAAACTTGGGATTACTAGGTCCAACGGAGAGCAATCCACCTCTTGGCTTTACCATATATCCTGCCATTCACCGACAAGGATTCCTAGGCCCACTGAGGCAACACAATCCTGTCTTTACCGTAACCCATAGTCTGGCTCAGGGGTTACTAGGCCAGTGGCTTTATCGTGATCCACAGTCTGGTTCAAGGACGACTAGTTACAGGTCTATTTGGGTATATCACTCTCGACATTTAGATCTGTACAATTAGGGCTCACCAAACACTAATTCAGTTGTTATAGGCCTTAGACAAGTCATCTCATTGAACGCTTCCTTCCATGAAAGTTTCCTAGCCTGAAGCCTTGCTGAAATGCCTCCTTGGGACACCAACGCAGTGTTGGTCAGGAGTAATTGCACTGCAGAGTAGGCAGCCCCATTCTGGCCTGCATTGCAGTGCACTTAGGCACTCTTTGACCTGCGCTGGGTGAGATTGAGCGAAATTTGCACAGGGTTCTGGGAATATTCCTTGATTCTAGATCATTCTAGAAGGATCCCATCTCATATCTCCTCATATGAGCTCGAAATTGGATAGGATAAGGATCCATTAACCTCCTATCCTCTCATCCCTTGCTCCATGGAAAATAACTCCAAGTCTGGAAGGCCATTCAATACCCTCATTTATGACAAAACCACCTTCATTTCCTATAAATTGAACACTTATCATAGTGATCAGGGGGCTAGAATCTAAAGTTTGTAAGGAAATTCTATTGGTTTGAGAATTGATTTCATGTCAAGCAATGTTATGCTGTTGGATTGGTGTGCTTTTGATGTAGCGAGGGTTGGACTGACGCTGGAGGAGTGGCACATGATCGAACTATATTGGGCGAAAATCTTCCTTCTACATTAATAAAAAGTTTATTCCTTTTCTCATATTGTTGTTCATATCTATGATGATTATGTGTTTCAATGTCTTCGATTCCATTGGTTTACAGTAGATAGATCATGTATGCTTTGATTATTCGTTCTTTCTGTTTCTGTTGATACATGTACCAATTGAGCAGATTTAGTTCAAGTGGGAGCGAAGGGAACAATTCAAAGGGGATTAAGGAAGTGAAAGACTACAAGTAAGTTCCTTCATCTCATTTATTTACTATAATAAAATGTTAAACTACTTTCTTTCTGTTGTTCTAGGTGTAGCTACCCACCTAGGGAAAATGTGTTTATCCATAGATGCAAATTCCATATAAAAAATTGGTGACTCCAATGGGGAATGACTGGAATTCCTAGTGGCTTACCCTCATCATATTACATCCTAGTAGACTTTGCTTGACTTCATTGATTTTATTTCAGTCATTTTGAAGTGTTTTTGGTCAAAAAGTGTGCTTGAATGTCTCTTGATTTGACGCTCTAGCACCATCACAGTCTTGGTCAGGGGACAGTGCACTACAGTGCACCCTTGGCTTAGAGACAATACTCTACAGCGCATTGTCTCCCATCCTAGCCTGCGTTGATCCCTCTTAGGCTAAAAAACCCACCTTTGGCTTGATTTTTCCATAGTTTCTTATGTTTTTGTTTGATGAATGATCAATGTTTTCTATGGTTCTAAAATCAATTTGTATTTCTTCTTCTAGCCCTACTTTGGTCTTGATTGTTTAGCATTTCTTAAGTGACTTCTTTCACGCCCCCTAACACCATAAAAAACATGCTTGAGTCTGCTAAGGACTCAATAGACCCAAAATATCACAAAGGAGTTTACTCGATTCCCTGTTCTTGCGGTAAAGTTTATATAGGTGAAACAGGGAGATCCTTTGGAGTAAGATTAAAAGAACACATTAATGATATTACTAGAAATAGGTCGGATAAATCAGGTCTAGCAGAGCACGCTTGTTCCTCTTCTCACTATATTTGTATGGAACAAGCTAAATTAATCCATAAGGAAGACCATTATTTAAAAAGAAGAGTTAAAGAGGCAATTGAAATTGAGAAATCCTCCAATAATATGAATAGGGATGACGGTCTTAAACTAAGTAGTACCTGGAAACCCTTATTAAATAAAATGAAAAAAACTTTAAACTAATCTAATACTCCCTTTTGATAACATTTGACAATTCATAATTTAAATAATCAATTAAATAAATAAATGCAAATAATAATTTCTACAATTTAAACTATTTCAGAACAAATAACTCATTTATATAACATTTCACATAATTTAAATAACATTATATATAATATATATATATATATATATATAATTATAAGATCTTTATAATAACAATTTTAATAATCATAAAAAATAAGAATAATAATTATAATAGGAATAATAATTACAACACTTGACAATTCAAAATTAATTACAATAATAATTACAATAATAATTAAAACTGTTATTATAATATCTTTATAATAACAATTTTAATAATCATAAAAAATAAGAATAATAATTTTAATAGGAAAAATAATCATAATATTAATTACAATAATAATTACAGTAATAATTAAAATTGTTATTATAATATCTTTGTAATAACAATTTTAATAATCATAAAGAATAAGAATAATAATTATAATAGGAATAATAATTACAACATTTGACAATTCAAAATTAATTACAATAATAATAGGAATAATAATACAATATAATTACAATAATAATTAAAATTGTTATTATAATATCTTTATAATTACAATTTTAATAATCATAAAAGAATAAGAATAATAATTATAATAGGAATACTAATTACACCATTTGACAATTCAAAATTTAAATAAATAATTAAATAAATAAATGCAAATAATAATTTCTTTAATTTAAACTATTTAAGAACAAATAACTCATTCATATAACATATCACATAATTTAAATATATATATATATATATATATATATATATATATATATATATAATATATAATATCTTTATAATAACAATTTTAATAATCATAAAGAATAATATATATAAAATTATAATATCTTTATAATAACAATTTTAATAATCATAAAGAATAAGAATAATAATTATAATAGGAATAATAATTTATAATATTTTAATATAATAATAATAATAATAATAATAATAAGGATGATATTATTAGCAATGATAATATGTATAACAATAATAAAATAACTAATAATAAGAATAATGATTTAATTGTATTAAAGAGAAGAAGGAAAAAGAAAAAGAAATAAATAAATAAATAAAGAAATAAAAAGAGAGGATATAAATAATAATTATAATAATAAATAAATTAATTAAAAAAATAAAAATAATAAATAAATAAATAAATAAAATAATAATAATAAAAATAAAATAAATAAACAAATAAAAACAAAATAAATAAATAAATAATAATAATAATAATAATAAATAAAAATAATAATAATAAATATAAAAAAAAATCTATAAATTAATTAATTAATTAATTAATAAGTGTAAATCAAGCAGGTCGACATTATAAGCTAGCAGATATCTTTCTATTCATGTATTAATAGCTTCATAATTTTCTCAACTCTCTCTTCTCAAAATACAAATCTCATTGCCCTGATGATGGACTCACCTAGCTAGTCCGAAACGTTGGTTTCATAAATTGCTCACAGGTTTTTCCATTAGCATAAAAAAATTCTTTATCATTATCAATTCATTGTCAAAGTTAGCTTATAATCGATTAGTCTTTTCTGAAAAGGAAGTGTCATAAAGTCTTCATTTCTTTGAAAAAGAAACTGTCGTAAAGTCTTCGTTTCTTGCGAAAAGTATTAATTTATTGTTTGTGCATCTAGTTCCTTTTTGTTCATCCAAACACTAAAGGGACTAAAAAGAAAAACTTGCATTTTGCATATTGTAGTTTGTGAATGCTTGATAGGAATAGCTAGGGAAATTGCATTAGGTATGCTCTTTGCTCTTTGTCAAAGATCTGATTCCTCTATCCCTTACTAGTTATGGTTTTCATTCTTAATTGAATGAAAGAATCTTTCTCATATTAGTTGCAATCTAGGAATTGCAAACATACATCACATGGTGAACCTTGAAAGGCAAATTCTTAAGAAGATCAACTTAAAATTTATCTCAATTAACCTAATGGAGCGTTGTAACTTAACGCATAACATTTAGAGGTCTAGGCTAGAGACGTGTTCGGACGTCGTTAAACATAGCAGTTGCTGTTAATTATTTGTGATACATTCCGAGTGCGATACCTCATTCCATGTATGTAATTATATTGTAGCTCATCCAGGTACTTTCAGGTTTATAGGGTGGTGTTATAGTACGAAAAGTATAAACGAATGCTCTCACTGTGCGGTTTCGCATTAGATCATGCTAACACGGATTGGGCCTCCATGTACTTTCATGTATATATGGGAGGACTACATTAGATTTCTATCCATCCATAGGTAATCAAGTCGGCCACCTTGTATACTGTGATACACTGAAAATACATTCGAGGAGATTTCCTGCATGTATGTTAAGTCCTTGGTTCACTGAGGCAGTATATTGCAGTTCACAATTACTTGGTAATCTTTTTACCTAGATTATCCCCATTTTGTTTTGTTATGTTATTTTGATTAAAATAAACTTAATTGACCGTGGATAACATCCTCCACGTCACTCCTTAGTTGATATTAGGTTGAGACATATGGCAACAACTTCGGAGTCCACCGACTAAGGAATTCCTTTTGATGGGAATCCTAGTACTTTTCCTCCTTTCGGAAATATTGGTGCTCCTTATATGGCTACATTGTCCCTTCCGGGACTTACCATCGACTTGCTAGTATGGTTGTTCTCAACCTCCTTGGCCCCGAACCTGAATATTCATACAACTAGACAAAATCAACCTCTAATTGATCCTAAAGTTGACCCTTTACCTTCTTCGTCGGTTGTTTCTTCCTCCCCTTCTCCCTCTTCACTTGGTGAAAGTATTGACACTAGCAACCAGGTGGATAAGAAGAAGAAGAAAGGAAAGAATAAGAAGAAGAAGAAAATTTAGCAGGGGGCCAACCAAGCAACCATTTATTCGAATGCAACTTCTGATGAGAAACCGTCTGGTAAGTGTCAGAAACTTCGATATCCTTGCAAACTTTGTACGTGAGACCATCTTCTTCAAAATTGTTCTAGTATTCGTTAGATCTTAGAAGAATGGTCTTCTCGTTCACATCATCCTGTGCCATCAATTTCTGGAGATTATGCTGGTGATACACCATCAACTAGTGGTAGTAAAGTTCATGGAAAGAAGGGTAAAGTTAAGTTTCCCTGTAGGTTATGCAAAGGGAATCAACCCATTCACCTTTGTCCCTATCTCGATGAAGCCCAAAAAGTGTTGGATAACCGTCCTGCTTCTTCGCAACGACTTCCATCTGGTTACAAGAGACTCTCCCTTAATCCTTCACTAGTTGATGAAGCGACTGACCCAAATCAATCATCGGTCAAACCCACTCTCTATGAATGTGAATCCCATGAGTCTATACCTGACCAATCATAGGTCAAGGAAACAATTGACCTGATTTCGTCTTCAGTTAATCGTACCTTTCTCGTAGAGAATGAGTATGATACCACTTAGGTTCTTTTCATTTCTTCAGATTCCAATGAGCTTGGAGGCAACATGCCTGTTCCATCAAGACAGGAGGAAAATCCTCCCATTCTCGTAACTCAAGGGGGTAATTATCCTGTTCTTACAACACCCCTTCCAAGTAGTCTGTTCACTTCCTTTGATTGGAATCGACTGGTAGGATGCCATCTTCCTTCTTATGTGCCTTTCCAGATCATAGTATAGGTTTATAATATGATTGTATTTGGCACTATTATAGATGAAGGTGCATCTGTGAGTATCCTTTCCTCCACTACTTGCCAGGTGCTCGGTTCACCGCCACTTGTGCCTATTACCCAGAATCTGTTGGCTTTTAATAGAGGAACCAGTCAATCATTAGGGATCCTTCCTCAGTTGCCTATTACTTTGGGAGGAAAAATTGTTTATCTCAATTTGATGGTTGCCCTAGGCCCTTTAGATTACAATTTACTTCTTGGGCGCGACTATGTTTATGACTTGGGAGCTATTGTTTCAACACTCTTTTGAGTGATGTGTTTCCTGCATGAAGGCAAATTTGTCATCACTGACCATCTTTCATTTCCTAGTCCAAATATGGCTTCCAGTCAACCATCTTCCCTAAATGGTCCTTTTGTCCCAATGGTGTCTTCCTCGCCACACGTGAATTATGTGGCAACCCGTTCCATGCCTACATCAATTGATGATCAATTCCGTGATGTTGTGCATTATGTACTGGGGGCATTGGAACCAGATCTCTCTGATGGATTCCTTGCTACGTATCCATTCTAGAGCATTGTTCTCCCATCTGATGAGAACCTCTTAGAAGTCATGACCTCTTATGGGTCATGAACAAGGAATATGAGGATAGTTCCTAGTCTTGTGTCAACCTTGTTAAAAAATGAAACAAAGGGTATGAGGATAGTTCCTGGTCTTGTGTCAACCTCGTTAAAAAATGAAACAAGGGTCTATGGGCATAGTTCCTTGTCTTGTGTCAAGCTCGTTAAAAAATGAAACAAGGAATATGACGATAGTTCTTTTACTGTGTCAACCTCATTAAAAAATGAAACAGGCCCCAGAGCATAGTTCCTTGTCTTGTGTCAAGCTCGTTAAAAATGAAACAAGGAATCTGAGCAGAGTTCCTTGTCTTGTGTCAAGCTCATTAAAAAATGAAACAAGGTCCCTTGGAGGAAAGTTCCAATTCGAGTCTTTGATTAGATCTCATAAAATCCTTGTCAAGTTTCACTTGATCTTGTAAATGAACCTTCATTCCATCCACCTGATAGCCACGAGTAGTCTACTTAGGTGAATGTAATGAAGCTTGGGGGGTATGCACCTAGAATCGAGTCATCATGCTGGGGGCATGTAAACCAATCTAAAGCATAGTTTTTTCATTTCCTTCTTGTGTAAAAATGAAACTGAATCCAAGCATATTTTTTTCGTTTCAAGCTTGTGTAAACATGAAACTGAATCCAACCATAGTTCCCTACGGTTCAAGCTTGTGTAAAAATGAATCCATCTCCATTGTAACCCTCGTGATTGCCATTCTATCAGCCTCTTACGTCATATGAGCCTTGGTTTTTCTCCTTCCATCATCACCATCTGCTTGGCTGATCATACACTTTCACTTGGTTGTTTTACCCTTTTTGAGGAACAGTTGCAATGAGTGGTCTTATTAGCCACTCTCTTCATATAAATCAGCATGTTTTGTGAAGTTCCAACATCACCGAAACTAGTTGTAGACACCACTCATTCCTCTAAGTGGAGTCCTCTTTAAGCTCTTTTCAGACTCTCGAAATATGAAAAGATTGTTGAGCGCTTGTCCTTTTCAGCTTGTTAACGGATTGGAAATGACATCTACTCAGTATAAGTTTAACCCTTTTCTGGATTGAGATAGATTATTTATGAAAAAGGAATACATTGATCGAACATGGTCAATAGGTTCTCTCTTGTATTATTTTACACTTTTTCGGACTTGAGAGACAAACTTATGAAAAATAACTTGTGGATTTTTCTTTTTTTCCCTTTTCAAACTCTCTAAACATGAAAAGGACCAAGTTCTCATTGTCGTTAAACTCATTAAAACATCAAATAGTGACAAACTTTTCCATCATGACAAGATCGAGTTTCACCTTCGCCAGACTTGTTAAAACATCACATAGCAATGGATTCACCCAAAGGGTGGAATTATACTACAAGCATATGTTATCCTCCTAAAGCTTTTTAAAAAATAAAGAGTTACTGGTTAGCAATGACTGGGGAAAATGGGAAAAGGGGTAAATCACTTTATGGTAGAAAGTCTCTCTTCAACATGACACTTTCACTTCATCTCTGTGACTATTTGGGTTGGGTTATCTGCTTGATGGTTATCACACATATGGTCTATCACACCATCCATCACTTTGGTTTTGGGTCAATGCTGCCAATTCATTCAGTGTCGCCGACGTGTTCAAGAGAAGTCACTCAGTAAATTCATCATTTGCAATACTCGTAAACCTTCATTTTCATGACTGCCATTCCTGAACCTTGTGTCGTCAGTCAAATTCCATATCCAAAATCATTACACTCGTTTTGTGTCGTTGATGGGGGATACATCAAGGCCCTCTTGTGACGAGTCCCTTCTTGTCTACATCAACACATTATCCATGAAGTTGACTTAGAAAAACCCTTCCAGTACCTTGTGTTTTCGAGAAAACTAGTGTCCATTCAGAGCTGCTAGTCCCACTAAGACGGGTAGCTATCTTAGAAACAAACAATTCAAAGTAACTTGTGTTTTCCTTTATGAGAGATAGATGAGAGAGAAGCAGAGAGTACCAAGCTCCGTCTTTCGCTTGGCTCCTTGCTTGTTTCCTCTCTCCTTTGATAGAGCTTCGCCACTCCTTTCTCACTTGTCCCGCTTCAAAGAACACCTGTAGAGTCAAAGCAGCAAAATACCATCAAAGCATAGAGATCTATAACCATAAACACTGTAGAATTAGATGTACATTAACCATACAAATGCATACACAAATACAAGATTCAGAAATATACAAGTATATGGAGGAAAACTCAAATAGCTTTATTGATAGAAGTAGTAGAAGAGAGGATTACAACCCAACTGTCTGATCCAGCGCCATCCTCCCAGCATGACAACCCTCTTCACCTCATGAAAAGATAGATCACCCAACAATACAATGTCTCAAAGAGAAACCAACAACACTTCCTTACAAATTACAAAATTCCAACCTCTGGATCTCTAGGACGAGGGATCCATATATAGATGTTTGCAGGGGAGTGAGTCAGCTTCTGGGATTTTTATTAATGTCATTTCACTGATAGTTCTTGGTTCCACTTAGAGATTTCATGATCTATTACTCATCCCTGGGCGAATTCAGAGAGGCAAGTGTCATATGAGCAGTTTCTAGAAGATTCTTTGAGTTTCCACCTAGCAAATTACCTCTACCATTTGTCTGCTCTCGCTCATCGCACCCTACAGAAGGGATTTTCAGTATGCATCACACCCTTTGTGTGCTTTAGGTGAGATTCATCACACCCTTAGCATGGAGCAGTCTGTATGGTCCAGTTTTGACCAGTTTTGAGCAGTTTTTCAGGGAGAACTTCTAGTAAATGATGTAATCAGTTGACCTTGATCCTTTAGGTTATGAAACAACACTTTTAGGGGTTTGAGATCCCTTGGTTTATTAACATATGTGATTGGGGTTGCAGTGCCCAAATATGTCTATAACAGTTGCCCCCTAAAGCATGAGGTCGTAAATCTTCTGATGTCGGGTGAAATGCTTTATCATGAGGATTTGAGGTTTTTCGCACTGGAAGGTGACCTGTAATAAGATATAATACAATAAATTATCTTCATAATATTTTCATGATCTAGCTGAGGTGAGCATTCCCATGCTCAGCTTTATAAATTCATTTTCATGTACATAGGACAGACAACCGTCCGTGTGGCAGACTGATGATTCTGGTAGAGCCATCATCCCTTAGCTTGGATGATTATTTGTGCAGCTATGGTGTAAAGTTGATGTCTTTATTTTCCTGAATATATCGCAGCTCAGATGGATGAAACTAGATCCGGGGTCATCAAACTCATTCAATCTTCGCCCGAAGTACAAGTCGATCCATGTGAAAAGATGTTCTGATGTCGAACATGGAAAGACATCACCTGATTACCAGCCAATGATCTAAGCTGTTAACAGGTGTGAGAGGAATCACCGATAGTGATAATGACCCTCAAGGTACTATAGTACAATTCACGTGGTGTGAATACATGAGTCGATGTCGAACACCACGCAAAATCTTTCGGTCGAAGGCCATTGATATAAACCTGTTGCCGGAAGTGAGAAACTTGCCATTGAGGCATGCGAGCTTCAAAGCATTGAAAGGGATGTTCCTAAGTCAACTTCTTGGATAATGATCTGATGTTGACAAGAAGTGACCTATCGTAGGAGGGCCTTAATGAATCCCACATCTACGACACGGAACAAAGCAATTGATTTTGTGGAGGTGAAAACGATCTAATGATAAAAGGTTCAGGGTGGCGGTCATGAAAGAATGGAGCGTGAAGGTATTGCAATAGATGAGGCATTAGCTGGGTTGGTGAATTCTCTGAGCGACTTCTCTTGAACATATCGGCGACACTGGAATGGATTGGTAGCGTTAACCCCAAAATGGATGGCACAGAGGACCAATGGTTATACGACCAATCAACGGAATAACCCAACCCGACTCAATCATGGTGATGGAGTGAAAGTGTCATGTTTAAGAGCGACCTGCTACCAATGAAGTTCTTCAAGTTTTATTCCCTTTTTCCCCAGTCATTGATGACCAGTACCCCTTTTTCGGGCAAACCTGTTGCTATGTTTTAGTGAGCCTAGCGACAGTGAAACTCGCTCTTGTCTGTACAGACAAATTTGTCGCTATTGTTTTAACGAGTTTAATGACAAAGATAACTCGGTCCTTTTTAGTTTTAGAGAGTCTGAAAAGAGACGGAAAGGAAACTCCAGTAGTCCTTTTTCATAGTATAATCCCTTAAGTCCAAAAAAGTATAAAATAATACGAAAGGGATGACTTTTCCGATCACTTTAGCAAGCCGAAAAAGACAAGCGCTCGATATTTTTGTGTAATGATTCCTCAGGTCCAAAAAGATTAAAATATAGAGGAGGGATGGCACTTCCAATGACTTTAACAAGCTGGAGAGGCCAATTGCTCGCCAATATTTCCATATTTTACGAGTCTAAAAAGAGCTTAAGGAGACTTATTTTTGAGGAACGAGTGATGTTTTCGGATAGCAACTGGTTCCAGGTAAGGTTTGGAATTTTTCAATCATGGCAGTGTAAAGAAGGTGGCTAATAGAATCACTCGTCATAGCTATTCCTCAAAAGGGTAAACAATCAAGTGGAGGCGTATGATCGGCTAAAAAAGAGTGGAGGTGATGGTAAGAACACGACCAAGGCTCAAAAGCTGATAGCTATGCAATCACAAAGGTTATTTACCGAAGGTGGGTTCATTTTTTAATGAGCTTGAATTCTGGGGGAACATAAGCTTATTGCTAGGTTTATTTTTTAACGAGCTTGAACTTCGCGTAAACTTACTCATTCCAGTCGTATAGTAAGGATGTCTCTCATTAGTAGGTTCATTTTTTTAGGGAGCTTGCCCCATGTGAAACTTTGCTCTGATCCTTTTGTATGCAAGCTAGGAACGACCAACTACTGTCCTAAGGGTTAATGAACTACTAAGGTTAGGTAGGATAGTTTCTCGATGGGAAACATTTCCTTTACTTTGTCGTCGCCGCTGGTCCCGACAAAGGTGAATGGTGGATCAGACCAATCACCTAACTTAAGCAGTTGAAGTTAGTAAAACTACGGGGTTAGAGTTACGCTGGTCGCTTTTCACTTGCGTAAAAAAGGTTTGCATGCCCCCAGTATAAAGAGAAGTAGAGTTTCCAAGTTACCATATGGAAGTTCTTGCATTAAAGCAAGGTTGTTTTGTCCACGTAGTAGCCAAAACACTTCCTTGGCTTTGTCCATCGAAATAGACAAAGGTGAATGGTGGGAGCTTCCAATCACATAACCTTTGACGAGGAAATCTTATTCCAGACTGATCCCATTTTCCTAAATGGACGGGTGTGTCAGATTGGTCATATATCCTATGAGGAAACCTACCTTATATCTGGGGTTTTCTTGCCGAAGCAGACCAGGGCGCATGCCCCTTGGGTTTAGTCACATTCACCGAATCACTCATGATCATCAGGTGGACGGACTGGAAGTTGACGAGACATTCCTTGTGCAAAAAGACCATTTAGGGATGGAATTTGACTAGTAGTAGTGTTTGAACTGGGGAATGAAAGTTGTTCAACGAGTTGGACCATTCTGCCTTCATACGGGAAACACATCACCCGAAAGAGTGAGGAAACAATAGCTCCCATGCTAAAAATGTAGTCACGTCCAAGGAGTAGATTGTAATCTAGAGACCCTTGGACTACCATCAGATTCAGATGAACGATTTTTCTTCTTAAAGTTATAGGAAAATTTGGAAGGATCCCTAACGGTTGACTGGTTCCCTTATTGAAGCCTGAAAGATTTTGAATCTCAGGTAGAAGCGATGGCAAACCAAGTGCTTTCCAAGCAGTTGAAGAAAGGATACTCATAGAAGCCCCTTCATCTATGATAGTACCAACCATGATCATTTTGTAAGCTTGTACTATGATTTGGAATGGTACATTAGATGGTAGGCGGGGTCTCGCTAGTAGAGTCCAATCAAAGGAAATGACTAGATTGCTTGGAGGAGGGACCAAATATACGACCAGATGAATCTCTTGAACTGAGGAACTTCCTTCCTGTGGTAGAGGAACGGGTCGATTACCTCCCTGTGCATCGGATTTTGTGTTAACAAAAAGAATTTGAACGGTGTCATTCTCATTCTCTTCGGAGAGTGTATCATCTGAAGGTGGACCTTCTGAAGACAAAACTGGGTCAACTGTTGTCTCGACCTGTTGACTTTGGTCTGGTGTGGAGTCAGACAGTTTATCTCCAATGATGGGTGTTTCAACCGACAACAGAGGTGTGTTCGTCGGATTTTCAACTAGTGATGGACTTGGCAAGAGTTTCTTGTATCTAGGAGGAAGTCACTACGGTGAAGCAGGATGGTTATCCAAGACTCTTTTAGCTTCGTCTAGGAAAGGGCAATGGTGGAGGGCATGATTGCCTTCACACAACCTACAAGGAAACTTAAATCTTCCTTTTTTCCCATTGACTTCATTTTCACTAGTTGACGGTGTACTCTCAACATGATCGACAGAGGTTGAAGACATCGGATTGTGCAAGCGGGGAGACTAGTCTCTCAAGATCCGCAGCATGCAGGGACAATCTCAATGATAGTGGTCTCCTTTGCAAATGACACACGGAGATTTGGGTTTGGATGGTGCAGTGTGTGGATTTTCGCTAGACGATGCATGGTTGCCCCCTTTCGCCATTGGTTTCTTCTTCTTCTTCTTCTTCTCCTTCCCTTTATTCTTCTTCTCAGTTACTTGGTTTTTAGTGTTACTAGTTTCACAAAGAAAAGAAGAAGAAGGAGAGGGAGAAACAAACGAAGTGGAAGGTGGGGGAGAAACTTCAGTGTCATTTGGTTGCTGATTTGATTGTTGAGGATTTACGGTGTTCTGAACAACAGAGGTTGAGAATAGCCATACTGGCAGGCCAATTGTGAGTCCTGAAAGGGACAATGTAGCCATGTGTGGAGCACCAACATCTCCCCAAGAGGAGAAAGGACTAGGATTCCCCCATAAGGGGAAATCCTTGATTTGTGGACTCCATTTTCTCAACCTAAGACTAATGAGGGAACAATGATGTTATTCTAAATTAAATGAATTTTATGATGCTTTCACAAAACTTTCTTTTTCAATTTTTAAGAGTCGAGAAAAAGCTAAAGATGACTCTAGTCGCCTTCGATTTTTAATGAGCCTGAAGTGATAAATGCTCAGATGGATCTTTTTTTTAAGGACTCTGAAAAGGAATGAAAGTGACTACTATGGAAATCTAAACTGAGGGATTACCACACCAATCGCAAAAATTCAATATACACATCGGTGGTAAATTATAGAGAAATTACCGAGGACTTTACGTACGGCAATCAATCTTCCCGAATGCTGTGTTCAGTGCATTGCGATCAATAGGGCGGCAGACATGACTTCCTAAGGATAAAGGATATCAGCCTATTGTGGTATCCCAATATATACTTGATGGTACATGGGAGCATAAGTCCGTACTGGCAGTTGTCGTATCAAAGAGGATGAATCACCCAACCTACGATGAAAATGATAGTTACCAGGCTTTACGACGTCGGAATACGTCTCTAGGCAAAACTTCTAGATGTTGTGCACTAGGTTCCAAAGTGTTTTTATGTTCATTGAGGTTTATTTTATAGTTGATATTTCTTAAGAAGTTTTCCTTTCAAGGTTCACTGTGTGATGTAGATGTACAACTCCTAAATATACAATCTAAAATGATAAATAGTCATTTATTTTCTTTTAACAATGAAAATCCTAGCTACTAAGGAAAGAAAAATATGATTCTTTCAACATAGAGTAGAGAGCACACACTAAATGCACTTTCCCTAAATCAATTTCCACATGCAGTCTAAATGCAAATGCACATGAATGTATTTGTTTTTCAGTTCCCTTAATGTGAGAATGACAAAAAGAAAACTAAGTACAAATTTGAACTACTTTTCTTCAAAGCGACACTTTAACAATTTCTTTTCAAAAACAAAAGGAAGACTAAGACGACACTTTCTCTTTCGAATGGAAAACTGTTTTCGACACTTCAAAGAATTGATAATTAAAATCAAATTCAATGGAAAAAGTGTAATCAACTATCTAAAAGAGGAATACTTTACGACACTCTTTCCCTTGACTGAAAACGACAATTGCGACACTTTTGAATCAAAATACGACAGTTTGATTAAGCTACTGTTTGCAAAAGAGGACTGTAAATGATGAAAAATACATAAAAAAAAATTCATAATTCCTTATCAATGGAGGCTGAATAATGTGAAGGAAGAAGGTTTCAACAGTGATATACTGATCATAGACAACAAAACTACTTAATAGAGCTGAAAATAATGAAGAAAAAACCAAAATCTGGAGGCAGAAACAGTCTCATTCAATCATCGCACCTGTCCTTAAGGAAAACAAGGATGCATCTCACCTGCAGCACACGAGAGGTGTGATGCATCCAGACTACTAATGAGAGATAGTGCGATGGTCCAGGGATGAGACTGAGCTTGCTTTTCACCCACAGTTTGCAGCTAAGTTCAGGGATTTAGGCTGAGCTTATGCTAAATGGTAAACACAAAGTATAAGGGTTGATCTAATGTGGTTATTGAGCTACCACCAGGGCACTTAGGATGTTTGCAAGTCATATGTTCAGTTCATCAACCAACCCGGAGATTGACTGAAGCAGCCTTGATCTACTTTGTAGTTGCATAGAAAAATCAGTTCGAAGGTTAGCTAGCTTAACTTCAGGCTCCGTCTGTAGTTTATAAAGCAAACAACAGTAACAAACAAACAAAATATTCGTTCCCTAGTGGAGTCGCCATTTTGTTTCCAGGAAAACTAGTGTCCATCCAGTGCTGCTAGTCCCGCTAAGATGGGTAGCTATCTTAGAAACAAACAATTCAAAGTAACTTGTGTTTTCCTTTATGAGAGATAGATGAGAGAGAAGTAGAGAGTACCAACCTCCGCCTTTCGCTTGGCTCCTTTCTTGTTTCCTCTCTCCTTTGATAGAGCTTTGCCACTCCTTTCTCACTTGTCTCGCTTCAAAGAACACCTGTAGAGTCAAAGCAACAAAATACCATCAAAGCATAGAGATCTATAACCATAAACAATGTAGAATCAGATGTACATTAACCATACAAATGCATACACAAATACAAGATTCAGAAATATACAAGTATATGGAGGAAAACTCAAATAGCTTTATTGATAGAAGTAGTAGAAGAGAGGATTACAACCCAGCTGTCTGATCTAGCACCATCCTCCCAGCATGAAAGCCCTCTTCACCTCATGAAAAGTTAGATCACCCAACAATACAATGCCTCAAAGAGAAACCAATAGCACTTCCTTACAAATTACAAAATTCCAGCCTCTGGATCTCTAGGATGAGGGATCCATATATAGATGTTTGCAGGGGAGTGAGTCAGCTTCTGGGATTTTGATTAGTGTCATTTCACTGATAGTTCTTGGTTCCACTTGGAGATTTCATGATCTCTTACTCATCCCTGGGCGAATTCAGAGAGACAAGTGTCATATGAGCAGTTTCTAGAAGATTATTTGAGTTTCCACCTAGCTCTGCCATTTGTCTACTCTCACTCATCACACCTTATAGAAGGGCTTTTCAGTATGCATCGCACCCTTTGTGTGCTACAGGTGAGATGCATCACACCCTCAGCATGGAGCAGTCTGTATGGTCCAATTTTGACTAGTTCTGAGCAGTCTTTCAGGGAGAACTTTTGGGAAATGATGTAATTAGTTGACCTTGATCCTTTAGGGTATGAAACAACACTTTTATGGGTTTAAGATCCCTTGGTTTATTAACATATGTGATTGGGGTTGCAGTGCCCAAATATGTCTATAACACCTTGAGGCTTGCATACATCAATGTCAAGTTTCTCGCTTCCGGCGACAGGTTGACATCACTGGCCTTTGAATGAAAGACTTTGTATGATGTTCGACATCAAAACATTTATTCACATCATGCAGAATGTACTGTAGTACCTTGAGAATCATTATCATTATCTGTGATCTCTCTCACGTCTGTTAACGACTTACATCATTGGCTAATAATCAGATGGTGTCTTCCCATGTTCAACTTCAGATCACATATTCACATGGTTAGACTCGTACTTGAGCAAACGATTGGACGAGATAGAAGACCCCAGATCTAGTTTCATCCATCCGGGCTACGATTTCAGGAGAGTACTAAATCATTTGTACAATGGCTTTACACAGATGGTCATCCTATCATGGGTCTATATCTGTAGATGACTATCTATGTACATGTAATGAAAAGTTTATATGTTGAGTATGGGTATGCCTTCCCTCAACAATTCATGAAAAATTCAAAATATCATGATATTATGTATTGTAATCGATGCAGGTCACTGTCTGCTTCAGATCCTCTCCGTCACATCGTAAATCATATCACTCGACATTATCATTTTCAACTTCATGCTTTAGCGGGCAAATGTTACAGGTCTATTTGGGCACATCACTCCTGGCATTCAGATTAGTACAATTAGGGCTCATTAAACCCTAATTCAATTGTTACATTCCCTAGACAAGTCATCTCATTGAATGCTTCCTTCCATGAAAGTTTCCTAGCCTGAATCCTTGTTGAAATGCCTCCTTGGGACATTAGCGCAACCTTGGTCAGGGGTGCACTACAGAGTAGGCAAGCCCATTCTAGCCTGCACTGTAGTGCACTTAGGCCCTCTTTGACCTACGCTGGGCGAGATTGAGCGAAATTTGCATAGGGTTATAGGAATATTCCTTGCTTCTAGATCATTCTAGAAGGATCCCATCTCTTATCTCCTCCTATGAGCTCGAAATTAGATAGGCTAAGCATCCATTAACCTCTTATCCTCTCATCCCTTGCTCCATGGAAACTAACTCCAAGTTTGGAAGGCCATTAAATACCCTCATTTATGAGAAAACCACCTCCATTTCCTATAAATTGAGCACTCATCATAGTGATTAGGGGGCTAGAATCTGAATTTTGTAAGGAAATTCTGTTGGTTTGAGAATTAAGTTCATGTCAAGTAATGTTATGTTGCTGGATTGGTGTGCTTTTGATGTGGTGAGGGTTGGACTGAAGTTGGAGGAGTGGCACAGGATTGAACTGTATTGGGTGAAACCATTCCTTCTACATTAATAAAGAGTTTACCCCTTTTCTCATATTCTTGTTCATATCTATGATGATTATGTGTTTAAATGTCTTCAATTCCATTGGTTTATAGTAGATAGATCAAGTATTCTTTGATCGTTTGTTGTTTATGTTTCTTTTGATACAGGTACCAATTGAGCGAATTTAGTTCAAGTGGGAGCGACGGGAACAATTCAAAGGGGATTAAGGAAGTGAAAGACTATAAGTAAGTTCCTTCATCTCATCTATTTACTATAGGAAAAGGTTAAACTACTTTCTTTCTATTGTTCTAGGTGTAGCTACCCACCTAGGGAAAATGTGTTTATCTATAGATGCAAATTCCATATAACAACTAGGCCGTGTGATCTATAATTCGAAGATCCACCCCACTTAGCTTTGAATCCATTCAATAATCTAGCTCAACCAAAACATGAGAACCCCATCACGCCATGACTATTTGGAAATGGCAAGGCTAGGTTGAAAACATTGTTACACCTGAAAAAACCCATGCCATAACAACAAAAGAACCACATGTAATACCATGCATGCCAAATATAGCAAGGAAAATACACATGAAAATTGATACCTGCAAGGAATCCCGCTGTAGCTACTTGATCCTATTCTTCCTTGCTTTCTCCTTCCTTCCTCTTGCGTTTTCTTCCTCTCTCAATCCCATGCATAACTAAAGAAAAATCTTAACACTAACTAAGAGCTTTACCACTTATCCTGATAAGACTTTTTATTAATTTGGCTTCTATTTTTCTCATTTTCCATTATTTTCCTTCATTTTCCTCCTCACATGCAACCTGTGACCTTTCACCTTCCTCTTCTCCTAATTTCCTTTATTTTCATAAATAAATGTGCCAAAAATTCCATTGCCTTTGCCAATTTCCTTATCCATAAACAACCAAATGAACACCCCCTAGGGTGTCTTGACCAACATTCAGCTTGGAATATGTGTCTCATCATCCATGGTGTTTATATATTTTACATGAGTTTTTTAACCAGAGTTGTTACAAAACCCTCACCCTTGGGGGAACACCGTCCTCGGTGTTCAACAACACCTATAACCACAAGGCTGTTGAAAAAAAAAACATACTTCCCATGGTGCTTTATAACACAACTCGTTGCAGTATTTACAATGAATGGCATACACAAAAGAAAAACATCATGACAACATGACAACATACCTTTATAACATAGCTCATTACAATATTTACAAAAACCACATATACACATATGTACATTTTCTAAACTGACAAATAAAATGATATGATGCTTGCATCCGTAACAAGGGAATCCAGAGGCTCACACCTCCACCCTCAAAGTAATACTAGGATTCACCTCCTTCCCTGGAAGTCCAGAATCCACTGCAAAGTCAAATCTGCATCTAATGTCCAGCGCTACAATCCTGCGCCACTTGTCCCCTCAGTGAACAGTTACCGACTCAATGTTCTAGGGCGCACTCCCAATGTGCATTTGATTCCATTTGGTAATGCTAATTACCAAAACAAACATATCCGTGACCTTCCCTTCTCTACTACACAGTCCCTCGGGAAATCTGGTCACCCCCTTCCGTGCAGTCACTCATCTTCTAAGTTCCCCCGCATCCCCTAGCCTAGGCGATCCATCTCTTGGAAAGGATTCCTCACATCGGAAGATCAAATAACCAAGGCATATACCTGCCTCAAAACCATCATACCGGTCATAGCGTGCTCATGGAAATCAATGGACACTATTGGGTACCAGTGTCCTAATGGTCCTACTCTTGAAGTGATTTACCGGCATACTGCTACATGTTCCAATTTCTTTCAATGCTACTTCTAATTCTTGTAGTCGAATTCAACCACTCAACCGGGCATTTCCGTGCTTCCTGCACCAAGCACATAACTTCCATTAGATTCAAATAAATTGAAATAACATCAAATCATACCTCATTGGTAGCTCGCCAATAAGGTATACTTGTAATCTTGTTCACTTCCTGTCACAACAAGTCAAACTAACATCTTTGACCAAAGAATCATGTATAAACATATCACATCTGGTTAGCTCAAAACACAACCATCATAGATCAAAATCATAAATCACATGTAACCATCATAAACTAGAATCATAGATCACATATAATCATGATATACCACAATCATAAATCACATGCATGATAAAATTGAAATAAAATGCTGATACTTATCCTTTCATCAATCCTTAGCTTCTACCTTTGTCTTTATTTCGTACGCACTCCAGATTGGTTGCCATGCTGGACAAACACCTAGTGCCTTCTCCTAAACCATGTGCACGTACACGTAGTGTGCATCACACACATACAATCACACACTGCGTACAACACCATGCAATACATGAACCTACAATTGACATAAAAAACATACACCTACACCCGGTGTACAATACAACACAAACACTTATATAGAGTGCAACACAATGAATGCATATGTCACGATACCATGACTACACAATGCACATACATAGTACCATATGCCTGCAACACATCATGTACGACATGCACTCAATCCCACATGTACACCAGTACCACAGGTACAAAGCACCACTTGCACAACATGTACACAATGCCTCATGTACACTGCACCACTATACAACGTGTACACAATACCCCATGTACACAATACCACACATATGACAGGTATGCGACACCACATGTACACAACGCCACATGCACGACATGTACACAACAACACTTACACATAACGCCAATTGTACAACATGTACACATCATAACATGAGCACAACACCACTTTTACAATCATGCACACAACATGATATGTGCATAGCGCCACATGTACAACATGCAAGAAACACCACCTATACATAACACTGCATATCCAACATGTGCAAAGCACCGTATGCACACAACACTATCTGTACCACCTTGTACATAATCATTGCATAACAACATGTACACACACTATATACATACAACACTGCATGCACACAACATCACATATGCAACATGTACAACATATACAACATATGCACAAAAATAGTACCTCACATCCAAAAGCACACTGTCTCTACCAAGAAACCTTGCTTCCAGTGTCTTATCCATGCTTGTCCCAACATGTCGTAGACCACACTACTTTCATTTCACTGATGCATCCCTCAATGTTACCTGTCATAACATAAACATAGGCATAATACAAGCATACAATATCAATTCATATCCACATGATATTGACCTCATATATTTGTCATGACTACTCTTCCTAATTGATTCCTCGTAAGACCAGGAACCTCTTCATGTCATTTTCCTGTGTAAGCAATCATTCCTCCACAACAACGATTCCTGATGACCTTATCAGACAGTGATACAGATACATAGATACATACAAATCTACAAGCATTAGCATAAACAATTATGATCATGTCAGGCAACGACATGCATACATACACTTACATGCATATAAAAATCAACATAAAATAATAATGATCTAGCCAGTCAACGACATACATATATACATGTATACGCATATAGACATCAACATAATCATGATCCCAACATAATTACATAAGGTCAAGGATAAGAGAACTTCCTTATTTTTTCATAGCATGCACAATATTTAGAACAATCATTCCCAACATAGCCAAGGAATTTGACACCTCATATCCATTTACTTCACCTTTCCTGTTATCTTTCTCATGACTATCCTGCCACTGTCCATTTACACCAATGGACCAAACCAGTCTAACCGACTGTCACAGTCTTACCTTCCATTGCACTTACTTATGCACAAATCTTCATTTGAATCTTACATTACCTTTCAGGTACCACATACCTCTCCCTGAGCTCCATTAACTTTCCTCTTTCTCAACCAATTCCCAAGGCTAAAAACTTAAAATGCAAACATAAGAAATAGACAAGAAGAAAACCATGAAAACCAATAACAACATGACTCCGCAAACAAAGTGGTATGGCCATACACTAGACATAAACAAAGCTGCTAATCAAGAACAACAAATCACAAAATACCAAAAGCACAAGACTGACAACAAACACCATGACTCAATCCCCGTGGTTCCTAGTGCTTCCAAGGAAAGCTCAACCCGAGCCTTCTTCAAGATTTCATGGCAATTTCTTTGCCATGCAATCCCCTGCATCATACCTCCATAAACAAATAACTATCAATGCATAAATAAATATAACCATACACCAGATACCTTATCTTGTTGTTCCAAGCACGTTACCTTGTAGTTGAACATGTCCATGCCATCTCTCAAGGGACTCCAATTCCCTTGACAAATCCACCTGTAACTAGAGACTAGCTAATATACCTATTAAATACATGTCCATGAATATAGCACATATCCACATAATTTTAAACAAATCAAGGTTAAGAAGACTTCCTGTGTACAAAGCACTCATTCGTTTGGAATTAGGGTTTCCAAACATAGCTAAAGGAATTATTGTCTAATTCCTTATTTTTACCTTTTTGCTTTGTTGGAATCAAGGATTACTATGTGTTGTCACATTACCCAACTGTTAATTATATAAACACATCAATTATTACCTTGTCACGCTAATACCAAGCATGTTTCCTGCAACTGCTCACACATGTCAACCACATGTTCCAAATATCAAAACAATCTTATCTATCAATTTGAAATCAAGTTTTACAAACAAACATGTCATAACCCATAGTCAACTCATAGTCATTAGACATAGTGCTACAACTGTCAACTACATTCAAGTACATATCAACTGTCTCAACACATTTTTTAGTATAATCATCTTAGAACAAGATCATTGGAACACATACTCATATTATGAAATTCACCAAACATTCAAGCAACTTGCAAACATACCATGTTAAATAAATCAACTAGGCATCAAACACTCAAACATCAAATAGATGTCATAATCAAACAGTCAAACAAGATAGATGACATAAACAAGTTCATACCTAAATGTATCTTAGGGGAGGTAATCTTGTCTGCACAGTCAATCCATATTAACATGATATATCTTCACAATTTATTAACCCAAACATAAAACGATCATGATATCCAAAAGAGTCACTAGCTAACATGTTTACATCATAACTCATACACAATTGTCATTCACACATATTCAATGTCAATCTGGATTAGTACAACACCATATCACAAAAATATTGGCTCATACCTGAATTCGTAACCATAACCATCGACATAGGCGAATCCAAATTACAACATCAAGATCTCAATGAAATAACCCTAATCATCAAGTTAATAGAATATAATAACAATAAGCTATATATCATTCTCATCAACAACATTAACCTAATCATCAAGTTATCTAACATAAAACAACAATAACAATGCATACAACCATAGGTTACCATCATTATTAACCATCTGACTCATGTGCATATGACTATGCTAATCAAATATCATCTATCATGTACATAACCATAACTGTTGACACCTAATCAGAGGGATTGGGTGTACAACTATAATTAATGTAAATAAATAATAGAGAAGATAGAGAGTCATCGAGAGATGAACCGAACAGTCACTCCCTCTTGTATATAATAATGAAAAACCTAAATGAATAATATGAGTTCTGATTTGAGGAGTTATCTCCTGGTCTCACATGGTATCAGAGCAGGCACCATTTTTTGGCTTCCTTTTAATTTGTAACTGCTATTCTGTTTTGCCTTTGTTTTGCATATTTTGCAAGCTGACATTTCTGTCATAACCCTGTAAAATCTCATTCATTGTTGTTGTGTCGAATGGTGCATTGAATCCGAAGGAGAGCTTTCGTTCATTTTTCGTTTAATACATTTGTCGAAGGTGTTGTAATGACTTGGATTTCCTCTTGCTCTGAGTATGGTATATATACCCTTTTGCATTGAAAAACCATATATCTTTTTTCGTATTCACATATATCCTTTTCCGTATTCCCTTGAGCTAGATCTCAAGTATTATAAACCCATATATAAATCGTCAAGTCCGCTTTTTAATCGCATATCGCAAATCTCTTTCCCCAATCAATACTGCTACATGTTTGTGATGCGATCATATCCTTCATTAAACCCACTTGGACACAGTTCCCAAGGTTTCACTTTATCTGGCTCATTCTCCACTGTTGATCTCAACCTCCAAATCCGACGGTTGACATTGATTTCGGAGGGGACCACTTGCATGGCGGTTAACCGCCCAAAAAGTGCCTTTTAATCTCCACTATTGATCGCAACCTCCAAATCTGATGGTTTATAGAGATTTCGGGTGCATTAGTTGCACGAGAGTTACCCACTCAATATGAGTGGTTTTTCTCTCTCCCCTAGTCACTACGTGTCAACCCCTCAATGGAATCAAGCGCTCCCCTCTCAATACCACTTACCATTTTTTATTCGCCCGAAATCCCACTTGTAACCCGAAATCCACCTTTAGTTGTGGTTATTGCCCCGACTTATTTTGCTTGCGATAACCGTTGATTGCTTACCATCGACGACCCTCCTCCATTCATCTCCTCTGCTCATCTTCTTCGTTCATCTCCTCTGCTCATCTCCGTCGTTCATCTCTTAAATGTCAAACTCTAGTATACGGGTGAAAGAAGGCGATACCAGGTTGAATGTTGTTGGTATAACGATATGCATTCAATCATATCTATTGTGGGAATAGTTCTCACTGGCAAGGAGAATTATCCTGAATGGTCGAGGAAAATCCAACACACTCTCATTTTTAATGAGCTATGGAAAGGAGTATGTATTGGAGAAGGAGACGAAGCGCCAGTCCAACCTACCTCAGACAAGGAGCTCGCCATTTGGGAAAATAAGAACAGCAAAGCCTATGCATTGATTGCAACATCTGTAAGTGAAGAGGTGAGTCGACATATTTTGCCATTTTCAAATGCATTCGAAGCCTTACAAAAGGTGAAGGAACTCTATGACTCACACTTTGCACTTGAAGTTGTTCAACTCATGATTAAACTCTTCACCCTTTAATTACGAAATAATGATCCTCTTGCTCTTGCATCTGAAGTAAAATCTATAATGCATGATATCAAAGCCACTAAGGTTGAATTGGATATTCCTCTGATCGCTTTTCTCAAGGCACTTCATCTTACTTACTCAAATTATCTTGAGTCATTGCAAGCAAATGGAAATCTTAAAGATATTACCTTTGACTCTCTTGTGAAAAAATTTGTTGAAAGAGAGAAAGCTTTTGGAAAGAAGACAACCCCTGAATCTTTTGAAGAGGCTGTGTGCCTTGCTCATAAAGAAAAGAATCTTGCCCAAGATTCTTCCAGAGGAAGAGGTGGTCGAAGAGGAGGAGGAAGATATTTCAGAGGCAGGGGGGCAAACACTCTAAAGGAGAAAAGTCATATTTTCACTGCATACGTTGCAAAAGAAATGGATCACATGATGCCTCCACATGCAAGTTACCTTGGGACAAAATTGAGCAGCAAAGAAACCAACCCAAAGGTAAAGCTAATGACACAGACAAAGGTAAAGCACCTGAATCTGCTCATAATGTTGTGGCACAATGTATATTGGATTAAATGAAGACTTATTTAATGCTTCACTTGCTTCTTCGAAAAATGATTAGTTGCTTAATTTAGGAGCAACTTGCCACATGACTTATAGAAAAGATTTTTTTGAAGAATTTACTGACAATGTTGATGGAGCAGTATACTTTTCAAACGAATCAAAACTAAGCCATCATGGCTTGGCACAATCAAGCTTAAATTGCTTGGTCTTCCAGACTTTCTTCTGCATCATGTTCTATATCTCCCAAAGTTGAGGAGAAACTTGCTGTCCTTGGTCCAAATCTGCCATCAAGGTCCCTCCATTCATATGTTTGATGGCAAGCTTGAGGTGAGAAAAGCATCTGACCACTCACTTGTCATGACAGGGATAGAAGAAGAAAGGCGTCTCAAGCTGCAGGGTACCTCTGCTCATGCACAAAATTTCTCATACAATTCTCATTTTGAATAAGGTACACTTCCATCAAGTTTATTATGACATGCTAGATTTGGACATTTGACCTATGACAACCTCCGCTTGTTGAAGAAAAATGGTGTTACTGGTTTGCCTACAATTCCTAGGAAGCTTAAGCAATGTGATGCTTGCATTTTAGGAAAGCATAGCAAACAATCCTTTCATGATTCACACTCCAGAGCACATAGAAAACTTGAACTCATTCATTCAGATTTATGTGGTCCAATGCCTGTTCCTTCTGCAAATGGAAATAAATATATGATGACATTTATTGATTACTACACCAGAATGTGTTGGGTTTATTTATTGAAGAACAAATATGATGCTTTTAAAACATTCAAGAACTTTCATACATGGATTGAAAATGATGCACAATCTCATATTGGCTCTATTCGCACTGATAATGGAAAAGAATACACTTCAAATGAATTTGAAAACTATCTTCGCCAACATGGGATCAAACATCAAACAAACGTGCCTTATAATCCCCAACAGAATGGTTTAGCTGAAAGAATGAATAGGACAATCTTAAATATGGTACACTCCATGCTGTTCTTCAAAAATGTAAAAATGATGTTTTGGGCTGATGCAGTTTTATGTGTTGTATATATAAAGAATAGATGTCCATCTAATGCTATCAGAAACAAGACTCCATATGAAATGTGGTATGGGCACATTCCTTCGGTAAAGCATCTCAGGGTCTTTGGTTCCACCTGTTATGCCTTAATACCAAAGGTACATAGAAACAAACTTGGTGCAAGAAGTCGTGAGTGTATCTTCCTAGGGTATTCAAACACCTCCAAAGCATACCGTCTCTATGATGAAGTCAACAAAAAGTTTGTTGTATCTAGAGATGTAATCTTTCTTGAATCATCCAAAACTAACAATGTTGTTGAAAGTCAACTTGATCGCTTAGATAGACTCACAAATGCAAAATCATTTAAAGAATTTGATAATCAGATTCCACATCTTGAAGGGGGGATTCCTATACTAGATCAATATGTGGAATCTTCTTCTGAAACACTCTCTCCCCTACATGAAACTCCAAAAACGGATGATACTTTGAGTGATGTGATTGACAGAATTGGGAGACTCAATCTTGATTCAATCCCATCTCAATCAACGGAGCAGCCTGGACCATTTGAGAAAGGTCCCCCCAAAGTGGCTAACAGAGACACTTGAAAGTGTTCATCCTGGTGAGGTTGGAAAGACAGGAACTAGAAATTCAAACCGAACAAATGGAGGTAATGTAGATGACTCTGATTCACTTGTTGATATGGATGTTTCTTATGATTGTGAATTCAATTTGTCTACAGATTTTGAACCAACTTCCTTCAAAGAAGCTGCTTCTCATGATGAATGGAGAGAAGCAATGCAAAAGCAGTATGATGCCCTAACAAAGAATGGAACTTGGAAGCTGGTTGATCCTCCATTGGGAACTAAACCAATTGGCTGCAAGTGGGTATACAAGAATAAGTATAAAGCTGATGGCTCACTTGACAAGCACAAAGCTAGGCTTGTGGCAAAAGGTTTTGCATAGAAGGAAGGGGTCAATTATGAGGAAACTTTTTCCCCCACAGCAAAATGGGCTACCATCCGGACACTCTTTGCCTTAGCAGCTTAGAACAGTTGGAAAGTCCATCAAATGGATGTAAAAGATGCTTTCTTGAATGGAGATCTAAAAGAAAACGTTTTTATGTCCCAGCCTAAAGGATTTGCTGTGAAAGGACATGAACATAAGGTATGCAAACTTTTGAAATCCTTGTATGGCCTCAAACAAGCACCACGAGCCTGGTATGAAAAACTGACTAAGCATCTTTTGAAACTCAATTTCAAACATTATGATCTTGATGATGCAACTTTGTTTGTCAAGAAAGTTGCCAAAACAGTTGTATATCTTGTGGTATATGTAGATGATCTTTTGATGACAGGGAATAATGAAAGCTACATTGCATCCATAAAGAAGACATTGAAGAAAGGTTTTGAAATGACTGATTTTGGCTATGTTCATTACTATCTTGGTATTGAAGTAACTCAACATCCGAAGTCCATATTCCTTTCTCAAAAAAAGTACATTGGAGTTCTCTTGAACAGATTTGGCATGAATGAATGCAATCCTATGACTACTCCAATGGAACAAAACTTAAAGCTCACTTCCATTCAAGGAAAAGAATTTGAGGATGCAACAAAGTATAGACAGCTTGTACGAAGTCTCAACTACCTAACTACTACTAGACCAGACATTTCATTTGTTGTTGGAATCCTCTCCAGATTTATGCAAAAGCCTTGTGAGGGACATTGGTCTGCTGCAAAAAGAGTTCTAAAGTACTTGAAGGGAACTCAAGACTTTGGAATCAAGTATACACAGGTGGGCGACTTCATCTTGATTGGATACTCTGATTCAGACTTCAATGGAGACAAATAAAATGGGGTTTCTACTTTAGGTTATGCTATGAGTCTTGGATCAGGAGCTGTCTCCTAGAGATCACGCAAACAATTAGTTCCAACAAATTCCACAATAGAGGCAGAATATGTGGCAGCAGCTGAGGCAAGAAAAGAAATTGTGTGGCTCAAGAAATTTTTTGAAGATTTGCAGGTAAAACAAATACAATCGCCACTCATGATTGACAATACCTCTGCAATAAATTTGGCCAAGAACCCAAAGTTCCATGATCGAACAAAGAACATCAATACTAAATATCATCTGATTTGACATCATGTTGAGGCCAAAACAATCCATCTCCGCCATTGTTCCACTAATGAGCAAATTGCAGATATCTTCACCAAAGCACTTGGAAGAGAAAAGCTTGAAAGATTCAAAATGATGCTTGGACTCACCAACATCCCTTCAGATTGGGGGGGGGATGTTGACACCTAATAAAAGGGATTGGGTGTACAACTATAATTAATTTAAATAAATAATAGAGAAGATACAGAGTCATCGGGAGATGAAGCGAACAATCACTCCCTCTTGTATATACTAATGAACAACCTGAATGAATAATATGAGTTCTGATTTGAGAAGTTACCTCTTAGTCTGACAATAACATCAAAAGACATGTACATAAACCTAATGTATATAATCCTAATTCATGTAACAATCCTTAACTTACTTACCTGCATGCCCAACATGCAAACCTGTATGACGATCTGCTCTTTTCCCAAAGTCTAATGCTGCAACCTCATTATGATGATCTGCATCTCCTGCTCTATCTCAGCCAACACATTAGCATCATAACAACCAGTAGCATCATGATGGCCTAAATTTCATACGATGACTTCACAAGTCATGCTTTACCTACTATTCATGCATAACCATAACCAAGACTAGACATACATAACAACTACATATAGAAATATAACATATGAGTACCAAACCATATACACCTCATTCTAGCTAGAGTCTAGTCATCAATGCATGACCATAACAACTTCAAAAACCATGACCTCATGCATGACAACATCAATTAATCCATTGTATTTATTTCCACATGCAACCATCAAAATGCATAAGAAATGCATAATCAAATACACATACACATGAACGTATGTACTCAAGTATAAGCGATCAATTCTTGTAACCAACCTACAAGACTGATACATGTAATCAAGCAAACAAGAATGCAACCTACCATACAAGGATGTTATCAAGCGACATATAACAACATGTAAGCAAAATATAACAATATGTAACCAGTCATATACTCATGATGATGCATTCCACAAAATCAACATCAAGTTCCCCATGACCACTTTACTACAACCATGATCAACATTATGCAATGCAACAAGCACATGGAATGCAAGTGTAGGAGAGACACATGCAACTCACATGCATGCATGACCAACATACATCGCCCATCCAGTCCAAGGGGTGAACCATGCTCTGATACCACTCTGTAACCACCCTCCTCCCACGTCTACCCAAGCAACCATCCAGTCAAGGTAAGCATGCTATGAGAGGCTACTATGATTGGATTAGACCTCCTATGTGACCTTAAGGAAGTGGAACTCATGGAACATAACAAACAAACATTCAACATCAGCTTCAGGACCCTCAAGAACTAATCCAACACTTCAGGCAACTTACCCTTGGGTCCCACTGAAGTTTTGACCAACTTAAGACTCAGTTGCTCTCATTTTATAGGCATGAAAACATCCAAAAACCCAGAGTCACTCTCATATGCTTGCCTGCCAGCACCCAAAGACTCATTTTTCCAGTTCTGTGCTAGCGTCCCCGGGATTTGAGCCACATTTTCAGGCCCAGAGCGCAGGTCACTCTCTAGAACTTCATGATACCTTCATAATAGTAAAATAACATGGAAATGACAGTACTAAAGAAATTACTTGTTTAAGACCTTGGCTCGACCCCTACTAGCCATGACAGACATTTTGTCAAACATATCACGAATATGTAATATACATGTGTAAATAACAGATCCAATCATAGGGGTCTCATACTTATTTGAGATTCATCATGAAGCATTTATGCCTCAACACATTAACTTCCATTCCATCCATTAGGTCATAGATACCTTATTCATTCACTTACAAGTAGAAGCATGATAAGAGTCATACATAGTTGCTGTCATAAAACATATATATAACCAACATAATAAAAATATAAATACTCATGAAATTATAGCCATATAGACCACATATAATCCATCAAAATTCTCATAGAAATACAAGGAGAAATAAATTTCATTAATGATGCAAAAACCAAACTCAGGATGGGACTTCCACATTCCACCAGACTATAGAATGGCTGAGCCAAATCTCTCTTCAGCCATTCACCCATGCCATATTCCAAGCATGATTGTGGGACTCAAAACAAAAGAACAAACCAGGGCATACGGAGGCTAAACCACCTCACCCTCATCAATAGAAACCAGGCTTTACGGTAATCCATTCTGGATCACTAGGCCAACATAATGAAAACATCATAACAAGCTTTATCGTGATCTCCACCTGATCACTAGGCCAAACAAGCATGGATACCACTGGATTCTCGACCTACACTGTGAGGAATTTTCCTATCTCCTAGTCTCTCAGGCTTTACAAAAATCCAAACTCAGATCATTAGGCCCTAAACCAAGAGTCGCTCTCCAGGATCTATTGCATATCCCAAACCCAGGATTACTAGGCCCAACAGAGATAAATCCACCTCTTGGCTTTACCGTATATATTTTCATTCACCGACAAGGATTCCGAGGCCCACCGAGGCAAAACAATAATGGATTTACTGCAACCCACAGTCTGGCTCAGGGGCCACTAGGCTAGTGGCTTTACTGTGATCCACAGTCCGGTTCAGGGACCACTTGCTCTATCATTCAGAGATCCACCCCACTCAACTTTGAATCCATCCGGCAATCCGGCTCAACCTAAACATGAGAACCCCATCACACCATGGCTATCCGAAAATGGCAAGGCTAGGCTAAAAACACCGTTACACCTGGAAAAACCCACACCATAACAACAAAATAACCACATGCAATACCATGCATGCCAAATCTAGCAAGGAAAATACATATGTAAATTGATACCTGCAATGAATCCTGCTGTAACTGCTTAATCCTGCTCCTTCCTTCCTCTTGCCTTCTTTGCCTTTCTCAATCCCGTGCATAACCAAAGCAAAAGCTTAACACTGACTAAGAGCTTTCCCACTGATCCTCAGAAGCATTTTTATTAATGAGGCCTCCATTTTCTTCATTTTCCATTATTTTCCTTCATTTTCCTCCTCACATGCAACCTGTGACCTTTCACCTTCATTTTCTCCTAATTTCCTTTATTTTCATAAATAAATGTGCCAAAAATGCAATTGCCTTTGCTAATTTCCTTATCCATAAGCAACCAAATGAACACCTCCTAGGATGTCTTGCCCAACATTCAACTTGGAATACGTGTCCCATCATCCGTGGTGTTTATATATTTTACATGAGTTTTTTTAACCAGGGTTGTTACAAATATGCCAGCAAATGACATCTAAAATCTGAAAAATGCAAGCATAAAACAAATCTAAAATCAACCAAAATAAATGATGGAAAAATAATGAAATAAACTTACAATTCACACTATTGTTACAATTAAAGTTACATAATAATTAGGATTGATTTGAAACAACTTCCTTTTCACAAGCAGTAGCCAAGGTAATACAATTAGAATGATCATAGACAACATCTTGTGAAAGAGGGAAATGGTCAAGACTATGAATAGGAGCAAGAACTTGATCATAATAAGAATCATAAATTGGGACGGACTTTTGAATGTTGAAATTATTAGAATGATTAAATGTTTGAAAATGAGAATTTATTTGAATAATTTCTGAATTCGAGTTTTCTTCATTTTCAAATATGATTGGAATTTGATCATGAGGAGTAAGACAAATCAACATCCTCAATGTCAAAGTAATCATCAAAATGCTTCATGACATTCACTATAATTCTCTTCATTCCCATACAATGCATCAAAACAAGGAGTATTGATCACATTGTCATCAATCTCGGAAGAATGATCAATGAATGTATCTTTATCTTGACAAAAACTAAATGGCAATTCATTTATATCAGCCTCTCTATTTCATGGAATAACATTAATGCAAAATGAAGATGAATTTCTATCAGTAAAATATGAGGATAAAGGGAGAAATGAAAGTTAGAAGCAATGAACCTGAAAATATGTCTATTTGCAGACTCTTTTGCATTTTTTCCATTGTAAATTTCGGATTCTTGACCATTCATTTGGCTTCTTACGTATTCTTGAAGATTGTTATTTTGATGTCTTGAATTTTGTATTTGATTAACATGATAAAATTCAGAAAATTTTGTAGTGAATTGCATATTGTTGGAATCTTCAATTTTCTCTTGTGCTTGCTGATTTATTAGCTGATTTTCTGATTTGATTTCATGTTGATTTCAGATTCTGTGGGAGTTATTTCTTCAAGTTTGTTGTTGTTGGTATATTCTTGCAATTGATCGTCAAATTCTCCCAAGATTTGTGATTGTGATTCATTAACACGTGAGAGTGCATCAAAGTCATTATTAATGTTATAATAAGTGTGCACTAAATATAAGAATTTATCATACATGGTCGATGCAACTTCATCATGATTAGCATGCACCTCCATATCGGAATTTTCAATCATGTTAATAGAAGTTGAAGAAGATTCATCAAAACTTGAAATTGTCTCATATGGATTAGCAATGCAAGGAAGAGAAACTAGTTTTCTAAACCATCATGTTAATTGAAACTCAGGAAGAAAATATTCAGACTAAAATTGAAAATAAATTGATTTGAATAGAATGAGAAAGTCATCTAAAGGCTCACCTTCAAATCAATGAAGTGTTTCAAGCTGATCATATATCTGTTCGTAGTTGTAATCCTAAAAATCATGTAGGAAAGTTATTATGAATTCATCCCAAGTGCGAATGGAGGAAAATGGTAGAGATTTACACCAGTTTTTTTCCATTCCTGTCAAAGTGAGAGTAAACATCCTACACATGACACTTTCATCAATATCAAAATTATTACAATTTAAAATAAATTGAAGAACATGTTCATAAGCAGAGGCATTTTTCTTACCATTGAACTTCGTCTTTGACAAGAGTTTTACTACCTGAATTAGAGTTGAAGCAAGTGGAATTCCAGTAAAGAAACTCCAAAGTGGTCGCTTAAAAGGAGCCATTGAAATAAGATAAAACTTTATAACAAAAAATCTCTATAGAAACAATATAATGTATGCCCTCCTTCTAGTGCCAAAAATGTTGATGGTCAAAAATGACCTCATCAACATCATGGAATGCCACCTAATCAAAGTCCCAAATCAGACTCTTATCCATTTGTGTAATGACTCCAACTGGTTCAACTGAGTTCAGTTACCCCTTCTCTCTCCCTGTTAGCATGTGGTTTATCTATTACTCACCAACAGAAAAAGAGTAATCAGATATGCCCTCTTGCTGTGCACATGCAATCACACAAATCCTTAAGCTGACTTAAGGGCTCAACCAAGCCACACCTAAAGTTTTCCCTTGCATAAGGAGACTTCTAGAATGCACAATTAAATCTAGATGCAAATATACTCTAGAATTCAAGCAAATAAGCTAATCCTATCTCGAATCAAAAAAATATAGCCTTCTCTCAATTTGAGAGAAAATAAACTAACTAACCAAGGGGAAATGGCTGTTTATATAATAATTTAATTCATTATATGTTTTTCATTAGTTAAAGAAGTAGTTCATTCAAAATGAAAGGGAAATCAAAATGGGAATGTATTTAAACAATAAATAGTTTCTGCTCAACACATTCCTATTTCAATGGATTCATATTAATTATAATTTTGTTTAGCACCTCAAAGATAGCTCCTACAAAACTTCAATAGCATAAAACAATCGATACGACAATAATGCTCAATATTAGAATGCAATACACTATTTAGAACATAAATTAAAATCAATTAGAGAATTGCTGACAATAATAGATTAACTCGCATTTCAGACAATCATGCATTGAAATGAAAAATTATTAAAATCATACCAGAACCTCATTACAATTTTGCAGTCCATGAGAAGCTTTAACTCCTTGAAAAAATTGCTTACAGTAGTGCAAAATAATCTTCTCTTTCAGAACTCAAAATGCTTTGACTCTCTATAATTCAACTAACAACACGCTACAAAAGTGCAAATGCATAGCAAGAAAAATTATAGAATTTTCCCCTAATACCTCAGATTTGAAGTTTTCCCCTCACCTACAACTATAATCTCCTATAAAATAGTGCTTTCAAAGCCTCTAGTTGTAGAGAAGAGGAACCCTTTCTTCCTTAAATCCAATATTTAATAATTACAAGAATCTCCAACAATGAAGAACTGTTGAGAGTAGTTTTCCAAATCCTGAATTAGAGCTGCAAATTTCCCATTTTTCTCTTTGTTGGTCTCTTTTCATTGCTCCAAAATACCTCATATCTAAACTTCTCCAACTGATCTCCTGCTACAAACCAATCAAAACCAAAATAAAAATAAGTTAAATTGCATATTAGAAATCAGAAAAAACAAACTCTCATGAAATTGGTAGATTAAAATAAATAAAATCTAAAGATTTTCCATGCTATGATTTCTTCAAATGGATTTGATTAGCCTTCGAGTATTTCTGGGGAATGAATTGATTGTAGCAGTTTTCCCAAGCTAATGAAATTTTCCCAAATCAAATTAGGAAAAACCAATCGCTGTTGCAAAATCGTCACCTTGTTATCTGCTGATTTTTTTGGTCATTAAACTATTAAATATACTAAACTTATCATTCTAAGATTATTCTCCGCAATCTTAGATTTCCAATGAGCTATTACGATCTTCATCTGGCCAAGTAAATTTTGAGATATGCCTCTCCAAAACCGGGTTGTCAAAACTGCCAGAATTATGAAAAAATACATTTTTATTTAAAAAATTTAATTTAAATTTAAATTAATAATTCTTAATTAAATATTAATTAATTAAAATTATTAAGCTAATTAAATATGTACAAATTAATTAGAATTATTAAAATTAAATTAAATTATAATTAATTAAACTAATTAAAAACACAAATTAATTTAATATATTAATAAAAATCTCATGAAAGTACATAGCAATGGATTAGTGGGAGGGTGCTCCATTAAAATGGGCCTTGGTGAATCAAAGTGGGAGAAATAAGGGAATTAAAGAGGGAGTTATAAGGAGAAGGGATATAAGAATTTCGAGAGTATGGATTTCATAAGGTTTTGAAATAGGAGTTACGAAAATATAAGTGTCAAGGTCTCGAGGAGTAAGGGAGATATAAGGAGGTAGAGTAATTTCGGGAGAAGAATTTCGGAGGTGGAAATTTTAGGCACAAGGAGTTAATGTTACGAAATGAAGAGGTTTTGATGTCCCAAGAAGGAGTGGAGTGATAAGGAGGAGATGAGGGAGGGAGTTATGAAATGTGGAAGCTCCGAAATGGGAAGATGGCCTGAGATAAGGAGGTGAGGTGAGGTCCATGATAAGGAGGCGAGGTGAGGCCCACATGGAGGTGGAATTTAGCTTTTTCATATATAAACTATAACCATTTTGTAATATAATTTTTGATCTCATAAAAAACTACAACCACTTTTGTTAATAAGTTTTGGGATCTTGGGGTTTTAAGAATTGAAATTTAAATTAACTTCTAAGATTTGATGACTTAATTATATGAATTATTATTTTGGTTATTATATAATCTCAGCTGCGGTGGTTCTGTAGAAGAGTTAGTAAAAAGAATAATTAATTGAAAATTAAGAAAAACAGTATTTACAATTAAAACTAGTTAATTTACAAAAATTAAAATAATATACATTTTGTACATTTTTAGTCCAGGTGGTAAAAATCACCAAACTTCAGATAAGCGCCATTTGCAAACCTTGAGTCCAAATGAGATGAAACGAGAAGAAATGGAAATACCACAAGAAATTGAACACAATGAAGAAATCAAAAGAAAACAAAAATCTCACAAAATTGACGCACACTTAACCAAAATAAAATATTAAAAGACGATTTAGCCAAAATTTACAAAAATGGTCCCCATTATTTTTTTGTTCCGCTTGGAAAAATCGTAATTTTCATTAATATAAGAAAATTAGATGTTGTAGATGCAAAGTGCATATGCATAAGATGTGTCTGTGTGCCAGTTCAAAATTTTTAGATCCCAAAATATGATATACAAAATAAGATCTCCACGCAGGGAGAAAGTGTTTTAAATAGTACTGCATAATTGAGTCAAAATTTAAACATACTCTGCGTAAGGAGTATTCCTAAAAACATGTATTGTTATGTATATACATAGTTCAAAATAGACAAATAAGAGAGACTTGTTTTTCATAAGTTCAGGCTCATATTGAGCCTGGTCTGCATGGTCTATATACGGCCGGTGGTAGTACTGGAAATGTTCTTCTCCCCACTGCCCCTGTATCAACCAGATTTTGCGTGGCTTGATCACTGCCATTTTGGAAAGTTGGTCAACGATGGTCTTTCATTCCCTATAGATGTGATGACAAAAAAAACTGTCAAAATGTGAGATGCATCTATGAATTTCTGCCAATATATGTCCCAATGTGAATGTGTGGCAGGTTTTGGTTTTGTTTATCCAGTCCCAAACAATTTTGGAATCACCGAAGATTTGCAGATTATGACAGTCTTTCTCTCTAGCAAATTTGATTAGGTAGTATGCCGTGGAGAGTTCAGCAAAGCTATTGGTGCCATTTCCAGGTCCCATTTGAATACGATAATAATGGTTTTCCGAGATTTGTAGTATAGCCCCACCACTACATCATGTAGCTTGTGCAGAGCCATCAAAATATGCCCAGGCCTTTGAGTGATCTATGGATTCAGGGATGATATTCTTGGGAGGTGTGGTGGCCAAGTCCTCAAGGAGAGAGTTGTAGTCGGCTATAATTCTGGCTGAGATGGAAGTCCAATGAGGGGCGGTGTCACAAAAGATGTAGCGATTTCTGGCTATCCAGATTTCCCAACAGATGAGAAGGGGGAGGTTTCTAGTTTTGGGCGATGTAGTAGATGTCCACCAATTTGCCCAAGCATCCTTGGTAGTATGTTCCCCCCAGATCATAGGCAGGTGAAGGTGGGTAAGAGTGGAGGTCCATAGGCCGATAGTGATTGAACAGGACATAAAAAGATGATCCAAATATTTGGAATTGTTCTTGCAGAAGCAACACCAAAATGGGCCATATTGCCCTCTCTTATTCAAATTTTCCCCAGTTGGCACCTTGTTTTTTAAAATAGACCACAGGAGTAGTCTAGTGCGGGGAGGTTCTTCTAGTTTCCACATGTCTTTCCACCATGATTCAATGAGTTGTGGCTTGTGGTTATTTGCTAATAGTAGGTACCCCTCTTCTTCGGAGTTGCAACCACTCTTGGCAATGGCCCATATTATCTCATCCTCCCCTTCTCTGAGCCTGAGCTGGGATTCCTATAGGGCAGAAGTGTAGGAGTTCCATGCTTGATGCCATTATCGGGGGAGGAGAAAGCTACGGGCTATCTTCCATGCTTGATGGAGGAAGGATGATTTCTCCGGGTCCGCTGCATGATTTATATGCGTGGTTCCTTTCTCAGTGAGGATCTGTAGTAGGTCCAGGGGGAGCTGATGTGCATTACCGCATCCTATCCAAGGGGCTCGGCCAATTTGGACATAATCCCCATAAGATATTATCCAAGTTAGTCCATCCCGTATAAGGGGTAGTGCATTCAAAACTGCTTTCCAAATATTAGATATCCCTGATTTGTTCTAGCTAGGCTGTCTCAGCCACTCCAATGGCCTGAGTGGGGTGATATATTTTGTAGCAACAATTTTGGTCCAGAGACTGGTGGAGGTAAGTAGATTCCACCCTTGCTTGGCCACTAGCGCAGTGGGAAAGTCCTCCAATTTTTTTATGCCCCATCCACCCCATTTCTTGGCTATAGATAGGAGGTCCCATCTTGCCCAAGAAAATATTCTCCTAGGTTGATTACCTTTCCAAAGGAATCTGCTACAGAGGTTCTGTATTCTATTGAGGATGCTTCTAGGTATCCATGCAAGGGACATCCAGTAGACTGAGGTGGCCTCAAGAACTGCTTTGATGAGCACTATCCGGCCGGGTCTGGAGAGATATTTGTGGTACTAGATATGGAGTCTTTTCTCCAGCTTGGTAATTAGCCATATCGAGTCTGCAATCTTGTATCCATGCGGTTTCAATCTGTATCCCAAATATCTAGGGCCCTCGTCTATGTGATTCAGAGTGAAAGGAAAACTTTGTAATGCAAAGTTTATTTCATGGGGTGAGCATTCAGAGACAGTTATAGTGGATTTAGAATTGTTGATGGCCGTGCCTATAGCCGATTTGAAGAGGTTGATAGTGTTTTGGATGGTAGTGAGATCACCTATTCCCTCGTTTAGAAACATAAGAACATCATCCACAAAGAGAAGGTGAGTTATAGTACAATCCTCCGTTATTTTGATACCATAGATTCTACCTATGTGATGCATGTCCTTGATCAGTTTACTAAGGACTTCCATGACAAGGATAAAGAGCAAAGGCGACAGGGGGCATCCTTGTCTAAGGTCCCTTTCAGAGCCAAATAAGGGTGAGGCAGCTCCATTGACTAGAACACTGAAGGATACATTGGTGATGCAACACATAATCCATTTGATAAGTCCAATAGAAAAGCCTAGATGGGTAAGGAGCATTCTGAGATATAAACAGCTTACCTTATCCTAAGCTGATCTGATAGCTTCATGAATTTGTCTGATAGCTTCGTGAATTTGTCTATCTTTTATGAAAGCAAATTGTTCAGGGGAGATGTGGGTAGATAGGATGGGGCGGATTCAATTGGCTATGATTTGGAAATGATTTTATAAAGAGAGTTACAAAGGGAGATAGGACAAAAATCACTATAGGATGAGGGGTTGTCAGTCTTGGGAATGAGGGCTATGAAGGTGGTGTTTATGGCCCCATGCATGCTCCTGGATAACCTGAATTCCTCTATGACCTTGAGTAGATCATTCCCTAGAACCTCAAAGAAAGCCAGGTAGAATTCGACTGACCAACCGTCTGGACTCGGGCTTTTATCCCTTTTGAACCATTTTAGAGTGGCCTCAAGCTCCCCCATGGTAACTTCCTTATTGAGGTTCTTGGCTTCCTCCATATCAGTAAAACGAGGGAACAATTGTGCTACTCTAATGACCTCAGCAAGGGTAGAATTAGGAGGGTTCTGGTAGACTTGCTTAAAGTGTGTGGTGGCCAATGAGGTCAGCTGGGGGAAAGTGTCAACCACAACTCCTTGATCATTTGTTAGGTTCCAAATGGTGTTATAATCCCTTCTTCCGTTTGCGAATTTATGGTAAAACTTTGTATTTTCATCCCCTTCTCTCATCCAAATAGTCTGACTTCTCAGTCGCCATGTTTCCTCTTTGTCCTTGAAAATTTTCCCTCTTAGAGTTGTTTGCTCCACAAGCTTGTCCCTGAGCTCGGGAAAAGGGAAGGTGCCTTTACTATTTTCCTCAAGGTTGGCTATCTCTTTTTCAATTTCATTCACCCGATGTTCTTCATCAGATCTCTTATTGTGTGCCTAGATCTTGGAAATATTCTTTAGTTCCTTTAGATTGGCCACGAATCCCTCAATGATGTGTTTGTTCCTGTACGGTGGGTGGGTCTTCCAAAAGTCTTTCACAAGACTGGTGTAAGAGATGTCATTCAACCATGAGGAGTTGAATTTGAAGGGGCCTCTAGGTTTGTTAATGATGCCACAAATTTCAAGATGAATAGGCAAATGGTATGAGAGTCCACCGGATCCTACCCACTGGTGATAAGTATACCCTTGCTCCAATAGATATTCCTTGATGAGGAAACGGTCTAGTCTCCTTACAAGACTGGCCTCCCCAATTATTTTGTTGCTCCAAGTTGGGGTTAGTTTTGCCACAGGGATATCAATGAGTTGATGAGAGTCGAGGAGCTGCTCAAAATATCCCGCTAGGGGGTCAACCTGTGCTTGTAGACCCCAGGATTTGGAGAAACCTAGGGAAAAATTTAGATCTCCCCTTATGATAAGATTGTATGCTTGTAAAATGTTGGTTCCCAGTAGCCTTTCCCAGAAGATCTCTCTATGGTGGCAGGGTCCATAAATGTTCAACATTCTAATTTCGAACCCAGCTCTGACGAGTATATGTCAGCCCCTAAGAACCCTATGCCTCCCAAAGCTCCCAAAAGTTTAATAGAGCGAGGGTTGTAACCTAGGGCTATGCCTCCTGATCGTCCATTTACATCCAAGGCATGGAATTGCCAACCACGGAGCATGGAATCCAGAAGAGGTGTTATGATAGCAGCTGCACCCAAGGTTTCTTGAAGAAGAACTAAATCACCTGGCTCCTTTCGAAGGAGTCTACTCAGTGCTAGTTTTTTGTCAGGACTAACTATCCATCTGCAGTTGAAGGAAATTTCCTTCATGGGGGGAACACCGGAGGAGGGCTCTATGCTCTAAGGACCCTATCTAGAGAAAGTTGTTTCCTAGAAACCACTTCTAACCCCGCCTTCTGTTTTTCTTTGGACAAAGAGGACAGTCTACCACAGGTGGGCTTCATGGCAGAGGGGAATGAAGAAATGCAAAGGCCAATGGCATCCATCATAGATTCTCAGGTGTGAGAGCGGAGATGGTAGCGATGAGGTTCAGGGGCAATCCTAGGGATGGAGATCTCATGCGCTGGGGGATTGGATGGAGGCTCAACAAGGGGATGGGGATCCAACTGAGAAATGAGGGGGCTGATCCAGAGGTTTGAGCAGAGAGTAGAATTAGGGATTGTCCCAAGATGCAGAGGACCAGATGAAAATTTAATGGATGCAGAGAATAAGGAAGGACAAGACATACATGAAGAAAGCGCTTTGCCAGCGGCCACCTTGGATCTGATCAGTCGAGGTGAAGGTGGTCGAAGGGGTGCAGCCCCGTGTGTAGAAATTTTGAATAATATAACACTTATTCACAGAGATTATCCTGATTATACACTATTGCGGAATGCATGCATAATACATAACCTCCTCTATGTTGATCATCAATTTTGCGGAATTAAAAACAATGAAACATCAATCGCATGTGCACATTAACACAGTATGTACTGGGGAAAGCATACAGCTGAAAACCCCCAACTATCTATATATTATAATGATAGAGAACATGTAAGAATACATAGTACAATACTCCTCACAAGTACTCAATACTATCTCCACCTGCTACACACAAACTAGCTCAAATCTTATTCAAGTCACAGGTTCAAATCTCCTCCGCTGTCTGCCTACCTCTACTGCGCAATCCAGTGTGAGAATAGGAATGATTCAAGTTCGAATTCCCTTTTGTTGTACTACGCAATCCTCATTGGCAATCTCAATCATTGATTGTACAAATCTCATGCACAGCTATAATCACAACTGATAGCAGTCTCACTCTTTCACCCACCTCTAACACTTGTCTCCACTGAACTGTCCATGCACTGAGTTAACTGATGTATTCTTTAGTTGATTTATGAGTTAATAATTAGTGAATTAATTCACATCACTCATCACTAGTGTATTCTGCAGTTAGACTAAATACAACTACTTCAACTAAGTCAAATTGAACACAACTCCATCAACTCCTCAATCAACTCCACCAAACTCAATCACTTGAGTTCTAACTGAAGTCCATCATGCAATAGCTCAACTGACCCATAAGAAAAGCGTATCTCCTTCTGGAAGTTGCATGTGCCACATCCGTAGCTCGAACTAAAGTGTTCCAAGAGGATAAGATAATGTTTATAGTTCAAATATTACTAAGAGCTAATAATATTCGACTGTTCTATTTTTAGCCTGGCAGTCTAAAAATAGACTCCGCCCATATGTATAAAAATAGAAGTCCATCTATTTTTACCAACATGACCAATCATCCACAAATAGCATCCTGAAACTCATAGACCATGATCCATATGTCTAAAAATAGACTTTGCACCAAAAATAGTCTGCGGACCCACTTAGTGAAGGTGACTTCTTTTCACTAAGCTCCATCATATTGTTGCATTTTAAACACTCCCTCTCAACAAGATATGGATTATCTGGAACCCCAATCTTGCAACTCTGGAATGTTCTGCATGCAACACATTTGCCCGGTCCACTTGCTCTAACAACACTTGGAACAAAAACACTCCCAACTGACCACTCTGTTGGGCTAGGAACATACTCTGATGCTGAAGCTCTACCTGCTGTTGACAAGTGCTCCCTCTCTGACATCTGCGCTACTGCAACATCTCCATGCATCTCGCACCATTGCACACCTCTCTGTGCCACCTAGCACTGTGAAAAACACTTGTGCCTCTCACATTGCTGCAGCCTGCTAGCTATGCGTTGTCCTGGGATTCCCTGCACTGTCGCTCTCTCTGCCGCTCCATCCGCATTTTTATCTACTCAATCAGTCAGTTCCTGCTACTCCACATTGGGGCTCCCGTAGCAAGGTTTCATCCAAGAGGTTGGGTACCTCAAGGATCCTACCCCTCCTCCTTGGGACGATCACTCTATATCGCCCCACCTCCTACTTGGAGGTATGGCTGCATGTGATCCCTCAGCCCACTTGGCTTGAAGTTTCCCCCTACTGGAGGTCTCTTCATGAGTAGATTTCTCTACTCGATCTCCTCTCAGCTTCCCTTATTGTGGCTGCTCCACAACCTCCTGAAGCTGCTACACCAATCGTGGCTCCTCCACAATCGTTTGAGACTTCTTCTGGCTCTGCATCTTGAGAGGTAATATATGCTCCCTCTCAACCACCAAGTCTCCATTAGTTGCCTCGTTGTTCAAGGCTTTGCATGCATCTTGAACCTCAAGAGCATATAGGTTCTTGACCCGTGAACCAATCTGCTTCACCTATCTAGTGATGATGTGTCCAAGGAAAACCTTTCCCTTACTGAAGACTACATCATAGCCTCTATCTTCCAGCATCGCTATTGACACCAAGTTTCTCTTCAGTCCTGGTACATACTTGACATCGGTCAAGGTAAGGCGAGCTCCATGCTCCCTCTGAAAAATAACCGTGCCTACACCTAAGACACTATACTTCTCATCATTACCCATCGCTATGAGTATTTGGAGATCTTTCTCCTCCAAAGTATTGAACAAACTCTTGTCACCGGTCATGTGGAAAGAAGCTCCACTGTCAAGAAACCAACCACTTCCCACCATGGATGAAACCATGCATGCAAAGAGTGTGAAATCCAACTCAAACTGTGAAGCAAGCGCCTCACCTTTAGATCCTTCCCCGGATCCCTTCTTAGATTTCCTCCATGGACAATTTGAAGCATAATGGCCCACCTCATGACAACGAAAGCATCACACTTTCGATTTGTCAACCTTCTTCCCATCATTGGAAGAACTGGATTCGGAAAGAGAACCCTTCTCCTTCCCCTTCTTTGCTTTGTCAGCCAAAGCGCAATTTTCTTCATCAGATACCTTTGAAGAAGATCCGTCCTTGGTATTCCACCTGATCTCCTCTTGCACAAGATCAGACCAAAGTCTCTCCCATGCTGGAAATTTCTCCCAACCATTGACAAAGTCCTGATAGGAATGCCAACTCTTCGGAAGACCAAGGAGAGCTAAGCTCACCAAGTACTCATCATCGACAGTCACCCCCACACTTCCTAGCTCATCTCGGCATTGGGTGAACTTCGTGAGATACTTGGGCATACTGTCTCTATTCTCACACTTAATGTTTCTGAGTTTATCCTTGAGTGCCAACTTCCTCTGGTCGCTCTTGCTTTGGAATAAATCTGTCAACACTTTCCACATCAAGTATGGAGAAGCCTTTCCATGTAGGCTAGATACAATGTGATCCTTCACGCCCTCCAACAGAATCCTTTGACACTTTGCTATCTTCTTTTGCCAAACCTAAACGTGAGCAGCATCAGTAGGCTTTGGGACCTCAACATCTATGAAATCCTTCAACCCATTGTCATCTAACACCGCCTCCATCCTTTCTTTCCATGCAATATAATTCGAGCTGCCTTCAAGGGCATAATCCAATCTCAATCCGTTGAAAGACATTTCAACTTCGACACCAAGAAAACACTGCTACAAATTCGAATTCCACCAGCTCAAAACTCAACCGCTTCTGATCTATAATTCGTGAGAACAAAGTATTTCTCATACAGAGATTGATTGTATGGGATTTTACCGGATATCTCACCTTCCAAAATAAGTATGAATCCAGAGGCTACCTAGCCCGATTACGGACTCTGCTTGAAGAAATAAAATGTAAACACTTATTCACATAGATTATCCTGATTATACACTATTGCGGAATGCATGCATAATACATAACCTCCTCTACGTTGATCATCAATTTTGCGGAATTAAAAACAATGAAACATCAATCGGATGTGCACATTAACACAGTATGTACTAGGGAAAGCATACAACTGAAAACCCCCAACTATCTGTATATTCTAATGATAGAGAACATGTAACAATACATAGTACAATACTCCTCACAAGTACTCAGTACTATCTCCACTTGCTACACACAAACTAGCTCAGATCTGAATCAAGTCACAGCGTCAAATCTCCTTTGCTGTCTACCTGCCTCTACTGCGCAATCCAATGTGAGAATAGGAATGATTCAAATTCGAATTACCTTTTGTTGTACTATGCAATCCTCATTGTCAATCTCAATCATTGATTGTGCAAATCTCATGCACAGCTATAGTCACAACTGATAGCAGTCTGACTCTTTCACCCACCTCTAACACTTGTCTCCACTGAACTGTCCATGCACTGAGTTAACTGATGTATTCTTTAGTTGATTTATGAGTTAATAATTAGTGAATTAATTCACATCACTCATCACTAGTGTATTCTGCAGTTAGACTAAATACAACTAGTTCAACTAAGTCAAACTGAACACAACTCCATCAACTCCTCAATCAACTCCACCAAACTCAATCACTTGAGTTCTAACTGAATTCCATCATGCAATAGCTCAACTGACCCATAAGAAAAGCGTATTTCCTTCTGGCAGTTGCATGTGCCACATCCGTAGCTCGAACTGAAGTGCTCCAAGAGGATAAGATAATGTTTATAGTCCAAATATTATTAAGAGTTAATAATATTCAACTGTTCTATTTTTAGCTTGGCAGTCTAAAACTAGACTCCGCCCATATGTCTAAAAATAGAAGTCCATCTATTTTTACCAACATGACCAATCATCCACAAATAGCATCTTGCAACTCATAGACCATGATCCATATGTCTAAAAATAGACATAGTCTAAAAATAGACTTTGCACCAAAAATAGCCTGCGAGCCCACTTAGTGAAGGTGACTCCTTTTCACTAAGCTCCATCATCTTGTTTCATTTTCAACACTCCCTCTCAACAAGATATGGATTATCTGCAACCCCGATCCTGCAACTCTGGAATGTTCTGCATGCAACACATTTTCCCGGTCCACTTGCTCCAACAACACTTGGAACAAAAACACTCCCAACTGACCACTCCGTTGGGCTAGGAAGATACTCTGATGCTAAAGCTCTACCTATTGTTGAGAAGTGCTCCCTCTCTAACATCTGCGCTACTGCAACATCTCCATGCGTCTTGCACCATTGCACACCTCTCTGTGCCACCTAGCACTGTGCAAAACACTTGTGCCTCTCGCATTGCTGCAACCTGCTAGCTATGCGTTGTCCTGGGATTCCCTGCACTGTCACTCTCTCTGCCACTCCATGCAAATATGTCTCTAATCAATCAGTCAATTCCTGCTACTCCACATCGGGGCTCCCGTAGCAAGTTCTCATCTAAGAGGTTGGGTACCTCAAGGATCCTGCCCCTCCTCCTTGGGATGATCACTCTATATCGCCCCACCTCCTACCTGGAGGTATGGCTGCATGTGATCCCTCAGCCCACCTGGCTCGAAGTTTCCGCCTACTGGAGGTCTTTGCATGAGTAGATGTCTCTACTCGATCTCCTCTCAGCTTCCCTTGTTGGGGCTGCTCCACAACCTCCTGAAGCTGCTGCACCAATTGTGGCTCCTCCACAATCGTCTGAGACTTCTTCTGGCTCTGCATCTTGAGAGGTAATATACGCTCCCTCTCAACCACCAAGTCTCCATTAGTTGCCTCGCTGCTCAAGGCTTTGCATGCATCTTGAACCTCAAGAGCATACAAGTTCTTGACCCGTGAACCAATCTGCTTCACCTGTCTAGTGATGATGTGTCCAAGGAAAACCTTTCCCTTACTGAAGACTACATCATAGCCTCTGTCTTCCAGCATCGCGATCGACACCAAGTTTCTATTCAGTCCTGGTACATACTTGACATCGGTCAAGGTAAGGCGAGCTCCATGCTCCCTCTGAAAAATAACCATGCCTACACCTGAGACACTATACTTCTCATCATTACCCATCGCTATGAGTATCTGGAGATCTTTCTCGTCCAAAGTATTGAACAAACTCTTGTCACCGGTCATGTGGAAAGAAGCTCCACTGTCAAGAAACCAACCACTTCCCACCATGGATGAAACCATGCATGCAAAGAGTCTGAAATCCAACTCAAACTGTGAAGCAAGCGCCTCACCTTCAGATCCTTCCCCGGATCCCTTCTTGGATTTCCACCATGGACAATTTGAAGCATAATGGCCCACCTCATGAAAACGAAAGCATCACACTTTCGATTTGTCAACCTTCTTCCCATCATTGGAAGAACTGGATTCAGAAAGAGAACCCTTCTCCTTCCCCTTCTTTGCTTTGGCAGCCAAAGTGCAATTTTCTTCATCAGATGCCTTTGAAGAAGATTCGTCCCTGGTATTCCGCCTGATCTCCTCTTGCACAAGATCAGACCAAAGTCTCTCCCATCCTGGCAATTTCTCTGGACCATTGACAGAGTCTTGATAGGAATGCCAACTCTTCAGAAGACCAAGGAGATCCAAGCTCACCAAGTCCTCATCATCAACAGTCACCCCCACACTTCCTAGCTCATCCCGACATTGGGCGAACTTCGTGAGATACTTGGGCATACTGTCTCCATTCTCACACTTAATGTTTCTGAGTTTATCCTTGAGCGCCAACTTCCTCTGGTCACTCTTGCTTTGGAATAAATCTGTCAACGCTTTCCACATCAAGTATGGAGAAGCCTTTCCATGCAGGCTGGATACAATGTGATCCTTCACACCCTCCAACAGAATCCTTTGACACTTTGTTGTCTTCTTTTGCCAAACCTCAACGTGAGCAGCGTCAGTAGGCTTTAGGACCTCAGCATCTATGAAATCCTTCAACCCATTGTCATCTAACACTGCCTCCATCCTTTCTTTCCATGCAATATAATTCGAGCTGCCTTCAAGGGCATACTCCAATCACAATCCGTTGAAAGACATTTCAACTTCGACACCAAGAAAACACTGCTGCAAATTCGAATTCCACCAACTCAAAACTCAACCGCTTTTGATCTAAAATTCGTGAGAACAAAGTATTTCTCATACAGAGATTGACTGTATGGGATTTTACCGGATATCTCACCTTCCAAAAGAAGGATGAATCCAGAGGCTACCTGGCCCGATTACAGACTCTGCCTGAAGTAATAAAATGTAAACACTTTCTGAATAATAGATCTGATGATCAACTTGGCTCTGATACCATGTATAAATTTTGAACAATATAACACTTATTCACATAGATTATCCTGATTATACACTATTGCGGAATGCATGCATAATACATAACCTCCTCTACATTGATCATCAATTTTGCGGAATTAAAAACAATGAAACATCAATCGCATGCGCACATTAACACAGTATGTACTGGGGAAAGCATACAGCTGAAAACCCCCAACTATCTGTATATTATAATGATAGAGAACATGTAACAATACATAGTACAATACTCCTCACAAGTACTCAGTACTATCTCCACCTGCTACACACAAACTGGATCAGATCTGAATCAAGTCAGAGCTTCAAATCTCCTCTGCTATCTGCCTGCCTCTACTGCGCAATCCAATGTGAGAATAGGAATGATTCAAGTTCAAATTACCTTTTGTTGTACTACGCAATCCTCATTGGCAATCTCAATCATTGATTGTGCAAATCTCATGCACAGCTATAGTCACAACTGATAGCAGTCTCACTCTTTCACCCACCTCTAACACTTGTCTCCACTGAACTGTCCATGCACTGAGTTAACTGATGTATTCTTTAGTTGATTTATGAGTTAATAATTAGTGAATTAATTCACATCACTCATCACTAGTGTATTCTGCAGTTAGACTAAATACAACTAGTTCAACTAAGTCAAACTGAACACAACTCCATAAACTCCTCATTCAACTCCACCAAACTCAATCACTTGAGTTCTAACTGAAGTCCATCATGCAATAGCTCAACTGACCCATAAGAAAAGCATATTTCCTTCTGGCAGCTGCATGTGCCACATCCGTAGCTCGAACTGAAGTGCTCCAAGAGGATAAGATAATGTTTATAGTCCAAATATTATTAAGAGCTAATAATATTCGACTGTTCTATTTTTAGCCTAGTAGTCTAAAAATAGACACCGCCCATATGTCTAAAAATAGAAGTCCATCTATTTTTACCAACATGACCAATCATCCAAAAATAGCATCCGGCAACTCATAGACCATGATCCATATGTCTGAAAATAGACATAGTCTAAAAATAGACTTTGCGCCAAAAATAGCATGCAGGCCCACTTAGTGAAGGTGACTTCTTTTCACTAAGCTCCATCATCTTGTTGCATTTTAAACACCACACTTCTTCAATGTATTTGGGTTAGGTCTGGATGCATCTGGCTCAGTGTTGATCATATCAACTTCATTCGATTGTTCCTTCCACATCTGTGTTCCCTCAACAAATGTGGGTTTCCCTGTGGACCCTGACTTATTTTTTGTGAGGAGAGGGCAGTCCTTGTAGAGATGTCCAACTTTATGACATTGTTTGCAGCACAAGGGAACCCCTTCATAGTCCAGGATCTGTGTCCAATCATAATTTCTACAGCGAAGGGTAACTTTTTCTTGTAAGCCTCCTCTGATATCTAGGTGCACCAACAGTCTCGCATAGGTCATGACTCTTGTGGAAAGGTAGGATCTGTCATAATACAGGTAAATTCCTAGGGTATTTCCAATTATTTTGAAGATTTCTTCAGTCCAGAAGTGCAGGGGCAGACTAGGTAGTCTAACCCAGACTGGCCTTGCCCCGAGTTGTTCTCTGTCTGGGTCGAACAACGGGCTCCATCTCCTTAGCATGACCGGAGCTTGTTCGATGTGCCAGTAGGATGATAGAACCCAGTTTGTGTGGTCAACTCGCACAAACCTGAGAGCAAACTAGCCGTGGACAAAGGTTTGGACAATAGGTAGGCCTGCTAAGTGATCGCCCCATATTTTAGCTACCCATTGTTTCAGTGTAGCTGCAGAGTAGATCCTTCCTCTGACTCTGCCTACCAGGACCATCACTGCCATATCCATGGTGTCCTACCACTGGAAATCCTCTTCCTAGTCAATGAAAATGTCTTGTGTCTTAGGCTTAACACACCTTTGATTCTTTCCCTAGGATAGCTCTGCAATCTTCGCTTGTTCACGGTGATCTTCAGGGCGAGGGTTTGGTGGATTAGGGTTAGGGTTAGGGTTAGGGATTGGAGGCAACTGTTCAAATTCAGACGGGTAGGAGCCAAGGAGGGGGGGAACGACGGTGTAGCTTCCAAATGGCTAGGCCGTCTCTAGGGGAGGGAAGGAATGCGAAGGGAGGGCTTCATTGAGTGGGGAATGAGGAGGGTAGTGAATAGCCACAGGGGGATGGAGAGAGGATAGGTCAGAGGAGTCAACCGCTTGTACAGATGTGGAGGGGTCGAGGTCAGTGAGATGGGAGGATGGCATCAGGGAAGGTGCAGAGAGAGATGTCCAAGTCACAGGTAGCTCCGGAAGGTCGATCATAGAGCTGGGCTATCCCGAAAGCGATGGAAGAGGGGAAATTACCACCAAGAGCTCACTGCTGAAGGGAAAGAGCACATCGTTGTTAGATGGTCTATCGAGGATGGAGATGCCCTCGAGGGGGTCCTCCAAATAGTCTATTAGGTTGCCCTCCATGTTGCTCCGGTGTTTACGCCAGCTGTCGTTGTGAACGGAGTAACCGACATAGGCTGAACTGAAACCCTACAAACGTAATACCCTAAAACTGCATTCACAAGCTCAAGTCGCCGGGGGTAAGCTGGATGGGGAGAGTAACGGGGTTCCCAGGCAGGTTACAACCAAGAGTGCAATGAAATTCGATCTGCGTCTGCACTTAGGCCCTAGGTGTACATCCGGATGGTCTACCCCGTGTCAGGTCGTGGGCGCGCTAGCTGTTCCTGCATCCTCTTTGCCATTAGTTACCCCACTTTATGTTCTCCATGTTATTTTAACATATCGATCCTTTGCCAAAATGGTCCCCATTATTATTATAAAGATAGAAAATTAAAACTAGGGGGGGTTGTGACTTCACAACAATAGGTCGTCGCCTGAGGAAACCCATTTGTGCCTTGTAATTAATAAAATCCAATAGTGGTCTGTCAGACCTTAATTCTAGATCATTCGAATCCTTAAATGACCTTATCCAAGTTTTTATATTATTCATGGAATGTGGCATACGAATGGATCCTCGTGGTCCATGATCGTCACCCCTTGATCAATATTTTCACCTTTATTAGCTTGTTCATTAATAGGCTGGTTGTTTTCCATCTTAACATGGAAGATGCCAAATTCCTTCATTAGAAACCAGATTCAATGGAAGATGTGAGGCAAATATTATTCCTTCTGTTCTTTAACTTTATGACATTTTTTAATGACAATCATTGAATCACCAATCACACTTATTTGTTGGAGTCCCCTTAAAGATGTTATCTTCAATATTTTCCATAGAGCTAAGGCCTCAACTTGATCGTTTTGTGCTATACCTATTCCGCATGCAAATTTCCTCTCTTTTTCTCCATCGGGGTGATATAGAACCCCTACCACTCCTACATCCCCCATATTTCCTTTCAATGCTCCATAAAAGAAGATATCATACTTTCCTAAGGTTCTGCACCATTCTTTAAACTGTTCCCCTATCATTCTTATAAAAAAGGAAGGATTTATGTTGCGAGACATGAAGCTACCAACATGATCAAATAGTCTATCTAACTTGAACCACTCTTTTTCTTCTTTTGAGAGATTTTCCAACTCAAACAGATCATACCTCCTAGAAGATATAACTTAGAAAAGAAGTTGAGATGATTTCAAAGCAAATGAATTTGGGATCATATCAACATTATTAAATATTTCCTGATTTCGAGGTAGCCACACTGACTAACATAAGTGTTTGGGAATGGACACCCAACATCGACTTAAAACTGAATCAGATCTATGATGTATAGGATACTGAGATATCAAGTTTACAAACATGTTAGACCAATTCCAGGGAATACTTTGGATTTGAGAAATTGGCTGCAAAGCAAGTTTCCAAGATTTGGTTGTGAAGGAGAACTAACATAATACATGTTTAATATCTTCCTCATCCATAACACAAAGAGCACATTGTGAGGGACCTTGTATTTTTATTTTCAATAGTTAATATTTTCCCATGCACCAAGTCCCAACAAAATTGTTGAACTTTGGCAGTCCAACCTTGTTTGAAATCTTGCCCCATATCCGAGAAAAGGGAGGGTTTGGGAGTTGTTTAAGTAAAGAATCATACCATTCTTTAACTGTGTAATAGGACTTCTTACCTCCCAACTATATTCGACAATCCAGATGATGGGAGGCCACTGGAGCATAGCCTTTTAATTATCTAATCAAAACAAGCCAATATTGGGAAAGTTGGGGTAAGCATTTGGTACAAATCCAACCCCTCCATGAGTCGACATCATTCCATACTAATATATCTACCAAAATATTAAGACCCTGCTCTTCCATCCCTGATGAAGGCTCTTGAACGCCTTGATTTTCATTATCCATAAGAGAAGTTAGAACTCAACCTTTCTAGAGATGAATGCATCTTCTGTTCCCTGTCTTCCATCCTAGATGGTCCAGTACAACAGCTGCTACAAATTTACATAACTTCCAAATCTTGGTGCCCTTTCCTTCCAAATATTCTTTATTCGGTCTAACCAACCTATTATTATGAAAGTATTTTCTAATGAATTCTTTCTTCCACCACTCTTTTGAGTCAGACAAGAGTCATCAGACCAAATTTGCACCCAAGGTTAAGTTCATATATTCAGGATCTTTTATTGCTAATCCTCCTAATCTCTTTGGAAATCTCACAATGTTCCAATTGACCAAATGACAGTGGATCTCATTCTTTTCCCCCCTGCCATAAAAAAATTCTGATCATGCTACCTATATTTTGAATAATGTTCTTAGGGGCAAGGAGCCCAAACCCTCTCTCTCTCTCTCTCTCCCCCATATGTTCTTAGGAGCAAGGAGCCCAAACCCTCTCTCTCTCTCTCTCTCTCTCTCTCTCTCTCTCTCTCACCCGGTCAAATGCACTAGACATGTCTAGCTTGATGACCATGCCTTCTCTCTCACTCTCTCTCTCTCACCCAGTCAAATGCACTAGACATGTCTAGCTTGATGACCATGCCTTCTTCACCTTCTTCTTTAGCTTCCCATACCAAAATGATGTTATCAAGAATGTTTCACTACTGCGTGAATCCCCCTTGATTGTAAGAGATGAAAGTGGGAAAAAAAAATTCAAACCCTCTCTCTCTCTCTCTCTCTCTCTCTCTCTTACCCGGTCAAATGCACTAGACATGTCTAGCTTGATGACCATGCCTTCTTCACCTTCTTCTTTACTAGAATGAATAGCTTCCCATACCAAAATGACGTTATCAAGAATGTTTCTCTCTCTCTCTCTCTCTCTCTCTCTCTCTCTCTCTCTCTCTCTCTCTCTCTCTCCCGGTTAAATGCACTAGACATGTCTAGCCTGATGACCATGCCTTCTTCACCTTCTTCTTTACTAGAATGAATAGCTTCCCATACCAAAATGATGTTATCAATAATGTTTCTCTCTCTCTCTCTCTCTCTCTCACACACACACACACACACACCCGGTCAAATGCACTAGACATGTCTAGCTTGATGACCATGCCTTCTTCACCTTCTTCTTTACTAGAATGAATAGCTTCCCATACCAAAATGATGTTATAAAGAATGTTTCACTGCTCTCTCTCTCTCTCTCTCTCTCTCTCTCTCTCTCTCTCTCTCACACCCGGTCAAATGCATTAGACATGTCTAGCTTGATGACCATGCCTTCTTTGCCTTCTTCTTTACTAGAATGAATAGCTTCCCATACCAAAATGATGTTATCAAGAATGTTTCACTACTGCGTATCTCTCTCTCTCTCTCTCGGTCAAATGCACTAGACATGTCAAGCTTGATGACCATGCCTTCTTCACCTTCTTTACTGGAATGAATAGCTTCCCATACCAAAATGATGTTATCAAGAATGTTTCACTGCTACATGAATCCACCTTGATTGTAAGAGATGAAAGTGGGAAAAAAAATTCAATCGATTAACAATAATTTTTTTTAATATCTTGTAGGTGGAGTTTCAAAGAGAGATTGGGCAGAAGCGAGAAAAGTTGGCAGGGTTCGACTCCTCTGGAATGAGGGATAAGAAGGAGGAATTGGTTCCTCCTCCCAATTTATTTTTTATCTATGAGTGATTCAACATTCTAAGAAGATCCTTTTTCATTAAGGGCCAAAACAATTGAAATAAGATGACTGAGAAACCACCAGTGCCTGAAACCTTTTCTGAATCAAGAGAACAAATTGCTTCAAAAACTTCATCCTCATCAATCTCCTTAATGAGATTTTGATTTAAGAGAGGTGAGATCACATTAGGAATGAACCCAAGAAATTCATTTGCTTAATCTAGGGGGATCTGATCTGCAATATATAATGATTGATAATGAATGTATGCCTCCTTCTTAATGTCTTCAAAAGAATTGACTCTCGGTCTACCTATAGTGTAATATACTTTACTCTATTTCTTGATTCCCTCACCTTTGCCTACTTATGGAAGAAGGAGGTGTTTGAGTCTCTTGCCTTCAACCATAAACTACACAATTTTAGGTGCCAAATATTTTATTTCGGCCTACTTACTGAGAATATATGTCGAGTTAACTCTCTTTCCTTCTACAAATGCCTTTCCTCAACTAGATCCTCTTTAATTGATTGGTCATGGTATTTTAACTGTTGAACCATAACTTGCCTCGTCTGACGAGGAGGTTGATATGGGTCCTTCAACCACTTTCTAAGGGATTTTTTAACATTTCATAGCTTAATTTCCCAAAAAAATAACTAGGATCCCTTCACTGGAGAGATCCAAGCTTGCTTGATCAGATCAACCACTCCATCTTCTTGGATCCAAGCTGCATTAAAGTGGAAAGGAATTGGACCAATATTTTGCGTATTTTCCAGATGCAATATTATTGGATGATGGTCAAAATATACTTGAGACTTTATGGCTGAGACAATCTAGCCCTTTGAAAATCTAACTACTATGAATTAAGAATCTATCAATGCAGGTGGAAGATGATTGTCCCCCGATCTCTGATTCGACTAGGTGTACTTTCCAACCTTTGGGATTACATCGAATAGATCCCAATCAAAATTAAGTCCTCCTTTTTATATCTAAAGGGGTATAAAATAATATTTCCTGCTCTTTTTCCAGAAAAACTCAAAATGGTATTGAATTCTCCTCCAATAACACAATTCTAATGAAAATATTTGCTTTTAATTTGTTCTAGAGAATCCCAGAATTATGCCTTTGCGTTGTATGTAACAGGGGCATAAATATTAATAAATGGAATACACTCCATTGTATCTTTGAATTCCATGAGAGCCATGATCTAAAATTGATATTTTAGCTTTCCACAAGGGAAAAATGTTTATTTGACCAAAAGATGAACAATCCTCCTGAATCGCCCCTTGAATATTGAACCAACCTTGAACTTCCATTCCATAATAGATTTGCTGCTTTGAAAACTTATTTTTCATCCAACTTGGTTTCTTCAAGATAAAGAATCCAAGCGATTTATTTTTTCACCATATGTTTTACAGCGAGGAATTTTGTAGGGCTCCCAAAACCCTTGATATTCCAAGATAATATTTTCATTTAGAAGTATGGTATTGAGAGACCCCACTTTAGCTCCCTCTCATCCTTTTCCTCCTTTTTAGTGATTATGGGTTAATTCCAAAGCTTTTTATTTTGTTCTGCTCTCTCTCCCTTGCAATCTTTTGTTTTGGCCGTCTTTTTTTCTTGGTTCTTTCTATCTCGTAGCTACTTCCTTTGTCTACCCATGAGAGATTATGGGCCATATAATGGGCGATAACCCCCACAATTTCCTCTACTTCATTGGAAAGAGGATTTTGTGGCTGACAAGGACCTTTAGATGTTTACGGAGAGCTTATTCTTCATCGTGTCTTGGGAGTCTTTTGAGGAGGAGCTTCCTCATTGATCTCACCTGCTTCTGAATCCTTATAATCTTCTTCATTCTCTCGGTCTTCAACTTTCTTAAGAGGATTTGGATCTGCTAGGATTACTTCATCTAGATTCCTAAGAACATTGAAAGGGTTTATGGAGGTATTAAATGTATTAATACCTTGATTAGCCTAGGGTTTTGTGAGTTGGTCCCCTCCCTCAATTCCTCTATGTTTTCCATTGTACATGTTAAGTTGTTTAGGACCTTTATTTCTTGGGACCTTGGAGCAATCCCATGTGAAGTGACCATATTTGTGACAATGCCATCATTTAAACGAGATCTATTCATAGCCCAAGATATTCATATGCTTCAAATCTCCAAGGGTTAGGTTAATCTTAGCCAAGAGCCCTTTCTCAATGTCTACTTCCATAGAGATCTTTACACGAGAAAATTACGAACACTTTGGTTTTGCTTTGTCAACGTATTTTCCTACCTTGTTCCTAATGGCACAAAGGTATTCATTGCTCTGACAAGAGAGAGGTAGATGAGGCCGCTTAACCTAGACTGGAATGGTAGTAGGGATGTATTCATCAAGATTGAATTCAAGAGTTCACTTATTCAAGCACATTCCATGAGATCTGAAGAAAAATGGCCCATTTCAAAAAATCACATCTATATCCTCTTTGAGCTCGAATAGAAAGGCAAAGAAACCCTTACCCATTGCACAATGAGCTATGTTCCCATTCATCTTATATTTCCAAGTTTTTTCAATCCATACCTCCATAGATCTAGGTGAGGACCACATTATTGTAAATTTTCCTATCAGTGCACACTTTGAATTGGCCAACAAGGTTCTTTGTTCTCCCATAGATAGGGAAATATGTCAGGCTTCATCATTCTCATTCACGAACTTTGACTTCGCCTCAGAAGATCCATGCACTTGGGAAGAGAAGCGACCAATGCTTGGAAGGCATAAGCTTCATCGGCCTCCGAAGGAGGAGGGGGAGGCCCCCCATCCAGGTTTTCCATTGAAGGAAGATGTAACAACCTCGGGTTAAATTTAATGTAATAAAGTATATTAAAGGAAAAATGAATAGGACCAAGGTCATGGGACATGTATTCCAAGCTAAATGTTGGGTAAAAATTATAGTGGGCATCACTTGTAGTTTATTATGGCTAAGGAAATTGGCAAAGGATTGGAAAATGAAAAGAGGAAATAATTGGCATTTCACTATGAAAAATAAAGGAAAATATGAGAAAAGGAATGTGAAGAGACACATATTTGCATGTAAGGGAAATTAGAGGAAAAATGAAGGAAAATGAAGAAAAAGGAGACATCAATAATGAAAAGGCATCAAAGAAACAATTGCTAGTTTTTTGACAGTTTGGATTTGAGCTCTTGTCAATTCTCTCATTTACTCTTTACACTTGGATAAATTTTAGAGCGCTTTAACATTCACTGGAGAAAGGAACACAAGCAATCAAGTAACAAGAAAAGGAAATCAAGGGAGCATAAGGGGAAAGTTGGATCAACAAATTCAATAGGAAGATTTTGCAGGTAATTGGTTGCATGTGTAACTTCCATGCTGGGATATGAATGCATCACACATGCATTTGGTTTATTGGTTCATTTTCTATCGTTGACATGTGTTTTTCCTGAATTAACAATGGTTTCAACCTTTTTTTTCCATTTCCTAGATAGCCATGGTGTGATGGGATTCATGTAGAAAATCCTGTAGATTCATAATCTCATGCAATGTACTAAAGAAAAAGACAAGAATCTACTTCTACTTTCAACTAGAAGAAGTCAATAGATTGATGACAACATATGAACAAGAAGAAGATAAATCAATGACACATAACACAATAATTTTTCCTAGGGAAAGCCACTGCTCAAATCCCACCTATCTATATTGTATTAATCAGAAATATGAGTGAAGATACAAAGCTTGTTCTCACTAGAACAATTCCGCACAAGCATGCTCAACTCTCTTAGCTCCCAAGCTAGCTACTGGCCAACACTTTTCCAATTATGTAGCTCTCCAAGCTCCTAATATCCTGTGTAATTCCTAGGATGAATAACCCGTATTTAAAGGGAATTCATGCTTCCAAAACTGCACAATCCAAACATAGGATCAATCTTTGATGCATGCATGATATTTACACTCCAGTAAATAATACCAATGATAGTACACTGTCCCTGTACTCTAGTATTAACTAGGTATTTCTCTGAACTGACATGCATGAGTTTCTCATGAAGGAATCCTCAGTTAACTGGAGTAGCACAAGTGGATGCATTAGTGCACCAACTTACTGTTAGTCCTCTATTAGTTCCAAAAATAATTTATAACTAATTTAATTGAACTTATCTCAGTAAACTAAGTGATATAATTTCCAACTCAATTTAAACTCATACTGGACCCCTAAAACTTAGGGAGAGCATATACATGACTACATAACGACTTCCAACTCAAAATCACTAAGCTAAAGAAGTTAATTAAACTTAATTATCAATTTACAAGTTTCTATGAAAATAGAATTCGATTTTAATTCTCAGTTTAATTCAAGGAAAAATTAAACTGGAATTTCTTGTTGCCATTTCTCAACACCCCCTCTCAACAAGAAAGGAATTATTAGCTACCCTGATCCTATCTCTGTGAAACTCGAATTTACATCTTGACTATGCCTTTTTCAAAATTTCAGAATCTTGCTCATTTGTGGGAATGTACTGTAACAACATAATCCACCTCAATACACAATATCTGAAATGATGATATCGGATATCAATATGCTTGGGCCAATCATGAAAAACTGGATTTTCAGAGAGTTTGATACAACTCTAATTATCACAGTAAATCACAAGTTGATCCATCTGCTCACCAAAAAAACCAACCAGGATCCTCCTCATTCAGATGGCCTCACATGCTGCTTGACTCGTAGCCATGTACTCTGCCTCTTCCGAACTGAGTGCAACCGACCTCTATTTCCTGTTGTACCAAGAAACTGTCGTTGACCCAATACTGAAGATCCCTCTTGATGTGCTCTTCCTGTTGGATGGACTCCCAGCCCAAGCTACATTGGTGAAGCCTTGAAGCTTTACTCCCTCTTACGTATGTACCATAATCCATATTGAGAAGTTCCCCTGAGGTATCTCAACACATGCCTTGACGCCTTCCAATACAACTTGGTAGGCCTAGCTATCGCTTGACTACGATGGTTAACTGCATAGCAAATATTTGGACGTGTGTTCACCAAGTACATGAGTGAACCCACAAGCTGCCTATAAATAGTAGCTTCCACTACTTCCCCTAAAGTAGCATCCTCCTTCCTCCAATTACCTTCTACAGGAGTCTCCATGGATTTTCTACTCTCGATGTGGAATCTCCTGAGTATCTTGTTGGCATACTTTCCTTGAGACATAAAAAAATCCCCATCTCCCCTCCATACCTCGATGCCAAGAAAGTAATGCATGATCCCCATGTCCTTCATCTCAAACTCTCTTGCAAGGTCCTCCTTGAAAGACTTGATCAACTGATCATCACCTATCAGTATGAGATCATCAACACAAAGTACAATGATCAATAGTTTACCTTCCACCACTATGTGGTTCACATCTGCTTCACTCTTCGTGAAGCCCAACCCAGTGAAGTATCTATCTATCATGGTGTACCAAGCACGAGGTGCTTGCTTTAGCCCATACAATTCTCTCTTGAGCTGGCACACATGCGACTCATGGGCAAAGGTTTCAAAACATTCAAGTTGTTCTATGTACACCTCTTCCTTAATCATGCCATTAAGGAAGGTTGTCTTCACATCAATATGATGCATCTTCCAACCCATCTATGCTGATAGTGCTAATATAGATCTGATTGATGAGTACCTTGCAACAGGAGAAAAGGTTTCATGATAGTCAATCCCCTCTACCTGTGAAAAGCCACGTGTCACAAATCTAGCCTTATGCTTCTCCACACTACCATCTGTAGCTTGACTTACCTTGTAAATCCAATGAGATCTCACCACTGACTTGTCCTTCGGTCTCAAAACCACATCTCGAACACTGTTATGAACTATGGAGTCATACTCCTCCACCATGGCATCAACCCAAACCAATTTATGCACTTCTTCCTTAAAGGAAGATGGCTCTATCACAACACATTCACCCATAAGAGCCATGTATCCAATGTACCTCTTAGGTGACCTCCTTTTCCTGTGCTGAGAAGTGGGTGCTTCCACATTCTCCCATGCATCATCCAACAATATGTCAACCTCTCTGGTGCGCTTTCTTCCCTCTCTGGAAGACTCTGCCTGAATGGATTTCTCCACTCCTGGATCCTCTGCATGCGGTTTCTCCACATCAATCTGAGGCTCCTCAATCTTAGGAGCTAAAAGCTCCTCATCCACATGTATCTCAAGATCCCTCTTAAGGGAAACTCGAATGGTTTATTCCTCATCAAATATGACATCCCTGTGAACCATTGTCATCATGTTGGTCAACAAGTACACCCGATAGTTGTGAGGTGTATCAATGTACCCCACAAATATTGCCAACTCTGTTGTTGGCTCAAGATTCTTCTGTGCATCTTTGGCCACATGGAAATATACCTATGACCCAAAAATCCTGAAGTGACCAACATCCGGCCTCTTACCAGAATAAGCCTCCTCTGGTGTCTTCATCTCAAGTGTCCAATGTGGGCTATGGTTCTGAACATAAACCGTTGTGTTGCATACCTCAGCCCACAAGTGTAGTGGTAGGCCTTGATCATGCAACATCACCCTCGATGTCCCTACTACACTTATGTTCTTCCTCTCGGCCACCCCATTCTACTTAGGGTTATGGGGTGCTGTCAACTCCCATTTAATACCTTCCGTTGCATAAAAGTTCTTAAACTCGTTTGAGACATAATCACCATCATTATCACTTTGTAGAGATTTAACCTTCTTTCCCCACTCTTTCTCCACCAATTGTTGGCTTGATGGGGCCTAAGCTATGTTTAGCTTTATTTGCACCAACCAACAAAACCCTAATTGCCGGCCCTTTCGGTAATGACCTGCATAGCACAGGCTACAATCTCACCCGAAGTAGTATTGGGGAATGATAGAACCAGGTTTCTGCATCCAAAGGCTTGTATGATGGGTTCTTGCAGTCCTTATTGCTCAGATCTACCTTCACGCACTTCTAACCCTTCCGGACATATAATTACCACAATTCTCTTTAAACAACTTCCATATCTTCACGAAGGTTTCTAATTATACTTATCATGCATGTATATTACAGATCTACTATTTTCGTGCAATAAATAATCATTAATTCATATAAATCATAACACAAAGCGAAGATACATAAACTTTATAGAAGTAATAAAAAAGGCACAAATTCATCATAATTAGCTCAAAACAATATTTGTTAAATATAATATTTCAAATACATACTTATTTTTCCTGCGCACTCAGCTGTAGGGGCTCGTGTACTCAGTCTGTGGACTTACCAAGTTCTCCACACACTCAATTGTAGGAGCCTTCTCCTTTCGCCTAAGTACATGAAACAGACCTTTCCTACCTTAACAGCTTGCCCTTATAATGATTCTTCTTGAAAAGTCACTTCTTTAGACTCGTTAGGACTCATCTATATATAGCATTTTTCTTACAATACCATGGTTTGTGGACCATGGGCGGGTCTCAAAACCACTCTATCACTTACCCACCCAAGGGACTAAAGCCCCTTTGACTCATGCTAGCTTTGCACTTCGCTTCTATATTTCACATAGAATTTATATTTTTTAGAAAAATATATTACAAAATTTACCAAAACTTGACCAAAATGACCCTAGGGACCCTATCCCAACAATTCCCCAACATAAATTGGGTGACTTGCCCACAAGTCACTCGACTGGCGCAACAATCTTGTTCTAGAGTTCATATAGCTCCAACTTTAGCACCTGAAAATCAACAGTACCCTGCACCGCAACTTGTTGTACTTCCTCTACCAGCTTCTTTGTAGTATGGCCTTCCACCACGACGCCCATCGTCCTTTGTGTCTGTTGGATGGTATTCAATTTTTCCTGAACTGATGGAGTGAGCTAGCTAGCTTCCTCTATCCATGGATGTGTCCTGGCCTTCAATATGGCCTCTTTTATTTGTAGCTCCTCAATCTATGTTTGCAATTGTTTTCCTTCCATTAATCGAGTGAAGCACTGGACTAGCACCAAAGTGCATGAAGTCACCCTGAGTTGGTCAAATTTTTGCTGCTTCTTCTGGATATCTGTACTAATTTTCTGCAGAGTTGGGTCCTCCTACATAGACATCCATAGTTCCATTGCCTGCCCAATGAGATTTGTTCAGTCCTTGAATGTTGCACTTAAAGTGGCCATTCCCTCTTTGATGGCTGCTCCACACAGCTCTCGAACTTTCGGCGGAGTGGTTGGCTGCAACTTTAACTATAGTTCGGAGATGTATATCTGTAACTCAAATCAGACTTGGCCAATTTCCTCCTTTGATTCCCAGACTGTGGCAACCAACTTTTGAATCTTTGTTGCTGAGGCTGCATCTTCAGGAATGTTGAGTTCTGGCAGTGCATTACATGCCTGTGTAATGGTTGCCTCCACGTTCTGGTTGCGCATAGCCAGTTCTTCCTTTTATTTCAGTGATTTCACCTTTTCTATGAATATTTGTTCATTTTTCGTCTTCACTTCATTGATTACTATTAGTACACACTGGTCCCTAACCCTGAGCTCATCGAATACTCCTTGATGTAATTCATGGAGGGTCTGGATAGGCAGTGCCGCGAGGTTGACACCCACATCCTTGATTTGTGTGAGCTAGGGGTTCGCTTCATTTGCCTTTAGTTTGAATGGTATCACTATGAAATGGAAGCATCCCCACTTCATTGCAAAGGTATTCTTGTTGCAATCTTCCGGTACGATCTTAATCTGATGGTACCCTGAGAACCCATCAGTGAAAAAATAGGCTTCCTGCCCTCCAACATTCTCCAAAAAGTCATATGTAAATGGTGTTAGAAATGGGTCATGAATGCACGCATCATTGAGATTTTGTAGATCTACACATATCCTGATTTCATCTTGTTGCTTCTTCTCCTAAACAACCATAGGGCTCACCCAGCCAGATTCTTCCACTGGCTCAATGATTCCAACCTCCAACATTTTATCTAGCTCTTTCTGCACCTTCTCCTTATACTTGGGATTTAGACGGTAGGGTTTATGTTTCACAGGCTTCACATAAGGCTTTAGAGTGGTCTTCATCACAACGAGATGCCCTAATATTCTCTTCAAATCCAAGAACTTGGTAGGAAACAAGTCCTAATATTCATGTAGTAGTTTTGCAACTTTATCGACTGTATCTTCATCCTAATAATCGCCTATCTTTTCAAACTTAGGTTGCACGTCAGATCCAATGTTTACTTGCCTGGTCTCTGGAATGTTGATATTTCGTGGATCCTCTTCTTCGGCCTCTATAGTCATGCTGTAGAATTCCAACGCATGGTGCAGCTATGTATTCCAGTCCGGTTGAACCCATTCTACTGGCTCCTTTGGCGTTCTGAAGATGACAACCTTCATTTCTTAGAGCGCTTCATCAATGTAGGCAAATCCATCCTCAAAACTGAAATTTAACAAGAAACTTTCCCTCAGGATATCCCACTCATCCGTCCCATGGCGTAGCTCTATTTCCAAATACCAATTCATTGGAATAGTATCTAGGGTGTGACAAAACATATGTACCCATTCTAGTTGACGTTCCTCCCCCCATGCTTTAGTCCATCGCGCCAAATTCTCGCGTGGATCATCCTTTCCTGAATATTTCTCTGTCACATGGGTATTCACGTACTCGAACCTTAGCTTCATCATTCACGTGTACTCTTTCCAGTCATAAAAGCTATCCTTATGCGTACCCCACCAACGGGTAGGCGTAGCATGCAACACTAGATCAAGATCCTGGAACCGATGCTCTTCTGGAACTTCCGTTTCAAACTTATCTAGAAATAAACTAACATCATCCAAGCCATCATAACGAGGAAGATTTTTTCATCATATTGCAGCGCATTGTTGAAACTTCATGCAACCCATTCTACCAATCCTCGAGTTCTTCATCTGAATCTAAAGTACATGAGCTATCTTTATCCCATGTAATTCACCAATCTGCAACGTGATTGATCCAATATTCATCGCACACAGTAATCTTATATATTTGGTCCAAATCGTTGTCCTCTTCATAGTCGCAGACTGGTTCAGTGTAGTGTGCTCTCTCAGCCGGATTTAGTGGTACGATAACTCGTAACGCCTTCCTTTCAAATGTCATCCTTTGCTTCTTTAAGTTAATTATGGCATCCATGTCGAAGGCCCAATCAATCCCCAATAACATAGGGTAAGGATTGTTGTCATCCACGATTTCAATTCCTTGGGGTGCCCCATAGGAATGATCTTTTGTTGATTGGCCATACGTCGATGTATAGGAGACCATTGTAGCGCAAGTCTCCCCATCCTTTCCCACGTTTTCTTTGGAAGCACATTCGCATAATATCCTAGATTCAGGATGACTTGATCCATTTTGTATTCTCCAATATGCACGGTCAACCTCATTTCATGCCCTGTCTGCTTCTTATGTTTACCCAGTTTCCTCACAGCATGTTGTTCGGGAGGAGTCTTTATTTTACCTGTACAATTGTCGATTAGCTCATAGAGCCCTTCCACTAGCTTTCGATCTCACAACAACTTCATACAGGTTTCCAAAAAAGTAGCTAGTAGCAAGGGATCCACGTCCTACACTTCACTATTGTCACTCAGTTTCTCCTGAATTCCTGATGTAGAAGCCTCAATGAAGTTATTCTTGGCCTCCATAAAATTTTCTTTAGCCTTGTTGAAATCAAATCCAACCTCTTTTTTGGCAACCTTGCAACCCAGCCTTCAGTTTTTGGTTGCTTTCCTTTATCTTATCCTATGGCAATACCACTTCGCTTCACTATATTGATGCCATGGTCCTCTTCGCAAGGCTTTGCCCTCATCATATGTATGTTTTGCGTGGGATGTTGACGTCTTTTTCTCTTGCATCTTTGCTATCAGCACCAGACAATCTTCTATGACATGATCAAACTATCTGCAATACTGACAGGATGGATGCGTTGGGTTCTGGTAGTTGCGCGCAAAGTGACATGCTTGTCCACAATTGTAGCAAATAACTTGTCCACGACCTCGTCCAACCCCTCCTCCTCTTCCTCTTCCGTGGCCTTGGAATCCTCCATGCACTGCACCTGTGCCCTGGTCCTGGTGCCGATTTTCTTCCTGCATCTGATACATAGGGGTCCACTCCATCATTAATTTGTAGCTTCAGTATTTTCTCTCATCATGTCCAACTGACTTGTAGAAGGTACAAAATAATTGTTGCGGAGTCTGCACAAACTTTTGCAAGAGGTGACAATGGTCAGTTGTGTGGTTCCGTCTATCTGGAAGATAGCGCACCATAAGGGTACTCCTGTGCTCGGTCTTGCAATGTTCTCAGGCTTAAAAGGAACAAGACCTCCTCCAATTAGGTAATTCTGATAAATAGAGCAGTAATCCTTATCATGTCCCTTGTCTTTACATTTTATGAACCATACTTCTGTGCGCACCTCAGACTGAGCTTCCTTATCTTCAGGTTTTTGTAATTCCATGTGCAGGCTTGCTAGCTACGACTCAATTTGTTGCACTCCAATGTTTGTATACTGTACTGGTGAGGCTTCCAACCTCATCACAATCTCCACAGACTCTTTTTGTGTCCCTATCTTCTGCTGTGATAATGTAAATCTCAGATGAGGAAATAGTGAAGCGATATACCGGTCTCTATGTTGATCATCTGTGATCTTCATATTAGCCTTCTGGATCAAGCACTTTAGCCTCTGATCGAAGTCCCATTCAGACTCATTTATTTGATGTTGTAGTTCCTTAAATTCTGTTACAGGATGCGCCTAAGACTTATGCTTTTCAAACTCATTGTTTAGTTCCTGTTGAGTCTCTGCCATCATCACGTCGGGTTGATCCGTACAGAACTTGATATACCACGTCAATGCCCTTTCATGTAGCATTGTGACCAGTTGCGCTATCTTCATATTATTGTCAGTAATCTAATGTGTGTTCCACACAGCATCTGCAACGAACCAAAGTTGTTCGGGGTCTTCGCTTCCTACCCATTTAAAGATCAACATCTTCATCGTGTTCGCCATGTTGAATTGTTGATGTGGAGGTGGAGGTGGAGGTGTAGGTGTATGAGGCAGAGGTGGAGGTGTAGGTGTATGAGGCGGAGGTGGAGGTGGTGGTGGAGTGGATGGATGGGGTATCCCCGGGATACCCTGGCTTACTATTTGCAGTGTGCTTCGCGGTGTTCTTAGAACAGTTCCTTCGTCGTCACTATAAGAAGATCCTAATAATGAATTGTATTCAAATCCTGATTCTCCATTTCTTTTGAAATGTTTCCCACTTTGCGTAGTCCCAAAAATCAATGTAATGGCATAATCTGTTTCTCCACAACAACATCTTAATCCAGGTTTTCAAAGATTTAAATACTTACCTCTTGGTCCCTTGAAAAACCTGCACTCTGCTTCGCTATAGCTGATGGTTGTATTGATCGTGAGATCAGTAATGAATCCTCCCAATATACGATCAATCCAGTGGTCAACGACTGACATGATGTTATTTTCTGAAGCTTCCAAGCGCTTCACCAGCTCTGGGGTCCACACAATAGGACTGTTAAGCCTCCACCTACCCTAACTATCTGCTAATCTGGATAGCCACTCATGTAGTTCGCAAGGAAAAAAACAAAAGAAGGCTTCAATCTCGTCTGTGTGGGTTTCTGTTCTCCTGAGCTAAAAGCATGTACAACTTCCAATCAAGCCAATTTTCAATTTCTTTATTAGTAGGGAACCACTTATTCGACATCACACATTCCTTAGACAGAACTCGGTCCTAGAAATGAAACCATTTGTTGGCTTGATGGGGCCTAACCCAAGTTCATATTTATCTGTGTCAACCAATAAAATCCTAATTACTGGCCCTTTCAGAAACAACCTGCGTAGCGCAGGATGCAGTCTCACCTGAAGCAATATTGGGGGATGACACAACCAGGTTTCTACATCAAGAGGCATGTGTGATGGGTTCTTGCAATCCTTATGGCTTAGATCTACCTTTGCGCACCTCTAACCCTTACGAACATATAATTACTGTAATTCTCTTTAAACAACTTCCAGTTCTTCGCGAATTTTCCTAATTATACTTATCATGCATAAATATTATAGATCTACTAGTTTCATGCAGTAAATAAGCATTAATTCGTATAAATCATAACAAAGATCGACGATACATAAATAAGGCACATATGCATCATAATTGTCTCAAAACAGTCTTTTTTAAGTATAATCGTTCAAATACAGACTTCTTTTTCCTGCATACTCAGCTTGCGAACTTACCAAGGTCTCTGTGCACTTAGCTGCAGGAGCCTTCCCCGTTTGCCTAACTATAGGAAACAAACCTTTCCTGCCTTAGCACCTTTCCCTTACAATGGTTCTTCTCCAAAAGTTACTTCTTTAGACTCGCTAACTCATCTATATATAGCATTTTTCTTACAATACCATGGTCCGCGAACCATGGGCGGGTCTCAAAACCACTCTATCACTTACCTATCCAAGGGACTAAATCCCCTTTGACTCATACTAGCTTCGTGCTCCTCTTCCACATTTCATGGAGACTTTATATTTGTTACAAAAATATATTACAAAATTTACCAAAATGACCCCAGGGATCCTATCCCAACACCAATGCTTTAAAGTCACAGAACTTTGTGAAGGTTTGATCCTTTTTCTACATGAAAAATATCCAACATTTACGAGAAAAGTCATCAACAAATATAACATAATACCTGTGTTTGGCTGTGGATGCTATCAAGAATTGTCCACACACATTTGAATGGACTCACTCTAGAATAGCCTCTGCTCGACTGTCTCTATCGTGAAAGAAATATTTGGTGTATTTTCCCAAAGTGCACCCCTTACATGTATCAACTTGATCAAGCACACTTTTGGGAAGATTGATAGAGATCTGTTGCAATATCTTCAAAGCCCCATGATGCAAGTGGCCTAATCACCTGTGCCAAAACTCACCAACATCTCGAATCTGCAACTTTTCTTCTTTTTTGGTCAAAGTAGCACACTCCTCTAGCTCCAGCTTATAAAGATTCTTCACCCAAATCCCTATATCCTTTACCTAACCCATGGCTATGTTTGGAAGGAAAACCTTTCCTTTCGAGAAGATCACATCATAGCCTCTATCCTCAAGCATGGAAATGGATACCAAGTTCTTCTTCAGCCCGAGCGCGTACATAACATTCTTCAAGGTGAGTGGAGCCCCATGCTCCCTCTAAAAAGTAATCATTCCCAATCCAGTAACACTATACTTCCCATTGTCACCCATCTCAATATGCATATGGAGATCTTTCTCCTCTAGGTCACTGAATAACTCTTTTTCGCCAGTGATGTGGAATGAAGCTCCACTGTCTAAGTACCATACATTTCCCATCATTGATGACACCATGCATGTAATCAGGGAAAATTCCAATTCAAATTGAGAGGCCAAAGCCTCACGTACTGCTCCTCCTGAGGACTTCTTCTTGGACGTCTTGAGTGGGAAATTTGTAGAAAAATGGCCCAACTCAGGACAATGAAATCACTTAACTTTCGTCATGTATTTCTTCTTACCTCCATGATAAGAATCCAATTTGGAATGGGAAGCTTTCCATTTCCCCTTCTTCGCCTTAATCGTTAAGGCACAATTCTCTTCATCATCAGTCTTTGATGAAGAGCCATCCCTGGTGTTCCTCCTGATCTTCTCCTGCATCAAATCCAACCACAGTTATTCCCAATCTGGTAGCTTCTCACAACCATTGACAGAGTCCTGATAACTATGCCAACTATTTGGGATTCCTATAATAGCAAGACTCACCATATCATCCTCAGCAACTGTGATTCCAACACTTCCAAGTTCATCATGACATTGAGGGAACTTGGTTAAGTATTTTGTTATAGTCTTGCCTTTCTCGATTTTGATTTTTGAAAGTTTGTCCTTCAGTGCCAATTTCCTTTGGTCACTGTTATTCTGATACAAGTCGATCAATTATTTCCACATAGCATACGAAGTTTCCTTTCCATGGAGACTTGAGATAATGTGGTCTCGAACTCCCTCAAGGATTATCTGCCTCATCTTCGCCACACACTTCTTCCATTCGACAAAATTCTCTACATCTGATGCTATTGGCTTAGGAATTTCTTGATCAACGAATTCCTTCAAGCCATTATCCTCCAGCACAACCTCCATTCTATCCCTCCGGGCTATAAAATTCGAGTTTCTTTCCAAGGCATACTTGAGCTGCAAACAATAGAACACCATCTGCCGATCCTAAAGTATGTATTGCAAATTTAAATTTCACATGTAACCCAAAACTCAAAACTTTGAAATCTCCTCTAGTATACTATTCTCAGCTCCAATATCATGTAGAAAATCTTATAGATTCATAAGCTCATGCAATGTACTAAAACAAAAGACAAGAATCTACTTCTACTTTCAACCAGCGGAAGCCAATAGATCGATGAAAACAATATGAACAAGAAGAAGATAAGTCAATCACACATAAAAAAATAAGTTTTCCTAAGGAAAGCCACTACTCAAAACCCCACCTATTTGTACTGAATTAATCATAAATGTGAGTGAAGATACAAAGCTTGTTCTCACTAGAACAATTCTGCACAAGTATGCTCAACTCTCTTAGCTCACAAGCTAGCTCTTGGCCAACACTTAGCCAATTTTGCAACTCTCCAAGCTCCTAATATCTTGCGTAATTCCTGGGATAAATAACCTGTATTTAAAGGGAATTCATGCTTCCAAAGCTGCACAATCCAAACATAGGATCAATCTCTGATGCATGTATGATATTTACACTCCAGTAAATAGTACCACTGATAATACATTGTCCCTGCACTCTAGTCTCAATTGGGTCTTTCTCTGAACTGACATGCATGAGTTTCTCATGAGCGAATCTTTAGTTAACTGGAGTAGCACTTGTGGATGCATTAGTGCACCAACTAACTGTTAGTCCTCTATTAGTTCCAAAAACAATTTAGAACTAATTTAACTAAACTTAACTCATTAATCTGAGTGATCTAATATCCAACTCAATTTAAACTCATACTGGACCCCTAAAACTTAGGGAGAACATATACATGACCACAGAAAGACATCCAACTCAAAATTCCTAAGCTAATTAAGTTAATTAAACTTAATTAACTATTTACAGGTGGCTACGATAATAAAATATGATCTTAATTCTCAGTTTAATTTAAGGACAAATTAAATTGGAATTTCTTGTGGACATTTCTCAACAATTCATTCTTGGTTGAGCTTTGGATTTCTGGACGATTTTGGAACCAGGTGAGGTGGTCTCGAGAAAATCCCAAGGGTTGTGGGTGGAGATGGTTTTCTATGGGAAGCCTTTGACAGGTGGGTGGAGACAAGAAAATTCCTCAAGGTATGGTGAAAGAATTATGAGGCATCCAAGCTTGGTTTGGTTTTGTGATCTCGGGACTGGTTTAGGTGAAATTGCAATAGCTTGAGGGTGGAGGTGGTTTAACCTATAGGTTCCCTGTTTGATTATGTCTTGGTTTATCCCATGAGATCCCACATTCATCCTTGGAATATAGCATGGGGGTGATTTCATGAAGGGAAGATTTGGTTTAACTCAATCTATGGTTAGGTGGTACGTGGAAGTCCCTGACTTGGCTGACTTTGGCAGATATTTTTTTTCAAAAGAAACGGGTAGGTTTCTATTAATAAAACTGGAAAATAGGCCAACTCCTTTTTACATCCAGAATATGTTTTTCTTCATCAAATTTCCCAAATTGATCAATTCTTATTCTATACCTACCCTGCCTTGATTTTATGAGATTTTTTACATCATTAATATTATATATCCTCCAAAGAAACAGCATTGATTTCTACATGAAACAAAAACATTCAATATTACGAATAGATAAAACTATAAACTACCCGCTTCCCATATCTGAATTTTTTGGGATGTCAGCTGGTTCATTTTTATCCATTTCAATCTAAAGGAGAGGCGCTAATGTTTCTGTCAGGCCAGGGTAACTCCAGACTTGGCAGAAAAAACTGATTGATATATTTCATCAGGTAACTATTGTTTATATACATGAATGTGACTGATCAGTTCATCTTCTTGATGACTGTTCACATTCCGAGTACACCCAACCGCTGAGGATTAGGTGTCAACAATTCCCCCCCCCTTAATCGGAAGGGATGTTGGTGAGTCCAAGCATCGTTCTGAATCTTTCAAGCTTTTCTCTTCCAAGCGCTTTGGTGAAGATGTCTGCAATTTGCTCATTTGTGGAACAATGACGGAGATGGATTGTTTTGGCCTCAACATGATGTCGGATCAGATAATATTTAGTATTGATGTGCTTAGTACGATCATGGAACTTTGGGTTCTTGGCCAACTTTATTGCAAAGGTGTCATCAATCATGAGTGGAGTTGATTGTACTTGTTTTACCTGCAAATCTTCAAGAATTTTCGTGAGCCACACAATTTCTTTCGTTGCTTTAGCTACTGCCACGTATTCTGCTTCTGTTGTGGAATCTGCTGGAACTAATTGTTTGCGTGATCTCTAGGAGACAGCTCCTGATCCAAGACTCATAGCATATCCTGAAGTAGATACCCCAGTTTCTTTGTCTCCATCGAAGTCTGAATCAGAGTATCCAATCAAGTTGAAGTCGTCCACCTGTGTATACTTGATTCCAAGGTCTTGAGTTCCCTTCAAGTACCTTAGAACTCTTTTTGCAGCAGACCAATGTCCCTCACACGGCTTTTGCATAAACCTGGAGAGGATTCCAACAACAAATGAAATGTCTGGTCTGGTAGTAGTGAGGTAGATGAGACTTCCTACAAGCTGTCTATACTTTGTTGCATCCTCAAATTCCTTTCCTTCAATAGATGTGAGCTTTAAGTTTTGTTCCATTGGAGTAGAAAGAGGATTGCACTCTGTCATGCCAAATCTGTTTAACAAATCTCCAATGTATTTCTTTTGAGAAAGAAATATGGATTTTGGATGTTGGGTTACTTCAATGCCAAGATAATAATGAACATAGCCCAAATCAGTCATTTCAAAACTTTTTCCTAATTCCTTCTTTATGGATGCAATATAGCTTTCATTGTTCCCGGTCATTAAAATATCATCTACATATACCACAAGATATACAACTGTTTTTCCAACTTTCTTGACAAATAAAGTTGCATCATCAAGATCAAAATGATTGAAGTTAAGTTTCAGAAGATGCTCTATTAGTTTTTCATACCAGGTTCGTGGTGCTTGTTTGAGGCCATACAAGGACTTCACAAGTTTTCATACTTTATGTTCATGTCCTTTCACAGCAAATCCTTCAGGCTGGGACATAAAAACATTCTCTTTTAGATCTCCATTCAAGAATGCAGTTTTTACATCCATTTGATGGACTTTCCAACCGTTCTGAGCAGCTAGTGCAAAGAGTGTCCGGATGGTGGCCCATTTTGCTGTGGGGGAAAAAGTTTCCTCATAATCGACCCCTTCCTTCTGTGCAAAAACTTTTGCCACAAGCCTAGCTTTGTGCTTGTCAAGTGAGCCATCAGCTTTGTACTTGTTCTTGTAGACCCACTTGCAGCCAATTGGTTTGGTTCCAAATGGAGGGTCAACCAGCTTCCAAGTGCCATTCTTTATGAGGGCATCATACTCCTTTTTCATCGCTTCTTTCCATTCATCATGAGAAGCAGCTTCTTTGAAGGAAGTTGGTTCAAAATCTGTAGACAAGTTCAATTCACAATCATATGTAACATCCATATCAACAGGTGAATTAGAGTCATCTACATCACCTCCATTTTGTCGGTTTGAATTTCTGGTTCCTGTTTTTCCAATTTCATCAGGATGAACACTTTCAAGTGTCTTTGTCAGCCACTTTGGGGGACCTTTTTGAGATGGTCCAGGCTGCTCTGTTGATTGAGTTGGGACTGAATCAAGATTGAGTCTCCCAATTCTATCAATTACATCACTTAAAGGATCATCCGGTGTTGGATTTTCATGCAGGGGAGATTGTTCTTCAGAAGAAGATTCCACATGTTGATCTAGTATAGGAATCCCCCCTTCAAGATGTGGAATCTGATTATCAAACTCTTGAAATGATTTCGTTTTTGTGAATCTATCCAAGCGATCAAGTTGTCGCTCAACAACATTGTCAGATTTGGATGATTCAAGAAAAATGACATCTCTAGATACAACAAACTTTTTATTTGCTTCATCATAGAGACGGTATGCTTTAGCGGTGTTTGAATACCCCAGGAAGATACACTTACGACTTCTAGCACCAAGTTTGTTTCTATGTACCTTTGGTATTAAAGCATAACAGGTGGAACTAAAGATCCTGAGATGTTTTACCGAAGGAACATGTCCATACCACAATTCATAAGGAGTCTTGTTTCTTATAGCACTAGATGGACATCTATTCTTTATATATGCAGCACATAGAACAACATCATCCCAAAACATTATCTTTACATTTTTTAAGAAAAGCATGGATCGTACCATATTCAAGATTGTTCTATTCATTCTTTCTGCTACACCATTCTGTTGGGGATTATAAGGTACAGTTGTTTGATGTTTGATTCCATGTTGGCGAAGATAGTTGTCAAATTCATTTGATGTATATTCTTTTCCATTATCAGTGCGAATAGACCCAATATGAGATTGTGCATCATTTTCAATCCATTTATGAAAATTCTTGAATGTTTGAAAAGCATCAGATTTGTTCTTCAATAAATAAACCCAACACATTCTGGTGTAATCATCAATAAATGTCATGATATATTTATTTCCATTTGCAGAAGGAACAGGCATTGGACCACATAAATCTGAATGAATGAGTTCAAGCTTCCTATGTGCTCTTGAATGTGAATCATGAAAAGACTGTTTGCTATTCTTTCCTAGAATGCAAGCATCACATTGCTTATGTTTTATAGGAATTGTAGGCAAACCAGCAACACCATTTTTCTTCAATAAACGGAGACTGTCATAGTTTAAATGTCCAAATCTAGCATGCCATAATAAACTTGATGGAAGTGTACCTTCTTCATGATGAGAAATATATGAGAAATGTTGCGCATGAGCAGAGGTTCCTTGCAGTTTGAGAAGCCTTTCTTCTTCTATTCCCCTCATGACAAGTGAGTGATCAGATGCTTTTCTTACCTCAAGCTTGCTATCAAACATATGAATGGAGTGACCTTGCTGGCGGATGTGGACCAAGGACAACAAGTTTCTCTTGAGCTATGGGAGATATAGAACATGATCCAGAAGAAAGTCTGGAAGACCAGGCAGTTTAAGCCTGATTGTGCCAAGCCCTGATGGCTTGATTTTTGACTGATCTGCAAAGTATACTGCTCCATCAACATTGTCAATGAAATCTTCAAAAAAATCTTTCCTATGAGTCATATGACAGGTTGCTCCTGAATCAAGCAACCAATCATTTTTCGAAGAAGCAAGTGAAGCATTAAACAAATCTTCATTTACTCCAATGTTACATTGTGCCTCAATATAGTGAGCGGATTCAGGTGCTTTACCTTTGTCTGTATCTTCAGTTTTACCTTTCTGCTGGTTTCTTTTCTGCTTAATTTTGTCCCATGGTAGCTTGCATGTAGAAGCATCATGTGATCCATTTCGTTTGCAGCGAATGCAATGCAGATCTGCTTTTTCTGCTTGAGAATGTCTGCCCCCCCGCCTCTGAAGTATCTTCCTCTTCCTCTTCGTCCACCTCTTCCTCTTGTAGAATATTAAGCAGGATGCTTTTCTTTATGAGCAAGGAAAACAGTCTCTTCATAAGATTCAGGGACTGTCTTCTTTCCAAAGGCTTTCTCTCTTTCAGCGAACTTTTTCACAAGAGAGTCAAAGGTTATATCTTTAAGATTTCCATTTGCTTGTAAAGACTCAAGATAATTGGAGTAAGTAGGATAGAGAGCCTTGAGAAAAGCAATAAGAGGGATATCCAGCTCAACCTTAGTGGATTTGATATCATGCATTATGGATTTTACTTCAGATGCAAGAGCAAGAGGATCATTATTTTTTAGTTCAAGAGTGAAGAGTTTAATCATGAGCTGAACAACTTCAAGTGCAGAATGTGAGTCATAAAATTCTTTCAGCTTTTGTAAAGCTTCAAAGGAAGTTGAATATGATGAAATATGGCGACTTACTTCTTCATTTACAGATGCTGCGATTAATGCATAGGCTTTGCTGTTCTTGTTTTCCCAAATGACGAGCTCTTTGTCTGATGTAGGTTGTACTGGGTCATTGTCTCCTTCTCCGACACACACTCCCTTCCACAACTCATTGTAGATGAGGGTGTGTTTTACCATCTGGGACCATTCAGGATAGTTCTCCTTGCCAGTGAGAACTATCCCTACCATAGAGATGATTGAATGCATTCTGTAAAAAAATGTCTCTGCTGATAAAAAACTTCTGTTGATAAAAAAAAAAACTTCTGCTGATATACAGTGAAGTAGTATTCAAAAAGGCAACAGATTTCAAATACTTTTATGTACTGTTTCTTCAAATCCCTCCGAGGATAATGTATCCACTATATTCCATATCTACAAACTCAGTTCATAACTCATTCAAATGAAAACCATATATATATATATATATATATATATATATATATATATATATGCACGTTGTGGTTATCTTAACCAGTATATATATATATATATATATATATATATGTGTGTGTGTGTGATAACCACAACGCATATATATATATATATATATATATACATATATATATATATATACTGATCAATATAGCACACAGCTTTAGCGCACATATAAATCACTGCTTTAATATAGCCACAGCAACACGCATTAATTCAGCACTCTATCTCAAATAAAAAACACCGCACGATAGCCATGTTTCAACGTATCAGAAAAACAACGCATCAATCAAGCACCATTATCTTAGCAAAGAGGAGCACCGCTCATCAGCAAAAACAACGCATCAATCTTTTCACATTCCCACGCAGTGGAGTCCCAGCTTCGGTCATTCAAAGGTAAAAGAAGTTTTCAGGCATCTTCGCAGACCAATCAATCCTCCATTGTCATTGATCCCTGATCCAACTTTTGCACGAGCGCAGAAGCCAGAGAAAATATACGTTTGGACATCAAAATTTATATTTTAAACAATGCAATAATTTCAGAATGGAATCTCACTTGAACAAAACCGTATTACAGTTACTGTCAGCCTTCAGTAAAATGGCCTTTAAGACCCAAAAAATAGAGAGAATTCTAGAGCAGAAGGTTAGCAAATAAGAAAGTATAAAAGGTGAATGGAGAGCCAGAGCTAACAGAAGAATGCGTTGAGCACCAACAGGGAACGTTAACGATAATGGAACGAATCATATAACTCTTTGCATGCTCAATCCACTTGCTTCACTGGAAAATAATTGAACATGAGAAATGGCATTTGACCGTGAAAAGAAACTGAGATAAAATCCAGTTGAACAATATTACGGCCTACAGGAAGATATACATTGGTATGCAGAGACTGGAGATTATGTCCCTGTGGCAGGAGTGTGACCAAACAACATGTGTATGTGTCAGGCTAGAACGCGCCTGGACCAACGATATTCATCCAACAGAACGGTTTTGGAGTCAGCTTCAGGCAGCTGACACCATCAGCAGCGCAACTTATTATATGGAAAATTGAGCAGCGTATTATATGGAAAATCACAGATGGAGCAGGTCTGGCAATGAATAATGCTAAATCGCAGGTGGAGCAGGTCTGAGACAAGCGTTATGGACAGAGCGTAGTTATGGACAGAGACAGTGGCAGTGCTCAGGACAGAGGGAGTTACGACTATTTTTAGAACCTGGGACCTGTTCTCTGATACCATGTCAGGCCAGGGTAACTCCAGACTTGGCAGAAAAAACTGATTGATATATTTCATTAGGTAACTATTGTTTATATACATGAATGTGACTGATCAGTTCATCTTCTTGATAATTGTTCACATTCCGAGTACACCCAACCGCTGAGGATTACGTGTCAACAGTTTCTCCCATAGTCCCTTTCTCTTTCGAGCTTCTAATGCACTGCGCTGGCAAACTTTAGAAAGGCTGAAAAATTCCTTGAGGACACTCAAAATGGTCATATCAATAGTCACTTCACTGCCTTCCACCTTCTTTGAAAGTGTTTCCACTTTGAGACCAAGTTCTCCCCCATGAGCTACAGATGGATCATGTCCTCACACAAATTATCCAATTGATTGGAAACCAATGCGAAGTGCGACCACACTTCAGATATAATTTGTTCACTAGCCTTAGTGACCAGAGAGGAAATTTCCAATTTTATGCCATCCATTTTCTCCTTCGTTGCAGGAAGACTTCCATTCCTCATTGAAGCTACCATGATATGGGTGAAAAGGGCTCTGGAAATGTTTAATGTAGTTTTCACAACCGTCTTACCACTTATATAATTCTTACCATAGACAATGTGTCCACTAATGCAGAGGGGAGTGCATTGAATGTCAATGTCCCTGCTCTGTATGCCCAATTCCAAAATTTCCATTTTTATAACCACTGATCTGCTCACCCTCGCATGAGGTGTAATGACATACAATGCACTCAAGATACCTACCATATGCAAATAAGAGTGAGGATTTAATTCCTGCTCTATCATCTGCTTATTGTCCATCTGTATGATGCATTCCCACCCTGGCTCTCGGGTGTAAACACAAAATCCTTTGTCTTGCATAAATAATGTGGGATTTTTTATAATCACCCATATCTCGATATGAGCTCATTGCATTATTAATCTATCCTACCTTATATCCCCACTCAATAATACCAATGGTGGATCATTCCTTTGTGATTTATTCATTGGATATGATGGAAAGAAGGGGTCACTGAATTAGGGATTAATACTCCTTAGTCAAGAGAAGCTCCTTTATTTTCTTGGGCATTCACTATCTGATTGATTTCTCACTTGACACGATAAAATTCAATGTTTTCAAACCATCTAGTTATAGACCCAATCCGCTGAAGGATGGGAGGGAAGAGATTTGAAGATTTTTTTGAGGAATTTCAGCATTTCTGAATGATGATGATTAAGTCTCCAATTACCCAAAGTTGAAAAATTCCTTTTGCTTTTGCAATTTTCATTACTTGCCAAAGGGATAGGGATTCATAGTCATCTCTATTTCTCCATCACGGAAAAAAGAGGCCCCTCCCACTCGTGGCTCCACCAAATTACCTTTCAAATCTTCATTAAATAAAATAAGATTCTTACCTGAAGAGGGATAACATTATCTAAATTGATCTCCTTTCATTCTAATGATGAAAGGGGGGTTCGTATTGTTAGGGTTGAAGTTGCCAGCATGACCTAGAGGTCCTTCTAATTGAAGCTATTATTTTTCAACACTTGTTAGATTTTCTAGTTCTTTTGGATCGAAACCTCTTGAGGAGATCACTTCAAACAACATTTGAGTGGCCTTCAGAGCCGTCGAATTCAAAATCGAATTTTCATCATTGAAGATGACTTGATTGTCGGTGATCAAGATTTCCCAACGTAAATATTTTTCAATAGAATTCCAACATCTCATGATTACCAATTCCGATCCACACCACAGAGGATATTGAGATACAATCTATAAAACATTTCAAACCTTCCTAATGGAATGTCTTGGATTTTTCCAATAGGGTGGAGAGCCACTTTCCATACAACAAGAGAGAAAGAGCATAGACAAAACAAATGAATGATGTCCTCTTTGACTTCTTTGCAAAGAACACACTTGGAGGGACCTTGAGTTTTTCTTTTCTTCAAAATCTCCACTATTAAAATCTTTCCATGAAGCATTTCCCAGTAAAAAATATTTACCTTTGGAAGCCCGTATTTGTTCCAGATAAAATTCCATATTTTGGATGGTTGAGGGTGCGAGTGTTTTTTGAGAAGGGATTCATATCCTTCTTTTACTGAGTAGTACAATTTCTTGCCTCTTATCCAAATTCTTCTATCCAGTCGAGAGGAAGTGACCAGTGCATATTCGTTCAAGGATTGAAGTAATGCTAGCCACAATTGAGAAAGATGAGGAGGACAATCTAGTTGGCACCAACTTGCTCAATTACCTTCTTCATCCCAAACTGAGAGATCAACAAGGGTGTGAAGATCTTGTTCTTCCATCCAGATAGCCATACCATGACGCTCCTCGTCTCTATTCAGAAGTTGAGTTGAAGGTACCCTGTTTTTCCATATATGAATACAATTTCCATTTTCTTACTGCCACCCAAGATGCTCCAAGACCATTGGAGCTACTACCTTGCATAACTTCTAAATTTTAGTAACCTGGCCTTCCCATGTTTCTAGTTCTGGCTTGAAGAGGTGATTTTTATGGAAATATTTCCTTGTAAATGTCCTTTTCTGCCACTCTTTTGATTCAGAGAGGAGGTGACACACCAATTTGACCCCCATTTCTAAATTCATGTATTCAGGATCTTGTATGTGCCAAATCTCCCTATTTTTTTGGTAGGAAAACTAAATTCCAATTTACTAAGTGAAAGCATCCCTCATTACTTTTCCATCCTTTCCATATAAAATTATGAATCTTGCTACTTATGCTTTGGATTACACTCTTAGGTGCAAGAAGCCTGAATCCAATGTACAAAGGAAGGGAAGATATCACTGACTTAATTATAATTTCATTTCTCACAACATCTAGCTAATGAGCCCCCCATGACAAAATCCTTTTTTTTTAATTTTCTGGAGGAAAATCTCCCAATCTTATCCATCCAAAGGAACTATCGAAATGGGAACACTTAGGTAGGAAAATGATTTCCAGTCCTTTACCATAGGTATGCCTAAGATTTAAGATATTTCCTACAAAATTGCCTCAGAACAGTTCCATCCCAAAAGTTGGATTTTATTTTTATTTATTAAACCTCCCGATAAAATCAGATAGGTTTCTAGAGTTTCTTGAATCAAACAACAATAATTCTTGATGCACCTCCCAGTAATAGAGTATTGTATGCAAACTAGGAGCGATTTATCTCTTTTACATTATGAGTAATACTCAACCCCAACAAATTTCCATGGAGCCGAGTTATCTCTAGATTTCTACTTATACTTTCTTATAAAATTATACACAAGAGAGAGGAAAGAAGGCATCCTTGGCAAAGGCCTCTAGAGGCAGAGAAGAAAGGAATCAGACAACCATTGATGGGAGGGGCTATCCAGGGATCCCTAATACATGCCTTAATCCAATCAATGAATTCCTCACAAAATCCCATTTTTTTCATAATAAGAAATAAGAAACATTGATTTACCTTGTCAAACATGTTCTCCATGTCTAGTTTGATGATCATTCCCGCTTTTCATGCCTCTTTTCTTGAGTGGATGGATTCCTGCACCAAAATTATGTTATTGAAGGTATATCTATGCAACATAAATCCTCCTTGATTTTCAAATATGAGAGGGGGAAGCAAGGTTTTCAAATGATTAGCTATGATATTGCTCAATATTTTATAAGAATAATTACAAAGGGAGATGGGACAAAAGTGAGCAAAAGTAATAGGGTTTGTTTCTTTTGGGATAAGGGAAAGAAAACATGAATTTGTTCCTCCTCCAAATTTATTCTTCACCCTTGAGTTATTGAGCATCCAAAGTAGATATCTTTTGATTAGGGGCCAAAATGTTCGATAAAAACAAATGGGAAATCCATCAGTGCCTAGAGCCTTATCAGGGACCAAAGCCCAGATTGCTTCCAAGACTTCTTCACCAATTTTCTCGAGAAGTTGCGCATTTGAAAGTGAAGAGATCATAGTAGGGATATCTCTTAGAAATTCATTTGTTTATCCAAAGTGGTACATTTTGCACTGTATAGAGATTTGAAAAGGAGGAATGCCTTATTTTTTATGTCCTCAAATGATGTAATTTTTCCCTTCCCTTCTGAAGTGATTTCCTTGACTCGATTTCTTAGCTCCCTTGCCCTTTATTTCTTGTGAAAGAATGAGGTATTTGAGTCACCTTCCTTGAGCCAAAAACTCCTTTATTCAAGTCCCCATAGATGTTCTTCCTGTCTGCTCACTTTGTAAATGCTTCTCGTTAACTCCTTTTCTTTTTCCAAGTGTCATTCTTCTATTAGTTTAACTTCATATTTTTCTATAATGGTATTCTAATGTTTTGATAAGATCCTTTCTTTTCTCTCCAAGGGGATGATATGATTCCTTTACCCATTTTAGAAGATTAGATTTAACATTTCTCAATTTGGATTCCCAGACAAAATTTGGAGACCCTTGAACTAGGAGCCTCCAAGATTGTGAGATTAGATCCATCATGGATCCAATATAAGTTTTAACTAAAGGGAATGGGCCCAACATTCTCAGCCTTATCCAAGTGCAATGAAATCAGAGGATGATCTGAATCCCCTTGTGCTTTAATAAAGGAGAGATACTCCAACCCTTTTGTCAATTGTCAGTCAACTGCTATGAATTAGGAATCTATTAATTCAAGTTGCAATATGATTATTTCATGTTCTTCTATTAGACCATGTAAACTTTCCTACTTTCAACACTACAACAACTAGGTCCCAGTATAACATTAATTCCTCCATACGATACCTAAATGGATCTCTCACTATACTTCCTCCTCTTTTTTCAGAAGCACTCAAAGTTGTGTTGAAGTCTCCACCCAGGATGCAACTGAGGTGCAGATATCTACTTTTCAAATCATCTAAAGAGTCCCAAAATTCTGCTTTCATACTATACAAAACTGAGGTGTATATATTAATAAAAAGGATTCGAACTCTTGTGAGTTTTGACTCTAGAAACACCATATTTTAATACAGATATTTTAGAAAATCCTTAAGGGAGAAGTGCAGTTCAAACCATAATATACCTAGCCATCCTAAAACTCCTCTTGATTGTTGAATCATTCCCACGCTTCCTTTCAAGAATACTTCTGCGGATTTGAAAATTGTTTTTTCCTCTAGCTTTGTTTCCTGAAGAAATAGAAACCACGGTGCTTCTTGCTTCACTATATATTTTATTGCTAGAGTTTTTGTGAGCCCCCCAAACCCCTAATATTCCATGATAAAACTTTCATTTGGAAGAGGGATTTTCAGAAATAGTCCCCGCTTCATTTCCTTGACAAGTTTTGCCTCCTTTTCCTTTTAGGATTTTTGTTATTACTGGTTGATTCCCCATTTTTGTTCTCCTACACTTCCTTTTCTCTTACTACTTTATGCTTGGGTTGTCCCTTCTTTCTAGAACTCTCTCCTTCGTGGCTACTTCCTTCATCATCCCAAACTAGATTCTGGGCCATATGCCTAGTTATTATGCCAACAATTTCTTCTGCGACATTGACATCAGGTGGGGTTGGTTTAACTAGATCTTTTTTTGTGTGTGTCAGGATTCGGGGATTAGAGAGTTGCTAGAGAGGCGCGTTCTCATTAATTTCTCCTTCCTCGGTGTCTTGATATTAAAAAATCCTTCTCCTTATATTCCTCATTCCTTTTTTTAGTGTGATCCCTTGAATTATCCTGATCTTGATTTAGAAGGGCATTAAATGGATTTGTAGAGGTATATGTCAAATTGTTTCCCTTCAAGGCTTGGGTTTTTTAGTTGCACCCTTCCCTTTGTTCCCACCTTTCCTTTGGGTTTACCACGACTCCTCAGGAGGAGGGTTTTTCTCTAGGACCTTGTTTCTTGAAGCTTTTGTGCAATCACAAGCAAAATGCTCGTATTCATGACAAAAATGACACTTAAACGAGATCTGCTCATAGTCCGGGATTTGACAGTGTTTCCACTCACCTAGGATTAAGTTGATCTTCATTGGGAGACCATTTTCTAAATCAACCTCCACACATATATTTGCAGAGGCAAACTAAGAACCTTTGGGTTCTGCTTTGTCCAAATATTTTCCAACCCCATTCCCACTAACTCAAGCAATCATCGCTCCAACAGAACAATGGGAGATAAGGAAGTGTGACCTAGATTGGTATCACCATGGGAATGTCCACATCAAGGATAAAATCGAGATTCCATCTATTCAAGTAGATTCCAAGAGATCCAAAGAAATAAGTTCAATTTATAAATATTATATCTCGCTCTTCCTTAAATTCAAACAAAAAGGGAAAAAATACATTACCCACTGCATACAGGGCTATGTTACATCTCATATTTGGTTTCTAGGTTTTGTCGATCCAAGCTTGCATTGACCTTGGAGATGGCCACATTCTGGTAAATTTCCTTATTAAGGCTCATTTAGAGTAGGCCAAAGAAGTTCTTCGAGCACTTGTTGGAAAATAAATGTCGTAGATCTCATCGTTTCTCCTCACAATTTTTTATTATGAATCAAACATTCTTGTGCATTTGTGAATGGAAGAACCTAGCACTCGAAAGGTCGATGATTCATATTCAGGTGAGGAAGGAGGATGAGGGGGGTGGGGAGGAAGAGTGACCCCCTCTGTGGGAGCCATAGAAGCCTAGGGTTTCAGAAAGCTTCAAGGGGAGCATAGAGTAAGCGAAGAAGTTGCAATTATTAATTTTTCATATGTCAATATAATTTATTTTCCCTAATATGATTTATGAGCACATGTACTAGTTATTATGTGATCTTATGACTAATTTTTCATGGTTTCTATTCTGATTATATGCTGGTTATATGTTGGTTATATGCATGGTTTTATGATGTGCTCTAGCTATGGCTCTTGATCATGATTTGATAAGTTATTGAATGGTCTTTGAATGCATGCGCTAACAAGTGTTGTTGAAGTTAGCTTGAGAGGTCATTGAACCTTCTTGGTGATTCTCAAACAAAGTTCAGAAGTTTATGATCAGTATGCATTTGTGAACTGTATATTATATGTTTACCATATGTTTGACAAAATTCCTATCATGTACTAGTCATGTTTAGGTCAATATCTTGTTCAAGTTTTGAATGGTTAGCATTTTTATCATCTTAATTATGATTCTATAAAGTTACAAGTAATTCTGGGTAGTGGTCTGGAGGTTATCTTGAAAAAGTGGCATAGATCTCAGGACCAAAAGCATAGAACAAGGGGATTTTGGGTCATAACTACTAGTAGACATACTTGTGTGTATGGTTGGGGCCTCATTACCGCATGCATGAAGTGTCAAGGGTGAGGTTGTGGAGCTATGTCATTGAAAATGAGTTCCAGCTCAGGGATTTATCACCTAAGGTGGTTGGTAGGCTACTAAGTGATTTGTAGTCTCTGAGGGATGTCAGTTTTCTTCTGGTTTATGGGCCCCACTTCCATAACTATAACTTGGACGTCAGGTCATGTCATAGTGACTCCCAACTCATGTTTACCCTGGAAGGCCTGTAAAAGAGGGTAAATGTAGGATGGGTTGTTACCGATTGCTATTAGAGCAAGTTTTGTTCTCTTTTGGTGAAATCTGATACCACAAATTGGTATCATAGCTTCCAAGTTCAAACACTTGGACTGGATGGGCTAAATGCATGCATAACAACATGCATTGTGATGGTTATGGTTATCATGCGTATGGTTATTATTGTAGTTTTATGTTATCATGCATGCTGTTGATATGTTGATGACATTATAGATCTATATTGTGCTAATGTGGACTGATTGTGCAGACAAGATAGCCTCCCTTGAAATACATTGAGGTACGATTTTGGTTGTTATTTCTATTTGGTTTATCTAACATGGCATATTGAAGGAAATAGAAGATTAGAGATGAAGAGAAAAATGGTGGACTACAGTTCACGTGACTCTCCTTACAACACTGATATGAAATTAGTTGAATGGGAAAGGTTAGTTAAGCAACAAGGAGAAGAGTATTCTCCTTATATAGAAAATACACTGCGGATTTTAAGGACATAAATCAAAAATTGCAAGGCAGAGAATAACAGGATGATTGAGGCATAGGAAATTCTTGCTATAGCTCAAGAAAAGGAGGCAGAGGTTAACGCAGTAATTCTACAAAGTCTTTCAGATTTGTAGAATCAAGGACAGATAGGGATCAACCATGGATAGGAGGAGAAGACTAATGGGGCATATGATAGTAGGTCTTAGAGGAGACACAAGTTGGTTAGGGAGGATATAGTGAAGAGTGGCATATTCTTGGATACACCTGACATGAGGACTGGTATGTATGGGTTTTATTCTAATCTTCTTCCAAGAGACGTCATCGTCATCACCTGCAACACCAAAGGAGGAGTGAGTACTTGCTAGAGGATTTTAAGAAAGTTAAGCCTCTTACTTTTGATGGAGAGATGAAGAAATCATAGGATGCATAACCATAATTTCTTGGGATGAAGAAGTTATTTAGATTGCATAGCTACATAGAGAACATGAAATACAAGATAGATACCTTCAGTCTCAAAGGGAAAGAAGATATTTAGTGGGAAGATGTGAAGAATGTCAGAAGCATTAGAGAAGAGGATATTTTTTGGGATGAGTTTGAGATACTTTTCAAGAAGATATACTTGTTCAAAAGATACTATGATGATAGGGCCAAGGAGTTCTATGAGATAAAGATGGTTTCTATTACAGATGATGAGTACACTAGTAGATTCCTGGAGTTGTTGAGGTATGTGCCTTACCTCAAGGATGAGAAAGCTAAGATTCAAATGTTTATCAATGAGTTTCTAGTAGCATTCAGGGATCAGATTGAGTTTGATGAGCGTCGGTCATTAGAGGAAGCCATCAGGAAATTGAATTATTGCTATGAGTAGTCAAAGCACAAGCCTAAAAACAACCAAGAATGGAAAGGGGATGAGAAGGAAAATGGAAAATGGCCTCAAAAGTGGGGAAGATCTCAAGATGCAAGTGAGAAATAAAATGTGGCTCCTCAAAAGAATTTTAATGCAATTGAGAAAGGAAACTAGTCTCAGTCTGGAGAGCAGCAGAATAAAGGTAACAATAGGGAACCATTGCAGTGTTGGATTTGTGGAATCACAAGAAGGATTTTCCATTGTACTGGGGTGGTAGGTCTGACATCTACAATGCTCAGGAGGCACAAACATTTGTGGATGTTGGTCAAAGAATTCCTCAGATCTATGCAACACTTGATAACAGGTGTTAGGTTCCTCTACCAATATGAGTCATAGTTTTGAATGAATAAGGTTAAGCCTTGTAATATTGTACATACCTTTGCTTTCTGCAAATGTTTTCCATATTAAAAAATTAAAAAATGTAAAGAGGGTATGTCCTAAAAGAATAATCAAAGGACAAAAAGAATAAGAAAAGCTCAAAAAATGAAAATATATGAACCCCAAAAAAACAAAAAGAGACCATGAAAGTGAGAAAGTCAAAATGCCACTACTGTTTACTTTTATGCATAATAATGATTGTGTGTAGCTTGTTATTCATGCCACAATCCATGGTAATCAAACTATTTAATCTTGATTATACCATGCTTTGAATTTTATGTTTATAGTTGGAGAATAAAATCTGACCAAACAGTTTAACCTTGGCATATCATTAGATAGGTAGAGTAAATAAAAGGAGCTCATCAGTTAAATTTGAGCCCTTGGATGTTATAAGGTTAGAATTAGATAGTTTGCTTTGTAAAAGAAAAGGATTGATAAGGGTTTGCTAGCCTAAATGCATCCAAATAAAATGAAGAAAAAACGGTAGGATGAGTAAATGGGTAAGTAGTAGAAAGGTTGCAGAAATATCAAATGATTACAAAAAAGCACTTATGTCATGTTTAAATGCATTCTTCAAATGTTCATTGGCAGTAAACAAAGCAAAGAGAATGGTTCACAACTTGGTTTATTTAGAATCCCCTCATTCATTTCACCCCTTTACTTACTAATTTCCCACAAATAAGTTCTTAGTGCTCAAATCCTTTAAGTCAAAGAGGCTTAGAGCATTTCTCTAACTTTTGGAGGGACCAGACCCTCGGCTCGATGACTTATGGGCATAAGTGCTAGAATCCCCTTCATAAAAAATTCATCTCCCTACATTTCCCTAATAAAAGCACTCTTTCCTATGGTTGACACCATTTACCTAGGAAAAGTGAATCAACCCCGTGTAAATCCTATTTCACCAAAAAACCCACAAAAAATCCCTTTTTCCTAAGTATAAATCTAAGTGCGCAAATGTTTAATCTACCCTTGTACTAAGGAAAACCCCACTCTGCCATTGCAATTTCATATTAATTTCTAATATTATAATATAAATTTCCCAAAATCCCCATTATCTTGTATTAAATTAATTCCCTTACGTAAATACCCCCACCCTTAGTTTTCATAAAAACTATATAAATTACCCATATCCTCATATAATCTTACTTAGTTTACCTAATCCCGGTAAACTTAAGTTAATCCCAGTATTAAGCTCACCCGACTCCCTAATCCCTCATTAAGCCCGACCCGATCATTTTAAACCTTCGATTTATCCCTAAACTAATCCCAAATTAGCATGATTAAATCCCTAGGCCCCCCATCAACTCCTTTCATTTCCCCCGTGCAGCTCTTCCACCTGATTATCACTGATCATCAAACCCCCTCATCCAACGGCGCACATCTATATCGGCTGCACCCAATGGCTGAACGTTAAACACCCGATAAATTGGTTTTCCCAACCTCGCAGATGCTATGTGTCAAGTGTTGTATCGCATTGAGTGACCCCTCCTGAACACCGCCTGCACCACAAAAGAGGTGCGACGGCCCTCCAAAACCGCTTTCACCATTTAACTGAAAAACCGTCAATTGTTCATCCGAAAGTGAACTCGCCAAAATTAATCATTTTTTCTATAAAAGGACATGAAGCCCTTTTTCACCCTTTTTTCCGTGCATTCTCTGTGTAAACTCTATAAACCATTGCAATCCCTGCCAAAGCCGAATTTACCACTAGACTTCCAAGTCCGCTCCAGAAGACGCTGCAGACAACCCAGCTGACCTTTCAATCCATACTAGAACCGTACAAACCTCTGCAGCCACTGAGAGCCATCAATTTGAAGCCAATTCGCCCAATTTCTAGGTATTTCACCATAGAATACCATTCCCTATGCAAAATGGAAAACATTCAACTTGTTTAATATTCTCGTTAAGTCCAATTAATTGAAAATTACTTAAAATCACAAACAACTCTGTCCAAACCCTTTGAAGTTTCCAATTTATGTTCAAAACCTCATAGTAAACCCCCATGGCTTATTTCAAATCCACAAGAATTGAACAATGGCTGCCCCTATCGCCATGGACATTAGACCCATTATCACTTCACACTTAGACCTAGACCATCTTCCCCTGGCTGACAAGGATTTCCAAATCAAGGACACAACTTCAATAGAGCTCCTGCTAAAAATTCATTGCTTAAGAAAAGACAAACACATGAACCATATAGATGATATTGGCCTCTGGGAGTCCAATTTACCCAAATACCAGTTCCCCCAAGTTCATATCTTTCCTGAAATTGTTCATATGTGTTATGCATGCTACGTCCCCAGCCATAGAGCCATAATCTCTCATGACCATAAGGTTCTATTCACTATCATAGCTGAGTCCATTAATGAAATGTTGCAGTTCTAACTAGGGCCAAACCTAACCCCACTTTCAATTGGAGACCTGTTGGACGAGTACCCCAAGCTAAGCCCATCAATATTGACCTAGTTGTTCCAAACCTTCATTAGAGAGGAAAAACACATCCCTAAGGACTCCCTTCCATATGTATCAACTATTTTCTCTCAATGGGGCCAGTACATTGTAACCATGATATCATGTGTTTTGGGTTACTCTACCAGTGAATACATTGATGAACTTATTCTTGCCTTCATGTGCATTTATACCCCAGAGCAACCTCCTGCAACCATATATGACTTTGCCAAATTCATAGCTGATAGGATGCATGAGCAGTTCACAAGAATGGGCAATGAGAGAGTATTCAAATACTCCTCTATATTGTACCATCTATTTTTGTATTATAAGTCTGGTAAGTTTCCTTTTACTCTCCAGAAGCTTGACACCAGGGGCCAGCCCAGCTCTGTCATTTTTTGGACCCCACTTTTCCATGAGTATAGATCACCTTATACATACTCTGACCTCATAGATTCTTTTGGGTATCCAATCATGACTATGCTCACTCAAAATCCTCCGCCTAGGATAAGTCCAGAGATAAAAAGAGTCCTCTAACTTTCCAAGAAAACCAAAGTGGGAGATTGGTACCTTTACCAAAACCACAATGAAATCAGAATATATGGTTGCCTGCTTGCACCATATAAGTTGCCAAGATACCTCCCCATGAGGCAAGAGGCAAAGGCTCAATCCTGCCTCTGAACAGGAATATACGAAGGATCAGCACAAGTGACCAACACAGAGGTAGACAGAAGTAGGCCCACAACTCCATCTGAAGACATACAAGAGCCTTCCACATCACGGACTCAGATGTTGGAAAGGCAGCTTAGTGTGGAAGTGTCTTCCTTCAGTAGGCTTGCTGACAAAGACCAAGACATAAAGGATAAGTATGAAAAAATCAAAATGAGGAATGAGAAGCTTAAAGCCTAAACATATGCTCAATACCTAAAGCTCACTCACATAAATCAAACAAGGTTGATGTCAGCCTTTGACATCAAGGAGGGAAAGCTGCAGATGTCCTTTATCAAACCTACAACACAGCAGCCCAAGACTTCATCAGATTGCAATAGGGTTGACTTTGATGTGTTGGCAAGAGATATTCATCCCACAGACCATATAGAATTGCACAAACAAACTTTAGAAATGATATACTCCACCCTGACAGGTAAAGCCATCACTGCCATCAGCTACAAAACTCAGTAAACAACATCTCAGCACAGTTTTAGTTGGAGAAGGCCTCCTTGCAGGCCAAGGATACAAGGATTAAGTTATTGGAAGACTTGGTTATTGAGTTGGGACATGATCCCAAAGATATAAAAGCTACTGAGCAGTTGATAAAGAAGAAGAACAAGGATATTGTTGCACTGAATAAGCAATTGAAAATTCCCCAGATGCAACGTCCTCAAATGCTGGAAGTTTTGGAGGGCTAAACCAGACATGAAGAGTTGATGGACTTGGTCCTAAAACTCAATGATCAGCTAAAGGAATAGAAAAAGAATTGGATATTTTAATCCAAATGAAACAAACTGACATTGCATCAACTTCTGCAAACGTCATCCCTACAGTGTCTACAATTGTCCCTTCCACACTGGCAACTACACTAGCACCTACAGCTCCACCCGCTACAGCACGGCCAGTCACAATAGAGTCTACATTAGCAACAGATGCATCAGGATAAAAAGAAACAAAACTAGTCAGAGCCATGGAAGAGATGTCAATTCAGACTACAGAAATGAACAGACTGAAGGAAAAGGTGGCAAGTTTAGAAATTGATTACAAACTTTCCCAACTTATGCAAAAAGGAGAAACTCAGAAGGCCAATAGGATGAATGAAAGAATCAAAACTATGGAGAAAGACTTGACATTGGAGAAACCCCTTGGATAGGTCAAGGAACTATTATGGGCCAATATCATTAACTCCGTCAAGGATATTTGGCCATCTATTCAAGTTACTTTTTAGCAGACGGGACTGATAAAGATAGCTATAGTAGCTATTCAGAAAGTCAAGGAGGAATTGGGTGACATGCCAGAGGATGCCAATAGACTCATCCATTTCCTTAACAGCAAAAACAGATATGAGCTTCAGGAGCTAAATATAGAAGACAGAACTGAAACTATTTTGGAAATAAGAAAGGTTCTTTCCAAAAGGAACCTAATGCTAAACTTGGAGGAAAAGTGCAAGAACATGCAGGTGGCCATTGATAGATTCATGGCCAAATTCCAAATTTTGAGGGAAAAAGGATTGCCCAGTCCATTGGTCATCAATGACAAGCTTATGACACAGTAGGACTATGATAATAGGCTCAGGCAGTTGGCTAAAGAACAAGCTAGCACTTCATCTATTAAAGCCCTGCCAACAGGAAAACAAACCTATTTTTCCTCCAACATGAGGTAAAACACTTATTCATCAACAAGCCCAATTTTTCCAAGTATACTGACGCTGATGAGATATATCGAAGGATGATGAATGTCAAATTACCTGATGCAGAATGGTGGGAAGGCATGACTGACTTACTATGAGAAGTTTAAAGTAAAAAGTCACTGCATAGTAAAAATAGAGTATCCAAGTAAATAGATGAAAACAAGACAATAGGGTCAAAGAGTATTAGGTTCAAAGAGTATCAAATAAAAGATAAAAGTCAAAGAAGATTCCAACGTGAAAGACCAAAACAAAAAGCCAGCATAAAGGGCTACAAATCCAACCATAAAAGCCAACAGTACCACAAAAAAAGGGACAACGTGAAACAGTTCAATAGTTGTCTCTATCTTCTTGCAAGAAGATATTTGTATTTCCTAGAATAAATCTCAAGTTTGTTTTGAGATATTTTGTAATAATTTTTGTATAAATACTTCACCATTCAAAGTATGCAGGGTGGATTCTTAGACATTTATATAGACATTTTGATCAAAGATTGTAAGCTATTGTATCACTGTTTGGACCAGCAAGCTGGATTAATGAATAAAGACAAGACATTTCACTGGATTCATGTGTAGAGCGAAGTGTAGACAAGTATTTTCTCTTGTGTTGTTATCTTTCTTTAAAAGTTTTTCCACAATATTATCTAAAATATAAATGCTATAATATGGAATGATATCTTAGAATTTGCTTCATTGCACTCTGTTTTAACTATTATGCATTTTAATTTTTTCTGCTAATTATCTAAATTAAGGAATTCTTGATTGCTCCTTAGTTTAGGTAGTCTCCCTTTAATCTATAACAAGGGATTCTTAGTTTCCCTCTATTCATGATTATCCTTTGTTCCTCATTTTAATCCTGGTCTGAGAATTCTTAAGTGCTCTCTCACCCTGGTTAAGATCATTTCACCCATCTGACTTAAAGGCCTGCACTTTACTCTGCTAGCATACCCTTTGAACACTCCCTTTAGTGAGTTAATTCTAGTTTTGCTGCCCTCCTTTGACTCCATAGCCCAATGGTCCAAAGACATCAATCTATCCATCTGTTTTAAGGATTCCACTATCCAACCATTCAATACAAATCGAAACTCCCTGAACCTTCAGAACTAGCCTAAAAGCCCAACAAACAAAGCTAAATCATAAAGAGAGAGCCCTCTCTAAGTCATAGGTTGGCTAGAGCCTATACTTAAAAGATTGGTTTGTGGTTACCTCGGTCCTTTCCTTCTTCTGAAAAGTTTTAGGGAAAAGTTATGAGTGATAACAACAGGGACCAAGAGAAGAGTTCATCATTGGGTGAGAGCTTGTACATTTGAGTTTAATGGTATGCCTACATCAACACATCTAAATGTGCTTCCTTTGGGTTCATATATCATGCTTTTGGGCATCGATTGGTTGTTCACTCATACGACTAAGGTATAGTGTTATGAGAAGGCTATTGAGTGTTTAGATGATGATGGAGAAAGTTGAATCTTGTAGGGAAAGAAGAATCCTACATCACTAAGAATGGTTAAAACTATGCAAGCTAAACGAAGTTGCAGGAAGGGGTGTGTATTATTTGCAGTGCATATTTCGAGTGACAAAGGGAAGGATGTGGAGGATGATGAAGTCCTGAAGAGGTACCTGGTTTTCTAGTAGTTTCAAGATGTGTTTCCTGTAGATATTCAGAGTTACGACCTCATATGGAAGTGGATTTCTCTATTGAGTTAGTACCAAGAGAAACACCAACATCAAAGGAAACTTATAGGATGAGCACTCTAGAGTTGGTGGAATTGAAGTTGCAGCTTAAGGAAATGCTTGACAATGGATACATAAGGCCAAGTGTATCGTCTTGGGGTGCACCGGTGTTGTTTGTAAAGAAAAAGGATGATAATTTCAGATTGTGCATTGATTACATGCAACTGAATAAGGTGGCAATCAAGAATAGGCACCCATTGCTTCAAATTGATGATTTGTTTGATTAGCTTAAGAGATCAAAAATATTGTCAAAGATTGATTTGAGATCAGGATATCATCAGGTGCACATCAAAGAAGAAGACATTTACAAGGTTTCATTCCGCACCAGGTATGGGAATTATGAGTTTGTGGTGGTTCCTTTTGGTCTTACTAATGCTCCAACCACCTTTATGTGTTTAATGAACAATGTGTTACGTCCTTACCTAGACAAGTTTGTGATAGTATTTGTTGATGATAAATTGATATACTCCAAAAATGAGGAGGAGCATGCAAAGTACCTGAAAACAATGTTAATATTGTTGAGAGAGAATCAGTTGTATGCCAAGCTCAACAAGTTCAGTTTCTTTTAGGCTAAGGTTCATTACTTGGGACATGTTGTTTTCAAGGAGGGGATAACAATGGATCTAGAAAATATTAAGGCTATCATGGAGTTTCCAAATCCTAAGAATGTGGATGAGGTAAGATAATTCATGGGACTAGCAGGTTATTACAAGTGGTTCATCAGGAACTTCTCAAGGATTGGCTATCCTATCACATCTTTGTAGAGAAAAGGAAAGAAGTTTGAATGAACTAAGGAGTCTGCAAATAGTTTTGAGCAATTGAAGAATTTGCTTACAAATGCTCTAGTCTTGAGAATTGTATATCTTCAAAAGGAGTTTGTGGTGTGTACATATGCTTGCAATAAAGGACTTGTTGGCGTCTTGATGTAGGAAGGACATGTGGTATGTTATGAGTCAAGGAAGTTGAATGGGCATGAGTAAAACTATGTGACTCATGGTATTGAGTTGGAATCTATTATTCATGCATTGAAGATATGGAGACATTATCTCCCTAGAAGGAGGTTTGTTTTGATGAGTGATCACAGTGGGTTGAGGTATTTGTTTGACCAACCTAATCAGAATGCCAGATAAGCTAGATGGTTTTCTATCGTCGGTGAGTTTGAATTTGAGATCAAATACATCAAGGGTAAGGAGAATCAGGCTACAAATACTCTCAGTAGGAGAGGGCAAGTAATTGATATTTCATCTATGAGCTCTTATGGGATAAACTTGTAGGAGTAGATCATGTAGGCAAGGAATTATGAAGAGAGGTACCAACAACTGAAGCAGAGGTTGCAGCAGCAGGGTGACGGTGATAGGGATGAGGAGTATCACCTCACGATAGATGTCTTGTTGGGATCCAAGAATAGGATTTATGTGCCAAATAATAGTGAATTGAAGAAGATTATTGTGGAGTTTCATGTGAAGCCATATTTAGGTCATTTGGGATATCATAAGACTTTCACAACTATTAAGAAGTTCTATCATTGGTCAAACTTGAAGAAGGAAGTGGTTGAGTTTGTTGCTATATATTTGACTGTTAGAAGGTAAAATTTGAGTGTAAGAACACAAGTATTCTATTACAACCTAATTGTATTCCAAAATGGAAATGAGAGGTCGCTTCCATGGATTTAATTACAAGTCTGTTAAAGAAATCAACACAGCATGATTCCATCATGGTTGTGGTTGACAGGTTGAGCAAGGTAGCTCACTTCATTGCAGTAAAGTCCACTAATTCAGCTAGTGAGGTAGCTCAAATCTTAATTAGGGAGATAGTGATGTTGCATGGTGTTCCCAAGAAGATCATATTAGATAGATATGCCAAGTTCACTTCATGTTTTTGAAGGATTTGTTTGCAGGTTTGAGGACAGAGTTAGCCTTCAGTACAACTTATCATTCGCAGAAAGATGGATAGATAGAGAGGGTTAATAAGATTCTTGAGGACATATTGAGGATGCATGGTATGCATCACCAGAGGAAGTGGGAGGAGTATCTTCCACTCATAGAGTTTGCATATAATACTGGGTATTACGAATCCTTGAAAATGAGTCCATTTGAGGTTCTTTATGGGCGGAGTTGTAATACTCCTATCAGCTGGAGTGATCCAGTGAACAAGGTGTTGATTGGACCACATATGTTGGCTAATATGGAGAAGGAGATGCATGTTATTATACATAATCTAAAGGCATCATAGGACAAACAGGAGAATTATGCAGATCAACACAAGGCATTCAAGGTGTTTCAGGTTGGGGAGCATGTGTAATTGCACATTAAGACCAAGAGGAATTCCTTGAGGATTGGGTCATGTGCCAAGTTGGAACCTCAATATTGTGGGCCTTTGGAGATGCTTAAGAGGATTGGACCAGTGTCCTACAAACTTGCACTGCCGCCAACAGTGAAATTCCATGATGTTTTCCATGTTTCATTGCTTAAGAGATATGTGCAGGATGTTGATCATGTGATTGATTGTTTTGTATTGCAAGTGGAACCAAAGGAATAGTTCCAGCCAAAACCATAGTGAATTTTGTACTGGAAACAACTCATGCTCCGAAATTAAGCAATTAAGCAAGTTGGAGTGCAATGGAAGCACTTTGGGCCTAATGAAGCTACATGGGAGATGGCTGATTAGATGTGGGCTTTATATCCTTCATCATTTTTTGATTGAGGCAAATGGGTTTTTTTGTATATGTATCTATATATCTATATATCTATATATATATATATATATATGGTTGTCATTGTAAATACCGTAATGAGTTGTGTTATAAATCTCTAAAAAGCGACGAGCAATTAAGCAAGTTAAATTGCAATGGAAGAACTTTGGACTTGATGAAGCTACATGGGAGATGGCTAATTAGATGCGGGCTTTGTATCCTTCATAATTTTTTGATTGAGGCAAATGAGTTTTTTTGTATATATATATATATACATATATATATATATATATATATATATATATATATATATATATATATATATATATATATATATATATATATATATAGATATATATATATATATATATATATATATATATATATATATATATATATATATATATATATAGTTTTCATTGTAAATACTACATCGAGCTGTGTTATAAAGCACCATAGGAAATATTTTTTTATTTTCAGTGGTTTTCTTGTCCTAAGTGTCATAAAACACCGACGAGGTGTTTCCCCAAGTGGGAGGGATTTTTAACAACCTACGTTAAATTTTCATGTAATAAAGGATATTAAAGGCAAAAATAATAGGACCAAGGTCATGGGTGATCTAGGTGGATGTGGTGGCCACCTGCCTATTCCACTTGGACCCCCACCACTATCTTTTTTAGTTTTTCAGTTTCCTTAATTGTAGCATAGTTTACTATTTTTGATAGTTTTTCGGGTCTTGAACTTTCGAAGCTGTTTTGAGGCCCTAAACGATGGTTTTTGGGAAAACCAGAGTCAACATGGGTCAATACTTGATGTTGGTCACTCGGGAGTTGTAGTCCTCAGATAGATATTTCTAACGAGGTATTGTGTGTGTCAAATGGAGATCGTATGCCAAAGTTACGACCCCGGGAAGTTGATGTACTAATTTACCCAAATGGGGCCCATAGTATTGGCGTTTCATCTCCTAGGGTTAGGTTTTTGGATGTTTAGGGTTTTCCATTATTTCTCAATAATAAATAGGCCTTCGAGCCTCATTGTAACATAGTTCATAGGCATGTAGCCGCCACATCTCTTCTTAGAGATAAGCTACCATCACCCGAGCTCGTATTATTTTCATACTGTTTGTAAGAATATTTCAATATTTGAGATTAATGAAATGAAGTGTTATTTCTGCTGCATCTTTGTATTTATGGTTATATCTATAATTTGTTGTTTTCCTATTTAATTTTGGCTTAGTGGTATTAGAGCATTATTCTCTTTCTCTGTTTTTCTTTGCATGTCCCCAACGAGGTTGAGATATAAGGAGTTAGGGCTTGAACTGATCGAACCTTTGCGAGACAAACCTCGCAAATCTCGACGGCCTCCCATGGAAGAAGAGAAGAAAGGCGAGGGGGTGGGAGATCCTTTCAAAATATTTCTCGAAGAATCCCTCGAGCGATAGAGGAAAGCGATGATGGACAACTTTACCGATATCCTTCAGCAAATACACAAGGGCAACACATCTTCTTCCAGCAGCTACTCTAGAAGTGCCACACCCTTTAAGGTACATGTTAACTTTGACATCCCCATATTTGAGGGTCAGATAGATGTAGGCGTTGTAGATAAATGGTTAAATATGTTAGAAGGATATTTTTCGGTTCATGATTTTTCCAGCCGAAAAAAGATTACTTTTGCACTTCTCCAAGCTGCCCCCCACGTCAAGGACTGGTGGGAAACCTACTATGAGAAGAAGGATGAAAGTACACCCTCACCATTTTCAGTTGTACCCACTTGGAATTCGTTCCGAGATGCCATCAAGAAGAAGTATTACCCTATTGAGAGCTATGAGGATAAATACATAAAGTGAACAACGCTACGGCAGGAAAGGGACCAAGATATGCTAGAGTTTACCATTGTTTTTCATACCCTTCACACGAAGTTGGGTATCAAGGATTATGAGAAACATTTGGTACTCAAGTACCGTGGCTACCTACACATGTACATCTAGGATGAAATGGAGTTCTTGGAAATCTCCTCACTCGGTACGACGTATCGATACGTTGTAAAGATTGAGCAGAAGTTTAAACAAAAAAACGACATTTTTTATATGAAAATTCGAAGTAAGGGAAAGGCACCCCCAAACCATAAAGAAAAGGGAAAACCCAAGGCAGGGCGACCCAGGATAACCCTTTGAGGCTGTAAGAAAAGAAAAACACCATGAAGATAAAGAAGGACACAATAAAGTGGTGTGAGTTCCATAAGAGCTCCACTCAAAACACAAGTGAGTGTCAGGACAAGCAGTCACTGGTGGTCGAGTTGAAGGCTTCAGAGTCATACGAATGTTTCAACTCTGAGTCAAAACCCAAGAAGGGGAATGAAAAAGGGAAGGAGATCATTGGCGTGGAGCCCAGTGCCACTGTGGCCACTACCAAGATCCAGAAGATTGAGCCTAAAGATCCAGAGGAGGGGTAAATCCTATTCCACTCACAGATGTGGGTGAAGGGTTCTCTGATGTAGTTCATTGTCGATAGCGAGAGACAAAAGAACCCCATTTTAGGAGAGGTCATGAATCAACTAGGCCTACTAACTACAACACATCTGCAACCGTACACTATCGGGTGGTTTCAACAAGGACGAGATCTCCACATCAGCGAGCAATGTCGCCTTCTCTACAACATCAAGCCCTTCACGGATGAGGTACTATGTGATGTTGCTCCTCTTGAAGTTTGTGATGCATTATTAGGACAACCATACTTGTGAAAGAGACATGATTTATATGAGTCTAGACCCCATTATGTTATTATTTCTTTAGGTAGTAAGTTATACAGGATGCCAAAGGTAGCCTCGCCTATCGCCATCTCTTTGTTCTCTACTAAGCAATGCAGTAAGATCATCTCCCAGACTAGTAAATTTGTTTTCTTTCTTATACGGTCTCAAATTAAGGGGAAGATCGTAGCCACATCCATGGCCCCTGGGAAAGGTTCCTCCATGCAGTAGAAGTAGGTGGATACGGTCGTGGACGAATACAAGGACATCTTCTCCTCACCCACACGGGTACCCTTGCATTGTCAGGTCAAGCATTCGATCTATCTGACTCTGGGAGCACCACTACCCAATGGGCCAATCTATCATCGCTCCATTATGGAAAATGAAGATATCAAACGGTAAATCCAGGAGTTGTTGCAAAAAGGGAACATTCAGCCAAGTTCCTTGCCTTGTGGGAGCTGGATTGTACTTGTACAGAAGAAGGATCAGACCTGGAGGCTCTGCATTGATTATCGGGCACTAAACAAAATCACTATCAGGAACAGGTATCCAATCCCATGGATTGATATCCTTCTGGGCCAACTCAAGGGGGTCAAGTATTTCAGCAAGATCAATCTGAAGTCTAGTTATCACCTGGTTCCAATAGAGCCTAGAGATGTATGGAAAACCTCCTTCAAATCCAAGGAACGCCTTTTTGAATGGTTGGTTATGCCCTTCGAGTTGACAAATTTCCATACTAATTTTATGAGGCTAATGGATGACATCTTACGGCCCTTCACCAACTCGTTCGTGGTTTTTTATCTCGACGACACCCTGATCTTCAACAAGAGTTGGAAAGAACACTTGCAATGCATTCGATAGGTCCTTAAAACCCTTCAACAACACAAATTATGTGCCAACTTAGAGAAATGCACCTTTGGCATGAGCCAGGACCAATATTTGGGTTACATCATAGATGAACATGGTGTGCATGTGGATCCGACTAAGATCCAAGTCATTTTGGATTGGGTAGCCCTTACCACTCTAACGAAGCTTCGAAACTTTTTGGGCCTTGCAAATTTTTATCAGAGGTTCGTGTTGGGATTACCCCATATCACTTGGCCTTTTAGTCATATTACTAAGGGTGGGGAAAAAGAAAAATTTTCTTGGTCCGAGTCCCAACAGAAGGTGTTCGTTGAGTTGAAGCACCAACTCTGCTCTGCATCGGTACTCACACTGCCAGACCTGCAACAACCATTTGAAATTGAGATAGATGCCTCAGACTATGCTATTGGTGCAGTCCTCACTCAACACGGGAACTCAGTGGCCTATCATAGTGAGACACTTTCCGATACAATTTAGAAGTACCCCACCTATGACAAAGAGATGTATTCCATCGTACAGGCTTTCCGACAATGGAAGCATTAAATTCTGGGGAAGGAGACGGTCATCCAAAATGATCACTGATGTCTTCAGTTTAAACAGACAGAAGGGAAGTTCCAGAACGATCACCATAAGAAGTGGTCTACATATCTGCAACAATTCCACTTGAAAATTAAATACAAAAAGGGCAGCAACAATCATGTTGCAGACTGCCTCAGCCGACCCCCAGTTGCAACACTAATTACTATTCTCAACTCTTGTGGCCATGAGATCTTTGGATGGTCGAAACTATACAAACATGGTCCAGAGTTCACCTCAACATACCAGATGCTAGTAGATGGAAAGAAAGTTCCTGATTTCCACCTCCAAGACGCATTATTATGCTACCTGGGACACATGTGTTCCTTCAAGTGAGCGTGCCAAGCTGATTTGGGAGATGCACTATAGTCGGTTCGCAAGACACTATGGTGTGGAGAAAATTGTGGTTGTACTACAAAAGTACTTTTATTGGCCCAAACTTCGACTAGATGTTGGGAAATATATCATATCCTGCACTACTTACGCAATCACAAAGCCAACCATTAATAAACAAGGCTTGTACACTCCTCTATCTAATCCCAGCTAGCTGTGGGAATCCATTTCCATGGACTATATGTCTGGCCTCCATTCTACCAATCATGGTAATGACTATGTATTTGTGGTCATGGACATAATTTCTAAGATGGCTATATTGGTGGGCTACAAGAAGAGTATCACAGCAGAGGAAACTGCCAAACTCTTCTTTGAATGACTATGGGCACATTTTTGGATCCTGTAGACCATTATATCATATCAGGATAGCAGATTCCTGAGCACATTCTGGTCAATCCCTTAGACCCTATTGGACACCAAGCTGACCAAGTTGATTTCCTTCCATCCCAAGACAGATGGTTAGATGGAGGTAGACAATAGGATGATAGTGCACATACTCCACATGTACAAATCCAAGCATCCACGAACCTAGGATGAGAGTCTTCCTTATGTGTATCACAACTATAATAGATCTCTCCATAGCTTGACTGATCGCAGTCCCTTTCAACTGGGTCTAGGATTTAAACCATTGTGTCTGATTGATGTCACCATGCCCCATGGGACTACACAGAAAAAATCCACACATGTATTTTCTGAGGCTAATAAAGTGACCAAATTTATTGAACGCATCCAAGACATCTACCAGCAGGTTCATGACATCTTGGAGAAGTCAAATTCCAAGTACAAGAAACAACATGATCAACAAAGAGTGCTATACAAGTTTTAGGTGGGTGACAAAGTTTGGTTGCATTTTAAGAAAGAACGCTTTACCGGAGCCCATCAAAAGCTCATACCACTCCAATATAGTCCTTACACCATTAGCAAGGCTGTGGGAGATAATTATTTTGATCTCAACATTCCCCCATTCCTTAGCCTACACCCAACGTTCAATATGGACTGCCTTCGACCATACTTCCCACCATTACTAGACACATCTGACATTGCAGAACAACTCACACCAACAGAGTTAAACCATAACTACATGGAACAAGCCACAACTAATCAGATTATGGACACACAGGTCAAGAACACTCGCCAACAGAAGATCCAACTATATCAGGTTGTCAAAGATGGCCAACTCCTACACCAAGGCAAGTGGCTCACCGGGGACCAAGTTCAGTAGAAGTTTCCCCATCGCATGGAGGCACTCAACGAAATGGGGACCATTGCTTGTTAAGGGGGGAGGACTGATCTAGGTGGATGTGGTGGCCACCCACCTATTCCACCTGGACCCCCACCACTGTCCCTTTCAGTTTTTCAGTTCCCTTAATTGTAGCACAATTTACTATTTTTGGCAGTTTTTTGGGTCCTCAACTTCCGAAGCCGTTTTGAGGCCCTAAACGACATTTTTTTGGGAAAACCAAAGCTAACATGGGTGTTTAACCCATGTTGGTTACTTGAAAGTTGTAGTCCTCAGATAGATCTTTATAACAAGGTATTGTGCACGTCAAACGATGATCGTATGCCAAAGTTCCAACCCTAGGAATTTGATGTACCAATTTACCCAAACGGGGCATAGAGTTTTGACGCTTCAACTCCTAGGGTTAGGTTTTTGGATGTTTAGGGTTTTCCATTGTTTCTTAATAATAAATAGGCCTTCGAGCCTCATTGTAACACAGTTCAGAGGCATGTAGCCACCACATCTCTTCTTAGATATAATCTACCATCGCTCGAGCTAATCTTATTTCCATTCTGTTTGTAAGCATATTTTAGTATTTGAGATTAATGAAATGAAGTGTTATTTCTACTGCATCTTTGTATTTATGGTTATATCAGTAATTTGTTGCGTTCTTGTTTAAGTTCGGATCAATGGGACACACATGCCAAGATGAATGTTTGGTAAACATTATAGTGGGCATCTCTTGTGGTTTATTATGTCTAAGGAATTGCAAAGGAAAAGAGGCAATAATTGGCATTTAATTATGAAAAATAAAGGAAAATGGGAGAAAAGGAAGGTGAAGAGACACAAATTTGCATGCAAGGGAAATTAGAGGAAAAATGAAGGAAAATGAAGAAAAAGGAGACATCAATAATAAAAATGCATCAAAGAAACAATTGCTATCTTTTTTACAGTTTGGTGTGGAGCTCTTGTTCATTCTCTCATTCACTCTTGCACACTTAGAGAATTCTTGAATCAATTTAGCATTCAATTGGATTTGGATAAAGGCACACAAGTAGGCAAGGGACAAACAAAGGAAAGAAAGGGAGCACAAGGAGAAAGTTAGATCAATATATTCAACAAGACGATTTTGTAGGCAACAAGTTGCATGTGTAATTTCCCTACTAGGACCTGAATTCATGGCACATGCATTTGGTTATTTGGTTCATTTTCTGTCATTGGCATGGGTTTTTCCTGGCTTGACAATGGTTTCAGCCTTGCCTTGTCATTTCCTAGATAGCCGTGGTGTAATTGGATTCATTATTGGTTGAGCTTCGGATCGCCAAGAAGCCCTCGATAGGTGGGTGGAGACAGGAAAATTCCTCAAGGTATGATGAAGGAATTATGAGGCATCCAAGCTTGGTTTGGTTTTATGATCTCGGGACCAGTTTAGGTGAGACCACGGTAGATTGAGGGTAGAGGTGGTTTAACCTCTGGATTCCCCGTTTGATTATGTCTTGGTTTATCCCATGAGATCCCACATTCATGCTTGGAATATGGCACGAGGGTGATTGGTTGAAAGAAAGATTTGGTTAAGCTCATTCTATGGTCGGGTGGTACATGGAAGTCCCTAACTTGGTTGGACTTTGGATATGTTAATATAAGTTATTTTCCTTATTATGATTTATGAGCACATGTAATGGTTATGATGTGATCCTATGGTTGTTTTTTCATGGTTTTTATTCTGGTTATATGATAGTTATATGCTTGGTTTTATGATGTGCTCTAATTATGGCTCTTGATCATGAATTGATAAGTTATTGAATGGTTTATGAATGCATGGGCTAACAAGTGTTGTTGTAGTTAGCCTGAGAGAGAATTGAGCCTTCTTAGTGATTCTTAGATGAAGTTCATAAGTTTATGATAATATATTCGTTCATGACATGTAGCTTATATGTTTACCATATGTTTGATGAAATTCCTCTCATGTACTTGGCATGTCTAGGTTAAGATCTTGTTCAAGTTTTGAATGATTAGCATTGTTATCATATTAATTATGATTATAGAAAGTTACATGTAGTTTTGGGCAGTGGTCTGGAAGTTAGCCTAAAAAGTGGCATAGATCTCACAACTGCATGCACAAAACAAGGGATTTTGGGTCATAACCACTGATAGACGGGCTTGTGTGTGGGGTTGGGGCATAACCACATGTTTGAAGGGTCAAGCATGCGATTATGGAGCTAAGCTAGTGAAAAAGAGTTCCAGATGAAGGATTGATCCCCTGAGGTGGTTGACAGGCTCCTGAGTGATGTAGTTTCTGAGGGATGTCGGTTTGCTTCTAGATTGTGGGCCCCACTTCCATAACTAGAACTTGGAGGTCAGGTCATGTCATAGTGACTCTGAGCTCATGTTTACCCTAGAAGGCCTGTAAAAGTAGGTAAATGTGAAGATCTAGGGTTTTTGCAGTCGATGTAGGAACCACAATGGGTTCACAGAAACTCTATAACAGGTCATTCCTCCTCTATCTAAAATCAAGAGAAGTTTGAGATTTATATATAAATTAATTAAAGTATTACTTAAAAATATTAAAAAATTATAAATTGAGAATGATAAGAATAAATGTTTTAAGGATTTAGTATATGAAAATGATTTTGACACCAAAAGAAAAACTATAATGAGTTGATCATATAGATGAAGGACTTTATAACTACAATAGGAAAATCAACATCTCAACAAGAAATTTGATAATAAATTATTGAAGAAAGATGAAGAAATTTCTCACATAAAAGATCATAGATAAAAACTATTTGCACAAATCAAGAAGTCAAATGATATAAAGTAGTACATTTAGAATTTGGAACAAGAGAATCAAACTCTTAGAAAACAAATTATTAGAAAATGATGAAGAAAATTCCCCACTTAAGAAACCTTAAGAAAATGTTGCTTAAAGAAAACAAAATGTTAAAAGATGAGACACCAAAGAATAAAAGAATTTAACAATAAAGTTGATAATTTAGAGACATATGCAACGTTGTTGCTTAGTGCATGCCTCTTATACAAAAAGTAACTGATAAATTTAAATATATATATATATATATATATATATATATATATACACACACGCACACACATATAAATTAATATAATATTAAAAATTAATATAATAATTTAACATAATAATTTCAAAACTTATTGAAAGTCAAAGGCTTTTTTGGGTACGTATAAATTATTTTGATTTGAAATGAGTTATGGTTTTTAGGCAAGTGGTATTGATAAGCCATGTTATTGGCCCATGATGTAAAATGGGGGTAAATATCCATGGTTAATAATCTTGTTATATTGTAAGTATTAAGTTTTAATTTAAAAAATGTTAGAAAATTAAATTAAAATAAAAATAAACATATTTTGATTTTCAAATGGTTTTTGGGCATGTGGTATTGATGGTGTAATCTAGCTTATAGACAAAATGGCCCTTTTCATGATATTTTTATGGTTAATTTTAATCAAAATCCGGCAGAGATTTTTAAAAACTTGAGTTTAAGTTGTTTAATCTGTAAAATTCGAGTGCTCCAAGGGGTTTTTCAAGTGTTGAATCCATGCATTCAAATATGCATTTTAAACAACAAAAGATCACATTGTTTCTTGAAATTGTTTTACCGGATTCCGGTGAAAAAGTCTATTTCGTCGATAAGTTAGACTATGCTGTGGTATTGATAAGCCATAGTATTGACCCATGATATTGTAGCAAAGCATAAATTATTATGATGCTTGGCAAATAGAAACTTTTTTTAGATATTTTGTTTTTTAGTATAATTTTAATAGTTGACAATTCAATTTAAAACCACATAAAAATAGTCATCAACCAATTAGAAAAAATAATTTACATTTTAAAAAATTAAAAAATATTTTTTAATTTTCAAAATATTAAGTTCAATCTTAATTTTTTTTCAAAATTTTAATAAACTTCATAGAATATGTTTAAAAATTTCAAAATTAATTGAAAGTCAAAGTTTTTTTTTAACCAAAATAAAAAACAATATAAGGCAAAAATAAAAATAAAGTTGATAAGTTAGAGGCTAATAAAGAAATTTTATCCCTAAAGGTTCATAATCAATGATTACTCACATAGATTAAGAAGATAGAGAATGATAAGAAGTTGTTGCATAATAGATTAGAACAATTTACCAAGAAAGAAGTGTTTGGTTTTTATTTTTGTTTGTTTAATTTTTATTTAATTAGGATAATAGGTAGACCTATTGCCTGTCACTGAGGAGGCTCAATGTCAATTCAAAGGCACTTCCATGACACTCCTAATTGTAGCATTAGGGCTCCAATATTGGTCAACAAATACTTTCTTATTGACCTCATGACCCATTAATGTGAATATATATTATTATGTAAATAATTATAATCGTATCACTCATTCATAATTTTATTCACTATTTCATATATATTTTGTTTATGGATTTTTGTTTATTGACCTTTTCATGTTGGATTTTTTTCATGGTAAATTAATTTTGTTCATTCAAGTGGTGTCATGATTTCCCATTGCTTCTTCTTCTCCTTCATCGATATGTTGTAATTTAGACTTTGTTCTCTATCTATTCACTTCAACATCTTTCTCACTAATTGGTGTTATTTCCTTGGGGTCTTCTAGTACTTTAATCACCTCTCACGGTTGACCTACAACCATATTTCTTGAGGACCTATTTTCCTTTTCCCGCATCCTTTGATGGTTATTTAGAAGTTCTTGCAAAATGTCAGAAAATCCAAAAATATCATACAAGGTTAACTTTGAAAGTTAAACTAACCGAAATTCACTAGAGCCCCCTAAATCCATTTGAATTAGGGAAGTTTACAAAATTTCAAGAATATAAACCCTAACTTGAACATGTTGTATCAATTTGGATGTATTCTTTGGTATTTAATGCAAACTCTTAATGCAGGGTCAACCTTGGGAGATGAGGCTGGCATGCAAGATCAATTGATACCAAACATATACCCATGAATGTTTGAATTGAAACATTTTAGATTTTTATGGATTTGAGGATTATTAAGTTCATTAAATTATCAGAGCATAGTACTTATCCATAAAAACATATTGCTATAAGAACTTTTGGAAATAAATTGTGTCCGAATTTTTGAAACATCTAATGTTTTGAATGGACGCTCCATTCATCATCCAGGACAAAAAAAAAAAAATTATAATGTTAAAAATGAGTGATGAAAAAGGAATATAAAAAAGAGGTAAAAAGAATATAACCATTAAAGAATATATACAACAATTAAATGTGTTAGAATAATGAATACACTGATATGGGGGCAGGGGGTGGTGGTGAATTAGTGTGATGACCAATTTAAACAATTTTGATAATTGGTCATAATTGTAAACATAACAGTGCATCAATAAACACCATCACCACATCAACACAATAAAACACCACATGTACTTGGAAACCCTTGTGGAAGAAAACCATAAATATTTTATCTTCTTTAATATTTAATTACATTAGTTTGCAAGCACCAACCTGCTAGAGGCACCAAACCCCAAAATAAATTTTTAGGAACCAATTTTCTAGAGCCACCAAGCCCCAAAGACATGTACGGACCAAATTGATGTAGGATACAATCTAATTGAGGCACCAAAGTTTGAATTATGCAAGTCCCAACTTTTTGTAGGCTCCAAACTAAATGAGGCTCCAAACTCTAAAATATGCAAGTGCCAACTAGTTGTAGGTTCCAACCTAATTGGGGAACCAACCTCTGAAATATGCAAGCACTAATTAATTGTTGGCTCCAACTTGATTGAGGCACCACCCTATGAAATATGAAAGCACCAACTTGTTGTAGGCTTCAACTTGATTAAGGGAATAACCTCTAAAATATGCAAGCACCAACTTGTTGTAGGCTCCAACCTATTTGAGCACGCACTTCCTTGATCCGGGTGGATATTGGTGGCCACCCGCCAAGTCCACTTGGACCCCCACCATTGTTTCTTTCATCTTTTCAGTTTCCTTAATTATAGCACAGTTTACTATTTTTAGCAGTTTTTTGGGTCCTGAACTTCCAGAGCCGTTTTGAGGCCCTAAACGAAGTTTTTTGGGAAAAATGGGAGCAACATGGGTCCATAGAATGATGTCCCTCTTCCCAAAATTTTAGTTCTCGGATAGATTTTTCTAACGAGATATTGTGCGCATCAAACGAAGATCATATGCCAAAGTTACGACCCAGGGAAGTTGATGTACCAATTTATCCCAACGGAGCCCACAGTTTGGTGTTTCATCTTATAGGGTTAGGTTTTTGGATGTTTAGGATTTTCCATTGTTTCTCAACAATAAATAGGCCTTCGAGCTTCATTGTAACACAGTTCAGAGGCATGTAGCTGCCACATCTCTTCTCAGAGATAAGCTACCATCGCCCTAGCTGGTTCATTTCCATTTCTGTTTGTAAGAATATTTCAGTATTTTACATTAATGAAATGAAGTATTATTTCCACTGCATCTTCGTGTTTATGGTTATCTCTTTAATTTGTTGTGTTCTTGTTTAAGTCCAGATCACTCCTTCACCAAAACATAAAGGACTACCTTTCACAATCTTTCACACTGGATCCACAAGCTCAACACAATAAACATCTCCTCCAAATTTGATCATATCAATGCATCCTCAACAAGTTCTTCAATCATCAATAACAACCTTTTCTTCATTTCTTGTACGAAGACTAAACTTGTTCATATGCCCCAGAACATTTTGACAACAATAAATACAACTTCTTGTCCTCAATAACTTGTCTTCATGAATTTTCATGTCCCCCTTCCAGATTACAAGAAAATTCTTGCAGTTTCCCCCTTTTCAAAAGTCTATTTGACCCTTAAAATAACCCATAAAACATTATAAAAGTTAACAATTCAACAAAATACAAATTTCCAATCCCCTGTATGCAAAATGCACTTTTTCAATGCATGTTCGACAAAATGCACTCCAATAGCCTCTCAAAAGGATTGATATAATGCACTCTTAAGTCCAAAAATAAAATCAACAAGTTTGAAAAAACTCGAACCCATGACCTCATGTGGTTCAACATGACTCAATAGCAACTCTGGTGCCATGTTCCTTGTTCAAGCCATTTGAACAAAATTGTTTTAATTGTGAGTCAAACCATACAAATGAAATCAAAGGCAGAGGTGAGAATTGACCTCGAAACCGAGTGCCACACTAGGGTACTGTGTATAATAGCGCCAACCAATAGACCTTGAAACCAAGATTAACATTAAACTAAACTATGTCAACCATAAGTTAAACCTTGCAACAAAGAGCCATGTCAAACCACAACAGTGCCAACCATACAACAAAGAGTTGCGTAAAACCAATAATACATCATTCATAAGTCATACCTTTCAATAGAGAGCCACATCAAACTAAAGTAATGTCATCCATGCAACAAAGAGCTACATTAGACCAATACTATGCCAACCATAAGTCAGACATTGTAATAGAGAGCCACATCAAACCACAACAGTGCTAACCATGCAGCAAAGAGCTATACCAAACCAAAACTACACCAACCATAAGTCATACCTCACAACATAGAGCCATGTCAAACCACAATAGTGTCAATCATGCAATAGAGAGCTACATAAGACCAAAAATACAATGACCATAATTCAAACCTCGCAATAGAGAACCACATCAAACCATAACAATGCCAATAATGCAACAGAGAGCTACATTACACTAAAAATGCACTAACCATAAGTCATACATCGCAATAGAGAGCCACATAAAACCACAATGGTGCTAATCATGCAACAAAGACCTATGTTAGACCAAAACTGCACTAGCTACATAATACCACAATAACACCAACCATAATCCATACCTCATAAGAAAGAGCCATGTCATAACACAAAAACATAAAACATAAGACAATATTGACCTAGCAACTTCATGTTGTTTGGGATTATAATGCCTTGTTCAAACCATGAGGGAACACCCTCCACTTTTTACACAATAGATCCATATCATGTTTCATGCCATCAGATTGGATATATATACATGTGTGTGGCCATCATCTATATGTGGATGACCTTCAAACTTTCATATGAAAATACTATATGACCCAATCCTTAGGGGTCCATAGTAAAACATGTGGTGATGTTATCCTGAGTGGTGCCATATGTCACCCAGTTTTGATCCTATTGGCCATCACAAAATACTAATTGGAAGTGCCATGTGGCACCCTGTTGTGTTTCCACATCATTAGTGATGTATATGTCCATGTAATCACCCATGTGCCAATATCCTGCTACCATTTGTCATTGTGCTGCCACTTGTGACCAATATGGTGCCACCACCTGTGCATCCACGTTGGAGGGCCACATCATCAATCACCTATGTTAGGGGATCCATTTGGCATCCAATTAAAGTGTCTACCTAAAACCTTTCATGTTTCACCATTTCATTGGCTAGAGAAGATCCATGTGGAAGTTATCACCGGGGCACGTTGTCCGATAAACGTTGTGCACATTTGCAAATGGTCCTCTATTCATTCACCAAAATTCATCCATAGACATTAGATTTGGATGGAGTTGCACATAAATTAAAATATTTAAATATCACACAAGTTTGCATGCTAAAAAATTTTGATTGTGTATGAGTGAACAGATCCACCCTGAAGATGCACAAATTTTAACGAATTTTGTGTGTTATTAACAAATTTGGTGTTTTGATCCTTTTTCCCAATGTTAATTTCAAAATAACTTCTCTTCTCATTCCAGAGGATTTTGACCAAGTGTAATATACCATTGGAAAGGTCTTGAAGAGGACTATCTAACCATACTATCTACATACTCATTTGATCATCACAACTTCAACAAAAACTCAATAATATTCATGTCATCATATCTTCTTGAAATTATAAAACTATGACCAACAATCTCCTTCCTTTAACATGACATTATAATTCCTTTGACATGACATTAGCTATCATCAATGACAACATTATGCCCAACAATATCCCCCTTTTTCATTGATGGAAATGGACTTAGTTCCCCCTGTCACGTTGTTGGTCCAAAATCTGCTTTCTTTTTCATTAATCAATGTCTTGTTTCTCTCCCCCATTGACGTCAATAGAAAAGGGAAAATGGTTATTGGTCTAGGAAATTCTTATTTCCCAGCTAGTGTTGTACAATTGGTCTTGTATCTTCCTCTGGATATACTCCCCCTGTGAATGAGTTCTCTCCTTGAGCATAAATTGTTCTCCTATGAATGCTTCCTATCATGTGGCTTTAGTTATACCCCCTGTCAATATTCCTTGATCCAACACAAGAATCTCAATCTCAATACAACTTTCCTATATTTCTCCACTACTCTTTTTGATAGCTTCTCCCCTTGTGCATGGGATTCATTCCTTAAATATTCTTCTATATTGCATATTATTTATTCTTCAAGTTTCATTTCAACCATCCATATCCTTGAAGATGCTTTCACCAATGGATTAGATCTTACTGACTAGATCTATCCTTGTTTATTTCTATTTCCTTTTCCATGCCTTGGTGATCTCTTTTGGTACAATAGAGAAACCTTCTTCCTTGATCCATCTCAAGTTAATCTTATAATCATGGGCTATATTCTCTTCACTATGGCATTTGTAGCATTCTTTATTGAGCTTGAATATTGGTAGGAATGGCTCATATGACTTGTGTTTGTAACTTCTGATTTGATTTCCCATACATTTATTCTTGGAAGTTTGATAATATCCTCTATGTCTGATATAATCATTGATGGAATAGGTTCAACAATCCCTTGATTTATGTCCCAATCTTATGCATGAGAAACAATGGCCAAAAATATATATTTTGATACATGGCTAAATGGAGCTATCCTGATGAAGCATTTTTTCTGAAATTATTCCTTGGAAGAGATTCATCACTTTGTTGATATTTTACTCCTATTCAACTATTTCTTGTAGATCCGTTGATAACGTTTTATGTTATAATGGTTCATATGCCTTCATCCTGGTTTCTTTCCTTGCTTGGGCTAGTTGTATCTTGCTAATTCCTAGTTCCTTTCTGAGTGTCACCTAAGATGTTGAAGTCACTGTGCTTAGACTGATCCTTTACTTGACTAGAGTCTTCAATTATCGTTTTACTCGATCCTATGAATTTAGCAACATAACTCTTAATTTGTTCTCCATTTGGTGTCCTTGAGGGAGATTCATCTTTGGATTTATCACTATTTTCCTAAGAATCGAGGCCTATTTTCATGAGGGAGATATTTTTAGGCCAAGGATGCGATCTAATGACTTATAACCTTTAAGTAGCTTCAAGTTTTTATTGGGATGATCTGAGGCCTTTTCTAATTCTTCTCTCAAAAGAACAATTTATTCTCCCATTTTTTCACAATGTTTTTCCTTTTCTGTTAACGATTTTGACATAATCTCCTTTATCCTCCTAGTTTTTTTCTAGTTCAATTTGAGAGAGACGACATAATCTAGATCATAATATTTATTTTTATATTCTTGCAGTTGTTGTTCTGGTTGATCTACTTTCTTTCCTAGAGATATTATTTCTTCCAAGGCACATATGAGTTCTCATTCAAAGTCTACTTCTACTTCAATTTCTTCTTACTTTCATAATCATTGTCTTCTTTAGAGTACAAGCTTCTCCTTTTGGCATTTCATCTTCTTTTATAATCATTATATTTGAATTTTACTTCATCATCACTATCATTTACTTTTGCATAAGGACATTTAGAAGCATAGTGTCCTATTCTTCCACATTCAAAACATTTAAATGGAAGCTTATCTTTGAACTTTCCAATTCCCTTCTTTAGTTTTCTTACAAATTTGGCTTGCTACCTTCCTTAGCTGCTTTGAATGTGGATTATTCGGATCACGTCTTCTCCTTTTCCATCCTTAGTTCATATGCAATAAGAGTTCCATGAATGGTATCCATGTTTAACTTTTGAATGTCAAATAACTCTTCAATGGTTGAGACTTTAGGATTAAACCTTGAGGGAAGTGATATTAATATTTTACAAACAATATCAACTTCCTTGATTGTTTCACCAAGACCTATGATAGAGTTGATAATACCATCTTATCGAAGGAAATATGAAGCAATATTTTCATCTTCTTCCATTTTCAAACTTTCAAACTGACCTCTGTAAGTTTGCAACTTGGCTTCCTTTATTTTTCATCCCTTTCATAACAACTTTTGAGCTTGTCCCATAGTTCTTTAGTTGACTTGCAATGCATCACTTTGATAAATTCAATATCTAATAGACCACTTAATATGCCATTTTTTGCCATTGCATTAAATGTATAGAGAGCTTTACCAGCTACATTAGTGGGAGGAGTTGCAGGTACTTGGAAACCATTCTCAACAGCTGCCCATACATAAGTACCCAAATACATTATTTAGCTTTCCATTCTTATTTTCCAGAAAGTATAGTTCATTCCATCAAAATAAGGAGGCTTTCCTAAATATATAAGATTAGCCATGTTCCTTGTCATAAAACTTCCAATGTTTAATTTTTCCTCAAGGAACCTGCTATTATACCAATTGTTAGAGTAATGATTACACTAGGGGGGGTGGGGGGGCAGAATCCACGTAATGGCCAATTTAATTAATTTAAACAATGTCACTGATCATAACTATAAACATTATAATGCATCAATAAGACTATCATCACATCAAAACATGAAAATAACAAATGTACATGGAAACCCTAATTGTGAGAGAAAACCACAAATATTTTATATTCTTCAATCTTTAATTACATCAGTTTGTAGGCACCAAACCCCAAAATAAATTTGCAGGCACCAACCCCCAAAATAGATTTGCGAGCGCCAACATGTCGAAGGCACTGAACCCCGAGGATATGCAAGCACGAACTTATTGTAGGCTACAACCTGATTAAGGATCTAACATCTAAAGCATGCAAACACCAAATTGTTATAGGCACGGGGGCTTCACGTGCAGATAAATATCATACCACATGGGTTCATATTAGGGGATATATATTGAGGAAAAAATGAGACAATATATTGGTATATATAGGGGGTAAAGTTTTTTATATTGGAAAATATAAAAAATGGAGCTTAAAGTTAATGAAAAATATAAAGGGGTTTAAAAAATGTTAATGAAAAAATGGATACCTGCAATATCTAGTGAAAGTAGGGGTTTTCTAAATTGGGAATTTGTATTGAGTTCATATTGGTAGGGGGTTTAAATAATGTGATTTTTAGAGGGATTTTCCAATATGTAGTCAAATTAAGGGCATTGTTTAATATGCCATGAATGCGCACGATATGTCAAAGGTTCACTAAGTGAATCCCCCGTGGCTATAGGATCCAACCTGATTGAGGCACCAATCTTTGAAATATGAAAACACCAAATTGTTATAGGCTGCAACTTGATTAAGGAAACAACCTTTGAAATATGCAAGCACCAACTTGTTATAGGCTCCAAGTTGATGGAAGGAACAACCTATAAAATATGTAAGCACTAACTTGTTGTAGGCTCCAACCCGATTGAGGCACCAACCTATGAAATATGAAAGCACTAACTTGTTGTAGGATCCAAACTGATTGTGGAACCCACCTTCTTCACCAAAACATAATGTATCACATTTCACAATATTTCACGTTGGATCCACAAGCTCAACAAAATCAATACCTCTTCCAAATATGATAATATCAATACAACTTCAAGTAGTTCTTCAATCCCCGATAACAACCTTTTCTCCATTTCTTGTACCAAGACTAAACCTGTTCATCTACCCCAAATTTTTTTGACAACAATAAAGGAAATATAACTTATTTTCCTAAAAAATGTCATGACTTTTCATGTCCCCCTTTCAAATTACAAGAAAATTCTTGTTATTTCGGCTTTTTCAAAAATTAATTTTACCCTCAAAATTACCCATAAAACATTATAAAAGTTAATAGTTCAACATAATGCACTTTTTTTGTCTACTGCCTAGAATATTCACTTTTCCAACGCAGATTCGACAAAATGCACTCTGCCAATTTGTCAAACTGTTTTAATAGAATTCACTGATAAGGAAAAAACAAAGTTATTTTAGGGAGCCCTACAAAAGTCGAACCCATGACCTCTCGTGGCATAACAAGACTCAATACCAACTTTGATTCCATGTTCCTTATTCAAGCCATTTGAAAAAAAAAAAATGTTTTAATCATGAGTCAAACCATACAATCTAGACTAAAGACAGAGGTGAGACTTAACCTTGCAACTGAATACCATGTACAACAATGACAACCAGAAAACCTTGCAAAAAATATCTATGTTGAGCCAAATATACACCAACCATAAGACAGACCTTGCAACAGAGAGCCATGTCAAACCACCACTGTTCTAACCATGCAACAAAGAGCTACGTCGGACCAAAACTGCGCCAACCATAAGTCAGAATTTGTAATAGAGAGCCATGTCAAACCATAACAGTGCCAACCATGCAGAGAGCTATGTCAGACCAAAATTACACCAACAATAAGTCATACCTTGCAACAGAGAGCCATATCAATCCAAAATAGTGCTAACAATGCAACAGAGAGCTATGCCATACCAAATTTATGCCAACTAGAAATCATACAACATAGAGCCATGTCAAACCATAATAGTGCCAACCATGCAACAAAGAGCTATGTAAAAGAAAAACTACACCAACTACACCAGACCAAAATAGCACCAACCATAAGCTAGACCTTATAATAGAGAGCCATGTTAGACCACAACAACATTAACCATAAGACATTCTCGACCTCGCGACTTCTTTCTGCCTAGGATTGTAATGCCTCATTTAAACCATGAGGGCACACTCTTCTCTTGTTACATAATGCAACAAAAATCCATGTCACATTCCATGCCATCGTATTAAATATATATACAAGAGTAGGATTGATCTTGATGTGGGGACGACTTTCAAACTTTCATACAAGCATGCTATGTGACCCGATCCTTAGGGTCCATAGTCAAACATGTGTTGAAATCAACATGGCATCATCAATGCCATATGACACTTTCTGAGTTGTTCCATGTGTCACCAAGATTTGATCCTATTGGCCATTCAAAAATGTTGATTGGGCATGCCACATGGCACCCTATTGTGCTACCACATCATCCATTATACTACCACATCATCAGTGATGTCTACATCCATGTCATCACCCATGTACAATTTAAACAATTTAAACAATTTCATAATTGATCATAATTGTAAACATAACAGTGCATCAATAAACACCATCACCACATCAACACAATAAAACACCACATGTACTTGGAAACCCTCGTGGAAGAAAACCATAAATATTTTATCTTCTTTAATATTTAATTACATTAGTTTGCAAGCACCAACCTGCTAGAGGCACCAAACCCCAAAATAAATTTGTAGGAACCAATTTTCTAGAGCCACCAAGCCCCAAAGACATGTACGGACCAACTTGATGTAGGATACAATCTAATTGAGGCACCAACCTTTGAAATATGCAAGTCCCAACTTTTTGTAGGCTGCAAACTAAATGAGGCTCCAAACTCTAAAATATGCAAGTGCCAACTGGTTGTAGGTTCCAACCTAATTGGGGCACCAACCTCTGAAATATGCAAGCACTAATTAATTTTTGGCTCCAACTTGATTGAGGCACCACCCTATGAAATATGAAAGCACCAACTTGTTGTAGGCTTCAACTTGATTACGGGAATAACCTCTAAAATATGCAAGCACCAACTTGTTGTAGGCTCCAACCTATTTGAGCACGCACTTCCTTGATCCGGGTGGATATTGGTGGCCACCCGCCAAGTCCGCTTGGACCCCCACCATGTAGAAATTTTGAATAATTTAACACATATTCACAGAGATTATCCTGATCATACAATTATAAGCAGAACATGTATAATACATAATCTCCTCTACGTTGATCATCAATTTACAGAAGCAGAAACATTCACAGGCGCACATAGAAGCATCAATCAAACTCATTAACACAGTATGTATCCCGGGGAAAGCATCTCGCTAAAAACCCCACACTATCTGTATATTATATTGATTGAATCATGTAACATTACAAAGTAAAATTCTTATCACAAGCAATCTAGTACCAGCTCCACCTGTTACACACAATACAGCTCAGGTCTGATCTCCAAATCTATTCTGCTGCTTGCCTGCCTCTCCAGCTCAATACCTGCTCAAGAACTGATGAGAATGACTTCCCAAACTCGTATTTCACCTCAAAATAATCACTCACACTTTGTTGGACGTGAGCAAAGGCTACAATACTGGGAAAATACGTGAGCAAACTCATTGGCATACTCAATCCCTTGATTGTGCAAGATCTGGTGCACAACTATAGTCACAACTGATAGCAATTTGATTCTCTACCACCTGTCCCTATTGAACTGAACATGCACTGACATGCAACTGAGTTAACTGATGTATTCTATAGTTGCATTATGAGTTAATAACTTTTGAATTAATTAATAACTAATTCACCCAACTCATCTTTAGTCTATTGATCAGTTAGACTAAATACAACTAGTTTAACAAAGCTAAACTGAACACAACTCCATCAACTGTACCTCCAGTCCACTAAACTCAACTCACTTGAGTTCTAACTGAAGTCATGCATGCAACAACTCAACTGACTCATAAGAAAAGTGTATTTCCTTCTGACAGCTGCATGTGCCACCTCTGTAGCTCAAACTGAAGTGCTCCAAGAGAATAAGATCAAGTTTATAGTCCAAATATTATTATGAGACAATAATATTTGACTTTTCTATTTTTGACAGCCAGTCTAAAAATAGACTTTGATCACTCACACTGTGATCACTCACACTTTGATCAAAAATAGAATTCCATCTATTTTTCCCAACTTGACCAATCATCCATAAACAGTAACCTGCAATCCATAGACATGATCCATATGTCTAAAAATAGACTTGCGCCAAAAAATAGCCTGTGGGCCCACTTAGTGAAGGCGACTCTTTTCACTAAGCTCCATCATCTTGTTGCAATCTCAACAAGCATTTCTTGTTGCACACTTTTCAACACTCCCTCTCAACAAGAAAGGCTTCCTCTCAAACCTGATCTTGTAACTCTGGAATGTTCTCCATGCAACACATCTGGCCGATCCACTTTCTCTGTCATCAAAGTCTCTGACTGCTATTGCCTCTGTCGACTGAAACTCTGCATCTCTGTTCTCTTCAGTATCTGACTACTCTAGCCTCTGTCACTTTGATCTCTGACTGCATCCGTGCTGCTGCTGGTTCTATCTCCCAGCATTGCATCCGCACTGCACCTCCCAACTGACCTCCCTGTTGGGATAGAAACATCCTCTGATGCTGAAGCTCTACCTGCTGCTGACAAGTGCTCCCTCTCTGACATCTACGCTACTGCAACATCTCCATGCATCTCGCACCATTGCACACCTCTCTGTGCCACTTAGCACTGTGCAAAACACTTGTGCCTCTCGCATTGCTACAGCCTGCTAGCTATGCGTTGTCATGGGATTCCCTACACTGTCGCTCTCTCTGCCGCTCCATCTGAATCTGTCTCTACCCAATCAGTCAGTTCCTGCTACTACACATCGGGGCTCCCGTAGCAAGGTCTCATCCAAGAGGTTGGGTACCTCAAGGATCCTGCCCCTCCTCCTTGGGACAATCAATCCACATCACCCCACCTCCTACCTGGAGGTATGCCTGCATGTGATCCTTCAGCCCATCTCGCTCGAAGTTTCCCCCTAATGGACGTCTCTGGATGAGTAGATGTCTCTACTCGATCTCCTCTCAGCTTCCCCTGTTGTGGTTTCTCCACAACCTCCTGAAGCTGTTGCACCAATCGTGGCTCCTCCACAATCGTCTGAGACTTCTTCTGGCTCTGCATGTTGAGAGGTAATATACACTCCCTCTCAACCACCAAGTCTCCATCAGTTGCCTCGCTGCTCAAGGCTTTGCATGCATCTTGAACCTCAAGAGCATACAGGTTCTTGACCCGTGAACCAATTTGCTTCACCTGTCTAGTGATGATGTGTCTAAGGAAAACCTTTCCCTTACTGAAGACTACATCATAGCCTCTGTCTTCCAGCATCGCGATCGACACCAAGTTTCTCTTCAGTCCTGGTACATACTTGACATCGGTCAAGGTAAGGCGAGCTCCATGCTCCCTCTGAAAAATAACCATGCCTACACCTGAGACACTATACTTCTCATCATTACCCATCCCTATGAGTATCTGGAGATATTTCTCCTCCAAAGTACTGAACAAACTTTTGTCACCGGTCATGTGGAAAGAAGCTCCACTGCCAAGAAACCAACCACTTCCCATCATGGATGAAACCATGCATGTGAAGAGTGTGAAGTCCAACTCAAACTGTGAAGCAAGTGAGGCTGCCTCACCTTCAGATCCTTCCCCGGATCCCTTCTTGGACTTCTTCTTTGGGCAGTTAGTAGCATAATGACCCAACTCATGACAACGAAAGCATCTCACCTTCGCCTTGTCAACCTTCTTCCCATCATTGGAAGAACAAGATTTGGAAAGAGAAACCTTCCCCTTCCCCTTCTTCGCCTTACTCGCTAAGGCACAGTTCTCCTCATCCTGCATGGATGAAGAAACGTCTCTGGTGCTCCGTCTAATCTCCTCCTGCATCAAATCCGACCATAGTCATTCCCAATTTGGCAGTTTCTCCCTTCTTGGTAACTATGCCAACTCTTAGGAAGGTCAAGGAGTGCTAGACTCACCATCCTCATCTGACAGTCACCCCCACACTTCCCAGCTCATCCCGGCATTGGGTGAACTTCGTGAGATACTGGGGCATACTGTCTCCATTCTCACACTAAATGTTTCTGAGTTTTTATCTCTTGCTTTGGAATTAAATTCGAATTCCACCAACTCAAAACTCAACTGCTTCTGATCTAGAATTCGTGAGAACAAAGTATTTCTTGTACAGAGATCGACTGTATGGGTATTCACCGGATATCTCACCTTCCAAAAGAAGGATGAATCCAGAGGCTACCTGGCCCGATTACAGACTCTGCCTGAAGAAATAGAATGTAAACACTTCCAGAATAGTAGATCTGATGATCAATCCTCGCTTGATATCCTGTAAAAATCTCTTCTACAAATCAAGCAGCTCTGATACCATGTAGAAATTTTGAATAATTTAACACATATTCACAGAGATTATCCTGATCATACAATTATAAGTGGAACATGTATAATACATAATCTCCTCTACGTTGATCATCAATTTACAGAAGCAGAAACATTCACAGGCACACATAGAAGCATCAATCAAACTCATTAACACAGTATGTATCCTGGGGAAAGCATCTCGCTAAAAACCCCACTCTATCTATATATTATATTGATTGAATCATGTAACATTACAAAGTACAATGCTTATCACAAGCAATCCAGTACCAGCTCCACCTGTTACACACAATACAGCTCAGATCTGATCTCCAAATCTATTCCGCTGCTTGCCTGCCTCTCCAGCTCAATACCTGCTCAAGAACTGATGAGAATGACTTCCCAAACTCGTATTTCACCTCAAAATAATCACTCACACTTTGTTGGACATGAGCAAAGGCTACAATACTGGGAAAATACGTGAGCAAACTCATTGGCATACTCAATCCCTTGATTGTGCAAGATCTGGTGCACAACTATAGTCACAACTGATAGCAATCTGATTCTCTACCACCTGTCCCTATTGAACTGAACATGCACTGACATGCAACTGAGTTAACTGATGTATTCTATAGTTGCATTATGAGTTAATAACTTGTGAATTAATTAATAACTAATTCACCCAACTCATCTCTAGTCTATTGATCAGTTAGACTAAATACAACTAGTTTAACAAAGCTAAACTGAACACAACTCCATCAACTGTACCTCCAGTCCACTAAACTCAACTCACTTGAGTTCTAATTGAAGTCATGCATGCAACAACTCCACTGACTCATAAGAAAAGCGTATTTCCTTCTAACAGCTGCATGTGCCACCTCTGTAGCTCAAACTGAAGTGCTCCAAGAGAATAAGATCAAGTTTATAGTCCAAATATTATTATGAGACAATAATATTTGACTTTTCTATTTTTGACAGCCAGTCTAAAAATAGACTGTTATCACTCACACTTTGATCAAAAATAGAAGTCCATCTATTTTTCCCAACTTGACCAATCATCCATAAACAGCAACCTGCAATCCATAGACATGATCCATATGTCTAAAAATAGACATAGTCTAAAAATAGACTTGCGCCAAAAATAGCCTGTGGGCCCACTTAGTGAAGGCGACTCTTTTCACTAAGCTCCATCATCTTGTTGCAATCTCAACAAGCATTTCTTGTTGCACACTTTTCAACACTCCCTCTCAACAAGAAAGGCTTCCTCTCAAACCCGATCCTGTAACTCTGGAATGTTCTCCATGCAACACATCTGGCCGGTCCACTTGCTCTGTCATCAAAGTCTCTGACTGCTATTGCCTCTGTCGACTGAAACTCTGTATCTCTGTGCTCTTCAGTATCTGACTGCTCTAGCCTCTGTCACTTTGATCTCTGACTACATCCGTGCTGCTGCTGGTTCTATCTCCCAGCATTGCATCCGCACTGCACCTCCCAACTGACCTCCCTGTTGGGATAGAAACATCCTCTGATGCTGAAGCTCTACCTGCTGCTGACAAGTGCTCCCTCTCTAACATCTGCGCTACTGCAACATCTCCATGCATCTCGCACCATTGCACACCTCTCTGTGCCACTTAGCACTGTGCAAAACACTTGTGCCTCTCGCATTGCTACAGCCTGCTAGCTATGCGCTGTCCTGGGATTCCCTGCACTGTCGCTCTCTCTGCCGCTCCATCCGCATCTGTCTCTACCTAATCAGTCATTTCCTGCTACTACACATCGGGGCTCCCGTAGCAAGGTCTCATCCAAGAGGTTGGGTACCTCAAGGATCCTGTCCCTCCTCCTTGGGACAATCAATCCACATCATCCCACCTCCTACCTGGAGGTATGCCTGCATGCGATCCTTCAGCCCATCTGGCTCGAAGTTTCCCCCTACCGGAGGTCTCTGGATGAGTAGATGTCTCTACTCGATCTCCTCTCAGCTTCCCCTGTTGTGGTTTCTCCACAACCTCCTGAAGTTGTTGCACCAATCGTGGCTCCTCCACAATCGTCTGAGACTTCTTCTGGCTCTGCATGTTGAGAGGTAATATACACTCCCTCTCAACCACCAAGTCTCCATCAGTTGCCTCGCTGCTCAAAGCTTTGCATGCATCTTGAACCTCAAGAGCATACAGGTTCTTGACCCGTGAACCAATTTGCTTCACCTGTCTAGTGATGATGTGTCTAACGAAAACCTTTCCCTTACTGAAGACTACATCATAGCCTCTGTCTTCCAGCATCGTGATCGACGCCAAGTTTCTCTTCAGTTCTGGTACATACTTGACATCGGTCAAGGTAAGGCGGGATCCATGCTCCCTCTAAAAAATAACCGTGCCTACACCTGAGACACTATACTTCTCATCATTACCCATCCCTATGAGTATCTGGAGATCTTTCTCCTCCAAAGTACTGAACAAACTTTTGTCACCGGTCATGTGGAAAGAAGCTCCACTGTCAAGAAACCAACCACTTCCCATCATGGATGAAACCATGCATGCGAAGAGTGTGAAGTCCAACTCAAACTGTGAAGCAAGTGAGGCTGCCTCACCTTCAAATCCTTCCCCGGATCCCTTCTTTGACTTCTTCTTTGGGCAATTAGTAGCATAATGACCCAACTCATGACAACGAAAGCATCTCACCTTCGCCTTGTCAACCTTCTTCCCATCATTGGAAGAACAAGATTTGGAAAGAGAAACCTTCCCCTTCCCCTTCTTCGTCTTACTCGCTAAGGCACAGTTCTCCTCATCCTGCATGGATGAAGAACCGCCTCTGGTGCTCCGTCTAATCTCCTCCTGCATCAAATATGACCATAGTCGTTCCCAATTTGGCAGTTTCTCCCTTCCATTCACCAAGTCCTGGTAGCTATGCCAACTCTTAGGAAGGTCAAGGAGTGCTAGACTCACCATCCTCATCCAACAATCACCCCCATACTTCCCAGCTCATCCCGGCATTGGGTGAACTTCGTGAGATACTGGGGCATACTATCTCCATTCTCACACTGAATGTTTCTGAGTTTTTATCTCTTGCTTTGGAATTAAATTCGAATTCCACCAGCTCAAAACTCAACTGCTTCTGATCTAGAATTCGTGAGAACAAAGTATTTCTTGTACAGAGATCGACTGTATGGGTATTCACCGGATATCTCACCTTCCAAAAGAAGGATGAATCCAGAGGCTACCTGGCCCAATTACAGACTCTGCCTGAAGAAATAGAATGTAAACACTTCCAGAATAGTAGATCTGTTGATCAATCCTCGCTTGATATCCTCTAAAAATCTCTTCTACAAATCAAGCAGCTCTGATACCATGTAGAAATTTTGAATAATTTAACACATATTCACAGAGATTATCCTGATCATACAATTATAAGCAGAACATGTATAATACATAATCTCCTCTACGTTGATCATCAATTTACAGAAGCAGAAACATTCACAGGCGCACATAGAAGCATCAATCAAACTCATTAACACAGTATGTATCCCGCGGAAAGCATCTCGCTAAAAACCCCACACTATTTGTATATTATATTGATTGAATCATGTAACATTACAAAGTACAATGCTTATCACAAGCAATCCAGTACCAGCTCCACCTGTTACACACAATACAGCTCAGATCTGATCTCCAAATCTATTCCTCTGCTTGCCTGCCTCTCCAGCTCAATACCTGCTCAAGAACTGATGAGAATGACTTCCCAAACTCGTATTTCACCTCAAAATAATCACTCACACTTTGTTGGACGTGAGCAAAGGCTACAATACTGGGAAAATACATGAGCAAACTCATTGGCATACTCAATCCCTTGATTGTGCAAGATCTGGTGCACAACTATAGTCACAACTGATAACAATCTGATTCTCTACCACCTGTCCCTATTGAACTGAACATGCACTGACATGCAACTGAGTTAACTGATGTATTCTATAGTTGCATTATGAGTTAATAACTTGTGAATTAATTAATAACTAATTCACCCAACTCATCTCTAGTCTATTGATCAGTTAGACTAAATACAACTAGTTTAACAAAGCTAAACTGAACACAACTCCATCAACTGTACCTCCAGTCCACTAAACTCAACTCACTTGAGTTCTAACTGAAGTCATGCATGCAACAACTCAACTGACTCATAAGAAAAGCGTATTTCCTTTTGACCGCTGCATGTGCCACCTCTGTAGCTCAAACTGAAGTGCTCCAAGAGAATAAGATCAAGTTTATAGTCCAAATATTATTATGAGACAATAATATTTGACTTTTCTATTTTTGACAGCCAGTCTAAAAATAGACTTTGATCACTCACACTGTGATCACTCACACTTTGATCAAAAATAGAAGCCCATCTATTTTTCCCAACTTGACCAATCATCCATAAACAACAACCTGCAATCCATAGACATGATCCATATGTCTAAAAATAGACATAGTCTAAAAATAGACTTGCGCCAAAAATAGCCTGTGGGCCCACTTAGTGAAGGCGACTCTTTTCACTAAGCTCCATCATCTTGTTGCAATCTCAACAAGCATTTCTTGTTGCACACTTTTCAACACACCATTCTTTCTTTCATCTTTTCAGTTTCCTTAGTTGTAGCACAGTTTACTATTTTTAGCAGTTTTTCGGGTCCTGAACTTCGGGAGCCGTTTTGAGGCCCTAAACGAATTTTTTTGGAAAAAATGGGAGCAACATGGGTCCATAGACTGATGTCTCTCTTCCCAAAATTTTAGTTCTCGGATAGATTTTTCTAACGAGATATTGTGCGCATCAAACGAAGATCATATGCCAAAGTTACGACCCCGGGAAGTTGATGTACCAATTTATCCCAACGGGGCCCACAGTTTGGTGTTTCATCTTATAGGGTTAGGTTTTTGGATGTTTAGGATTTTCCATTGTTTCTCAACAATAAATAGGCCTTCGAGCTTCATTGTAACATAGTTCAGAGGCATGTAGCTGCCACATCTCTTCTCAGAGATAAGCTACCATCACCCTAGCTAGTTCATTTCCATTTCTGTTTGTAAGAATATTTCATTATTTTACATTAATGAAATGAAGTATTATTTCCACTGCATCTTCGTGTTTATGGTTATCTCTATAATTTGTTGCGTTCTTGTTTAAGTCCAGATCACTCCTTCACCAAAACATAAAGGACTACCTTTCACAATCTTTCACACTGGATCCACAAGCTCAACACAATAAACATCTCTTCCAAATTTGATCATATCAATCCATCTTCAACAAGTTCTTCAATCATCAATAACAACCTTTTCTTCATTTCTTGTACGAAGACTAAACTTGTTCATATGCCCCAGAACATTTTGACAACAATAAAGGAAATACAACTTCTTGTCCTCAATAACTTGTCTTCATGAATTTTCATGTCCCCCTTCCAGATTACAAGAAAATTCTTGCAGTTTCCCCCTTTTCAAAAGTCAATTTGACCCTTAAAATAACCCATAAAACATTATAAAAGTTAACAATTCAACAAAATACAAATGTCCAATCCCCTGTATGCAAAATGAACTTTTTCAATGCATGTTCAACAAAATGCACTCCAATAGCCTCTCAAAAGGATTGATAGAATGCACTCTTAAGTCCAAAAATAAAATCAACATGTTTGAAAAAACTCGTACCCATGACCTCATGTGGTTCAACATGACTCAATAGCAACTCTGGTGCCATGTTCCTTGTTCAAGCCATTTGAAAAAAATTGTTTTAATTGTGAGTCAAACCATACAAATGAAATCAAAGGTAGAGGTGAGTATTGACCTCGAAACCAAGTGCCACACTAGGGTACTGTGTATAATAGCGCCAACCAATAGACCTTGAAACCAAGATTAACATTAAACTAAACTATGTCAACCATAAGTTAAACCTTGCAACAAAGAGCCATGTCAAACCACAACAGTGCCAACCATACAACAAAGAGTTGCGTAAAACCAATAATACATCATTCATAAGTCATACCTTTCAATAGAGAGCCACATCAAACTAAAGTAATGTCAACCATGCAACAAAGAGCTACATGAGACCAATACTATGCCAACCATAAGTCAAACATTGTAATAGAGAGCCACGTCAAACCACAACAGTGCTAACCATGCAACAAAGAGCTATACCAAACCAAAACTACACCAACCATAAGTCATACCTCACAACAGAGAGCCATGTCAAACCAACATAGTGTCAATCATGCAATAGAGAGCTACATCAGACCAAAAATGTAATAACCATAAGTCAAACCTCGCAATATAGAACCACATCAAACCATAACAATATAATGCAACAGAGAGCTACATTACACTAAAAATGCACTAACCATAAGTCATACATCGCAATAGAGAGCCACATAAAACCACAATGGTGCTAATCATGCAACAAAGACCTATGTTAGACCAAAACTGCACTAGCTACATCATACCACAATAACACCAACCATAGTCCATACCTCATAAGAAAGAGCCATGTCATAACACAAAAACATAAAACATAAGACAATATTGACCTAGCAACTTCATGTTGCTTGGGATTATAATGCCTTGTTCAAACCATGAGGGAACACCCTCCACTTTTTACACAATAGATCCATATCATGTTTCATGCCATCAGATCGAATATATATACATGTGCGTGGCCATCATCGATACGTGGATGACCTGCAAACTTTCATACGAAAATACTATATGACCCAATCCTTAGGGATCCATAGTAAAACATGTGGTGATGTTATCCTGAGTGGTGCCATATGTCACACAGTTTTGATCCTATTGGTCATCACAAAATACTAATTGGATGTGCCATGTGGCACCCTGTTGTGTTTCCACATCATTAGTGACGTATATGTCCATGTAATCACCCATGTGCCAATATCCTGCTACCATTTGTCATTGTGCTGCCACTTGTGACCAATATGGTGCCACCACCTGTGCATCCACGTTGGAGGGCCACATCATCAATCACCTATGTTAGGGGATCCATTTGGCATCCAATTAAAGTGTCTACCTAAAACCTTTCATGTGTCACCATTTCATTGGCTAGAGAAGATCCACGTGGAAGTTATCACCGGGGCACGATGTCCGATAAACGTTGTGCACATTTGCAAATGTTCCTCTATTCATTCACCAAAATTCATCCATAGACATTAGATTTGGATGGAGTTACACATAAATTAAAATATTTAAATATCACACAAGTTTGCATGCTAAAAAATTTTGATTGTGTATGAGTGAACAGATCCACCCTGAAGATGCACAAATTTTAATGAATTTTGTGTGTTATTAACAAATTTGGTGTTTTGATCCTTTTTCCCAATGTTAATTTCAAAATAACTTCTCTTCTCATTCCAGAGGATTTTGACCAAGTGTAATATACCATTGGAAAGGTCTTGAAGAGGACTATCTAACCATACTATCTACATACTCATTTGATCATCACAACTTCAACAAAAACTCAATAATATTCATGTCATCATATCTTCTTGAAATTATAAAACTATGACCAACAATCTCCTTCCTTTAACATGACATTATAATTCCTTTGACATGACATTAGCTATCATCAATGACAACATTATGCCCAACAATATCCCCCTTTTTCATTGATGGAAATGGACTTAGTTCCCACTGTCACGTTGTTGGTCCAAAATCTGCTTTCTTTTTCATTAATCAATGTCTTGTTTCTCTCCCCCTTTGACGTCAATAGAAAAGGGAAAATGGTTATTGGTCTAGAAAATTCTTATTTCCCAGCTAGTGTTGTACAATTGGTCTTGTATCTTCCTCTGGATCTACTCCCCCTGTGAATGAGTTCTCTCCTTGAGCATAAATTGTTCTCCTATGAATGCTTCCTATCATGTGGCTTTAGTTATACCCCCTGGCAATATTCCTTGATCCAACACAAGAATCTCAATATCAATACAACTTTCCTATATTTCTCCACTACTCTTTTTGATAGCTTCTCCCCTTGTGCATGGGATTCATTCCTTAAATATTCTTCTATCTTGCATATTATTTATTCTTCAAGTTTCATTTCAACCATCCATATCCTTGAAGACGCTTTCACCAATGGATTAGATCTTATTGACTAGATCTATCCTTGTTTACTCCTATTTCCTTTTCCATAACTTGGTGATCTCTTTTGGTACAATAGAGAAACCTTCTTCCTTGATCCATCTCAAGTTAATCTTATAATCATGGGCTATATTCTCTTCACTATGGAATTTGTAGCATTCTTTATTGAGCTTGAATATTGGTAGGAATGGCTCATATGACTTGTGTTTGTAACTTCTGATTTGATTGCCCATACATTTATTCTTGGAAGTTTGATAATATCCTCTATGTCTGATATAATCATTCATGGAATAGGTTCTACAATCCCTTGATTTATGTCCAAATCTTGTGCATGAGAAACAATGGCCAAAAAACATATTTTGATACCTGGCTAAATGGAGCTATCCTGATGAAGCATTTCTTCTGAAGTTATTCCTTGGAAGAGATTCATCACTTTGTTGATATTTTACTCCTATTCAACTACTTCTTGTAGATCCATTGATAATTTTTTATGTTATAATGGTTCATATGCCTTCATCCTGGTTTCTTTCCTTGCTTGGGCTAGTTGTATCTTGCTAATTCCTAGTTCCTTTCTGAGTGTCACCTAAGATGTTGAAGTCATTGTGCTTAGACTGATCCTTTACTTGACTAGAGTCTTCAATTATCGTTTTACTCGATCCTATGAATTTAGCAACATAACTCTTAATTTGTTCTCCATTTGGTGTCCTTGAGGGAGATTCATCTTTGGATTTATCACTATTTTCCTAATAATCGAGGCCTATTTTCATGAGGGGAGATATTTTTAGGCCGAGGATGCGATCTAATGTCTTAGAACCTTTAAGTAGCTTCAAGTTTTTATTGGGATGATCTGAGGCCTTTTCTAATTCTTCTCTCAAAAGAACAATTTATTCTCCCATTTTTTCACAATGTTTTTCCTTTTCTGTTAACGATTTTGACATAATTTCCTTTATCCTCCTAGTTTTTTTCTAGTTCAATTTGAGAGAGACGACATAATCTACATCATAATATTTATTTTTATATTCTTGCAGTTGTTGTTCTGGTTGATCTACTTTCTTTCCTAGAGATATTATTTCTTCCAAGGCACATATGAGTTCTCATTCAAATTCTACTTCTACTTCAATTTCTTCTTCTTTTCATAATCATTGTCTTCTTTAGAGTATAAGATTCTCCTTTTGGCATTTCGTCTTCTTTTATAATCATTATATTTGAACATTACTTCATCATCACTATTATTTACTTTTGCATAAGGACATTTAGAAGCATATTGTCCTATTCTTCCACAATCATAACATTTAAATGGAAGGTTATCTTTGAACTTTCCAATTCCCTTCTTTAGTTTTCTTACAAATTTGGCTTGCTACCTTCCTTGGCTACTTTGAATGTGGATTATTCGGATCACGTATTCTCCTTTTCCATCCTTAGTTCATATACAATAAGAGTTCCGTAAATGGTATCCATGTTTAACTTTTGAATGTCAAATAAATCTTCAATGGTTGAGACTTTAGGATTAAACCTTGAAGGAAGTGATATTAATATTTTACAAACAATATCAACTTCCTTCATTCTTTCACCAAGACTTATCATAGAGTTGATAATACAATCTTATCGAAGGGAATATGAAGCAATATTTTCATCTTCTTCCATTTTCAAACTTTCAAACTGACCTCTGTAAGTTTCCAACTTGGCTTCCTTTATTTTTCATCCCTTTCATAACAACTCTTGAGCTTGTACCATAGTTCTTTAGCTGACTTGCAATGAATTACTTTGATAAATTCAATATCTAATAGACCACTTAATATTCCATTTTTAGCCATTACATTAAATGTATAGAGAGCCTTACGCGCTACATTCGAGGGAGGAGTTGCAGGGACTTGGAAACCATTCTCAACAGCTGCCCATACATAAGTACCCAAAGACATTATTTAGCTTTCCATTCTTATTTTCCAGAAAGTATAGTTCATTCCATCAAAATAATGAGGCTTTCCTAAATATATAAGATTAGCCATGTTCCTTATCATAAAACTTCCAATGTTTAATTGTTCCTCAAGGAACCTGCTATTATACCAATTGTTAGAGTAATGATTACACTAGGGGGGGGGGGGAATCCACATAATGGCCAATTTAATCAATTTAAACAATGTCACAATTGATCATAACTATAAACACTATAATGCATCAATAAGACTATTATCACATCAAAACATGAAAATAACAAATGTACATGGAAACCCTAATTGTGAGAGAAAACCACAAATATTTTATATTCTTCAATCTTTAATTACATCAGTTTGTAGGCACCAACCCCCAAAATAGATTTGTGAGCGCCAACATGTCGAAGGCACTGAACCCCAAGGATATGCAAGCACCAACTTATTGTAGGCTACAACCTGATTAAGGATCTAACATCTAAAGCATACAAGCACCAAATTGTTATAGGCACGGGGGCTTCACGTGCGGAGAAATATCATACCACATGGGTTCATATTAGGGGATATATATTGAGGAAAAAATGAGATAATATATTGGGGGATATATAGGGGGTAAAGTTTTTTATATTGGAAAATATAAAAAATGGAGCTTAAAGTTAATGAAAAATATAAAGGGGTATAAAAAATGTTAACGAAAAAATGGATACCTGCAATATCTAGTGAAAGTAGGGGTTTTCTAAATTGGGAAGTTGTATTGAGTTCATATTGGTAGGGGGTTTAAATAATGTGATTTTTAGAGGGATTTTCCAATATGTAGTCAAATTAAGGGCATTGTTTAATATGCCATTAATGCGCACGATATGTCAAAGGTTCCCTAAGTGAATCCCCCGTGGCTATAGGATCCAACCTGATTGAGGCACCAATCTTTGAAATATGAAAACACCAAATTGTTATAGGCTGCAACTTGATTAAGGAAACAACCTTTGAAATATGCAAGCACCAACTTGTTATAGGCTCCAACCTGATGGAAGGAACAACCTATAAAATATGTAAGCACTAACTTGTTGTAGGCTCCAACCCGATTGAGACACCAACCTATGAAATATGAAAGCACTAACTTGTTGTTGGATCCAAACTGATTGTGGAACCCACCTTCTTCACCAAAACATAATGTATCACATTTCACAATATTTCACGTTGGATCCACAAGCTCAACAAAATCAATACCTCTTCCAAATATGATAATATCAATACAACTTCAAGTAGTTCTTCAATCCCCGATAACAACCTTTTCTCCATTTCTTGTACCAAGACTAAACCTGTTCATCTACCCCAATTTTTTTTTACAACAATAAAGGAAATATAACTTCTTTTCCTAAAAAATGTCATGACTTTTCATGTCCCCCTTTCAAATTACAAGAAAATTCTTGTTATTTCGGCTTTTTCAAAAATTAATTTTACCCTTAAAATTACCCATAAAACATTATAAAAGTTAATAGTTCAACATAATGCACTTTTTTTGTCTACTGCCTAGAATATTCACTTTTCCAACGCACATTCGACAAAATGCACTCTGCGAATTTGCCAAATTGTTTTAATAGAATTCACTCTTAAGGAAAAAAACAAAATTATTTTAGGGAGCCCTACAAAAGTCGAACCCATGACCTCTCGTGGCATAACAAGACTCAATACCAACTTTGATTCCATGTTCCTTATTCAAGCCATATGAAAAAAAAAAAATGTTTTAATCATGAGTCAAACCATACAATCTAGACTAAAGGCAGAGGTGAGACTTAACCTTGCAACTGAATACCATGTACAACAATGACAACCAAAAAACTTTGCAAAAAATATCTATGTTGAGCCAAATATACACCAACCATAAGACAGACCTTGCAAGAGAGAGCCATGTCAAACCACCACTGTTCTAACCATGCAACAAAGAGCTACGTCGGACCAAAACTGCGCCAACCATAAGTCAGAATTTGCAATAGAGAGCCATGTCAAACCATAACAATGCCAACCATGCAGAGAGATATGTCAGACCAAAATTACGCCAACCATAAGTCATACCTTGCAACAGAGAGCGATATCAATCCAAAATAGTGCTAACAATGCAACAGAGAGTTATGCCATACCAAATTTATGCCAACCAGAAGTCATACCTCGCAACATAGAGCCACATCAAACCATAATAGTGCCAACCATGCAAAAAAGAGCTATGTAAAAGAAAAACTACACCAACTACACCATACCAAAATAGCACCAACCATAAGCTAGGCCTTATAATAGAAAGCCATGTTAGACCACAACAACATTAACCATAAGACATTCTCGACCTCGCGACTTCTTTCTGCCTAGGATTGTAATGCCTCATTTAAACCTTGAGGGCACACTCTTCTCTTGTTACATAATGCAACAAAAATCCATGTCACATTCCATGCCATCGTATCAAATATATATACAATAGTAGGATTGATCTTGATGTGGGGATGACTTTCAAACTTTCATACAAACATGCTATGTGACCCGATCCTTAGGGTCCATAGTCAAACATGTGTTGAAATCAACATGGCATCATCAATGCCATATGACACTTTCTGAGTGGTTCCATGTGTCACCTAGATTTGATCCTATTGGCCATTTAAAAATGTTGATTGGGTATGCCACATGGCACCCTATTGTGCTACCACATCATCAGTGATGTCTACATCCATGTCATCACCCATGTACCAATATCATGTTGCCACTTGTCACTATGCTCCCACCTATGACCAATCCGATGTTGCCACCTGTGCATCCAGGTCAGAGGTCAATGTCATAAATCACCTACAGTAGGAATTACATTTGGCATATAATTACCTAACACCTGCTAGGTGTTTCCATTTCATTGGCTAGAGAAGATCCACATGAAAGTCACAAGGGAGGGGGGTGACCTTCGAAAAATGTTGTGCAAGTTTGCACACAATCTTCCATTTGTCTATGAAAATTCATCCATAACCAATGGATTTGGCTGGAGTTGTGTGGAAGATAACAACATTAAACATTGCACACATTTTCATACCAACAACTATTGATTGTGTATGAGTGAACAAATCTGCCCTAAAGATGCATGAACTTTAATGAATTTGGTGTTTTATTAAAATTTTGGTTTCAAACTGACTTTGTCATTCCGAAGGAGTTTGACCAAGTGTAGTATATTACCAGTGGCAAGATCTTAGAGAGGAATATATAACCAAACTACCTACATACTCATTTGATCATCACAACTTCAACAAAAACTCAATATTCATGACATCATATCTTCTTGACATCACAACACTATGCCCAACAACCTCCTTCCTATGGCATCCAAGACATCGTACTTACTTTGACATGACATTTTACTTCCTTTGACATCAATGACATGACATTGGTTGTCATCAATGACAACATTATGCCCAACAAAATGATGGGAGAATAATAGGAAACCTATGGGTAAAAAATAAAATATTAAAATAGTTATTGCGAGAAATATATCTATATATATATATATGCTATGATAATTTAATATGACAAAGATAAAATAAATATTATTAAAACAAATGAATAGAAAATATAATGATTATATTCAAAATAATGTTATTTAACATAATAATCTTAAATTGAAGAATATTTTAACTAAATAATTTACCAAGCAAGTATTTATGAAAATCAAGATGGAATATTTTCTTTCTAATGATGCAACTATGTTGAGACTATAGGAAATGAGTGGGGAGTAAAAAAAAGATAAAATGAAGGGGAAAAGAAACACATATGAAAGTGGGTTGTTGTGGAGCGCGCAAGCGGGAGGTGTTAGGAGGATTGAGAATATTATTTTAATTACACATTATAATTGATTAAAGAAGCACTAAATAACAAAATAATAGGGGGAATAATATCAAGAAGGAAACCAAATAAGCTTAGTAATCAAGTTAGTGAATGACAAGCTTCCAAGACTAGATAAGTTTATAACTATCTTATCAATTAAAAATTTGTAGATGTTTCTCAATTTCTAGAGATTCTCAAATGATACATGAAGTGTAATAGGGAGTGGAGGCTAAGATTTTATTTTGGTCAAAGAAAATGAGATGATTTGATTTAAAAGAGTGCTTTCCAAAAATATATTTGGAGATGCAGTTATGGGTTGTGTCCATGATATGCTCTTTCAAGTAAGCTTTAAATGAATGACCTACTTTTCCTATGTATAAAATTGATAAATACCATGATAATTTTATTCAAGAAGATGGCTATAAACTTAGCTAGCTTTGGAAGCCCTCTATGCATCGTCTTGACTGCTAAAACTATTTTGGTTTCCTTCTCAATATTGCCCCTCCTCTCCTTTCATGGTTGGTCCTTATTTAATCCATTCCAATATATCAATAGAACAATATTCCCATTCATTGTAACCCCCTTTCTTATTTGTTCCTTCCCCCCACTTTTTACCTTTTATATTATTTTTGTTCCCTGCTCATCATCTCTAGTCTCAACTTGGTTGTATCATTAGAAATAAAATCTTCCATCTTCATTTTTTGTACATTCTTTCTTGGTAAATTCTTGAATTAAAATATTCTTCAATTTAATATTATAATCATTTTTTTGTTATATTCATTAATTTTAATAATATTTATTTTATATTTTTCTATCATAACATCTTAAAAAATCTATATTTTTCTCACAATAGTTATTTCAATCTTTTATTATTTACCAATAGGTTTCTTATTATTCTCTCAAAATTTGACCACCTTATATTTTCAACAATTAAATTTTTTACTTCTCTTTTATATTCCTTTCTCGATACTCATTTTTGAACATTATATCTTCTTTCATCCTTGATGATGGATGGAGTGTCCACTTGAGATATCAGACATTTCAAAACTCTAAACACAACTGATCTCAAAATAGTATTATAGCAATATGTCTAACTGTGAAAATATTCGCACTCACATCAAAGCATAATTCATGATATGTGCAATTTAAATTATTCTTAAGAATCATTTCACTACTCAAGTTCAAAATTTGATGGATTGAGCACATGGCATTGGTAATTCATGCTATAAAGTGTACATGCAAGTACAAGTAACCTACATACTTCGAATAAGCCAACTCAAACTTCACTAAATTTTTCTCACATGCACAATTTAAAATCAATGGAGAGGATGGTCAATAAATCAAGGCCAATAGAGAAAATCAAGGCTCATCATCACTATCATTGTTGATGATGTCCCAAGTTCGAAATAGGGTCAAATTGAGTAATTGAGCCAAAGGTTTTCTTAGTGAGGGTCTAATTGAAAAGTCAGGACCGATTTTAAAATTGATTCCTTGTATCTTGAGATTTGTGTTGGAAAGGACTGACTACAATCAAACTTAAAAAGGGTTCACATGTGCAAAAGGTTCAATGGTATATTTACACATGTGAAATAAGAGCTTGTGGGAAAGGGAGATGATTGAGAAATTGGCATCTTGTGGCACCACAAATATTAAGGGGAAGGCCCAATTTAGACATTGGAGCGAATCACTAATTGGGACAATGTTATATCACTTTAGTGACTCAAAGGATTCAATTATGCCTTTGGCCTAATAAGCATGTAACACCTTGTTTATTAACCCAACAGTATGAATATCATTAAGACATGTGTTTCTAAGAGAAATATTGGCATGGACATTTTGCTAAACTCATAATGATGAAATTATGTTTATTATTAATGAAAAATTCCAAACAATTGAGTGAATGGATGGAGCACCTACACTTACCATGAGCTAGGAGTGGGAGTTGACAAGGGGAAATGGTAGGAATTGTACTTTCTAAACTAACACATGCAAAGAATTATTTTGTTGAGCTAAAAATATAAAAGCCCAATTAGCCCATTTCTAGAAATGATTGGGTGGGAATTGGTAGTTGAAATACCAGTTTCTCATAATTATGATTATAGTTGGGATTTGTACAAACTTGAACCAAAGGTGTTGACAAAGTACCCATCCAAAATTTTATGATTTAACCAACAAATTTGTGTATATGGCCCACAAGATCCCAATCTAGAGAGAATAGATGAAATTCACATGCAGAGAGTGTGGGATGCACATGAATGTGTTTGGGGACCAAATATGGATGAAAAATCATATCAAAAACATTTTTGGTTGATGGTAGAACCATGAGGGATCATCAAATCCATTTTTGGATTAAGAAGATCAAGCACAAGTATAATAAAATTGAGCTACAATAAACAATTGCATTTTTTGGTGCTTTCTAGGCAATGCATGGAAGCACTAATAAGGTAGGTCACCGAGGAAATGAAGGGAATCCCTTGTAGAGTGCAAGCTAGTTGATAAACCACCCATGGTTTGAGTAGGCTCTTGTCTCATAGGGGTTTGGAGGGAAAGCTTGTTTATTTTTTGTTATGAAGGAGAATGATCTACATACTTCTACCTTTTATTGAATGGTAGAAATTTTCCTTGATGGATTCATGGTTTGGCTAGGGGGCAATCAATTGCAAAGGATTTGAGTAGACAAGTAAGGGTCGAAAATGGTTCACTTTTCATTAGTTGCATGAAACCTTTGAAATTAATTAGATAAGTACTTTTGGAAAAATAATTTTGCAATGTAAATTTTATTAATGAAAATTTTGTTTATGGTTGTGTAACAAATATATGATTGCTTGTTAAAATTTAAGGTTGTTCTGTTGATGCATAGGTGTGCTTGTATGTATATAATATTTAATGGATTTATTGAGCCTAAGACTCATCATAAATATCAATCCTCTGATATATTTGATGGTAGGGTTGTAATAGACCTCTTGAAAGGAAATTTTGTGGCTGAAAAGATAGGGGAATGCCACCCCTTAGCCTCTTGAATAGCCATGATGGATAACTTGAAATAGAAGACTCTAAAATGGTATTAAATCATAGGATTTTTCTTGCAATAAATATGATAAAATGGTCCTTGATATGTCACTTGAGGATAAACAAATTAGAAAAATTATAAATCTAAGAGTAAAAGGCATAGTTTGATAGTGAAGACTCAGTGTGAGGAGTCTTCATAGAACATCTAGAATGATTTGCTAAAAAGAACAGTAAAGAACTCATGAAATTATGATTGTTAGTGATGAATGTATAATCCCTTGAAAATTATTATCTAGGGATTATCCTTGAGTTCATAATTCCTTTTGAATGATTGTCCAAGCTTTCAGGCGTTTCTAATAAAAATTATGGATCCATTGTACTCTTAAGGAAGTAAGAACAAAAGGATTGAATTTTTATATGAGCATTGGAGGCCTTGAAATCATAACTTTTAAAAATAGATCAGAGCATATTGTTCGCCTTTTCCCACCTAATTTATAATTGGATTTTGAGGGTTTGATTTACTAGAAATCAAGTTGAAGGAAATGTGTTACTCAATACCATGGGAGAAGCATACGAGCCTCCTTGAGTTATTTTTATGTCTGGAAGGATATACGTGGAATTTTTATTTTCAGTTGATAAAGAGAATTATGAGGACTTTTATCATAAAGAAATAGGCCTATATGTTTTCCTCTCTAAATGATTTTATAATGGGATCAAAACCTCCAATCTATCAAATTTAAGATGAGTGATAAAAACCTAAATCTTTTATCTTCTTCAATATTTAATTACATCAGTTTGTAGGGACCATCCTACTAGTGGCACCAACCCCCAAAATAAATTTGTAGAACTAACTTGTTAGAGCACCAACCCCCAAATTTATGTAAGTACAAAATTGTTGTAGGATACAACCTGATTGAGGCATTGTTGTAACATACAACAACCCCCCATTAGTTTTTATCTTTAATAAAAAATAGTGACCTTTTAAAATTTTCTCTAAGTGATTGATTTTCTCTTAGTGATAAGATTGTTTATCAAAATTTTTAGAGTTTATTGTTTGATGAATAAAATGGATATAGGACAATTCTAACCTCCTTTTCCAATCAAATAAACCTTTGAAAAAACATAGAAAAACATTTAAAATCAAAGGAATCTTGGGATCATGTAACTCTATATGAATTAATTTTGAAAACCTTATGGGATACGAGATACAGGATTATCAATAAAAGTCCCCGCTACCTGCTCTCTGACTAAAACAATATCCCGCAAGATTTTTATCTCACCCCTGCATAAATTGGAATCTTGAAATCCCAGAAATTATTTATTTTTGAAATTTTGAAAACCTTATAGGATCTGGGAATTTAGGACCCACTTCACTCTTTTCCAAGAGTTGCTTGTTATAGATAAGTCTTGTGACCTTAATGTTTTGAAATCCCAGAGATTTCACAAAAAATGAAATTTTAAGAAATTCCTGGATCTAAGATCCAGGATATGATGTGGCTATTGCACATGGAATTTCACGTGGTTTCCTGCCATCGATCATTTAATTAATTAATATGGTTAATAATGGTCCAATATGGCACATTAATAGTAAAAAATTAATCTTACTTTTAACTCCGATTTACCCTAATTTTCAGTTATTATTAATTATTTCCGTGATAAACCACTCTGCTCTGCTAAAACCTCTATTTTACTCCTACAGGCAAATTTGAGAGATTATACTAGGGAAGAAATGAATAAAGCTAAACCAAAAGAAATACTCTTGTGCCTAAGACGACTGGCCCATACAGAGAAACAATAGATGAAAAATCGTCAGAGGCAGGTTTATTCTTTGACACAGTTTGCACTATGGATTCTAGAAATTCATCATGGGAAAACATTTGTAAGTTTTTCGAGGATGAGGGGCTCTGAGTCACAGTAAAAACACCAATAGTAGATGATGTAACTCCTACTTCTGAGGTCACTATACAAGATGTAGCGAATTCATTTTTGCACAGAATTGTTGCCAAGTCGAGGCTCATGCCATATACACACATGATAATATGGGTGGTTGAGGATGTTATAGTCACAGAAAGGAAAATTCATACTAGGAAGGGCTCAATTATTGGTTCATTTGCGGTAGAAGACCTCAGGTTATGTATCAGCTTCCAAATTCACTGTATCATTTTGACAAACAGTATGTGGAGAAGTTCACCAAAAAGCACAAAGTACCGACATATTTAATTAAAGATTAGGGATGGAACCCTAACTATCATAAAATTGAGGTTGACAATGAGTACCCAATTGCTTCTCTTGCCACCCCTTAAAATCAAGTCGTTGCTATGTTGAGTAGGCTATATGCATCGCCAAATTCCTTAAAATTCCCAGATGATTGGATTCCCAAATTGATGGCGCTTCAAAGGGTGACATTTTTGACTGGGCTAATACATTGTCTGATAATTTAGTGGAACATATCCTTGCATTCTGCAAATCCCGCATTATCTCTGAAAACAAAATTGTCCATTTCTATATGTCTGCATATATAATGGATTGCCAATGTTTTGCTTTGGATTTCCCTTCAATGGGATGGAAATGGACTGTTTCTAATTATTTTCCCATTCATTTCTACTATAATACCCTATGGGAAACCAACTATTTTGAACAGTTTTACCAAATTTGCCAGTAGGTAATAATTGATATTTATGAGTTGGTGTATGAAAATAAACCACCAAGGTTGTCTTTACAGGATATAGATAATTTGAGGAAGATTGTAACTTGGTCTAGGGAGGAATTGTATACCTATATTTGGGCTTGGGGGAGTTATGTTGCACCACACGTTTTGCCACTTTATATTCTAGATAAGTTGCTTCGCAGGGAAGTGGCCTATTAACTGGTCAACCATAGTCTAACTAGAGCTTTGAGGGAAAGCAATAAGAGGGTTTGGACTCAATTTCCAAGAGGGTTTGGACTCAATTTCCATTATCATTTGGCATTTTTTCCCTGGAAAACTACCAACATGTATAGAAATAAATATCACCTGTATAAGAGCTCAAATTGGCTATTATGCCTTTCCAGGCATATGACACTAATAAATAAGCAAAGCAAGTAGTTGCCCTTACCGGAACAGATTTCATGATATCTTTGCTCAAGCCTCTTCTTTAAATTCAATATTTCAAAAGGTGATGGACACATTACCACAAGAAGAATGTGATCAATTCTCTGTTTTCAGAATTTCGAGGTTAGAAACATTTCCTATGGATGCACTAGCACTTCCTACACGGGAACAACTGTTGGGTCCCTATAATACTAGTGATTACCCCATTACTATTGTAGTTATACCCCTTATTAATATTGTTGTGCCCCTATTGCCCCTATATTGTTATTACTGTGCCCCATAGAATCTCTCTATTGTTATTTTTGTGGATTTATATTATTATTGTTAGGTCGGCTGGATTATATTATGACTCCTTAGACTCCTATATATAGAAAGGAGGTTTTTTCATTTGAATCGTCCAAGAATTGTTCATTTATGTAATGTAAAGGAGGTTGTCCCCTCAAAGATGCTGAATTCTAAGGCGTTGATCTATCTTTTTTATCTTTTCTTGAGCTGGTTTCATAACATTTGGTATCAGAGCTTTGGATTCTAGGGTTTTGCTGCTCCAAACAGGTCATCGTGGAATTTTCGCTATAACTTTTCTTCTGTGACGTTTCAGAAGTTGAAAAAAAAACCCATTTGAGAAGAAATCGCGCTGAACCTTGGGTCCAAATTTCAGATATTTTTGCGCTACATTTGCGGAGATATGATCTGAGGAAGTTGGTCTTTTTGCAGACTCCTAAATTACATTCCAAAAAAGTGACCTGGGGAAAATCGTCATAACTTTCTCTTTGTGGATCGGATTGAAATTTCGTAAGAAGTTACAAAAAGAGGACAGACTGTAGTTTCTTTTATGCATTTTTCATATCCAAAAGTTGAAACGGTGACTCGTGGCACGTTGTACAAGTTCGCTCTACTGAACTAGTCTATAATCAAGTCACTGTGGGAGATTTCGCATAACTCTTCCTTGGAGAATCCAATTTGGGTCAGATTTGTGGCATTAGAAAGAGGACGCAGAAGGCTACTACAGGTTGAAATTTCAGAACTAGAGGATCTGAAATTACAGAGATACATCAGATTTAATATCAGGCTTCTACAAAGTGAGAAAAGGTGTGTAGTTTTTTTTTTTTAAATTTTTGCGTAAGCTTGGTTTGAAGGAATTCAAAGGGCATAGTAAAGCATTATTATCGGTAACTGATGCCCCAAGGAAAGAAAATGCAAACACCTAGTAAGGAACCTGAAAGCTCTAGCATGACTCATGAAGAAGAGGAAGAAATGCTACATGATATATCAAAATTACAAGAACAAGTGCAACAAATGTCACGCTCACAAAAGCTAATAGAAGCTAAGATAAATGGCGTGGAATCTAAGATAAAGGGCATGGAAGCTAATATGGATGATTCGAAGACATATTTGAAGAGAGACATGGCAGATTTGAAGACAGACATGGCAGATTTGAAGACAGATTTGACAAATTTTCTACAAGAAATACTTACTAATGGTGAAAAGGTTGTAAAGGAAGCTCATGATGTGAACAAAAGAAATGTTAATCATGATTCCATAGACTCTAATGTTGGATTGAAGACCCACCATATTCCAAAAATCGATATGAGGAAGTTTGATGGCAAGGATCCCACCACATGGATATTACAGATGGAGCAATTCTTCGATCTCAATAATGTGCAAAACACACAAAAGGTACGTATGGCAACTTTATATTTGGAACCAAATCAATTTGTATGGTATCAATGGCTTTTCTCTCGTAAACAATTTATCACTTGGGCAATTTTTACGGAAGAATTGATAGCACATTATGAGGATACAAAAAGCAACAATTTTTTTAGCCAATTGATAAGTCTCAAACAAAAGGGTTCAATCATGGAGCGCATTGAGGAATTCCAAAAATTGAACATAAGGGTAAAAGATATTCCAGAGGAGCATAGGATTGATGTGTTCATAGGGTCTTCAAAGGATAATATCCAACATGATGTTCGCCTTTGGGAACCTAATTCATTAGAGAAGGCATTTAGGCTAGCAAGAAAAATGGAAAGCAAAATTATGGCAACCAGGAAGCATACCACTCACAACTATAAAGACGAAAGTGTTGTTGCCCCTAGTCTTCCACAACCTATAAGGTTGACACCACAACAATTGGAAGAAAAAAGAGCAAAAGGGCTTTGTTACAGTTGTGATAGCAAATACACTAAAGGTCATAAGTGTTCTGAGAAGAAATTATTCTACATAGATTGTGAAGAGGAAGAAGAAAAGGAGCAAGAAAGGTCAAAAGAAGAGGATATACTCCAAGAACAAAGCCTAGATGAAGAACAAATAAATCCGACCATATCTTGTAATGCATTGGCGGGAATTACCACTCCTCAAACCATCAAGATAGAAGGACAAATCAAGAAGAAAAAGGTAATAGTGTTGATTGATTCAGGAAGTACCCACAATTTTATTCATTGTAAGGTAGCAAAAGAATTGAATTGCTTCCTATATCCAGCACCATGGTGTCAAGTGATGATTGCAAATGGAGGAACAATAAATTGCTCTGGAAAGTGCCATAATATCAAGCTATCCATGGGAGAATATGTATTGACTAGCCCAATGCTTTCCATTCCAATGGGAGGTGCTGATGTTGTACTAGGAGTCCAATGGCTACAATCCTTGGGTACAATAGCTTTTAATTTTCAAGAACTTTTCATCAAATTTTTTATGGAAGGAAAGGAAGTTGAATTAAGGGGTATTGCAGGGAAACCAGGAAAGATAATCAGCTCTAATGGTATGACAAAGCTTCTAAAAAAGGAGCAAAGAGGTGTAATTGCACAATTATGTTCGCTAGATGTTTCCACATCGGAATCATCTATTTCTCCAGATCTCCAAAAAGTCCTGGACAATCATTCCAAGGTATTTGAGACTCCCAAAGGTCTCCCACCTATGCGTGATCATGATCATGCTATTCATCTGATTCCAAGAAGTGTTCCTCCAAACATCAGGCTGTACAGATATCCCTATGTCCAAAAGAGTGAAATTGAACATATGGTTGCAGAAATGCTAAAGGCTGGTATAATTCAACTGAGTCAAAGTTCTTTCTCTGCTCCAGTAGTATTGGTGCACAAGAAGGATGGATCATGGCGCATGTGTCCGGATTATAGGGAGCTCAACAAGCTCACTATTAAAGATAAGTTCCCCATTCCTGTCATTGATGAATTACTGGATGAATTGCATGGATCAATTTACTTCACCAAGTTGGATCTTCATTCAGGATATCATCAAATCAGAATGAAGACTGAAGACATTCCGAAAACAGTATTTAGAACTCATGAGGGTCATTATGAATTTTTGGTCATGCCTTTTGGCCTTACCAATGCACCTTCAACATTTCAAGGTTTGATGAATTCAATTTTCAAACCATTCCTTAGAAAATTTGTGTTAGTATTTTTTGATGATATACTAATCTACAGCAAGTCTTGGAAGGATCATGTTGAACATGTTGACAGGGTGCTACAACTATTGGAGGAGAAACAATTATATGCAAAAAGATCTAAATGTTTCTTTGGAGTCTAGGAGGTGGAACATCTGGGTCATATTGTATCTCATGAAGGAGTTAAGGTAGACCCTAGCAAAATTAAATCCATTAAGGAATGGAAAATCCCACATCCATAAAGCATCTGCGAGGATTTCTCAGGTTGACAGGGTATTATCGCAAGTTTGTTAAGAATTATGGGAGAATAGCAGCACCTCTAACAGCATTATTGAAGAAAGATGCATTTTCATGGACTCTGGAAGCAACAAAGGCCTTTGAACATCTTAAAGAGGCAATGTGCCAAGCACCGGTCTTAGCTACATCGGACTTCACAAAAACCTTTATTGTGGAATGTGATGCTTCAGGAAATGGAATTGGTGCTGTTCTAATGCAAGATGAAAGACCCATTGCTTTTTAAATTCGTCCAATCAAGGGAAAGTTTTTAAGAAAAACTATTTATGAGAAGGAAATGTTGGCAATACTCCATGCACTTAAGAAATGGCGACCCTACCTAATGGGAAGACACTTCAAGGTAAAAACGGATCATGATAGCCTTAAATACTTTTTAGAACAAAGATTATCCTCTGAAGAGAAACAAAAGTGGGTCACAAAGATGTTGGGTTATGACTTTGAAATCATCTACAAAAAAGGGAAGCAAAATGTGGTGGCAGATGCACTCTCAAGAAAGGATGAGGATGTGGAAGCATTGTTGTGCACCATTTCTATTATCCAACCAGACTGGATAAACGAAGCAAGGGAGGAATGGAAGAATGACGAAGAAGTGTGGGCACTTATTCAAAAGTTACAACAAGATTCCAGTACGTCTGATACATTTAGCTGGAAAAATGATTCATTATGGTACAAATATCGCTTATACCTCTGTAAGAATTCCCAGCTAAAACAAAAGATTCTTATGGAATTGCACACTTCTCCCTTAGGAGGGCACTTAGGATTTTTAAAAACTTACTACAGGGTTAAGAAGGAATTTTTTTGGGATGGCCTTAAATCAGATATTCAAAAGTTTGTGGGGGAATGTTTGGTTTGCCAACAAAATAAAGTTGAAACAATTAAGACACCGGGTCTATTTCAACATTTATCCATTCCAATCCAACGATGGGAGGAGGTTTCAAATGGATTTTGTCATAGGTTTACCCAAGTCTGAGGGAAAGAGTATCATCATGGTGGTAGTTGATAGAATTACCAAGTATGCACACTTTTGTGCATTATCACATCCATTTAAAGCCAGTACAGTTTCTACTACATTTATGGAAACAATTCAAAAGCTACATGGAAACCCAAAGATTATTGTAAGTGATAGAGATCCCATTTTCACTGGAAATTTTTGGACATAATTATTTTCTTGTCTTGGTACTCAGTTAGCTCATAGCTCATCTTATCATCCTCAATCTGATGGGAAAACTGAGATAGTAAACAAATGTTTGGAAGGATATCTTCGTTGCTTTGTATCTGGTAAATAGACACAATGGGTCAAATGGTTGCCTCTGGCTGAATGGTGGTATAACACTTCCTTCCATACAACAACAAGAATGACCCCATTTATGGCACTTTATGGGTATCAACCACCATCCATCACATCATATTTAAGAGAAAATTCTAAGGTTCAGGCAATGGAACATCACATCAAACATCAACAACAAGTCCTCCAACTCTTAAAGGATAACCTCGTGTTGGCACAAAATAGAATGAAACAATAGGCAAATCAACATCGCAGTGAAAGAAGTTTTGATGTAGGTGATTGGGTATTCCTACGGCTACAACCATATAAGCAAATGTCCCTCAAGCAAGCTAAGAAGGATAATAAATTATCACCAAAGTATTATGGTCCGTACAAGGTGTTGCAAAAGATTGGTACTATGGCATACAAATTGGAGCTTCATGCAGCTTCTCTATTGCACCTAGTTTTCCATGTTTCATGTTTAAAGAACGTTATAGGCGACAAGCTCCCAGTTCAAACAATATTTCCAGAACTTGACGAGGAAGGAAAAATTATATTGGAACCAGAAGCAGTCACAGAAACAAGAACTCGACAACTACGAAATTGATCAATTTCAGAGTATCTTATCAAGTGGAAGAACTTATCCGCTGAAGATTCCACATGGGAGGATGAGAATTTTATGCAGAAGTATCTAGAACTACTCAAGCGTTGAGGACAACACTTTTTTGAAGGAGAGGGGCATGTTGGGTCCCTATAATACTAGTGACTACCCCATTACTATTGTAGTTATACCCCTTATTAATATTGTTGTGCCCTTATTGCCCCCATATTGTTATTAATGTGCCCCATAGAATTCCTCTATTGTTATTTTTGTGGCTTTATATTATTATTGTTAGGTTGGCTGGATTATATTGTGACTCCTTAGACTCCTATATATAGAAAGGAGGTTTTTTCATTTGAATCATCCAAGAATTGTTCATTTATGTAATGTAAAGGAGGTTGCCCCCTCGAAGAGGCTGAATTCTAAGGCGTTGATCTATCTTTTCTATCTTTTCTTGAGCTGGTTTCATAACAACAACTATATCTACTCAGAAGGCCACATCAACGTCTACACAACCAGAAATTTTGTTTCAGCATTAGCAAATAGGAACATCAAGTTCAACAGAGCTTAAGAGTATAATTTCTACAGTCAATCTTGAGATGGAGAAATTATGGAATGACTTTGATCGAACTATAAAAGGAAAGCAGAATACCGAGGAACAAGAATTTGTAGAATTAATAGTTGAAATAGTCCCTCAAAAGACTATAATTCAGAGTAATCCTACTACCATCCAGAACACTCCTAAGGATAAAGAGAAATATGCAAGAACATCTACAAATGTAGAGGTTATTCTAGCTCATCCCACTTATGAAATTTTCCTTAACATCGAAGAAATCCCTTCTCTAGATATTTTCTATAGTCCAGAGCACAAGGAAATTGTAAAAGGAGGAAGGAAGAAGAAAGAAAATTGAGAATTCTTAGGCCTTAGTTTATGGAAAAACTTCTTAAGTCACACATATTGAAGTTGTTTGGAAAGGATCCTCTCTTGACTCCATAGATGAGCTAGGCAAGTTAAGTCAGTTTACCAGTGCCAATGTTTCTTCTACAATTGAAAAAGTCTTTTAAGTACGAAATCAAGTCAAATAAAAGGACGAGAAGATTGCTAATATGCGGGAAGATTTTGAAAAATAAAAATAGCAGCTCAAATTTCAATGGCATACATAATTAAGATCAAAATATATTACCATTACAGAGTTGCAAAATTAGCTAGCTTCATTGAAAATTCAACATACAGAACAAATTAATGCAAAAGAAAGTCAACTTAAGGAATCTCGGAAGCAATTAAAACAACTACAAGCTAGCTCATTTCAGCTAGATAAGTTCAAGCATGAATCTCGTGAGCTTAACAGTCAACTCAGAAAGCGGCAAGAGTTATTCTTTGAAGAGCTCAGTTTAATGGAAATCCAATGCAAATTTGGTGGTACTTTAACTGACTCAAAGGATTTTTAAAATGGTAGAATAGTGAGGAGGGTAAAACATTAGATGGGTTAAAGATCGATGAAAGACAAACCAAGATTGTTCTTAAAAGCTGGAAAGAGAGAATTCATGCAATTAAGAATTCTCTAAATGATGCCTGAGATATTTCTAGCCCCATAGTAGATGCGGCGAATGACTCCTTGCTTGAGGCCCATCAAATTTCAAAATTCCCTGAGGATTATTTGCCATATATGTAGATATTACAAGAGCCGTTGGATCAAAAGCATAAGGATATTACCAAGGAAATCGAACAATTGAAAAAGGTGAGTTTGGAGGACAATTGATGATTTTTGGTAAAGCCCCACAGTCATTGGTTTCTATTAAAATCACTAACAAAAAACACCGATCGAATTCTTCCACAATTCAAAGAATCTATCATTAGCTATCAAATGTTGATGAAGCCCCAAATTCCTCTAGAAGTGGTACCGCTACTCGAACTCCATAAGCATTGGTAAAGCACCATTAGTTCAAGTTCAACTACGCCGGGTTAGTTATGACAAATCTGTTTTTATGCATATTTTGTTAAATTTAGTTAAGCTTCCCCTAAAGATCTGTTTTATATCCTCTCTTTTTAAAAAAAATCTTATAAATACCCATTTCATGCTTTGAGAGAGGAGTTCTTTATTTTTTAATGAAAATTAAGCTTTTGTTGCACTACTGCACTCAACTTTATTTTTTTAATATATATCTGAACCACTACAATTTTGGAAATGAGTAGATTGATATCTGACCTGGTACTTCTATCTTATATGTTTGCATTCTTTCTTTAAAAGAATTGTTATAGAATATTTCTATATTGTTTCTATATTTTTTTATATTAATTCTGTCCTTTACCACTTTGGATGTGTCAGGATTAACTCTGTTAATTGCAAAAAACAATATTTTCAATTTATCATGTGTGGAAAGCTTAATATTTTTTTGATTAAGTATTTAATCAAAACAATAATACAAATATTTATTCTAATATTGATTTATAGTGATCTTCATTTATGAACCAATATTATCATTTTAGCACAAGCGATTTTTATGCCTGGGTAATATAGAGAGTTTATATTTTAGTTTTAAATAATTAAGTTTTCACATATCACTTTTATAGTCATTTTATCACCCAATTCACCTCACCGACATTTATTTTTTGAATGGGTAACCAGAAACCCATTTAAACTAGTCGAAACCACCAATTTCTACGCAAAAAGGTCGAACTGGGGCCTTGACCAGGTGGATTCCCAAAATGTTGATGATGTAATTTTGGCCATCAATAGGCACCAACCTCTAAAATATGTAGGCACCAACTTGCTATAGGCTCCAAATTGAATGAGGCACCAAGCTCTAAAATATGCAAGCACCAACTTGTTGTAGGCTCCAACCTAATTCTGGCACCCGCCTCCTTCACTAAAACATAATGGATCACCTTTCACAATGTTTCACACTAGATCAACAAGCTAAACACAATAAATACCTCTTCCAAACCTAATCATGTTAATGTAACTTCAACTAGTTCTTCAATCATCAATAACAATCTTTTCTTCATTTCTTGTACCAATACTAAACTTGTTCATATGCCCTAGAAAATTTTGACAATAATAAAGGAAATACAAACTTCTTTTCCTCAAGAATTTTTCTTCATGACTTTTCATGTCCCAATTTCAGATTACGAGAAAATTATTGCCATTTTCCCCTTTTCAAAAATAAATTTGACCCTTAAAATATCATATAAGACATTATAAAGTTAACAGTTCAACAAAATATACCTTTCTGGTCTGTTGTATATAAAATCCACTTTTCCAACACATGTTCAACAAAATGTACGCTGACGGTTTGTCAAAAGGTTCGATAGAGTGCACTCCTAAGGCCAAAAAAAATAATATTTCAACGAGTTCGATAAAAATCAAACCTGTGACATCTCGTGGTGCAATAAGACTCAATACCAACTCTGGTGTTGGGTTCCTTGTTCAATCCATCTGGAAAAAAAAATAAAAAAATCACGAGTCAAATCATACAACTGAAAACAAAGGAAGGGGCGAGGCTCGACCTGCAACCGAGCTCCACACCATAGTACTATGTACAACAACACCAACCAACTGACCACACAACATATATCTACGTTAAACCAAAACTGTGCCAACCATAAGTCAGACCTTGTAACAGAGAGTCATGTCAAAACACAACAATGCCAACCATGCAACAAAGAGATATGTTAGAATGAAACTACACCAACCATAAGTCAAACCTTGTTACAGATAGCCATGTTAAACCATGACAATGGCAACCATTTAACATAGCTATGTTCAACCAAAACTATGTTAACCATAAGTCAAACCTTGCAACAAAGAGCCATGTCAAACCACAACAATTCCAACCATGCAAGAAAGAGCTATGCCAAACCACAACTACACCAACCATAAGTCAAACTTCGCAAAAAAGAGGCATGTCAAACCACAACAATGCCAATCATGCTACAAGGAGCTACATCAGACCAAAACTATACTAACCATAAGTTAGTACTCATAATAGAGAGCCATGTTAAACCATAATAGTGCCAACCATCCAAGAGAGAGCTACATCAGACTAAAACTATGCGAGCTATGTCAGACCATAGCGGTGCCAACCATATGCCAAACCTCATATCAAATAGCCACGCCAGACCACAACAATTTCAACCATAGGACAATCTTGACCTCACAACTTCTTACTTCTTGGGACTATAATTCCTTATTCAAACCATGAGGGCACACCCTATATATATATATATATATATATATATATATATATATATATATATATATATATATATATATATATATATATATATATATACATGTGTGGGGAAAATGTTGATATGGGTCAGAACTTTAAACTTGTATATGACCATACATTATGACCCAATCCTTAGGGGTCCATAGTCAAATATGTGTTGATGTGAGCATGATGTCATCAATACTACATGGCACTCTTTGAGTGGTGCCAAATGTCACCCATATTTGATCCTACTAACCATCAAAAAATATTGATTGGACATGCCACATGGAACCCTGTCGTGATGCCACATCATCCATCGTACTACTACATCATAAGTGATGTATAAATCCATGTCATCACCCATGTACCAATCTCATTTTTCCACTTGTGATTGTGCTTCCACTTGTCACAGTGCTTCCACCTAAGACCAATCTAGTTCCGCCACCTGTGCATCCACATTGGAGGGCCACGTTATCAATCACTTGCGCTAGGGGATCCATTTGGAATCCAGATAAAGGGTCCACTTGACTTGACACCTGCTATCTATTTTGATTTCATTGGTTAGAGAAGCTCCAAATGTAATTCAAGGTGGGGGTGTTAATTCTAATAATTTTCATGCAAGTTTGCATATGATCCTCCATTCATTTGCCAAAATTCATCCATAACCATTAGATTTGGTTAGATTTGCACATATGATAACATCGCTAAACATCACACAAGTTTCCACACCAACAAATTTCGATTGCATATAAATGAACAAATCCACCTTGAAGATGCACAAAATTTAATGAATTTGGTGTTTTATTAACCAATTTGGTGTTTTGATCATTTTTTCCAATGTTACTTTCAAATTAATTATCTTCTCTTTTCAGAGGAGTTTGACCAAGTGTAATATATTGTTGGAAAGGTCTCAGAGAGGAATATCCAACCAAATTATCTACATAATCATTTGACATCAAAACTTTAACAACAAATCAATAATCTTCCTGTCATCATATCTTCTTGACATCACAACACTATTCCCAACAATCTGCTACCTTTGACATGACATTGTACTTCCTTTGACATCAATGACATGACATAAGTTGTCATAATGAGAACACTATGTCCAACAATCTCCCCCTTTGTCATTGATGGAAACACCACTAGACTTTCATGGTCATTGATGGAAATGCAGTTAGTTCCCCTTGTCAAGTTGTTGGTCCAAAATATTCTTTCCTTTTCATTAGTTAATGTCTGCTTTCTCTCCCCCTTTTAAATCAATGCAAAAGAGACCTAATTAAAATGGTTTTTAGTCTAGAAACTTCCTATTTCTGAGCCAATGTTGCACAATTGCTCCTGTATCTACCTTTGGATTTTATCCCCATGTGAATGATCTCTCCCCTTGAGGATAAATTCTTCTCATATGAATTATTCCTATCATGTGTCATCAATCATACTACCTCTGTCAATATTCCTTTTACATCGAAGATATCACCTGCACAAAACCATGATCCAACACAAGATTCTTAATATCAATATGACTTTCCTAGACTGCTCCAATGCTCTTTCTAATAATTGTTCCCCCTATGCATGGGCTTCATTTTTTAAATATGCTTCTAACTTGTGTATTGTTACTTATTCAAGTTTCATTTCAACCATCCATATCCTTGAAGAATCTTTCAGTGAATTAGATCTGAGTGCCCACATCTATCATTGGTTCTCCCTATTTCATTTTCCATGCCTTTGTGATCTCTCTTGGGATAATAGAGAAATCGTCTTCCTTGAGCCATCTCAAATTAGTCCTATAATCATAGGTTATATGCCATTCATTGTAGCATTTGTAGCATTCTATATTGGGCTTGAATATTGGTAGGAATGGCCCATATGATCTGTGGTTGTAACTTTTGATTTGATTGCCCACATATTTGTTCCTAGAACTTTGATAATATCCTCTATGTCTAATATAATATTTCATGGCATAGGTTCTACAATCCCTTGATTTATGTCCAAATCCTGTGCATGAGAAACAATGACCAGCAAATATATTTTGATACCTGGCTAAATGGAGCTATCTTAATGAAGCATTTCCTCTAAAAAATTTCTTTTGAAGAGATTCATCTCTTTGATGATCTTCGACTCCTATTCAACTATTGCTTGTATATCCCTTGAGAATATCTTGTGTTATAACAATTCTTACACCCTCATCTTGGTTTATTTGCTTGCCTCAGATAGTTGTATTTTGTTGATTCCTGGTTCCTTTCTAAGTGTCACCTGAGATGATGAAGTGAAGGTGATTAGGTTTATCCTTTACTTAACTGGAGGCTTGAATTGTGTTGTTGTTAGATCCTATGAATGTATCAACATATCTCTTAAGTTGTTCTCCATTTTGTGCCCTTGAGGGAGCTTCATCTTTGGATGTATCATGATTTTCCCAATAACTGAGGCCTATTTTCTTGAGGGGGGGTATTTGTAGCTAAGGATTTGATCTAATGACTCAAAAAAATTAAGGAGATTCAAGTTTTGATTGAGTTGACCTAAGGTCTTTTCTAATTCTTCTCTCAAAAGACCAATTTCTTCTTCTAGTTTTTCATAATGTTCATCCTTTTTTGTTAACTCTTTGACATAATCTCATTTACACTCTTAGTTTCTTCCAGATCAATTTTGAGAGAGATGACACAATCTACATCACAATCTTTATCATTATATTTTTTCAATTGTTGTTATTATTGATGTACCTTATTTCTTATATATCTTATTTCTTCCAAGGTATTTATGAGTTCTCATTCAAAGTCTACTTTTGCTTCAATTTCTTCTTGATCTATGAGAAAAATCCCTTTTTCCATCATCAATCATGCCTTCATTGCTTTCACAATCACTGTCTTCTTTGGATTATAAGCTTCTCCTTTTGGAATTTCATCTTCTCTTATAATTAGTAGATTTGAACTTTACCTCATCATCACTATTAGTTACTTTTGCACAAGGACATTTAGAAGCATATTGTCCTATTCTTCCACATTCAAAAAATTTAAATGGAAGCTTATCTTTGAAATTTTTGTTCCCTTCTTTAGTTTTGTTACAAACTCGACTTCCTCTTCATTTGATTCATGATTGGAGTCTTCTCGAGTCCCATGCTTCCTTCCTTCCTCGGTTTCTTTGAATGTGAATTCTTTATATCATGTATTTTCCTTTTCTACCCTTAGTTCATATGTAGTAAGAGTTCCATTGAGGGTATCCATGTTAACTTTTGAATGTCAGATAACTCTTTAATGGTTGAGACTTTAGGATTAAACCTTAAAGGAAGTGATCTTAATATTTTACAAACAATATCAATTTCCTTGACTATTTCAATGAGACCTATTATAGAGTTGACAACGTCATCTACTCGAAGGAAATATGAAACAATATTTTCATCTTCTTCCATTTTTAAACTTTAAAATTGACCTCTGTATGTTTAAAACTTTGCTTCCTTTATTTTTTCATCCTATTAATAACACTTTTGAGCTTGTCTCATGGTTCTTTGGTTGACTTGCAATGCATTACTTTGAAAAATTCAATATCTGATAAACCACTTAAAATGGCATTTTTGGTCATTGCATTAAATGTATAGATAAATTACAAGTTGCAATAGAGGGAGGACTTGTCGGTAATTGGAAACCATTCTCAACAACATCCCATACATCAGTGCCCAAATACATGATGCAAGTTTCCTTTCTTATTTTCTAGAAATCATAGTTTGGTCCATCAAACTAAGGAGGCTTGCTTGAATATCTAGATTGGCCATGTTCCATGTGATCAACCTTCTAGTGTTTAATTTCTCCTAAAGGAACCTACTCTGATACCAATTGTTAGACTAATGATTACACTGAGAGGGGGGGTGAATCAACGTAATGTCCAATTTAACCAATTTAAACAATTTTACTATTGATCGTAAATGTAAACATAACAACCAAAAATATAGATTATCATCACATAAAAACATGAAAACACCAGAGTGTACGTGGAAACCCCTGCGAGAGAAAACCACTAATTTTTTTGTATTCTTAAATATTGAATTACATTAGTTTGCAGGCACCAACTTACTGGATGCGCCAAACCCCAAAACAATTGTAGGCACCAAACCCAAAAATAGATTTGTGGTCACCAACCCGCTGGAGGCATCGAACCCCAAAGATATGCAGGCACCAACTTGCTATAGGCTACAACCTGATTGAGGAACTAACCTCTAAAATATGCAAGCACCAACTTTCTATAGGTTCCAAACTAATTGAGGCACCAACCTCTGAAATATATAAGACCCAACTTGTTGTAGGCTCCAACCTGATTGAGGCAAAAACATCTTACATATGGAAGCACCAAATTTCTATAGGCTCCATATTGATTGAAGCAACGACCTATGAAATATTCAAGCACCAACTTGTTGTAGGCTCCAACTTGATTAAGGAACCAACATGATTTTGGCTCCAACCTAATGGAGGCACCCAACTTCTTCGCCAAAACATAATGGATCACCTTTCACAATATTTCACACTAGATCCATAAGCTCAACAAAATAAATACCTCTTCCAAATATGATCATCTCAATGCAACTTCAACCAGTTCTTCAATCATCAACAACCACCTTTTCCTCATTTCTTGTACCAAGACTAAACATGTTCATACGCCCTGAAACATTTTGACAAAAATAAAGGAAATACAACTTCTTGTCCTCAAAAAATTGTCTTAATGACTTTTCATGTCCCCCTTTCAAATTATAAGAAAATCCCTGCCATTTCCCATTTCCAAAAATCAATTTGATGTTCAAAATAACCCATAAAACATTATAAAAGTTAAGAATTCAACATGATGCACCTTTCTAGTTTTTTGTCTACAAAATGCTCTTTCTAGCATGCATTTGATAAAATGCACTCCACTAACATGTCAAAAGCTTCAATAGAATTCATTCTTAAGGCCAAAAAAATATAAAAGATTTTGGTGAGCTCAATAGAACTTGAACTTGTGACCTCCTAAGGCACAACATGACTCAATACCAACTTTTCTACCATGTTCATTTTCAATCCATCTGAACAAAATTATTTTAATCATGAGTCAAACCACACAACTGAAACCAAAGGCAGAGACGAGACTCGATCTCGCAACTGTGTGCCACACCAAAGTACCGTGTACAACAATGCCAACTGACAAACCTCACAACAAAGATCTATGTTAAACCAAAATTGCACCAACCATAAGTTGGACCTTGCAACAGAGAGCCATGTCAAACCACAACAATTCCAGCTATGCAACAGAGAGCTACGTCAGGCATAAATTTCGCCAAACTTAAATTAGACCTTGTGTTAGGGTCTTATAATTTATAGGATCTCAAGGTGATTGAGTATTTTATCTCAAAAATATCATATCGTAAATAATATTCCATGTTGTAAATTATTTCCAAAAAATGTCAAAACCTTGAGAAAATAAAAAAATATGCTTGCAAGTCGAAATGCGGCATTAGAGAATAATTAAGTGTGTTTAGATTAAATTAATCACATCATTTAAATGTGATTAAATAAATTGTAATAAGGCCTTGGTACCATAGCTTTGATTTATTGAAATATTGATCACGACAAAAGGATATTTGTTGCTTATGGTTAAGAGAGTGATAGTTATCCACCGAGGGATCCTCCTACCTTTTAGATCGACAGTGCACATTCGTTTTCGACCCCCCCTCTCCATCATAGCTTTACTATCAGGGTGGGGGGTTTGAAAAGGCGATATTCCCCACTGGGTCCCACAAAAATGTGTTTGTTCCTCAAACATTTCTAACCCCCCTTCACTAATACGAAAAATCCACCTCTACCCCCCTTCAAAAGCAGTATCCACTCCTTGCCGCAAGTCGCCTTCCCGGTTACGTCATCCCCCACTTCTAGTCTACAGCCACATATCCTCCGCCTATTAATCTCGCACTAATGTCTACCCGCCATGTACCTCCTCATATTCTACTCTTATTATGCCACCTAATCATATTTTCGCCAACCATTTACCTCCATATTATCTCCCGCCTCCACGTCATATGTTTGTTTCATGGTCAGTTAAATTATGTTTTTTTCCCTATACAACACAGTGATTTCAAATATGGTTTAAAAACAACTGAGAATTAATTTTCAAAATCAAAAAGACATTTTTCTTATAACATTCTCATGCACAAAAACCTCTCTCATTTTTGTAACATCTATTATGGTTTGGGAGATTCAGATGAATCTTTGCAGGTATATTTTCTCGAATTTTCCCGTTTTCAGCCAAAGTTTTCAAATGCGTTTTCCGAGCAGTTGGAAAGAAATTTTCAAAAAATGAAAGAGGTTTTTGTTTCCAACATCATCATTTACAAAATCTCTCTCATTTTTCTAACATCTATTATGGTTTGGGATGTACAAAGTGATTACAAGACCATATTTTTCAGAATTTCGGGAGGAAAAAGCTCAAAGACAGTTAGTGACTTGGATGCCACCTCATCAAATAAGAGTTGCAATCAAATTCGAATTGCTATTCTTTGTCACCAACAATCCATAAAGATAGTGCCAAGTAGATTCATTAGTTTTGAATGTCCTATATTTCAATTCTATTTGTGTAATACAGTTTGAGATATTTGTAACAAATCTTGATATTTTTTCAAGATATTTTGGTTTAGAAGTTTTATAAATACTTCATCATTTGAAGTAAGAGATGTTGATTGTTGAATATAATTTTCCTTTGCAAATTGTAATTTCCCAGTTGCTAGACGCTTCAATAATACAAGGACATTTTCGCAGGATTCATGTTGTGTACCAAATGGTGATGTTTTTCTTCAGTTTATGTGTTTGATCATTGTTTTCTTTCTCTGTTATTTCTGAAAATCTTAATTACATAACAAAAATTGTGATGAATAGGATATGATACATAGAACAACCTATTATGGCTGTTAGTAATTTACATGCTTTCTACTGAAGTCAAATTAAAGAATTCTTCATTGTTCCTTAGTTTCTACTGAATCTTACATTTCTGTTGTTCCATAATCCATTTAATATTATGAAAGATCCAATTAGTGCAACCTAGTTTTCCTTGTGAAAATCCTCTAAAATTTGTTGCAGATCCAGTTAAATATTTAGACTCCATAGCCCAATGGAATTATAGCAATTTAATCAACCAAAAAATCTAATAAAAAACAATCAGTACAGTAATAACTAGCCTAAAATTCACATCAATCATAGCTAAATTTTACAAAGAGATCCCTTTTTGAAGCTGGCAGGTCTAGATCCCATCTTCCAAAGTGGATTTGATTCTGTCCTATGTGTTTACTCCCTCAACCTCAAAAATAAAGAACGACAACATAGTGTCGACCATACTGGGGAGGAACCTTTCAAATTCCTGAGAAAAGTGTATCAAGTTCCAAATCTGATTACTATCAATGGACAGTGATCAGACACAAGAAGGTTGTATCATTCACCTGGCGACTCCACATTCAAAGTATCCAGAGCTTCAAATTTTTTAGTGTGACTCCACTGTCAAAGAATCCATATTTGTAGAAAACTCATGGCGACTCCACTGCAAGTTGATCATATTTCTTGCTAAACAAGATGACAGGTTATGTGGAAAATCCTCTGTCTTGTGAAGTTTTAAAAGAAGTCAGGGATGAATTAGTCGATTTTCAAATTGATGAATATTTTTTAATGGTCGTGTTTCGTTGTTTGAAATTAAGCAAATTTTATCTTGAAAGTAAAGTTTGTTTTCTTGAGTTAGTTGTTGAAAGATTTGAGAAGGATATTGAACTTTTGGATTATCAGATTCAGTCCTATAATTTCCAAGATCCTAAACAATTCTTGGAAAATCTTCCTTCTCCAAAACAAGAGGAGATTGTATTGCCTTTTGATTTGCAGATTGCTGAGAATTATGTTTTCGAGTACAAGATTGAAACTGAATAGTGGGAATCAGGGTTTAACCTTGAGAATACAACTGATGAAATCTTCCATGCTCAATTGGTCAATGAAGGCCTGCAAGGTAAACTAATTAATCATGCCTTTACTAATCCTATAACAAACTACATGGAGGTTATTTTTAGCTCAAGTGTTCAATCATGTTTTCATGACCAAATCCAACAGCAGTTGTCATTCCACTATATAGCTTTGATTTTATGGACAAAAAGTCAAGCTATCCTTTTGATTGTGCTACAAACAATCAAGCGGCCCACTTGTTTTAACAGCTACTTGACTAGATTCATTGGCATTTTTGTATTATTTGATTCAACATAATTTTCAACAGTGTAGAGTAGGTAGCAATGTGCAAATAAGATCAGCACTCTGAGCATATTTTTTCAAGCATTTTGTCAATTTCAGTTTTAGATTGCAGTACAACTTTCAGTTCCATGTATATTTTAGATTTTAGTGTGCAGAATGGTTTTGATTTCAGTTTGAGAGTTTTTTAGTCGCAGAGATTTAATGATAGAATAGGTTACATACTTGGGAACATCCCAATGGATTAGGCTACTATTATATGGTGTTCTTGGCACCTCACATGGAGAGTGCCATCCCCAGCTAGAGCCACTGTTAGGGTCCTATAATTTATAGGATCTCAAGGTGATTGAGTATTTTATCTTAGAAATCTCATATTGTAAATAATATTCCATGTTGTAAATTATTTCCAAAAAAGGTCAAAACCTTGAGAAAAAAAAAAATATATATATATATATATATATATATATATATATATATATATATATATATTCTTGCAAGTCGAAATGCATCATTAGATAATATTTAGGTGTGTTTAGATTTAATTTAATCACAACATTTAAATGTGATTAAATAAATTGTAATAAGGCTTTGGTACCATAGCTTTGATTTATTGAAATATTGATCACGACAAAAGGAGATTTGTTGCCTATGGTTAAAAGAGCGGTAATTATCCACCAATGGATCCTCATATCTTTTAGATCGATGGCGCACATTCATTTTCGCCCACCCCCCCCCCCCCCCCCCCCCCCCCCCCTCTATACTAGCTTTACTGTCGGGGGGGTCCGAAAATGAGGTATTCCCCACCGGGTCCCACAGCTACGTGTCCGATCCTCAAACATTTCAGACCCTCCTTCACTAATACCACAATCCGCCTCTACCAATGTTCAAATTCAGTATCCACTCCTTGTCGCAAACCACCTTCTTGGTTACGTCATCCCCCACTTCCACTCTACTGCGATGTATCCTCTGCCTATTACCCCCACGCTAACGGCCACCCGAAATTTCCTTCCTCATCTTCCACTCCTATTCTGCCACCTAATCATATGTCCGTCAACCATGTGCCTCCACATTATCCCCCATCTCCATGTCACCTCCCGCCTCCATGTCATATGTCTGTTTCATGGTGAGTTAAATTATGTTTTTTCCCTATACAACACAATAATTTCAAATATGGTTTTCAAACAGTAAGAATTTATTTTCAAAATCAGAAAGAGGTTTTTGTTGCTAACATCCTCATGCAGAAAAAAAATCTCTCAGTTTTGTAATAGTTGTCATTCTTTGGGAGATTCAGATGAATCTTTGCAAGTATATTTTCATGTTTTCACCCAATGTTTTCAAATGTGGTTTCCGAATAGGTGGAAAGGAATTTTCAAAAACTGAAAGAGGTTTTAGTTTCCAACATCATCATTTACAAAAATCTCTCTCAATTTTCTAACATATATTACGGTTTGGGATATACAAAAGGATTACAAGACCATATTTTTCATAATTTCAGGAGGAAAAAACTAAAATACAGTTAGTGACTTGGATGCCACCTCATCAATAAGAGTTGCAATCAAATTCGAATTGCTCTTCTTTGTCACCAAAAATCCACAAAGATAGTGCCAAGTAGATTCATTAGTTTTGAATTTCCTATATTTTAGTTCTATTTGTGTAATACAGTTTGAGATATTTGTAACAAATCTTGATATTTTTTCAAGATATTTTAGTTTAGAATTTTTATAAATACTTCATCATTTGAAGTAAGAGATGTTGATTGTTGAATATAATTTTCCTTTGCAAATTGCAATTTCCCAGTTGTTGGACACTTCAACAATACAAAGACATTTTCACGGGATTCATGTGGTGTACCAAATGGTGATGTTTTTCTTTAGTTTATGTGTTTGATCATTGTTTTCTTTCTCTGTTATTTTTTAAAATCTTAATTACATAACATAAACTGTGATGAATAGGATATGTTACATAGAACACCCTATTATGGCTATTAGTAATTTACATGTTTTCTACTAAAGCCAAATTAAGGAATTCTTCCTTGCTCCTTAGTTTCTACTAAATCTTACATTTATGTTGTTCCATAATCCATTTAATATTCTGAAAGATCCAACTAGTGAAACCTAGCTTTCCCTGTGAAACTCCTCTCAAATTTGATTCAGGTCCAGTTAAATCTTTAGACTCCATAGCCCAATGGAATTATAGCAATTTAATCAACCAAACAGTCCAATAAAAACAATCAGTACAGTAATAACTAACCTAAAATTCACATCAATCGTAGCTAAATTTTACAGAGAGATCCCTCTCTAAAGCTGGCAGGGTTAGATCCCAACTTCCAAAGTGGTTTTGATGTTGTCCTATGTGTTTACTCCCTCAACATCAAAAATACAGAATGACAACACCTTGCAACATAAACCATGTCAAACCACAATAATGTCAACCATGCAAAAGAGTGTTACACTAGACCACAACTATTCCAACCATAATTCATACCTTGCGATAGAGAGCCATGCCAAGCCACAACAGTGCCAACCATGTAGGAAAGGGTTGTGTTAGAGAAAATTTATACCAACCATATGTTAGATCTCACAATAAAGAGCCATGTAAAACCACAACAATGCCAACCATGCAACAAAGATCTATGTCTGACCAAAGTTGTTCCAACCATAAGCCAAACACCACAATAGAGAGCCAATTCAAACCATAATAGTGTCAACCATGAAACAGAGAGTTACACCAATGCAAAACTACACCAGCCAAGTCAAACCACAACAACGCCAACCATAAGCTAGACCTTATAACAGAGAGAAACATTAGACCACAACAACATTAACCATAATATAGTATCAACCTCACGACTTCCTCTTGCCTAGGACTATAATTCCTCATTCAAACCATGAGGGCACACCATTCACTTGTTACACAATGCAATAAAAATCCATATCGCATTCTATGCCATCGCACCACATACACACACACACACATGTGTGTGGGGTCGACGTTGATATAGGGTTGACCTTCAAACTTTCATACGACCATACTATGTGACTTGGTCATTAGGGGTCCATAGTCAAACATGTGTTAATGTTAGCATGATGTCATTAATTACACGTGGCATTCTCTAAGTGGTGCCATGTGTCACCTAGTTTTGATACTATAGGCCACATGGCACCCTTCCATGCTTCCACATCATCCATTGTACCACCACGTTATTAGTGATGTGTATGTCCATGTTGTCACCCATGTACCAATCTCATGCGGCCACTTGTCACTGTGCTACCAATCAAGTAGCATTGATCAATCTCCTCCATTGGGGCCATGTCATCAATCTCCTTCATTGGGGATTCCATTCTGCATCTAGTTACAGGTCCACCTAACACCTGCCACGTGTTACCATTTCATTGGCTAGAGAAGATCCATATGGAAGTCGTTGTAGGGGCACAACCTCTGATGAATGTCATGCAATTCTACACACAATCCTCCATTTTTGTGTGAAAATTCATCCATGACCACTAGATTTGGTTGGAGTTGTGCCAAAGATAACATCATTAACATTACACAAGTCTGCATACCAACAATCGTCGATTTCATATGAGTGAATATATCTATCGCAACGAGGCATGAAATTTAATGAATTTTATGTTGTATTAACAAATTTGGTGTTTTGATCCTTTTTTCCAATGTTACTTTCAAACTAACTTATATTCTCATTCTAGAGGAGTTTGACCAAGTGTAATAGACCAATGGAAAGGTCTTGCAGAGGACTATCCAACTAGACTATCTACCTACTCATTTGATCATCGCAACTTCAACAAAAAATCAATAATATTCATGTCATCATATCTTCTTGACATCACAACGCGATGCCTAACAATCTCCCTCATTTGACATCCAAGACATCATATTTCGTTTAACATGACATTGGTTGTCGTCAATGACAACATTATGCCCAACAAAATGCTGGGAGAATAATAGGAAACCTATGGGTAAAGAATAATTTATTTATTTATTATTATTATTATTATTTTATTTTTTTTTCTGAATTTGACTACTTCTATTATTATACAAAAAGATCAAAAATTACAGCAAGGCCTTGGCCTTGAGAGTCTTGCCAAGAAGTTGGCGATTTGCACAAGTTTTCCATTGATAGTTCTCAGAGGACCTCCAGTTTTGCTGCGGCCTCTGATGAGCCCCAATTTTTGGTACAATTTGGGCTCATTTGGCCTACTTGCTCTGCTCAAACCATTCATTTTTTATTGCTTATGCATTCATTTCTTGGTTTATTCGTGTTGTTTGTAGGAAGAAGGGTAGACATTCTATCTACGTGACTAATGCATGATGCTTTCAGGTTTTTGGCATTAAAAGGGAGAAAAGACAACGAGAAAGGAGACAAGGAGACAATGAGGTGGCACTGCTGGTTTTTAGGAGAGGATGTCCACGGTCTTGGGGACCTTCCTCGTGATTCCCACCATAGCTCCGAGCTCCAATCCATCTCCCCATCGAGCTTAGAAGCAGCCAGTTGTTCTACAGGAACAACAGTTATAACTGTTCTACAGGAACAGTAGTTATGACTGTCCTACAAGATCAGCAGTTAAACTTCAGTTGGACAGCCGAGCTCCTAAAATCAAGGACACCTGTTGGATGATCATTTTTGCATAAATACTGAGGCCGTAGCCTTGGATAGAAGCTTTTTTGAACCTTGGTATTATTCTTGTAATTTGGAAGTACGAGCTACAGCTCGGTTTTGTAAGCCATTTTGGCATGTCATCAGACTTTCGTTTATGAATAAAGGCAGTCAGATTTTGGTCTCATTCTGAGTTTCTAAGGGAGCTATAGCTCTCAGGTTAGGTCCCAACCTGAGAGCAATAGATCTCCTCGGTGTTGTAATGTGTTTGCCTTTCGTTCCAGCACTTTGAATTTGTTTACTCTCACATGCAATTCGAATTTACAGTTTGTTAATTTAGTCTTTTTCATGAGCTTAGATAGGATTAGTTTATGGTGATTTGCTTTCAGTTGCTTAAGTTTGATAGGAGGATAGTTATAAATCATTGGAGCTCCAGCAAAAAGGTTGTAAAGGTTCACTGCCATCTCTCTTAGGGATTGGGGTGCAGTCCATGACCAACCACCAAAAAGAAACGCAGTTCTTCTCATTTCCATGCAAGCTGCAACATAAACATTTTCATTGAAGATCCATCCATGCATTTTTGACATTGAACCATACTTCTACATTTCACTTCCACGCATAAGTTTCATTTCTTGTTTTCCATTTCTGTTCATAGGTTTCATGGCACAGTTATCATAGGTTAATGAATTTCTCGTTTTGATGCATAAGTCATTTGTTTCATTTACGCTGCTCCTTATCAATCCACTTCCTTCTTCTTCTTCTTGATCTATCCTCAAGTCCTATTCAGCCTCTGTCCGACTCATTTACCCTTCAACTCATCCATTATTCACTTAGCTCCATTTACTTCAACTTTCGTTGATCCCATCCTTCCAACCATCAAACCACTGCATACACTCTTCCTCCATCTGATTCCTCTGCTCCTGAGCCATCACCAGCTCCATCTCCATCTCACCTATCCTTCCACACCACTCCAACACTTCACCATCTTCCAAAACCTCCACGGCCAATCATCCTGTAGAACTGCACAGACTTCCTGTAGAAACCCCTGAGTTTCCTGTAGGATCCCCTGCAGACTTCCTGTAGAAGCCTGCAAACTCGGTTGCTGAGCATCCGAACGTGGTAGACTTCTGTGGACTGATGCTAGAGACCCTCTGGGACCTCCCTTAGCCATCCTGACCTTGCCCATGCTTTCCTTCCATTCCAACCGCTCCTGCACAACCAAACCCTAATTAAAAGCGTCATCACAATAAATCCAACCACTTAATGAAAAAGTACAAAAACATGATTTTTCAGATGCAAGTAGCTTAGATGCATGTATTTCAGTTCACTGCAAGTAATGGCATTATTGGTAGTTGTTTCATTCACAGTTTTGCATAGTTAGGGTCTAGCTAGTCAAATTAGGGTTTCCATGCTTTCTTGGTTTTCAGTTTCCTTCTGCAATTAGACTAGTCTCCTTTGAGTTAGCTTTCGTCCATCATTGATAAAGCTTCTTCTGTGAGCCTATAGAAGTTGGCTTGAGCCCTAGCGGACTTGTGCCAGCTGACCAAGTGACAGCTGCGACAAGAGCTAGTACTTGTGCATACAGCACCGTCGCTTCCAAGTTTGTACGAACTACCGGGTTGATAAAATTAAGAGACAGGAAGCTCCAGGAGTTGTAGCATTATTGCTACAATACTGGAGCCCACCATCTTTTTGGCGCCGTTGCCGGGGAAGCGTCAGAGTATTAGTAATTGTTGCTTTTCTTCTATTTCCTTACTCTTGCCTTCTGCTGAGTAGTTTACTTCATTTCCATTCTGCAAAAGTAGTATAGACTTTTCCTGCTTTCATAGATTAGCATTTCCTTTCTGCAAGCGTAGACTAGCATTTCCTTTCTGCAATTTCATTTGAGCAACGTAGATTAGTTCTTTCCTGCTTTCAGTTAATTTTGCATCTTTCATAGTTAGTTGTAGATCAATCTGTCTCAGTTTTGCAGGTACCAAAAGAAAAGAAAAGCAAAAGCAATCAAAAAGAGAAAGAAAGTCTTTTCCATTTCATGCCTCGTAGGAACCGAGATAGATCAGGCAAATTCCTACCAAACACCCCCACCACATCACTGAGTCACCCTTCTCTCTTCTTTGGTGACAGTGACCCAGAAGAACCTATAGGTGAACAACCTGAGATATCCAAAGACCCTATAGTAGAAGAAGAGTTAGAGACCAATCCATCTGAAGCTATGGCTGACAATAGAAGAGAAGATGAGAGAATAGAAGGTGCCTTCCCCATCCGAGAGACCAATGGAGAGATGAAAATGAAGAACATTAGCCCCTCTGCCTTACCTCACTTCCATGGGCTGACCACTGAAGATCCAGATACCTTCCTGTTTGAGTTTGCTGTCCTTTGTAGAACCTATGACTATACTGAAGATGAGCAAAAGTTGAAACTTTTCCCTTCCACTCTCAAGGATGCAGCACTACGCTGGTTCATGGGTTTACCTGGGAATAGTATCACCACTTGGGCTCAGATGCAGCAAGCTTTCAACACCAAGTACCGGGATTACTGTAGGTCCAAGGAAACAAAGGGGGAAATCTTTCGGATGTCCATGGGAAATGATGAGTCCTTAGAGGATTATGAGGAGAGGTTCCAACTAAGCTATAAGCGGGCCAGGTGCACACTTGACCCTGAATCCCTCAAGTTGGTCCTGCTGCGAGGAGTCCCTGAAGACCTGTTAGATACCCTTCACATGTTAGCTGGGGGGGACATTTACCAACTGCCTTATGAGGACATCAAGACAGTGTTTAGAAACCACTCCAGGGCAGCTCGGAAACGAGGTAGAGGAAACCACCTCGCAACTAGTGTCCCTTTCTCCAAACATGAACTTGCAAATCAATTAGAAGATCTTAAGAGTGAGGTGAGACAAACCATTGCCATGCAGCTTGACACATTCAGGATTCAACAAAAGAAAGAAGAGGCTGAGAGAGCCTTGGCTGTCTTCTGCCCTCGGTGCACAAGGAGGCACCCTAAGAACGAATGTCCATTGCATTCGGTTGAAGTGTGTTTCGTTTGTGAGGAGGACCATCCCACAAATCAGTGTCCAACCTTACCTGGGTTTAAAGCCATGTACCAAGGGACAGAAGCTCCCACAGAGCCTCTCTATTACCTCAACCAAAGGAGGCCACAGGGATCTAGACCTTATCAGCAGGGGATGCAAGGGGCATCTCAAGCTTACTACAGCCCCAACCAATCGACCCCTATGCCTTCCTGGGGTCCCCCTGCTCATCCTTCATGGTCCATGCCTCCTCCATGGTCTTATCCACCTCAGTACCCCACTCAACCTACTCCTCATTCATATCACTCACATACCCAGCCTCAGCCTCAATGGAATGCACCTCAGTCGGGGTGGAGGCCCCAATACAACACTCCTCCTGCCATCTTGCCTCCACCACCAGTTCAACCTCAGCCATTGCCTCCTGCTCCTCCAAGGCAGCCTCAAATGCCTGCTCAACCGAACCCGAACCCCAACAATAGACAGGCCCAGCAGGTATACACTGGGGAAACCTCATGCCCTACCTATGTTGTGGAGATCCAGGAGATCAATCTTCGATCTGGAAAGACTCTACCAGATCGCCAACCTCCTTCCCCAGAGGATGAGGAAGATAAACAGGAAAGTGAACCAAAGGTTATTCCACCCTTTCCTGAGAGACTAACAGCCACCACACAACCCAACCCAGAGGAGGATGAGCTTTTGGGTGAGCTCAAGCAGTTGTGTGTAAAAATACTGCTTCTCCAAGCCATCAAGGATGTGCCAATATACAACAAGCTAGTTAAGGAGAAGTGTTTCAAACACCCAGGCAGACGGAAGAAAGATGCCTCAACTATCAATGTCATAGGACAACTGTCTGACCTTATGCTAGGACAAGTCATCTGCCCAAAGTACCTAGATCCTGGAAGTCCTGTAGTAGATGTTCACATCAATGGCACCATTATACCTCACACCTTGATTGATCTGGGGGCTGCCATTAATGTGATGACCAGGGATACCATGCTTAAACTTAATCTTCAGGGTTCCTTGAGGAAGACCTCGACAGTACTGCAATTAGCAGATCGCTCCACCGTGACTCCCGAAGGGATTGTGGAGGATGTCTTGGTCTCTATTGACTCTTGGGAATACCCTGCAAACTTCCTGGTTCTACAACCAAAGGCCAAACTTACTGAATATCCTCTCATTTTGGGAAGGCCTTGGTTAGCTACTACAGATGCTTACATAAGTTGTCGTGCAGGAAACATGACCATCAAAAATGGTCCCATGTCCAAGCAGCTAGTCCTATACCCTCCTGCCCAACCCTCCTTAGAGCATGACTTACCACTCTGGTTGGAAGAAGGAGAGGAATATGAGGTGTACTCAGCACCTCTGTGCACCCTAGATACCACTAGAAAAGACCCCCCAACCGAGGATGACTTGATCGAGGCCCTGATCCAGAATCCACCTTCCAGTGCACTACCCTTAGAGAAGTTGGTGGAGGATGCCCAAGCTAGCACCTTAGTGGATCTTTGTACAACCAACCCTGTTACTCCCAGAGTCAAGAATGCGGAGTTCGGCCCTGAGAAAGCATTGAAGATCAGCTCCTCCCTATCCCCTTCCCAGGAAAAGGAGCTGTGCAGTCTGTTGGCCAACCACCTTGATGCTTTCGCTTGGAGCTATAAGGAAATGAAAGGAGTCCATCCTTCGGTCTGTACCCATCATATATACATCAAAGAGGATTGTAAACCGGTTAGGCAACCTCAAAGGAGAATGAATCCAGCCCTTAAGGACATTGTTAAGGAAGAATTGCAAAAACTGTTGGATGCCGGATTCATTTACCCCATCTCAGATAGTGAATGGGTGTCCCCTCTAGTGTTGGTTCCCAAGAAAAATGGGAAATGGAGGATCTGTGTGGACTACCGAGAACTGAACAAAGCTACCAAGAAGGACCATTTCCCTCTACCTTTCATAGATCAAGTGTTGGATGGACTGGCAGGAAAGAAGTTCTTCTCTTTCCTGGATGGGTTTAGCGGGTACAATCAAATCCAAATCAGCCCGGAAGACCAAGATAAGACCACCTTCACTTGTCCTTGGGGTACCTTTGCCTATCGAGTCCTTCCCTTTGGGCTATGCAATGCTCCTGCTACCTTTCAGAGAGCTGTCTTGAGCATATTCTCGGAGCTGGTCCATGATGCAGTAGAAATCTATATGGATGACTTTACTCCTTATGGGGCCAACTTCCCGGAAGCATTGTCCAACCTGGGGAAAGTCCTAACCAAATGCACCGAGATGAACTTGTCCCTTAGTCCTGAAAAATGTGAATTCCTAATGACTGAAGGGACCGTGCTAGGCCATACCATTTCTTGCCAAGGATTGCAGGTGGATCCTAACAAAATTGCTCTCATCAAGAGGGTTCCACCTCCTCAAAAGGTCAGGGATGTCCGGAGTTTCTTGGGATTAGCAGGATACTACCGGAGATTCATTAAAGATTTCAGCAAGCTAGCCTCGCCATTGTTTGGCCTGTTGGCAAAAGATGTGGAGTTTAATTGGATTGACGATTGTCAGAGGGCTTTAAATGAATTAAAGGACAAGTTGGTGTCAGCCCCAATCCTGAGAGGTCCAAACTGGGCCCTACCTTTCCACATCCACACTGATGCCTCGAACAAAGCCATAGGTGCAGCTTTAGGACAAGTTGAGCAGAAACTTCCATATGCCATTTACTTTGTTAGCAAAAACTTGTCCAAAGCTGAGCTGAATTACACTGTAACCGAGAAAGAATTCTTGGCTGTGGTCCATGCATTGAACAAGTTCCGACATTATATTACTGGTTACCAGACCTTTGTACATACTGACCATGCTGCTATTAGATATTTAATGAATAAACCAGATGTGAATGCTCGTATTATTAGATGGTTACTTTTATTGCAGCAGTTTGATTTAACCATTGTTGATAAACCAGGTAGAGAAAATGTAGTTGCTGACTTTTTATCTAGATTGGATTTGTCTGCAGATGAGGATGGAACAGTGGACGATCAGATGCCTGATGAACATCTGTTTGCTATTTCAGTACTCTCTCAATGGTTTGCTGATATAGCAAACTATCTTGTTTCAGCACAGTTCCCTCCACACCTATCTTCTAGAGAGAAGAGCAGAATCATCAGAAAAAGTGCCTCATTCACTTGGATCGGGGGCAATCTGTTCAAGCTTGGCCCCGATCAGATCTTAAGGCGTTGTGTAAGGGAGGAGGAAGTCTTTGATATCCTCCTCACTTGTCATGATGGGCCTTGTGGAGGGCATTTTGCAGCAAAGAGAACTGCCTTCAAGATCCTGCAGGCAGGCTACTATTGGCCCACACTTCATCAAGATGTCAGAAGATATGTCAGTCAGTGTGACCAATGCCAAAGAATGGGGAAACCGACCCAAAGGGATGAGATGCCTCTCCAACCTCAAGTGACTCTTGAGCCATTTGAGAAGTGGGGCATGGACTTTGTGGGCCCAATCAACCCCTCTTCGAGGCAAAGGACTTACATCATTTTGTGCACTGACTATTTGACAAAGTGGGCCGAGACCAAAGCAATCAAAGCAGCAACAGAAGAAAAGGTGGCCGAGTTCCTAAGAGAGAACATCTTCTATAAGTTTGGCTATCCAAGAGAGCTGGTCACCGATCAAGGGAGCCAGTTCACCTCCAACCTGGTTGAAGATCTCCTAGCTCATCACAAGATCAAGCATAGGACTTCCACCCCTTATCACCCTCAAGCAAATGGGCAGGTGGAAGTCACCAATAGAGCATTAGAGGGGATCTTGACTAAAGTGGTGAGCAGCAGCAGAAAGGACTGGGCAGATCGCCTGGTTGAAGCCACATGGGCTTACAACACCACTTGGAAGACCACCACTGGCTTCACACCGTATGAGCTGGTCTATGGGAAGAAAGCTTTGCTGTCCATTGAGTTTGAATACAACACTTTGAGGATGGCAGCTCAGCTGGATCTAGATCTCAGGCATGCACAGCAAGAAAGGCTGCTGCAGCTAAATGCCCTGGATGAGCACCGCATGCAAGCCCTCCTTCACTCAGAAGTGGTTCAACTTCAGAGAAAGGTGTGGCATGACCAACATCTCCATGACAAGCAATTTCAGCCGGGAGATTGGGTTTTGTTGTATGATTCCAGATACAAAGATTTCAAGGGGAAGCTGAGAACCAGATGGCTAGGACCATATACAGTGGAGAAATGCCATGACAATGGATCTGTCCTCATCCGAACCATTGATGAGGAAGCCATTCCCATGCTTGTCAATGGGCATCGTTTGAAGATCTACAGGAGACCTCTCTCAAGACAAGAGTTCATCAAGACTATAGAGAAATCTGTATTGGTCATAGAGAAGGGTTCTGCCTCTGCCTCTGGCATACCCTGAAGAAAGAATATCTGAAAAAAAAAAAAAAAATAAATAAATAAATAAAGATCCTTGGGTGAAAACCTCTCTGAGGCGCCCAAGGCAGGTAGTAGGGGTGAAAACCTCATTGAGGCGCCCCTATTGTCTTTCAAAAAAAAAAAAAAAAAAGGAAAAGGTGAAAAAGATCCTTGAGTGAAAACCTCTCTGAGGCGCTCAGGGCAGATGGCACGGGTGAAAACCTCTTTGAGGCGCCCCTGTTATCTTTCAAAAAAAAAAAAAAAAAACAATAAGCAAAATATGGTAAAATTGCATGCAGGTTGCAGATGCTCTATGGAGAAGAGGAAGCCCTTCAACTCAAAGCCAAGGGTCCTTATCATGCTCACAAGCACCTCCTCCAAGAGTACCCATGTTTTTTCAAGGTATGTGCAATTTCCTCATGGTTTGAATCTTCTACAGGAAGATGTTGTCTTTCTACAGGAACGCGCAGTCTTTCTACAGGGAGGCGCAGTCTTTCTATAGGAAGGCGCGGATTTTCTACAGGAAAGTGCAGACTTTCTACAGGAAGGCCGAACTCTCTACAGGAAGCTCTGTGTTCTACAGGAAACTTCCTGTAGGAGTTTTGGACGGCCAGAATTCATCTTAAAAAGAGATTTCGCGACTATGGATTGGTGTGGATGCATGCAAGCCTCTGTTAGCATCCTTGCACATTGTTGTCACCTTGCTCCACCATCCTTGTCGACATGCGGCCAAGTTCCCTGCACCAATAAAGAAGATCGATGAGTTCTCGCGGGAAAAGCCATTTTCAAAGCCAAATAAATGCTGGATCTCATACCACAGGCATCAAAGAGCTCCGGGAACGTGATTGAAAGGCCAGAACCACCATCGTGCAGCATGCACCCAAGGAGAAAGGACTGTTACGAGACCCCTCGCGGGGATCCTGTAACAGTCCAACCTGCTCGAGTGGATACCATTCACAGCACCGCCATCTGAAATGAAACGCGGGCGCAAGCAAGCAAAACATCCACTCCATCGTCGGCAGCCTGTAACCACGAGCCTCCGGGTCTGTGTAAGTCGCATGCAGCAGGTAGATCCGCTCACCATCGTCCAGGAACTGAAAAATCGTGTGCAGCCACGCAGGTAAGTGTCTCAACCCTTCCTTCCATTAAATCGCATGAATCTTACTTTGAAATTGTTTGCATGGCGTAAAATTGAATGGTTGAGCGGCCGTATGGCCAGTCGGCTGGCCACGTCGGCTAGTTAAAGTGTAATTGGATGTGTGGGTGGTGGCCACGACAAAGAGAATGAACTGCACGCACGTGAGAACACTCTCGTCAGAAGCATGAGTTTAACAGGAAAAGGCGGCGGCAAATCTGTGGGAATGAATGCGGCAGCAAGCAAATACGAAGGCGGATGTTGGATGACGTCGCCCAACGGTCCGGCGGGGACAGCTCATCCCCCGCGCCACGGATTGCGCCGATTCAAAATCTAATCGGCTAGATCATGCGCCTACATTTATAATCCAACACTTCAAACTCGGGTGGCTATTATGATCTCCTCTGCACTTTGATACGCCGAGCTGTTGGCTACCAGAACGCCAGTAAAGCACACCTCGAGCGCGGCCAACTACAGTCCTCCCCGAGAATTGCGCGCGGCTTCTACAGGAACGCAGTTCTACAGGAACGCAGTTCTACAGGAACACAGTCTACAGGAACACAGTCATCTACAGGAAAGCGGGTGCCTCACGAAAAAGGTGGCCAATTAAAGAGGTAACCCTGAACTCTTAATGTAGCTGGTTATTAGAAGTGGCAAGACCATCATCCACAGTCGGGTCGTAAATATATTGGTGGAATTGTTGTTTGTTGTGCCTTTGCTACCGTTCTACAGGATGTCGGTATAAGTAGACTGTGTTGAAATTTTGTATGTGCATGCTCTGTCTTCATAGACCAACTCTCTTTTGCATTTGCCACCTTTAATTAAACCGACCGTGTTCATCATGCCGGGTGGGTTTATAAGACTGGAGCCGACTGATTCAACTAAACTAAGGAGAAACCCGGCAGTGGTAGAGCTCTTCACCAGAGCACAGTGGATGCCTTTTTGTGATAAGCTGCAGGGTTACGATGATGAAGTGGCCGAAGAATTCTTGCAGGCTCTGAAGCCTAAATCTCAGACACTGGCCACGGTAAACTTCAGAGGTCTAAGCCTCAAACTCACCCCAGAGCATATCAGTCGGATCACAGAACTTCCTATGGGTCTGCCGTGGGATAAAGAGGAGAGAAAGCTGAGTCAGCAGGCAAAGAAGGAATTCTTCCCACCTGAGGAAGAATTCTCGGAGGACAAAAACGGGGTGCGAAGAACGAGCCTGTCACCACCTTGGAATGAAGTCAGTTTGCAAATCATGAAATATATTACTTGTGAAGGCCGTTTCAGCATCGTATATGCATATCACTTTCGGCTGCTCACTGAGTTGAGGCACCGAATTGACCTTCCTGTAGAACAAAAACCGAGCATCCCTTATTACCTCTTGCAGTCTCTAATGAAGTGTGCTACAAAGCTGAGAGAGGGTATACCAGATCAGATAGCCCACCATGGGTTGATCAAGCTTCTTGTGGAGGATGCATTGCACTCATATAAGGTCCCCCTCTCATGGGAATCCTTCCGGAATTTAACAAAAGATGGGGATATTAAAATGTTGATCGAAGAAACGGGTTCCTCCAGCAGTGAGGAACACGAAGCTGTGGCCGAGGAACAGAGAGAAGAAGGCCAAGAAACCCCAACAACAGTACAGAAGGAAGAACAGAGGAAGAAGCATGAGGGAAAGGAGGACAAAGAAAAGGGTGGCACACCTATCCTGTCAGCAAGGGAAAAGAGGATGAAGAGCAGAATGGACAAAGCAGAGGTGGTCCACGTCAGTCCAAGTACCTCAACAGCACCTGCACCCAAAGCAAAAAGCAAAACTCAAGCAGGCAAGCAAACGGAAGTGGAGACACCTGTGTCTACAGGAAAGCAAAAACAGGCTTCTACAGGAAGCCCGAAAACACAAACTCAGGCTTCTACAGGAAGCCCGAGAATCATTGAGAAACAGGCTTCTATAGGAAGCCCAAAAACAAAAACAAAGGCTTCTACAGGAAGCCCGAAGATCAGTGAGAAGCAGGCTTCTACAGGAAGCCCAAAAACAAAAACAAAGGCTTCTACAGGAAGCCCGAAAATCGTTGGAGAACAGGCTTCTACAGGAAGCCCAAAAACGGAGACAAAGGCTTCTACAGGAAGCCCGAAAGTGCAAAAACAGGCTTCTACAGGAAGCCCGAAGACAGAGGCAAGGTCTTCTACAGGAAGCCCGAAATTGGAAAAAGGGGCTTCTACAAGAAGCCCGAAAGTCATTGAGAAACAGCCTCCTACAGAAAGTCTGAAGACAGAGAGAGGGCCTTCTACAGGAAGCCCAAAAGCGGGAAAGAAAGAATCTTCTACAGGAGGCCCGGAAGTGGGCAAAGCAGGGTCTTCCACAGGAAGCCCGAAATCTGAAAAGGAGGGGTCCTCTACAAGGAGCTTTGAGAGAGCAAAACGCAAGAAAGAGAAGGCTGGCATTCTCGAAAAGGAGGCAGCAGCGGCGCTGGTTGCCCTCAGTACACCTCCAAAACCGAAGGAGAAAAGGGAGAGGGAGACCCCTCTACCATCTGAAGCCAGGAGAAGCAAGAGGATGACCACGGGCAAGCCACAGCCTCCACCCAGCAGCCAAACCATTTCAGGGGATGTCCCTACTTCACCCAGTGCCAGAACCCCCTCTAAGACATCAGCCACCCCCGAAAAGGGGAGCCCAAAGATAACTTCCTGGACACGAAAAATAGGCCAGTCGCCTTCCGAAGCCCGACTCAAGGAAATAGGAAAGGGGGAAGAAGCATCACCTTCATCACCACCAGAGGCAGCGAAGGCAGGGCCGCCAAAAACGGGAAAGGAAGAAGCGCCACCCTCGGCAGAAAAGGCAGAACCACCAAAAACAGGGAAGGAAAAGCATGCTCCGGGCTCTAGTTCTCGGCCAAAGACGAGGAGCCAGGGCAAAGTTGCTCAAGGATGAGCAAATAGTTTAGCTGGGGGGTGATGATGAGCCCCAATTTTTGGTACAATTTGGGCTCATTTGGCCTACTTGCTCTGCTCAAACCATTCATTTTTTATTGCTTATGCATTCATTTCTTGGTTTATTCGTGTTGTTTGTAGGAAGAAGGGTAGACATTCTATCTACGTGACTAATGCATGATGCTTTCAGGTTTTTGGCATTAAAAGGGAGAAAAGACAACGAGAAAGGAGACAAGGAGACAATGAGGTGGCACTGCTGGTTTTTAGGAGAGGATGTCCACGGTCTTGGGGACCTTCCTCGTGATTCCCACCATAGCTCCGAGCTCCAATCCATCTCCCCACCGAGCTTAGAAGCAGCCAGCTGTTCTACAGGAACAACAGTTATAACTGTTCTACAGGAACAGTAGTTATGACTGTCCTACAGGATCAGCAGTTAAACTTCAGTTGGACAGCCGAGCTCCTAAAATCAAGGACACCTGTTGGATGATTGTTTTTGCATAAATACTGAGGCCGTAGCCTTGGATAGAAGCTTTTTTGAACCTTGGTATTATTCTTGTAATTTGGAAGTACGATCTACAGCTCGGTTTTGTAAGCCATTTTGGCATGTCATCAGACTTTCGTTTATGAATAAAGGCAGTCAGATTTTGGTCTCATTCTGAGTTTCTAAGGGAGCTATAGCTCTCAGGTTAGGGCCCAATCTGAGAGAAATAGATCTCCTCGGTGTTGTAATGTGTTTGCCTTTCGTTCCAGCACTTTGAATTTGTTTACTCTCACATGCAATTCGAATTTACAGTTTGTTAATTTAGTCTTTTTCATGAGCTTAGATAGGATTAGTTTATGGTGATTTGCTTTCAGTTGCTTAAGTTCGATAGGAGGATAGTTATAAATCATTGGAGCTCCAGCAAAAGGGTTATAAAGGTTCACTGCCATCTCTCTTAGGGATTGGGGTGCAGTCCATGACCAACCACCAAAAAGAAACGCAGTTCTTCTCATTTCCATGCAAGCTGCAACATAAACATTTTCATTGAAGATCCATCCATGCATTTTTGACATTGAACCATACTTCTACATTTCACTTCCACGCATAAGTTTCATTTCTTGTTTTCCATTTCTGTTCATAGGTTTCATGGCACAGTTATCATAGGTTAATGAATTTCTCGTTTTGATGCATAAGTCATTTGTTTCATTTACGCTGCTCCTTATCAATCCACTTCCTTCTTCTTCTTCTTGATCTATCCTCAAGTCCTATTCAGCCTCGGTCCGACTCATTTACCCTTCAACTCATCCATTATTCACTTAGCTCCATTTACTTCAACTTTCGTTGATCCCATCCTTCCAACCATCAAACCACTGCATACACTCTTCCTCCATCTGATTCCTCTGCTCCTGAGCCATCACCAGCTCCATCTCCATCTCACCTATCCTTCCACACCACTCCAACACTTCACCATCTTCCAAAACCTCCACGGCCAATCATCCTGTAGAACTGCACAGACTTCCTGTAGAAACCCCTGAGTTTCCTGTAGGATCCCCTGCAAACTTCCTGTAGAAGCCTGCAAACTCGGTTGCTGAGCATCCGAACGTGGTAGACTTCTGTGGACTGATGCTAGAGACCCTCTGGGACCTCCCTTAGCCATCCTGACCTTGCCCATGCTTTCCTTCCATTCCAACCGCTCTTGCACAACCAAACCCTAATTAAAAGCGTCATCACAATAAATCCAACCACTTAATGAAAAAGTACAAAAACATGATTTTTCAGATGCAAGTAGCTTAGATGCATGTATTTCAGTTCACTGCAAGTAATGGCATTATTGGTAGTTGTTTCATTCACAGTTTTGCATAGTTAGGGTCTAGCTAGTCAAATTAGGGTTTCCTAGGGTTTCCATGCTTTCTTGGTTTTCAGTTTCCTTCTGCAATTAGACTAGTCTCCTTTGAGTTAGCTTTCGTCCATCATTGATAAAGCTTCTTCTGTGAGCCTATAGAAGTTGGCTTGAGCCCTAGCGGACTTGTGCCAGCTGACCAAGTGACAGCTACGACAAGAGCTAGTACTTGTGCATACAGCACCGTCGCTTCCAAGTTTGTACGAACTACCGGGTTGATAAAATTAAGAGACAGGAAGCTCCAGGAGTTGTAGCATTATTGCTACAATATTGGAGCCCACCAGCCTCTTATAGGACCCAACACATTTACATAGCTGAACAGAGACAGTAAGTACCCAAAAACTAATTAGAGACAAATTTGCATCCGACTTAGAACAGAACAAGATACAATACGGAAACCTGTTACGGGCTTGAGTTAAGAAATTGAACAGAGTAGTATGCCTGTGGCCAAAACTGCCTGTAGCAGAGAGCCGGAGGTGATCAGTCATCATCAGTGGTATAAGGTTCCTCAACTACTCGGCAGCCATATTGTAGCGAGTCCTCTGAATCAGAATGCTGAGCCGCCACGCCTGTTGGTTCTCTCGGCACTGGTTCGGTAGGACTTGCAGAAACAGTTTGGTTCGCCAGTGCGGAGCTGCATAAAATCGGTTGCTGACTGTCCGTTGGAGTTGCCATTCTTTGGACGGCTGACGTTTCCGGAGGAGCATCATCCTGGTCTCTGGAATCTTCGCATTGCTCAATTGTGACTGAAATGATAAAGGTTGCGTGAGCGAGAGTGCAGGGGATTCGAAATCGTACTGTGGGGTGAGCCTCATGCTCACAATTGTTTCCGCTCCCGCGCCCTCGACTTCTGCCACGACCAGATCTTGTGGCCGGAGGACTACTGCACCCAGAATCAATCATCTCCATGAAGGAACGCGTCGGAGAGGTGGTCTGCTGCGAGATGGTGAGTCCCCTTGAGCCTCCTTGCCAACTTAACATCTGTTGCCTTTCACGTTGCATGGCACCGCCCCAAGGTTGTGCTACAGAGCCAGGAAAGGAGTTTAACACTGCCTCGCTGAGAGAGAGGCTTTGAGACTGTAACAGCGGAAATGAACATTGAAGCACCGAGCAAGCAACAGATATGGTTCACCTTGGCACAATAACCCGGGAAGCTGGTGGAAGAGTTAATGTTTCTCATTAAGAGCCCTGTGCGAGCCCAGCTTGCTGTCTTTGTACAGCTCCTCGTGACAGGCACGTTCGGACAGGTGCCCATGGGCCTGACCACGTGCCTGCCTTTCTTGTTGTCATACACCCGCATCCGGGGGGGTAAAGAATAAAATATTAAAATAACTATTGTGATATATAGATATATATATATATATATATATATATATATATATATATATATATATATATATATATATATATATATATATATATATATATATATATATATGTTATGATAATTGAATATGACAAAGATAAAATAAATATATATATACATTACCTTCATGAGGGCTTGTTGTCCCTTGGTGATTTATCCATCACATGTGTAATTGTCATTGTACATCCTCAAAAGATCTACTTACCTCATCGAGTTCCTATCGCAATACCACTTGACCTCTCTTGATGCTTAATGTTTTATCATTATTATATATAGTTTATTTCCTTTTTTCTAAAAGTTAAACAATCATTATTCTTGAAAATTCTCCTAGTTTATCACTTATAATTTCTCACCAATTACAAGTATTCACAAATTCCAATCTTAACGCTTTAAAATTTTGTAGGTCATCACATTTACCCTTACCAATCATTTTGTTCAAGTCACTCATCAACATCCTTAAGAGAACTTTCCACTTGAGATAGACCCCATAATTTAGCCCTAGACATTATTACATTTTCTCAGTTCCCTTCACTCTTTAATGTTATACACCTTAAGAATGGTATGGACTTTAATTAGCTACTCCAATATTAAAATTCATATTGTTGTTATTCACATTAGCACTGTGCTCAACTATCACTAATGTTGGACTTACCATGAAAATCGTGCTTTTTCCCAGTTTCTTATTGCAAAATATTCCCAATTTCTATTTTTAGCTTCTTTATTCCCATCCGACAACATTTGTGGATTATGTAATCAAATGTTACCCTAATTCCTAACCCTCCTTTAAATCAACTTCATAATTAACTACAAAATCTTTCATTATATTCTAGGATTGTTTATTAATTCTTGTTGATTTCTTATACTTTTTGTGAAACTTCCACTCATTCCCTTGAAGTGTTTTTCTATAACTCTTTCACTATTCACCGTCATCATTCCAATTTGGTCATGGTTAGGAGGATTGCAGTATCATCACTATAAAATTGGCAAGTTCACCATTTTCCCTTCTTGCATAAGATAACTTTATTCAATATTGCCACCAACTTTAGGGATCAACTTGGAACTTTCCTTTCATTCTTAAAGCCCTTGACAATATACTACTTTTCTTTTTCCATCTACTCATGTGGAATTGCACTTCTATTTTCTTAATTTATTCACGTATAAGTTCCCCACATCTTGTATAAATAGTTAATACCATTTTTACTTTTTTAAGTTGCATAGGCTAGATAAATGAGTTAAGTGATCGTACAATATTTCACATCTAATGACCTTGCATTAATGTCCATAATTAGCCCTATATTACCCTTATTTCCCTTTTCAAGAGGTTACATTCTCAAAGCAAAACAACAGAACAACTCAATAACCTCAAATTTACTACAAAGCTTGCATAACCTTAACTATTCATGCAATCACTAATATATATATCCATGCATTTTTTCTATATTAAATGACAAGCTATGCTTTTAACTAAAAAAATTCAAATATAAAAATAAATTTATAATCTTATTATATACAACTCAAAGTCTACTTTTTTACATACTAATAATATATTAAAATATTCTTTTAAACAATCAAACTTACCTTTTACTATCCTAACTTTATCACACCAACTTTTATAAATTTATTAAATTCACACACTTTACTACACCACTATTATAATTTATTATATCATAAATTAAATTCACATATTTACATACATGAAATTTTTCCAACTCACCTTTTCAGTACAAGTTTGATACGCTAAAATGTGTAGTCCACGCCAAAGTATAATTGGACCCTTTGGAAATCACTTTTAAAAAAGAAAAAATTACTAATATCCCTTCTGAAACCATTTTCAGGTTGCACTTCTTTGAGTTTTTTCTAAGTCCGAGTTTTGTCCCTTTTTTTATTAATTTTTTTCAAGGGCGTTATTTATTTAGGTTATCATTCGCAAATTGTACTTTCACGCTAACTAGTAGAGTTAAGATCCAATTGCCATTATTCAAACTACTAGAAATTAGTTCAAAAGAAATTTTTTAGATAGTGATGTTAAATTGAAATTGGTTCAAAAAATATTTTGAGAAAAATTAAAAAAAATTCTTAATTTAGAAAACAGATTTCTAAAATTCCTATTTAATCTAATTCTTTAAAATTCCACAACAAAGTTAAATAAACATCTCAATTTCCAAAAAAATATTTCTTTAAAATTATTATTTAATCTATTTCTATAATCCTCCCAAAATATTTTTCTAAAATTTTTATTTAATTTAATTTTACATTTGAAACTCATTAAAATATTATTTGAAATATAAAATTAGGTCATTGTTAAAAATGTTGACCATTAAAACATACTTAAGAATATGCCACTTATCTTTATGCTAACTTTTGAGACACATACAACTTCATACATCAAAAAGGTGATCTCTAAATTGAATACTTTCTACCCACATGATTTTATCCAGGTGTATTTATGCCCAAACAATTTTATACATAATTAGATGTGTATTTGTGGTTTCCTTTCCTTATTGTGAAAAGATATATTAAATAGTACAAAATTCATGTCTTATATTATATCCACGACGGGGTTGATTCACTTTCATTCCATTTTAATTAACCACAACCAGAACATAATTCAACCTAACCATTTACTTACCTCCACGTACACTTTTAGGAGTGTAGTTGAAAGTGTCCAACTATGAAAACAAATTGAATAACCTATGGTTTAGGATGGTTAAGCCCATGTACATGCTATATTTAACAAAACATTCCATTAATCATCATCATAAGGGAACTCATGAAGATAGGTTCTCTAGTGACTCAGGAATGTGCTTCATCTAAACCAACTCTTGGTGGAGAATTAACCCAAAATATTTAAACAAGGGATCTAATACATGGTCAAAATATTTTGACCCTGAACCAAAACTGTAGTCTATGTAGGGTAGGGACCAATAATACAAGCTATTTTGTATGATTTATTATTTATTTTAAGTTTAAAAATACTTAATTTAATATAATAACTACAATGCCAACTTAGATCCGTCTAAAATTGGATATTTCATGCGCCGAGAGGGATCAAATACCTCGACGTGCAAACCTTTCCTCTCAAGTTCTACACTCCAAAAACAAGGTTTGCACCTCAAGGTATTTGATCGCTCTTGATGCATGATAGATCCACTGTTAAATTGATCTAAGCTGATTCCAATTGATGGAAACAATGCCACATTTTTAGATTATCATTATTATGTATATGTTTGAGATAAAATTCAAAATTCACTTTATTTTTATTTGCTTTGCATGACCATATCATTCTCTTCTTTAATTTAGTCTGTGTTGCTTGCCTTGAATGATTTGTGATGGGTCCCATAAATAGGTATATTTCCAAGTTCATTATGTTATCTTCCAACCCTTAAGATTATCCTTTTATCATATTTATTCACATTTTTAGCCATAATATGCTTAGTAAGAAGAGTAAGAGGTGTTTGTCATAGTATGTGGCCTAATGTGATTAAATTGCAGGAAAAAGAAGCGTTTTTTAGGCATTTACTATGCAGGGGCTTGATGGAGACAACCATGAGAGAATATAGGGGGGATTGTCCACCTCTTTAACTCTCTAACTCGGCTTGAGATCATAGGATCCTCACTCACAATCTTGAATTCACTGACAATCGAGTAACTCAAAGTACATGTGAAGCTCAAGGAGGACTATATCAACAATTTTTGAACTCTTGGAGGGAACCAATCCTATTTTCATGGGAGCTGCCATCAACTACCTTTTTGTATAAATAAACAGCTGAAAGGCTCATCAGGATTCATATTTTTTATTCAGTTAAGAGTAGCTATTGAGCCTGTTGCTTGATATTGTTATTCTTAACTTTCATATGATGTATAAGACTACTATTTTCTGCCAATGAGAAGTTTGTCATTGATTTGCATCTGAGCTAGTTTTAGAGGGATGAAACCCTTGGGTTTGGGCACAAACTAGAAGCTTTAGTCCCTCTTCTGTATTTCTTTCTTGTTCTTATCTCAAAGAGTTTCATGTCTTTCTCTTGTTACAGTAGATGTTAATTTATAAAAACTCGTGATTACAGGTTTACCTATCACCTTTCATGTGGGAAAAGTGATTGGAAATATTTACAATATTAGTCCAAACATATGTGTTTATGATATGGATGTTAGTAGTAGTCCCTTTGCATGTTTTCTTAAACTTGGGTGTTAGTTAAATGATCAAATAGTGTTGTGGAATATAATAGATTTTTGTCAAATTCAACACATCTTTTCCATGATAAGTTTATCTCACTGTATTATTGGTAATTTGATGCATGCATTTGGTTGGTTGTAGGGTTGTGTTGATCTGCAATGGTGGGCACATCTCTCCATCTCCACCTAGACCTTTCCATATTCTCTCTCTCTACCTCACATTGATCCCAAACTCTATTTCTATTGTCATTCTGTTAAGGAAATTAGAAGACATTGTGAGCATCAACCTTAGTGCATCCGAGAGGTCATAGGCTTGGCTAGGGGGCTTCCTTAAACTTCATTCACTTCCTCCTTAATTCATCCATCTTACCCTACCCACAAGAAAGCATTTATTCCCTCAAAAGGCTCTTGAAACTTCTCTTGTAGCAAAACAGGCCATGTTGTAGCAATACAGGACCTCATGTAACAGGCATGTAGCACTGTTTTCCTCAACTTGTTTCACTCCACACTTTGACCTTAGACTAGTTAGGATGAATAATGACCCCAAACTTGTGATTTTATGATTAATAGAAACTCTTAGACCTCTCCAACTGCCTCTTTCCTCACTGCAAAATAGAGTTAGAATTATTTTTTTCATAAGCATATTAAAAGTTAGATTCTTTAATTTCATGCAAATGTAGAGTAGATCAGTGATACATGCAAGTAGATTATTGATTTGATTAAATGTGCAAAGTAGAGTAGTTTTACCTCTGCAAGTAGACTAGCCCCTTTCTCTTTCATGCAGTGTCGATTAGCAATTACATTTGAATGAGTGGCATTTTCACTTTCATAGTTAGAATTGGGTTCCATTTTTCTTTCAAAAGAAGTTTTCACTATAATTAGTTAAAGGAATGGTCTTTGAACATCTTGATCTAGTTTAATGATTGAGGGTGACATGAGTAGAACCTAACCTACTGTGCATATAGCACTATCACCTCAAATTCTATACGAACCCTAGGTTGATAATTTTAGTTGAGGAGCCCTTGGGAGTTGCAACACTATTGGTGCAATACCAAGGCTCGCCACTTTTTGGCGTTGTTGCCGGGGAGGTATATAAGTAGGTTTTTTTAATGCTTAAGCATTGTTTTTTTTTGTTTTGCATCAGTCTTATTGCTTTAAAAAAGTGAAAAAAAAACGTGTTCTTTCATGCCTCGTAGGAGTAAGGATAACCGAGGAAAATTCTTACCAAAAACCCTCACACCCTCAAGCAGCCAACCCTCACTCTTAATAGGTGGTTTGAACTACCATCTCTGACTACAGGGGAGTTAGAAGACCCTCTAAGTGAGCCAACTAAAACTTTTGAAGAGTCTATTAGAGAAGAAGAACCTATCTCACCTACTCACTATGGCTGAAAACTAGAACAATGTGCTTTTCCCTATCAGAGAAGCCAATGGAGAGCCTAGAAAGAAAAATATAAGCCTTGCGTCCATTCCACATTTTCATGGCCTAACCTCTGAAGATCCTGATACCTTCATGTTTGAATTTGTTGTTGTCTATAGGACCTATGACTATGCCTTTGATGAGAAAAAGATGAAGTTGTTTCCTTCTACCCTCAAAGATGCAACCTTGCGCATGTTTATGACTCTACCTATAGGAAGCATCACTATCTAAGCCCAAATGATGCAAACCTTCAATGACAAATACCAGGATTACTATAGGTCCAACTAAACAAAGGACGAAATGTTTAGGATGACCCTTAGACCTGATGAATCTTTAAAGGACTATGAGGAAAGATTTGAACTCAATTATAGGAGGGCCAATTGTACCCTTGATCCCAAGTCACTCAAGCTAGATCTTCTTCGAGGGATCAGGGGAGATGTAATGAAGACCCTCAACATGATATCTGGAGAAGATATCTATGAATTTCCTTATGATGACACCAAAATTTTATTCAAGGATCACTCTAGGGATGCTAGGAAAAAGGGTAGGTCTAGCCAAAACTTGGTCAGTTCCTCTCCCTCCACAACATCCATTAAGCATGAGATAGGAAACATGTTGGAGGATTTCAAGAGTGAAATGTTCCGTACATTTTCCTTGCAAATGATATTATGCAAATCAAAAGAAAGCAAGAGGAATCGGAAATGGAATTAACTATTTTCTTCCTTAGATGTACTAAAAGACATCCTAGGATTGAATGACCACTGAATGTCATAGAAGTCTTCCTAGTCTGTAAGGAGAATCATGGAATAGAAAAATGTCCCTCTCTACTTAGCCTAAAGGATATATACGAGGGAGGAGTAGAGAGTGGGTCAGAACAACTATGCTTTGTTAACCAAATGAGACCCCCATGACCTCAGCCATATCAACAAGGCATGCGAGGTGCACATTATCCTCACTGCAATCCAAATCACAATGAATCTTTCTAGCCTTGGTACCCTTCCACTCATCCACCATGGTCCACACCTCCTCCTTGGTCTTATACTCCTAAATATCCTCCTCATCCTATCAACCCTCCTTTTCAACCATATCCACCCAATCTTCCCAATAGGGAAACCCCTCACAAGGGTGGAGGCCTCAGACAAATTAGCCTCCTTCTTTACTACCTCCACCCCAACCTCAACCATAGCTAGCTCATCATACCCCACCTAAGCAACCTAAAATTCTTGCTCAACCCAATATGAACCTGAACAATAAGCAGGCATAACAAGTCTATATTGGGGAAACATCTTATCACGCTTATGTTGTGGAAATCCAAGAGATCAAACTTCGGTCTAGGAGGGTGCTCCAAGAAAATAACCCATCTTCTCCACCTGAAGATCTTGAAAAAGAGAAGTACGAGAGTGTCCCTTAAGTCAATGCACCCCCCTATCCTAAAAGGTTGGTCCACCATAATCATCACACCCGAAAAGAGGTTGAACTTCTAGGAGAATTGAAGAATTTGTGTGTTAAGACACCCCTTCTCCAATCCATTAAAGATGCTCCCATCTACAACAAGCTTATTAAAAAAAAAAATTTCAAAAGGTATGGGAGAAGAAGAAGATATACCCCCACCACAAATGTTGTTGGATAACTATCTAATCTAATGCTTGGGAGGGTGATCTCCCCAAAATACCTAGACCTTGGTAGCCCTATAGTGGATGTACACATTGATAACATTATGGTCCCTAATACCTTGATTTATCTTGAGGCTGAAATCAATATAATGACTAGGTAAACCATGCTGAAGCTCAATCTTCAAGGGGCTTTGAGAAATACCACCAAAGTGCTGCAACTTGCAGGTAGATCCACAGTAGCTACTAAGGGAATTATTGAGGATGTCATGGTCTCCATTGACTCATGGGAGTACCTTATTTATTTCCTAGTCCTTCAGCCCAAAACCAAGTTTAATTGATATCCCCTCATCTTAAGAATACCTTGGTTGTCCACTCCTAATGCCTACATTAGTTGTAGGGCTGGGAACATGACTATAAAAAACGGACATTTATCCAAACACCTTGTGTTGTATCCTCCTGCTCAACCTTGTATTGAACATGATTTACCCATATGGTTAGAGGATAAGGAAGAGGATGAATTGTATCACATAACCCCCCTACCCAGTCTGCACCCTAGATATTTTTATAGGATGGGGACAACTCGATGAATATGACTTTATTAACCATATCCTTTGATTCAAATCAACCTCCCACTCCCATACTAGTTGATGAACTACTAAAGGAATATGAGAGCATTCCTTGGACTAAATTTTGCTTTGTTGACTCTAGTTTAGGAAATGTCAAGATTGTATAGGTTGGCCCATCCAGAACTTTAAAGATCAGCCATTCTCTCTCATCCAAATAGGAAGAAAAATTGTGCAATGTATTGAGGCAACACCTCGATGCTTTTTCTTGGGATTACAAGGAAATGAAAGATGTGCATCCCTCAGTTTGTACTCATCATATTTACATCAAAGAGGGATACAAGTTTGTGCGCCAACCCCAGAGAAGGATGAACCCAACTCTTAAGGACATTGTGAAAGAAAAATTACAAAAACTACTAGATGCAGGGTTTATATACCCCATTTTAGATAGTGAGTGGGTGTCACCTCGTGTTCTAGTTACCAAGAAGAACGAGAAGTGGAAAATCTATGTTCATTACTAGGAACTTAAAAATGCTACAAAAAAGGACCATTTTCCTTTTCCCTTCATTGAGCAAGTCCTAGATGGTCTTACACGAAAAAAAATTCTTCTCCTTCCTAGATGGATTTAGTGGATACAACTAGATTCATATCAGCCCTGAAGACCAAGACAAGACCACATTTACATGTCCTTGGGATACTTTTGCTTATAGAGTTCTTCCATTCGGTCTGTGCAATGCTTCTGCTACTTTCCAGAGGACTACCCTAAGTATCTTTGTTGAACTTGTTCACGACTCTGTTGAAATATACATGGATGATTTCACTCCTTATGAATGTGACTTTCATGAACCTCTCTCCAATATATGCAAAGTATTGAAGAAATGTATTGAAATTAATCGCTCATTGAGCCTTGAGAAATGTGAGTTTTTATGAATACATGGACTTTCCTTGGCCATTATATATCCAAGGAAGGGATACATGTTGACCCAAACATGATTTCCATCATCAAAAGGGTCCCTATCCCTCAGAAATAAAGAGATGTCAGGAGTTTCCTTGGATTAGCTGGGTATTATAGGAGGTTCATTAAATATTTTAGCAAACTGGATTCACCCTGGTTTGGAATGTTGGTTAAAGATTCAAATTTTTGTTGGACAACTAACTATCAAGAAGATTTTGAGTACTAAAAGAAAAGTTGACCATTGCACCCATCCTTATCGGTCCCAATTGGGCATTACCTTTCCAGATACACACAATGCCTCAGATAAAGCTGTAGGGCATGCCTTAGGACAAGTAGAAGAAAAATTACTTATGCTATCTATTTCATCAACAAGAAAAGTTCCAATACCGAGTTGAATTATATTGTCACTGAAAAATAACTCTTTGTTGTGGTGCATTATTTGAACAAGTTTAGGCATTATATCACTAGTTATCAAACTTTGGTTCACATTGATCATGCAACCATTCAATATTTAATAAATAAACCCGATGTGAATGCTAAGATAATTAGATGGCTATTATTATTCGCGGGGGCTTCACTGGGGGAGAAATACCATATCACGTGCATTTATATTGCGGGATATTTATTGAGGAAAAATGGCATAATATATTGGGGGATATATAGGGGTAAAGGGTTTTTATATTGGTAGGTATAAAAAATGGAGCTCAAAGTTAATGAAAAAATATAAAGGGGTATAAACAATGTTAATGAAAAAATGCATACCTACAATATCTAGTGAAAGTAGGGGTTTTTTTAATTAGGAAGGTGTATTTGGTTCATATTGGTAGGGGGTTAAATAATGTGATTTTTAGAGGTATTTTCCAATATGTAGTCAAATTAAGGGTATTGTTTAATATCCATGAACACCCGTCATATGTTAGAGGTTCATTGAGTGAATCCCCCTTGTTATTATTGCAGCAATTTGATTTGACTATTATTGATCAACCAGGGAAAGAGAATATGGTTGCAGATTTCTTATCGAGACTAACCTTGCTTGCAAGAAAGGAAGAAATGATAGATGATCAGCTCCTATATGAACATCTCTTTTCCATCTCAGTGCTTTATCCTTGGTTTGTTGATATAACCAATTATTTGGTTGCTCGGAGGTTCCCTCCTAACTTATCCTCCAAGGAGAAGAGTAAGATTGTCAGGAAGAGTGCCCCATTCATTTGGATTGGGGGAAATATTTTCAAATTTGAGCCAAATAAGGTCTTGAGAAGCTGTGTGAGGGAAGAAGAGATGTTTGACATACTCTAAGCATGCCATGATGGACCCTGTGGGGGCCACTTTGATTCTAAGAGGACAATTTTCAAAGTTATACAATCAGGTTCTTATTGGCCCATTTTACATGAGGATGCAAGGAGGTACACCACTAGGTTTGATCAGTGTCAAAGGATGGGTAAGCCAACACCCAAGGATGAAATACCCTTACAACCTCAAGTGACTCTAGAGCCATTTGAAAAATGGGGCATGGATTTCATTGGACCTATTGATACCAGATTAGGACGTAAAATGTATATCATTGTATGCACTGATTACTTGACCAAATCGGCTGAAACAAAAGCAGTGAAGGTAGCAACTAAGTAGAAGGTGGCTGAATTCCTGAGGAAGAACATCTTCTACAAATTTGGTTTTCCAAGGGAATTAGTCATTGATCAAGGAGTACAATTTACATCAAGTTTGATTGAATATCTCATGAAGTAGCACCACATCAAGCATAGGACATCTAATTCCTATCACCCTCAAGAAAATGAGTAGGTGGAAGTCACAAACATATCATTGGAGAGAAATCTTACCAAGGTTGTTAGCAGCAGCAGAAATGATTGGGCAGACAGGCTTGTGGAAGCCACCTGAGCCTACAACACCACTTGGAAGAGCACTAATGGATTCACCCCATTTGAGATGGTCTATGGGAAGAAGGCCCTATTGTCTATTGAATTTGAGTACAACACCCTGAGGATAGCAGTTCAATTAGACTTGGATCCCACTACAGCAAAACAGGAAAGGTTTCTACAACTAAATGGTCTTCATGAATTCAGAATGAAAGCTCTCCTACACACTGAGGTAATCTAGCTACAAAGGAATATTTGACATGATAAGCACATCAGAGAAAGGAATTTTCAAGAAGTAGATTGGGCCATACTGTAAGATTCCAGATTCAAGGATTTCAAAGGGAAGTTAATGATAAGATGGATGGGTCCCTATCTAGTAGAGAAGTGTCATGGGAATGGTTTTGTCCAAATCAGAGCAATTGATGAGGAAGGGATTCCATTACTTGTCAATGGTCATAGATTGAAGTTGTATAAGAAACCTTCATCCAAGGAAGAGTTTATCAGTTCAGTCAGCTAAGAGTTAAATGTGTTTGGGAGGCTCATAGCCCTCAGTCCACCAAAGTTCTAAAAGGAAAAAAGAAAAATAATAAGAGGTCCTAGATGAAAACCACCACGAGGCATTTAGGGTCATCTCCTAAGTTGAAAACCTCTTTGAGGCAACCCAAAAGAAAAAAAAAAAAAAAAAAAAGAGAAAAAAAAAGATCCCCAGGTGAAAACCTCCTCTAAGGCGCCTAGATCAGGCTTGCATGTTGAAAACCTCTGCAGACGTAGCCTGCTTGTCTTAAAAAAAATGAATGAAAGAAAAAGAAGAAAAAAGGAGAAAAGGAAATATGGGGAAGGAGTTCTTACACCACCTCTGCTAACATTTTTTCTTTGCAGGACTCGAAACAGTTCACATAATCATGGTTGCAAGGTAGAATATATAGGTGTATTCATCCATTCTTCCATCTATACATTTCATTTCCACACTCTCCACTGACATACCTACCTCTCTCCATCATCCAGTCAATAAAAGAATCAAAATTTTCCTCCTCGATGTAATGCTACAAGAGGAGCCTGCAATGTTATAGGAGAAGCCCCAAATGCTACACAAGGGACATCCAATGTGAAAAAGAGGCCAAAGGGTCATATTTTCGTTAGGTAATGTTGAAGGGGGTCTACCACTGTCCATTTCATGACCCATCCACTCCATTTAGTCAATGTTAGTTCTAATTTCCTCTCTGGCGTGCATCTAAAAATCACAGAGAAACCTTTGTTTTCCATTCTTCCACCACCTACACCACTTCCTCATGATCCTAATCCTATCCTCATACCTTTCATCACTTTCTCTCCATCTAACGTGAAAAATGAAGTCTTGAAAAGGGGATTAAATGCCTATTACAAGAAGAAGACTCCTCCTGCAGCGACCTGTACAATCACCACAAAACTCCATAAAAATCTTTTTCTACACCCACAAAAAGCATTACGGAGCCATTTCTGAATAGGGAAGAGGCACATCATCCTTAGGAAGTAGTGCATCCACTCCATCAACAACAACTTGGACATAGGGAAGGCACCTACACACAACGAAGTTATCAGTCAAAAGATCATCAAGTTATGAAGACCTGAACAGAAACAAGCAAAGGAAATCAACTCCCTCAAGATCACGATGTTATGAGACCCATCTCTAGCATGCAACTATCCCCAATAATTCGATCCACAGGTAGGCTCTGGTATGACAACCCTCACCTCTGCCCTATGCATATAATGCTAAAATGTGATAATAGTCAATAAATGTATTTTAATGGGCTGGGGGTGACTAGTGAACTTCGCCACCTTCGACTAGTAAACTAAAAGTTCACTTCAATTACACATGCATGTGGAATATTCAACTCAAGTGAGGTGGTGATTACAGGGAGTGAGGTTATAATCATGAGGAGAAGGGAAATGATTGCAAGGAGTGTGCTGAAAAATGTGCAACAAGAAATGTTAAATTTAGAATGTGCTAAAAATAGACCTGCTAAAAATAACATGTCTAAAAATAAAAGTTTGGCCAATGAGGTCATTGGCCACATTGGGTGAGAGGTGAAACTACTAAAAATAGAAAGTTCTAAAAATAGCATTTCTAGGTCCCTTCCTATTTATAGCAGTCCCTAGTCTATCTATAGGAAGTAAAATTAATTTTGGTCTTAACAGCAGTTGGAAATATTAATTAATTAATTCAGTTGAGTTAATTAGTTAAGGAAATTCGAATTTTAAGTCTTTGTGAGCATGCACATGAGTTGTCCCACTGATTGAGGAATTTATCCTTAATTTCCTCCACTGATTGAGGGAATAAGTATGAGTTCTATAATGAGAGAATCAGTCGACTTAGTTCTAACTAGTGAAGTCCAATTAGATTATTTTAACAAGTTGTTAAAATAATAAACTATAGTTTGTTAATGCTTGCATGCATGTGACAACTATTATTTTAGATAACTGAGGATTAACTCATGCATAATTGTTGCATGTCAGTTCTGTCAGAGACCCAGTTGAGATCAGATGTGGGACAGTGTACTATCAGATGCTTGGTTATTTTTAGTAAGTATTCCTTGCATGGATAAGGATCTATCATAGGAGATTGGAGGACTTGTGGCCTATATATTGAGGCCTAGGTAGTCCATGATTTTCATCTTCTTATTGAAGATCATCAGAGTACAGAGAGAGCAGGATAGCTATTGAGCTGATTCTTTTTGTATGTTGAAGAGGATTTCCACTTGATTGATAATACAGAGTTGGGGTTTTATGTTGGTGCTTTCCCCAATGATATATTCTGTGTTATGTGTGATTGATTTCTCTTGATCAGTTATGCATGTTTCTACTTGATGTTGCTCATGAATTCGATTGCTTCCACTTAATGTTTTGTAGAATTAGAATAAGTATTATGCTTTAGGACATTGCATATATCGGTTTGTTCTATAGGTGAAATTTCTACTGAGTGGGGAAAACAGTTCAAAAAAAGGAATTTCGTGTATGAGCCATGCCACGTAAGTGCCACAAGGTTTTACCACAAAATGGAATATTAAGTACTAGGCTCGACTCCATTTGCACACTTTCTCATTTCTAAAACAAACTAGTTAGAGGAAGGAGCTAGTGCTATCATACTTCCTAGGGAACCACTGAGCTACTTCGAATTGTGGTTGCAGGTGCTACAGGAGATTCTGAACTGTTACAGAAGGGAATTAAAGGTTGAAAGCGAGCCAAAGTGACCCAAAACTATCCTCAAACCATCATGCACATGACAAAACTATTTTGAAAAGGAGTAAGTGATCCTTTCCCTCTCTAATTTCTATACCTCTTCCTAGGAAATTATGCTTGAAGTTAGTGCCTTGTAGCAAAGAATTATACAGTAATTCTCTTTTCTAAATTGTTGTGTAAATGCAAGATAGGGACAAAAAAAGAATTTGCTCTGATATAAATTCTAGCATCCTATTCCCTCACTGATAAAAAATAAGTTTAATATTGTTTATACCACTAGGATTGATTTAAGGAAACGTTGAAATTTACACCTAAGTAACACCAAGAAGGAGCAGTAGAATAAAATGGGCGGGGGGCGGGATTCAATAGAAGATAACCCATAGACACAAAGATAATTCATCAACATCTTCTTGTGGTAGAAATTTTATAGAGACATGATTGGTTGAGTTTCTTTGAATTATTGAAGGGGTATGACGATGACATAACCTAGGAATTCGCCATGGAACTAAATCCTCAAGGAGAATATAGTTCCATTTTTGTTGTCAGAGGATTGGTCATCTCCTTAAGTCCTGAAACCATGATTAGAGTGACCACCTTACCCTTTGGGGTTTGATGGAGAAAGGAGGAGAAGGAAGTCAGTGTTACAACCAGGAAGAACTTTTTCATTCAGAGAGAGAAGCCCATAGAAGATAAGAATGGAGTAAGTAGAGAAAACCTACCTTACCCCTGGGATGAGGTGGCTTATCACATCCTCAAGTATATATCTTTTGATGGGAGATTGAGCATTGTATATGCCTATCATTTTATATTACTTTAGTTAAGGTTTAAAGCAGACTTACCAATCCCATAGAGACTAAGTGTTCCTCATTTCCTTCTACAATCAATCATTGAAATAAGCCAGAAGGTAAGGGAAGGAAAGCATCAATAGATCACCCAGCATGGCCTCATTAAGTTAATTGTGATGGATGCTCTAAGTCACTTAAGGAAGCCTGTGCTATGGATTGATTTTGTAGACATGTACAGGGAAATCTTCATTGGAACCCAAGTCATCACGCTTGGAGAAACTCCAACCTCTAGCACTGGAAGTAGGGGAGGAAAAAGAGAGGAAGAAGAGTTAGGAAAAACAGAGGAAGAAGAGGCAAGAGAAATAAAGGAATAAGAGGCAAGAGAAATAGAGGAAGGAGAAGTAAATCTTAAAGAGGAAGAAGCATAGCTTAAGGAAGAAGAAGGAGGGAAACAAGTAGAATAAAAATAAAGCCTTGAGGAGACTTCTAGGCCCCAAAGAAAAGAAAAGCAAGGACATCAAACAAGTCTCTCTCCAAGGAATACAAAATAAGAAATGGTTGCCACATTGGCCACATTAAGCACACCTATGAAGCCCAGGAGGAGGCAACCAAGGCAAGGTCCCATATATTTAAAAACAAGGAAGAGCACCAGGATTAGACAAGGGAAACCACAACCTCGTTCATAGGTCCCTATCGCTATTAATGAAATTTCACCAATTAAAAGGGAGAAGTGGGGTCGAGTGAAGGTAATATTGAGAATATTACCTTTCCTAAGGCCAAAACCAAGCCACCTGTGATACTTTTGAAGGCCCACCACTATGGAAGTCACCTTTGAAAGACTCAATACATAAACTACCATTGCACATGTAGAAAAAGAGGAGCTACAGGAGAAACAAGAGATGTTATAGGAGCATAAAGAGGAGTTATAGGAAGGAGCAACCACCTCAAGAAATGTTGAAAAAGGCCTCCAAGAGCCACAGGAGCCTGAGCCACAACCTAATATAGAATCCTACTACAAATTTTTTGAGGGAGGTAGGATTATACCCCAGAAGTTCGTCATCCCACTCTTCTTTGAATTAGAAAAGGAAAGAGGAAGGACACATATACGGATGCAGATTTCCAAATCCAAAAATGTAGAAGATGTTGGATTAATAGAGGAAAAGATCAATGAAATGGGCAAGGAATTAAGTGACCTAAAACTAAGGGAGTCAACCATGAGGGAGAAACTACAGGCAGAGAACACAAGACTAAAAAATAACTACAAGAGAAGGAAACACAACTTGCTACTATGGAAAGTCTATCTATGGAAGACATACAATACATGAAACCATCCAAATCTTATGTTGTTTTCCTCAAGGAGAAAACACTGCAATTCTAAATAAAGGCACTAACACATTATGGGTCTTTGCCTTTCCAAGATTATAGACAATTTTTTGAGTTTTGCAAAAAGGAAAGTATGGAGGATAGGGAAAAGTTAGCTAAGTTTTATATGCATAATCTCATTCTGACAAATCTGAATTTCTGAGACCCCAATTCAAGATTGGGAGACATGCAACTAATGGCATTGGCATATTGGTTGGCACATGAGGAGATAAGAGTTGAAGAAGCAAAAAAGGTGATGGAAAAGAAAGAAAAGGTGCCCTTATATATCATAGTAGAATTAGTGAGCCCCAAGGCTACCATCAACAATCACAATCTCATCTCCCTTGACCCTGAATTAACACCTAGGTACATGGAATCCTAAGAGAAATCAATCCTACATTTTGAGGACACTTTTAGGATGGTGGGGACATAAATTTTGCAGGCTTGCCAAAGAAGGTGGTAGGCCCTGCCTCATAGTCTACAAATCATTGAAAATCACTCCCCAGAAAGACTAAGGAATGCCTTGGAGAGAACACCACTATACAAAAGGATTATGCAAAGGCTAAAGATCAATTGGATAGGGCTCAAGCTCAGTCCCCCCTTACTGTTGGGGCTACAAGACGGAAGAAACCAAGCAGAAGAACAAAAGCTATAGACGGAAATAGAGGCAAATGTAGGTTTTTATCCATAGCAAGGCACACCTTCTGAGGTGCCTTGGGATGTTAGAGAAGCCACCAGGGCCATGAATGAGCTTCATATGGATGACTAAGTTGCTCAAAGGATGAGAAACACCTTCAATAGGGGGGTGATAATGGGTCCCATAAATAGGTATATTTTGAAGTTCATTATGCTATCCTCGAGCCCTTAGGATTATCCTTTTCTCATATTAATTCACCTTTTTAGTCATAATATGCTTAGCAAGAAGAGTAAAGAGTGTTTTTCATAGTATGTGGCTTAATGTGATCAATTTGTAGGAAAAGGAAGCATTTTTTAGGCATTTACTATGTAGGGGCTTGATGGCGACCAACAAGAGAGAATATAGTGGGGATTTTCCACCTCCTTAACTCTCGAACTCGGCTTGAGATCATAGGATCCTCACTACAAGTTCGAATTCAGTAACAGTTGAGTAACTCCAAGTACATGTGAAGCGCAAGAAGGGAACCACTCCTGTTTTCAAGGGAGCTTCCATCAACTACCTTTTTTTATAACAAAACTAGCTGAAAGGTTCGTTAGGACTCAAATTTTTGATATAGCTAAGAGTAGCTACTGAGCCTAGTGCTTAATATCATTATTCTTAACTTTCATGTGATGTATAAGACTACTATTTTATGCTAATGAGAAGTTTGTCATTGATTTACATCTGAGCTAGTTTTAAAGGGTAAACCCTTGGGTTTGGGACCAACCTAGAGGCTTTAGTCCCTCTTATGTATTTCTTTCTTGTTCTTATTTCAAATAATTTCATGTCTTTCTCTTGTTGCAGTAGATGTTAAGTTATAAAAACTTGTGATTGCGGGCTTCCCTATCACCTCTCTTGTGGGAAAATGTGTTTATGATTTCTTGGAAATACATGGATGTTAGTAGTAGTCCCTTTGCATGTTTTCCAAAACTTAGGTGTTAGTTCTGTGATCAAATAGTGTTGTGGAATAGAGTAGATTTTATTCAAATTCAACTCATCTTTTCCATGATAAGTTTATCTCATTGTGTTATTGGTCATTTGATGCATGTATTTGGCTAGTTGCAGGGTTGTGTTGATCTGCAGGGGTGGGAACATCTCTCTATCTCCACCTGTACCTTTCCATCTTCTCCCTCTCTACCTTACATTACTCCCAAACTCTATTCCTATAGTCATTCTGTTAAGGCAATTAGAAGACACTGCGGGGATCAACCTTAGTGCAAGATAGACCTCCGAGAGGTCCTAGGCTTGGCTAGGGGGCTTCCCCAACCTTCATTCACTTCCTCTTATCTTCATCCATATTCTCCTGCCCACAAGACACCATTTCTACCCACAAACGGTTATCGGAACCCCTCCTGTAGCAACTCACATAGCAATATAGAACCTCCTGTAGCAGCCTTGTGTAGCAGGCTTGTAGCACTGTTTTCCTCAACCTGTTTCGCTCCACAGTTTGACCTTAGCCTAGTTAGGATGAATAATGACCCCCAACTTGTGATTTGATGATTAAGATCAACTCTTAGACCTCTCCAACCTCCTCCTTTCCTCACTGCAAAACAAAGTTAGAATTAGTTTTTTTCATAAGCATGTTAAAAGTTAGATTCTTTATTTTCAAGCAAATGTAGAGTAGATCAATGATACATGCAAGTAGATCATTGATTTGATTAAATTTGCAAAGTAGATTAGTTTTACTTCTACAAGTAGACCAATCCCTTTCTCTTTCATGTAGTGTCAATGAACATTTACATTTGAATGAGTGGCATATTCACTTTCATAGTTAGAATCAGGTTCAATTTTTCTTTCATAAGAAGTTTACACTATAATTAGTTGGAGGAATGGTCTTTGAACATTTTGATCTGATTTCATGATTGAGGGTGACTTGAGTAGAACACAAGCTACTGTGCATATATCATTGTCACCTCTAAGTTTGTACAAACCCGGGTTGATAATTTGAGTTGAGGAGCCCTTGGAAGTTGCAACACTCTTGGTGGAGTGTCAGGGTTCACCAGTTTGTACATTTGTGTTCGGATCCTTTGAGTGGTTTGTGTGTTTATGTGTTTGGATTGGTATGGTAATGTTTGTGAATGTTATAGTTGTTTTGTTATATTTTGTATGTGTATGTGGCTTTCTATTAGTAAGTAGTTGGTGATGAAGAAGGGAGACAATCTTGTCAACAATTTGCAAGAGGATTGATACTGCTCTTCTATTTCATGTAATTCTAGGTATCACAACTTTTGATAACTAATTAATTCTTAACAGTGTTCATCCAAGTATTACTAAATATATTGTAAAGAGTAGTTTTAATAATTCACCGCATCAAGATTACTCTTGAAATAATTTGTTTCTTTGCTAATGTTTGAAATAATTTATTTCCTTCAAGAATATTTTGATGATTTTTTTTATCATCTATAGTCTATTATGCAAAGTCAAGAAATAATGTATTTTTGAATTCTTTTCTAATGAGTGGCCATATTTATAAAGTCTTTACATTATTTGTTTCTCCAAACAATTATCACATATCCTTCAAGTATATTTTGATTTGTTTTGAATGTTTATAAATATATCTTTTCCTCTTATAAATATTTTGAATACATTGTTGTATGCAATTATCTATTAGTAATTTTGAATATATGTAATTGTCTATTAGTAATTAGTTGGGGATGAAGAAGGGAGACGATCTTGCCAAAGATTAATTTTCAATTTGAGGGAGGTTTGATTCTACGCATCTATTTCATTTTAATTCTATGTATCACAACGTTTGTCAACTAATTAATTCTTAATAGTGTTCCTCTAGGTACCACTAAATATATCTTGAAAAATACATTTTGTAATAATATACAACCTCAATATTACAACATCTAATGCAAGCAATCAAATAGGATTAGAAACAACATCTACATTGAAATCATTGCATCTAATGGAAGTAATTAAATGAGATTAGAAATCAACATCTACACTAAAATCAATGCATCTAGTGCAAGCAATCAAATAGGATTAGAAATACACAACTACATTGAATTGAATGCATCTAGGACAAGAAATCGAATAGGACTACAAATCAACATCTTCAATGAAATCAATGCATCTAGTGCAAGCAATAAAATATAATTAGAAATCAATATCTACACTGAAATCAATGCATCTAGTGTAAGTAATCAAATAGGATTAGAAATCATCGTCTACATTGAAATCAATGTAGTTAGTGCAAGAAATCTTCTTCCCTCTCTCCCTCCATCTAATCTTTAAAAATATTTTTGATATTTACAGCCTCAAGATTAACAACATCTAATCCATCCAATGCAAACAGTCAAATAGGATTAGAAAACAACATCTACACTGAAATAAATGGATCTAATGCAAGCAATAAAATAATATTAGAAATCAACATCTACACTGAAATCAATGCATCTAGTGCAAGCAATCAAATGTAATTAGAAATCAACATCTAAGCTGAAATCAATGCATCTAGTGCAAGCAATCAAATATAATTAGAAATCATCATTGACACTGAAATCAATGCATCTAGGGCAAGTAATCAAATAAGATTAGAAATAAACATCTACACTGGAATCAGTGCATCTAGTGCAAGCAATCATATAGGATTGGAAATCATCATCTACACTGAAATCAATGAATCTAGTGCAAGAAATCAAATAGGATTAGAAATCATCATCTACACTGGAATCAATGCATCTAGTGCAAGAAATCAAATAGGATTAGAAATCATCATCTACACTGGAATCAATGCATATAGTGCAAGAAATATTCTTCCCTCTCTCCCCCCTTCATCTAAATCAATATCTCCCTCAATATCTCCTTCTTTGTCTCTCTATCTCACCCCCCCAAACACACGCAAACTCTCTCTCCATATCTATCTATCTCCTTGTCCCTCCGTCCCTCCCTCTCTCTGTCTCTCTCTTCTTCCCTCTCTTCACCTCCCATATGTATCTCTAAATCCCTGTGCCTCTCCTTTGTCTCTCTATATCACCCCCAAAACATACACACTCCTCCATTCCATCTACCTCTCCCTCCTCCTTCCTCTCCCTCTCGCTCTCCCTTCCCCTTCTCTCCCTCTTCCCCCTTCTATCTCTCTTCCCTCCTACTCTCCTCTCTCTCTTTGTCTCTCTTCTTCCTCCCTCTCTCTCCTCTCCCCCTCCACTCTCCCATCTCTCCCTCCCTCCCTTTCTCCTTCTCTCTCTCTTCCTTCCTCTCTCCCCCTTTCTCTCCCACCTCCCTCTGTGTCCCCTCCCTCTCTCTCTCTCTCTTCACCCTCCAACTTTGTCACTATCTTCCTCCCTCTCTCCTTCTCTCCCCTCTTCCTTCCATCTCTCCTTCTTTGTCTCTCTATCTCACCCCAAAACATACACACTCTGTCTTCATCTCTCCCTTGTAACTCCCACTCTCTCTCCACTTTTCTCTCCCTATGTCGTTCTTCTTCACTCCCTCTCTCCTCCTCCAACTCCAACTCTCTTTCCCTCCCTCTCTCCTTCTCTCCCCTCTTCCTTCCATTTCTCCTTCTTTGTCTCTCTATGTCACCGCAAAACATACACACACTCTCTCCATCTCTCCCTTGTCACTCCTTCTCTCTCTCCACTTTTCTCTCTCTATGTCTTTCTTTTTCACTCCCTCTCTCCTCCTCCAACTCTTACTCTCTTTCCCTCCCATTCTCCTCCTCTCTCAATTCCTCTCTCTGGTCATTTCCTACTCTCCATTTCTCTCCTACCTCCCTCTCTCCCCCATCTCTCGCTCCCTCTCTCTGCCCCCTCCAACCTTGTCATTGTCTCACTCCCTCTCTCCTTGTCTTTCTCCGCCTCCCCACCCCCCCCAATCTTTGTGTCTCCCTCTCTCTCTCTCTTACCCTTCTCCCCCTATCTCACTCCTCTCTTTCTCTCTCTCTATTCTTCCTCTCCGTTCTCCTTCATTTCATCAACATCTCTCCCTTGTCACTCCCCATATCTCTCCACCTCTATACTCTTATGTATTTATTTTTCTCTCCACATATATCTAGAGTTAATATATATCATGATATATTAATATGTATTATAACATAACAAATTGAATATTATATTAAATTTAATATTTTATTAATCCAAAGGTATTAAATTTAATAATATTAATGCTATAATATATTGATATTAATATTATTTTAATATTATATTAATATTGGATTTAATTATGTTTTTACATGACATGATAACAAAATTTATAATAAATGTACATCAAATTAATATTTTCAAATATTACAATTTTGATGTGGAAATGTTTGTCTTTAAAGATTTTAATATATCCATAGGATATGATTTTTCTTTTTTCAACATTCATTTTACAAATATTTAATTAAGAGAAATATTAAAGGATTTTGGAGCAAGAATTTTTTATTGTGCGTTGAATTAATCTTTTTGTTTTGATTTAAGAAATGGTAATGGCTATAGTAAAGAGTAAAGGTATTTAAAATTTTACCTTATTTGAAATTTTAATATGGTAATTTTTTTAAAGGTAAATTTATGACCCATTCAAATTCGAACTATTAAACACAAAATATAATTTATTATCCATTCAAATTATATATAATAATACATAGTTATATTTTAATAATTAATTTTAGTCCATTAATATCATTAAAAATTTATATATAATCTAAAGATTCAAGTTATATATAATTTAAGATTCAAATTAATGTTTTGGCCGAAATCAGTGAAAATTATTTTTATTATTTTTTGAGGACCTGGCATACTTACACATCGCAGTTATATTGGGATGTAGAATGTGTCTCTCAGGGCAATGATAAGTATTATGAATTTGTTAAAATAATTGAATGACCTTGTGCAATTAATCACAATTAAATCTTACATGATTTAAGGAGGGAATTTGTCCAGCTTATGGCACAATAACCTTTAATGGTTTTGTTTGATTTTATAAATTATGACCTTCATCCATTGTTTTTGTATTTTAAATACAATAAATGAGATGCAACTAATTTATTATACAATGTGAGCTAAGGCAAACTAACAAAATTAATAAGATAAACACTACATCAAATGTAACTATTGCTTTAACTCTTTAGCAAAAAGTTTTAAAAAATCAACATCTCCCATTTGACATAGGATTTTGTCTATTCTAATTCCTGAAGGCTTCTCATTTCAACTTAATTGAGGGCCTAGATTGATTCTCAAGGGAATATGCTCAGAGTATGCTTATTCTTAATGCTTATCAACCACTGTAGTGTATTACAAAGTTTATCAACCCTTACAAAGTTTATCAACCTGACAATTTTCTAGGGATTTGAGGTTTTTCCCATTCTAATAAGTTCCTCCATGATAAGTTCCTCATTATTATTTATAACATTTATTTATATATAAGCAAATTTTATTTAGCAAAATAGTCCATTACTTTTAATAAATTAAAAATAAATAAATAAATTTATGTCATGTGGCTTTCACCCACCAATTTCCTAGGGATTTGAGATTATTCTAATTCTATCAAGTTTTTCCATAATAAGTTCCTATTATTATTTATAACATTCATTTATATATAAATAAATTTTATTTAACAAAATGGTATATTTTACAATAAGATGTGTAATTTCTTTTTTTTTTTAAATTAAAGTTGACTCATAACCTTTTTATACATACTTAATCACATAAATATGTACATATTACATATTATTATAATAATTTTTAAATTGATTATATTAAAAATATACATAATTAGATTTTAAGAACGAAAAACCTTCGAGGCAAAATGATATGGGATGTTGTGGAGTGATGATTACTAAATGACAACCTAGTAGTGTGAATAGTAGTTGAAAAGTACAACTCTATGATAATAATATAATTTTGAAATTTTGAAATTATTATTAATATGAACTAAAGGCGTAAATGTTTTCCTCATATCGATGCTCATATTCCGCTTCCTAATTGTCATAGAATTAAAAGGTGCAAGGACGAAATCGATATAAATGAGGAAGCTTAAAAGCCAAAATTGTCATTCAGTGATTTAAATGACGAAGTTATAGGAGTTGCATTTAAATCACATGACTAATTTTTCAGATATGACTTTTAATTCACAACCTTGGACAAGGAGTATATTGGAAAAGTAAGACCAGGAAAATTGTCCTTCAGTGTTTTAAATGGCGAAGTTATAGGAGTTGCATTTAAATCACATGGGTAATTTTTCAGATATGACTTTTAATTCACAACCTTGGACAAGGAGTATATTGGAAAGGTAGGACAAGGAGAATATTGAAAAAGTAAAGCGAACTTGTAAGAGCTCAGGGTACACGAAACATATGGGGAATGGGAATGAGCCGTTCAGATTTACACAGCTCTGAATTTCCACGATTGGCAATTCAAAGAAAAGAGAGGGAAATGACTATGCACTCGAGCATTGGAATGTCAGGGCTGAATTTCCGATGGCGCGGCTAACTTGCCATGATTTATTATCTCCGGATGCTTAGCATAAAAGAACTCGAACGAGGTAAAACTGCTTGTATTTGCCTGCAAACCTGATAATTTTAAACCAGAAATGCCAAAGACGCCGAAAAGTGTAAAGTTACCATCTAGAGTCCCAGCTTGAGCTGCAACAATTGACTCACTACTTGAACACCATAGCTGGAGCCTGGAAATAGTAGGGAGAATGTTAAAGAGTACAAAATTAAATAATAATATTGAAATCCATAAATGTCTGCAGCGTTGATAAGGAATTGGCATAAGCCGACAGTTTCGAACTACATACTTAACGACACAGAGACTCGGGATTTTCAGCTTTAAAGTTTACATGCTGACTGTACTATATCTACGCAGATGCTAACGGCACAGTGGATCGCGACGCATTAGAGGAAACCTCACAGTGGCTCCAATTAAAGCTATTTTGCGGACAAAATACTGGCCAATGTATTCCTCATTTTAGGAACTGCAGCACTTACGGCAAATATGACGAATACGCCATTCCGTTCATACTAAATGCAACTGATTTTTAAAGCTCGCATGCACAGCTTCAGCTAAACGAAGCTCTGATAAAAAGAGGACTACGCATTTGCTTGAGCGCGACGATTTTACCCCAAATATGACAGATAATACTAAAAACGGCAACAAACAATTGGATTACATGTTGCGTTTTCAATCAAGAAAACGGAAAAGCTTAACTGGTTAGGATTCCCCGGGGGGCAAAGCTATGCACAGATCGAAAAGATTTCTGGCAGTTCTTGAGCAATTCACAGCCACGAATGAGCAAAGAAACTCTATTGACGAAAATATTTATAGATTTAACTTGCAGAGCTGGATATTATGAATAAATGATAAAATGTATAGCTGTCTGTCGGTTTTGTTTCGAGATCCAAATTGTCTGTCAGAATACCTGATAAGAGAAGTAATAAACGTAAGAAAAGTAGAAAAATGCACAATATTCACTCACACCTAACAGAATATGCCGAGGCGTCATTCTTTTTTTTTTTTTTACCTTCCAAAACGATAGAAAAGTGTCCTTCACTGTACAGTTTCTTCCCGGTCAAAATTTGTTTTAAATCCCTTTTTCTCGATATTTTCTGCCATATCCCTTCAATACGGGACCCCTCTAAAACAAAGGCTAATGATGTAGAATGAAAGATGCGGCTTACCTTTGCAGCAGCAGTCGCCATGGAGGCTTCAGACTCCGAAACGGCGCATTTTCAAGTAAGCTACTTTTCACCATGAAAAGTCCTCTCCGATGTAAAACGCCATTAATAACTCTGTTACTGTAAATAATGAAAGCAACCAAAGGCTTATTACTGAAAACTACAGCGAGCTTTAGCAGAGGGATTTTCGTCTAGTCCTTTCGCTAAAACCGACGGTATTGTAAACTTTCCGAACTACTCCAGCGTTTTAAATATTTCGCCTCTTTTATGGCCAAAGAAGTGGAAACCAGGGGCGGTTTTCCGTTGACTGTCCAGGGCTGGCAGCCTGGCAGGCCAGACCAGGCCAGAGACCTGAGTGCGTTTGCGGTTGTGTTTCGTTGGTAGGCTGAAGAAGCATGCAGTGGTAGGTGAACTTCCGTTATATTGTAATAATTTATTGCCACGAGAAGCTCGAGGGAAAAGGCCATCGTGGATGGTCCTCGTCTCTCTATTTCCCTTTTGTCACTGCTCGACCGTGTGAAGTAAATATTCTTGTAAAGAGATTCTTGTAAAGGTTCTGTCGTGGAGAAAGATCGATAGGTCATGCACATGGCCGCCAGCTAATTTTTAAGTAGTAGTCTACATTTGCTAAGGAATGGGGAATGGGGTGATCTTATCAGGGTTGGAATTTGAAGGTAAATTCCTTGTCATGGGGTGATTTGCTCTTCAAATACACGTTAAAAAATTATAAAACTGTCAAAAATCTGCTTTGAAATTATGAAAATAAGTTGGAAACTCTGAAAAATGTCAAATTTGACGGGCTGGTCTTTTTTGAAATTCCAACCCTCGATGTGACCCTCCCTCTAGTTTTTTTCGGGGATTTTTCCGTTCCCGTTTTCGACCATCTCTTTCCCCTGTCATGCTCCGCCCCCTGTTAGGCCCCACCTCCTCCCGTCCCATCAGCGTCCTCCGATGCCCACACCCTCTGCCATTTTGCATTAACTCCTAGGACGCCCTTCGCCACTCTCTCTACCAACCCTACATTAACTCCATTCCAAATGCCTATTCAAAGAAAACGGAAGATGCGCACCAGTTTCCACTCTGAATTAATTCCACGTGGCACTCTCTGAGTGGTGCCATGTGTCACCCATATTTGATACTATAGGCCACATGGCACCCTTCCATGCTTCCACATTATCCATTGTACTACCACGTTATTAGTGATGTGTATGTCCATGTTGTCACCCATGTACCAATCTCGTGCGACCACTTGTCACTGTGCTACCACCTGTGACCAATCTAGTGCCACCACTTGCGTATCAATGTTAGAGGGCCATGTCATCAATCTCCTTCATTGGGGAGTCCATTTTGCATCTAGTTACAGGTCCACCTAACACCTGCCACGTGTTACCATTTCGTTGGCTAGAGAAGATCCATATGGAAGTCGTTGTAGGGGCACAACCTCTAATAAATTTCATGCAATTCTACACACAATCCTCCATTTTTGTGTGAAAATTCATCCATGACCACTAGATTTGGTTGGAGTTGTGCCAAAGATAAGATCATTAACATTACAAAAGTTTGCATGCCAACAATCGTCGATTTCATATGAGTGAATATATCTACTGCAACGAGGCATGAAATTTAATGAATTTTATGTTTTATTTACAAATTTGGTGTTTTGATCCTTTTTGCCATTGTTACTTTCAAATTAACTTATATTCTCATTCTGGAGGAATTTGACCAAGTGTAATATACCAATGGAAAGGTCTTGTAGAGGACTATCCAACTAGACTATCTACATACTCATTTGATCATCACAACTTCAAAAAAAAAAATCAATAATATTCATGTCATCATATCTTCTTGACATCACAACACTATGCTTGGAGAATAATAGGAAACCTATGGGTAAAGAATAAAATATTAAAATAACTATTGTGATAAATATGTGTGTGTGTGTGTGAGATAATTGACTATGACAAATATAAAATAAATATATATTTGACCTTCATGAGGGCTTGTTGTCCCTTGGTGATTTATCCATCACATGTGTAATTGTCATTGTACATCCTCAAGAGATCTACTTATCTCATCGAGTTCCTATCGCAATACCACTTGACCTCTCTTCATGATTAATGTTTTCTCATTCTTATATATAGTTTATTTCCTTTTTCCAAAAGTTAAACGATCATTATTCTTGAAAATTCTCCTAGTTTATCACTTGTAATTTCTCACCAATTACAAGTATTCACAAATTCCAATCTCAACACTTTAAAATTTTGTGGGTCATCACATTTACCCTTACCAATCATTTTGTTCAATTCACTCATCAACATCATTAAGAGAACTTTCCACTTGAGATAGACCCCATAATTTAGCCTTAAACATTATTACATTTCTCGGTTCCCTTCATTCTTTATTGTTATACACCTTAAGAATGGTATGAACTTTAATTAGCTACTCCAATATTAAAATTCATATTGTTGTTATTCACATTAGCATTGTGCTCAACTATCACTAATGTTGGACTTACCATGAAAATCGTGCTTTTTCCCAGTTTCTGCTTGCAAAATATTCCCAATTTCTATTTTTAGCTTCTTTATTCCCATCCGACAACATTCGTTGATTATGTAATCAAATGTTACCATAATTCCTAACCCTCCTTTAAATCAACTTCATAATTAACTACAAAATCTTTCATTATGTTCTAGGATAGGTTATTACTTCTTGTTGATTTCTTACACTTTTTGTGAAACTTCCACTCTTTCCCTTAGAGTGTTTTTCTATAACTCTTTCACTATTCACCACCATCATTCCAATTTGGTCATGGTTAGGAGGATTGCAGCATCATCACTATAAAATTGGCAAGCTCACCATTTTCCCTTCTTGCATAAGATAACTTTATTCAATATTTCCACCAACTTTAGGGATCAACTTGGAACTTTCCTTTCATTCTTAAAGCCCTTGACAATATATTACTTTTCTTTTTCCATCTACTCATGTGGAATTGCACTTCTATTTTCTTAATTTATTCACCTATAAGTTCCCCACATCTTGTATAAATAGTTAGTACCATTTTTACTTTCTTAAGTTGTAGAGGCTAGGTAAATGAGTTAAGTGATCGTACAATATTTCACATCTAATGACCTTGCATTAATGTTCATAATTAGCCCTGTATTACTCTTATTTCCCTCTTCAAGAAGTGACATTCTTAGAGCAAGACAACAGAACAACTCAATAACCTCGAATTCGCTAAAAAGCTTGTATAACCTTAACTATTCATGCAATCACTAATATATATATATATACATATGTATCCATGCATTTTATTCTATATTAAATGACAAACTATGCTTTTAACTAGAAAATTCAAATATAAAAATAAATTTATAATCTTACTATATACCACTCAAAATCTACCCTTTTTTTTTTAACATACTAATAATATATTAAGATATAATATATTAAGATATTATTTTAAACAATCAAACTTACCTTTTACTATCCCAACTTTATCACGCCCAACTTTTATAAATCTATTAAATTCACACACTTTATTACACAACTCTTATAATTTATGATATCATAAATTAAATTCACATATTTACATACATGAAATTATTCCATCTCACTTTTTCAATACAAGTTTGATACTCTAAAATGTGTAGTCCACGCCAAAAGGAAAATGGGACCCATTGGAAATCACTTAAAAAAAAATTACTTATATCCCTTATGAAACCATTTTCAGGTTGCCCTTCTTTGAGTTTTTTTTTAACGGCGTTATTTATTTAAGTTATGATTAGCAAATTGTACTTTCACGCTAACTAGTGGAGTTAAGATCCAATTGCCATTATTCAAACTATTAGATCAATTTCTATTCCATGTACCAACTTAAATTTATTCAATTATTTTTTCCTAAAAGCTTGGAGATGATAAAATGCTCAATATCATGTTTTCTCAATTTAAAGATGTCAATGCCCTCTTTAAAAGTAATTTAATACACTTATCATGGAAGAGGATGTTTGTTATGTCATTGATATAGTATGTTTACAAGTTTAAAAAAAAAAAATTACTCGAAAAGAAATTCCTTAAAAAGTGATGTTAAATTGAAATTGGTTTAAAAAATATTTTCAGAAAAGTTAAAAAATTATCTCAACTTAGAAAACAGATTTCTAAAATCCCTATTTAATCTAATTCCTTAAAATTCCCACAACAAAGTTAAATAAACATCTCAACTTCCAAAAAAATATTTCTCTAAAATTATTATTTAATCTATTTCTATAATCCTCCCAAAATATTTTTCTAAAATTTTAATTTAATTTAATTTTACATGTGAAACTCATTAAAATATTAATTGAAATATAAAATTAGGTCATTGTTAAAAATGTTGACAATTAAAACATACTTAAAAGAATAAATGCCACTATCTTTACGCTAACTTTTGAGACACATGCAACTTCATACATCAAAAAGGTGATCTCTAAATTGAATATTTCTACCCACATGATTTTATCCAGGTGTATTTATGCCAAAACAATTTTATCCATAATTAGATGTGTATCTGTGGTTTCCTTTCCTTCTTTTTATTGTGAAAAGATATATTAAATAGTACAAAATTCATGTCTTATATTATAACCACGACGGGGTTGATTCACTTTCATTTCATTTTAACTAACCACAACCAGAACATAATTCAACCTAACCATTTACTTACCTCCACGTGCACTTTTAGGAGAGTAGTTGAAAGTGTCAAACTATGAAAACAAATTGAATAACCTATGGTTTAGGATGGTTAAGCCCATGTACATGCTATATTAACAAAACATTCCATTAATCATCATCATAAGGGAACTTATGAAGATAGCTTCTCTTAGTGACTCAGGAATGTGCTTCATCTAAACCAATTCTGGGTAGAGAATTAACCATTGGTGACTTCAAGCAGTTTGAAATAAGTTTGGCGACTTCATAATTTAACTTAACAAGTTTATTATTTAAAATGATTAGATGAATGGCGACTTCATAATTTAACTTAACAAGTTTATTATTTAAAATGATTAGATGAATAACTATATAAATAGTTAAAACTAGTGAGTGGCCCCTTTCTTTATTTAAATATATTCTAATTTATAAAATCTATGCTACTTAAATCTAACCTGCTTTGTATTATTTAAGTTTACCATCAAAACACTTCTGGGTAGATTATCACCACAATATAATGCGCTAATATAAAATTAAGAATTAAATCGATTTTGCAAGGAAGTTCACAGCTCAACTTAAAGTTTTATATAAATTATAAAAAGGTTTTAATCAATTTCAAAATTCAAATTCAAATAATTGGAAAAGAGTAGTGATATTAAGTTATAATTAATTTTTTTAATATAAATAAAATTTAACATATTTATAGTTGTGTATAGGTTTATCGATCTCAAAGATGATAACTATGTTTTAATACAATATGTAACAACTCTCATTTAAAATATACAAATAATTACATCAATTTATATGATTAATAATCAACATCTAATTATTCAACTATTTAACATAGAATTTTTTAAAAAATGAGTAGAGACGACTTACTTGTATCGACAATATTTATTACTTGTATTTTTGGAGTTGAATGTTCCTTGAATTCTACTAACCACAACAAATATTTTAAGGATGACTCTCCACCCAATCGCAGGCTCAGCTGCACATAGTCTTTCTCCAACTCGCCACCCGAGACCTCAATCAACGTACTACTACTAGGGAATCCTTTGCCTCATGACACTTTTCTCCGAAGAGAATGGATAAAGGAATGGATGAATCTCATCATCTTCATTATCCATTAAATATACTAAAAATGGAAAGGGGTCTGCATGCACACATTCCATGTGTCAACATGCAACTTTTATTCTTTATTTTAAGTTTTACTTAATATAATATTTTTCTTAATTTAACTCTTTCTTATTTTATTTCTTTTTAATTTTTGTTAACTTTACTTATTTTTATAGTTTAATTTTATCCATATATATTTAGAACTCTAGTTTATTATTTACTATTTTATTTATTTATTATTATTATATTTTCTTTATTATTTATTATTTATTTACTATTATTATATTTTTTTATTTTTTACTACTTATTTACCATTATTATCTTTTCTTTATTGTTTATTATTTATCTACTTATATTTTAATATTATATTATTTTATTTAATATTATTATTTTTATTATTATTAGGAAATATTACACTTTCTTATCCAAGACTTCTAATTTTCTAGGGTTTACAAACTGTAAAACTTTGAGTGATACTCTATGAATCACATCACTTGAAACCTTTATCCTTAGCTCCCTCCGGGTCTGGAGTATCTTTTAACCTTTATGCCTGTGAAAATTGATCCAACTTCAAGTGGCACAAGCATGTTCTAGACTTCTTGGAAGATCTTAGATGATTGCTCTCTGCCCTTTAAATCTCCTAAGTTAATTACTTATGAACACTAGTGGATCAATATTCATCCCACACATATTCTTTAACATTTACTCATTGGTACTATGAGGTTAAATCTCTCCTCACAAAAAAAATGTATTTTACTCCACTGGAATTAAACTATAATCTACCCACATAGCGTTTGACCTTGTTAAATTGTTCCTCCATAATTTATGGAATTTTTTTGCATAAATTTAGGTAGAATTAAAAAGTAAATATGCAGTAGGTTCTTTATATTTATGTAATTAGCCATATTTAATAGGAATTACCGTCCACCATAATTTATGGTATTCTTTTCATAAATTTAGGTAAGAGTAAAAAGTAAATATGTTGTTACATAAAGATTGTAACCCAAAAATTTAGCACGCATTTTTATTTGCACGATCATATTGCTTTAATACCATGTTGAATTCATTTCTTATTTTCAAATCTTGGTAATATTGTCTTATGATCAATAATTACACACTTGAAAAATTCTCAACCTTAATTTTGTTTTACGATTGATATAAGATATATGAGATATTGATAGATGAATACAATTGAGGGCCCCAATATATATACATAGTTAGGGTGTCTTTTCATCAATAAACATCTCTCTCTCTCTCTCTCTCTCTCTCTCTCTCTCTATATATATATATATATATATATATTTGGAAGAGAATACCTTTCGCTACTATATAAACTATCAACATCTGCATAATTAAAAAAAAAAACATAAATAAAAAGAATTTATGAAAACTTTAGCTATGCAGGATTTAAACAAGGGATCTAATACATGGTCAAAATATTTTGACCCTGAACAAAAAACTATAGTCTATGTAGGGTAGGGACCAATAATACAAGCTATTTTGTATGGTTTATTATTTATTTTAAGTTTAAAAATACTTAATTTAATATAATAACTACAATACCAACTTAGATCCGTCTAAAATTGGATCTATCATGCGCCGAGAGGGATCAAATACCTCGACGTGCAAACCTTTCCTCTCAAGTTCTACACTCCAAAAAGAAGGTTTGCACCTCAAGGTATTTGATCGCTCTTGATGCATGATAGATCCACTATTAAATTGATCTAAGCTGATTCCAATTGATGGAAACATTGCCACATTTTTAGATTATCATTATTATGTATATGTTTGAGATAAAATTCAAAATTCACATTATTTTTATTTGCTTTGCATGACCATATCATTCTCTTCTTTAATTTAGTCGTTGTTGCTTGCCTTGAATGATTTGTGATGGGTCCCATAAATAGGTATATTTCCAAGTTCATTATGTTATCCTCCAACCCTTAAGATTATCCTTTTCTCACATTAATTCACATTTTTAGCCATAATATGCTTAGTAAGAAGAGCAAGAGGTGTTTGTCATAGTATGTGGCCTAATGTGATTAAATTGCAGGAAAAAGAAGCATTTTTTAGGCATTTACTATGCAGGGGCTTGATGGATACAACCATGAGAGAATATAGGGGGGATTGTCCACCTGTTTAACTCTCTAACTCGGCTTGAGATCATAGGATCCTCACTCACAAGCTCGAATTCACTGACAATCAAGTAACTCAAAGTACATGTGAAGCTCAAGGAGGACTATATCAACAATTTTTGAACTCTTGGAGGGAACCACTCCTATTTTCATGGGAGCTGCCATCAACTACCTTTTTGTATAAATAAATAGCTGAAAGGCTCATTAGGATTCAAATTTTTTATTCAGTTAAGAGTAGCTATTGAGCCTATTGCTTGATATTGTTATTCTTAACTTTCATATGATGTATAAGACTACTATTTTCTGCCAATGAGAAGTTTGTCAATGATTTGCATCTAAGCTAGTTTTAGAGGGATGAAACCCTTGGGTTTGGGCACAAACTAGAAGCTTTAGTCCCTCTTCTGTATTTCTTTCTTGTTCTTATCTCAAAGAGTTTCATGTCTTTCTCTTGTTACAATATATGTTAAGTTATAAAAACTCGTGATTACAGGTTTACCTATCACCTTTCTTTTGGGAAAAGTGATTGGAAATATTTACAATATTAGTCCAAACATATGTGTTTATGATTTCCTGGAAATATATGGATGTTAGTAGTAGTCCCTTTGCATGTTTTCTTAAACTTGGGTGTTAGTTAAATGATCAAATAGTGTTGTGGAATATAATAGATTTTTGTCAAATTCAACACATCTTTTCCATGATAAGTTTATCTCACTGTATTATTGGTAATTTGATGCATGCATTTGGTTGGTTGTAGGGTTGTGTTGATCTGCAATGGTGGGCACATCTTTCCATCTCCACCTAGACCTTTCCATATTCTCTCTCTCTACCTCACATTGATCCCAAACTCTATTTCTATTGTCATTCTGTTAAGGAAATTAGAAGACATTGTGAGCATCAACCTTAGTGCAAGATAGACCTCCGAGAGGTCATAGGCTTGGCTAGGGGGTTTCCTTAAACTTCATTCACTTCCTCCTTAATTCATCCATCTTACCCTACCCACAAGAAAGCATTTATTCTCTCAAAAGGCTCTTGAAACTTCTCTTGTAGCAAAACAGGCCATGCTGTAGCAATACAGGACCTCATGTAACAGGCATGTAGCAATGTTTTCTTCAACTTGTTTCACTCCACACTTTGACCTTAGCCTAGTTAGGATGAATAATGACCCCAAACTTGTGATTTTATGATTAATAGAAACTCTTAGACCTCTCCAACCGCCTCTTTCCTCACTGCAAAATAGAGTTAGAATTATTTTTTTCATATGCATATTAAAAGTTAGATTCTTTATTTTCATGCAAATGTAGAGTAGACAAGTGATACATGCAAGTAGATTACTGATTTGATTAAATGTGAAAAGTAGAGTAGTTTTACCTCTGCAAGTAGACTAGCCCCTTTCTCTTTCATGCAGTGTCAATTAGCAGTTACATTTGAATGAGTGGCATTTTCACTTTCATAGTTAGAATTGGGTTCCATTTTTCTTTCAAAAGAAGTTTTCACTATAATTAGTTAAAGGAATGGTCTTTGAACATCTTGATCTAGTTTAATGATTGAGGGTGACATGAGTAGAACCTAACCTACTGTGCATATAGCGCTATCACCTCAAATTCTATACGAACCCTGGGTTGATAATTTTAGTTGAGGAGCCCTTGGGAGTTGCAACACTATTGGTGCAATACCAAGGCTCGCCACTTTTTGGCGTTGTTGCCGGGGAGGTATCTAAGTAGGTTTTTTTAATGCTTAAGCATTGCTTTTTTCTATTTTGCATCAGTCTTATTGCTTTAAAAAAGTGAAAAAAAAGTGTTCTTTCATGCCTCGTAGGAGTAAGGATAACCGAGGAAAATTCTTACCAAAAACCCTCACACCCTCAAGCAGCCAACCCTCACTCTTAATAGGTGGTTTGAACTACCATCTTTGACTACAGGGGAGTTAGAAGACCCTCTAAGTGAGCCAACTAAAACTTTTGAAGAGTCTATTAGAGAAGAAGATCCTATCTCACCTACTCACTATGGCTGAAAAGTAGAACAATGTGCTTTTCCCTATCAGAGAAGCCAATGGAGAGTCTAGAAAGAAAAATCTAAGCCTTGCGTCCATTCCACATTTTCATGGCCTAACCTCTGAAGATCCTGATACCTTCATGTTTGAATTTGTTGTTGTCTATAGGACCTATGACTATGCCTCTGATGAGAAAAAGATGAAGTTGTTTCCTTCTACCGTCAAAGATGCAACCTTGCGCTGGTTTATGAGTCTACCTATAGGAAGCATCACTATCTAGGCCCAAATGCTGCAAACCTTCAATGATAAATACCAGGATTACTATAGGTCCAAATAAACAAAGGAGGAAATATTTAGGATGACCCTTAGACCTGATGAATATTTAAAGGACTATGAGGAAAGATTTGAACTCAATTATAGGAGGGCCAATTGTACCCTTGATCCCAAGTCACTCAAGCTAGATCTTCTTCGAGGGATCAGGGGAGATGTAATGAAGACCCTCAACATGATATCTGGAGGAGATATCTATGAATTTCCTTATGATGACATCAAAATTTTATTCAAGGATCACTCTAGGGATGCTAGGAAAAAGGGTAGGTCTAGCCAAAACTTGGTCAGTTCCTCTCCCTCCACAACATCCATTAAGCATGAGATAGGAAACATGTTGGAGGATTTCAAGAGTAAAATGTTCCGTACATTTTCCTTGCAAATGATACTATGCAAATCAAAAGAAAGCAAGAGGAATCAGAAATGGAATTAACTATTTTCTTCCTTAGATGTACTAAAAGACATCCTAGGATTGAATGACCACTGAATGTCATAGAAGTCTTCCTAGTCTGTGAGGAGAATCATGGAACAGAAAAATGTCCTTCTCTACTTAGCCTAAAGGATATATACGAGGGAGGAGTAGAGATTGGGTCAGAACAACTATGCTTTGTTAACCAAATGAGACCCCATGACCTTAGCCATATCAACAAGGCATGTGAGGTGCACATTATCCTCACTGCAATCCAAATCACAATGAATCTTTCTATCCTTGGTACCCTTCCACTCATCCACCATGGTCCGCACCTCCTCCTTGGTCTTATACTCCTAAATATCCTCCTCATCCTATCAACCCTCCTTTTCAACCATATCCACCCCAATCTTCCCAATAGGGAAACCCCTCACAAGGGTGGAGGCCTCAAACAAATTAGCCTCCTTCTTTACTACCTCCACCCCAACCTCAACCATAGCTAGCTCATCATACCCCACCTAAGCAACCTCAAATGCTTGCTCAACCAATCTGAACCTGAACAATAAGCAGGCATAATAGGTCTATATTGGGGAAACATCTTATCACGCTTCTGTTGTGGAAATCCAAGAGATCAAACTTCGGTCTAGGAGGGTGCTCCAAGAAAATAACCCATCTTCTCCACCTGAAGATCTTGAAAAATAGAAGTACGAGAGTGTCCCTTAAGTCAATGCACCCCCATATCCTGAAAGGTTGGTCCACCATAATCAGCACACCCCAAAAGAGGTTGAACTTCTAGGAGAATTGAAGAATTTGTGTGTTAAGATACCCCTTCTCCAATCCATTAAAGATGTTCCCATCTACAACAATCTTATTAAAGAAAAATGTTTCAAAAGGTATGGGAGAAGAAGAAGAGATACCCCCACCACAAATGTTGTTGGATAACTATCTAATCTAATGCTTGGGAGGGTGATCTCCCCAAAATACCTAGACCTTGGTAGCCCTATAGTGGATGTACACATTGATAACATTATGGTCCCTAATACCTTGATTTATCTTGAGGCTGAAATCAATATAATGACTAGGGAAACCATGTTGAAGCTCAATCTTCAAGGGGCTTTGAGAAATACCACCAAAGTGCTGCAACTTGCAGGTAGATCCACAATAGCTACTAAGGGAATTATTGAAGATGTCATGGTCTCCATTGACTCATGGGAGTACCTTATTTATTTCCTAGTCCTTCAGCCCAAAACCAAGTTTAATTGATATCCTCTCATCTTAAGAATACCTTGGTTGTCCACTCCTAATGCCTACATTAGTTGTAGGGCTGGGAACATGACTATAAAAAATGGACATTTATCCAAACACCTTGTGTTGTATCCTCCTGCTCAACCTTGTATTGAACATGATTTACCCATATGGTTAGAGGATGAGGAAGAGGATGAATTGTATCACATAACCCCCCTACCCAGTCTGCACCCTAGATATTGTTATAGGATGGGGACAACTCGATGAATATGACTTTATTAACCATATCCTTTGATTCAAATCAACCTCCCACTCCCATACCAGTTGATGAACTACTAAAGGAATATGAGAGCATTCCTTGGACTAACTTTTGCTTTCTTGACTCTAGTTTAGGAAATGTCAAGATTGTATAGGTTGGCTCATCCAGAACTTTAAAGATCAGCCATTCTCTCTCATCCAAATAGGAAGAAAAATTGTGAAATGTATTGAGGCAACACCTCGATGCTTTTTCTTGGGATTACAAGGAAATGAAAGATGTGCATCCCTCAGTTTGTACTCATCATATTTACATCAAAGAGGGATACAAGTTTTTGCGCCAACCCCAAAGAAGGATGAACCCAACTCTTAAGGACATTGTGAAAGAAAAATTACAAAAACTACTAGATGCAGGGTTTATATACCCCATTTTAGATAGTGAGTGGGTGTCACCTCGTGTTCTAGTTACCAAGAAGAACGGGAAGTGGAAAATCTATGTTCATTACTAGGAACTTAAAAATGCTACAAAAAAGGACCATTTTCCTTTTCCCTTCATTGAGCAAGTCCTAGATGGTCTTACACGAAAAAAATTCTTCTCCTTCCTAGATGGATTTAGTGGATACAACTAGATTCATATCAGCCCTGAAGACCAAGACAAGACCACATTTACATGTCCTTGGGATACCTTTGCTTATAGAGTTCTTCCATTCGGTCTGTGCAATGCTCCTGCTACTTTCCAGAGGACTATCCTAAGTATCTTTGTTGAACTTGTTCACGACTCTGTTGAAATATACATGGATGATTTCACTCCTTATGAATGTGACTTTCATGAACCTCTCTCCAATATATGCAAAGTATTGAAGAAATGTATTGAAATTAATCGCTCATTGAGCCTTGAGAAATGTGTGTTTTTATGAATACATGGACTTTCCTTGGCCATTATATATCCAAGGAAGGGATACATGTTGACCCAAACATGATTTCCATCATCAAAAGGGTCCCTATCCCTCAGAAACAAAGAGATGTCAGGAGTTTCCTTGGATTAGCTGGGTATTATAGGAGGTTCATTAAATATTTTAGAAAACTGGATTCACCCTTGTTTGGACTGTTGGTTAAAGATTCAAATTTTTGTTGGACAACTAACTGTCAAGAAGATTTTGAGTACTAAAATAAAAGTTGACCACTGTACCCATCCTTATCTGTCCCAATTGGGCATTACCTTTCCAGATACACACAATGCCTTAGATAAAGCTGTAGGGCATGCCTTAGGACAGGTAGAAGAAAATTACTTATGCTATCTATTTCATCAACAAGAAAAGTTCCAAAACCGAGTTGAATTATATTGTCACAGAAAAATAACTCTTTGTTGTGGTGCATTATTTGAACAAGTTTAGGCATTATATCACTAGTTATCAAACTTTGGTTCACATTGATCATGCAACCATTAAATATTTAATAAATAAACCTAATGTGAATGCTAAGATAATTAGATGGCTATTATTATTCGCGGGGGCTTCACTAGGGGAGAAATACCATATCACGTGCATTTATATTGCGGGATATTTATTGAGGAAAAAATGGCATAATATATTGGGGGATATATAGAGGGTAAAGGGTTTTTATATTGGCAGGTATAAAAAATGGAGCTCAAAGTTAATGAAAAAATATAAAGGGGTATAAAAAATGTTAATGAAAAAATGGATACCTACAATATCTAGTGAAAGTAGGGGTTTTTTTAATTAGGAAGGTGTATTGGGTTCATATTGGTAGGGGGTTAAATAATGTGATTTTTAGAGGTATTTTCCAATATGTAGTCAAATTAAGGGTATTGTTTAATATCCCATGAACACACGTCATATGTCAGAGGTTCATTGAGTGAATCCCCCTTGTTATTATTGCAGCAATTTGATTTGACTATTATTGATCAACCAGGGAAAGAGAATATGGTTGCAGATTTCTTATCGAGACTAACCTTGCTTGCAGGAAAGGAAGAAATGATAGATGATCAGCTCCTATATGAACATCGCTTTTCCATCTCAGTGCTTTATCCTTGGTTTGTTGATATAACCAATTATTTGGTTGCTCGAAGGTTCCCTCCTAACTTATCCTCCAAGGAGAAGAGTAAGATTGTCAGGAAGAGTGCCCCACTCATTTGGATTGGGGGAAATATTTTCAAATTTGAGCCAAATAAGATCTTGAGAAGCTATGTGAGGGAAGAAGAGATGTTTGACATACTCTAAGCATGCCATGATGGACCCTGTGGGGGCCACTTTGATTCTAAGAGGACAACTTTCAAAGTTATACAATCAGGTTCTTATTGGCCCACTTTACATGAGGATGCAAGGAGGTGCACCACTAGGTGTGATCAGTGTCAAAGGATGGGTAAGCCAACACCCAAGGATGAAATTCCCTTACAACCTCAAGTGACTCTAGAGCCATTTGAAAAGTGGGGCATGGATTTCATTGGACCTATTGATACCAGATTAGGACATAAAATGTATATCATTGTATGCACTGATTACTTGACCAAATGGGTTGAAACAAAAGTAGTGAAGGTAGCAACTAAGTAGAAGGTGGCTGAATTCCTGAGGAAGAACATCTTCTACAAATTTGGTTTTCCAAGGGAATTAGTCATTGATCAAGGAGTACAATTTACATCAAGTTTTATTGAATATCTCATGAAGTAGCACCACATCAAGTATAGGACATCTAATTCCTATCACCCTCAAGAAAATGGGTAGGTGGAAGTCACAAACATATCATTGGAGAGAAATCTTACCAAGGTTGTTAGCAGCAGCAGAAATGATTGGGCAGACAGGCTTGGGGAAGCCACCTGAGCCTACAACACCACTTGGAAGAGCACTAATGGATTCACTCCATTTGAGATGGTCTATGGGAAGAAGACCCTGTTGTCTATTGAATTTGAGTACAACACCTTGAGGATAGCAGTTCAATTAGAGTTGGATCCCACTACAGCAAAACAGGAAAGGTTTCACCAACTAAATGGTCTTTATGAATTCAGAATGAAAGCTCTCCTACACACTGAGGTAATCTAGCTACAAAGGAATATTTGACATGATAAGCACATCAGAGAAAGGAATTTTCAAGAAGTAGATTGGGCCATACTGTAAGATTCCAGATTCAAGGATTTCAAAGGGAAGTTAATGATAAGATGGATGGGTCCCTATCTAGTAGAGAAGTGTCATGGGAATGGTTTTGTCCAAATCAGAGTAATTAATGAGGAAGGGATTCCATTACTTGTCAATGGTCATAGATTGAAGTTGTATAAGAAACCTTCATCCAAGGAAGAGTTTATCAGTTCAGTCAGCTAAGAGTTAAATGTGTTTGGGAGGCTCATAGCCCTCAGTCCACCAAAGTTCTAAAAGGAAAAAAGAAAAATAATAAGAGGTCCTAGATGAAAACCAGCACGAGGCATTTAGGGTCAACTCCTAAGTTGAAAACCTCTTTGAGGCAACCCAAAAGCAAAAAAAAAAAAGAGAAAAAAAAAGATCCCCAGGTGAAAACCTCCTCTAAGGCGCCTAGAGCAGGCTTGCATGTTGAAAACCTCTGCAGACGTAGCCTGCTTGTCTTAAAAAAAAATGAATGAAAGAAAAAGAAGAAAAAAGGAGAAAAGGAAATACGGGGAAGGAGTTCTTACACCACCTCTGCTAACATTTTTTCTTTGCAGGACTCCAAACAGTTCACATAATCATGGTTGCAAGGTAGAATATATAGGTGTATTCATCCATTCTTCCATCTATACATTTCATTTCCACACTCTCCACTGACATACCTACCTCTCTCCATCATCCAGTCAATAAAAGAATCAAAATTTTCCTCCTCGATGTAATGCTACAAGAGGAGCCTGCAATGTTATAGGAGAAACCCCAAATGCTACACAAGGGACATCCAATGTGAAAAAGAGGCCAAAGGGTCATATTTTCATTAGGTAATGTTGAAGGGGGTCTACCACTGTCCATTTCATGACCCATCCACTCCATTTAGTCAATGTTAGTTCTGATTTCCTCTCTGTCGTGCATCTAAAAAATCACAGAGAAACCTTTGCTTTCCATTCTTCCACCACCTAAACCACTTCCTCATGATCCTAATCCTATCCTCATACCTTTCATCACTTTCTCTCCTTCTAACGTGAAAAATGAAGTCTTGAAAAGGGGATTAAATGCCTATTACAAGAAGAAGACTCCTCCTGTAGAGAAAGCCTACCTTACACCCACAAAGAGCATTATGGAGCCATTTCTGAATAGGGAAGAGGCACATCATCCTTAGGAAGTAGTGCATCCACTCAATCAACAACAACTTGGACATAGGGAAGGCACCTACACACAACGAAGTTATCAGTCAAAAGATCATCAAGTTATGAAGACCTGAACATAAACAAGCAAAGGAAATCAACTCCCTCATGATCACGATGTTATGAGACCCATCTCTAGCATGCAACTATCTCCAATAATTCGATCCACAGGTAGGCTATTGTATGACAACCCTCACCTCTGCCCTATGCATATAATGCTAAAATGTGATAATAGTCAAGAAATGTATTTTAATGGGCTGGGGGTGACTAGTGAACTTCGCCACCTTCGACTAGTAAACTAAAAGTTCACTTCAATTACACATGCATGTGGAATATCCAACTCAAGTGAGGTGGTGATTACAGGGAGTGAGGTTATAATCACGAGGAGAAGGGAAATGATTGCAAGGAGTTTGTTGAAAAATGTGCAACAAGAAATGCTAAATTTAGAATGTGCTAAAAATAGACCTGCTAAAAATAGCATGTCTAAAAATAACAGTTTGGCCAGTGAGGTCATTGGCCACATTGGGTGAGAGGTGAAACTGCTAAAAATAGAAAGTTCTAGAAATAGCATTTCTAGGTCCCTTCCTATTTATAGCAGTCCCTAGTCTATCTATAGGAAGTAAAATTAATTTTGGTCTTAACAACAGTTGGAAATATTAATTAATTAATTCAGTTGAGTTAATTAGTTAAGGAAATTCGAATTTGAAGTCTTTGTGAGCATGCACATGAGTTGTCCCACTGATTGAGGAATTTATCCTTAATTTCCTCCATTGGTTGAGGGAATAAGTATGAGTTCTATAATGAGAGAATCAGTTGACTTAGCTCTAACTAGTGAAGTCCAATTAGATTATTTTAACAAGTTGTTAAAATAATAAACTATAGTTTGTTAATGCTTGCATGCATGTGACAACTATTATTTTAGATAACTGAGGATTCGCTCATGGATAACTGTTGCATGTCAGTTCTGTCAAAGGCCCAGTTGAGATCAGATGTGGGACAGTGTACTATCAAATGCTTGGTTATTTCTAGTAAGTATTCCTTGCATGGAGAAGGATCTATCATAGGAGATTGGAGGACTTGTGGCCTATATATTGAGGCCTAGGTAGTCCTTGATTTTCATCTTCGTATTGAAGATCATCAGAGTACAGAGAGAGCAGGATAGCTATTGAGTTGATTCTTTTTGTATGTTGAAGAGGATTTCCACTTGATTGATAATACAGAGTTGGGGTTTTATGTTGGTGCTTTCCCCAATGATATATTCTGTGTTATGTGTGATTGATTTCTCTTGATCAGTTATGCATGTTTCTACTTGATGTTGCTCATGAATTCAATTATGCTTCCACTTAATGTTTTGTAGAAGGAGAACAAGTATTATGCTTTAGGACATTGCATATATCAGTTTGTTCTATAGGTTAAATTTCTACTGAGTGGGGAAAACAGTTCAAAAAAAGGAATTTCGTGTATGAGCCATGCCACATAAGTGCCGCAAGGTTTTACCACAAAATGGAATATTAAGTACTAGGCTCGACTCCATTTGCACACTTTCTCATTTCTAAAACAAACTAGTTAGAGGAAGGAGCTAGTGCTATCAGACTTCCTAGGGAACCACTGAGCTACTTCGAATTGTGGTTGCAGGTGCTACAGGAGATTCTGAACTGTTACAGAAGGGAATTAAAGGTTGGAAGCGAGCCAAAGTGACCCAAAACTATCCTCAAACCATCATGCACATGACAAAACTATTTTGGAAAGGAGTAAGTGATCCTTTCCCTCTCTAATTTCCATATCTCTTCCTCGGAAATTATGCTTGAAGTTAGTGCCTTGTAGTAAATAATTATACAATAATTATCTTTTCTAAATTGTTGTGTAAATGCAAGATAGGGACAAAAAAAGAATTTGCTCTAATATAAATTCTAGCATCCTATTCCCTCACTGATAAAAAATAAGTTTAATATTGTTTATACCACTAGGATTGATTTAAGGAAACGTTGAAATTTACACCTAAGTAACACCAAGAAGGAGCAGTAGAATAAAATGGGTGGGGGGCGAGGGGGATTCAATAGAAGATAACCCATAGACACAAATATAATTCATCAACATCTTCTTGTGGTAGACATTTTATAGAGACATGATTGGTTGAGTTTCTTTGAATTATTGAAGGGGTATGACGATGACATAACCTAGGAATTTGCCATGGAACTAAATCCTCAAGGAGAATATAGTTCCATTTTTGTTGTCAGAGGATTGGCCATCTCCTTAAGTCCTGAAACCATGATTAGAGTGATCACCTTACCCTTTGGGGTTTGATGGAGAAAGGAGGAGAAGGAAGTCAGTGTTACAACCAGGAAGAACTTTTTCATTCAGAGAGAGAAGCCCATAGAAGATAAGAATGGAGTAAGTAGAGAAAGCCTACCTTACCCCTGGGATGAGGTGGCTTATCACATCCTCAAGTATATATCTTTTGATGGGAGATTGAGCATTGTATATGCCTATCATTTTATATTACTTTAGTTAAGATTTAAAGCAGACTTACCAATCCCATAGAGACTAAGTGTTCCTCATTTCCTTCTACAATCAATCATTGAAATGAGCCAGAAGGTGAGGGAAGGAAAGCATCAATAGATCACCCAGCATGGCTTCATTAAGTTAATTGTGATGGATGCTCTAAGTCACTTAAGGAACCCTGTGCTATGGATTGATTTTGTAGACATGTACAGGGAAATCTTCATTGGAACCCAAGTCATCACACTTGGAGAAACTCCAACCTCTAGCACTGGAAGTAGGGGAGGAAAAAGAGACGAAGAAGAGTTAGGAAAATAAAAGGAAGAAGAGGTGCGAGAAATAAAGGAAGAAGAGGCAAGAGAAACAGAGGAAGGAGAAGTAAATCTTAAAGAGGAAGAAGCATAGCTTAAGGAAGAAGAAGGAGGGAAACAAGTAGAATAAAAATAAAGCCCTGAGGAGACTTCTAAGCCCCAAAGAAAAGAAAAGAAAGGACATCAAACAAGTCTCTCTCCAAGGAATACAAAACAAGAAATGGCTGCCACATTGGCCACATTAAGCACACCTATGAAGCCCAGGAGGAGGCAACCAAGGCAAGGTCCCCTATATTTAAAAACAAGGAAGAGCACCAGGATTAGACAAGGGAAACCACAACCTCGTTCATAGGTCCCTATCACTATTAATGAAATTTCACCAATTAAAAGGGAGAAGTGGGGCCGAGTGAAGGTAATATTAAGAAGATTACCTTTCCTAAGGCCAAAACCAAGCCACCTGTGATACTTGTTGAAGGCCCACCACTATGGAAGTCACCTTTGAAAGTCTCAATACATAAACTATCATTGCACATGTAGAAAAAGAGGAGCTACAGGAGAAACAAGAGATGCTATAGGAGCATAAAGAGGAGTTATAGGAAGGAGCAACCACCTTAAGAAATGTTGAAAAAGGCCTCCAAGAGCCACAGGATCCTGAGCCACAACCTAATATAAAATCCTACTACAAATTTTTTGAGGGAGGTAGGATCATACCCCAGAAGTTCGTCATCCCACTCTTCTTTGAATTAGAAAAGGAAAGAGGAAGGACACATATACGGATGCAGATTTCCAAATCCAAAAATGTAGAATATGTTGGATTAATAGAGGAAAAGTTCAATGAAATGGGCAAGGAATTAAGTGACCTAAAACTAAGGGAGTCAACCATGAGGGAGCAACTACAGGCAGAGAACACAAGACTAAAAAATAACTACAAGAGAAGGAAACACAACTTGCTACTATGGAAAGTCTATCAATGGAAGACATACAATACATGAAACCATCCAAATCTTATGTTGTTTTCCTCAAGGAGAAAAGACTGAAATTCTAAATAAAGGCACTAACACATTATGGGTCTTTGCCTTTCCAAGATTATAGACAATTTTTTGAGTTTTGCAAAAAGGAGAGTATGGAGGATAGGGAAAAGTTAGCTAAGTTTTATATGCATAATCTCATTCTGACAAATCTGAATTTCTGAGACCCCAATTCAAGATTGGGAGACATGCAACTAATGGAATTGGCATCTTGGTTGGCACATGAGGAGATAAGAGTTGAAGAAGCAAAAAAGGTGATGGCAAAGAAAGAAAAGGTGCCCTTATATATCATAGTAGAATTAGTGAGCCCCAAGGCTACCATCAACAATCACAATCTCATCTCCCTTGACCCTCAATTAACACCTAGGTACATGGAATCCTAAGAGAAATCAATCCTACATTTTGAGGAAACTTTTAGGATGGTGGGGACATAAATTTTGCAGGCTCGCCAAAGAAGGTGGTAGGACCTGCCTCATAGTCTACAAATCGTTGAAAATCACTCCCCAAAAAGACTAAGGAACGCCTTGGAGAGAACACCACTATACAAAAGGATTATGCAAAGGCTAAAGATCAATTGGATAGGGCTCAAGCTCAGTCCCCCCTTACTGTTGGGGCTACAAGAAGGAAGAAACCAACCAGAAGAACAAAAGCTATAGACGGAAATAGAGGCAAATGTAGGTTTTTATCCATAGCAAGGCACACCTTCTGAGGTGCCTTGGGATGTTAGAGAAGCCACCAGGGCCATGAATGAGCTTCATATGGATGACTAAGTTGCTCAGAGGATGAGAAACACCTTCAATAGGGGGTGATGATGGGTCTCATAAATAGGTATATTTTGAAGTTCATTATGCTATCCTCGAGCCCTTAGGATTATCCTTTTCTGATATTAATTCACCTTTTTAGTCATAATATGCTTAGCAAGAAGAGTAAAGAGTGTTTTTCATAGTATGTGGCTTAATGTGATCAAATTGTAGGAAAACGAAGCATTTTTTAGGCATTTACTATGTAGGGGCTTGATGGCGACCAACAAGAGAGAATATAGTGAGGATTTTCCACCTCCTTAACTCTTGAACTTGGCTTGAGATCACAGGATCCTCACTCACAAGTTCGAATTCAATAGTTGAGTAACTCCAAGTACATGCAAAGCGCAAGAAGGGATCCACTCCTGTTTTCAAGGGAGCTTCCATCAACTACCTTTTTGTATAACAAAACTAGCTGAAAGGTTCGTTAGGACTCAAATTTTTGATTTAGCTAAGAGTAGCTACTCAACCTAGTGCTTAATATCGTTATTCTTAACTTTCATGTGATGTATAAGACTACTATTTTATGCTAATGAGAAGTTTTTCATTGATCTACATCTGAGCTAGTTTTAAAGGGTAAACCCTTGGGTTTGGGACCAACCTAGAGTCTTTAGTCCCTCTTATGTATTTCTTTCTTGTTCTTATTTCAAATAATTTCATGTCTTTCTCTTGTTGCAGTAGATGTTAAGATATAAAAACTTGTGATTACGGGCTTCCCTATCACCTCTCTTGTGGGAAAAGTGATTGGAAATATTTACAATCTCAGTCCAAAAATATTTGTTTATGATTTCTTGGAAATAGATGGATGTTAGTAGTAGTCCCTTTGCATGTTTTCTGAAACTTAGGTGTTAGTTCAGTGATCAAATAGTGTTGTGGAATAGAATAGATTTTATTCAAATTCAACTCATCTTTTCCATGATAAGTTTATCTCACTGTGTTATTGGTCATTTGATGCATGTATTTGGCTAGTTGCAGGGTTGTGTTGATCTGCAGGGGTGGGAACATCTCTCCATCTCCACCTGGACCTTTCCATCTTCTCCCTCTCTACCTTACATTGCTCCCAAACTCTATTCCTATAGTCATTCTGTTAAGGCAATTAGAAGACACTACGGGGATCAACCTTAGTGCAAGACAGACCTCTGAGAGGTCCTAGGCTTGGCTAGGGGGTTTCCCCAACCTTCATTCACTTCCTCTTATCTTCATCCATCTTCTCCTGCCCACAAGACACCATTTCTACCCACAAACGGTTATCGGAACCCCTCCTGTAGCAACTCACATAGCAATATAGAACCTCCTGCAGCAGCCTTGTGTAGCAGGCTTGTAGCATTGTTTTCCTCAACCTGTTTCGCTCCACACTTTGACCTTAGCCTAGTTAGGATGAATAATGACCCCCAACTTGTGATTTGATGATTAAGATCAACTCTTAGACCTATCCAACCTCCTCCTTTTCTCACTGCAAAACAAAGTTAGAATTAGTTTTTTTCATAAGCATGTTAAAAGTTAGATTCTTTATTTTCAAGCAAATGTAGAGTAGATCAATGATACATGCAAGTAGATCATTGATTTGATTAAATTTGCAAAGTAGATTAGTTTTACTTCTACAAGTAGACTAGTTCCTTTCTCTTTCATGTAGTGTCAATGAACATTTACATTTGAATGAGTGACATATTCACTTTCATAGTTAGAATCAGGTTCAATTTTTCTTTCATAAGAAGTTTACACTATAATTAGTTGTAGCAATGGTCTTTGAACATTTTGATCTGATTTCATGATTGAGGGTGACTTGAGTAGAACACAAACTACTGTGCATATATCATTGTCACCTCTAAGTTTGTACAAACCCGGGTTGATAATTTGAGTTGAGGAGCCCTTGGAAGTTGCAACACTCTTGGTGCAGTGTCAGGGTTCACCAGTTTGTACATTTGTGTTCGGATCCTTTGAGTGGTTTGTGTGTTTATGTGTTTCGATTGGTATGGTAATGTTTGTGAATGTTATAGTTGTTTTGTTATATTTTATATGTGTATGTGACTTTCTATTAGTAAGTAGTTGGTGATGAAGAAGGGAGATAATCTTGTCAACAATTTGCAAGAGGATTGATACTGCTCTTCTATTTCATGTAATTCTAGGTATCACAACTTTTGATAACTAATTAATTCTTAACAGTGTTCATCCAAGTATTACTAAATATATTGTAAAGAGTAGTTTTAATAATTCACCGCATCAAGATTACTCTTGAAATAATTTGTTTCTTTGCTAATGTTTGAAATAATTTATTTCCTTCAAGAATATTTTGATGATTTTTTTTATCATCTATAGTCTATTATGCAAAGTCAAGAAATAATGGATTTTTGAATTCTTTTCTAATGAGTGGCCAGATTTATAAAGTCTTTACATTATTTGTTTCTCCAAACAATTATCACATATCCTTCAAGTATGTTTTGATTTGTTTTGAATGTTTATAAATATATCTTTTCCTCTTATAAATATTTTGAATACATTGTTGTATGCAATTATCTATTAGTAATTTTGAATATATGTAATTGTCTATTAGTAATTAGTTGGGGATGAAGAAGGGAGACGATCTTGCCAAGGATTAATTTTCAATTTGCGGGAGGATTGATTCTACACATCTATTTCATTTTAATTCTATGTATCACAACGTTTGTCAACTAATTAATTCTTAATAGTGTTCCTCTAGGTACTACTAAATATATCTTGAAAAATACCTTTTGTAATAATATACAACCTCAATATTACAACATCTAATGAAAGCAATCAAATAGGATTAGAAACAACATCTACATTGAAATCATTGCATCTAATGGAAGTAATTAAATGAGATTAGAAATCAACATTTACACTAAATCAATGCATCTAGTGCAAGCAATCAAATAGGATTAGAAATACACAACTACATTGAAATGAATGCATCTAGGACAAGAAATCGAATAGGACTACAAATCAACATCTTCACTGAAATCAATGCATCTAGTGCAAGCAATAAAATATAATTAGAAATCAATATCTACACTGAAATCAATGCATCTAGTGTAAGTAATCAAATAGGATTAGAAATCATCGTCTACATTGAAATCAATGTAGTTAGTGCAAGAAATCTTCTTCCCTCTCTCCCTCCATCTAATCTTTAAAAATATTTTTGATATTTACAGCCTCAAGATTAACAACATCTAATCCATCCAATGCAAACAGTCAAATAGGAATAGAAAACAACATCTACACTAAAATAAATGGATCTAATGCAAGCAATAAAATAATATTAGAAATCAACATCTACACTGAAATCAATGCATTTAGTGCAAGCAATCAAATGTAATTAGAAATCAACATCTAAGCTGAAATCAATGCATCTAGTGCAAGCAATCAAATATAATTAGAAATCATCATTGACACTGAAATCAATGCATCTAGGGCAAGTAATCAAATAAGATTAGAAATAAACATCTACACTGGAATCAGTGCATCTAGTGCAAGCAATCATATAGGATTAGAAATCATCATCTACACTCAAATCAATGAATCTAGTGCAAGAAATCAAATAGGATTAGAAATCATCATCTACACTGGAATTAATGCATCTAGTGCAAGAAATCAAATAGGATTAGAAATCATCATCTACACTGGAATCAATGCATATAGTGCAAGAAATATTCTTCCCTCTCTCCGCCCTTCATCTAAATCAATATCTCCCTCAATATCTCCTTCTTTGTCTCTCTATCTCACCCCCCCAAACACACGCAGGCTCTCTCTCCATATCTATCTATCTCCTTGTCCCTCCGTCCCTCCCTCTCTCTGTCTCTCTCTTCTTCCCTCTCTTCACCTCCCATATATATCTCTAAATCCCTCTGCCTCTCCTTTGTCTCTCTATATCACCCCCAAAACATACACACTCCTCCATTCCATCTACCTCTCCCTCCTCCTTCATCTCCCTCTCCCTCTCCCTTCCCCTTCTCTCCCTCTTCCCCCTTCTATCTCTCTTCCCTCCTACTCTCCTCTCTCTCTTTGTCTCTCTCTTCTTACCTCCCTCTCTCTCCCCCTCCAACTCCATCTCTCCCTCCCTCCCTTTGTCCTTCTCTCTCTCTTGCTTCCTCTCTCCCCCTTTCTCTCCCACCTCCCACTGTGGGAGATTTCACATAACTCTTCCTTGGAGAATCCAATTTGGCTCAGACTTGTGGCATTGGAAAGAGGATGCAGAAGGCTACTGCAGGTAGCAATTTCAGAACTGGATGATCCGAAATTACAGAGATACATCAGATTCAATATCAGGCTTCTATAAAGTGAAAAAAGGTGTGTAGTTTTTTTTTTAATTTTTTGTGTAAGCTTGGTTTAAGGGAATTCAAAGGGCATAGTAAAGCATTATTATCGGTAACTGATGCCCCGAGGAAAGAAAATGCAAACACCTAGTAAGGAACCTGAAAGCTCTAGCATGACTCATGAAGAAGAAGAAGAAATGCTACATGATATATCAAAATTACAAGAACAAGTGCAACAAATGTCACGCTCACAAAAGCTAACAGAAGCTAAGATAAGTGGCGTGGAATCTAAGATAAAGGGCATGGAAGCTAGATGATGGATGATTCGAAGACAATTTTGAAGAGAGACATGGCAGATTTGAAGACAGATATGGAAGAATTGAAGAAGAAGTTGCTACAAGAAAGGGTCACTAATGGTGAAAAGGTAGTAAAGGAAACTCATGATGAGAACAAAAGAAATGTTAATCATGATTCCATAGACGCTAATGTTGGATCGAAGACTCACCATGTTCCAAAAATCGATATGAGGAAGTTTGATGGCAAGGATCCGCCACATGGATATTACAGATGGAGCAATTCTTCGATCTCAATAATGTGCAAAACACACAAAAGGTACGTATGGCAACTTTATATTTGGAACCAAATCAGTTTGTATGGTATCAATGGCTTTGTTCTCGTAAACAATTTATCACTTGGGCAATTTTTACGGAAGAATTGATAGCACATTATGAGGATACAAAAAGCAACACTTTTTTTAGCCAATTGATAAGTCTCAAACAAAAGGGTTCAATAATGGAGCACATTGAGGAGTTCCAAAAATTGAACATAAGGGTAAAAGATATTCCAGAGGAGCATAGGATTGATGTGTTCATAGGGTCTTTAAAGGATAATATCCAACATGATGTGCGCCTTTGGGAACCTGATTCATTAGAGAAGGCATTCAGGTTAGCAAGAAAAATGGAAAGCAAAATTATGGCAACTAGGAAGCATACCATTCACAACTATAAAGACGGAAGTGTTGTTGCCCATAGTCTTCCACAACCTACAAGGTTGACACCACAACAATTGGAAGAAAAAAGAGCAAAAGGGCTTTGTTACAATTGTGATAGCAAATACACAAAAGGTCATAAGTGTGCTGAGAAGAAATTATTCTACATAGATTGTGAAGAGGAAGAAGAAAAGGAGCAAGAAAGGTCAAAAGAAGAGGATATATTCCAGGAACAAAGCCTAGATGAAGAACAAATAAATCCGACCATATCTTGTAATGCATTGGCGGGAATTACCACTCCTCAAACCATCAAGATAGAAGGACAAATCAAGAAGAAAAAGGTAATAGTGTTGATTGATTCAGGAAGCACCCACAATTTTATTCATTGTAGGGTAGCAAAAGAATTGAATTGCTTCCTATATCCAGCACCAGAGTGTCAAGTGATGATTGCAAATGGAGGAACAATAAATTGTTCTGGAAAGTGCCATAATATCAAGCTATCCATGGGAGAATATGTATTGACTAGCCCAATGCTTTCCATTCCAATGGGAGGTGCTGATGTTGTACTAGGAGTCCAATGGCTACAATCCTTGGGTACAATAGCTTTTAATTTTCAAGAACTTTTCATGAAATTTTCTGTGGAAGGAAAGGAAGTTGAATTAAGGGGTATTGCAGGGAAACCAGGAAAGATAATCAGCTCTAATGGCATGACAAAGCTTCTAAAAAAGGAGCAAAGAGGTGTAATTGCACAATTATGTTCGCTAGATGTTTCCACATTGGAATCATCTATTTCTCCAGATCTCCAAAAAGTCCTGGACAATCATTCCAAGGTATTTGAGACTCCCAAAGGTCTCCCACCTATGCGTGATCATGATCATGCTATTCATCTGATTCCAGGAAGTGTTCCTCCAAACATCAGGCCGTACAGATATCCCTATGTCCAAAAAAGTGAAATTGAACGTATGGTTGCAGAAATGCTAGAGGCTGGTATAATTCAACCGAGTCAAAGTTCTTTCTCAGCTCCAGTAGTATTGGTGCACAAGAAGGATGGATCATGGCGCATGTGTCCAGATTATAGGGAGCTCAACAAGCTCACTATTAAAGATAAGTTCCCCATTCCTGTCATTGATGAATTACTGGATGAATTGCATGGATCAATTTACTTCACCAAGTTGGATCTTCGTTCGGGATATCATCAAATCAGAATGAAGATTGAAGACATTCCGAAAACGGCATTTAGAACTCATGAGGGTCATTATGAATTTTTGGTCATGCCTTTTGGCCTTACCAATGCACCTTCAACATTTCAAGGTTTGATGAATTCAATTTTCAAACCATTCCTTAGAAAATTTGTGTTAGTATTTTTTGATGATATACTAATCTACAGCAAGTCTTGGAAGGATCATGTTGAACATGTTGACAGGGTGCTACAACTATTGGAGGAGAAACAATTATATGCAAAAAGATCCAAATGTTTCTTTGGAGTCCAGGAGGTGGAATATTGGGTCATATTGTATCTCATGAAGGAGTTAAGGTAGACCCTAGCAAAATTAAAGCCATTAAGGAATGGAAAATCCCCACATCCATAAAGCATCTGCGAGGATTTCTTGGGTTGACAGGGTATTATCGCAAGTTTGTTAAGAATTATGGGAGAATAGCAGCACCTCTAACAACATTATTGAAGAAAGATTCATTTTCATGGACTCCGGAAGCAACAAAGGCCTTTGAACATCTTAAAGAGGCAATGTGCCAAGCACCGGTCTTAGCTACACCGGACTTCACAAAAACCTTTATTGTGGAATGTGATGCTTCAGGAAATGGAATTGGTGCTGTTCTAATGCAAGATGAAAGACCCATTGCTTTTGAAAGTCGTCCAATCAAGGGAAAGTTTTTAAGCAAAGCTATTTATGAGAAGGAAATGTTGGCAATACTCCATGCACTTAAGAAATGGCGACCCTACCTAATGGGAAGACACTTCAAGGTAAAAACGGATCATGATAGCCTTAAATACTTTTTAGAACAAAGATTATCCTCTGAAGAGCAACAAAAGTGGGTCACAAAGATGTTGGGTTATGACTTTGAAATCATCTACAAAAAAGGGAAGCAAAATGTGGTGGCAGATGCACTCTCAAGAAAGGATGAGGATGTGGAAGCATTGTTGTGTGCCATTTCTATTATCCAACCAGATTGGATAAACGAAGCAAGGGAGGAATGGAAGAATGACGAAGAAGTGTGGGCACTTATTCGAAAGCTACAACAAGATTCCAGTACTTCTGATACATTTAGCTGGCAAAATGATTCGTTATGGTACAAAGATCGCTTATACCTCTGTAAGAATTCCCAGCTAAAACAAAAGATTCTTATGGAATTGCACACTTCTCCCTTAGGAGGGCACTCAGGATTTTTAAAAACTTACCACAGGGTTAAGAAGGAATTTTTTTGGGATGGCCTTAAATCAGATATTCAAAAGTTTGTGGCGGAATGTTTGGTTTGCCAACAAAATAAAGTTGAAACAATTAAGACACCGGGTCTATTACAACCTTTATCCATTCCAAGCCAACGTTGGGAGGAGGTTTCAATGGATTTTATCACAGGTTTACCCAAGTCTGAGGGAAAGAGTGTCATCATGGTGGTAGTTGACAGACTTACCAAGTATGCACACTTTTGTGCATTATCACATCCATTTAAAGCCAGTACAGTTTCTACTGCATTTATGGAAACAGTTCAAAAGCTACATGGAAACCCAAAGATTATTGTAAGTGACAGAGATCCCATTTTCACTGGAAATTTTTGGACAGAATTATTTTCTTGTCTTGGTACTCAGTTAGCTCATAGCTCATCTTATCATCCTCAATCTGATGGGCAAACTGAGATAGTAAACAAATGTTTGGAAGGATATCTTCGTTGCTTTGTATCTGATAAACAGACACAATGGGTCAAATGGTTGCCTCTGGCTGAATGGTGGTATAACACTTCCTTCCATACAGCAACAAAAATGACCCCATTTATGGCACTTTATGGGTATCAACCACCATCATCACATCATATTTAAGAGAAAATTCTAAGGTTCAGGCAGTGGAACATCACATCGAACATCAACAACAAGTCCTCCAACTCTTAAAGGATAACCTCGTGTTGGCACAAAATAGAATGAAACAACAGGCAGATCAACATCGCAGTGAAAGAAGTTTTGATGTAGGTGATTGGGTATTCCTACGGCTACAACCATATAAGCAAATGTCCCTAAAGCAAGCTAAGAAGGATAATAAATTATCACCAAAGTATTATGGTCCGTACAAGGTGTTGCAAAAGATTGGTACTATGGCATACAAATTGGAGCTTCCTGCAGCTTCTCGATTGCACCCAGTTTTCCATGTTTCATGTTTAAAGAAGGTTATAGGCGACAAGCTCCCAGTTCAAACAATATTGCCAGAACTTGACGAGGAAGGAAAAATTATATTGGAACCGGAAGCAGTCACAGAAACAAGAACTCGACAGCTACGAAATCGATCAATTTCAGAGTATCTTATCAAGTGGAAGAACTTATCCGCTGAAGATTCCACATGGGAGGATGAGAATTTTATGCAGAAGTATCCAGAACTACTCAAGCGTTGAGGACAACACTTTTTTGAAGGAGAGGGGCATGTTGGGTCCCTATAATACTAGTGATTACCCCATTACTATTGTAGTTATACCCCTTATTTATATTGTTGTGCCCCTATTACCCCCATATTGTTATTTCTGTGCCCCATAGAATCCCTCTATTGTTATTTTTGTGGCTTTATATTATTATTGTTAGGTCGGCTGGATTATATTGTGACTCCTTAGACTCCTATATATAGAAAGGAGGTTTTGTCATTTGTATCATCCAAGAATTGTTCATTTATGTAATGTAAAGGAGGTTGCCCCCTCGAAGAGGCTGAATTCTAAGGCGTGGATCTCTCTTTTCTATCTTTTTGTGAGCTGGTTTCATAACACCCCACCCCCCCAATCTTTGTGTCTCCATCTCTCTCTCTCTTACCCTCTCCCCTTCTTCTCACTCCTCTTCTTTCTCTCTCTCTAATCTTCCTCTCCATTCTCCTTCATTTCATCACCATCTCTCCCTTGTCACTCCCATATCTCTCCACCTCTATACTCTTATGTTTTTATTTTTCTCTCCACTTATATCTAGAGTTAATATATATCATGATATTTAATACATATTATAACATAACAATTGAATATTTATTAAATTTAATATTTTATTAATCCAGAGGTATTAAATTTAATAATATTAATACTATAATATATTGATATTAATTTAATTTTAATATTATATTAATATTAATATTAATATTGGATTTAATTATGTTTTTACATGACATGATAACAAAATTTATAATAAATGTACATCAAATTAATATTTTCAAATATTACAATTTTGATGTGGAAATGTTTGTCTTTAAAGATTTTAATATATCCATAGGATATGATTTTTCCTTTTTCAACATTCATTTTACAAATATTTAATTAAGAGAAATATTAAAGGATTTTGGAGCAAGAATTTTTTATTGTGCGTTGAATTAATCTTTTTATTTTGATTTAAGAAATGGTAATGGCTATAGTAAAGAGTAAAGGTGTTTAAATTTTACCTTATTTGAAATTTTAATATGGTAATTTTTTTAAAGGTAAATTTATGACCCATTCAAATTCGAACTATTAAACACAAAATATAATTTATTATCCATTCAAATTATATATAATAATACACAGTTATATTTTAATAATTAATTTTAGTCCATTAATATCATTATAAATTTATATATAATCTAAAGATTCAAGTTATATATAATTTAAGATTCAAATTAATGTTTTGGCCGAAATCAGTGAAAATTATTTTATTATTTTTTGAGGATCTGACATACTTACACATCGCAGTTATATTGGGATGTAGAATGTGTCTCTCAGGGCAATGATAAGTATTATGAATTTGTTAAAATAATTGAATGACCTTGTGCAATTAATCACAATTAAATCTTACATGATTTAAGCAGGGAATTTGTCTAGCTTATGGCACAACAACCTTTAATGGTTTTGTTTGGTTTTATAAATTATGACCTTCATCCATTGTTTTTGTATTTTAAATACAATAAATGAGATGCAACTAATTTATTATACAATGTGAGCTAAGGCAAACTAACAAAATTAATAAGATAAACACTACATCAAATGTAACTATTGCTTTAACTCTTTAGCAAAAAGTTAAAAAAAAATCAACATCTCCCATTTGACATAGGATTTTGTCTATTCTAATTCCCGAAGGCTTCTTATTTCAACTTAATTGAGGGCCTAGATTGATTCTCAAGGGAATATGCTCAGCGTATGCTTAGTCTTAATGTTTATCAACCACTGTAGTGTATTACAAAGTTTATCAACCCTTACAAAGTTTATCAACCCACCAATTTTCTAGGGATTTGAGATTTTTCCCATTCTAATAAGTTCCTCCATGATAAGTTCCTCATTATTATTTATAACATTTATTTATAGATAAGCAAATTTTATTTAGCAAAATAGTCCATTACTTTTAATAAATTAAAAATAAATAAATAAATTTATGTCATGTGGTTTTCACCCACCAATTTCTAGGGATTTGAGATTATTCTAATTCTATCAAGTTTTTCCATAATAAGTTCCTATTATTATTTATAATATTCATTTATATATAAGTAAATTTTATTTAACAAAATAGTATATTTTACAATAAAATGTGTAATTTCTTTTTCTTTTAAATTAAAGTTGACTTATAACCTTTTTATACATACTTAATCACATAAATATGTATATATTACATATTATTGCAATAATTTTTAAATTGACCATATTAATATTTTTATAGTTATACATAATTAGATTTTAAAAACGAAAAACCTTCGAGGCAAAATGATATGGGATGTTGTGGAGTGATGATTACTAAATGACAACCAAGTAGTGTGAATAGTATTTGAAAAGTACAACTCCATGATAATAATATAATTTTGAAATTTTGAAATTATTATTAATATGAACTAAAGGTGTAAATGTTTTCCTGATATTGATGCTCATATTCCGCTTCCTAATTGTCATAGAATTAAAAGGTGCAAGGACGAAATCGATATAAATGAGGAAGCTTAAAAGCCAAAATTGTCATTCAGTGATTTAAATGACGAAGTTATAGGAGTTGCATTTAAATCACATGACTAATTTTTCAGATATGACTTTTGATTCACATCCTTGGACAAGGAGTATATTGGAAAAGTAAGACCAGGAAAATTGTCCTTCAGTGTTTTAAATGGCGAAGTTATAGGAGTTGCATTTAAATCACATGGGTAATTTTTCAGATATGACTTTTAATTCACAACCTTGGACAAGGAGTATATTGGAAAAGTAGGACAAGGAGAATATTGAAAAAGTAAAGCGAACTTGTAAGAGCTCAGGGTACACGAAACATATGGGGAATGGGAATGAGCCGTTCAGATTAACACAGCTCTGAATTTCCACGATTGGCAATTCAAAGAAAAGAGAGGGAAATGACTATGCACTCGAGCATTGGAATGTCAGGGCTGAATTTCCGATGGCGGGGCTAACTTGCCATGATTTATTATCTCCGGATGCTTAGCATAAAAGAACTCGAACGAGGTAAAACTGCTTGTATTTGCCTGCAAACCTGATAATTTTAAACCAGAAATGCCAAAGACACCGAAAAGTGTAAAGTTACCATCTAGAGTCCCAGCTTGAGCTGCAACAATTGACTCACTACTTGAACACCATAGCTGGAGCCTGGAAATAGTAGGGAGAATGTTAAAGAGTACAAAATTAAATAATAATATTGAAATCCATAAATGTCTGCAGCGTTGATAAGGAATTGGCATAAGCCGACAGTTTCGAACTACATACTTAACGACACAGAGACTCGGGATTTTCAGCTTTAAAGTTTACATGCTGACTGTACTATATCTACGCAGATGCTAACGGCACAGTGGATCGCGACGCATTAGAGGAAACCTCACAGTGGCTCCAATTAAAGCTATTTTGCGGACAAAATACTGGCCAATGTATTCCTCATTTTAGGAACTGCAGCACTTACGGCAAATATGACGAATACGCCATTCCGTTCATACTAAATGCAACGGAATTTTAAAGCTCGCATGCACAGCTTCAGCTAAACGACAGCTCTGATAAAAAGAGGACTACGCATTTGCTTGAGCGCGACGATTTTACCCCAAATATGACAGATACTACTAAAAAACGGCAACAAACAATTGGATTACATGTTGCGTTTTCAATCAAGAAAACGGAAAAGCTTAACTGGTTAGGATTCCCCGGGGGGCAAAGCTATGCACAGATCGAAAAGATTTCTGGCAGTTCTTGAGCAATTCACAGCCACGAATGAGCAAAGAAACTCTATTGACGAAAATATTTATAGATTTAACTTGCAGAGCTGGATATTATGAATAAATGATAAAATGTATAGCTGTCTGTCGGTTTTGTTTCGAGATCCAAATTGTCTGTCAGAATACTGATAAGAGAAGTAATAAACGTAAGAAAAGTAGAAAAATGCACAATATTCACTCACACCTAACAGAATATGCCGAGGCGTCATTCTTTTTTTTTTTTTACCTTCCAAAACGATAGAAAAGTGTCCTTCACTGTACAGTTTCTTCCCGGTCAAAATTTGTTTTTAAATCCCTTTTTCTCGCTATTTTCTGCCATATCCCTTCAATACGGCACCCCTCTAAAACAAAGGCTAATGAAGTAGAATGAAAGATGCGGCTTACCTTTGCAGCAGCAGTCGCCATGGAGGCTTCAGACTCCGAAACGGCGCATTTTCAAGTAAGCTACTTTTCACCATGAAAAGTCCTCTCCGATGTAAAACGCCATTAATAACACTGTTACTGTAAATAATGAAAGCAACCAAAGGCGCTTATTACTCAAAACTACAGCGAGCTTTAGCAGAGGGGTTTTCGTCTAGTCCTTTCGCTAAAACCGACGGTATTGTAAACTTTCCGAACTACTTCAGCGTTTTAAATATTTCGCCTCTTTTATGGCCAAAGAAGTGGAAACCAGGGGCGGTTTTCCGTTGACTGCCCATGGCTGGCAGCCTGGCAGGCCAGACCAGGCCAGAGACCTGAGTGCGTTTGCGGTTGTGTTTCGTTGGTATGCTAAAGAAGCATGCAGTGGTAGGTGAACTTCCGTTATATTGTAATAATTTATTGCCACGAGAGGCTTGAAGGGAAAGGCCATCGTGGATGGTCCTCGTCTCTCTATTTCCCTTTTGTCACTGCTCGATCGTGTGAAGTAAATATTCTTGTAAAGAGATTCTTGTGAAGGTTCTATCGTGGAGAAAGATCGATAGGTCATGCACATGGCTGCCCGCTAATTTTTAAGCAGTAGTCTACATGATGTGATCAGGGTTGGAATTTGATTGCAAATTTCTTGTCATGGGGTGATTTGTCTTTCAAATACAAGTTAAAAAATTACAAAATCATCAAAATTCTGATTTGAAATTATGAAAATAAGTTGGAAACTCTGAAAAATGTCAAATTTGACGAGCTGGTCTTTTTTGAAATTCCAACCCTGGATGTGACCCTCCCTCTAGTTTTTTTCGGCGATTTTTCCGTTCCCGTTTTTGACCGTCTCTTTCTCCTATCATGCTCCGCCCCCTGTTAGGCCCCACCTCCTCCTGTCCCATCAGCGTCCTCCCATGCCCACACCCTCTGCCACTCTGCATTAACTCCTAGGACGCCCTTCGCCACTCTATCGACCAACCCTACATTAACTCCATTCCAAATGCTTATTCAAAGAAAACGGAAGATGCGTACCAGTTTCCACTCTAAATTAATTCCACGTGGCACTCTGTGAGTGGTGCCATGTCTCACCCATATTTGATACTATAGGCCACATGGCACCCTTCCATGCTTCCACATCATCCATTGTACTACCACGTTATTAGTGATGTGTATGTCCATGTTGTCAACCATGTACCAATCTCGTGCGACCACTTGTCACTGTGCTACCACCTGTGACCAATCTAGTGCCACCACTTGTGTATCAATGTTAGAGGGCCATGTCATCAATCTCCTTCATTGGGGAGTCCATTTTGCATCTAGTTACAGGTCCACCTAACACCTACCACGTGCTTCCATTACGTTGGCTAGAGAAGATCCATATGGAAGTCGTTCTAGGGGCACAACCTCTGATAAATGTCATGCAATTCTACACACAATCCTCCATTTTTGTGTGAAAATTCATCCATGACCACTAGATTTGGTTGGAGTTGTGCCAAAGATAACATCATTAACATTACACAAGTTTGCATGCCAACAATCGTCGATTTCATATGAGTGAATATATCTACCGCAACGAGGCATGAAATTTAATGAATTTTATGTTTTATTAACAAATTTGGTGTTTTGATCCTTTTTGTCAATGTTACTTTCAAACTAACATATATTCTCATTCTGGAGGAGTTTGAACAAGTGTAATATGTCAATGGAAAGGTCTTGCAGAGGACTATCCAACTAGACTATCTACATACTCATTTGATCATTGCAACTTCAACAAAAAAATCAATAATATTCATGTCATCATATCTTCTTGACATCACAACACTATGCCTAACAATCTCCTTCATTTGACATCCAAGACATCATATTTCCTTTGACATGACATTGGTTGTCGTCAAGGACAAAATTATGCTCAACAAAATGTTGGGAGAATAATAGGAAACCTATGGGTAAAGAATAAAAAATTAAAATAACTATTGTGAGAAATATGTGTGTGTGTGTGAGATAATTGACTATGACAAATATAAAACAAATATATATATGACCTTCATGAGGGCTTGTTGTCCCTTGGTGATTTATCAATCACATGTGTAATTGTCATTGTACATCCTCAAGAGATCTACTTATCTCATCGAGTTCCTATTGCAATACCACTTGACCTCTCTTCATGATTAATGTTTTCTCATTATTATATATAGTTTATTTCCTTTTACCAAAAGTTAAACAATCATTATTCTTGAAAATTCTCCTAGTTTATCACTTGTAATTTCTCACCAATTACAAGTATTCACAAACTCCAATCTTAACACTTAAAATTTTTGCAGGTCATCACATTTACCCTTACCAATCATTTTGTTCAATTCACTCATCAACATCCTTAAGAGAACTTTCCACTTGAGATAGACCCCATAATTTAGCCTTAAACATTATTAGATTTTCTCAGTTCCCTTCATTCTTTAATGTTATACACCTTAAGAATGGTATGAACTTTAATTAGCTACTCCAATATTAAAATTCATATTGTTGTTATTCACATTAGCACTGTGCTCAACTATCACTAATGTTGGACTTACCATGAAAATCGTGCTTTTTCCCAGTTTCTGCTTACAAAATATTCCCAATTTCTATTTTTAGCTTCTTTATTCCCATCCGACAACATTCGTTGATTATGTAATCAAATGTTACCATAATTCCTAACCCTCCTTTAAATCAACGTCATAATTAACTACAAAATCTTTCATTATATTCTAGGATAGCTTATTACTTCTTGTTGATTTCTTACACTTTTTGTGAAACTTCCACTCATTCCCTTAGAGTATTTTTCTATAACTCTTTCACTATTCACCACCATCATTCCAATTTGGTCATGGTTAGGAGGATTGCAGCATCATCACTATAAAATTGGCAAGTTCACCATTTTCCCTTCTTGCATAAGATAACTTTATTCAATATTTCGACCAACTTTAGGGATCAACTTGGAACTTTCCTTTCATTCTTAAAGCCCGCGACAATATATTACTTTTCTTTTTCCATCTACTCATGTGGAATTGCACTTCTATTTTCTTAATTTATTCACGTATAAGTTCCCCACATCTTGTATAAATAGTTAGTACCATTTTTACTTTCTTAAGTTGCATAGGCTAGGTAAATAAGTTAAGTGTTTGTACAATATTTCACATCTAATGACCTTGCATTAATGTTCATAATTAGCCCTGTATTACCCTTATTTCCCTCTTCAAGAGGTGACATTGACAACAGAACAACTCAATAACCTCGAATTCGCTAGAAAACTTGCATAACCTTAACTATGCATGCAATCACTAATATATATATATATATATCCATGCATTTCATTCTATATTAAATAACAAACTATGCTTTTAACTAAAAAATTCAAATATAAAAATAAATTTATAATCTTATTATATACCACTCAAAATCTACCTTTTTTTAAATATTATTTTAAACGATCAAACTTACATTTTACTATCCCAACTTTATCACACCCAACTTTTATAAATTTATTAAATTCACACACTTTATTACACAACTCTTATAATTTATGATATCATAAATTAAATTCACATATTTACATACATGAAATTATTCCATCTCACTTTTTCAATACAAGTTTGATACTCTAAAATGTGTAGTCCACGCCAAAAGGAAAATGGGACCCTTTGGAAATCACTTGGAAAAAAATTACTAATATCCCTTCTGAAACCATTTTCAGGTTTGCCCTTCTTTGAGTTTTTTCCAAGTTCGAGTTTTGTCTTCTTCTTTTTTTATTATTTTTTTTCAAGGGCGTTATTTATTTAGGTTATGATTAGCAAATTGTACTTTCACGCTAACCAGTAGAGTTAAGATCCAATTGCCATTATTCAAACTATTAGATCAATTTCTGTTCCATGTACTAACTTATTCAATTATTTTTTTCTAAAAGCTTGGAGATGATAAAATGCTCAATATCATGTTTTCTCAATTTAAAGATGTTAATGCCATTTTTAAAAGTAATTTAGTACACTTATAATTGAAGAGGATGTTTGTTATCTCATTGATATGGTATGTTTACAAGTCTTAAAAAAAAAAAATACTCGAAAAAAATTCCTTAAAAAGTGATGTTAAATTGAAATTGATCCAAAAAAGAATTATCTCAACTTAGAAAACAGATTTCTAAAATCCCTATTGAATCTAATTCCTTAAAATTCCCACAACAAAGTTAAATAAACATCTCAACTTCCAAAAAAATATTTCTCTAAAATTATTATTTAATCTATTTCTATAATCTTCCCAAAATATTTTTCTAAAATTTTTATTTTATTTAATTTTACATGTGAAACTCATTAAAATATTACTTGAAATATAAAAAATTAGGTTATTGTTAAAAATGTTGACAATTAAAACATACTTAAAAGAATAAATGCCACGATCATTATTCTAACTTTTAAGACACATACAACTTCATACATCAAAAAGGTGATCTCTAAATTGAATACTTTCTACCCACGTGATTTTCTAAAGGTGTATTTATGCCAAAACAATTTTATCCATAATTAGATGTATATTTGTGGTTTCCTTTCCTTCCTTTATTTTGAAAAGATATATTAAATAGTACAAAATTCATGTCTTATATTATAACTATGCAGTTGATTCACTTTCATTCCATTTTAACTAACCACAACCAACCACAACCCGAACATAATTCAACCTAACCATTTACTTACCTCCACATACACTTTTAGGAGTGTGGTTGAAAGTGTCCAACTATGAAAACAAATTGAATAACCTATGGTTTAGGATGGTTAAGCCCATGTACATGCTATATTTAACCAAACATTCCATTAATCATCATCATAAGGGAACTCATGAAGATAGGTTCTCTTAAGGACTCAGGAATGTGTTTCATTTAAACCAACCCTGGGTGGAGAATTAACCCCAAACATTCCAATCCATTGGTGACTTCAGGCAGTTTGAAATAAGTTTGGCGACTTCATAATTTAACTTAACAAGTTTATTATTTAAAATGATTAGATTAATAACTATATAAATAGTTAAAACTGGTGAGTGGCCCCTTTCTTTATTTAAATATATTCTAATTTATAAAATCTATGCTACTTAAATCTAACCTGCTTTGTATTATTTAAGTTTACCATCAAAACATTTCTCGGTAGATTATCACCCCAATATAATGCGCTATTATAAAATTAAGAATTATATCGACTTTGTAAGGAAGTCATGGTTCAGGTTAAAGTTTTATATAAATTATAAAAAGGTTTTAATCAATTTCAAAATTAAAATTCAAATAATTGGAAAATATTAGTGATATTAAGTTATAATTAATTTTTTTAATATAAATAAAATTTAACATATTTATAGTTGTGTATAGGTTCATAAGCTTCAAGGATGATAACTATGTTTTAATACAATATGTAACACCTTTGTTTAAAATATACAAATAATTACATCAATTTATATGATTAATAATCAACACTCAATTATTCAACTATTTAACATAGAATTAAAAAAAAAAACCGAGTAAAGACGACTTACTTGTATCCATGATATTTATTACTTGTGCTTTTGGAATTCAATGTTCCTTCAATTCTACTAACCACAACAAATCTTTTGGGGATGACTCTCCACTCAATCGTAGGCTCAACTACACATAGTCTTTCTCCAACTGGCCACTCCGAGACCCCAATCAACGCACTACTCATCATCTTTATTGTCCATTAAATATACTAAAAAATGGAAAGGGGTCTGCATGCACACATTCCATGTGTCAATATGCAACTTTTATTTCTTTATTTTAAGTTTTACTTAATATAATATTTTTCTTAATTTAACTCTTTCTTCATTTTATTCTTTTTTAATTTTTGTTAACTTTACTTATTTTTACTATTTTTATTTTAATTTTATACATATATATTTAGAACTCTAGTTTAGTATTTACTATTTTATTTATTTATTATTATTATATTCTATTCATTATTCATTATTTATTTATTATTAGTATATTTTTTTATTATTTATTTTTTTTTTATTATTATATTTTTATTTTTTACTATTTATTTACCATTATTATTTTTTCTTTTTTTCTTTATTATTTATCTACTTATATTTTAACATTATATTATATTATTTTTATTATTATTATTATGAGACATTACACTTTCTTATCCAAGACTTCTAATCTTCTAGGGTTTACAAACCGTAAAACTTCTAACTTTGAGTGATACTCTATGAATCACATCACTTGAAACCTTTCTCCTTAGCTCCCTCTGGCTCTAGAGTATCTTTTAACCTTTATTTCTGTGAAAATTGATCCAACTTCAAGTGGCACAAGCATGGTCTAGACTTCTTGGAAGATCTTAGATGATTGCTCTCTGCCCTTTAAATCTCCTAAGTTAATTACCTATGAACACTAGTGGATCAATATTCATCCCACACATATTATTTAACACTTACTCAATGGTACTATAAGGTTAAATCTCTCCTCACAAAAAAATTGTATTTTACTCCATTGGAATTCGGCTATAATCTACTCACATAGTGTTTGACTTTGTTAAATTGTTCCTCCATAATTTATGCGATTTTTTGCATAAATTTAGGTAGAATTAAAAAGTAAATATGCAGTAGGTTCTTTATATTTATGTGATTAGGCATATTTACTAGGAATTACGATCCACCATAATTTATGGAATTCTTTTCATAAATTTAGGTAAGAGTAAAAAGTAAATATGTTGTTACATAAAGATTGTAACCCAAAAATTTAGCACGCATTTTTCATTGCACGATCTTATTGCTCTGATACCATGTTGAATTCATTTCTTATTTTCAGATCTTGGTAATATTGTCTTATGATCAATAATTACACACTTGACAAATTCTCAACCTTAATTTTGTTTTACAATTGAGTAAGCATTATTAGTTTGATATAAGATATATGAGATATTTATTGATGAATACAATTGAGAGCCCCAATATATATACATAGTTAGGGTGCCTTTTCATCAATAAACATCTCTCTCTCTCTCTCTCTCTCTCTCTCTCTCTCTCTCTATATATATATATATATATATATATATATGGAAGAGAATACCTTTTGCTATTATATAAACCATCAGCATCTGCATAATTAAAAAAAACATAAATAAAAAGAATTTATGAAAACTTTAGTTATGCAGGATTTAAACAAAGGATCTAATACATGGTCAAAAAATTTTGACCCTGAGCCAAAATCTATAGTCTATGTGGCGTAGGGACCAATAATACAAGTTATTTTGTATGGTTTATTATTTCTTTTAAGTTTAAAAATACTTAATTTAATATAATAACTACAATACTAACTTAGATTCATCTAAAATTGGGTCTATCATGCGCCGAGAGGGATCAAATACCTTGACGTGTAAACCTTTCCTCCCAAATTCTACACTCCAAAAGGAAGGTTTGCACCTCAAGGGATTTGATCGCTCTTGACGCATGATAGATCCACTGTTAGATTGATCTAAGATAATTCCAGTTGATGGCAACAATGCCACATTTTTAGATTATCATTATTATATATATGTTTGAGATAAAATTCAAAATTCACATTATTTTTTCTTTGCTTTGCATGACCATATCATTCTCTTCTTTAATTTAGTCTGTGTTGCTTGCCTTGAATAGTTTGTGATGGGTCCCATAAATAGGTATATTTCCATGTTCATTATCTTATCCTCCAACCCTTAAGATTATCCTTTTATCACATTAATTCACATTTTTAGCCATAATATGCTTAGTAAGAAGAGTAAGAGGTGTTTGTCATAGTATGTGGCATAATGTGATTAAATTGCAGGAAAAAGAAGCATTTTAGAGGCATTTACTATGCAGGCGCTTGATGGAGACAACCGCGAGAGAATATAGGGGGGATTGTCCACCTCCTTAACTCTCTAACTCGTTTTGAGATCATAGGATCCTCACTCACAAGCTCGAATTCACTGACAATCGAGTAACTCAAAGTATATGTGAAGCTCAAGGAGGACTATATCCATAATTTTTGAACTCTTGGAAGGAACCACTCCTATTATCAAGGGAGCTGCCATCAACTACCTTTTTGTATAAATAAACAGCAGAAAGGCTCATTAGGATTCAAATTTTTTATTCAGTTAAGAGTAGCTATTGAGCTTGTTGCTTGATATTGTTATTATTAACTTTCATGTGATGTATAAGACTACTATTTTCTGCCAATGAGAAGTTTGTCATTGCTTTGCATCTGAGCTAATTTTAGAGGGATGAAACCCTTGGGTTTGGACACAAACTAGAATCTTTAATCCCTCCTTTGTATTTCTTTCTTGTTCTTATCTCAAATCATTTCATGTATTCCTCTTGTTGCAGTAGATGTTAAGTTATAAAAACTTGTGATTGCAGGTTTCCCTATCACCTCTCTTGTGGGAAAAGTGATTGGAAAGATTTGCAATCTTAGTCCAAAAATATGTGTTTATGATTTCATGGAAATAGATGGATGTTAATAATAGTCCCTTTGCATGTTTTCTTAAACTTGAGTGTTAGTTCAATGATCAAATAGTGTTGTGGAATATAATAGATTTTAGTCAAATTCAACACATCTTTTCCATGATAAGTTTATCTCACTGTATTATTGGTAATTCTATGTATGCATTTGGTTAGTTGTAGAGTTGTGTTGATGTGCAGAGCTGGGCACATATCTTCATCACCACCTAGACCTTTCCATATTCTCTCTCTCTACCTCACACTGATCCCAAACTATATTTCCATTGTCATTCTGTTAAGGAAATTAGAAGACTTTGTGAGCATCAACCTTAGTGCAAGATAGACCTCCGAGAGGTCATAGGCTTTGCTAGGGGGCTTCCCTAAACTTCATTCACTTCATCCTTAATTCATACATCTGACCCTACCCACAAGAAACCATTTATTCCCTCAAAAGGCTCTTGAAATTGCTCCTGTAACAAAACAGGCCATGCTGTAGCAATACATGACCTCCTATAGCAGGCATGTAGCACTGTTTTCCTCAACCTGTTTTGCTCCACACTTTGACCTTAGCATAGTTAGGATGAATAATGACCCCAAACTTGTGATTTTATGATTAAGAGAAACTCTTAGACCTCTCCAACCTCCTCTTTCCTCACTACAAAACAAAGTTAGATTTTTTTTTTCATAAGCATATTAAAAGTTAGATTCTTTATTTGCAAGCAAATGTAGAGTAGATCAATGATACATGCAAGTATATTACTGATTTGATTAAATGTGAAAAGTAGAGTAGTTTTACCTCTGCAAGTACACTAGCCCCTTTCTCTTTCATGCAATGTCAATTAGCATTTACATTTGAATGAGTGGCATTTTCACTTTCATAGTTAGAATTGGGTTCCATTTTTCTTTCATAAGAATTTTTAACTATAATTAGTTAAAGGAATGGTCTTTGAACATCTTGATCTAATTTAATGATTGAGGGTGACATGAGTAGAACCTAATCTACTGTGCATATAGCACTATCACCTCAAATTCTGTACGAACCCTAGGTTGATAATTTTAGTTGAGGAGCCCTTGGGAGTTGCAACTCTATTGGTGCAATACCAAGGCTCGCCACTTTTTGGCATTGTTGCGGGGGAGGTATCTAAGTAGGCTTTGTTTATGCTTAAGCATTGTTTTTTTTTTGTTTTGCATCAGTCTTATTGCTTAAAAAAAGTGAAAAAAAAATTGTTCTTTCATGCCTCGTAGGAGTAAAGATAACCGAGGAAAATTCTTACCAAAAACCCTCACACCCTCAAGCAGCCAAACTTCACTCTTATTAGGTGGTTTGAACTTCCATCTCTGACTACATGGGAGTTAGAAGACCCTCTAGGTGAGCCAACTAAAACTTTTGAAGAGTTTATTGGAGAAGAAGAACCTATCTCACCTACTCAAACTATGGCTAAAAACTAGAACAATGTGCTTTTCCCTATCAAAGAAGCCAATGGAGAGTCTAGAAAGAAAAATCTAAGCCTTGCATCCATTCCACATTTTCATGGCATGACCTTTCAAGATCATAACACCTTCATGTTTTAATTTGTTGTTGTCTATAAGACCTATGACTATGCCTCTGATGAGAAAAAGATGAAGTTGTTTCCTTCTACCCTCAAAGATGCAACCTTGCGTTGGTTTATGAGTCTACCTAGAGGAAGCATCACTATCTAGGCCCAAATGCTGCAAACCTTCAATGACAAATACCAGGATTACTGTAGTTCCAAATAAACAAAGGAGGAAATGTTTAGGATGACCCTTGGACCTGATGAATCTTTAAAGGACTATGAGGAAAGATTTGAACTCAATTATAAGAGGGCCAATTGTACCCTTGATCCTGAGTCACTCAAGCTAGATCTTATTTAAGGGATTAGGGGAGATGTAATGAAGACCCTCAACATGCTATCTAGAGGAGACATCTATGAATTTACTTATGATGACATCAAAATTTTATTCAAGAATCACTCTAGGGATGCTAGGAAAAAGGGTAGGTCTAGCCAAAACTTGGTTAGTTCCTCTCCCTCCACAACATCCATTAAGCATGAGATAGGAAACATGTTGGAGGATTTCAAGAGTGAAATGTTGCATAAATTTTCCTTGCAAATGATACTATGCAAATCAAAAGAAATCAAGAGGAAGCAGAAAGGGAATTAACTATTTTCTTCCTTAAATGTACTAAAAGACATCCTAGGATTGAATGGCCATTGAATGTCATAGAAGTCTTCCTAGTTTGTGAGGAGAATCATGGAACAAAAAAATGTCCCTCTCTACCAGGCCTAAAGGTTATATACCAGGGAGGAGTAGAGAGTGGGTCAGAAAAACTATGCTTCGTTAACCAAATGAGACCCCCATGATCTCAACCATATCAACATTATACTCACTACAATCCAAATCACAATGAATATTTCTAGCCTTGGTACCCTTCCACTCATCCACCATGGTCCACACCTCCTCCTTGGTCTTATACTCCTCAATATCCTCCTCATCCTATCAACCCTCCTTTTCAGCCATATCCACCCTAATCTTCCCAATAGGGAAACCCCTCACAAGGGTGGAGGCCTCAAACAAATCAGCCTCCTTCTTTACTACCTCCATCCCAACCTCAACCATATCTAGCTCATCATACCCCACCTAAGCAACCTCAAATGATTGCTCAACCCAATCCGAACCTCAACAATAAGCAGGCACAACAGGTCTATATTGGGGAAACATCTTATCGTGCGTATCCTGTGGAAATCCAAGAGTTCAAACTTCAGTCTAGGAGGGTGCTCCAAGAAAATAACCCACCTTCTCCACTTGAAGATCTTGAAGAAGAGAAGTAAGACAGTGTTCCTCAAGTCAATGCACCCCCCTATCCTGAAAGGTTGGTCCACCATAATCAGTACACCCCAAAAGAGGTTGACTTCTGGGAGAATTGAAGAATTTGTGTGTTAAGATACCCCTTCTCCAATCCATTAAAGATGTTCGCATCTACAACAATATTATTAAAGAAAAATGTTTCAAAAGGTATGGGAGAAGAAGAAGAGATACCCCCACCATAAATTTTGTTGGACAACTATCTAATCTAATGCTTGGGAGGGTGATCTCCCCAAAATACCTAGACCTTGGTAGCCCTGTAGTGGATGTACACATTGATAGCATTAGGTCCCTAATACCTTGATTTATCTTGAGGCTAAAATCAATATAATGACTAGGGAAACCATGTTGAAGCTCAACCTTCAAGCGGCTTTGAGAAATACCACCACAGTGCCGCAACTTGCAGGCAGATCCATAGTAGCTCCTAAGGGAATTATTGAGGATGTCATGGTCTCCATTGACTCATGGGAGTACCTTATTTATTTCCTGGTCCTTCAGCCCAAAACCAAGATTAATTGATATCCTCTCATCTTAGGAATACCTTGGTTGCCCACTCCTAATGCCTACATTAGTTGTAGGGCTGGGAACATGACTATAAAAAATGGACATTTATCCAAACACCTTGTGTTGTATACTCTTGCTCAACCTTGTATTGAACATGATTTACCCATATGGTTAGAGGATGAGGAAGAGGATGAATTGTATCACATAACCCCCTACCTAGTCTACAACCTAGATATTGTTATAGGATGGGGACAACTTGATGAATACGACTTTATTAACCATATCCTTTGAAATCAACCTCCCACTCCCATACCAGTTGATGAATTGCTGAAGGAATATGAGAGCATTCCTTGGACTGACTTTTGCTCTCTTGACTCTAGTCTAGGACATGTCAAGATTGTAGAGGTTGGGCCATCCAGAACTCTAAAGATCAACCATTCTCTCTCATCCAAATAGGAAGAAAATTTTTACAATGTATTGAGGCAACAATTGGATGCTTTTTCTTGGGATTATAAGGAAATGAAAGATGTGCATCCCTCAGTTTGTACTCATCATATTTACACCAAAGAGGGATACAAGTTTGTGTGCCAACCCCAGAGAAGGATGAACCCAACTGTAAAGGGCAATGTGAAAGAAAATTTACAAACACTACTGGATGCAGGGTTTATATACCCCATTTCAGATAGTGATTGGGTGTCACCTCTTGCTCTAGTTACCAAGAAGAATGGGAAGTGGAAAATTTATGTTCATTACTAGGAACTTAAAAATGCTACAAAAAGGACCATTTTCCTTTTCCCTTCATTGACCAAGTCCTAGATGGTCTTGCAGGAAAAAATTTCTCCTCCTTCACAGATGGATTTAATGGATACAGCTAGATTCAGATCAGCCCTGAAGACCAAGACAAGACCAGACTTACATGTCCTTGGGATACCTTTGCTTATAGAGTTCTTCCATTCGGTCTGTGCAATGCCCCTGCTACTTTCCAGAGGACTATCCTAAGTATCTTTACTGAACTTGTTCACGACTCTGTTGAAATATACATGGATGATTTCACTCCTTATGGATTTGACATTCAAGAATCTCTCTCCAATATATGCAAAGTATTGAAGAAATGTATTGAAATTAATCGCTCATTGAGCCTTGAGAAATGTGAGTTTTTTATGAATACATGGACTTTCCTTGGCCATTATATATCCAAGGAAGGGATACATGTTGACCCAAACACGATTTCCATCATCAAAAGGGTCCCTATCCCTCAGAAACAAGGAAATGTCAGGAGTTTCTTTGGACTAGCCGGGTATTATAGGAGGTTCATTAAATATTTTAGCAAACTGGCTTCACCCTTGTTTGGATTGTTGGTTAAAGATTCAGATTTTTGTTGGACAACTAACTGTCAAGAAGTCTTTGAACTACTGAAAGAAAAGTTGACCACTGCACCCATCCTTATGGGTCTCAGTTGGGAATTACCTTTCCAAATACACATAATGCCTTAGATAAAGTTGTAGGGCATGCCTTAGGACAAGTAGAAGAAAAATTACCTTATTCTATATATTTCACCAACAAGAAAAGTTCCAAAACCGAGTTGAATTATATTGTCACTGAAAAATAACTCTTTGTTGTGGTGCATTATTTGAACAAGTTTAGGCATTATATCACTGGTTATCAAACTTTGGTTCACACTGATCATGCAACCATTAAATATTTAATAAATAAACCCGATTTCAATGCTAAGATAATTAGATGGCTATTATTATTCATGGGGGCTTCACTGCGAGAGAAATACCATATCACATGCATTTATATTAGGGGATATTTATTGAGTAAAAAATGGCATAATATATGGGGGATATATAGGGGTAAAGGGTTTTTATATTGGCAGGTATAAAAAATGGAGCTCAAAGTTAATGAAAAGATATAAAGGGGTATAAATAATGTTAATGAAAAAATGGATAACTACAATATCTAGTGAAAGTGGGGTTTTTTTAAATTAGGGAGGTGTATTGGGTTCGTATTGGTAGGGGGTTAAATAATGTGATTTTTAGAGGTATTTTCCAATATGTAGTCAAATTAGGGTATTGTTTAATATGCCACGAACACACGTCATATGTCAGAGGTTCATTGAGTGAATCCCCCTTGTTATTATTGCAACAATTTGATTTGACTATTATTGATCAACCAGGGAAAGAGAATGTGGTTGCATATTTCTTATTGAGACTAACCCTGCTTGCAGGAAAGGAAGAAATGATAGATGATCAGCTTCTATATGAACATCTCTTTTCCATCTCGGTGCTTTATCCTTTGTTTGTTGATATAGCCAACTATTTGGTTGCTCGGAGGTTCCCTCCTAACTTATCCTCCAAGGAGAAGAGCAAGATTGTCAGGAAGAGTGCCCCATTCACTTGGATTGGGGGAAATATTTTCAAATTGGAGCCAAATAAGATCTTGAGAAGATGTGTGATGGAAGAAGAGATGTTTGACATACTCTAAGCATGCCATAATGGACCCTGTGGGGGCCACTTTGATTCTAAGAGGACAACTTTCAAAGTTCTACAATCAGGTTATTATTGGCCCACTTTACATGAGGATGCAAATAGGTACACCACTAGGTGTGATCAGTGTCAAAGGATGGGTAAGCCAACACCCAAGGATGAAATACCCTTACAACCTCAAGTGACTCTAGAACCATTTGAAAAGTGGGGCATGGATTTCATTGGACCTATTGATCCCAGATTAGGACATAAAAGATATATCATTGTATGCACTGATTAATTGACCAAATGGGCTGAAGCAAAAGCAGTGAAGGTAGCAACTGAGCAGAAGGTGGCTAAAATCCTAAGGGAGAACATCTTCTACAAATTTGGTTTTCCAAGGGAATTAGTCATTGATCAAGGAGCACAATTTACATCAAGTTTGATTGAATATCTCATGAAGCAGCACCACATCAAGCATAGGAAATCTAATTCCTATCACCCTCAAGAATATGGGTAGGTGGAAGTCACAAACATATCATTGGAGAGAAATATTACCAAGGTTGTTAGCAGCAACATAAAAGATTGGGTAGACAGACTTGTGGAAGCCACCTGGGCCTACAACACCACTTGGAAGACCACTACTAGATTCACTCCATTTGAGATGGTCTATGGGAAGAAGGCCCTATTGTCCATTGAATTTGAGTACAACACCTTGAGGATAGCAGTTCATTTAGACTTGGATCTCACTACAGCGAAACAGGAACGGTTGCTCCAACTGAATGGTCTTTATGAATTCAGAATGCAAGCTCTCCTACACACTGAGGTAATCTAGCTACAAAGGAATATTTGGCATGATAAGAACATCAGAGAAAGGAATTTTCAAGAAGTAGATTGGGCCTTGCTGTAAGAATCCAGATTCAAGGATTTCAAAGTGAAGTTAATGACAAGATGGATGGGTCCCTATCTAGTAGATAAGTGTCATGGGAATGGTTTTGTCCAAATCAGAACAATTGATGAGGAAGGTATTCCATTACTTATCAATGGTCATATATTGAAGTTGTACAAGAAACCTTCTTCCAAGGAAGCGTTTATCAGTTCAGTCAGCTAAGAGTTAAATGTGATTGGGAGGCTCATAGCCCTCAGTCCACCAAAGTTCTAAAAGGAAAAAATAAAAATAATAAGAGGTCCTAGACGAAAACCACCATGAGGCATTTAGGGTCAACTCCTGAGTTGAAAACCTCTCTGAGGCAACCCAGGAGCAAAAAAAAAACGAGGAAAAAAAAGATCCCCAAGTGAAAACCTCCTCTAAGGCACCTAGAGTAGGCATGCAGGTTGAAAACCTTTACAGACGTAGCCTACTTGTCTTAAAAAAAATGAATGAAAGAAAAGAAAGAAAAAGGGACAAGAGGAAATACAGGGAAGGAGTTCTTACACCACTTCTGCTAACATTTTTTCTTTGCAGGACTCCAAATAGTTCACATAATCATGGTTGCAAGGTAGAATATATAGGTGTATTCATCCATTCTTCCATCTATACATTTCATTTCCACACCCTCCACTGACATACCTACCTCTCTCCATCATCCAATCAATAAAAGAATCAAAATTTTCCTTCTCGATGTAATGCTATAGGAGGAGCCTGTAATGCTATAGGAGAAGCACAAAATGCTACAGGAGGGACATCCAATGTGAGAAAGAGCCCAGAGGGTCATATTTTCGTTAGGTAATGTTGAGGGAGGTCTACCACTGTCCATTTCATCACCCATCCACTCCATTTAGTCAATTTTAGTTCAAATTTCCTCTCTGTCATGCATCTAAAAAACCACAGAAAAACCTTTGTTTTCCATTCTTCCACCACCTACACCACTTCCTCATGATCCTAATCCTATCCTTGTACCTTTCATCACTTTCCCTCCATCTGACATGAAAAATGAAGTCTTGAAAGGGGATTAAATGGCTGTTACAAGAAGTAGACTCCTCCTGTAGCAGCCTTTACAATCACCACAAAACTCCATAAAAATCTTTTTCTACACCCACAAAGAGCATCATGGAGCCATTTCTGAATCGGGAAGAGGCACATCATCCTTAGGGAGCAGTGCATCCACTCCATCAACAACAACTTGGACATAGGGAAGGCACCTACACACACAACAAAGTTATCAGTCAAAAGATCATCAAGTTATGAAGACTTGAACATAAACAAGCAAAGGAAATCAACTCCCTCAAGATCAGATGTTATGAGACCCATCTCTAGCATGCAACTATCCCCAATAATTCGATCCACAAGTAGGGTCTGGTATGACAACGCACACCTCTGCCCTATCCATATAATGCTAAATTGTGATAATAGTCAAGAAATGTATTTTAATGGGCTGGGGGTGACTAGTGAACTTCACCACCTTCGACTAGTAAACTAAAAGTTCACTTCAATTACACATGCATGTGGAATATTCAACTCAAGTGAGGTGGTGATTACAACGAGTGAGGTTATAATCATGAGGAGCAGGGAAATGATTGCAAGGAGTGGGGAAAACGGTTCAAAAAAAGGAAATTCGTGTATGAAACATGTCACATAAGTGCCACAAGATTTTACCACAAAATGGAATATTAAGTACTAGGCTCGACTCCATTTGCACAATTTATCATTTCTAAAAAAACCAGTTAGAGGAAGGATGAGCTAGTGATATCAGACTTCCTAGGGAGCCACTTAGCTAGTTCGAACTGTGGTTGCAGGTGCTACAGGAGGAGCTACAAGAGAGTCTGAACCGTTACAAAAGGGAATTAAAGGGTGAAAGAGAGCCAAAGTGACCCAAAACTATCCTCAAACCATCATGCACATGACAAAACTATTTTGAAAAGGAGTAAGTGATCCTTTCCCTCTCTAATTTCCATACCTCTTCCGAGGAAAGTATGCTTGAAGCTAGTGCCTTGTAGTAAAGAATTATACAGTAATTCCTTTTCTAAATTTTTGTGTGTAAATGCAAGATAGGGACAAAAAGAAGAATTTTCTCTGATATAAATTTTAGCATCCTATTCCCTCACTGATAAAAAATAAGTTTAATATTGTTTATACCACTAGGATTGATTTAAGGAAACAATGAAATTTACACCTAAGTAACACCAACAAGGAGCAGTAGAAAAAAATGGGGGGGGGGGGGGGATTCAATAGAAGATAACCCATAGACATAAAGATAATTCATCAACATCCTCCTGTGGTAGACATTTTCTAGAGACATGATTGGCTGGGTTTCTTTGAATTTTTGAAGGGGTATGACGATGACATAACCTAGGAATTTTCCATGGAACTAAATCCTCAAGGAGAAGATAGTTACACTATTGTTGTCAGAGGATTGGCCATCTCCTTAAGTCATGAAACCATAATTAGAGTGACCACCTTACCCTTTGGGGTTTGATGGAGAAAGGAGGCGAAGGAAGTAAGTGTTACAACCAGGAAGAACTTTTTCATTCGGAGAGAGAAGCCCATAGAAGATAAGAATGGAGTAAGTAGAGAAAGCCTACCTTACCCCTGGGATGAGGTGGCTTATCACATCCTCAAGTATATATATTTTGATGGGAGATTGAGCGTTGTATATGCCTATCATTTTAGATTACTTTAGTAGTTAAGATTTAAAGTAGACTTACCAATCCCATAGAGACTAAGTGTTCCTCATTTCCTTCTACAATCAATCATTGAAATGAGCCAGAAGGTGAGGGAAGGAAAGCATCAACAGATCACCCACCATGGCCTCATTAAATTAATTGTGATGGATGCTCTAAGTCACTTAAGGAACCCTGTGCTATACATGGACAGGGAAGTCTTCATTGGAACCCAAGTCATCACACCTGGAGAAACTCTAGCCTCAAGCACTGGAAGTAGGGGAGGAAAAAGAGAGGAAGAAGAATTAGGAAAAAGAGAGGAAGAAGAGGTGCGAGAAATAAAGGAAGAAGAGGCAAGAGAAACAGAGGGAGAAGAAGCAAAGCTTAAAGAAGAAGAAGCATAGCTTAAGGAAGAAGAAGGAGGGAAACAAGTAGAATAAAAATAAAGCCTTGAGGAGACTTCTAAGCCCCAAATAAAAGAAAAGCAAGGACATCAAACAAGTCTCTCTCCAAGGAATACAAAACAAGAAGTCGCTACCACATTGGATACATTAAGCACACCTATGAAACCCAAGAGGAGGCAACCAAGGCAAGGTCCCCTATATTTAAAAACAAGGAAGAGCACCAGGATTAGACAAGGGAAACCACAACCTCGTTCAAAGGTCCCTATCACCATTAATGAAATTTCACCAATAAAAAGGGAGAAGTGGGGCCGAGTGAAGCTAATATTGAGGATATTACCTTTCCTAAGGCCAAAACCAAGCCAGCTGTGATACTTGTTGAAGGCCCACCACTAGGGAAGTCACCTTCAAAAGACTCAAGACATAAACTACCATTGGACATGAAGAAAAAGAGGAGCTACGTGAGAAAGAAGAGATGATATAGGAGCATAAAGGGGACTTATAGGAAGGAGCAACCACCTCAAGAAATGTTGAAAAAGGCCTCCAAGAGCTATAGGAGCCTGAGCCACAACCCAATCTAGAATCCTACTACATTTTTTTTAGGGAGGTAGGATTATACCCCAGAAGTTTGTCATCCCACTCTTCTTTGAATTAGGAAAGGAAAGAGGAATGACACATATATGGATGCAGATTTCCAAATCCAAAAATATAGAAGATGTTGGATTAATAGAGGAAAAGATCAATGAAATGGGAAAGTAATTAAGTGACCTAAAACTAAGGGAGTCAACCATGAGGGAGAAACTACAGGCAAAGAACAAAAGACTAAAAGAATAACTACAAGAGAAGGAAAAACAACTTGCTACTATGGAAAGTCTATCTATGGAAGACATACAATACAGGAAACCATCCAAATATTATGTTGTTTACCTCAAGGAGAAAAGTCTGCAATTCTAAATAAATGCACTAACACAATATGGGTCTTTGCCTTTCCAAGATTATAGACAATTTATTGAGTTTTGAAAAAAGGCAAGTATGGAGGATAGGGAAAAGTTAGCTAAGTTTTATATGCATAATCTCATTATGACAAATCTGAATTTCTAGGATCCCAATTCAAGATTGGGAGACATGAAACTAATGGCATTGGCATGTTGGTTGGCACATGAGGAGATAAGAGTTGAAGAAGTAAAGAAGGTGGTGGCAAAGAAAGAAAAGGAGCCCTTATATATCATAGTAGAATTAGTGAGCCCCAAGGCTACCATCAACAATCACAATCTCATCTCCCTTGACCCTGAATTAACACCTAGGTACATGGAATCCTAAGAGAAACTTTTGAGGACACTTTTAGGATGGTGGGGACATAAATTTTGCAGGCTTTCCAAAGAAGGTGGCATGCCCTGCCTCATAGTTTACAAATCATAGAATATGACTCCCCAAAAAGACTAAGGAATGCCTTGGAGAGAACAACATTATACAAAAGGATTATGCAAAGGCTATAGATCAATTGGATAGGGCTCAAGCTTAGTCCCCCCTTACTGTTGGGCCTACAGGAAGGAAGAAACCAAGCAAAAGAACAAAAGGTATGGACGAAAATAGAGGCAAATGCAGGTTTTTATCCACAACTAGGCACACCTTCTTAGGTGCCTTGGGATGTTAGAGAAGCCACCAGGGCCATGAATGAGCTTCATATGGATGACTAAGTTTCTCATAGGATGAGAAACACCTTCAACAAGGGGTGATGATGGGTCCCATAAATAGGTATATTTTGAAGTTCATTATGCTATCCTAGAGCCCTTAAGATTATCCTTTCTAACATTAATTCACATTTTTAGTCATAATATGCTTAGCAAGAAGAGTAAAGAGTGTTTTTCATAGTATGTGGCTTAATGTGATCAAATTGCAGGAAAAAGAAGCATTTTTTAGGCATTTACTATGTAGGGGCTTGATGACGACCACCAAGAGAGAATATAGTGGGGCTTTTCCACCTCCTTAACTCTTGAACTCATCTTGAGATCACAAGATCCTCACTCACAAGGTAGAATTCACTGACAGTCGAGTAACTCCAAGTACATGTGAAGCTCAAGAAGGGAACCACTCCTGTTTTCAAGGGAGCTTCCATCAACTACCTTTTTGTATAACAAAACTAGCTGAAAGGTTCATTAGGATTCAAATTTTTGATTCAGCTAAGAGTAGCTACTAAGCCTAGTGCTTAATATTGTTATTCTTAACTTTCATGTGATGTATAAGACTACTATTTTCTGCTAATGAGAAGTTTGTCATTGATCTGCATCTGAGCTAGTTTTAGAGGGCTGAAACCCTTAGGTTTGGGACCAACTTATAGGCTTTAGTCCCTCTTATGTATTTCTTTCTTGTTCTTATTTCAAATAATTTCATGTCTTTCTCTTGTTGCAGTAGATGTTAAGTTACAAAAACTTGTGATTGCAGGCTTCCCTATCACCTCTCTTGTGGGAAAAGTGATTGGAAATATTTACAATCTTAGTCCAAAAATACGTGTTTATGATTTCTTTGGAAATAGATGGATGTTTGTAGTAGTCCCTTTGCATGTTTTCCAAAACTTAGGTGTTAGTTCTGTGATCAAATAGCATTGTGGAATAGAATAGATTTTATTCAAATTCAACTCATCTTTTCCATGATAAGTTTACCTCACTGTGTTATTGGTCATTTGATGCATGTATTTGGCTAGTTACAGGGTTGTGTTGATCTATAGGGGTGAGAACATCTCTCTATCTCCACCTGGACCTTCCATCTTCTCCCTCTCTACCTCACATTGCTCCCAAACTCTATTTCTATAGTCATTCTGTTAAGGCAATTAGAAGACACTACAAGCATCAACCTTAGTGCAAGATAGACCTCTGAGAGGTCCTAGGCTTGGCTAGGGGGCTTCCCCAACCTTCATTCACTTCCTCTTATCTTCATCCATCTTCTCCTGCCCACAAGACACCATTTCTACCCACAAAAGGTTATCGGAACCCCTCCTGTAGCAACTCATGTAGCAATACAGGACCTCATGTAGCAGCCTTGTGTAGCAGGCCTATAGCACTATTTTCCTCAACTTGTTTTGCTCCACACTTTGACCTTAGCATAGTTAGGATGAATAATGACCCCCAACTTGTGATTTGATGATTAAGATCAACTCTTAGACCTATCCAACCTCCTCCTTTCCTCACTGCAAAACAAAGTTAGAATTAGTTTTCTTCATAAGCATGTTAAAATTTAGGTTCTTTGTTTTCAAGCAAATGTATAGTAGATCAATGATACATGCAAGTAGATCACTGATTTGATTAAATGTGCAAAGTAGATTAGTTTTACTTCTACAAGTAGACTAGTCCCTTTCTCTTTCATCCAGAGTCAATGACAATTTACATTTGAATGAGTGGCATATTCACTTTCATAGTTAGAATCAGGTTCAATTTTGCTTTCATAAGAAGTTTACACTATAATTAGTTGGAGGAATGGTTTGTGAACATCTAGATCTGATTTCATGATTGAGGGTGACATGAGTAGAACATAAACTACTGTGCATATAGCATTGTCACCTCTAAGTTTGTACAAACCCTAGGTTGATAATTTGAGTTGAGGAGCCCTTGGAAGTTGCAACACTATTGGTACAATACCAGGGTTCACCAGTTTGTATGTTTATGTTTGGATGTTTTGAGTGGTTTGTGTGTTTATGTGTTTGGATTCAGATGGTAATGTTTGTGAATGTTATAGTTGTTTTGTTATATTTTTATGTGTATGTGACTTTCTATTAGTAAGTAGTTGGTGATGAAGAAGGGAGACAATCTTGTCAAGAGTTTGCAAGAGGATTGATACTGCTCTTCTATTTCATGTAATTATAGGTATCACAACTTTTGATAGCTAATTAATTCTTAATAGTGTTCATCCAAGTATTACTAAACATATTGTAAAGAGTAGTTTTAATAATTCGCTGCATCAAGATTATTGTTGAATAATTTGTTTCTTTTCTAATGTTTGAAATAATTTATTTCCTTCAAGAATATTTTGATGATTTTTTTTGATTATCTATAGTCTATTATGCAAAGTCAAGAAATAATGTATTTTTGAATTCTTTTCTAATGAGTGGCCAGATTTATAAAGTCTTTACATTATTTGTTTCTCCAAACAATTATCACATATCCTTCAAGTATATTTTGATTTGTTTTGAATGTTTATAAATATATATATTTCCTCTTATAAATATTTTGAATACATTGTTGTATGCAATTGTCTATTAGTAATTTTGAATATATGTAATTGTCTATTAGTAATTAGTTGGGGATGAAGAAGGGAGATGATCTTGCCAAGGATTAATTTTCACTTTGTAGGAGGATTGATTCTACACATCTATTTCATTTTAATTCTATGTATCGCAACGTTTGTCAACTAATTAATTCTTAATAGTGTCCCTCTAGGTATTACTAAATATATCTTGAAAAATACCTTTTGTAATAATATACAACCTCAATATTACAACATCTAATGCATATAATGCAAGCGATCAAATAGGATTAGAAAACAACATCTACACTGAAATCAATGCATCTAATGCAAGTAGTTAAATGAGATTAAAAATCAACATCTACACTAAAGTCAATGCATCTAGTGCAAGAAATCAAGTAGGATTAGAAATACACAACTAGATTGAAATGAATGCAGCTAGGATAGGAAATCAAATAGGATTACAAATCAACATCTTCACTGAAATCAATGCATCTAGTGCAAGCAATAAAATATAATTAGAAATCAATATCTACACAAAAATCAATGCATCTAGTGTAAGTAATAAAATAGGATTAGAAATCATCATCTACATTGAAATCAATGCATTTGGTGCAAGAAATCTTCTTCCCTCTCTCCCTCCTCCATGTAATCTTTAAAAATATTTTTGATATTTACAGCCTCAAGATTAACAACATCTAATCCATCTAATGCAAACAGTCAAATAGGATTAGAAAACAACATCTACACTGAAATCAATGCATCTAATGCAAGCAATCAAATAATATTAGAAATCAACATTTACACTGAAATCAATTTATCTAGTGCAAGAAATCAAATGTAATTAGAAATCAACATCTAAGTTTAAATCAATGCATCTAGTGAAAGCAATCAAATATAATTAGAAATCATCATCGACACTGAAATCAATGCATCTAGAGCAAGTAATCAAATAAGATTAGAAATAGACATCTACACTGGAATCAATTCATCTAGTGCAAGCAATCATATAGGATAAGAAATCATCATCTACACCGAAATCAATGCATCTAGTGCAAGAAATCGAATAGGATTAGAAATCATCTACACTAGAATCAATGCATCTAGTGTAAGAAATCAAATAGGATTAGAAATCATCATCTACACTGGAATAAATGCATATAGTGCAAGAAATATTCTTCCCCTCTCCCCCCTTCATCTATATCTATATCTCCCTCAATATCTCCTTCTTTGTCTCTCTATCTCACCCCCCAAACACAAACAGGATCTCTCTCCATATCTATCTATCTCCTCATCCCTCTGTCCATCCCTCTCTCTGTCTCTCTCTTCTTTCCTCTATTCACCTCCCATATATATCTCTAAATCCCTCTGCCTCTCCTTTGTCTATCTATATCACCCCCAAAACACACACACTCCTCCATTCCTTCTATCTCTCCCTCCTCCTTCCTCTCCCTCTCCCTCTCCCTTCCCCTTCTCTCCCTCTTCCCCTTCTATCTCTCTCTCCCTCTCTCTCTCTCTCCCCCTCCAACTCTATCTCTCCCTCCTCCTTCCTCTCCCTCTCCCTCTCCCTTCCCCTTCTCTCCCTCTTCCCCCTTCTATCTCTATCTCCCTCTCTCTCTCTCTCTCTCTCTGCCCCTCCAACTCTATCTCTTCCTCCCTCCCTTTCTCCTTCTCACTCTATTCCTTCCTCTCTCCCCCTTTCTCTTCCACCTCCCTCTTTGTACCCTCCCTCTCTCTCTCTCTCTTCGCCCTCCAACTTTGTCACTATCTTCCTCCCTCTCTCCTTCTCTCCCCTCTTCCTTCCATCTCTCCTTATTTGTCTCTCTACCTCACCCAAAAACATACACACTCTCTCTTCATCTCTCCCTTGTAACTCCCTCTCTCTCTCTCTCTCCACTTTTCTCTCCCTATGTCTTTCTTCTTCACTCCCTCTCTCCTCCTCCAACTCCAACTCTCTTTCCCTCCCTCTCTCCTTCTCTCCCCTCTTCCTTCCATTTCTCCTTATTTGTCTCTCTATGTCACCCCAAAACATACACACACTCTCTCCATCTCTCCCTTGTCACTCCTTCTCTCTCTCTCCACTTTTCTCTCTCTATGTCTTTCTTTTTCACTCCCTCTCTCCTCCTCCAACTCTTACTCTCCTTCCCTCCCATTCTCCTCCTCTCTTTGGTCATTTCCTGCTCTCTATTTCCCTCCTACCTCCCTCTCTGCCCCATCTCTCGCTCTCTCTCTCCCCCCCCTCCAACCTTGTCACTGTCTCGCTCCCTCTCTCCTTGTCTTTCTCCGCCTCGCCACCCCCCCAATCTTTGAGTCTCCCTCTCTCTCTTACCCTTCTCCCCCTCTCTCACTCCTCTCTTTCTCTCTCTCTTTATTTTTCCTCTCCATTCTCCTTCATTTCATCACCATCTCTCCCTTGTCACTCCCTATATCTCTTCACCTCTATCACTCTTATGTATTTATTCTTCCCTCCACATATATCTAGAGTTAATATATATCATGATATATTAATATATATTATAACATAACAAATTGAATATTATATTAAATTTAATAATATTAATATTATTATATATTGATATTAATATTATATTTAATATTAATATTAATATATTAATATTAATATTAGATTTAATTATGTTCTTACATGACATGATAACAAAATTTATAATAAATGTACATCAAATTAATATTTTCAAATATTACAACTTTGATGTGGAAATGTTTGTCTTTAAAGATTTTAATATATCCATAAGATATGATTTTTCCTTTTTCAACATTCATTTTACAAATATTTAATTAAGAGAAATATTAAAGGATTTTGGAGCAAGAATTTTTTATTCTGGGTTGAATTAACCTTTTTCTTTTGATTTAAGAAATGGTATTGGCTATAGTAAAGAGTAAAGGTGTTTAAAATTTTACCTTATTTGAAATTTTAATATGGTAATTTTTTTTATTAAAGGTAAATTTATGACCCATTCAAATTCGAACTATTAAACACAAAAAATAATTTATTATCCATTCAAATTATATGTAATAATACATAGTTATATTTTAATAATTAATTTTAGTCCATTAATATCATTAAAAATTTATCTATAATCTAAAAATTCAAGTTATATATAATTTAAGATTCAAATTAATGTTTTGGCCGAAATCAGTGAATTTTTTTTATTATTATTTTTTGAGGACCTGACATACTTATGGCGGTTATATTGGGATGTAGAATGTGTCTCTCAGGGCAATGATAAGTATTATGAATTTGTTAAAATAATTAAATGACCTTGTGCAATTAATGACAATTAAATCTTACATGATTTAAGCAGGGAATTTGTCCAGCTTATGGCACAACAACCTTTAATGGTGTTGTTTGGTTTTATAAATTATGACCTTCATCCATTGTTTTTGTATTTTAAATGCAATAAAAGAGAGGCAACTAATTTATTATACAAAGTGAGCTAAGGCAAACTAACAAAATTAATAAGATAAACACAACATCAAATGTAATTATTTCTTTAACTCTTTAGCAAAAAGTTAAAAAAAATCAACACCTCCCATTTGACATAGGTTTTTGTCTATTATACTTCTAGAAGGCTTCTTATTTCAACTTAATTGAGGGCCTAGATTAATTCTCAAGGGAATATGCTCAACATATGCTTAGTCTTAATGCTTATCAACCACTGTAGTGTATTACAAAGTTTATCAACCCTTACAAAGTTTATCAACCCGCCAATTTTCTAGGGATTTAAGATTTTTCCCATTCTAATAAGTTCCTCCATGATAAGTTCCTCATTATTATTTATAACATTTATTTATATATAAGAAAATTTTATTTAGCAAAATGGTCCATTACTTTTAATAAATTAAAAAAAAAAAAATAGATTTATGTCATGTGGCTTTCACCCACCAATTTCCTAGGGATTTGAGATTATTCTAATTCTAATAAGTTATTCCATGATAAGTTCCTATTATTATTTATAACATTCATTTATATATAAGTAAATTTTATTTAACAAAATGGTACATTTTACAATAAGATCTGTAATTCCTTTTTTTTTTAACTAAAGTTGACTCATAACTTTTTTATACATACTTAATCACATAAATAAATGTATACACACTACATATTATTGCAATAATTTTTAAATTGACCATATTAATATTTTTAATATAGTTATACATAATTAGATTTTAAGAACGAAAACCTTCCGGGCAAAATGATATGGGATGTTGTGGAGTGATGATTACTAAATGACAACCTAGTAGTGTGAATAGTATTTGAAAAGTACAACTCTATGATAATAATATAATTTTGAAATTTTGAAATTATTATTAATATGAACTAAAGGAGTAAATGTTTTCCTCATATTGATGCTTATATTTATTTATAGTCATGTCATATTCCGCTTCCTAATTGTCATAGAATAATGAAGAAGCTTAAAAGCCAAAATTGTCATTCAGTGATTTAAATGACGAAGTTATAGGAGTTGCATTTAAATCACATGGCTAATTTTTCAAATAGGAGTTGCATTTAAATCACATGGCTAATTTTTCAAACATGACTTTGAATTCACAACCTTGGACAAGGAGTATATTGGAAAAGTAAGACTAAGGAAAATTGTCCTTAAGTGATTTAAATGACGAAGTTATAGGAGTTGCATTTAAATCACATGGGTAATTTTTCAGATATGATTTTTAATTCACAACATTGGACAAGGAGTATATTGGAAAAGTAAGACAAGGAGAATATTGAAAAAGTAAAGCGAACTTGTAAGCTCTCAGGGTACACGAAACATATGGGGAGTGGGAATGAGCCGTTCACATTTACACAGCTCTGAATTTCCACGATTGGCAATTCAAAGAAAAGAGAGGGAAATGACTATGCACTCGAGCATTGGAATGTCGGGGCTGAATTTCCGATGGCGGGGCTAACTTGCCATGATTTATTATCTCCGGATGCTTAGCATAAAAAAACTCGAACGTGGTAAAACTGGTTGTATTTGCCTGCAAACCTGATAATTTTAAACCAGAAATGCCAAAGACACCGAAAAATATAAAGTTACTATCTAGAGTCCCAGCTTGAGCTGCAACAATTGACTCACTACTTGAACACCATAGCTGGAGCCTGGAAATAGTAGGGAGAATGTTAAAGGGTACCAAATTAAATAATAATATTGAAATCCATAAATGTCTGCAGCGTTGATAAGGAATTGGCATAAGCCGACAGTTTCGAACTACATACTTAACGACACAGAGACTCGGGATTTTCAGCTTTAAAGTTTACATGCTGACTGTACTATATCTACGCAGATGCTAACGGCACAGTGGATCGCGACGCATTAGAGGAAACCTCACAGTGGCTCCAATTAAAGCTATTTTGCGGACAAAATACTGGCCAATGTATTCCTCATTTTAGGAACTGCAGCACTTACGGCAAATATGACGAATACGCCATTCCGTTCATACTAAATGCAACTGATTTTTAAAGCTCGCATGCACAGCTTCAGCTAAACGACAGCTCTGATAAAAAGAGGACTACGCAATTGCTTGAGCGCGACGATTTTACCCCAAATATGACAGATAATACTAAAAAACGGCAACAAACAATTGGATTACATGTTGCGTTTTCAATCAAGAAAACGGAAAAGCTTAACTGGTTAGGATTCCCCGGGGGACAAAGCTATGCACAAATCGAAAAGATTTCTGGCAGTTCTTGAGCAATTCACAGCCAGGAATGAGCAAAGAAACTCTATTGACGAAAATATTTATAGATTTAAACTTGCAGAGCTGGATATTATGAATAAATGATAAAATGTATAGCTGTCTGTCGGTTTTGTTTCGAGATCCAAATTGTCTGTCAGAATACTTGATAAGAGAAGTAATAAACGTAAGAAAAGTAGAAAAATGCACAATATTCACTCACACCTAACAGAATATGCGGAGGCGTCATTCTTTTTTTTTATTTTACGTTCCAAAACGATAGAAAAGTGTCCTTCACTGTACAGTTTCTTCCTGGTCAAAATTTGTTTTAATTCCCTTTTTCTCGCTATTTTCTGCCATATCCCTTCAATACGGCACCCCTCTAAAACAAAGGCTAATGAAGTAGAATGAAAGATGCGGCTTACCTTTGCAGCAGCAGTCGCCATGGAGGCTTCAGACTCCGAAACGGCGCATTTTCAAGTAAGCTACTTTTCACCATGAAAAGTCCTCTCCGATGTAAAACGCCATTAATAACTCTGTTACTGTAAATAATGAAAGCAACCAAAGGCTTATTACTGAAAACTACAGCGAGCTTTAGCAGAGGGGTTTTCGTCTAGTCCTTTCGCTAAAACCGACGGTATTGTAAACTTTCCGAACTACTTCAGCGTTTTAAATATTTCGCCTCTTTTATGGCCAAAGAAGTGGAAACCAGGGGCGGTTTTCCGTTGACTGTCCATGGCTGGCAGCCTGGCAGGCCAGACCAGGCCAGAGGCCTGAGTGCGTTCGCGGTTGTGTTTCGTTGGTATGCTCAAGAAGCATGCAGTGGTAGGTGAACTTCCGTTATATTGTAATAATTTATTGCCACGAGAGGCTTGAGGGAAAAGGCCATCGTGGATGGTCCTCGTCTCTCTATTTCCCTTTTGTCACTGCTCGACCGTGTGAAGTAAATATTCTTGTAAAGGTTCTATCGTGGAGAAAGATCAATAGGTCATCCACATGGCCGCCAGCTAATTTTTAAGTAGTAGTCTACATTTGCTAAGGAATGGGGTGATGTGATCAGGTTGGAATTTGACGGCAAATTCTTTGTCAGGGGTGATTTGTCCTTCAAATAGAGGTAAAAATTTACAAAACTTTAGAAAATCTGCTTTGAAACTATGAAAACAAGTTGGAAACTCTGAAAAATGTTAAATTTGACGAGCTAGTCTTTTTTGAAATTCCAACTCTCGATGTGACCCTCCCTCTAGTTTTTTTTCGGCGATTTTTCCGTTCCTATTTTCGACTCTCTTTCTCCTGTCATACTCCGCCCCCTGTTAGGCCCCACGTCCTCCCATCCCATCAGCATCCTCCCATGCCCACACCCTTTGCCACTCTGCATTAACTCCTAGGACGCCCTTCGCCACTCTCTCAACCAACCCTACATTAACTCCATTCCAAGTGCCTATTCAAAGAAAACGGAAGATGCACACCAGTTTCCACTTTGAATTAATTCCACGTGGCACTCTCTAAGTGGTGCCATGTGTCACCCATATTTGATACTATAGGCCACATGGCACCCTTCCATGCTTCCACATCATCCATTGTACTACCACGTTATTAGTGATGTGTATGTCCATGTTGTCACCCATGTACCAATCTTGTGCGACCACTTGTCACTGTGCTACCACCTGTGACCAATCTAGTGCCACCACTTGTGTATCAATGTTAGAGGGCCATGTCATGAATCTCCTTCATTGGGGAGTCCATTTTGCATCTAGTTACAGGTCCACCTAACACCTGCCACGTGTTACCATTCTGTTGGCTAGAGAAGATCCATATGGAAGTCATTGTAGGGGCACAACCTCTGATAAATGTCATGCAATTCTACACACAATCCTCCATTTTTGTGTGAAAATTCATCCATGACCACTAGATTTGGTTGGAGTTATGCCAAAGTTTAAAAAAAAAAAAAAGAAAGAGGAAAGAAGAAGAAGAAGAAGATAACATCATTAACATTACACAAGTTTGCATGCCAACAATCGTCGATTTCATATGAGTGAATATATCTACCGCAACGAGGCATGAAATTTAATGAATTTTATGTTTTATTAACAAATTTGGTGTTTTAATCCTTTTTGCCAATGTTACTTTCAAACTAACTTATATTCTCATTCTGGAGGAGTTTGACCAAGTGTAATATACCAATGGAAAAGTCTTGCAGAGGACTATCCAACTAGACTATCTACATACTCATTTGATCATCGCAACTTCAACAAAAAATCAATAATATTCATGTCATCATATCTTCTTGACATCACAACACTATGCCTAACAATCTCCTTCATTTGACAGCCAAGACATCATATTTCCTTTGACATGACAATGGTTGTCGTCAATGACAACATTATGCCCAACAAAATGTTGGGAGAATAATAGGAAACCTATGGGTAAAGAATAAAATATTAAAATAACTATTGTGAGAAATATATGTGTGTGTGATAATTGACTATGATAAATATAAAATAAATATATATATGACCTTAATGAGGGCTTGTTGTCCCTTGGTGATTTATCCATCACATGTGTAATTGTCATTGTACATCCTCAAGAGATCTACTTATCTCATCGAGTTCGTACCGCAATACCACTTGACCTCTCTTCATGATTAATGTTTTCTCATTCTTATCTATAGTTTATTTCCTTTTTCCAAAAGTTAAACAATCATTATTCTTGAAAATTCTCCTAGTTTATCACTTGTAATTTCTCACCAATTACAAGTATTCACAAATTCCAATCTTAACACTTTAAAATTTTGTGGGTCATCACATTTACCCTTACCAATCATTTTGTTTAATTCACTCATCAACATCCTTAAGAGAACTTTCCACTTGAGATAGACCCCATAATTTAGCCTTAAACATTATTACATTTTCTCAGTTCCCTTCATTCTTTAATGTTATACACCTTAAGAATGGTATGAACTTTAATTAGCTACTCCAATATTAAAATTCATATTGTTGTTATTCACATTAGCACTGTGCTCAACTATCACTAATGTTGGACTTACCATGAAAATCGTGCTTTTTCCCAGTTTCTGCTTGCAAAATATTCCCAATTTCTATTTTTAGCTTCTTTATTCGCATCCAACAACATTCGTTGACTATGTAATCAAATGTTACCATAATTCCTAACCCTCCTTTAAATCAACTTCATAATTAACTACAAAATCTTTCATTATATTCTAGAATAGGTTATTACTTCTTGTTGATTTCTTACACTTTTTGTGAAACTTCCACTCATTTCCTTGGAGTGTTTTTCTATAACTCTTTCACTATTCACCACCATCATTCCAATTTGGTCATGGTTAGGAGGATTGCAGCATCATCACTATAAAATTGGCAAGTTCACAATTTTCCCTTCTTGCATAAGATAACTTTATTCAATATTTCCACCAACTTTAGGGATCAACTTGGAACTTTCCTTTCATTCTTAAAGCCCTTGACAATATATTACTTTTCTTTTTCCATCTACTCATGTGGAATTGCACTTCTATTTTCTTAATCTATTCACATATAAGTTCCCCACATCTTGTATAAATAATTAGTACCATTTTTACTTTCTTAAGTTGTAGAGGCTAGGTAAATGAGTTAAGTGATCGTACAATATTTCACATCTAATGACCTTGCATTAATGTTCATAATTAGCCATGTATTACTCTTATTTACCTCTTCAAGGGGTGACATTCTCAGAGCAAGACAACAGAACAACTCAATAATCTCGAATTCGCTAAAAAGCTTGCATAACCTTAATTATTCATGCAATCACTAATATATATATATATATATATATATATATCCATGCCTTTCATTCTATATTAAATGAAAAACTAGACTTTTAATTAAAAAATTCAATTATAAAAATAAATTTATAATCTTATTATATACCACTCAAAATCTACTTCTTTCTTTTTTAAACGATCAAACTTACCTTTTACTATCCCAACTTTATCGCACCCAACTTTTATAAATTTATTAAATTCACACACTTTATTACACAACTCTTATAATTTATGATATCATAAATTAAATTCACATATTTACATACATGAAATTATTCCAGCTCACTTTTTCAATACAAGTTTGATACTCTAAAATGTGTAGTCCACGCCGAAAGGAAAATGGGACCCTTTGGAAATCACTTGGAAAAAAATTACTAATATCCCTTCTAAAACCATTTTCAGGTTTGCCCTTCTTTGAGTTTTTTCCAAGTTCGAGTTTTGTCTTTTTTTTTTTATTATTTTTTTTCAACGGCGTTTGCCATTCTTTGAGTTTTTTCCAAGTTCGAGTTTTGTCTTCTTTTTTTTATTATTTTTTTTTCAAGGGCGTTATTTATTTAGGTTATGATTAGCAAATTGTACTTTCACGCTAACCAGTAGAGTTAAGATCCAATTGCCATTATTCAAACTATTAGATCAATTTATGTTCCATGTACCAACTTAAATTTATTCAATTTATTTTTTCCTAAAAGCTTGGAGATGATAAAATGCTCAATATCATGTTTTCTCAATTTAAAGATGTCAATGCCTTCCTTAAAAGTAATTTAGTACACTTATAATTGAAGAGGATGTTTGTTATATCATTGATATAGTAGGTTTACAAGTTTAAAAAAAAAAATTTACTCGGAAAAATTTTTCTTACAAAGTGATGTTAAATAGAAATTGGTTCAAAAAATATTTTCAGAAAAGTTAAAGAATTATCTCAACTTAGAAAACAGATTTCTAAAATCTCTATTTAATCTAATTCCTTAAAATTCCCACAACAAAGTTAAATAAACATCTCAACTTCCAAAAAAATATTTCTCTAAAATTATTATTTAATCTATTTCTATAATCCTCCCAAAATATTTTTCTAAATATTTTTATTTAATTTAATTTTACATGTGAAACTCATTAAAATATTACTTGAAATACAAAATTAGGTCATTGTTAAAAATGTTGACAATTAAAACATACTTAAAAGAATAAATGCCACGATCATTATGCTAACCTGTAAGACACATACAACTTCATACATCAAAAAGGTGATCTCTAAATTGAGTACTTTCTACCCACATGATTTTATCCAGGTGTATTTATGCCAAAACAATTTTATCCATAATTAGATGTGTATTTGTGGTTTCCTTTCCTTCCTTTATTGTGAAAAGATATATTAAATAGTACAAAATTCATGTCTTATATTATAACTATGCAGTTGATTCACTTTCATTCCATTTTAACTAACCACAACCAGAACATAATTCAACCTAACCATTTACTTACCTCCACATACACTTTTAGGAGTGTAGTTGAAAGTGTCCAACTATGAAAACAAATTGAATAACCTATGGTTTAGGATGGTTAAGCCCATGTACATGTTATATTTAACAAAACATTCCATTAATCATCATCATAAGGAAACTCATGAAGATAGGTTCTCTTAAGGACTCAGGAATGTGTTTCATTTACACTGGGTGGAGAATTAACCCCAAACATTTCAATCCATTGGTGACTTCAGGCAGTTTGAAATAAGTTTGGCGACTTCATAATTTAACTTAACAAGTTTATTATTTAAAATGATTATATGAATAACTATATAAATAGTTAAAACTGGGGAGTGGCCCCTTTTTTATTTAAATATATTCTAATTTATAATATCTATGCTACTTAAATCTAACCTGCTTTGTATTATTTAAGTTTACCATCAAAACATTTCTCGGCAGATTATCACCCCAATATAATGAGCTAATATAAAATTAAGAATTATATCGATTTTGTAAGGAAGTTCACAGCTCAACTTAAAGTTTTATATAAATTATAAAAAGGTTTTAATCAATTTCAAAATTCAAATTCAAATAATTGGAAAATAGTAGTGATATTAAGTTATAGTTAATTTTTTTTAATATAAATAAAATGTAACATATTTATAGTTGTGTATAGGTTCATAAGCCTCAAGGATGATAACTATGTTTTAATACAATATGTAACAACTTTCATTTAAAATATACAAATAATTACATCAATTTATATGATTAATAATCAACACTCAATTATTCAACTATTTAACATAGAATTAAAAAAAAAAAAACGAGTAAAGACGACCTACTTGTATCCATGATATTTATTACTTGTGCTTTTGGAGTTGAATGTTCTTTCAATTCTACTAACTACAACAAATATTTTGGGGATGACTCTCCACTCAACCGTAGGCTCAGCTGCACATAGTCTTTCTCCAACTGGCCACTCCGAGACCTCAATCAACATACTACTGTTAGGGAATCCTTTGTCTCATGACACTTTTCTCCCAAGAGAATGAATAAAGGAATGGATGAATCTCATCATCTTCATCGTCCATTAAATATACTAAAAAATGGAAAGGGGTCTGCATGCACACATTCCATGTGTCAACATGCAACTTTTATTTCTTTATTTTAAGTTTTACTTAATATAATATTTTTCTTAATTTAACTCTTTCTTATTTTATTTTTTTTAATTTTTGTTAACTTTACTTATTTTTACTATTTTTATAGTTTAGTTTTATACATATATATTTAGAATTCTAGTTTAGTATTTACTATTTTATTTATTTATTATTATTATATTATATTCATTATTCATTATTTATTTATTATTAGTATATTTTATTTATTATTTATTATTTTTTACTATTTATTTACCATTATTATCTTTTCTTTATTGTTTATGATTTATCTACTTATATTTTAATATTATATTGTTATTATTATTATTATGGGACATTACACTTTCTTATCCAAGACTTCTAATCTTCTAGGGTTTACAAACCATAAAACTTCTAACTTTGAGTGATACTCTATGAATCACATCACTTGAAACCTTTCTCCTTTGCTCCCTCTGGCTCTAGAGTATCTTTTAACCTTTATTCCTGTGAAAATCGATCCAACTTCAAGTGGCACAAGCATGGCCTAGACTTCTTGGAAGATCTTAGATGATTGCTCTCTGCCCTTTAAATCTCCTAAATTAATTACTTATGAACACTAGTGGATCAATATTCATCCCACACATATTATTTAACATTTACTCATTGGTACTATGAGGTTAAATCTCTCCTCACAAAAAAAAATTTATTTTACTCCATTGGAATTAAGCTATAATCTACTCACATAGTGTTTGACTTTGTTAAATTGTTCCTCCATAATTTATGCGATTTTTTGCATAAATTTAGGTAGAATTAAAAAGTAAATATGCAGTAGGTTCTTTATATTTATGTAATTAGGCATATTTACTAGGAATTACCATCCACCATAATTTATGGAATTCTTTTCATAAATTTAGGTAAGAGTAAAAAGTAAATATGTTGTTACATAAAGATTGTAACCCAAAAATTTAGCACGCATTTTTCCTTGCACGATCTTATTGCTCTGATACCGTGTTGAATTCATTTCTTATTTTCAGATCTTGGTAATGTTGTCTTATGATCAATAATTACACACTTGACAAATTCTCAACCTTAATTTTGTTTTCCGATTGAGTAAACATTATTAGATTGATATAAGATATATGAGATATTGATTGATGAATACAATTGAGGACCCCAATATATATACATAGTTAGGGTGTCTTTTCATCAATAAACATCTCTCTCTCTCTCTCTCTCTCTCTCTCTCTCTCTATATATATATATATATATATATATATATATGGAAGAGAATACCTTTCACTATTATATAAACCATCAGCATCTGCATAATTAAAAAAAACATCAATAAAAAGAATTTATGAAAGCTTTAGTTATGCAGGATTTAAACAAGGGATCTAATACATGATCAAAACATTTTGACCCTGAGCCAAAATCTATAGTCTATGTGGGGTAGGGACCAATAATACAAGTTATTTTGTATGGTTTATTATTTCTTTTAAGTTTAAAAATACTTAATTTAATATAATAACTACAATACTAACTTAGATTCATCTAAAATTGGATCTATCATGCGCCGAGAGGGATCAAATACCTTGACGTGTAAACCTTTCCTCCCAAGTTCTATACTCCAAAAAGAAGGTTTGCACCTCAAGGGATTTGATCGCTCTTGACGCATGATAGATCCACTGTTAGATTGATCTAAGATGATTCCAGTTGATGGAAACAATGCCACATTTTTAGATCATCATTATTATGTATATGTTTGAGATAAAATTCAAAATTCAAATTATTTTTTCTTTGCTTTGCATGACCATATCATTCTCTTCTTTAAGTTAGTCTGTGTTGCTTGCCTTGAATGGTTTGTGATGGGTCCCATAAATAGGTATATTTCCAAGTTCATTATGTTATCCTCCAACCCTTAAGATTATCCTTTTATCACATTAATTCACATTTTTAGCCATAATATGCTTAGTAAGAAGAGTAAGAGGTGTTTGTCATAGTATGTGGCATAATGTGATTAAATTACAGGAAAAATAAGCATTTTATAGGCATTTACTATGCAGGCGCTTGATGGAGACAACCGCGAGAGAATATAGGGGGGATTTTCCACCTCCTTAACTCTCTAACTCGGCTTGAGATCATAGGATCCTCACTCACAAGCTCAAATTCACTGACAATTGAGTAACTCAAAGTACATGTGAAGCTCAAGGAGGACTATATCCACAATTTTTGAACTCTTGGAGGGAACCACTCCTATTATCAAGGGAGCTGCCATCAGCTACCTTTTTGTATAAATAAACAGCGGAAAGGCTCATTAGGATTCAATTTTTTTATTCAGTTAAGAGTAGCTATTGAGCTTGTTGCTTGATATTGTTATCCTTAACTTTCATGTGATGTATAAGACTACTATTTTCTGCCAATGAGAAGTTTGTCATTGCTTTGCATCTGAGCTAGTTTTAGAGGGATGAAACCCTTGGGTTTGGACACAAACTAGAATCTTTAGTCCCTCTTCTGTATTTCTTTCTTGTTCTTATCTCAAAGAATTTCATGTCTTTCTCTTGTTGCAGTAGATGTTAAGTTATAAAAAATTGTGATTGCAGGTTTCCCTATCACCTCTCTTGTGGGAAAAGTGATTGGAAATATTTACAATCTTAGTCCAAAAATATGTGTTTATGATTTCTTGGAAATAAATGGATGTTAATAGTAGTCCCTTTGCATGTTTTCTTAAACTTGAGTGTTAGTTCAATTATCAAATAGTGTTGTGGAATATAATAGATTTTAGTCAAATTCAACGCATCTTTTCCATGATAAGTTTATATCACAGTATTATTGGTAATTTGATGCATGCATTTGGTTAGTTGTAGGGTTGTGTTGATGTGCAGTGCTGGGCACATATCTTCACCAGCACCTAGACCTTTCCATATTCTCTCTCTCTACCTCACACTGATCCCAAACTCTATTTCTATTGTCATTCTGTTAAGGAAATTAGAAGACATTGTGAGCATCAACCTTAGTGCAAGTTAGACCTCCAAGAGGTCATAGGCTTTGCTAGGGGGTTTCCCTAAACTTCATTCACTTCATCATTAATTCATCCATCTTACCCTACCCACAAGAAACCATTTATTCCCTCAAAAGGCTCTTGAAACTGCTCCTATAGCAAAACAGGCCATGTTGTAGCAATACATGACCTCCTATAACAGGCATGTAGCACTGTTTTCCTCAACTTGTTTTGCTCCACACTTTGACCTTAGCCTAGTTAGGATGAATAATGACCCCAAACTTGTGATTTTATGATTAAGAGAAACTCTTAGGCCTCTCCAACCTCCTCTTTCCTCACTGCAAAATAAAGTTAGAATTAGCTTTTTTCATAAGCATATTAAAAGTTAGATTCTTTATTTGCAAGCAAATGTAGAGTAGATCAATGATACATGCAAGTATATTACTGATTTGATTAAATGTGCAAAGTAGAGTAGTTTTACCTCTGCAAGTACACTAGCCCCTTTCTCTTTCATGCCATGTCAATTAGCATTTACATTTGAATGAGTGGCATTTTCACTTTCATAGTTAGAATTGGGTTCCATTTTTCTTTCATAAGAGGTTTTCACTATAATTAGTTAAAGGAATGGTCTTTGAACATCTTGATATAATTTAATGATTGAGGGTGACATGAGTAGAACCTAACCTACTGTGGATATAGCACTATCACCTCAAATTCTGTACGTACCTAGGTTGATAATTTTAGTTGAGGAGCCCTTGGGAGTTGCAACACTATTGGTGCAATACCAAGGCTCGCCACTTTTTGGCGTTGTTGCAGGGGAGGTATCTAAGTAGTTTTTGTTTATGCTTAGGCATTGTTTTTTTTGTTTTGCATCAGTCTTATTGCTTTAAAAAAGTGAAAAAAAGTTGTTCTTTCATGCCTCGTAGGAGTAAGGATAACCGAGGAAAATTCTTACCAAAAACCCTCACACCCTCAAGCAGCCAACCTTCACTCTTATTAGGTGGTTTGAACTTCCATCTCTGACTACATGGGAGTTATAAGACCCTCTAGGTGAGCCAACTAAAACTTTTGAAGAGTTTATTGGAGAAGAAGAACCTATCTCACCTACTCAAACTATGGATAAAAACTAGAACAATGTGCTTTGCCCTATCAAAGAAGCCAATGGAGAGTCTAGAAAGAAAAATCTAAGCCTTGCGTCCATTCCACATTTTCATGGCATGATCTTTGAAGATCATAACACCTTCATGTTTGAATTTGTTGTTGTCTATAAGACCTATGACTATGCCTCTGCTGAGAAAAAGATGAAGTTGTTTCCTTCTACCCTCAAAGATGCAACCTTGTGCTGGTTTATGAGTCTACCTAGAGGAAGCATCACTATCTAGGCCCAAATGCTGCAAACCTTCAATGACAAATATCGGGATTACTATAGTTCCAAATAAACAAAGGAGGAAATGTTTAGGATGACCCGTGGACCTGATGAATCTTTAAAGGACTATGAGGAAAGATTTGAACTCAATTATAGGAGGGCCAATTGTACCCTTGATCCCGAGTCACTCAAGCTAGATATTCTTTGAGGGATTAGGGGAGATGTAAAGAAGACACTCAACATGCTATCTGGAGGAGATATCTATGAATTTACTTATGATGACATCAAAATTTTATTCAAGAATCACTCTAGGGATGCTAGGAAAAAGGGTAGGTCTAGCCAAAACTTGGTCAGTTCCTCTCCCTCCACAACATCCATCAAGCATGAGATATGAAACATGTTGGAGGATTTCAAGAGTAAAATGTTGCATAAATTTTCCTTGCAAATGATACTATGCAAATCAACAGAAAGCAAGAGGAAGAAGAACGGGAATTAACTATTTTCTTCCTTAAATGTACTAAAAGACATCCTAGGATTGAATGGCCATTGAATGTCATAGAAGTCTTCCTAGTTTGTGAGGAGAATCATGGAACAAAAAGATGTCCCTCTCTACCAGGCCTAAAGGTTATATACCAGGGAGGAGTAGAGAGTGGGTCAGAACAACTATGCTTCGTTAACCAAATGAGACCCCCATGACCTCAGCCATATCAACAAGGCATGCAAGGTGAACATTATACTCACTACAATCCAAATCACAATGAATATTCCTAGACTTGGTACCCTTCCACTCATCCACCATAGTCCACACCTCCTCCTTGGTCTTATACTCCTCAATATCCTCCTCATCCTATCAACCCTCCTTTTCAGCCATATCCACCCTAATCTTCCCAATAGGGAAACCCCTCACAAGGGTGGAGGCCTCAAACAAATCAGCCTCCTTCTTTACTACCTCCACCCCAACCTCAACCATAGCTAGCTCATCATACCCCACCTAAGTAAACTCAAATGATTGCTCAACCCAATCCGAACCTGAACAATAAGCAGGCACAACAGGTCTATATTAGGGAAACATCTTATCGTGTGTATCCTGTGGAAATCCAAGAGTTCAAACTTCGGTCTAGGTGGGTGCTCCAAGAAAATAACCCACCTTCTCCACGTGAAGATCTTGAAGAAGAGAAGTAAGACACTATTCCTCGAGTCAATAACCCCCCTCTCCTGAAAGGTTGGTCCACCATAATCAGTACACCCCAAAAGAGGTCGAACTTCTGGAAGAATTGAAGAATTTGTGTGTTAAGATACCCCTTCTCCAATCCATTAAAGATTTTCCCATCTACAACAATATTATTAAAGTAAAATGTTTCAAAAGGTATGGGAGAAGAAGAAGACATACCCCCACCATAATTTTTTTTGGACAACTATCTAATCTAATGCTTGGGAGGGTGATCTCCCCAAAATACCTAGACCTTGGTAGCCCTGTAGTGGATGTACACATTGATAGCATTATGGTCCCTAATACCTTGATTTATCTTGAGTCTGAAATCAATATAATGACTAGGGAAACCATGTTGAAGCTCAACCTTCAAACGGCTTTGAGAAATACCACCACAGTGCCGCAACTTGCAGGCAGATCCACAGTAGCTCCTAAGGGAATTATTGAGGATGTCATTGTCTCCATTGACTCATTGGAGTACCTTATTTATTTCCTGGTCCTTTAGCCCAAAACCAAGTTTAATTGATATCCTCTCATCTTAGGAATACCTTGGTTGCCCACTCCTAATGCCTACATTAGTTTTAGGGCTGGGAACATGACTATAAAAAATGGACATTTATCCAAACACCTTGTGTTGTATCCTCCTGCTCAACCTTGTATTGAACATGATTTACCCATATGGTTAGAGGATGAGGAAGAGGATGAATTGTATCACATAACCCCCTACCCAGTATACACCCTAGATATTGTTATAGGATGGGGACAACTTGATGAATATGACTTTATGAACCATATCCTTTGAAATCAACCTCCCACTCCCATACCAGTTGATGAATTGTTGAAGGAATATGAGAGCATTCCTTGGACTGACTTTTGCTCTATTGACTCTAGTCTAGGACATGTCAAGATTGTAGAGGTTGGCCCATCTAGAACTCTAAAGATCAACCATTCTCTCTCATCCAAATAGGAAGAAAAATTGTGCAATGTATTGTGGCAACAATTGGATGCTTTTTCTTGGGATTATAAGGAAATGAAATATGTGCATCCCTCAGTTTGTACTCATCATATTTACATCAAAGAGGGATACAAGTTTGTGCGCCAACCCCAGAGAAGGATGAACCCAACTCTTAAGGACATTGTGAAAGAAAATTTTGCAAACACTACTGGATGCAAGGTTTATATACCCCATTTCAGATAGTGATTGGGTGTCACCTCTTGCTCTAGTTACCAAGAAGAATGGGAAGTGGAAAATTTATGTTCATTACTAGGAACTTAAAAATGCTACAAAAAAAGGACCATTTTCCTTTTCCCTTCATTGACCAAGTCCTAGATGGTCTTGCAGGAAAAAATTTCTTCTCCTTCATAGATGGATTTAGTGGATACAACTAGATTCAGATCAGCCCTGAAGACCAAGACAAGACCACATTTACATGTACTTGGGATACCTTTGCTTATAGAGTTCTTCCATTCAGTCTGTGTAATGCCCCTGCTACTTTCCAGGGACTATCCTAAGTATGTTTACTGAACTTGTTCCTGACTTTGTTGAAATATACATGCATGATTTCACTCCTTATGGATTTGACTTTCAAGAATCTCTCTCCAATATATGCAAAGTATTGAAGAAATGTATTGAAATTAATCGCTCATTGAGCCTTGAGAAATGTGAGTTTTTTATGAATACATGGACTTTCCTTGGCCATTCTATATCCAAGGAAGGGATACATGTTGACCCACACACGATTTCCATCATCAAAAGGGTCCCTATCCCTCAAAAACAAAGAGATGTCAGGAGTTTCCTTCGATTAGTCGGGTATTATAGGAGGTTCATTAAATATTTTAGCAAACTGGCTTCACCCTTGTTTGGACTGTTGGTTAAAGATTCAGATTTTTGTTGGACAACTAACTATCAAGATGATTTTGAAGTACTGAAAGAAAAGTTGACCACTGCACCCATCCTTATGGGTCCCAGTTGGGCATTACCTTTCCAGATACACATAATGCCTCAGATAAAGTTGTAGGGCATGCCTTAGGACAAGTAGAAGAAAAATTACCTTATTCTATATATTTCATCAACAAGAAAAGTTCCAAAACCGAGTTGAATTATATTGTCACTGAAAAATAACTCTTTGTTGTGGTGCATTATTTGAACAAGTTTAGGCATTATATCAATGGTTATCAAACTTTGGTTCACACTGATCATGCAACCATTAAATATTTAATAAATAAACCCGATGTCAATGCTAAGATAATTATATGGCTATTATTATTCGTGAGGGCTTCACTAGGGGAGAAATACCATATCATGTGCATGTATATTGGGGAATATTTATTGAGGAAAAAATGGCATAATATATTGGGGGATATATAGGGGGTAAAGGGTTTTTATATTGGCAAGTATAAAAAATGGAGCTCAAAGTTAATGAAAAAATATAAAGGGGTATAAATAATGTTAATGAAAAAGTGGATACCTACAATATCTAGTGAAAGTGGGGTTTTTTAAATTAGGGAGGTGTATTGGGTTCGTATTGGTAGGGGGTTAAATAATTTGATTTTTAGAGGTATTTTCCAATATGTAGTCAAATTAGGATATTGTTTAATATGCCACGATCACACGTCATATGTCAGAGGTTCATTGAGTGAATCCCCCTTGTTATTATAGCAACAATTTGATTTGACTATTATTGATCAACCAGGGAAAGAGAATGTGGTTGCATATTTCTTATTGAGACTAACCCTGCTGCAGGAAAGGAAGAAATGATAGATGATCAGCTTCTATATGAACATCTCTTTTCCATCTCGGTGCTTTATCCTTTGTTTGTTGATATAGCCAACTATTTGGTTGCTCGGAGGTTCCCTCCTAACTTATCCTCCAAGGAGAAGAGTAAGATTGTCAGGAAGAGTGCCCCATTCACTTGGATTGGGGGAAATATCTTCAAATTGGAGCCAAATAAGATCTTGAGAAGATGTGTGAGGGAAGAAGAGATGTTTGACATACTCTAAGCATGCCATAATGGACCCTGTGGGGGCCACTTTGATTCTAAGAGGACAACTTTCAAAGTTATATAATCAGGTTATTATTGGCCCACTTTACATGAGGATGCAAACATGTACACCACTAGGTGTGATCAGTGTCAAAGGATGGGTAAGCCAACACCCAAGGATGAAATACCCTTACAATCTCAAGTGACTCTAGAGCCATTTGAAAAGTGGGGCATGGATTTCATTGGACCTATTGATCCCAGATTAGGACATAAAAGATATATCATTGTATGCACTGATTACTTGACCAAATGGGCTGAAGCGAAAGAAATGAAGGTAGCAACTGAGCAGAAGGTGGTTGAAATCCTAAGGGAGAACATCTTCTACAAATTTGGTTTTCCAAGGGAATTAGTCATTGATCAAGGAGCACAATTTACATCAAGTTTGACTGAGTATCTCATGAAGCAGCACCACATCAAGCATAGGAAATCTAATTCCTATTACCCTCAAGAAAATGGGTAGGTGGAAGTCACAAACATATCATTGGAGAGAAATCTTAACAAGGTTGTTAGCAGCAGTAGAAAAGATTGGGCAGACAGACTTATGGAAGCCACTTGGGCCTACAACACCACTTGGAAGAGCACTATTGGATTCACTCCATTTGAGATGGCCTATGGGAAGAAGGCCTCGTTGTCCATTGAATTTGAGTACAACACCTTGAAGATAGCAGTTCAGTTAGACTTGGATCTCACTACAGCAAAATAGGAAAGGTTGCTCCAACTGAATGGTCTTTATGAATTCAGAATGCAAGCTCTCCTACACACTGAGGTAATCCAGCTATAAAGGAATATTTGGCATGATAAGAACATCAGAGAAAGGAATTTCAAGAAGTAGATTGGGCCTTGCTGTAAGATTCCAGATTCAAGGATTTCAAAGGGAAGTTAATGACAAGATGGATGGGTCCCTATCTAGTAGAGAAGTTTCATGGGAATGGTTTTTTCCAAATCAGAACAATTGATGAGGAAGGGATTCCATTACTTATCAATGGTCATAGATTGAAGTTGTACAAGAAACCTTCCTCCAAGGCAGAGTTTATCAATTTAGTCAGCTGAGAGTTAAATGTGATTGGGAGGCTCATAGCCCTCAGTCCACCAAAGTTCTAAAAGGAAAAAAGAAAAATAATAAGAGGTCCTAGGTGAAAACCACCATGAGGCATTTAGGGTCAACTCCTGAGTTGAAAACCTCTCTGAGGCAACCCAGGAGAAAAAAAAAAACGAGGAAAAAAAAGATCCCCAGGTGAAAACCTCCTCTAAGGCACCTAGAGCAGGCATGTAGGTTGAAAACCTTTACAAACGTAGCCTGCTTGTCTTAAAAAAAATGAATGAAAGAAAAAGAAGAAAAAGGGACAAGAGGAAATACAGGGAAGGAGTTCTTACACCACCTCTGCTAACATTTTTTCTTTGCAGGACTCCAAACAGTTCACATAATCATGGTTGCAAGGTAGAATATATAGGTGTATTCATCCATTCTTCCATCTATACATTTCATTTCCACACTCTCCACTGACATACCTACCTCTCTCCATCATCCAGTCAATAAAAGAATCAAAATTTTCCTTCTCGATGTAATGCTATAGGAGGAGCCTGTAATGCTATAAGAGGAGCCTGTAATGCTATAGGAGAAGCCCAAAAAGCTACAGGAGGGACGTCCAATGTGAAAAAGAGCCCAGAGGGTCATATTTTTGTTAGGTAATGTTGAGGGAGGTCTACCACTGTCCATTTCATCACCCATCCACTCCATTTAGTCAATGTTAGTTCAAATTTCCTTTCTATCATGCATCTAAAAAACCACAGAAAACCTTTGTTTTCCATTCTTCCACCACCTACACCACTTCCTCATGATCCTAATCCAATCCTCGTACCTTTCATCACTTTCCCTCTATCTGACATGAAAAATGAAGTCTTGAAAGGGGAGTAAATGGTTTTTACAAGAAGGAGACTCCTCCTGTAGCAGCCTTTACAATCACCACAAAACTCCATAAAAATCTTTTTCTACACCCACAAAGAGTATCATGGAGCCATTTTTGAATAGGGAAGAGGCACATCATCCTTAGGAAGGAGTGCATGCACTCCATCAACAACAACTTGGACATAGGGAAGGCACCTACAAACACAACAAAGTTATCAGTCAAAATATCATCAAGTTATGAAGATCTGAACATAAACAAGCAAAGGAAATCAACTCCCTCAAGATCAGATGTTATGAGACCCATCTCTAGCATGCAACTATCCCCAATAATTCGATCCACAGGTAGGGTATGGTATGACAACCCTCACCTCTGCCCTATCCATATAATGCTAAATTGTGATAATAGTCAAGAAATGTATTTTAATGGGGTGGGGGTGACTAGTGAACTTCGCCACCTTCGACTAATAAACTAAAAGTTCACTTCAATTACACATGCATGTGGAATATTCAACTCAAGTGAGGTGGTGATTACAAGGAGTGAGGTTATAATCACGAGGAGTAGGGAAATGATTGCAAGGAGTGGGGAAAACGGTTCAAAAAAAGGAACTTTGTGTATGAGCCATGTCACATAAGTGCCACAAGATTTTACCACAAAATGGAATATTAAGTACTAGGCTCGACTCCATTTGCACAATTTAGCATTTCTAAAAAAACCAGTTAGAGGAAGGATGAGCTAGTGATATCAAACTTCCTAGGGAGCCACTGAGCTAGTTCGAACTGTGGTTGCAAGTGCTACAGGAGGAGCTACAAGAGATTCTGAACTGTTACAGAAGGGAATTAAAGGTGAAAGAGAGCCAAAGTGACCCAAAACTATCCTCAAACCATCATGCACGTGACAAAACTATTTTGAAAAGGAGTAAGTGATCCTTTCCCTCTCTAATTTCCATACCTCTTCGTGGGAAAGTATGCTTGAAGCTAGTGCCTTGTAGCAAAGAATTATACAGTAATTCCTTTTCTAAATTGTTGTGTGTAAATGCAATATAGGGACAAAAAAAAGAATTTTCTCTGATATAAATTCTAGCATCCTATTCCCTCATTGATAAAAAATAAGTTTAATATTGTTTATACCACTCGGATTGATTTAAGGAAACATTTAAATTTACACCTAAGTAACACCAAGAAGGAGCAATAGAATAAAATTGGGGGGGGTGGGGTGGGATTCAATAGAAGATAACCCATAGACATCAAGATAATTCATCAACATCCTCCTGCGGTAGACATTTTCTAGAGACATGATTGGTTGGGTTTCTTTGAATTATTGAAGGGGTATTGACGATGACATAACCTAGGAATTTTCCATGGAACTAAATCCTCAAGGGGAAGATAGTTACACTATTGTTTTCAGAGGATTGGCCATCTCCTTAAGTCATGAAACCATAATTAGAGTGACCACCTTACCCTTTGGGGTTCGATGGAGAAAGGAGGAGAAGGAAGTAAGTGTACAACCAGGAAGAACTTTTTCATTCAAAGAGAGAAGCCCATTGAAGATAAGAATGGAGTAAGTAGAGAAAGCCTACCTTACCCTTGGGATGAGGTGGCTTATCACATCCTCAAGTATCTATATTTTGATGGGAGATTGAGCGTTGTATATGCCTATCATTTTAGATTACTTTAGTAGTTAAGATTTAAAGTAGACTTACCAATCCCATAGAGAGTAAGTGTTCCTCATTTCCTTCTACAATCAATCATTGAAATGAGCTAGAAGGTGAGGGAAGGAAAGAATCAATAGATCACCCACCATGGCCTCATTAAGTTAATTGTGATGGATGCTCTAAGTCACTTAAGGAACCCTGTGCTATGGATTAATTTTGTAGACATGGACAGGGAAGTCTTCATTGGAACCCAAGTCATCACACCTGGAGAAACTCCAGCCTCTAGCATTGGAAGTAGGGGAGGCAAAAGAGAGGAAGAAGAGTTAGGAAAAACAGAGGAAGAAGAGGTAAGAGAAATAAAGGAAGAAGAGGTAAGAGAAACAGAGGGAGAAGAAGCAAAGCTTAAAGAAGAAGAAGCATAGCTTAAGGAAGAAGAAGGAGGGAAACAAGTAGAATAAAAATAAAGCCCTGAGGAGACTTCTAAGCCCCAAAGAAAAGAAAAGCAAGGACATCAAACAAGTCTCTCTCCAAGGAATACAAAACAAGAAGTGGCTGCCACATTGGATACATTAAGCACACCTATGAAACCCAAGAGGAGGCAACCAAGGCAAGGTCCCCTATATTTAAAAACAAGGAAGAGCACCATGATTAGACAAGGGAAACCACAACCTCGTTCAAAGGTCCCTATCACTATTAATGAAATTTCACCAATAAAAAGGGAGAAGTGGTGCCAAGGGAAGGTAATATTGAGGATATTACCTTTCCTAAGGCCAAAACCAAGCCAGTTGTGATACTTGTTGAAGGCCCACCACTAGGGAAGTCACCTTCAAAAGACTCAAGACATAAACTACCATTAGACATGTAGAAAAAGAAGAGCTACATGAGAAACAAGAGATGCTATAGGAGCATAAAGGGGAGTTATAGGAATGAGCAACCACCTCAAGAAATGTTGAAAAAGGCCTCCAAGAGCTACAGGAGCCTGAGCCACAACCTAATCTAGAATCCTACTACATTTTTTTTAGGGAGGTAGGATTATACCCCAGAAGTTTGTCATCCCACTCTTCTTTGAACTAGGAAAGGAAAGAGGAAGGACAAATATATGGATGTAGATTTCCAAATTCAAAAATGTAGAAGATGTTGGATTAATAGAGGAAAAGAAGAATGAAATGGGCAAGTAATTAAGTGACCTAAAACTAAGGGAGTCAACAATGAGGGAGCAACTACAGGCAAAGAACAGAAGACTAAAAGAATAACTACAAGAGAAGGAAACACAACTTGCTACTATGGAAAGTCTATCTATGGAAGACATACAATACAGGAAACCATCCAAATATTATGTTGTTTTCCTCAAGGAGAAAAGTCTGCAATTCTAAATAAAGGCACTAACACAATATGGGTCTTTGCCTTTCCAAGATTATAGACAATTTATTGAGTTTTGAAAAAAGGCAAGTATGGAGGATAGGGAAAAGTTAGCGAAGTTTTATATGCATAATCTCATTCTGACAAATCTGAATTTCTAGGACCCCAATTCAAGATTGGGAGACATGAAACTAATGGCATTGGCTTCTTGGTTGGCACATGAAGAGATAAGAGTTGAATAAGTAAAGAAGGTGATGGCAAAGAAAGAAAAGGAGCCCTTATATATCATAGTAGAATTAGTGAGCCCCAAGGCTACCATCAACAATCACAATCTCATCTCCCTTGACCCTGAATTAACACCTAGGTACATGGAATCCTAAGAGAAACCAATCCTACATTTTGAGGACACTTTTAGGATGGTGGGGACATAAATTTTGCAGGCTTGCCAAAGAAGGTGGTAGGCCCTGCCTCATAGTCTACAAATCATAGAATATGACTCCCCAAAAAGACTAAGGAATGCCTTGGAGAGAACACCATTATACAAAAAGATTATGCAAAGGCTATAGATCAATTGGATAGGGCTCAAACTTAGTCCCCCCTTACTATTGGGCCAACAAGAAGGAAGAAACCAAGCAGAAGAACAAAAGGTATGGACGGAAATAGAGGCAAATGCAGGTTTTTATCCACAGCTAGGCACACCTTCTTAGGTGCCTTGGGATGTTAGAGAAACCACCAGGGCCATGAATGAGCTTCATATGGATGACGAAGTTGCTCATAGGATGAAAAACACCTTCAACAGGGGGTGATGATGGGTCCCATAAATAGGTATATTTTGAAGTTCATTATGCTATCCTCGAGCCCTTAGGATTATCATTTCTCACATTAATTCACATTTTTAGTCATAATATGCTTAGCAAGAAGAGTAAAGAGTGTTTTTCATAGTATGTGGCTTAATGTGATCAAATTGCAGGAAAAAGAAGCATTTTTTAGGCATTTACTATGTAGGGGCTTGATGACGACCACCAAGAGAGAATATAGTGGGGCTTTTCCACCTCCTTAACTCTCGAACTCATCTTGAGATCACAAGATCCTCACTCACAAGTTAGAATTCACTGATAGTCGAGTAACTCCAAGTACATGTGAAGCTCAAGAAGGGAACCACTCCTGTTTTCAAGGGAGCTTCCATCAACTACCTTTTTGTATAACAAAACTAGCTGAAAGGTTCATTAGGATTCAAATTTTTGATTCAGCTAAGAGTAGCTACTGAGCCTAGTGCTTAATATTGTTATTCTTAACTTTCATGTGATGTATAAGACTACTATTTTCTGCTAATGAGAAGTTTGTCATTGATCTACATCTGAGCTAGTTTTAGAGGGCTGAAACCCTTGGGTTTGGGACCAACCTAGAGGCTTTAGTCCCTCTTATATATTTATTTCTTGTTCTTTTTTCAAATAATTTCATGTCTTTCTCTTGTTGCAGTAGATGTTAAGTTATAAAAACTTGTGATTGCAGGCTTCCCTATCACCTCTCTTGTGGGAAAAGTGATTGGAAATATTTACAATCTTAGTCCAAAAATATGTGTTTATGATTTCTTTGGAAATAGATGGATGTTAGTAGTAGTCCCTTTGCCTGTTTTCCAAAACTTAGGTGTTAGTTCTGTGATCAAATAGCATTGTGGAATAGAATAGATTTTATTCAAATTCAACTCATCTTTTCCATGATAAGTTTATCTCACTGTGTTATTGGTCATTTGATGCATGCATTTGGCTAGTTATAGGGTTGTGTTGATCTATAGGGGTGAGAACATCTCTCTATCTCCCCCTGGACCTTCCATCTTCTCCCTCTCTACCTAACATTGCTCCCAAACTCTATTTCTATAGTCATTCTGTTAAGGCAATTAGAAGACACTGCGAGCAACAACCTTAGTGCAAGATAGACCTCCGAGAGGTCCTAATCTTGGCTAGGGGGCTTCCCCAACCTTAATTCACTTCCTCTTATCTTCATCCATCTTCTCCTGCCCACAAGACACCATTTCTACTCACAAAAGGTTATCAGAACCCCTCCTGTAGCAACTCATGTAGCAGACTTGTGTAGCAGGCCTGTAGCACTATTTTCCTCAACCTGTTTTGCTCCACACTTTGACCTTAGCATAGTTAGGATGAATAATGATCCCCAACTTGTGATTTGATGATTAAGATCAACTCTTAGACCTATCCAACGTCCTCCTTTCCTCACTGCAAAACAAAGTTAGAATTAGTTTCTTCATAAGCATGTTAAAAGTTAGGTTCTTTGTTTTCAAGCAAATGTAGAGTAGATCAATGATACATGCAAGTAGATCACTGATTTGATTAAATATGCAAAGTAGATTAGTTTTACTTCTACAAGTAGACTAGTCCCTTTCTCTTTCATGCAATGTCAATGAGAATTTACATTTGAATGAGTGGCATATTCGCTTTCATAGTTAGAATCAGGTTCAATTTTCCTTTCATAATAATTTTACACTATAATTAGTTGGAGGAATGGTCTCTGAACATCTAGATCTGATTTCATGATTGAGGGTGACATGAGTAGAACATAAACTACTGTGCATATAGCATTGTCACCTCTAAGTTTGTACAAACCCCGGGTTGATAATTTGAGTTGAGGAGCCCTTGGAAGTTGCAACACTCTTGGTGCAATACCAGGGTTCACCAGTTTGTACGTTTATGTTTGGATGCTTTGAGTGGTTTGTGTGTTTATGTGTTTGGATTCGGATGGTAATGTTTGTGAATGTTATAGTTGTTTTGTTATATTTTTATGTGTATGTGACTTTCTATTAGTAAGTAGTTGGTGATGAAGAAGGGAGACAATCTTGTCAATAGTTTGCAAGAGGATTGATACTGCTCTTCTATTTCATGTAATTCTAGGTATCACAACTTTTGATAACTAATTAATTCTTAATAATGTTCACCCAAGTATTACTAAACATATTGTAAAGAGTGGTTTTAATAATTCGCTACATCAAGATTACTGTTGAATAATTTGTTTCTTTGCTAATGTTTGAAATAATTTATTTCCTTCAAGAATATTTTGATGATTTTTTTGATTATCTGTAGTCTATTATGCAAAGTCAAGAAATAATATATTTTTGAATTCTTTTCTAATGAGTGGCCAGATTTATAAAGTCTTTACATTATTTGTTTCTCCAAACAATTATCACATATCCTTCAAGTATATTTTGATTTGTTTTGAATGTTTATAAATATATCTTTTCCTCCTATAAATATTTTGAATACATTGTTGTATGCAATTATCTATTAGTAATTTTGAATATTTGTAATTGTCTATTAGTAATTAGTTGGGGATGAAGAAGGGAGACGATCTTGCCAAGGATTAATTTTCACTTTGCAGGAGGATTGATTCTACACATCTATTTCATTTTAATTCTATGTATCACAATGTTTGTCAACTAATTAATTCTTAATAGTGTCCCTCTAGGTATTACTAAATATATCTTGAAAAATACCTTTTGTAATAATATACAACCTCAATATTACAACATCTAATGCATATAATGCAAGCAATCAAATCAAGCTGCCCCCCGCTGCCGTCTATTAATGTGGAACATCATATTTGACAAGATTCCAACAGGGAAAAATCTCATGAAAAGATCTTTCCACGAGCCATACAGATGTCACCTCTGCTGTAACGACGAGGAGAGCATGGATCACCTATTCCTCCACTGTACAGTCACTAGAGAGTTCTGGCACAGAATATCATCATATTATACCTTCCTCACAGCGTGGCATGGCGCGAACATACAGGAGGCTTGGAGCTCTTGGATTCGAGCACACTCAGGGAAGACCATTAACATGCCTCTCATCGTGTGTAGAGCTATTTGGATAGCTCGGAACCATATCATATTCAACAACAAAGCTCCCCACTGGCCTACAATCCTAAATCATACCATTGCAGACTACAATCTAATACCAGATGCTGTATCCAACCCCCCACCCCGCACTATTAATCCCATTGCTATTGATAAGACAAAGCCCTGGGCCTTCTTCGATGGTTCCGCACAGGATGCGGGCTGTGGTGGTGGTGCTGTATTATACATCAATGAATCACACTGCTTCAAAATACAGATCAAACTTGGAAATGGCACAAATAATTTCGCCGAATTATGCACCGCAAAGCACATCATTCATTTTGCTCACCAAAAACACTGCAGACACCTGCAACTGTTTGGAGATTCACAGATTGTTTGCAATTGGCTAAATTCTGCATCTCATTGTCATGCATATTCTTTGAGAAACATACTGGATGAAGCCAAAAGACTGACATCATCTTTTGAATCCTTTGTCTGTCGTCATATATACAGGGAACAGAATACAGAAGCGGACCAACTTTCCAAAGAAGCGGCGCACAGCCATCTAGATCAATGGCTGATACAGGAGCAGATTGATGGAACCTTCCATCAATATTATCACAGGCCTTTTGACGACCTCAATAGAACGGGTCATTGACCCGCCTAAAAACAGTCATAGCCATTTTTGACAAATTTTGACACATGGACTTATATTGTATATTTTTAAGTTTATGCACGGCCTATAGCAGTACTCATTGTGCAGAGCAATATTTTTGTAAAAAACTTGGGTTCAGTAAACAGTCAACTATATGACTCCCTGCGTGGAGATCCAGCTCTCTCAGTTTATTTTTGTATATACAGTCAGGTCACTGACCTCATATGAATATGCGACCAGCATCTACAAAATGTAATTTCCTATTATTAATAGAAATTACGACTTTTTCCTTAAGGGAAAAAAAAATGCAAGCAATCAAATAGGATTAGAAAACAACATCCACACTGAAATCAATGCATCTAATGCAAGTAATTAAATGAGATTAAAAATCAACATCTACACTAAAATCAATGCATCTAGTGCAAGCAATCAAATAGGATTAGAAATACACAACTAGATTGAAATGAATGCAGCTAGGCCAAGAAATCAAATAAGATTACAAATCAACATCTTCACTAAAATCAATGCATCTAGTGCAAACAATAAAATATAATTAGAAATCAATATCTACACTAAAATCAATGCATCTAGTGTAAGTAATAAAATAGGATTAGAAATCATCGTCTAGATTGAAATCAATGCAGTTAGTGCAAGAAATCTTCTTCCCTCTCTCCCTCCTCCATCTAATCTTTAAAAATATTTTTGATATTTACAGCCTCAAGATTAACAACATCTAATCCATCTAATGCAAACAATCAAATAGGATTAGAAAACAACATCTACATTGAAATCAATGCATCTAATGCAAGCAATCAAATAATATTAGAAATCAACATCTACACTGAAATCAATTTATCTAGTGCAAGCAATCAAATGTAATTAGAAATCAACATCTAAGCTGAAATTAATACATCTAGTGCAAGCAATCAAATATAATTAGAAATCATCATCGACACTGAAATCAATGCATCTAGAGCAAGTAATCAAATAAGATTAGAAATAAACATCTACACTGGAATCAATTCATCTAGTGCAAGCAATCATATAGGATTAGAAATCATCATCTACACCAAAATCAATGCATCTAGTGCAAGAAATCAAATAGGATTAGAAATCATCATCTACACTGGAATCAATGCATCTAGTGTAAGAAATCAAATAGGATTAGAAATCATCATCTACACTGGAATCAATGCATATAGTGCAAGAAATATTCTTCCCTCTCTCCCCCCTTCATCTATATCTATATCTCCCTTAATATCTCCTTCTTTGTCTCTCTATCTCACCCCCCCAAACACATACAGGCTCTCTCTCCATATCTATCTATCTCCTCATCCCTCTGTTCCTCCCTCTCTTCATCTCTCTCTTCTTTCCTCTATTCACCTCCCATATATATATCTCTAAATCCCTCTGCCTCTCCTTTGTATCTCTATATCACCCCCAAAACATACACACTCCTCCATTCCATCTATATCTCCCTCCTCCTTCCTCTCCCTCTCCCTCTCCCTTCCCCTTCTCTCCCTCTTCCCCCTTCTCTCTCTCTCTCTCTCTCTCTCTCTCTCTCTTCTTACCTCCCTCTCTCTCCCCCTCCAACTCTATCTCTCCCTCCCTCCCTTTCTCCTTCTCTCTCTATTCCTTCCTGTCTCCCCCTTTCTCTCCCACCTCCCTCTGTGTACCCTCCCTCTCTCTCTCTCTCTCGCTCTTTTCCCTCCAACTTTGTCACTATCTTCCTCCCTCTCTCCTTCTCTCCCCTCTTCCTTTCATCTCTCCTTCTTTGTCTCTCTACCTCACCCCAAAACATACACACTCTCTCTTCATCTCTCCCTTGTAACTCCCTCTCCCTCTCTCTTTCCACTTTTCTCTCCCTATGTCTTTCTTCTTCACTCCCTCTCTCCTCCTCCAACTCCAACTCTATCTCCCTCCCTCTCTCCTTCTCTCCCCTCTTCCTTCCATTTCTCCTTCTCTGTCTCTCTATGTCACCCCAAAACATACACACACTCTCTCCATCTCTCCCTTGTCACTCCTTCTCTCTCTCTCCACTTTTCTCTCTCTATGTCTTTCTTTTTCACTCCCTCTCTCCTCCTCCAACTCTTACTCTCTTTCCCTCCCATTCTCCTCCTCTCTCAAGTCCTCTCTCTAGTCATTTCCTACTCTCCATTTCCCTCCTACCTCCCTCTCTCCCCCATCTCTCGCTCTCTCTCTCCCCCCCCCCCCCCCCCCCCTCCAACCTTGTCACTCTCTCGCTCCCTCTCTCCTTGTCTTTCTCCGCCTCCCCACCCCCCCAATCTTTGAGTCTCCCTCTCTCTCTCTTACCCTTCTCCCCCTCTCTCACTCCTCTCTTTCTCTCTCTCTTTATTCTTCCTCTCCATTCTCCTTCATTTCATCACCATCTCTCCCCTGTCACTCCCTATATCTCTCCACCTCTATCACTCTTATGTATTTATTATTCCCTCCACATATATCTAGAGTTAATATATATCATGATATATTAATACATATTGTAACATAATAAATTGAATATTATATTAAATTTAATATTTTATTAGTCCAAAGGTAATAAATTTAATAATATTAATATTGGATTTAATTATGTTTTTACATGACATGATAACAAAATTTATAATAAATGTACATCAAATTAATATTTTCAAATATTACAACTTTGATGTGGAAATGTTTGCCTTTAAAGATTTTAATATATCCATAAGATATGATTTTTCCTTTTTCAACATTCATTTTACAAATATTTAATTAAGAGAAATATTAAAGGATTTTGGAGCAAGAATTTTTTATTCTGGGTTGAATTAACCTTTTTCTTTTGATTTAAGAAATGGTATTGGCTATAGTAAAAAGTAAAGGTGTTTAAAATTTTACCTTATTTGAAATTTTAATATGGTAATTTTTTTTATTAAATGTAAATTTATGACCCATTCAAATTCGAACTATTAAACACAAAAGATAATTTATTATCCATTCAAATTATATATAATAATACATAGTTATATTTTAATAATTAATTTTAGTCCATTAATATCAATAAAAAATTATCTATAATCTAAAAATTCAAGTTATATATAATTTAAGATTCAAATTAATGTTTTGGCCCAAATTAGTGAAAATTATTTTTATTATGTTTTGAGGACCTGACATACTTACACATTGCGGTTATATTGGGATGTAGAATGTGTCTAATGAATTTGTTAAAATAATTGAATGACCTTGTGCAATTAATCACAATTAAATCTTACATTATTTAATTCCGGAATTTGTCCAGCTTATGGCACAACAACCTTTAAATTGTTTTGTTTGGTTTTATAAATTATAACCTGGATCCATTGTTTTTGTATTTTAAATGCAATAAATGAGATGCAACTAATTTAGTATACAAAGTGAGCTAAGGCAAACTAACAAAATTAATAAGATAAACACCACATCAAATGTAATTATTTCTTTAACTCTTTAGCAAAAAGTTTAAAAAAATCAACACTTCCCGTTTGACATAGGTTTTTGTCTATTATACTTCTAGAAAGCTTCTTATTTCAACTTAATTGAAGGTCTAGATTGATTCTCAAGGGAATATGCTCAGCATATGCTTAGTCTTGATGCTTATCAATCACTGTAGTGTATTACAAAGTTTATCAACTCTTACAAAGTTGATCAACCCACCAATTTTCTAGGGATTTGAGATTTTTCCCATTCTAATAAGTTCCTCCATGATAAGTTCCTCATTATTATTTATAACATTTATTTATATGTAAGCAAATTTTATTTAGCAAAATGGTCCATTACTTTTAATAAATTAAAAGAAAAATAGATTTATGTCATGTGGCTTTCACCTACCAATTTCCTAGGGATTTGAGATTATTCTAATTCTAATAAGTTTTTCCATGATAAGTTCCTATTATTATTTATAACATTCATTTATATATAAGTAAATTTTATTTAACAAAATGATACATTTTACAATAAGATGTGTAATTCCTTTTTCTTTTAAACTAAAGTTGACTCATAACTTTTTTATACATACTTAATCATATAAATGTGTACATATTGCATATTATTGCAATAATTTTTAAATTGACCATATTAATATTTTTAATATAGTTATATATAATTAGATTTTAAGAATGAAAAACCTTGCGGGAAAATGATATGGGATGTTGTGGAGTGATGATTACTAAATGACAACCCAGTAGTATGAATAGTATTTGAAAATTACGACTCTATTAGTATGAATAGTATTTATACAACTCTATGATAATAATATAATTTTGAAATTTTGAAATTATTATTAATATGAACTAAAGGCGTAAATGTTTTCCTCATATTATATTTTATTTATAGTCATGTCATATTCCGCTTCCTAATTGTCATAGAATTAAAAGGTGCAAGGACGAAATCGATATAAATGAGGAAGCTTAAAAGCCAAAATTGTCATTCAGTGATTTAAATGACGAAGTTATGAGAGTTGCATTTAAATCACATGGCTAATTTTTCAGATATGACTTCTAATTCACAACCTTGGACAAGGAGTATATTGGAAAAGTAAGACAATGAGAATATTGAAAAAGTAAAGCGAACTTGTAAGAGCTCAGGGTACACGAAACATATGGGGAATGGGAGTGAGCCGTTCACATTTACACAGCTCTGAATTTCCACGATTGGCAATTCAAATAAAAGAGAGGGAAATGACTATGCACTCGAGCATTGGAATGTCAGGGCTGAATTGCCATGATTTATTATCTCCGGATGCTTAGCATAAAAAGACTCGAACGAGGTAAAACTGCTTGTATTTGCCTGCAAACCTGATAATTTTAAACCAGAAATGCCAAAGACACCGAAAAATATAAAGTTACTATCTAGAGTCCCAGCTTGAGCTGCAACAATTGACTCACTACTTGAACACCATAGCTGGAGCCTGGAAATAGTAGGGAGAATGTTAAAGGGTACAAAATTAAATAATAATATTGAAATCCATAAATGTCTGCAGCGTTGATAAGGAATTGGCATAAGCCGACAGTTTCGAACTACATACTTAACGACACAGAGACTCGGGATTTTCAGCCTGAAGTTTACATGCTGACTGTACTATATCTACGCAGATGCTAACGGCACAGTGGATCGCAACGCATTAGAGGAAACCTCATAGTGGCTCCAATTAAAGCTATTTTGCGGACAAAATACTGGCCAATGTATTCCTCATTTTAGGAACTGCAGCACTTACGGCAAATATGACGAATACGCGATTCCGTTCATACTAAATGCAACTGAATTTTAAAGCTCGCATGCACAGCTTCAGCTAAACGACAGCTCTGATAAAAAGAGGACTACGCAATTGCTTGAGCGCGACGATTTTACCCCAAATATGACAGATAATACTAAAAAACGGCAACAAACGCTTGGATTACATGTTGCGTTTTCAATCAAGAAAACGGAAAAGCTTAACTGGTTAGGGTTCCCCGGGGGTCAAAGCTATGCACAGATCGAAAAGATTTCTGGCAGTTCTCGAGCAATTCACAGCCACGAATAAGCAAAGAAACTCTATTGACGAAAATATTTATAGATTTAAACTTGCAGAGCTGGATATTATGAATAAATGATAAAATGTATAGCTGTCTGTCAGTTTTCTTTGGAGATCCAAATTGTCTGTCAGAATACCCGATAAGAGAAGTAATAAACGTAAGAAAAGTAGAAAAATGCATAATATATACTCACACCTAACAGAATATGCCGAGGCGTCATTTTTTTTTTTTTTATTTTACCTTCCAAAACGATAGAAAAGTGTCCTTCACTGTACAGTTTCTTCCCGGTCAAAATTTGTTTTAAATCCCTTTTTCTCGCTATTTTCTGCCATATCCCTTCAATACGGGACCCCTCTAAAACAAAGGCTAATGATGTAGAATGAAAGATGCGGCTTACCTTTGCAGCAGCAGTCGCCATGGAGGCTTCAGACTCCGAAACGGCGCATTTTCAAGTAAGCTACTTTTCACCATGAAAAGTCCTCTCCGATGTAAAACGCCATTAATAACTCTGTTACTGTAAATAATGAAAGCAACCAAAGGCTTATTACTGAAAACTACAGCGAGCTTTAGCAGAGGGATTTTCGTCTAGTCCTTTCGCTAAAACCGACGGTATTGTAAACTTTCCGAACTACTCCAGCGTTTTAAATATTTCGCCTCTTTTATGGCCAAAGAAGTGGAAACCAGGGGCGGTTTTCCGTTGACTGTCCAGGGCTGGCAGCCTGGCAGGCCAGACCAGGCCAGAGACCTGAGTGCGTTTGCGGTTGTGTTTCGTTGGTAGGCAGAAGAAGCATGCAGTGGTAGGTGAACTTCCGTTATATTGTAATCATTTATTGCCACGAGAAGCTCGAGGGAAAAGGCCATCGTGGATGGTCCTCGTCTCTCTATTTCCCTTTTGTCACTGCTCGACCGTGTGAAGTAAATATTCTGGTAAAGATTCTATCCTAGAGCAATAGCTATAGGTCACGGGAGCAATAGCTATAGCTCATGCATATGGTGTTTTAGGCGTTTTTGATGGTGCTGAATCTATTTTCACTATAAAAACACGATTCAAACATTGTCTTTATAAGATTTTTTGATCACTCTGGACCAACCCTACATTAACTCCATTCCAAATGCCTATTCAAAAAAAACGGACGATGCCCGCCAGTTTCCACTCTGAATTTTTCAGTTTAACAGCGCCAGAGTTGTCTCTGTCCCGACCCTTCTCCCCTGCGACCCGTCCCATGAAGCGTTTGTCCCTGCGAATTACTCTGAGGCATTCTCCACCTGTTTTTATCTCATAGGTATCACATGGTTCTCCTCTGGAGGGAAAAACACAACTAATATTCGCTTATATACGGGGCATTAATATACAGGAATTGATTTATATATCGGGCACTCTGATTTATACACTGATTCCTTTCGACACTTTAATCTCTGGCAATATGTAAGCATGCTTACGTTGTCAAAACCACTGCCACAGACTACTCCTTAAAAATATCTCACTGAGTTTGCTACCAATCCCAATTGATTATATTCCATGTGCCACATGTAAGGGGTTACTGTGAAATTTCACTATAGGTGTCACTTGATGATGGAGTAGTTCAACAGCCCTGATTTATATATACACCTATAACCAAAGAAATTTAGTTTAGATCCATAGAAAAGGTAGGAATTTAAATGGACACAATGCTTCTTAATCTTGGATCAAATTAAGTATTAATGGAAATTGCTATCTTGAGCTACACTCATCCAATAATTATATTACTTAGTTTCTAGGTGTTCACTCAACATTGAGGCTTTCAATGCCACTTCCTTCCCTCAAGTAGTCATACATACAATTACTTTGGCACTTGAGCATTCCTACTTCTATGAGAGACTTTTGTAGCATAAAAGATATGCTTTCATGTTGCACACCATTGTATGATGACGAGCTATGTATCATTAGGTGGGTGCACTTAATTTATGAACACTTCCTATTCTATCCAATCTCTCTTGTGACAAACATACATGAAACACAGACATAAAACCAATAATGCATGAATATTTGGTAATGTTCACACACTTCTGCTTATGGCATAATATCTCCAAATTTTCATAGTACACAAGGCTTTTTACAAAAGGTAGTACACTAATATTAGTCTTTCATAGTATTTCATAGTATTAGTCTTTCCTTTTCATACATTATATAGGAAAGGGTATTACACTTTAAGATCCATAATATCCAGGAAAAAAGTAAAAATAAAAATTACAATATTTTTATGATTATATTTACAAAGCAAAGTCTATCCCTAAATCTAGACATAAAATGAAAATGTCTTCTGAAAACTGATCTTGAGATGGATGTTGCTTCCCCTATTTTCAAAATTGTTGCCTTGTCTGCAAAGACATCTTCAGGCTTGTTCAGTTGTCCATGGCCTCTGTTGCTTCAGCCAACAGACTCAACTTGTCCTAGCTTGCCATTACTCTGTTAACCCTTCTACTCCGTTTCTGCAAAGTTCTAACAATTGCTAGGGTTTCAGGTTTTTTCTCTTCAGTTGTAGCAAGTCCCTCCTCGTCATGAATAACAATTGGTTCCTTTAATCTAGGATTCAGCCTAGCTTTAAGCTTTAACCTCAATTTATTTGTGGGCCTGGTTTGTGGCCTTCTCAAATACTCTGTTCTCTGGCTCGATTCTTCATGGCCCTTGCTCTCAACTTCTTTCCTTTCTTGGTCTTCTTGCTGACATTTTTTAGCCCTCGTTTTATAAACCCTAGGGTTTGTTTCTTGGTTATGGTTTTCTGTAGCTTTTTTAACAGCCAAATGGCTGGTTTCATCTTGTGTAGTTAGGGCTTTCCTCTTTTTCTGTCTTCTAGAGAAAGTGTGTCCCACTGCTCTTCTCCTTTGTTGCTAGGCTTGCTTGCTCAACTCATGGATATACAATATCTAGATCAAACCATGGTGATAGACATCATGTGGGTGAAAAATATTTCTCTTCTTAGCACTTGTGACCATTTTAATTAGACTTTGATGTAGGTAAAAGGGCAGGTTCATTTTGTTAAAACCGACCAAGTGCACGAGAAATCTCATATGATACAAGAAAATTTTGGAGAACCTACCATCACATGTTAAAAACAATTGAACCATCCTCATAACATGAACCCACTCTGGCTTCAAAATATTGCAGTGAATTCCAATGCTCCAACATGGGTCATGGCAATCATCTTTTAGAAAATAATTTAGGTTTACTCCCTGCACCATCCTTTTCTTAAACCACCTTTCTCCATCAATTGGTAGTTTAGTTGCTTCAGCAATGCTGTCTTCTGTTACCTGAAACCCTAACCCCTGAATCGTAGCACTACTGCCATCAAATGTATCAATAAAATCTGAGGTTAGTTTGAAGTCATACCCGCTGAATAAGTGGAAGAATTTCTCCCAACCCGCGTCTCTAAACATTAGCAACAACTTAGCTCCATAAATCTCGAAAAGTGTTGCCCCATCTGGCTCATACCCCTCAAGGTTCCCACTCTTTCGCATTGTTCCCCTAACAACAAGTCCTATGAATTCACCGCTGAAATATCCTCCCCAATTTCTACAAACTAACTTTATGTGCATCATCTCAAGATAAGTTACCACCACCTGTTAATAGCTTTGGAATAAAACATTGCCCTTTCATACCATCTAACCATTCACCATTCACTTTATACATCCACTTTTCATGAGCCTTTAGTATCCATATTAACCAAAGTTTAATGTTTAATTTATTAAACATCACTTTATTGACCCCTTAACTTTAATAATAATGTTTTTTTAAGGTTCCAAAACTATAACTTCACATTAACACTTCAATCTCATCATTTTCTAGCATTGTTGTAGGTGTTGGAAAATGATTTTCCAATGTTTTTTCTGAAGGAGGCTTGCAAAGTTTTTTGGAAATGAAAGTTGTAACATTACAAATTAAATGGATGTTTGACTAACCTGAAATGTAGGGTATGACCTAACCCTTGCAACTTTACAAGAAGTAACCCAAATACTTTAAAACCTTGAAAGAAATTATTTTCCACTAAGTTTGGTTTTTGCTTCATGGAAAACAACGTTCATTTCCTTAAGATCTAAGGATCTCTCTTATGTTTAGTTGTGGTCGTCCATTCAAAAGGAGTGAAAACTTTGGTTTTATAATGTTTCTCGTTATAATATTAAATCCAAGTTGTTTTGGTTTCCCTTGAAGAAAGACAAAATACTAGACAAAGTGACGAAGCCTGTGAATGGCATGCCCATCTTTGAAGATCTCAAAGTTTGGTTTGCAACGAATTAGTATTCCTGGAGCAAGTTTGAACAATTGTTCAATGATATTATTACTTTGGATTTTGCAAAACTTTGATGAATATGCCTTTAGGTTTATAACTTCAACACATTAAATTTCAAATTGTGACATGCAAAAGTCAGATGCTTACATGATACTCTCTATCTTGAGCTTCATGATAAGTGATTTTCTCCATCTTAACTTTGACACTCAAATATTTTCAGTTTTCTGTCGAAATTTGTCAAACCAAGAAATCCTTAGATTGTAATTTTCACAATTCTAAGGTGGCAAGCTTGTAAACTTGTAGTGCTGACATTCAAACTGTTGGATTAAAGCAAAAATATGATTTCAAAAGAACTGTAAAATCCCTACCAAAAAAGGGTTAGAAATCTTCACAAAAAACTATAGGGAAAAATGGTAATTTAAATCTACAACGTAGTGGTTATGTTCAATGTTGTTTGAGTTTTTTGAATAATCACATTCAATATACGCAGTTTACTTTTAAAACTCTTTAAACAATTAGATGATAATTGTCATTCTTTCCAACTTGGGTGATTAATACTATGTTTTGTTTATGCTTTTTACTTTAGATGAGTTGAGAAAATGTAAAATATATATCGTCAAAGTTGATATTTCCAAAGGAAGAAAAGGAAAAAGAAAAGGAAATACATCGAATCATAGATGGTATACTTGTGTTAATATTACAAAAAATAATTAATAATATGGACAGAGCAGGGGTGATGAATTTTCTCTTCTTGGAATGGTTTGCATTGGAACTAGGGGTTTGTTTATTAAATTTCCCCATCGATGTGTAAAAATTGTAAATTTAGTTGTGCAGGATTAAAAAAATTCTAAATTTAAATTAGGAAGATGAATTCAACAACCTCAAAAACCCTAACCAATGTGGGCTACAGTGGTACCCAGCATGAAAGGTAGTGTAAAAAATAAATAGCCATTTCATTTCAGTGGCTCATATATACAAATTACTGGTTAAAAGTATTGATAAGAAATCTAATCAACAAAACAATATGTTCAGTGAAAGGATCAAGACTAGTTCCATTCACAAAAGCACGGCCTTGAGTGCCTGCCAGTGGATTATTTGTTCACAATACTCATAAATATGTTCTTATAGGGTAGATAGTTGAGATCTTTTCCTTCATTGCAACACATTCTAGAGTTTTTCCAAGGCCCGTCATTCAAATCTACATGAGATTTATTTATGAATACATTCCCAAACAAATTTAGAGCTTAGAGCAGTTTCTATGTCCATTATGCATATTTCTCTTATTCCATACATTTTAGCAAATAGAGAAGAGTCATCTCCCCTTTGTGTTATTTATTTGCAAGACGAAGTACAATATTTTGAACATGATGTGAGGGAGTTGGGTTCATTGAATTTTTTAGTTGTAAATGTTCATTGGGACAATAGGTTTCCTAATATGTTTCCACTTTTTCTTTACAGATTGTGAGTCAAAATGGAAAAGAAATGGAAGATTATAATGGGTCTTGAGGTGCAAGACCCTAAAGAGAAAATCATATTTTTTGGTAAAGATTTACTTTGATCGAAAGTATCTAAGGCCAACATGAGTATTGATTGAGTTGCAAAAATTCTTGTACGTAGAGTCGATGGCTTCAGTAAAGGAGAGGAAATGAATCCATATGCTCCATGTACCTTCATCCAATGAAAAACTAAGACTTCAAGCTTAATCGAAGATCCAAGCTTAAGGGGTAGTGCTGCCCTGCGATGAGAACTATAAGTATTTTAGAAATGTCCTGTTTAGATGTTGGTATTAATAGTGCTTTATTATTTGTCATATGTTTTGACATATTAAAATTTGTTATGTAGTTATGCTTGCTCATATGGTCCAGAGGACAATAGAAAAAAATGTACAACCAAATGAAAGAAATCATTTGTGAAAAAGAGGGGTTGCCAGTGCCATTTTATTGTAAAGGTTATGGTTCAAAGCCTCGAGATAGAAATAATAACATACAAAATGTATGATCATGAAGATGGGGAAGGATGGCCATGTCATGGAAAACATGACATTTCATGTGATGTTAGGTCTATGCATAAGCCAAGGCTTTCAAGGGACATGGTTTCTTATGTAGAAAGTTGTTTTTTTCTACAAGTTCCAATTGACTCAGTTTGTAAAATGCATATTAAAAAATATGTTGACATAGATGTCGCAGATCAGGATAGGGATTTTTTATTATGCATAAAAGATGTCGTAAACATCTATAATCATTTGATGAAAAGAAATTACAAACTACATAAAAAAATGAAATGGGTGTGAATCTTTGGTATGAAAAAAACGAAAATGATTCCTTCTTTTACTAAAAGCCCAATGGTCAATATGTCCCTTTTATAGTTGGAATACAAACAAAATGGATGTTGGACACTATGGTTGAGTTATCCCATAATAACTTAATAGCCATGGATTCAACATTCAACACAAATAAATATGGGGTTAGTATTTTTCCAATGATTCATTTAGTAAAATCATTTTGATTGTAATGATTCAATATGATTAATGGCGTAAAATTAACTTCATTTTTTTAATATGACAATATCAGTTGTACACACTCGTGGTGTTTGACGAGCAACAAAGCGGGGTTCCAGTCACATGGGTGGTGATGTCACATAGTACATCACAAGATATATCACTATGGTTGGAGCACCTCATGCATAGGTGTTATCAACTTCATCCTGATTGGAAGGTCAATGCCTTTATGGTTGATGATGCATTGGCTGAAATTATTGCTTTGAGGTAACTTCAATCTTCTTATTTGACATTGCAACTTGTATTCAATCTAAATATTTCTCACTTAAAATGAATTAAATATGGCAGGAGCATCACTAGGTGTGAAGTAATATTGTGTGTTTGGCACATAGGGAGAGCATGGCTCAAAAATGTTAACAGGTTGACCAATAGTTTAGAAAAATCAAAAGAGATGTTCAATGAACTAGGCTATATCATGAAAGATTGTTCAAACGATAAAATGACTAATGCAATAAATGGATTTTTCACCAAATTTGCAACTGAGGAGAAGTTCTTGGACTATTTCCATAATAATTGGGTTGTTGGTGATAAGTTTAGTAAGTTCACATACTCTTTCTTGTGTTTATACTTTTTTTGTTTCATAAAGACAAGATATATTTACTAATTGAGTTTTTACATTTAGGGATGTGGGTAAATAGTTTCCGATATTTTCCTCATGCAAATTAGGAGACAATTAATGTTGTGGAATCATACCAATGTTATCACAAGACTACCTCTCTACCTGATCGAAGAAAGAAATGTTCTCGTAGAATGGACGGGCTATTTTATACTCTCCTCACAAATATTGAACTGTGTAACCGATTCAAGAAAATTTTGAAAAAAAGAAGGACATTTGAACAAGCACAAAAAAGAGAAGCAACTTGAATCGTCAATGGAAAAAGCTAGAAGAATTCTAGATAGTGATTGCAACCCTCATGAGAGCATATCTCATGCTTATTGGGTGAGGAGTCAAAGTACACCTAATAAGTGATATCTTATCACTTGGCATCACACAATTTTTTTCACTTGTGATTTCCCATGGTCTATTCGTGGCAACATTTGCAAGCATGCCATAAAGGTAGGTTGGTTGTATTCCCCTTCAATGAATTCAAATGCTTTATTGGATCATGATACCACACCCAATACATTCAATGCCCCTCCTGAGATAGCTATAAAGGAGCCAAACCTCAATGCAGATGTTGACACAACTATCATGGTTGATAACAATGTAGATCCAAATGTTGAAGAAATTCATTTGGCTAGAGAGTAGTTGTTTGGCTACATATACTTGTTGAGGAATAGCCCTCCTGCTACTTTGAGAAAGACAAAACAGTTGATAGGTTTGGTTTGAAAAATGATGGATGATGTCAATAATCTTCATATTATGTACTTTGACGTCACCCTTGGGTTGGGTGCTTATGAGTCATATTTGAAGATAAAGAAGAGTTTCCCTAGCCCTCAAAAGAAATAGAAAAGAGGAAAACAAAGTGGCAACTTGGAAATTAATTTGAATGTCCTTGCATCTAATTATGAACCATTTCATATGCTAATCATGAATGAAAAGATAATTGGTTATTGAACCCCGACATCAATATCTATTCATGTCGTAGATGCCCAATTCTGTATGAATCGATACTTGCAACATCTCAATAAGTGAGGTCATCCTCGTTCCAAAAATGCATCCTCTATTGTCCCAGGTAAGTTCCATAAAGTGACTAGACCAACATGTTTAGATTAGTGTATATAGACATAACCATTTCGTAATGAAGAAGTTTACAAATGTTTGTAGTGGTACAACATACCACTATTGTGTTTTCTCCTATGGATCATCCTCCATTGGAGCACGCTTCATTGGCTAAAAAGTGTCCAATTAGTGATTTGTCAGGTTTGCTGCTATATCTTTGCTATTAATTTGTTCTTAAATGTGTGTAATGGATGTTATTGATGTTGTTAATGTAGTGTGCGAATGATCAAATTTAGGCTTCTACAATCCATATCTAGTTTCAGAGAAATCTTTTTTAGTGATAATCACATCAAGAATCATTTGTCAACGGGTTTTGAACCAACCAGTGTGGTTCATCATCAGGACAAGATGAAGAATCAGATCATGGCAATGAGTTAAATAGAGATATAAATCATTCCAACGTTGGAATGATTTGTCTCTTTATTGAACTCATTGCCATGATCTAATTCTTCATCTTGTCCTAACGATGAACCACATTGATTGGTTTGAAACGTGTCGACAAATGATTATTGATGTAGTGTCTAAATGTTTGCAAATGTGCAACATCCCACAATGTGCCTTCAATTCAAGCACATAAACGGATGCACCGCTGATCTAGTTATCACATCATTCAAAGTGCATTGGATGTGATTCCTAATTCATGTAGTCCATAATACGACGTGTGTATTATTTTACATGTCATTATTTTCTTTGATGAAAATTGCATTGTTATCTTATAGATGCAAGAGCTTCTTCTATGGATCATCCTCAATTGGAGCACACTTCGTTGGTTGACAATTGTCCAATTAGTGATTTATTAAGTTTTTTTCTATATCTTTGCTCTTAATTTGATCTTAAATGCATGTACTGGATATTACTGATGTTGTTAATGTAGTGTATAAGTGTTTTCATATGTGCGACATCCCACCTGCATGCCTCCAATTCAAGCACATAGATAGATGAACCACCAATCTAGTTATCACATCATTCAAGGTGCATTGCATGGGATTCCTAATTCATGTAGTCCATGTTTTTGTGTGTATTACTTCACATGTCATAAGTTTCTCTAATGAAAATTGCAGTATTATCTTACAGATCCAAGGGCTTCTCCTATGGATCATCCTCCATTGGAACATTCTTGGCTATTTGACAACTCTCACATTGGTGATTTGACAGGTTCTTTGCTATGTCTTTCCTCTTAATTTTTTGTTAAATGTGTGTACTAGACGTTATTGATGTTGTTAATGTGGTGTCTGAATGTTTGTAGAGGTGTGACATCTCACCTGTGTGCCTTCAATTCAGGAACATAGACGAATACACCATCAATCTAGCTATCACATCATTCAAGGTGCATTGGATGGGATTCCTAATTCATGTAGTCCATATTTTGACGTGTGTATTACTTCACATGTCATAATTTGGTCTAATGAAAAATGCATTGTTATCTTATAGATGCAAGAGATCATCCTCCATTGGAACATGCTTGGCTATTTGACAACTTTGAAATTGGTGATTTGCCAGGTTTGTTGCTATATATTTCCTCTTAGTTTGCTCTTAGTCTCCTAGTGATCCAAGGTGGAGATTTATCTCCCTCTCCTAATGAAGTAAAGCACAAGGGGTGTATGAGTATAACACAAGAGGTGTCAGCAAGTTATAATGGTTGGTTTCCAAAATTACAGTCAACACCACATAATGGATGTCACATGTTTATTTTGTTCATTGAAGCTCTAATCTAGCTATCAAGCTTGAAATAGGTTTATGTTTCATGTGATTCCCAATTCTCATACTGGGAACATTGTTCCTAGTATAATATTGACATGCATATATTGAAAACTTGTGACGTGTCTAAAGAGTTTGTTATGTTATGCAATTCATTTTCCCAACAGACAAACAACATGCCAAAGATAAAGCTTTGGAAATCCAAACAAATGATTTGGAGACAACTTGTAATAAAACAGTCATCTATTATGATTCCTAGTACGAGAGCTCAACATGGAATACACATAATTTTGTAAATAGGGATAGACTTTGTTTAGTAAATTGTATCATAAAATATTGTAATATTTTATGGTTTCTTTCCCCGATATTATGGATCTTAAATTTTTGTACATTTTGCTATATAATGTATGAAAAGAAAGACAAAGGGTTCAGAACTCTTTGGGAAAAACCATGTGTGTGTTGTAGACTTTTCAAGATCAATACAGCTTTCTCTCTATAGAAGTTTGAAAGGTTTCAGAGATTCACGTGTTACTGGTTTTTGGTCCATCCTCCTTCTATGTGCTTGTTCTCATTTTTGTTGCTCATATGTTCATATCTTAAATATTTGAATATAGTTGTAATAAACTAGAATTCATGTTGGATTGATCATTCTCATAATATTTAAATGATCTAAGCATTTTTCCATCTAAAGGTTACATAAATCATTGTGTGGTGCTCTGTATTTTTTGAGATCAATGTTATTCTTCTATCACATCTTGATTTTTACAATTTGAACAAAGAAGCAAACACTTGTCTTGCCTATGGCAAATTTTTGAAGGATTTGTAGCTCTTACTCGTTTTTGTAAGCATAAGCACGCATATAAGTATAGACTGTTGGAAATAATACTGAGAGGGGGGGTGAATCAGTATTATCTAATTCTTTTTTAATCAATCTTCCTTATTTGTTCTTTGAATTATTTTTTCATGTCAGTACCATAAAATAATGAGCATGAACAAAGAAAAACCAGATAGTCACACCAAAGAACACAAGATGTAAGGTGGAAACCCAATGTGGGTGAAAACCACCTGCTGCAATATGTCTCTATCTTCTTTCAACTTATAAACTTCTTTTACAATGGTTTTGTACTGGTGCAGTCCTTTACCAGGTTGCAGGCTGCAACCTGCAGAGAGCTACAACTCTCTCTTTCTCGTTTTCCAGTCTCTCCTGGAAGGGAGCTACAACCCCCTACTTCTTTTCATAAAGCATCAAATGATCATCAAGTACATAAAAGTTACAGTCCACTACAGTTATCAGATCAGCAATAACAGAACTAACCCAGAACACCTTATCAACAGAAACTTTCAGTCAACAGAACCTTTTAATACAGATACGCAGTTTTCCCTTCTGTGGCCTGCGTCGCTACGCAGTTCACCTTCTGCTTTCCTGCGTATACCCGCAGGAATCCTTCTGCCGAACTGCGTGCCCACGCACTGTACCTTGAACCGCGCTGCGTATTGTTACTGCAGGGACGCACCCAAAAATACTATCGTGCCGCGTACAGACGCACCTGAAAATACTATCGCGCCGCGTAATTTTACTGCACGGACGCACCTGAACCTTAGTCGCTCTGCGTACCCACGCAGGTCTCCTTCTTCTGCTCTGCGTACCGACGCAGGTCTCCTGTTTCTGCACTGCGTACCCACGCAGCTCCTCTGTTAAACACTTGCGTCCTTCTGATTAGGGCCGAATAGGCAGTCCACCAGAGTGGCACAGTTGCTCAGATCTGATCATGCGCTCGAGAGATCACCCTTCACCGATTCGCCTTCAACTTCCCTTTCATATAGATCAAGCTTTTAAGACCATAACCCAATATTTCAGATCTAAAGATATTCAATTGCAAAAGATGCTTAGCCAAGTGATCTCCTTTGCTTTATATAGGCAAGCTCCTCCTGAAATCATGGAACAATACCACGAGCCGACACCATAATAACCCAATACCGTCGGCTAAATACCAAGAGTAAAACATAAGAAAACCCCACATGTGAATTTCTTTGCCTTGAAATGTGTGCACTGGGGGTACGCACCTCCTGAACAGCTGGCCTGCGTATCTGGACGCGGTCCCTGCATGGAGTACCTGCGGGTACGCACCTTCTGAACTGATTTCCTGCGTACTTCTTAATTTTCAACAAATTGAGAGCCTTGCCACGGGAGTTGCCATCAAGTACAACATCTGTAACATATAGCCATACCAGAAACATAATGCCAACAATCTCCCCCTTTGGACTTGATGGCAACCTCACAAAATCTTCAGCTTCATTCTCCCCCTTTGACATCAAGGGCAAAGGGGTATGCTCCCCCTAAGATCATGCTCCCCCTGAATATGAACCAGATCTGCAACAAAGAACCATAATCCACCATGAAAGAGATAGAGACATATTGCAGCTATTTCCAAGATCTCCTTCTGACCATCCTCCATAATGCCAACAATGCATTATATGCTCCCCCTGAACCTGTACCATCAATCAGAAAAGGTTCAACAATAAGATGATGCATCAACAACCCCCAACTTTTGCCTGAGGTATTCAAAAGTGTCCCTGGGCAATGGTTTGGTGAGAATATCAGCAACTTGTTCCTTAGAAGGAACATACTCCAGCTTGACCTTCTGTTCAAGTACTTGTTCCCGGAGAAAATGGTACTTGATTGGTATGTGCTTGGTTTTTGAATGCATGACCGGATTCTTTGAGATGCTGATTGTACTTGTGTTATCACATAAGATGGGGATAGGTGGTGTACAAGTGATTTGAAAATCCTGCAAAGTCTGCATCATCCAAAGGAGTTGAGTGCAACAAGATGCAGCAGCAACATATTCCGCTTCAGCTGTAGACAAGGCAATCGAACTCTGTTTCTTGCTGAACCAAGATACCAGTCTGGAACCCATAAAGAACGCACCACCACTTGTGCTTTTCCTGTCATCCACGCTTCCGGCCCAATCTGCATCTGTATAAGCATGAAGTGTAAGATCTGTATCTCTAGGATACCATAAGCCATAATTTTGAGTCCCTTGAAGATATTTGAAAATTCTCTTCACTGCCTGAAGATGAGTCTCCTTCGGATTTGCCTGAAATCTTCCAACTATTCCAACTGCATGCATGATGTCTGGTCGGGTACCTGTCAAATAAAGTAAACTTCCAATCATAGATCTGTAGGTTGGTTGATGTACTGCTGTAGATTCATCATTTGCACTGAGGCTACATCCTGTGACCATGGGTGTACATACTGGTTTTGCATCTTCCATACCATATTTCTTCAAAATCTGTTTGAGATACTTGGTTTGAGATAAAAAGATTCCTCCTTCTTTTTGTTGGATTTGCAAACCAAGGAAATATGTCAGTTCTCCTAGCAAAGACATTTCAAATTCTTTTTGCATGACCGAGGCAAAGCTTTGACTCATAGCTTCTTCATTGCTCCCAAAAATAATGTCATCTACATACACAACAAGTATTAGCAATTTGTCATTTTCAACTTTTATATAAAGATTGCTATCTGTTGATCCTTTTGAAAAACCTTGTTGATGAAGATATTTGTCCAAACGGTAGTACCAAGCCCTTGGAGCTTGTTTGAGACCATAGAGAGCCTTTTTCAATCTGCATACAAGATTTGGATCATTTCCAAGAATGAACCCATCTGGCTGTTCAATGTATACTTCTTCTTCCAGGTCTCCATTCAGAAAGGCTGATTTCACGTCCATTTGAAATACTTTGAAGTTTTGAAAACTTGAGAGAGCAAGGAACATTCGGATGGCCTCAAGTCTTGCAACAGGAGCAAAGGTTTCTTCAAAGTCTATTCCTTCTTGCTGCGCATACCCTTTACAAACAAGTCTGGCTTTGTTTCTAATTACTTCTCCATTTTCATTCAATTTGTTTTTGAAGACCCATTTTGTTTCGATAACATTCTTATCCTTTGGTCTAGGAACCAGCTCCCAAGTGTTGTTCTTTTCGATTTGCTCAAGTTCTTCATCCATTGCTTTCACCCAACATTCATCTTTGCATGCTTCTTTCACACTTTGTGGTTCAGTAGAGGAGAGTAATGCCAAATAGCTTGACGCTTCTGCAACTGTTCTTCTTGTTTGTACACCTGCTTCTTTCTGCCCCATAATCTGAGATTCTGGATGATTCTTCTGAACATATCTGGATGGAGTCTTTTCTTCTATTCTTGTCTGCTCCTCTGGTTCTTCTTGAGGTTCTTCTTCTTCATCATTCTGTCTTTGAGGGTAGCCTTCATCTTCTTCGATGTCTTCATGATGTACTTGCCTGGGAATGTATCCCTTCTCATCAACCACTACGTCAATGCTGTCAACAATTCTGCCAAGTCTTTTATTGTAGCATTTGTATGCTTTGCTATGTGGAGAGTAACCAAGAAGAATGCCTTCATCTGCTCTAGGTTCAAGTTTGCGAAGCTGCTCATCAGTATTCTTGATATAGCATTTGCTCCCAAAGATTTTGAAGTGCTTTACCGAAGGAGTCTTACCACTCCAGAGCTCATGAGGAGTTTGAGTGCTGTTCACCCGGACATTTGTTTTGTTAAGAATAACAACTGCAGCATGTGCAGCTTCACCCCAGAAAGTTGCGGGAGTTCCTGATTCATCAAGCATAGCACGAGCCATTTGTTGGACTGTTCTGTTCATTCTTTCCACAACTCCATTTTGCTGAGGAGTTCTAGCTGTAGAGAATTCTCTTCTTATCCCATGTTCTTCACAGAAATCGAAAAATTCATTTGAGGTAAACTCCCCACCTCTGTCGGATCTGAGGCACTTAATTTTGTGACCTGATTCATTTTCAACCAAGGCTTTGAAGGACTTGAATTTTTCGAATGCTTCATCTTTGTGCTTCATAAGTCCTAGCCAGACAAACCTGGAGAAATCGTCAATGAATAATATCAAGTATTCTTCTCCTCTAGGTGTTCTTTTCCTGAATGGACCGCATGTATCTGTATGTACTAGCTCGAGAGGCATGCTAGCTGATCCTTCCTTCTCTGGAAAGTTAGTTCTGGTTTGTTTTCCAAACTGACATGATTTGCATATGGTGTTGTCAGGAATTTTGATATCTGGAAGATCGCGAACTGCCTGATATTTGCATGCTTTCCTTATTTGTGAAAAGCTTAGATGCCCCAACCTCCGATGCCATAACCAGTGCTCATCATCCTTGCTCAGATAGCATTGTTGTTGTCCTTCTTCAAATATGTACAGATTATTTGGAGTTCTTTTTCCTTTGATCACTGTTTTACCTGTATCAAGATCACGAACAAGACATCCATTTGATCTGAATATAACCTCGGTTCTTTGATCACACATCTGGCTGACACTTAGAAGATTATGCTTCAATCCATCAACATACAAAACATTTCCAGCCTTGACTTTTTCTTTTAACTGAGCAATGCCTTTTCCTTTTATAGTTGCAGGAGTATCATTTCCAAAAGAGACTTTCTTTCCCTTTTCTAGAGCAGAATAAGACTCGAGTTTTTCTTTATCACCTGTCATATGCTTCGAACATCCACTGTCAATGTACCATAGATTTTCCTGTCCCTCTGCATAAAATGCTATCCCACATCTTTCTGTTTGAGGTTCCTTTATTCTCCATGTTTTGGTGCTTGAGGCTTGTTCCTTTTTCTGCTGAAACCTGCTTCTGCATTCAGAGTCTTCATGACCAAAGTTATTGCAAATAGAACATTCAACTTCATTTTCAAGAACCGAAAAGTTGTTATAGGTCCTTTTTGTAATCCCTGTCATACTTCTTTTTTTTGAGCTTCCGTAGTCATGATCGTTTTATATGCAACACATTGAGCTGCTTTGTGACCAAAGTTATGGCAAGAAAAACATTGTCCATTGAAGAAACTTTTTCGGTTATTGAATCTACTAGCCAACTGATTGTAATTTCTATTTTCATCTATTCTTGAACCAAATTGAGAAGATTTTACCTGTGGCTGGTTGTAGCTTCTGTTCACCCTTAAGATGGATTGCCCTTGATAGTTTCTGTTTGTAATTCGTTCCTGCTTTACTTGTTGATCTTCATTGTTCTTTTGCTCATTTCTTCTTGCTGCATCAAGATAACTTTTTGAGGTGGATGCTTGAGAAGTTTCTCCATTATAGCCCAGACCTGTCTTGTTTAGAGGAGACCGCTGCACATTGATAATCTCATCCAAAGTTTCAGATCCTTTGACAAACTTGAGATTAATAGCTTTTGTTTTCTCAATCTCTTTTCTAAGACCAACAACTTCACCTTCTAATTTTTCAAGATGTTTTTCCTTTTCATCAATTTGAAATTGTAGAGTATCAATGATCATGTTCTTTTCTTCTATACATCTCTTGAGTCTAGTAATTTCATCATAAAGGTTATCCACATCTACAGCATCCATATAATCATCATCTTCAAATGCCATTAACAACTTATATTCATTACCTTGTTCATCTTCATCACTGTTTGATAGACCATCACTATCTTCATGAGTGTAGTAGCTTTTCTTATTTGTGTTCTGTTTCTTGTTCCATCTAGCAGGTTCCTTTCCTTTATCCTTATAAGGACATTTTGCAGCATAATGACCTACTCTTCCACAAGCAAAGCATTTAAAAGGTAACTTACCTCTGAACCTTCCAGAACCCCTTTGAAGATTTCTGACAAAATTTGATTCTTCTTCCTCTTCTTCTGGGACGTGGCTTGCTTCATAATAATCTCCTTTGCCTGATGCCTTGAAAGCAGCTTCTCTTCTGTCTGATGGTCCTCCCTTTCTCATTTCATAAGCAGTTAGAATTCCATGTAGCTGAGACATAGTAAGAATTCGTAGATTTTCCTTTTCTTCTATTGCAGATACTTTAGATTCAAATTTGGGGGACAATGATCTTAGAACCTTTTCAACCACAATAGCCTCTTTTATTTCTTCACCCAAATTTTTCATACAATTAACAACCTCATCTACCCGAAGAAAATAGTTAGCCACACTTTCATCATTATACATTTTGAGAGTCTCATACTGAATTCTGAGAGTTTGAAGTTTAGCACGCTTTACCTGTTCATCTCCTTCATAGCTTGTGACAATTTTGTCCCATATCTCTTTTGCGGATTTATAGTGCATTACCTTCATGAATTCTGATTGAGATATACATCCTAATAGAGTACTGACTGCTTTCGCATTTGTTTCATACTTCTTTTTCTCGGCTGCATCTGTAGGAGTAGCTGAAGGAAAAGCATAGCCTGTCTCTACGATGTCCCAAACTTCTGTACCAAGAGATTGAAGATAGGCAGTAACTCTTACCTTCCAATAATTGAAGTTTGTCCCATCAAAAACCGGTGGCCTGATTGATGCTTCTCTCTCGTAGTTGCTCATGATGAACGATCTAACTTCAAGCGATCAAGCTTCTCTGAAGGACCTGCTCTGATACCAATTGTTGGAAATAATACTGAGAGGGGGGGGGTGAATCAATATTATCTAATTCTTTTAATCAATCTTCCTTATTTGTTCTTTGAATTATTTTTGCATGTCAGTACCATAAAATAATGAGCATGAACAAAGAAAAACCAGATAGTCACACCAAAGAACACAAGATGTAAGGTGGAAACCCAATGTGGGTGAAAACCACCTGCTGCAATATGTCTCTATCTTCTTTCAACTTAGAAACTTCTTTTACAATGGTTTTGTACTGGTGCAGTCCTTTACCAGTACGCAGGCTGCAACCTGCAGAGAGCTACAACTCTCTCTTTCTCGTTTTCCAGTCTCTCCTGGAAGGGAGCTACAACCCCCTACTTCTTTTCATAAAGCATCAAATGATCATCAAGTACATAAAAGTTACAGTCCACTACAGTTATCAGATCAGCAATAACAGAACTAACCCAGAACACCTTATCAACAGAAACTTTCAGTCAACAGAACCTTTTAATACAGATACGCAGTTTTCCCTTCTGTGGCCTGCGTCGCTACGCAGTTCACCTTCTGCTTTCCTGCGTATACCCGCAGGAATCCTTCTGCCGAACTGTGTGCCCATGCACTGTACCTTGAACCGCGCTGCGCATTGTTACTGCAGGGACGCACCCAAAAATACTATCGCTCTGCGTACGGACGCACCTGAAAATACTATCGCGCCGCGTACTTTTACTGCACGGACGCACCTGAACCTTAGTCGCTCTGCGTACCCACGCAGGTCTCCTTCTTCTGCTCTGCGTACCGACGCAGGTCTCCTGTTTCTGCACTGCGTACCCACGCAACTCCTCTGTTAAACACCCGCGTCCTTCTGATTAGGGCCGAATAGGCAGTCCACCAGAGTGGCACAGTTGCTCAGATCTGATCATGCGCTCGAGAGATCACCCTTCACCGATTCGCCTTCAACTTCCCTTTCATATAGATCAAGCTTTTAAGACCATAACCCAATATTTCAGATCTAAAGATATTCAATTGCAAAAGATGCTTAGCCAAGTGATCTCCTTTGCTTTATATAGGCAAGCTCCTCCTGAAATCATGGAACAATACCACGAGCCGACACCATAATAACCCAATACCGTCGGCTAAATACCAAGAGTAAAACATAAGAAAACCCCACATGTGAATTTCTTTGCCTTGAAATGTGTGCACTGGGGGTACGCACCTCCTGAACAGCTGGCCTGCGTATCTGGACGCGGTCCCTACATGGAGTACCTGCGGGTACGCACCTTCTGAACTGATTTCCTGCGTACTTCTTAATTTTCAACAAATTGAGAGCCTTGCCACGGGAGTTGCCATCAAGTACAACATCTGTAACATATAGCCATACCAGAAACATAATGCCAACATAGACATGAGTGGGGATGTTGCTTCCCTTGTTTTCAAAATTGTTGCTTTATATATGCTCATAAAAAATTTAGTATATGTTTAATCCAAAGTTTTTAACGTATAATTTATTAAACATGTGCTTATCACTCTTTAATATTTGATGACAAAGCATTCCCAATGCTTAATAACTTAATTCGCACAAACTTTCTCTGTTTTATCATTTTTCAACATTCTTGTAGGTGTTGGAAAATGATTATCTAGTGCTCCTGTAGGCGCTAGAAAATGATTTTCTAGCACTTTTTTGAAGGATATTTTGAAAAATTTAGACTAAAAAATTATTTTTGGTCCAACATTACCAACAAGGTGGATGACTGCTTGCTATGAAATAAAATAAATAACCTATCCCCTTGCTTCCTTACAATTGGTGACCCAACATAGTACAAAATTTTCTAATTCAATAAATACAACAATAACTCTGGAGGGAATTTCTTGATATAAGGGACAATCATGAAATTTTCAAAGGATCAGAGCATAACCATAAAACTTGCAAGGACAAACTACAAACATAGAGCACTTTTACCAAGCATACAAGATAAATAATTTTGAAAAGGGATACTTGAAGGGAAGGAATTTGGATAACATGTCCATACTCATATGTGTGCTTAAAATCTAGTGGAAGGAAACCATCATTAAAATGATTTTTATTTTAAACTTATATTTTAATTGAAGCCACCTTTTCCCATTAAAACACCTCACCATCCCAAAACCCTTAAAGCATGGTAACAAAAGTCATAACATTTAATGGAGTGCCTTATAATTCCCCCCCCAGTCATCCCATGCCATTTTTCCCTTGAAACTTTGCTAAATAGAGGCATGAGGAAGCATCAAGTCCCATTTGTTTGGTTGATGTTTGATTAGAAATTGTGATACAACCAATTTTGGCAACACGAATTCCCTATGTGTATAAATATATAATGCTAATAAATAAATAATTATGTAACTTCTTAAGTATGGTTCTAGATTTATTATGAATCCAGAGGGATCAAACAAGACCAGGTACTTAATATAGTTGGGGGGCTAAGATAGGTCTATGCTAATGTGATTCCACAAACATTTTGATTTAATTCTCTCTAATGTGTAGAAATTGAGTGACTTATTTTTGGGAGAAGAAGATACAACATAGGTTTATTTGGTTGAAGCCTATGGTCGATTAAATTTTGTGCAGTACTATCAACTAGATTAATTGAGCCATAAGTTGTGGCTTGGAGAGTTTGATTAATCTAGACCCAAAAACATAACAATTTTCAGGACCTTTTATGCCATTTCCAAAGTCTTGGAGAGATTAGTCAGCCTTTGCATAAACCATTCAGTAGAAACAATGGAGCTTCCATTATGGAACAAACCCATTAAAACAAGAGATAATTTTTTTTAATCCATCTTGCTTACAATTTGAAAATTCAAAGGAAACAATAGAGTTTCCATTATGAAACAAACCCATTAAAACAAGAGATAAAAAAAATTTAAGCCATCTTCTTTGCAATTTGCAAATGCAAAGGAAACAAAACACATTGCAATGTGCAAATTGAGACTAAAATTGTACTTCATAGATAAATTTTCTACATTGAAAACTTGAAGGTAAGGCTACCCCTATACTCTATGGATAAAATTCTGGATTGTCAACTTGAAGGTGACTATAAGCATATATTTCAAAGATAAAAATTATTGTTTGCAGATTGCAAAAGTTGTGCACAATTTAAATAAAAGGTTGAAATGTATAGTGTAATCCCCACATTCTGTTCATTTTTATGGATATGAAAGTCATTGGATTTAGTGTTTTTAATATTGTTTTCTTGTTTATAATTTAAGCATAATTTTCCAATTCCAATAAAAAACCTAAAAGAGAGCAATGGAGGTTGCCAGGTAAATATTTTATGTTGTGTTTTAACTCACAAAAAAAGAACACCATGAGTTTAACAAAAAGTGCTATGTTTTTACACTCTGATTATGCTTTGTATCAAGCAATTCCCTCCAAAGTATAATGTCAGTTTCACTTATTGAATCAGAAAATTTCTTTGAAGGTCTTAAGCTAATAATTGTATTGTGTTTGGGTTACTAATTGTAAAGATGAAAGGATTAGGTCATATCCTACATTTCATGTTAGTCAATCATCCATTTAATTGGTAATGTTAACCCAATCACAACTTTATTTTCCAAAGCTTTGCAAATCTCCTTCAGAAAAGCACTGGAAATTCATTTTCCAGCGCCTACAGGAGCGCTAGCAAATGATGAAACCAAAGTATTTATCCTTATACTTTTTTTCTCCACTACTAATTCATATATTAACAACTATTTTAGTGCAATGTTGTTGTATTGATTCAAATTTTTACATAATAGCTTGAGTTTCAAGACATTTTTCACTTTTGTAACATCATGCCTTCATGGATTTGTGCAAGTTATATTTTTGGTCTCTAGAAAGTTGTGATTACGGAATATCCAAGCCACTAAGTAGATAACTCTGCTCTTTTTCCTGTCTACTGGTGCACTAAGGCAAATATTTTTGTTTTCTAAGGAAACTAAAAAAGTAACTGTCCATATATATCTACTTGATAAAGACCATTTAATAATGATTTTCAACTTGTCACAAAAAGCACACTCATTTTTATGTCATCACTAAGAATGGAGGGTATGCTCTTGCATCAAAGTTAGACCTGGATGGAAGGAGTTTGACTATATATTGTGGTTCTAACTATCTACTAATACGACCTACTTTGACCTTCAATGATGTAAGTTATGGTTTCTTGATTTTTTGATAAAGACACCGTTGAATTAAGATATTGAGTTTTTTCTGATCTTGAGTAGAGTTTGGAGAACTTTTCCTTCATTACCAGTATAGGTATGGATCCATCCCATAACACAACTAAATTAACCTGAATGGATTTTTCTCCAATATTGTTGTCTTCCAGGGCATTACATTCCCCAGTTAGCTCAAGTCATCTACAAACGTAGCAAGGGATTTGAAAATCAATTATATTTGTATATACTAGGCCTTTTCACATTAATGTTGTTAACATTTTTAGGCCCCTTGACTAATTTAAACTTTAAATATGGACATAATTGCCTCAATGCATTAGAAAATTCAAATCACTAACATGGTAAAATAACACAAAAGAAAATATTTATAACCTCAACAACATTCAATTATTTATTCACAAACCATGCAAATATTACATTTCTCCATATACATGGAATATATCACATTTTTCCATATACTTGTCACCCATACAAGAGAACCCAATCATTGCAGGTTGGGGGAAAATAGTACATTAATGGGTTCTTCTTTAGTGAAAGAACCATGCCATGAGAGCCCCCACAAAAATGACAACAAACACGCATTCCCATAATGGGGACCTATCTTGTTGCTGATTAATGACTTCTAGTGTAACAAATGATGATCCTATGTCATCATTGATAGCTCCACACAATAGATGAGTGGACATTCTTTGTATTTCTGCATAGTAATCTATGTTAAGAGATTGAAATTCATAACTCTAGATTTTGGCTTCTTTGTAAAGGGGTGTCCTTTCGAACTTGATATGTGCCTTTCATCTGGTTGCAGATTAACTCTGAATTTGTGAATAAAGTAATATCATTGGCACCAATATTTTTTTGCCTCTTTCCACCCTTCGATAAATTATGCCTCATTATTTGTAGTCCTTCCATGCACTTCTTTCTTTCTATGCAGCACATGATTTGTTGCACTATTATGAAGGACAAATTGAACAATTGCTCATCCCAGATTAGGATAACAGGACACTTCAATGCACATGGTCCACTTTTGCACCATTCTTTATGCTTACAAGAGCTGGAAAATAAGATAACAATAAAATCATATTAGAAATTAGGCATTTAAATTTTAACATTAAACAACCTGTAGTGCCAATAATAAATGAGGATACAGTGCATTTAAGCATATTCCCTAGCAAAAACCAAGAAATGCATATTGCCAAAAAACTCATGGGAACATTACAAAAGCATAACTCCTTCAACCATTCACAAAGGAAAGTTCTCCAAATATTCATAAGCAAAAAGCCAAAATGGTCTCAAATCAAATCATAAACCTTTGGAAATTTTCATTAATGGTATTATGTGTAACTAATGTGATTAATGGTATATCAGGATTAAATTTAGATATATCAGATATATCAAGAATCCAGAGGAATCAAGTTGTTATAATTCATTTCTACTTTTCCAAGGGTAATGGAGAAATGCATGAAAATTGTGAGTTCCCACATTCAAAAGTCTAGAGAAAATAGTATATTTTTATGCTTAGGAAAATGCTCAGTTTTTATGTTTTGATTCTTATCTACATCATTTCAAATATCCTCATATATGCTTATCTAATATTCTTTTCAATAGCAATTACAGAAGTAACAAGGATCCATCTACATATTTCAAGCATGAAGACAAACATACCTCAAAAGAATATTGATTATATACTCTACAACTAAGAAGAGTACTCTTCAAATTCAAGGCTAAAGTTGATCCTAGAAAGTCTAAGAAGAGTACTCTTCAAATTCAAGGCTAAAGTTGATCCTAGAAAGTCTAATACATCTACATCTAGGACATCAAAGTTTCCTGAGTACATTTAAAGTATGGATATCATCAAAACCACAGAAAACACTAAGAAAACATTGTGTATGTTGTGATTTCACTAGATTAATATAATTTTCCTCTCTGTAGAATTTTTAAAGGATTTCAAAGATTCTTGTGTTGTTGGCTCGTTGTCTATTCTTCTCATGTGATTTCTCTCCTTTCATCGTTCATATGTTTTAAGAAATTTTCCGTATTTGAAAATAAGTCTCTAATGATTGTCCATACCCATATCTCAACTCAAGGGACTTCCATGAAGTATGAAATTGACTTTTCAAGTCATAAATTAGTCAAGAAATACCCCAACAGCCATGTGACATCTAAGTATATGGGGTTGGCCTTCAAACTAAACTCATTAGTCTCCAAGCTATGTCTCTAGATCATTATCCAAGTCATTTTAGGTAATTGACACATCATTTATTAAAAATAAAAGGTCACTCAAATGACCCTCCTTCATCATATCAAGCTCTGAATAAACCCTAACACTATTGTAGCATCCACATCTGTGGGTAGATCCTCTAACAAGTAAAGATCATCTCACAAAATGACAAATGAAGAGGTCGCTCAAGCTTCTTCCACATGGCATGGATAGATGAGGTCCATGTGTGCATAAATAGGTCCAAAATGTCCCAAAGGGTATGTGACCAACACCTTGAAATATGGGATCTTCCTCAAAAAATGTGAAAATTCCAAAAACTTGGAGTGAAGCTACCCACACAAAAGTGTCATGATACACCATCAAAACCATTATGCTCATCAAAAAATGCATCTGAATACCCCTGGTAAGAAGAGGGGTAACACTTGGCTCCAACTGAGGGACATGTGCTCTTCTTAGGAGTGCATGAGAAATTCAAAATCTTGTCATTATACACATCAACTTCATGTCAAATAGAAAAATAATAACTACACAAGGGAGTTTATTTTCACTATGCTATTTTTCAAGTGAACTTATTATTCCTACCTTATTATAAAGGTGTGCTACTGGGCTAAGTCATATAACTAGTATAGCCACCTAAACATCCCATCAAACCAATGGTTTCTCCCCCTGTGCTTAGGAATTATACAAAACAAATAAATATTGAAAACCAAGTGTCTATGGGATGGAACTCCTGTCAGTACTTGGGAGAATCCAAAAAAAGCTATCTAGACATCACATATTTTACCCATAGGATTGCAAGACTTAATGTTTCATGATGTGTCTATCCATTTCTAAGCAAAGCTTATGTATTGACCACGAAGCTATGAAAACTCTTCCACTACTGTAATCTCTCCTTTGTTGCTATTTGAGCATACACTATGTCAATCCAATCAATGCTAGAATGAGAACATTACTTAACATCAACGTAGCTTTTTAATTTTTTCTCAAGATATTTTCTTAACTAAATAAGAGAGGTCTATATCTTATCTTGTAATTTCACCTATTGATGGAAAAAATGAAACAATTTAGAAATGACACAGAAAAATCAAAAGAAGTTGATACATGAAATATATGAAACAAGCAACACACATTTAACTGACAAGAGAAGCTCGAGGTTGTTAAAGGACTCATTATTTGAAATTGCAGTGTTACCAGAAATTAGTTTATTGGTTTGTTTCCCTTCTCCATATTTTTTTACTAGTCCTTGCGAGCTACTAACATAACAAGTTTATTTGTACAATAAATATAATTAAAAGAAAAATATGTAAATGATGTGTGGGATGTGACCATCGAATTCATGTTTTTATCAAACGCTATAGCAATTCACCCCTAGTGGCCATTGCAACATCTACTCATAGCTCATACCGGAATTGATTCAAATGGTGTGAATTATTTTTACTCTATGAAACGTTGATGATCTTATTCAAATGATAAAATAGGAGTTACTACAGGAGTGATTTGAATGAATTCATAACTCATACTAGAATTGGAGCGACGCTCTGATGTGAAAAATCCAGTCGGAGGGGAGAACTGTGGTGCCCTTCAAATTTGGTCGCAAGGGATAACTCTAGAGCACGACGCGCAAACGAGAATTGGAGGGAGGGAGCAGTTTGAATGCCTATTCATAATTAATGCAGGGTGGCGAAGGGTGTGGGCATGGGAGGAGGCTAATGGGATGGGAGGAGGAGGGGCAAGGCCACATATGAGCGTTTGGGGGTGAGACTTGATGAAAGGCAGAGAGTGACAAAAGGAAAAAATGATTAATACCAGAAATGGAAAAATCGTGAGAAAAAAATCACATCACCCCATTCTTTCGCAGATATAAACTACTCCAATTTTTAATAGATTCTATATTTATATTTATATTTTCATATTTAAATCTAAAAGGGTTGTAAAATTCGACCAAATGTTCATGACAATTGAATTGCATTTCTAAAAAAATTCCACACATGTGAATATATGATTTATTTTATTTTAATTTTCATGACTTGCTTTGGTCCCTATGTTTTTTCTTTACACTTGTAAAGATATATATTTATAAAAACATTTACATGTGTAAAGGTATCTGTTTATGTTTATAGTAATCGAAATCGAAGGAAACACCATTAGTTTCAACGTTCACTCTAACTAATAACTAATGTTTTTAGGGTCAAATGTATTTTCGAAACTGTAAAAAATTTTCACAGTCTTATTTGGCCTCTTCCTGAGGCAGGAGGCTATAACCATATGTTATATTCATCCTTTTCTTTCACATTTTGAAATCGCTAAACTAATGTTAGCATTACTCGAAAACATTAAATGTTATACTTTGGTTTTGACGATATATTATTTTTGGCAAAGTTCTTAAAGTGTTTTTTAATGAGACCATGCTAATACGGCTACATGTATGCCTTCCATGGATTTTGTCTAAACCTTTAGCCTGCCACGGATTCTGTTTAAAACTTAACAGGTGCCATAGGTTACATGTATGCCTGTCACAGATTATGTCTAAACATAACAGGTGCCACAGATTCTATCTAAATGTAACAGGTGTCATACACTTCCTGCACTGTCATTATTTTTCCAGCGCCCCGGGCTGGAAGAAAATAAGAATACGCCCAAAAAACCAAGAACACCTGCAAGAACATCTGCATTGACCAAATTTATTTTAGATATCTGGAATAGAAAGATAATTAAGATAATTTACTGGAGTACCTTAAGGGAAGAACTAGGTAAATTTTGTAATTACGCAGATGGTTAAGGGAAGAACTAGGTAAATGTTGTAACTACGCAGATGGTGTAGAATAGCTTAAGGGAAGAACTAGGTAAATGTTGTAACTACGCAGATGGTGTAGAATAACATACCAATTTCTGAGTCTCCTTTGCACCGTCTAGCTCGCCGCGTCTCGCTGATCTTGCTCTACTGATGTATGGTGTTGTTTTTTTGGCTACTTGCTTTTCTATAGGAAGCATCCCCAGGAAGCATCGAACCTTCAGGCAATTGCCAATATTATTGTTGCGCTATTTTCTACAGGAATCATTTTTTTTTACAGGAAACATCCCCAAGCAGCATTGAAACTTCAGGCAATTGAATCATTCTGAACCTTCAGGCAATTGAATCATTCTGAGGTATCTGTGCGTGATTTTATACAGGAATTGTGCTTTTCTATAGGAATCATTACTTTCTCTATGTTAGCGTCCTTAGTGGCTCAAGGTTTAAATAAGTATCTAATTATATTTGTACAGGTCTTTCTGGAAGCAGCCACGAAGATGTACACTACTATGATGAGTTGACCATTTAGAAAAGGCTACTTGCTTGGATTCCTCTACAACTCTCATTCAGGGAGCTCTTACCCAACATAGAATGAGGTTTTCTTATAACAAAAGACTCCCTTTCTTGAAGACAAGGTGCCCACCCAGCAAAAGAGTAGGATCCATAGCTAGTTTCTTAAGCAAAACAATGCAGATAAAAGAACCAGAAAACTGTAATAAGATTCAATTCTTCTGATAAAGGGTGGTTTATCTGTTACTAAGCACTGATTAAAATAAGTGCTAAATATACACTTCATGTGTGGGTGTCGATGATGATTCAGAAGTAAAACATAAGACAAAAACTTATTGTGGAAGACATAAACTCAAATTCTCACAATACACAATAAATTATTGGATTTCACACAAATATGTATTTACATATGCCAGTTTCTTATCACATTATTGGCCACAAATTTAACAGTGTAAATTTCTCTAATATACTACCACCCACAAACCTTGCTCAAGAAGCTTACTAATACGAGATTCAATATGCGCCTCGTTGTCCTCCAGGTGCCCTGCAATGGCTCCGTCTTTCCAACGGATAAGGGTAGGAAACCCTTTCAATTGGAAGCATTCATCCACCCTCCATGGGTGACTAGCATTTCACCATGTAGGCCGGTTCCCAGCAAAGGCCCTGAGGAGAACTGCATTCTTCTCGGATTTCTCCAGTGCTTTATAAATCACTGGCTCTGCCCTAAAACAATCTGTAAAATTAAAACAATTTGTAAAATTTAAAGTTGAGGGTTTCAATTTACCAACAATTTCTGCAAAGATACATTTCTGAATGTCCAAAAATTTAAGCTCTTGGTCTTCCTTTACAACTAATTTTACTGTCAATTTCAATCTTGGTTTCTAGGTTTGTATAAATTCACTACATAATAAAGGGATTGAGAGAATTAGAAATGAGAACCTGGACACTAACTGAGGCTTGAAGCAGGATCTTTGTCCACCAAGAAAAGCAGTAACGTGACTTGTTAGTCTGGATGGATTCAAACAGGGTGGAGAAATTTTCAGGAGTTGCATCAATGTGAGTAAAACCTGTTTCTACCCTATCTGCAATGTTGTTTCCCGAAAGGCTACAATAAGAATGCAGTAAACTCACTCATTGAGTCCATGCAATAAGAAGGCAGTAAAATTACTCATTGAGTCCATCCATCCATATGATTATGTTGGATGGTGACCCTGTAGTGAAAGAAGACCATCACAAAGCCCAAAGAGACCTTTAATTCTACCAACATGTTGTGCTGAGAGTAACTGATGCATAAAAAACCTGCCAATGCAGAGAAAAGAATACGAGTCATGCGACCCATCACCATTTTTTTGCCATCACTCAACCAATTCGCGTTCCAACAGCTAAAGGCAGGAACTAGGCAGCTTTTGCTTCCTCTCTTGTCCTTGGAGGAACTCGGCAGTTTTTGCTTCCTCTCTTGTCCTTGGAGCTGCATTCTTAAGTGACTATTTTCACATGTGCAAGGAGAGCTAGGTAGCTGCCATGAATCTCAAGACCTACGGGAGCACACAATTTTCATGATTTTGAGGTTTTTTTTAATGTAAAATTAAACTGGACTGTTGTCTCTCACGAGTTCGCCAATTAAGAAATCATTTCAACTTAACACAGATACTGTAGGCCAAGAATATTAGCATGATGCAATGTTAACTGGTGTGCTTGAATGTTAATTGTGTACTTGAGGCTTACAAACTATGTTATGGAGAAAGGTTACACCCTATGTTATGAAGACGGAGCATTGAGACAGAGTAGTGAGGACATGTGATCTTCATGTATATCATGTTTCATGTTGTTTATTGTACAATTCGTTAATGACTATAAACTCCGTTGTGTTACCTGCTTAATTAAGTATACTCTCAAGACCATGTAATTAATATTATTATTATATTGACTTTTGTAGGTTTTAACCCTGTACAGAAATTACCTGCATACGAATTCTAAAACACAGAAAATAAACAATGTGAGATCATAACACATAAAACACATATACACAGAGATTTTCCCCTGGATCCAAAAACTGGGACTACCAGCTCGATTTTTTCATTATGTTCCTTCCAATGTTACAATACATATTTATACATGCCGAAGCATCCAATACCATGGACCGAAAACCATCACGTCCAATACCATAGACCGAAAACCATCGCATCCAATACCATGGACCGAAAACCATCGCGTCCAAAAAACATGTGCAAAAATCATGCACAAACCATAGGTGGGTCTTCCCAACCTAACATAGGGTACAAAACCAAAATTTTCTTGGGGGGGTACCCTTCAAACCCCCTGTTAACTACGTGGAAAGAATATAACACAACCCAACATTCTCCCACTTGTTGTTTTCTTCCATAGGGGGCCACAAGAGAGCTTAGTCATTTTTCCAACCCTGAAATGCCCATTGTCTCTCTACACCAAGAGAACTTCTCAGAGCTCACAGATTTTGTCAATGCATCTGCAATATTCTTCAAAGTGTCCACCTTTACCAGCAACACCTTTTTTTCTTCTATCATATCCCTCACAAAGTGATACTGAACATCAATGTGCTTTGTCTTTGAATGATATGCCGGGTTCTTTGCCAAGAAAATTGCACTTTGGCTGTCACAGTCTATCCTTAGAGCTCCCTGTACTAACCCCATACTTGAACATAATCTCTGCAACCAAACTGCTCCTTGCTTGCATGAGTGGCTGCCATGTATTCTGCCTCTGTAGTTGATAGTGCCACTACAGATTGTTTCTTACTCATCCAACTGACTGCACCTCCAAATAGGTTAAACACATACCCACTTGTAGATCTTCTTTGATCCAGATCTCCAGCCCAGTCTGCATCAACAAAGCCATGAATATCCAACACTCTGTCTAATCTTGGTCTTCCTTGGTAGCACAAACCATAATCACTAGTGCCACGCAAATACCTGAAAACCCGCTTCATTGCTGTCCAATGCTCCTCTCCTGGTTTTGACATAAACCTGCTCAATACTCCCACTGCATGTGCAATGTCTGGTCTAGTACATACCATTGCATACATGAGGCTACCGACTGCACTTGCATAGGAACATGGGACATGTCCTCTTCCTCTTCTTATGTCTTGGGACACTGTTCAGCAGATAACTTCACACCTACAGGAATAGGAACCTTCACCAGTTTACTATCCTGCATATTAAACCTCTGTAGTATTGTCTTGACATACTTCCTCTTTGCCTGATCTCTTTTAATTTCCATGCCCAAAATATAGTTTGTAGCACCAAGATCTTTCATGTCGAATTTGGAGGACAACTGGGTCTTCAAATCCTAGATAATTTCTTTGTCATTTCCAACCAGCAACATATCATCCACATACAAGACCAGATAAATAACATGGTCACCAATTAATTTAAAATACACACAGTGATCTGCTTTTCTTCTAGTGAAGCCAAGTCCCCGTATAAACGTATCAAATTTCTGATACCACATCCTTGGTGACTCTTTTAACCCATACAGAGACTTCTTTAACTTGCATACCAGTTCTTTCTTACCCTACACTGCAAAGCCTTCAGGTTGCTTCATGTAGATTTCCTCTTCCAGATCCCCGTGAAGAAATGCTATCTTCACATCCTTCTGTTCTACCTCAAAATCAAAAGCAGTGGAAACAAATAAAAGTAATCTAATAGAAGTTATCTTGGCAACAGGAGAAAAAATATCACCAAAATCAATTCCCGGCACCTGGGAATAACCTTTTGCTACCAAACGAGCTTTGTATTTCTCCACTTTTCCTTCTGCATTTTTCTTCTTTTTGAACACCCATTTGCTGCCAATGGGTTTCCTTCCAGCTGGCAACTCCACCAGATCCCAAGCCTCATTTTTGTGCAAAGATGTCATTTCATCAACCATGACCTCTTTCCAGTTTTTTCCATCCTCTGAATCTACTGCTTCCTTCACAATTCTGGGATCATCATCAGTAATAGATAAAGCAAAATTTGAACATAAAGCAGATGGACTATACCTTTCAGGCTACCTTCTTTCTCGAACTGATCTTCTCACAGCCGGAGTTTGTGGCTCTTCATCTTCTGATTCCTCCTCTACTGTAGAGTCTGATTCTTCCTCCTTTAGCTCAAACTCTATCTTCTCAGGTTCCTTTCGTTGGACTTCATGTTTAATAACATCTTTCACCTCTCTGAACACCACATCTCGGCTGTACACAACCTTCCGTGTGACTGGGTTCCAAAGCTTATAACCCTTTAAACCATCCTTATACCCAATAAAGATGCACTTTTCAGATTTACTATCCAACTTGGTTTGTTTCTCCTTTGGAACATGTACATATACATCACATCCAAATACCCTCAGATGTGAAAGAGAGGGTTTCTTACCAGTCCATACATCTTGTAGAGTCTTATCCTCCAACGCTGATGAAGGTGACCTGTTGACTAGGTAACATGCAGTATCCACCGCCTCTGCCCAGAATTCCTGTCCTAACCCGACACCACTGAGCATGCTTCTTGCCCTTTCCATCAACGTCTTGTTCATTCTTTCTGCAACTCCATTTTGCTGAGGTGTATATGGAGTAGTTTTATGCCGTGATATACCACACTTCTTACAGAATTCTTCAAATTCCTTGCTACAAAACTCTCCACCATTATCTGTCCTCAACACCTTTATCTTCTTCTCTGTCTGATTTTCCACGAGAGCCTTAAATTCTTTAAACCTGTCAAAGACTTCAGATTTCTTCTTAAGGAAATATATCCATGTATTCCTTGAGAAGTCATCTATAAATGATACATAGTACACAGACTTACCCAGTGATGGAACCTTCACAGGTCCAAACACATCACTGTGCACAAGCTCTAATATCGGTTTCGCCCTCTTACTACAAGAGGGGAAACTCACCCGATTCTGCTTCCCATATACACAATTTTCACAAAAATCAAAATCCAGAGAGCTATTACTCATACCTTCTACCATACCTTTACTATGAAGTATTCGAAGGCCCTTCTCTCCAATATGTCCAAGCCTTTGATGCCACAACATGGTCCTCTCTCCAGAGACCACTAGATTTTCTACTCCACTTTCAGGAACCAGAGAACTATTGCATCCATCAATAACAGTGCTACCTTGCAGCTTGTACAGAGTTCCAATCTGAACTCCCTGCATCAATACCAGTGCTCCTCGAACCATCTTGCAGGTATCCTTCTTGAACACTGTTTTTACACCTGCATCATCCAGCTTGCTAACAAAAATCAGATTTTTGGCTAATGCAGGAATATGTAGAACACCTGGAAGCGTTCTAACCCTTTCACATTGCAATTTCAACTTTACTTTTCTACGACCAACGATTCTAGCCTTCTTGTCATCCCCCAAGAAGACATCACCACCATCATATTTCTCATACTCACAGAACCACTCTCTATGGGGAATGAAGTGAAAGGATGCACCTAAGTCAATCAACCATGCCTCGTGATCTACATGTGTACTTGAAGAAGCCAAGTACATATCCCCACCTTCATCTGAGGTGGTTTTTCATCTCTGCAGAAGGAGCCTCATCAGATCCCTTTCCTTTGTTAGGAGCTTTAGATTTACAGTCCCTTTTGTAGTGCTCTTCCTTTCCACATTTCCAGCACACCACCTTTATAGGTTTTCCTGGAGATTTAGATCTCCCTTTAGATTTAGATCTCCCACTCGATGACTTATTTTTGTTTCTGTTCTGGGTCCGCCTTCGTACAGACAAGGCATCACCATTTTGGCTCTCCATATTTTTTCGTCTCATCTCCTCTGTCAGCAAGGATGAGACTATTTCTTCAAAATGCAAGGCAGTTGCATTGCTACCTATTGCAATAACCAAACTATCCCACGAATTTGGTAGAGAACACAACAAACTGATGCACTTATCTTCATCTGAAATTTTAATATCAATAGATGCTAACTGACTTACCACAGTATTAAATGCATTAAGATGCTCTGTCATCGAGTCTCCATCTTTCATCCTCAGGTTATACAGCTTTTTCCGCAGGAACAGTTTATTCACCAGAGACTTAGATTGGTACAAAGTCCCTAACTTGTCCCACAAAGCATTTGCTGTAGCTTCCCCTAATACATTCAACAATACTAAATTTGAGACACACAATCGTATTGTGCTCTTTGCCTTCCGATCCAACTTCTTCCATTCTTCATCGGACACTCCTGTTGGTTTAGTACTTGGATCTACCGCAATCCACTGATCTTTATCCACCAACAGATCCTCCATCTTGAGTTTCCACAACTCAAAACTCTGACCATTAAATTTCTCGATCTCTATCTTTCCACTGCTCGCCATCTTCTTTCAACACCACAATTGATCTCACAAATCTCCCACTGAACAGGGTTTGCCACAGGCCTGAGCAAAACCCCTCAGCAACAAAGGCGTCCCCTTGTAAAGACAAATCTGATACCAAATTTAGGTTTTAACCCTATACAGAAATTACCTGCATATGAATTCTAAAACACAGAAAATAAACAATGCGAGATCATAACACATAAAACACATATACACAGAGATTTTCCCCTGGATCCCAAAACCGGGACTACTAGCTTGATTTTTTCATTATGTTCCTTTCAATGTTACAATACATATTTATACATGCTGAAGCATCCAATACCATGGACCGAAAACCATCACATCCAATACCATGGACCGAAAACCATCGCGTCCAATACCATGGACCGAAAACCATCACGTCCAAAAAACATGTGCGAAAATCATGCACAAAACCATAGGTGGGTCTGCCCAACCTAACATAGGGTCCAAAACCAAAATTTTCTGGGGCGCTGCCCCAGACCCCATAAAGTGGGGTTACGGGTGCCCTTCAAACCCTCTGTTAACTACGTGGAAAGAATATAACACAACCCAACAACTTTTATGGGTAATATATGCGAGGCTTGTAATATGTAAGCTAATAGAGTATGACGATATTCCCATCACGGTGCAAGAAAATAGCGATCGAGACAATTGGTTGAATCCTGTGAAACTATTTGATCAGAGCTCATTGAGAGCTTCTTTTCTGGAAGAATGAGGGTCTTAGCTGATGCTCGCTAGTTGATTCCAGGGAGTCTTTGGCACTTGACTATGCTTCCTAGGAAAAGGATAAAGAATTCGTTGAGCAGGCTTGTCTCGAATGGGCATGGTTCGAATAGCTCATCATAAAGGATTTTTTTGATGGCAAGGCGGTAGTTCTCCCAGAGAAAAGATTGGATTCATTTCGATGCATGAAGGAAGTCACTCGATCCAACAAACTAATCAACCAAGCTGCTTACTACCCTGCATGTTATCTTTACTGTCAAGGCTATAAAAGAGGTGATCTTTGGGTGTAGTATTGGACCCGTCTGTTTCACGGTTATATCACCTCATCTCCCAGATCAATCCAAGCACGTATATATATTACTAATAATTCCATCTGAAAAGAAATCGATTGAATTCAGCCATTAAAAGATAAAATACATATATAATACCTACTTTCTATCTTTGAGCTCTTTTAGATACATAGCTCAAGATAGTTGAGAAATCGTTGATATCTGTATAGGTCGGCCTACGTAGAGTAAGTCAAATTGATGAGATCTTCTTTGCTTGCTCTAGTAGAGCAGTGGTATAAGTATTTATGTCATTGCTTGCTCAAATAACTAGTCAGTCCTAAACCAAGCAGCTAGTTAGAAGGTGATCGTAGGAGGTAGCTTCCATCCTGTAAAAATAGGTTCAAGATATTACAGTAGATAAATATCCAAAACTCACTCTTAGTTACACAACTAGTCACCAAATTTGCTTATATTTAAATTGTTTAGCTTAAATATGATTTATACTTGCAAATACTTTAACTCGGCCATGATCTTTACCGAATTTCTATCGCTAAATGCTAATCTTTATAACTTGAAAAAACTTAAGCAGTCACCAAATTTGTTTATATTTAAATTATCTAGCTTAAATATGATTTTTTTTCAACATCAAAAACACTTATATTACTACCACTTTCCATCAATATACAGACATTTATAAAATATATACTTCTGCAAGTTCTAAAAAACTAGTTCAAGAGTTCTCACTTTATTATATTGTCTCCATTCGATGTGAAAATATGTGATTAATAATTAGTTAAACACGCCAAACATCCAAACTCACCAACTATACAACAAAAGCACCTTTTTTCCACACTGCAAGGCTAAGCAGAAGACTCCGCCTAGTCACAGGTTGCAGTTGTCCTTCAAAGTTTTCAACATCATGTAATATCCACCTTGGTTGAATGCATTCAAGCGCTTCAGTTCCTCTCGATGCTCATCTACCACTGCTCGAATGACATCTCCTATTGATACCATTCCTAGCATGTTTTTCCCCTCGACAACAGGGATATGCCTGATACGATTGTCTGTCATAAGTTGCATTGCCTTCAATACCTTTGTATCAGAAGTTACTGTTATAAGCTTACTTTCCTCAGTCATGATATCCCCAACTTTGGTTTTTTTCGAAGATCTTCCCTGTACAATTATCTTTTTGAGATAATCTCTTTCTGTGATAATCCCTGCAATTGATTTCTCCTTTGCTAGCTTTACAACCAACAATGCTCCTACATTGTGCTGAGTCATAGACTTCACTGCATCATACACTGTGTCCTTTGTAGTGCACCACAACCAAGATCCATCAACACTCTTGCCCTTTCCTTTCAAAATGTCTGCAATTGTTGTGCTCTCAAAACCATGTTCTTCCAAACGAGCACGAGAAACAAACTCATAACGAGCTATACTATTAGATTTGAAAGATGGTTCAACAACACGAACATGTTGCAGAATTGATTTCTTAAAGCTACCTCCATGAAACTGAATTGCTCGAAGTGCACCTTGCATTTTAACTTAAAATAAAGATTGAAGAGTGTCAAATCTATGTTCTTCCATACGGGTGAGAGACTTGTCCTCTGGTGAGATAGCTTAAATATGATTTATATCTGCAAATACTTTAACTCGGCCCTGATCTTTACTGAATTTCTTTTGCTAAATGTGAATCTTTATAACTTGAAATAACTTGAAAAAATAGTGCAACATGAAGCTAATTAAGTTCTAGATGGTCAAATTATGGATGCAAACACTGCTACTTCCTCACTCTGGAACTTGCCAAAAAACTTTGGCGAATCTCACTACGTACACTTCCTGCTCGGTTGTACACTTCTCCCTAGGTAGGGACTTGTTGCATATTCAGATAAAAAGAAATAAAACTAAGAAAGGAACGCTTAAGCCTATATTGTATTTTAGGTTAACTTTTAAAGCATGAGAATGGAAAAGTTATTTATAATTATTATGATAATGATATAATATAATTTTCAATCTCAATTAGTTTAAGTGGGCTGAGGAAATTTGTTATTTTTTTAATTGAGCTAGATTTTTATAAATGCTATTTTAATAAATATGGTTTTTTTAATGTATTTAAATTGTTAATTTTTTTTTAAGCGATGCATGGGTTATTCAAAGTTTGAATACGTGACATCGTTATTTATATAGCTCAATATATGGGATACTCAAGGTTTGAATAGTGATATTTCAAGGAGTACATTAATAGTAATATTTATTCAAGATTTAAACCATTAACAACATTGTAACGAATGTTTTAACAATACATCTTATTACTAATTTATTTATATTTCATAAATTTTGAGTTATTATATTTATCACATTATTTTTAAGAAATGGTGTTTTATATATATATTCAAAAAGTTTAATTTCTATATTATATTTTTTAAAGAAGCATTTAAGTGATATACCTTACTAGTATACTTAGTTAAGATTTAGAACACCAACAACATCTTAAGGAATGTCTTAATAATGCATTTTAACATTAAACACCCCCACATACTTTGAGCTGTTATACTTATACAATATGAGACATTTTTAAGAAGTGATGTTCAGTTTATGTGGATATTGAACCATTTCTTAGAATCACTAAAATATATATTTTCCAAAAAGTTGTAATTTCTATTTCATTATAAAAAGAGATTATATGCATATTTTATATTTAATTTTTTCACAATTATTATTGGAATTTAGTTGAAAATGTAATTACTTAATTGGATTTTTCAATGCATAGATAGATTCAATGCCCGAAAAACATTATTCATCCAATTTATGCAACCATTGTAATTTCAATGATTAATTTGAATTTCAAGTTGAATTTTAAATGAAATTGATACAAAATGTTGTTTGAAAAAGGTGAAAAAAGTCAAACTTTTATATTAAGCTTTTTTAAGTGTCCAAAGTATAATATTAAAAAAAGATAAGTATAGTTCTCTATATTATTTACAAAAATAGGTGTCGATTATGCTTATAAAAGTAAAATGATAATTAATGTACATGTTAGTTGTGGTAATTTACAAAATTATTATCCGTCCTTGTATTTTTCCATTTCTTATTTTTAATTTGATCACACTTTTAATGAAGGAAACACAATAATTAGGATTTATAGAGAAAATCAATTCCTTATCTAAATCAAATGTATTACCATCATGTGGTCTCAAGCTTTAAGTATAACTCTAGTATACTTATATTCTAATTATTTTTCCATTTCTTCTTTTTAATTTGATCATACTTTTAATGAAGGAAACACAATAATTAGGATTTATAGAGAAAATCAATTCTTTATCTAAATCAAATGAATTACCACTATGTTGTCTCAAGCTTTAAGTATACCTCTAGTATACTTATATTCTAATCTATATCCCAAGGAATGATTGAATTCCATATTGAACTCTTATTGTTTATGAGTAAGCTTTTTTTGATCTTGAATTTAAATGTTTTCTTTTCATTTAGTTCTCTTTTCTTCGGAAGATGTACTCAAGCTTGAGGATAAATTGCTTATAAATATTATAGAAAAGTTAACATAATCCACATTGAAATGATGTTCTTGTTAAACACACATGGGAAACAACAAATAGGAAAGATAAAACATGAGAGTACAATTTTTATTAACAAGAGATATACATTTATAGTACATTATGTGACCGTTGGGTTCCACATCCCAAGGTCTCTTGGACTCCTTTTGTCTATTCGGCTTCCACACTAACCCATTGAGGATTAGGTGTCCAACACCCCCCCCCTTAATCCGAAGGGTTATGTATGAGTCCAAGAAGAGAGCTGTAATACAAAATGTGCAAAAATGAATGGCAGCACTAGGCTGAATGTGCTCTCTGAAATGTTGGTATAAAGGGCGGTGGTTTAAGGATGACCACCAACACTGGAACGCTTAATGCAGTTCCTGAAATTCTTCCAAAACTGGCAAGAAGGTGAAATCTTCTGCTAGAGGAAGTGCTCCTATTGTTTTGAAGAAGGAAACCTTCAACCATGAAAGGGAGGTCTCACCCCGCATAAAAGGGAGAACTTCAACCTAAAAAGGGAAGTCTCAACCTGTGATGGTTTAAGGATGACCAACAACTCTGGAATGCTTAATGCAATTCCTGGAACTCTTCCAAAACTGGCAAGAAGATGAAGTCTTCTGCTAGAGGAAGTGTCCCCACTTTTGTTCCTGGAATTCTTCTGAAACTGGCAAGAAGCTGAAGTCTTCTGCTAGAGGAAGTGTCCCAGATTACCAACTGAAGGCATGCTCACGGGCATCTTTGTCTCTGGCTACAACTCTGAAACTGGTGTGGCAGGTTGTGGCTCAGGCTCGCTTGATGTGACTTTGAGGCTTGTAGATGACCATCATTTCCCCCCCTGTCAGATACAAGATGAGATGATGGAGAAAACTCAACTGCCAGATTGTTCAATACTCTGGAACAAGTTCTGACATGTGTTTGGAATATCTTCTTGGCTGTTGATGCCCATTGCCAAGAAGCGATCCATCCAAGATGAATCTTTGTTCTTACAGGACGTTTATTTCTGAAGCATTTGTGTGAAGAATGACTGGTTTTATGACAATGCTTACATGGATGAAGATCAAAACAGTGATCTTTCAAATGGCCAACTCAGTCACAGTGTTGGCATTTCACAATCTGTTGTTGTTGTTGTTGCTGCTGCTGTGGAAGAGGGGCAGAGTCTAGAACAGATGGAGGTGAATTGTCATGAGGAGCAGGTGAACTATCATGAATGAATCCAGCACTCTGAAACTAAATGGGCTTTGAGTAGTCTGGAATATGAAAGGACAAGTCCTTCTCATATCCAAGACCGGTTCTGTGCTTGTTATGGACAAGCTGTTCCCAAGGTTTGATGATGGGCTTGGGAAGTGCAGACTGAACTTCTGCATCTGCATGTAACCTTGCTGCTTTATGGGAGTCTGTTTCAATCTTCTGAACAGAAACAAGTTTAGAATGATGACTCCTATGTTTTAATTCTTCTTGCTGTAGCTGAGTTTCAAGTTGCAAAAAATCAATTTTCTCATGTGCATTTTGTAGACAGACCTGAATGTCTGTGAGAGAAACTTTGCTGACTTTTAATGTATCATGATTAGTAGAAAATATCAGAGTTTTGAGGAACTCTAATACTTCATTGATTCTGGCCATTTTTTCTTCAATGTCAGATTTACACCTTAAAAACTGATCACAACCACTACTCAATGCAGAAAAGTAATACCCACTCACAGTACACAGTAATATCCTTTATAAATGTCAGCAAATGATCAGTGTGCAACCAAAAAGCACCAATTAAATAAATAGTGTATCAATGCAGCAATTAATTAAGTCACGATTTCATTGACCATAGAAACATAATTTTGACCAGTAAAAGAACCAACAAATCAGTCACCTCGATTAGACTGTTCCTCTGGTTGGTGAGGAATTTAGAAAAACGGAATTAGGCTATAAATATTGTTGTCCAAGTTTTTCTCTTGGCAATGAGAAGCGCCTTCGCATTCAGATCTTTGAGCAACTAGGTTTCATTCAAGACACTTGCTTTGTTGAGACTGCAAAGGGTGCTATTTTGCAGCTTCTAAATTTTGTTGAGGTGATTGCAATAAGTCGCAAGTCTCTGGAAAGGATCTTTAGGGTTCTGGATATGTTTTTTTTTTAATACAAAAAACATACTGAAGCATAAAATATAGAACACAATAAATATTCCATGGCCCAATGGATAAGGTGCTGGTCTACGAAACCATACAATATTTAAGGTTTCTCTCAATGTCGCATTCCACGCTGAATTATACACAGAGATCAATGCTTCATTCACTATTTCAACGTAATAGCATCACCACATATGTAATCTGATGTTTGGTATTCCACAGAATCTACTCTCACCTCACAACAGGCTGCTACCATACACATATATACATCGTTAAACAAACCTTCTCAGGCCAACGCTCCATTTGAAGGTTCCAACTGTTGTGTTCACACCAATATTCAATCCAGGTTCCAAGCTGGTATGATCTCAATTATTCAATCAGGTTCTTCATACGTTACCCTCATTCCAACCATCACTGATGCTGGTGTACTCTAACCGGTTCTGATCATAGCATGCGTCCTTTTGATACCACTAACAACAATACTCATTATTCATTGAAGAGATACCATATCCTCGCTCTTAAGTCCACATATGAACTCTGAATGTTCCGTCGTGCTTCGTTCTAGGATCTAGAGACACCACGGTTTATTAACGCATCAAAGCAACACATGATACCATAATGCAGGATTGAATACAGTCAGCCACCGCTCACACCATTCGCTGTTAATATTTCTTGGTGTTAAGGATTTCGGTGGGAATTTTTGGATGCGCCGAAATGCTTTTTTCTTCTGACCAAGAGATACTAATGAATATTCATCATCCTTGCATGAATCACGAACATATTTTCTCCTAGCCTGATTAGAGTTACCTCCTCACCGCATCAGATGGAACTTTGGCCAACAAGAAAACAAAACTTTGACACTTCAACACTTCTCTCGCTTGATGGAGCCTTCATAAAAATAAATCTCGACCTTCAGCAACTACAGCGGCTGGAGGGTCAGTCGGTAACAAGTTCTCTGATCGATCCCATCTCAGCTTCTGCATGGACTTCATGGAACCACACCCAGCACAAAAACACATTGTTTCTTAGTCCAGAACTCGCACCTCTAGTTGAATAAACCCATGGCCATCAAGGGGAGTCTCTTTCAGATTCTGACCATGGCAAAATTGACCCCTTGACTGAAGATGAAGGGCCAGCAAACATCAAACTCGTTTCTGCTACACACACAGAGATTTTACCTCACATTCTCATTCAGAACTCGTTTCTTTCAACAGTATGGAGCTTGGTCACTAAAATCCCTTTTTTTCCTTGGAACAAGAGAACCTGGTATATTTAGCAGCCATATAAAACATAAATCTCCAATCAGCGCCAACAATCTATTTTCAGCAGAATGGAGTGACTTCTAGCAAGAAAATTACAGTGACTACTTGTTTCAGCCGTAAACTTCAGATCTGATATGCAAATACAAACTCAGAAAATAAATAGGAGCACTCAGAAAATAAACAGCGGCTTGTTCCAGGTACTAGTTCAGAGAAACTCGCCCATTTAATAGCACATGAACAGAGGTACTAATTGCATTTGAGCTTAGCTCCACGCACAGAAATGAAGGGATTGGTAATATGACCCTCTTCATGTCTGCTACAGGTTGTAAATTGCCATAATGAAAGAAAGGCGTTTCACATAGACGTCCTCCTCAACTTTTCAAAACACGCGCAGAGTTTCAACGTTCAAATAAGTATGGGACAGTGCATATGGGACAACGCTCCACTAGACAACGCATTCAATTGAGGTTTAACATGAGGCAACGCAGCAAAAATACAATGGAAGAATTCAGCATGGACCAAGGAGCAGCGTTAAGGTAATACACAAAAAACTATTTATCAAAAGGTATCAATGTAATACAGCGCTCCAACAGAGGTATATACCATACAGCGTTCAGCGTTCAACAGACTTTGACGGCAGGAGCTCAAGTGTAGCAGCGTTAAACTTGGCTCTTGTATAAAAAGTATAAATGTATGTATGGGCAGTGATAAATAAATGTAAATGGAGAAGTGTAAATGCAATACGGAGCAGTAAATGTAAATGGAGCAGTGTAAATGGGCAACGTAAATGTTTAAATGAATATGGATAGCGCATACATAATAATGGAGCAGCCTTCAAATGAATAACACATTCAATGTGTATTCCTACGTGGAGGCACCATACAACGTTCAACGTTTAAGGCAGAGAACCCAGAGAAAATACCAGGTCAGGGGTGTCAATTCTAAAATATGGGCAGAACAGGAAAATAGGCAAAAAATGGAGTTACAAAGGCAAAAATACTAAAAATAGTGCTGGAGAAATGATAGAGGTGGCAGCTAGAATTTAGCTGAGAAAATATTCATAAGTGATGGCAGAAATGACCTGCACATAAAGACCATAAAACAAATGGCTCAAAGAAATTATGCAGGGCAGGAATACGCCTGCTCTGATACCATGTTAAACACACATGGGCAACAACAAATAGGAAAGATAAAACATGAGAGTACAATTTTTATTAACAAGAGGTATACATTTATAGTACACTATGTGACCGTTGGGTTCGACATCCCAAGGTCTCTTGGACTCCTTTTGTCTATTCGACTTCCACACTATCCCATTGAGGATTAGGTTTCCAATAGTTCTCATAATCCAACATCTATGTATATTTAAAAAAATCCCATTAGAAGACCATTTTGTTCAAAAGACCCTTACTAAGAGTTATTTGAACACATATATAAGTGTACGTGCATAATCCTGCTATAGCTCTCTCAAGGTATTATTTTATGCGAGTTCCCAAAGAATTCTCAATATCCTTAATAACTAGTAAATGCTAATAAAGTAAAGGAAAACCCATGGAGTCTAGACCAATTGATTTGTGTGGGGTTTAGTCCCCACCAAGTCGTAGATTCAAATTTCGTGGGGAGGGGTTGAGGATGATAGCCACCTTTGGGGGAATTAAATTATCCCAAGGGGTGTCCAAGCTCAACTGAGCTTTGCACAATCCTAGTAATAACATCCCATTGGTGGGTAGATCGTTCTTCAATCCAACATTGGGGTTGGCCCTCGCCTAGGCTCAACCTAGTTTGGAAAATAATAATAATAAAAAAAATAAAAAAACTAAAAAAGAAAAGAAAAGAAAAACTAGTATTCAAGTAAATTACATAAGGTTAGGATCAAAGTCTCGAAACCTAGGAGTTTAAAAGGTACACACTTCCCCAAAACCAAGAGCCCTCCTCAAAAACTTTGTGATAGTTGTCGGGCAGTATAAATGCAAGATTTACACAAACATTTAATTTGTCAATCCGGGTAAGTAAACTTAGAGGCGTAGCAAAATATATGCCAGAATACGACCTCAAGAATCTGCTAAATGAAAACCAAGCTCTTGCAAGAAATTCAAAAGGAGCATCATTTCGGAAAAATAAACAAGACTCTTCAAAGCAAAGCAAACACACTCCGGGAATCTACTTCTGGCTCCTTTTCTGGGTTGAGTTGACTGCTGTAGTAAGTCTTCCTCAGTTGTCTAGGGGACAAAGGAATGTAGGCCCCATTCAAAAGAAAGTGATTCAAGAAATAAGGAATGCAAAACCTCTTAAAAATTACTGCTATGTTGCAAAGATGAAAAGCATGAAATAAATCATAAGGAAACTTCTTTCCAATTAATCCAATGAAACCATTGTTATCTGGTTGTGTAAACAGGCTTTTCCTGAGATAGTTGTGCATGTAATTTATATCTTATTTTTAATGTTTTAACTCAGAAGGTTCATTTAATAATTAATCATGAAATTCAATTCTTTCTTCAAAAGTGTTCAGTGCAAGCACAAACCTGTAAGTTACTACAACGTTCATTCCATATTCATCATAGCACAATTAAATCTTAAGTGAAACCTCAGATATTAATAATGCCCTTAGTTTAGAAACAAACATCAATTTTGTAGGAAGGAATAAAAGACTTTCATGAAAGGAAAGGAGTAAAAGACTTGTGAAACTGAACCAATGAAATCAACTTGCAGAACCAGAAATGCACTAGTACAGGCAGCGTGCTTGTACCATTCTTGCAGAAATGAAATCAAGAATTACAAAGGAAAGCTTATTAAAATCAAATACTTCTAAGCACTATGCAAAGCAAAATGCAGCAAAGGAAAATTAAGAGGTTTGGGGCAATGGACTGGCTGGTGGGCCCAACCACCCAGCTCTTTGCCCTTGCAAAAATTAAATCACAGTGCAAGCAGATTCAAAAGAACAAAAATGCATAATCGAATGCCAAATGAATTCATTTCAAGTCCTGTTACAAAATTATAGAATGATGTTGCGCCGACTCCAGTGGTCCCCTCTAGGGATCATCCCACTGAGCGCGCAACTCCTCCCCTCTTGCACATTCAAATTCGATTCCCTGTTCTATGAAAAATTCTATGTGTATAATACAATTCTGGGATCCTCGTTTCGTATGCAACCTTCATATTTATAATAGTAGCGCTGCCAAGTTTAGAATGGTTGTTTGAACTAACATGCAACCAAAACAATGAAATCTGATTCCTACTAAGTTTTGGAGATAATACAACCATAAGCGTTATAACCATTGACAACTATGTCCATTATGATGTATGATGTTGAAATATCATTCAAGCAGCAGTCTTCTCTTTTTATAAATACGTTGCCTCCCATTTATTCAGACCAGCCCATATGAGTTTAGAATATGCAACAACAAGAGATTCGATGATCTGTTGTTTGCAACAATCGATACCAAGTCATGAAGTATTTTCCAAAAGGAAGAATACATTGTTAACAACCTTGGTAATTTATAAAAGGCAATTTTCTTGAATTCTAGAAAAACAGATATTTTTAACAAAATGTCTCCAAAGAACTTTGCGTATCTCCTTAACCATTACGAATTTGAGAAAGTTGTTTGGTGGCAACTTAGTTTGTTGTGTTTACAACAATAACCTCTCTCATAGTTTTATGTTTCAACTCCATTGCCTCGGAAATCGTGCCCGAAAATGACTGTTTGAAATATGAGATGCTAAAATTCTAGAAGAACAATCTCTTTTTATAAAACTGCCTCAAATACCCTTATGTAACTTTTATACCATTACGAATTTTATAAATATGTTTGAGGCTTAGTTAATTTGCTATACTGGGACCAAAACCCATGTCCCAGAATTTCTCTAGTCATGTTCACCTGCATGAGGCAGAAGTTGGCAATCTGGAAGCTCCTGCGAATTCGGGGCTGAGGCATTAATTATTTCCTAAATATAAATCCATACGACCTGGGCGTATCTTCGCTTATGTGGAAGTGTTCAAACAAAATTTTGAATAAAAACCTCCTTCGTATTTGCCTAGAAATGTGTTAATGTATGAAAGCCCCAAATTAGTCCAGGCATGCTGGTGCAGGAATGTTGGTGTAGGCACAGTTGGTGCAGGCACAACTGGTGCAGGAACTGCTAGTACAAGAATGTTAGCACCTACCACAAAATAGCCTAACATTAATGAAATTTTCACATTAAATACTCTTCAAATTAACAAAACAAGAAGAGTTCATAGATCAACAACTATCAGCTCTAAATGCCTCTAAATAATAACTTAATAATGCGTAAAAAGAATAATAATGATTATAGACACTTAGTACAGGCATACAATTATTCAGTAAAATCATGAAAATCTGGACAAAATGGAGGCTCAACACTCCCCCACGCTGACCTTCTTGCATGTCCTCATGCAAGCCAAACCATAAGATTATAAAACCATGGAAGAAGGCAGGGGGAATGTTTAAAGATCATACTATGCTTCCTGATAAAAATGTTAGCAAAAATATCAGCAAGGAAATATTAAGACATCATGGTATGTCATCATTTTTAAAGCATTCATCAAGTCTACAACATCACTATTATAGTGCCAACTAAAACCATGTTACAACCCTTATGAAAGTATCGAGTGCAGGAATGATAAAATTGCAACAAGATCAGGTACAAGAAAGAAATGCTTTGTACCATACATTATGGAAAAAGATTATTGCACCTTTATAATAGGCCTCACATACATGTTGTCCTGTCTCAAATGAACTCCCTGCTTGTTATAGATTTCAAAGCTCTTATTTCTGTCCAGAGTCTTATTAACATTCATGATAAAAAGTCAAATCTTTGTTGAAAAGGCGCAGTTTCAAGAAAATTACCATGAGATTCCTGCACCTACTATAACAATCCTATACCTAGGTCATGTAGTGCTTATTTAGAGGCAACCACAATCAACACACAATGTTGTCCATCAACACCTAGTGAGTAATCATTGCTGAGCAATTCATCTCTCTAAATACCATAAAGAATTGAAGTGAGTTATGATACCAGAAAAGGGAAATAAAAATAGAATAGTATGACACCTTCCTGGACCAATCATCAAACACTCTAAATTTTGTTGTCATCCATATGCAAAACTAAGTTTCTTCTTAATCCAATACAAAGAATTACCTTCACTAAGGGTACCACATCAATAAAGATTCCCAATTTTTGAAAGATAGAACTCAAAGCATCATGTTCAAATCATCTTAAAACTATTGTCCAAGAATTAGAATGATAATTTTTAGGGAAAGAGAAAGATAACTGAGTAAATCTTAGTATGAAATTAACTTTAATACCACAGACATAGCCCTGCTGCCCGCAGGAATCTATAGCCTCGACAGGGATGTCTTTTAACCCAACGGAATGCCTGTGTCCCACTTACTAGCTATAGATTCAAAGTTATCTTATTTAATTTAAATATTAGATGAAGGCCATTGTCATGGATTGGTAACCAGCTGATGGAAGTTCCACTCACAAGAAGTAACATGGATGAACAGGTCGGCTCGTGATGAGACCTCTTGTTTTCCATCTTTTTCAGTTGAAAGCCATTACTCTAGCTTGGTGACCAACATAGTAATGTCATGCATGCTAGGTTCCATGATCGTGGTAGGTCAGCTTATCAAGAGACCTCCTATCCTCCCCTAAATATTTTATAAATTCTAATTGTAATTAACTTCAAAGGTTACTTAATAAGTGGGGAGGCAGATCTACTCCTTAAGAGTACAGGATGGCATGAAATTTTTTTAATGACTAATCATTATTGGCTAGTTCCTCTACCCTAAAGACTTATAAAAAATATCCCAGATAATGACTGAAAGATTCTTTAGTTAATAATGTTGGTGTTCTCTTCAATATATTATTATGATATTTACAAGAGTGGTCCACCATAGGGGGCTCTCCAATAGTACCTTCTAAGGGAAACTGAAAATATAAATCTCAAATGACAACTTCATTGGAGTTGTTAATCATGGTTACTTTTGAAAAATCATGAGGTATTAGAGTGAATCATACTCAATAAGATTTGTCACAGATGTGTGTGTTAACAACCGATGTGGATCAAAAGTAGTTTCAATGGCTATGCTTTGAAAGTCAAAACCCCAATTACATTGTTGTAACAGCTTTATTCATGGCATTTATTTATTCTTCTACCCTACTCTACCCCAAGAAGTGGAAGACTCCCTTTTAAGTATAGGATGACTTTTAGTGCAACCAAGTGTGCAACAAGAGGATAATCATATTCATGTTCAAATTTAGAAAGTATATGCGAAAAAATACCAGAACATGAGGTACTAGCTGCATTAACTGATGTGATGCTACAAATTGTTGAATGATAAGGGATGGATGAATACTGACAGTAATCTGAAACCAAGATTCCACGGGATCCATATACTCTTGGTTATTTGATTCATGGGAAACATCTGGTGCATCATGCAAATCCTCCAATTTTCTTTGTTCATCCTCTAAAGTGCACGCTGTATCAGGTTGGTGTTCTTCAATCTTTGCTTCTGATGGCTTCTCCTCATCAAGCATGATCCATAGATTCTCGGTCTCCCTAGGAAGATCTTCTAGTTCTTCATGATTCTCTTCTTCCAGAGGAGTATACCAATTTCTAATTGATGCCAAGATGTGTTCTTTCTGTGAAGCAGAGACCCCAACTTCTGCCAGAATTTGAGATAGTTCTTTGAATAACATCACACTTCCTGGCATTTTCTTGCTAGCTGGAAAGTCTTGTCAGTACCTGGATTGAGAGCAGGGGGCTTCTTTTAGCACCTGAAAAAATCAAAAAGATCAATTGCGGTAAAAAGAACAACCTAGGATTGTAAACAAAGGAAATCACACTTGCGGAAATTAAATAACCTCTATTGCAAAAAAAAAGTAACACACTTTGCAGTAAAAGAAATTGCTCATAAAAAACTCAATTGCAGTAAATCAAGCATCACACTTTGTAGAAAGAAAAATTACTCATAAAAACCAAATTGCAATAAAAGAAGCAAATCAGGCATCACACTTTGCAGTAAAGGAAATCACTCATTTGCAGAAAGGAAAAGCTAGCTTGTGAGCTCTCCGGGAATGTCGTCTAGTATGCTTCAGAAAGCAAGGGGAATCTCGTCAATCTAGAAATTCAATTGTGAAGGAAAGGGAAAATCATGACAAATCGTTCAGGCCTTATCCTACAACGCCTCCCTAGCAATGGTGCCAAAATGTCGGGCGGTATAAATGCAAGATTTACACCAACATTTAATTTGTCAATCCGGGTAAGTAAACTTCGAGACATACCACAATATATGCCAGAATATGACCTAAGGGATTTGTTAAATAAAAACCAAGCTCTTGCAAGAAATTCAAAAGGAGCATCATTGAGGAAAAATAAACAAGACTCTTCAAAGCAAAGTAAACACACTCTGGGAATCTACTTTTGGATCCTCTTCTGGGTTGAGTTGACTCCTGTAGTAAGTCTTCCTCAGTTGTATAGGGGACAAAGGAATGTAGGCCCATTCAAAAGAAAGTGATTCAAGAAATAAGGAATGCAAAACCTCTTAAAAATTACTGCTATGTTGCAAAGATGAAAAGCATGAAATAAATCATAAGGCAAGTTCTTTCCAATTAATCCAATGAAACCATTGTTATCTGGTTGTGTAAACATGCTTTTCCTGAGATAGTTGTGCATGTAATTTAGATATGCTTTTTAATGTTTTAACTCAAAAGGTTCACTTAATAAATAATCATGAAATTCAATTCTTTCTTTGAAAGTGTTTATTGCAAGCACAGACCTGTAAGTTACTACAACGTTCATTCCATATTCATCATAGCACAATTAAATCTTAAGTGAAACCTTAGATATTAATAATGCCCTTAGTTTAGAAACAAACATCAATCTTGCGGGAAGGAATAAATGACTTTCGCGAAAGGAAAGGAGTAAAAGACTTGTGAAACTGAACTAATGAAATCAACTTGCAAAACCAAAAATGCAATAGTGCAGGCAATGTGCTTGTACCATTCTTGCAAAAATGAAATCAAGCATTACAAAGGAAAGCTTATTAAAATCAAATACTTCTAAGCACTATGCAAAACAAAATGCAACAAAGGAAAATTAAGAGGTTTGGGGCAATGGACTAGATGGTGGGCCCAACCACCCAGCTCGTTGCCCTTGCAGTAATTAAATCATAGTGCAAGCAGATTTAGAAAGAAAAAAACACAGAATCGAATGCCAAATGAATTCATTTCAAGTCCTGTTACAAAATTATAGAATGATGTTGCGCCGGCTCCAGTGGTCCCCTCCAGGGATCATCCCACTGAGGGCGCATCTCCTCCCCTCCTGCACAATCAAATTCGATTCCCTATTCTATGAAAAATGCGATGTGTATAATATAATTCCGGGATCCTCGTTTTGTATGCAGCCTTCATATTTATAATAGCAGCACTGCCCAAGTTTAGAATGGATGTTTGAACTAACTTGTAACCAAAAAAATGAAATTTGGTTCCTATTAAGTTTTGGAGATAATACAACCATAAGCGTTATAACCACTGACATCTATGCCCATTATGATGTATGATGTTGAGATCTCATTCAAGCAACAGTCTTCTCACTACAACAAAACCAGCGATTAACGTCCCTTTTTACTTCTTTTTTTGCATCTAGAGCCCATTTTTGGTGCTATTTGCATCCATTTATCAAATATGGTGCAAAACTTGACACAAAATTTGCATCAAGTTTTGCACCAAATCTTACACCAAGTTTAGCACCAGGTATTGCGATAGGTTTTGCACCAAATCTTATGCCAAGTTTTGTGTCATCCTTTGCACCAGGTTTTGTTCCAGGTTTTGCATCAATTTTGGCATCTATTTTTGTTTGACATACTTTTGCATCCTCATTTGCATCCACTTTTTGCACCTACACTTGCATCAACTTTTGCATCCTTTTTTGCATCCTTTTTTAAATCATTTTTTGCATCCATTTTTTCATCCATTTGTGCATCACTTTTGCGCCAAGTTTTACATCGAGTTTTGTGTCTAGTTTTGCATATAATATTGCATCTACTTTTGTTGCATCCACTTTTCCATCTTGTTTTGCATCCATATTTACATCCTCTTTTGCATCTATTATTGTACCCACTATTGCATCTAATATTTTTGTGCCACAATTGGCGCCTAGTTTGGCACCTCCTTTTGCACCCACTTTTGATTATAATTTTTCATCCACGTTTGCATCCTCATTTGCATCTAGGTTTTCATCAACTACTACATCTATTTTTGCATCCCTTTTTGTATCCAATTTTGGACCAGGATTTGCATCGGGTTTTGTGTCTTGTTTTGCATCTACTTTTGCATCGACTTCTATTGCATCTAGTTTTGCATACAATTTTGCATCCACTGTTGCACCCATTTTAAATTTCACTTTTTACATCCCTTTTTACATCTTCATTTGCATCATACTTTGATTCTTTTTTTTCATCTATCATTACATCCACTTTTGTTATGCCATAATTTGCACCATGTTTTGCACTCACTATTGTATCCACGTTTGCTTCCAATTTTGCATCCATGTTCACATCCTCTTTTGCATCAAATATTGCATCTATTTTTGCATCCACTTTTGTGTCAGGTTTATGCATTGGGTTTTGCATCTCGTTTTGTATCTACTTTTGCATCTACTTCCATTGTATCCATTTTTTTCATCCAATTTTGTTTTGCCTGTTGCATCAATGTTTGCTTCCACTTTTACATCCATTTTGCATCTTATTTTGCATATTTTTTGTCTATTGTTACATCCACTTTTGTTGCACCATATCTTGCGCCTACCATTGCAACCACATTTGCTTCCACGTTTGCATCCACATTTGCATCCTCTTTTGTGTTCAAGTTTGCATCAGATATTGTGTATGTTTTTGCATCCCCTATTGTATCCACTTTTGTTTCATCCATTTTTGCATCTACTTTTGTGTCTGTTGTTGCATCCACATTTGTTTCACCATAGTTTGTGCCAAGTTTTACACCTACCATTGGACCCATGTTTGCTTCCACTTTTGCCTTCATGTTTGCATCCAAGTTTGCATTGACAACTGCATCTACTTTTGCATCCACTTTTGTGTTAGGTTTTTCATGTTGTTGTGCATCTACTTATGTTGTATCCACTTTTCATCCAATTTTACTTCTATTGTTGCCCCCATTTCTATGTTCGCTTTTGCATCCCTTTTCCAACACTCATCACATTTTCTGCATTGATGATATTCCTTATGGCATTGACAATTATGAACAATTGATGACAATGTCAATAATATTGACAATGATGAAAATGAAGATGATGGCGATGACATGAATTGTGATTATGATGATAAAGACGATAGTGGTTACAATGACATTAATGATGATGATGGCAATGATTATGATGATGACGATGCTAATGACCTTGGCGAATCTTCCCAATTTTAGATGTTGTCATTGTCATAATCATAAGCATTATCTTTGGTGTCATCATCATCATTTTCATCTAGGTCATCATCAAAAACAATAATGGCATGAATGATGATGATGATTACAACAATGTTGATAGAAATTACATTAATGATGATGATGGGGATGATAAAAATGACAATGACGATGATAATGGTGGTGATGATGATGATCATCGATCATCTCTCAAAAATAGAGTTGTTATTTCTCTTACGTATATCAATGTGTCCTAAACAACCCTTTTCTAGCACTGATCACATTTTTCGGGTTGATGATATTTCTTACAACGTCTATAATTATAAACAATTGCAAACAATGTCCATAATGATGATGATGATGGAGCTGATGATGATGGCATGAATGGTGATTATGATGATAATGTAATGATGGCAATAACGATGACAAGGATGATGGTGATGATGATGACAATGATTATGATAATGAGAATGAACAATTACTAGTTTCACTACCATCTTCTGGATACATATTACTATCATACTTTTTAAATTTTCTGTCTCTCTTGAGGTATCTTACTATAATGGTGTTGTCAACACTAGAAAGATATCTTGTTGTAATGGTGGTTCTAATGTTAGCACTAGCAAAGTTTTTGTTAAATTTTGGTTAAAAAAAATCGATTTATGCAATTATTTTGACAATCTATGTAAAAAAGTAAATAACATCCAATTATTTTGACTGTAGTCCCATTGATTATCATGAATTCACCAGTATGAAGACCATCTTCTACATACATATTATTATTAAACTTTTTGCATTATATCCCTCTTATATCTTGTTGTAATGGCAGTATTAGCACTAAAAAAATATCTTGTTGTAATGGTGATGTTAGTATTAGCACTAAAAAAATCACTAAATTTTGGTAAAAAAAAGTTTATCATTTATTTATTTTTAATTTGGGAAATTTTTGTTTTTATTTTTTTTGTTTTTAATTCTATTTTTATGCAATAATATTTTTTTTGGTTGAATTTTGGTAGTAACTACTTTTTGGTCGAATCATATGTATTAACCATGTTCTTTATGCTACAAGTCTAATTGTTGGGACAAAATTGCTCTTTCAAATAAGTTGCAAAAGCTATTTTACATCCATTGTTGCACCCATGTTTACACCCACTTTTACATCCCTTTTTGCATCCTATTTTTCATCTTCATTTGCTTCTTTTTTTGCATCTATCATTACATCTACTTTTGTTGTGACAAAATTTGTTCCATGTTTTGCACATACTGTTGTACCCACGTTTGCTTCCAATTTTGCATCCATCTTCACATCCTCTTTTGCAGAAAATATTTCATCTATTTTTGCATCCACTTTTGTGTTGGGTTTTGCATCTCATTTTGTATCTTCTTTTGCATGTACTTCCATTCATCCATATTTTGCATCCAATTTTTTTTCTCATGTTGCACCCGTGTTTGCATCCACTTTTACATCCCTTATAGCATCTTGTCTTGCATCTAAGTTTGCATATTTTTTTGTGTCTATTATTACATCCACCTTTTTTGTGCTATTATTTGTGCCATATCTTATGCCTATCATTGCAACCCACATTTTCTTCCACTATTGCATCCATATTTTCATCCTCTTTTGTGTCCAAGTTTGCATCAAATATTGTTTATGTTTTTTGCATCCCATTTCGAATTTACTTTTACATCCACTTTTGATTTGTCTAGTTTTGCAACTAATTTTGTGTTCACTATTGCACCCATGTTTGGCCCATGTTTACATCCCTTTTTTCATCCAAGTTTTCCTCCTTTTTGCATTCAAGTTTGTGTCCCTTTTTTTTTACATTCATTGAGTATCCACATTTGTTTCACCACAATTCATGGTAAGTTTTATGCCTACTATTGTGCCCATGTTTTCTTCCACTTTTTCATCCATGTTTGAGTCCTATTTTGTGTTCAAGTTTGTATGAACTATTGCATCTACTTTTTCATCCACTTTTGTTCAATTTTTCTGTCTTGTTCTGCATCTACTTATGTTGTGTCCACTCTTCATCCAAATTTACGTCTATTTTTACCCCCATTTTTTTGTTTACTTTTGCATCCATTTTCCAACACACATCATATCTTTTGCATTGATTATATTTCTTATGACATTGAAAATTATGAACAACTGATGACAATGTCAATAATTATAACGATGATGATAATGAAGATGATGACGATGACATGAATTGCGATTGTTATGATAATGACAATGATGATAAAGACGATGGGAGTTACAATGACAATGATGATGATGCTAATGACCTTGGCCATTCCTCCCAATTTTTAAATGTTATCATGGTAAAAATCATAATAATTATCTTTGGCGTCATCTTCCAAGTCATCATCATCTGATCATCATTATCATTATTTTCATCTTGGTCATAATCAAGAACAATAATGGCATGAATGATGATTATGATGTTCGTGATGAAGATGACAAAAATTATGATAAAACTTATATTAGTTATGATGATGGGGATGATGACAATTATAATGACGATGATAATGGTAGTGATGTTGATGATCATCAATCATTTCTAAAAAATAAAGTGGTTATTTTTCTTTCATATATCATGTGTCCTAAGGTTGGTGATATTTCTTATGATACCTATAATTATGAACAATTGACGACAATATACAAAATCATGATGATGATGATGATCATGAAGAAGACATGAATGGTGATTATGATGATAATGAAATGATGACAATAATGATCACATTGATGGTGGTGATGATGGCAATAATGAAGATGATGACCCTCCCTCTAAACTAGCGAGGTACTCATAATGAGACAAAAAAGTACTCTCAAGTTCAAATATTCATATAAGAAGGGATCTAGATTGATAAGCATCAATGATGATTTACATCATCATAGTCAAAATTTTCAAAATAGTAAGGCCTTGACTAACAAGTTTATCTCTCCATTAGATCAGAGCACAATGTTGGGAGGCATAAATTTGGACACCACTGCCTTTCAAGGCACTTACCCCACCAAGATGTTTACCAGGTATGTCCTCACATGATCATTTCCTAATCCACTATCATAATATTTGACACCAGAAAATGTCAATCCTCATGACTATTCTTATCTTGGATTAATGTACTTGACTTATGGCGATTAGTCCTAGTCAATGTCCAAATTCTCAAAGAATATTGGTCCCAGATGTTTATCCAATCCACCATTGTCCCTACTAGTGCCTTTACTAGGCTTACGATTGTTAATCCTAGCCATAGTACATGACACATGGATAACATGGTGTCTACCCTCACTCCCTCTCAACTAGGGAGGAAACATCCACAAGCATAAGATTTTCTCAAGAATACCCATCATTTTCGTAGAGAATAACATCATTAATTTGTTTTCATCACATGACGACTTTATGATTAAGCATTCATAGATTTGTGGCAAAATATTTCCCCTTTTGTATTTGTGATGGAATACAATAAAAAAGTGAAAGCCAAAATCATTAAACATACACTATATTGACTTATCTAAGTCTAAACTCTAAGGTTGAAGTGAAAATTCATGTAAATCTTATATCTATGAGTTGTGCCAAACTTATTAAAACCTTATTCCCTAAGTCCTATATATAAGAAAATGAAAAAGAAAGAAAAATAAGGGCCAATAAATGGTAACTCATGTATTCACTGCCTCTTTGGAAAATATATGAATATATACACTCCTAGTCACACTTGATCACATGTATGTATTTAAGCACCTAATTGAGGATCTAAGGAATGTTTGTTTCCTAAGGCTTTCATGTCTACTCTTGGTTTACTTATGTCACACTACTGTCAATTTATGTGACAGAGTGAAATACATAAGTTTGTGGAGTTATTATAGAGGTGTATTGAGTTCGTAACCACACACACATGTATTACATCTCATTGATCCACATGTGTGGGTTGGAGACTCATTCCTTGACAACTTTAATGGAGACTACTTTGTGGCTTTAATGGTATAGCTTACAAAATATCTTGTTAAACATTTCGATTCATTCTTTCTTTTCCTCGAGACACTTATAATATTGAAGTCACTCCCAACAATCCATAGAGATGGGGAGTATAAATTACTTGTGCTAGAAATAGAATTGAGAAATAGAGGTTTTCCATTTGCGATATTGGAGTCATAGACATTGGATACATGGTAGTAGTCCTCAATGTCAATTAACTAAAATTGTATTGTCATAATGCGAAAAGAGGTAAACATATTGGTAACCTTGATGTCTTAATCATTTCAAATAATAACCATTCCACCCAAGTATCTCTAAGCATCAATCACTACTACTTGGAAATTCCTCCCCCATTTTCTAATTATATGAGGTTGAACCTCACTTAATATTTTTGCGTCTTATATCAACATTATTTATGGGTGCTTTGCATACCATTTTTCTTTTAGGAGTTTGTTTTCGCTTACTATTGACGCCCCTCATGTTCCAAGACTATTTTCATCAAAAATTTACATAGAAAGAAAGTATAAAGTGACTAAAAAGAAACATGTCTCAAGATTTAAGTGCTTGGACAATTCCACTTCATGACTCCTATATTTCCTTAACCTGGGACCAAATGGTGAACTTGATGGCCTTAAGGGAAATTGATCAATGAAAATCTAAAAAAGAGGTGATTTTTGACTTTATCACATACAATTTAATATACTAAAAAAAATATCCATAACAATTTCATCAAGCAAAGAATAATTGCATTATAAAATACAATCTATAAACATTTTGGGAAAGTTTTGCTAAAACATGCTTAAAAATCAGCATATTTAATATTAATATTTAACAATAATATGGACAATAACACATTTTGATAAATTAAATAACATATTATCAAGCCTAAAAAATGTCACTAACTGAAAACTACAAAGCATGCAACTAATGGAAGTGACCACTCAAGGCCACCACAAGACAATTAATCTATTAAGACCAAGATTAATGGGGACAAAGATCTATAAAGGACAAAGGAAAACCTATTTTAACTTTATTGTTTTATTAGCCTGGTTCAAGATGAACATTTCAAGATATCATGAAGAACATAATTAGTTTTATTGCATTAAGAAAACCCAAGCACATTCTATAACTTAGCAAGAAAGAGATGTATAACACCCATCTCAGCAACACGACACATGACATTAAGTTACTTTACTATATATAATTTAAACTCCTATCATAAAATCACAAATTTAGCATGAATGGAATGTTTAAAATCCATTTTTATAAAAACAAAATATAATTTTTCTTATAGAAAAATATACCAAAAACTAAATATATTTTTCTAGAAAAAAAAAATACTAAAACTAAATATATATTTAAAAAAAAAACTAAAACATAAGCAAACTAGAATTTGAATTTGACATTCTTGGTCACTTTCGGAAACATATGGTGGAATGTAATCTCTTTATCCTCATCTTTAGCATTTTCCTAAAAAATAAAAGCATACAAAAGTGGGAAAGAGCCATAAAGCATGGGGAAGCTTTTTCCTAAGCACAAAAGCATCTAAAAAGTGGAAAATTCCTTTTTTATATGAGGAAACATTATTCACCCAAAAGATTTTTCCCAAATTGAACTAATGAGGAATTTTGGAAATCTTCATAGCCTCCACTTTCCTATATATTAGAGGCTTGGCCATTGAAAAAATGATGGGAATTTTGTATTGTCACGCTCTTGAGATCTGTCTTGAGAGGGAGAGTTTTGGAGCTATGAGTTGGGGGAGGTGATGTTGCAACTATATCTGATTGTTGTAACTTTCCTCCAACTCCTTTATTCATATAGATCAGTTGTTCTTCCTTCCATATGTTTCTATTCATTCATTACTTCTTCTATTTAACTAATGTTTGCATGGGTTTTTGGTTTATATTTATTTATTCAATAATATTTATATGTTTTTTATAGTTTTGATTATTAAGATATTATGTTGTGAAGGTTGATTTATTCTCTCTCTTATGTGTAGGACCAAGCTTTGGAGCTAGCTAGGAGCGCTTCTTGGCTATACGAAAAACTCCAAGAAGACCTGCATGCGAGGACTCACAAGAATTCATTCTCTTTTTCTTAATCTATACTCTACATCTTGATCTACTAAGAATCCTAAGCCTTAGAACAACCTTTCTCTTAATTGGTTTGTCCTAGGTTTCTGAGATAAACTGAGAGGGTTTTGTTTTCATCTAACCATGCATTAAATCCTACAGCAAAATGATATTTAGAAAATTTAATATATTTCACTATGTAAATGAACTTAGTAAAATGAACCCATAGAGGTGGTCATAAATGGAAATAAAAGTAAAACCCTAAACAAGAAGCCAAAAGTGGATTTAACCATGGATGAAAAATTGGGAGTAGAATTGGATGTTAAACTAGCCATTAAAACAATATGCAAACAATGACACAAAAAGGTTTTTAAAGTAAAATTAAAAAAGGGTGCAACACTAGACACAAAGAAGGAAACAAAATAGGGCATATGAAAGGATACCGAATTGGGTGCAAATAAGGATGCAAAAATGGACACCAAAATGAGGATGCAAAGAATGGTGTAAAATTAGGATGCAAAAAGGATGTAAGAAAAGACACAAAACAAGATGCAAAATGGGACTAAAAAATGGTGAAACCAAGGATGTCAAAGATGATGCATAACTAGATGAAAATTCCAACTAAAATCTAGGTGCAAAATGAGATGCAAATGTGGACACAAAATGTGGCAGAAAAAAGGATGCAAATTTGGAAGCCAAAAAGGATGAAAAACTAGATACCAAAAAGGATGCAAATTTGGACATAAAAAATGGTGCAAAATTGGACACAAAAGAAGAAAAAATGGTGCAAAAATGGGCATAAAAATGGCTCAATTTTGGATGCAAATTGAGATGCAACATTGGATGTAAAATGATGCAACAAATCATTCAAAACTAGGTGCAAAAAAAAATGCAAAAGTAGACGAAAAAATGGCTCAAAACTGAACGTAACAATAGACACAAAATGGGATGCAAAGGTGGATGCAATATATGGTTCAACATAGGATGCAAATTTAGATGCTCAAAAGGATGAAAAATTGGATGCAAGAAATGGTGTTAAAAATGATGCTAAATTGGATGCAACAAATGATGCAAAATTAAATGCAAAATATGGTGCAAAATAGGATGCAAAAAAGGGAGATAAATAAAATGCAAAAGTGGATGCAAAAAATGGTGCAAAAATGCATGTGAAATTTGGCACTAAATCAGATTCAACATATGGTGCAAAATTGGATGGAAAAAATGGTGTAAAAAAGGCAGAAAAATTGGCACAAAAATAGATGTAAAAATAAGTACAAAATTAGAAGCAAAAGATGGCATAAGACCAGATGCAAAAATTGGCACAAATTGGATGTAAAAAAAGGCGCTAAATAAGATGTCAAGGATGGTGTAAAAATCGATGCAAATTATGACACAAAAATAGAAGCAAAGAATTCCACAAAAGAGGAAGCAAAAAATGATGCAAAAATAGATGCAAAAAAGGCACAAAACTAGAAGCAAAACCTGTTGTAAAACCAAATGAAAATCTTGGTGCAAAATATGATGCAGAAAATGATGGAAAATTTGGCGTAAAAAAGATGCAAAATTTGGTGCAAAAAAGGACGCTTCAAAAATTGTACAATAGAGCCAGATTTAGCGCCAGGTTGCTCATCCCAATTGAGAAAAAATGCACTAGAATCTGGTGCTAAATCTGGCGCAAATTGCCTGTTTTGTTGTAGTGTCTCTTTTATAAATACGTTGCCTCCCATTTATTCAGATCAACCCATATGAGTTTATAATTATGCAACAACAAGAGATTCAATGATCTGTTGTTTGCAACAATTGATACAAAGTCATGGAGTATTTTCCAAAAGGAATAATACGTTGTTAACAACCTTTGTAATTTATAGAAGGCAATTTTCTTGAATTCTGGAAAAATAGATATTTTTAACAAACTGCCTCCAAAGAACTCTGTGTATCTCCTTAACCATTATGAATTTGGGAAAGTTGTTTGGAGGAAACCTAATTTTTATGTTTACAACAATAACCTTTCACAGAATTTTCTGGTTCAGCTCCATTGCCTTAGAAATCGTGCCCAAAACTGACTATTTGAAATCTGAGATCCTAAAATTCTGGAAGAACAGTATCTTTTTATAAAACTGCCTCAAATACCCTTATGTAATTTTTAGACCATTACAAATTTTATAAATCTGTTTGAGACTTAGTCAATTTGCTATATTGGGACCAAAACCTATGTATCAGAATTTCTCTATTCGCCTTCACGTGCACGAAAATCGAGGTGGAAGTTGGCAGTCTAGAAATTGCTGTGAATTCAGGGCTGAGGCATTAATTATTTCCTAAATATAAATCCGTACGACTTGGGTGTATCTTAGATTATGTGGAAATGTTCAAACAACATTTTGAACAAAAACCTCCTTCATATTTCCCTAGAAATGTGTCAATGTATGAAAGCCCCAAATTAGTGCAGGCATGTTGGTGCAGGAATGTTGGTTCAGGCACAGCTGGTGCAAGAATTGCTAGTACAAGAATGTTAGCACCTACCACAAAAGAGCCTAACATTAATGACATTTTCACATTAAATACTCTTCAAATTAACAAAACAAGAAGAGTTCATATATCAACAACTTTCAACTCTAAATTCCTCTAAATAATAACTTAATAATGTGTAAAAAGAATAATAATGATTATAGACACTTAGTACAGACATACAATTATTCATTAAAATCATGAAAATCTGGATAAAATAGAGACTCAACAATAATCAATATGATTAAAGGATCAAGAACCTAGGAATTGATATTCATCACAAGCTCAACTGGAACCATAGCATTGAGAAAAGGATTAATGGGGAGTGGAAAGCTTATTTTGGTCTTGAAAATAATTGTAAAACAATAAACCTCGTAATGTGGGATGAAAAGAAGTTCCTCTTTGAAACTTTAGTCACTCCTTTTATCTTATAAGGCTGTGAGGTTTGGGGTTGCAGCATCTCCAGAGAATCATGGAGAAAGATTGAGCAAATCCAGAAGCGTTTTATAAATTATAACCTGAAAATTAATAGTAATACACCCTATCCTATTCTCCTTATAGAAGCAGGTATTTCCCCTATTGAAAACCTAGCTATGATTAGGTTTCTGTTGTACAAGCACAAACTCAATAACATAGATGATCATAGACTTCCTAAGCTAGCCTTAAATTCCAGCCAAAAACACCTAAGGCTCAATCGGGGGTGGCATAAATACACAAGGGCCTGGTTAAACTATTGGGAGATCAACGAGAATGATGCATTGCAAAACATAAATAACATTAAAGATATTGTTACTTCTAAGTTCAAAGAAAAAATGTAGTGTGAGAAAGATTTAGCGGCTAAAAGAAAATTAAGTTATTATAAGAAGGTCATCAACCCCACCCTAGAAGATCAAAAGTATTTCTCTATTTTAACTAGCTCAAAGAAGAAAATTAATATAGCAAAGATTAGAACGAATCCTCATGAGCTCCATAGTGAAACAGGTCGTTGGGCAGTTCCTAAAATGCCATGGATGGAAAGGATCTGCCATATATGTGAGAATAGGAACATCGAGGATGAAAACCACTTCCTCTTAGAGTGTCCCGCGTACAACCACATTAGATCTCAGTTTCACAATCTTTGTTACAACACTGACCTTCCTAGCCTTTTACAATGTCAAAATTATTGTGAGCTCGGGAGGCTTCTCTCCAAGCTTTTTGAGCATAGGAATAAAATCTTAAATCAAAATAAATAATTTGTTTCTTTAGGTCCGATAGACCAATGTTTGGTCTCAGCGGACGTTAACCACCACCACCACCATCATCATCAATAAAATGATAAAATCAGATAATTTAAATTATATATATAAAAAATAATAAAATCAGATAATTTAAATTATATATATATATATATATATATATATATATATATATATATATATATATATTATATATATATATATATATATATATATATATATATATACTCCCAAAAAAAACACAAACATCATTGATACTAAATGATAATTTGAAAAATTAAATAAATAAACAATGAAGAGTCCGCAGAAATTAAATACTTAAAAAAAAACATCGAAAAGACAACAAAAATCGGATACTAAGTGAAAAATAGTCACTTTATTCCCAAAACAATTATTACTATTATCAATCCTCTAAAATATAAAAAGAAGAACCATGTAACTATGAAATTTAAAAGTATAATAACTATATTTAAATATAGTTTAAGAACTAAAGTAAATTATGAATTTCAGCAGAAATGAGCAAACATTGTAATTAAGAATCCAAACAAAAAATTAAAGGAATGTCACTATATAATTTGAGATTATGAATATCAAATTTTTTAAGGTCGTCAAAGGCGGGTAAAAAAGGTAAATGCGGAAGTGTTACGTCAAGGTCTTTCCCTCTCTATATAGAACTTTGTTTTTATGAGTGCTCATATATATAATCTCTTTTGTAATACAACAAAACATGTTCAGATCTCCAAAAATACAGAACATCACCTCTGCATAAATTCAATATAATCCTTCCTCTATGATTTTGTCATTTCCAACGAGATCCACCATCCCAACTCAAAAAATTGAAATAGAATTCCAAGAATATAAATCTCCCCATCCTATTCCTTCTGAAGCGTTTGTGTCACATCATCTATCCGCGTGTATAGACTGTTCCCACATTGAGTTATTTGAGCTTGCACAAAATTTAAATTTTTCATATTTAGTAATCAAGTGTCTTTCCTATCAGGCATTAGTAAATATAAAGTCTCTTGTACATATTACCTCCCATAGAAATCATAATCCCAGGACAGGAGAAGCTCCATCTGCTATGTTAAACAATTCTTGTCCAAATCCAAAATGTAGTGACATCTCATTTTCACATGATACTGTCATGATGATACATGAACTTCCATCCCTCAAAAATGAAGATCCAAGGCTAACAAAAATGTTTAGCAAAATGAGGCCGCTAGGTATCCCTAGATATGGATTAAGGTATTTGGAACAAATGGACCATCTCATCCCATCAAGTCGATTTCAGAACCCTGTCCCAAGTGACTGCAAAAGGCCATCTAAGTTGAGATGTTTAAGTTCTTCTCTATCATGGAAGGTTTTCCTAAGTATAAAGTAAATTCATACTGGATGAAAAGAATGATAAATTGGCATTTATTTACTCATCCAGATGCGAGGGAAGTCAATTTGACTACATCCCTAGCAGAAAAAAACAAATCTTTCATTAAGATAGAAGGAATATATGGATTATACATATTCATGGACTTCTTTTTTTGAATGGAAGAAGCAAGAATAAATATGGATTTATAGATGTTATCAGCAAAATCTTCTTCTAAACACCATTGTACAACTTGTGATGATAGTAAGATAGAATCCACCTCTACTTTTCCTCCATATAAAGGAATCGTCCTTGAATAAACATGGAAGGTGGTTAAAGCAGCACCCTTAGTCCTCAAAGATGACTCGACCATATGAATAGAGTCAAGAATACAAAGAGTCAGTGAACAAGTAAATTGGACAAATACTGCTTTGAAAGGTTTAGATATGCATGCATCAGCATCAAATGCACAAAAATAACAAGTAGAGTCTCTGCAAGTCTCTATAAACTGTATAGATAAAAGTCTGAAAGATCTCCAGTTTTTTGTTTCTACAATAGAAGGATTTGTACGAGAAGGTCATAGTGAAGCAAGAACATTGTCTGAAAAAATATATGGACAATTTGAGGAAATTGAAAATGAAATCCATAAAGATTTTGTGTTGACCTATACAAAGATTGAAGATCTTTCCTCACAATTGGGAAACTGTCTTCTACGTCCAAAGATAAAGAAATTCCTTCTTCACTATTGTTTAGCCATCTCGTCCCTGTACATTCTATCTAGAAATCGGTATATAAGTTTCTCAGTTTGTTTCCTAAAGAAAAATCAGAAAAATCATAAACCTCATTTGACTCTCATCTACTACCAGTGTATGATCCATTGGCCAACCAGTACTGAAGATATTCTGCTCCTGATTTGAGTGGTAAGGGTAAGCTGTCAGAATCTCAAACATTTTTCAGTGATGCAGATAAAGAATGGAACATCGAAAATCTAAGTTTCAGTCAGATAAGACAGATGATTGATCAAATTTTCACTGAATATAAGCTAATGTGTATGAGGGGTAAAAGTGAAGTAGAAGCCTGTAAGACACTAATTCAGTGTGTTGTAGCGGCTACAACCACCCTCCAAAATTTTGGCCTGCACCAATTTCAGAGCCTCCCTTGAAGAGTTTCGCTTGATGACTGCACATGCTTGGGTTCACTCCGTGAGCTCGTGTGGGTCTTTACATTCACCTTGCTTGTCTATTGCACTCAAGTCTCTACGTGTTGATGTCTAAGTCATGCTTGTGACCATGTTCTGGTTATGTTCAAAGTCTTCACTTTGTCTGTGTTTGTTGTGTTCGCCATGAAAGAATCTGTGGCACTCACACACGGAGTCACATTCATTGTCGCACAAGCATCGTCTCGATCATGAATGATCAATCACGAGTGTCATGTTTATCGCTCGCATCATCGGTCAGTCATGTTGAACATGTGTGTTTGGATGGTTTGGTCGTTTCATCATCAAGTCATACGAGTGTGTGTTGGTCTGATCACCTATGCATCTTTTGACTGTTCACACACTTAGTCATTTTTGTTGAAGTTCCGATGACCAGAGTCCTCACTGATAGCTAGACCATCACCCTGCTTTCGACTTGATTGACTGTCAACCATAACAACATAGAAACACCAAGCTAGTTCTTTCAAGTTGCACTTCCCACAAGAAACTCAAGTAACACTCATGTTGGCCACCCAAACAGTCGACTGGCTGTTCATCTAAGAAATTGCGTAGTGCTCATGAGTAGGTCTCCCGCTGCCCATCGATCAGCTCAGCTCAGAAATTGCGCAGAGATGATCAGTAGGCCAACCTCCCAGCCTTAGTGCATTTTTTTATCCAACATCTCCTAGCAGCAGAGTTCCCTCCAGGAATTGCGCAGTTTCTGCTGCCAGTGGCTGAGCAGCCAACTGGCAGTTCCCTCTAGGAATTATGCAGTTCTAGCTGCCAGTGACCCTAGCACCCAACTGGAAGTTCCCTCTGGGAATTGCGCAGATCTGGCTGCCAGTGATCCCAGCAACTAACTGGAATTCCCTCTAGGAATTGCGGAGATTTGGCTACCAGTGACCCCAGCAGCCAACTGGCAGTTCCCTCTAGGAATTGCACAGATCTGGCTACCAGTCTCCCAGGTAGTTCCCTAGAAAATTTGCGCAATCCCTTCCTGCTGACCCCTGATGTAGCTCGACTCGTTTCTCTGGAAATTTGTGCAAATTTGGTTGTCTAGCCCCTGTTAACTGTTCGTTCTGGAAAATGCACAGAGCATGCCTACCTTGCCTTCCAGCAACTCGGACTGTCTCTCTCGAAATTTGTGGAATGTTGCCTCCCAGCCGAGCTAGGCCTTGCAGTCAGTCGCTGTCAACTCAGATTGTCTGTCTCCATCCTTCAGTGAATCTTGCATAGTTTTCATTAGCAGTTGCTTGGAGCCATCATCTCGCATCACAGATCTGCTACCTCTACTGGTCACCCACATCCGAATGATCATGTGTCGTGGTAGACTAGGAGGTTTTGGATTTGATGTCGTCTCGTCATGAGTGACTGAAGGGACAGGTAAACCAACAAACATGTCAAGACGACGAACGAGATGAATGAAGGGAGCACATGCAGATGGATAGGTTCACCAATGGATGAATGAATGAAGCATGTGAAGCGGACGAACATGACGAACATGCACCTTTGCGAACAAGTGAACCTGTCAAGCCTTCCAACATGAAAGCAAGGAACAACATGCTAGAGATTCATCAAGCAAAACAAGGACCATCAAAGACTCCACTCACTTCGCCAAGCGGAGGTGAAGCTATGATACACCATGAAGACATCCATCACTTAGCAGCACTATAGCTCGACATGCACTCATGCAGCAACATGAATGTACCAAAATTGTCTTGTCAAGTCATGTCGAGTCAAGTCATGAGTCATGTTGCCCACATCTCCACTATGGGATTGTTTTCAATCAATGTGATGTAACATGGAAGTCCAAGAGATCCACTTGTTGAACACAGAGTTATGTAAGTTGGAAAGTCATGGAAGTCGAACGGTCATGAGGGTAGTCGAACAACCACAAGGGTCAATTTCACCCCTGGCTATAAATACCCCTCTCATTTGTACATGAAAGGACTTTTCACCTCAGCTCCTCCCACATAGCCAAGAGAGTCTGTAATATTTTCTTTGAGGAGTAAGTAGCGGCTCCATTGCCGCGCTGACGGGGTTAGTGATGTATGGTGTAACGATGTGTCTTGGAACTTTTGCTTAATTCCGAAGCCTGTTAACAAGCTAGCACGTTTTCACACATGTATTGTATTTGTTGTAAGACTAATCTTTAACACTTGTAAAGCATGTTGCTATAACCATGTGTTCTACATATGAACTGATTCATTTGTTGTAGTGCATCATCTATTAATGGAAATGTATTATACATGTTGTTAATGTTGTCTTGTCCGTGTCGACTGCTCTGCCAGACACTAGACAAACCTTTCACATGAACCTTGCTGTAACAACTGTCGTACTCATCTCGGATTGATCCATGAGTGTTGTACGTGTTATCTTACCTTGTATGTTGTGATAGCCGCATCCGAGTGGATTGCTTCACTGGAAGCTATGCATGTCCTTTTGTGTTGTGTGTTCCTAGCCAAATTGAGACTGTTCCCTTTCAACCTGGAGCTCACCTTCACTCTCTTCCCCTCACAGTGAAAGAACCATTGACACAAGTACACTTACACTCACCAGGCACGTGAACCTCACTTCCCAAAGACAAAGAAGACCACTCTCTTGTGCTAACAAGCAAGAGTTGAGGCAAAGCTTTAAGACAATGGAAACTAGGCCATCATACCGGATGGGATTCCCACACCAAACAGTGTGAGGTCTAGTTGGGACTTCGTACCTGGGTGATCCCCTGAATGTTGGTGCGTCAAGCACCATCAACATTTCTGGCACTAGAAGGAGGGTAGCCAGTTGTACATGGCTGAAATTCCCCTCACACTCACTCATCAACCATCTGGTCAAGGAAGTAAATCACAACGCCTCTCTCACAACTTTGCGGTTGGTTACTCCTCACCTCCCAGAATTGAACACGAAATTTCATATCAACACCTTCACTTTGTCCATCCCATCACTCACTAGTTCATGAAAGCAGTTGGACTGATCCCAGGCATACAGTACCTTCCACACGCATCTAAGAAGCCGAAGGCCACTCCCACAGGAGTGGTTGTATCATCGGTGGAAGAAGCAATCCTTACTACTCTTAAAGGGTTGGAAGAAGCTATTAAAGATGGAGAGGAACCTCCAATCTTATTTGAAGACGAACAAGGCACTCTTGTGGTCTTGGGATCAAACTCCTGTGTAGGAGGCAGAGAGGAAGGAAGCGGAGGAGGTGGAGGTGGAAATGAATTGACAGTCTCAGATTCATAGATTCAGACATAGAGGAAGAAGAAGAAGAAGAGGATGAAGAAGACGAAGAGATGGATGACCCAAATCTTCAATGGATGACTCAGGGACCATTGGCTCTCCCAGATGTTCTACACAAGATGCCAAAGGGAGCGGAGAGAATGAACATCAAGTTTAACCCTGACAGTGCGGTGAAAGCTGAATACCACTTAGACAACTTCTACCTACAACTGCAGACCCTTGAGGTACGTTATGACGATGTAGCATGTAGACTATTTCCATGTACCTTGGACGACCGGGAAACTTCTTGGTATCACAGCCTTCCACCCAACTCCATAGGGAATTGGGGTTCTTTTGAACGTATGTTCCTTGAAAAGTTTGCTGATGACAAGACTCTAGCCATGCTACTTAAAGAATTGGGAAGCCTCAAGATGGACGGAAAAGAGAAGGTAAAATATTTCAATAAGAGGTTTATGTGCATCTTGAACAAGTTTGCAGCAGACACCAAACCTCATGACTCCATCATTGTCGACTATTACACATCTACACTGCCAACCACCATTGCGTAGTTCGTCAAGTGAGCTGCGAAGCCAACACTATTAGAAAGCTGCGAAGAGGCTATTGCTGTTGAGAAATACTTGTGCACCATTGGAGTCATCAAGGATGATGAATCAATGAAAGACTCCAAGGATGCGAGCAGAAAGCCCCAAGCAACAGCGAGCAAAGGCAGAGACAAGGAAGCAACTGACATTGAGACCCTCACTCGCCTTGTCAAGAACTTGACCACCAAAATATCCGAACTCAAGCAACGAAAGACAAACACATTTGCGAATAGTCACCCGCCCAGATAGAGACAGGCAAGCAATTCATCAACTGGCTCATCAAGCAATAGCCGGTTCGGCTCCAGATCTAAGCAGAAGCCTATGTTCCAACTCAATCAATGCATTGATCCTAAGTAATGTTGCTCCCATGAAGAATTTCATCCCGAGAATTCTTGTTCAGATTGGAAGCGATTTGTTACCTATGTCTATACTCATACACTTGATGTGAATGGCAACATATAGGAGCAACTGGAAGACACCGATGATAATGAAGATGTTGCACCTGATGAAGCACCAAGTTCTGGGCATGTGGTGAACGCATATCAGTGCTCGAAAATAGTCTCGAAGACAAACACTGAGAAGCAGCCCCAAAAGCAAAATGATCGATACAATATTAGGAGTAAAGGGGCTCCCCTGACACTTGAGGAGATGCAAGAGAAAGTGAGACGATTGATAAAGAAGGCCGATCCACCAGCTGCCTCAAAGAAACAAACACAAAGCAAGTCCGGAAAGACAACGATGAATAAAAACACATCCGTGAGTAGCAAGTTGTAGAACAGTCCGCTAGACAGCACGAGAATTTGTTCCACCCCGACCATCTCAGTGAGTCTACCACCTCTGGATTACAACATAGTCAATGACATGAAGAAAACTCGAGCGAACATCAGTTTGTTCGAGTTAGCCAAAGTCCAGAGCCAGTGAGATATCCTGCTGTGTGCATTGGGACAAATGGAAACAGACAGCGTGACCTCTACCAGCAAGGGAGCATGCACACCTCCCGGATCACTATCCACTGTGCTCAATACACTCTGGATGGAAGAAGAAAACTCAGGTTGCCCCCCATTCCTACTTTCATTCAAAGTTTTCAACTACAATGTCCACAACTATTTGGTTGATTCTGGCGTGGCAGCCAATGTCATGCCACTCTCCATTGCTAATAAGATCAATGCACAATGGAGCGAAACATCTGCGAGAATCATCCAACTTGATAGAACATCGGTACCAGCCATTGGTGAACTACGAGACGTGATCATCTGACTATCCCATGACAATCGAGTCCACCAGTGCATCAACATAATTGTTGTGGACATACCGAAAGCATATGGTCTGCTGCTTAGTAGAGACTGGTCCAACAAGCTAGATGGGTACTTTGCTATAGATTGGTCTCACCTGTGGCTTCCATACAAGGGAAAATGCAACCAAATTTAGGTGTTATCTGAGAGGTATATGAAACACAATGTCACTCCTCTTGATGGTGAGAACAAACCATTGGCCTTCGCAGAACTCATGTTTGGCAACTGCTTCCTGGAAAAGACATTGGAGTGTTATCTTACCCAGCCAACCCCAACCCCATCAGACAAGCAGTTGGGACTCCTTCCTCGCCCAACTGATGATAATGAAACTTGTACAGTTTCTTTTTTTGTTAGTAGCAGTAGTAGCAACAACGGTAGTAGTAGCAGTACCAGCACACCAAACGGTCCATGTATAGACAAGTTGCGGACCATGAGTCTTGATAAATCAGGAACGCATGATGACTCAAGGACCGAGTGCATCTCAGTCATCCAAAACAATGAACAATGCATGATTTCAAGCTATTTGAAGTTTGGAGTCACAAACAAGGATGCTGAAGCACTCATGCTAAACATAAGGAGGGCCAACACTATGAACGAACATAGCAACTTGGGAATCCAAATTCAAAGATGGCTAATCTCGGTACAAGTCTCACACTACAGCAGCGACCAATCATTGACCACTTGATCGATCAATACCAAGATGGGCTTACACAAGTAGATGATGACCTGAGTACCCACTACATGCGAACAATCCAACATGAGATTCTAGGTAAAGGAGAAGACAAGCCATTACAACAAAGAACAGGTAACACATATATGTTGTTTGTACTCCTTTCACCAAATAGATTGACTAATATTTTAAGTGGTTAGATTACTTGCAAAGTTCATCATCACACTTGGTGTTCTGATTTTAATCCTGCACATAAGAAATCTGGGAAGATCCGCTTACGCATTGATTTTAGAAACTTGAACCCTTCTCGGAGTAAAAAAAACTACCATGTTCCATCATCCAAGCCCATGTTGTATGCAGTACCTAAAATAGTGCTGTTGTCTTCACTTGAAGGTCTTATGGAATGCCACCATGTTCCGGTAGCAGAGCCCGGTGGACCGGCACTGGTCCACGAGAAACTTGGCTCACACACCTATCATTTGCAATCACTTGATGGGAGGATTGATAATCTTCCTATCAAAGGCCAAGTCCTCAAACATTAGTTCAGTAGGTCGGGCCATGCCCGTGCCTTGTACATAGTCTTCTTGCTACTTTTTGTTTCATTTGTTTTGTTTTTCTTATTATCTTTGATTTTTCTTTGTTTGATTCTGCTTACTATTTTTGTTCATGTGCATTTTTGTTTGTTTGATATATTACTATTTTTGTTTCGAGAAATAAGTGTTGCCGACAACCACGTTCTGGCTTTTGAATAGAGTATGTGGCTGAAATTTGAAGAGACTTGTGACACTACAGGACTTGGCTAGTTTTGTGTCCATTTTCTCTGTGCTTGGTTATAACCTTCGGCCTATGAAGTCATGACGGAAAATATGGACCATCTGTAAGGGAAGCTTTGGTCAAACTGTGAACCTGTGTCCACACTGGGAAGCCCCATGCCTATACTCAACTTTTTGCTCTATGTTGAAGCTAATCCAATTAATAGAAATGGAGAAGGGGAAAAATCTAAATGAGAAAACCTATGTCAGAGGTATTACATGCTTCTTTGAAGGAACAACCTCTTCTATTCTCAATAAGTCGGGATCCATCTTCCGCCCTAAAAATAAATAAGTGCCTATGCACAGTTCTCTTAAAAAAATACAAAGGAGAAAGAAGAGAAAGGCTTCCTGCACAGAGAGGTGAAGCATGCAACTCCACCGGGGTACTGAAAAGGCTCACTGGCAATGGAGCAATGTGTGTGTTCCTATGTGACTCTACCGGGGTACTGTGCAAGCCTGATGGTAGCGGAGCAACACTAGAGATGAAAACTTATACTCTAAAAATGTTCAACTCGCGAGCTAAACTACCCTTCCTAGATTTGAAACACTGAGATCTAAGTTGAACTTTTAATTTTGTTTGACTGAGTTGGCAAAGGGTGAACCATGTATGTCCATGGGGTAAGTGGGGAAACTAAAGTGACATGCACAATGATTCAATACTCCCCGAAGGACCAAGGCCCTATGCTAGCAATGAACTGAAACAAAAAAGATGGAGTTCTACCAGCGTGTCACCAAGTGTTGTAGCGGTTACAACCACCCTCCAAAATTTTGGCTTGCACCAATTTCGGAGCCTCCCTTGAAGAGTTTCTCTTGATTATTGCACACGCTCGGGTTCACTCTGTGAGCTCGTGTGGGTCTTTACATTCACCTTGCTTGTCTATTGCACTCAAGTCTCTGCATGTTGATGTCTAAGTCATGCTTGCGACCATGTTCTGGTTATGCTAAAAGTCTTTTCTTCGTATGTGTTTGCCATGAAATAATTTGTCGCACTCACACACGGAGTCACATTCACTGTCACACAAGCATTGTCTCAATCATGAATGTCGCGTTTGTCGCTCGCACCATCGGTCAGTCATGTTGAACATGTGTGTCTGGATGGTTTGGTCGTTTCATTGTCAAGTCATGTGAGTGTGTGTTCGTATGATCACCTATGCATCTTTTGACTATTCACACACTTAGTCATTTTTTCTGAAGTTCTAATGACTAGACTCCTCACTGACAGCCAGACCATCACCCTGCTTTCGACTTGATCGACTGTCAACCAGAACAATGCAGAAACACCAAGCTAGTTCTTTTAAGCTACGCTGCCCACAAGAAGCTCAAGTAACGCTCATGCTGGCCACTTGGACAGTCAACCAACTGTTCATCTTAGAAATTACACAGTGCTCATGAGCAAGTCTCCCCCTCCCCATCAGTCATATCAGCTCAGAAATTACATAGAGGTGATCAGTAGGTCGACCTCCCAGCCTTAGTGCATTTTTTTAGCCAGCAACTCCCAACAGTAGACTACATGTTCCCTCTAGGAATTGCGCAGTTTCTGCTGCCAGTGACTAAGCAACCAACTCGCAATTCCCTCTAGGAATTACATAGTTATGGCTGCCAGTGACCCCAGTAGCCAACTGGTAGTTCCCTCTAGGAATTGTGTAGATCTGGCTGCCAGTGACCCCTACAGCCAACTGGAAGTTCCCTCTGGGAATTGCGTAGATCTGGCTGCTAGTGACCCCAGAAGCCAACTGGCAGTTCCCTCTGGAAATCGCGTAGATCTAGCTACCAATCTCCCAAGTAGTTCCCCAGAAAAATTGTGCAATCCTTGCCTACTGACCCCTCATGCAGCATGACCCGTTCCTCTAGAAATTTGCACAAATTTGGTTGTCTAGCCCCTGCTGACCATTCATTCCAGAAAATGTGCAGAGCATTCCTGCCTTGCCTTCCAGCAGCCCGAACTATCACTGTCGACTCAGATTGTCTGTCTCCATCCTTTAGTGACTCTTGCATAGTTTTCATCAGGAGTTGCCCAGAGCCATCATCCCGCATCACAACCCTGTTTCCTCTCACAATCACCCGCATCCGAATGATCATGTGTCATGGTAGACTAAGAGGTTTTGGATTTGATGTCGTCTCTTCATGAGTGACTGCAGGTACATGTACACCAAAAAACATGTCAAGATGACGAACGGGATGAATGGAGGGAGCACATGTAGATGGATAGGTTCACCAATAGATGAATGAAAGAATCATGCAAAGCGGACAAACATGACGAACATGCACCTTCGCGAACAAGTGAATCTGTCAAGCCTTCCAACATGAAAGCAAGGAACAACATGTTAGAGCTTCATCAAGCGAACCAAGGACCATCGAAGACTCTGCGCCCTTTGCCAAGTGGAGGTGAAGCTATGATACACCATGAAGACATCCATCACTTAGAAGCACTGTAGCTTGACATGCACTCCAGCAGTAGCACGAAGGTACCAACATTGTCTTGTCAAGTCATGTCGAGTCAAGTCATGAGTCATGTTGCCCACATCTCCACAATGGGCTTGCTGTCAATCAATGTGATGTAACATGGAAGTCCAAGAGACCCACTTGTTGAACACAGAGTCATGTAAGTCGGAAAGTCATGGAAGTCGAACGGTCATGAGGGTAGTCGAACAACCACAAGGGTCAATTTCAACCTTGTCTATAAATACCCCCCTCATTTGTACATGAAATGAATTTTCACCTCAGCTCCTCCCACATAGCCAATAGAGTCTGTAATATTTTCTTTGAGGAGTAAGTAGTGGCTTCAATGCCCTACTGACGGGGTTAGTGATGTATGGTGGAATGATGTGTCTTGGAACTTTCACTTAATTCAGAACCCTGTTAGCAGGCCAACACATTTTCACACATGTATTGTATTTGTTGTAAGACTAATCTTTAACACTTGTAATGCATGTTTCTTTAACCATGTGTTTTACATCTGAACTGATTCATTTGTTGTAATGCATCATCTATTAATGGAAATTTGTTGTATATGATGTTAATATCATCTCGTCCATGTCGACTGCTCTGCCGGACACCAGACAGACCTTTCACATGAACCTTGTTATAACAACCATCGCACTCGTCTCGGATTGATCTGTGAGTGTTGTACGTGTTATCTTACCTTGTATGTTGTGATAGCCGCATCCAAGTGGACTGCTCCGCTGGAAGCTATGCATCTCCTTTTGTGTTGTGTGTTCCTAGCCGAGTTGGGATTGATCCCTTTCAACCTGGAACTCACCTTCCCTCTCTTCCCCTCACACTGAAAGAACCATTGACACAAGTACACTTACACTCACCAGGCACGCAAACCTCACTTCCCAAAGACAAAGCGGACCACTCTCCTATGTTGATAAGCAAGAGTTGAGGCAAATCCTTAAGTCAATGGCAACCAGGCCATCATACCGGATGGGACTCCCACACCAAACGGTGTGAGGTCTAGTTGGGACTTCATACCAAGGTGATCCCCTGAATGTTGGAGGGTCCAACACTGTCAAAACAATGTTTTGCTGGTACACTCAGAAGATGGTGGGAAAACAAATCCTCTCCAACATTGGTAGATAAAATGGTAGAAGAAATAGTTAAAGATGAAGCAGGGGATGATGTACATAATGAAGATGGGAATCCCCAAAATAACATGATTGGAGCTCTGACATCATTCATCCTTGAGCATTGGTGTGGTGAAAAATCGGAAATATCAGATAAACACTCTCTGATATCAATGAATCTCAAATGTAAAAAAATGTCCCAGTATGAAGACTTCCACAGGGATTGGATTCAAAGAATCTATGAAGTAAAAGATAGAAATAATCTCTTATGGAAACATGTGTATCTTACAACTCTTCCTTCTAAATTTGTAGATTACTTGAAAATTCAAGAAGTATTCCAAAACCCTTATGAATCTTATACTTGGGGGGGAATATATAATATCATAACAAAATCCTTGGTTGGACTATGCACAAATATGAAGGTGAATAAATCTATACATAAATTGTCTAGACTACCTGACAGTGGATCTATCTGCAACAAATATGGTCTATCTATAGATGATCATGTTGTACAAAATAAAAGGGTGGATAATCCCTCAAGAAAATATCAAAAAGAAAAATGAACCATCCTGCAAAACCCAAAAGAATAAGAAAAGCAAAAGGCTACTACAAAAGAATTCCAAATTCCCACTATTATGGTCCTCAATATATTCATCTTAGGACTCACAAACAAGAAGCCTAGAACATGCTCACCTGTTGGTTATGTGGAAAAAAAGGCATACTTCAAATAATTGTCCACATGGGGGAGAATCAAAAGTACACTGAGGGAAAAGGCCCCAAGAACATGTTAGAAAATACCAACAGGATAGGCAAAAAAGAGAAGAAAAGAAACCCTTAGTCCACATCCAATGATATAAATGTGGTTCCAAACTACATGAAACTAAAAATTGTCCCAATATTCATATCAAAGAAGAAATACATATTATGGGATAAAATTATTGTGATTTTACAGAAACTCCCAATTTCAGTAATTTTGACACAGAATTTGAAGATGATCATGAAGCATTTTTTCTTGCTGACTGTTATGACTATATAGATTCAGAAGAATGTCATTGCAAAGGCTCAGAGTCATGATCAGAATATAGCACTGAAGAAGAATTTTCCTTATAGCAAAAATTAAAATATGCATGGCACATAGTTTAGATGATGAAGAAGTTGAAGTCTTGGCAAGCATTAATATGTTCCCTGAAGGAGAAATGAAATAAAAGTTGATGGATATGTTTCTGCAGACTATGATGAAAAATCAAGGGTCTACTTCAACTCCTTCAAGCAAAGGTACTATCCCAAAGACCCTATTTGTTGATGCTTCATATGAGAAAAACATTAAATCATTCCAAAGAAACCATCAACAAGATAAGCAGAGAATACTCACATTAAATGAAGTCAGCCATGAAATAAATTTTTTGAAGAAAGATATTAGTGAACTTAGAACTCAGGTTTCCAGAATAGAAAAGGGGAAAGAAAAGTAGGAAGATTATATTTCAGAACAACAACCTCTTTTCAAAAAGAATACCAATGTGGAAATTTATGAGGTCAAGACAAATGATTTCTTAGGATTAAGCAACGTGAAAATAATGGTGGTCCAGCACCAACCGTACCATGTCATGCTCAAATTCAAAATACAAGGGGAATTCTTTGCTCTAAAGACTTTGTTAGGCATAGGATCTGACCTAAATGTGTTAAATAAAAACTCAATTCCTACAAAATACTGGGTTAAGGAAAAAAGAGAAGTTATAGGATTGGGAAAACAAGAACACAACTTCCAATATGAAGTCCCTAAAGCCACCCTCTACCTAGAAAATTACTGCATAAACATCAAATTTGCAGTAGGGGGTATTCTAATAGACTACATCCTAGGAAACCTATTCCTTGTAGTTGTAGAACCCCATGGATCAACAAGACTAGATGATGGCAGATCTGAATATTTTATTTTTGTTCCAGATCAACAAGGATATTTGCAAGCTATCACACTACCTTTTGTATCAACACCAAGAATCTCAACCATGGTCCAAGCTATGCAGGAATTAGGAAAAATAGAAAAATGTCTAGAAGAGCTCAAGGATCTAAAGTCCTATCTGAAGATTGAAGAAGGATTGAAGAAAGATGTAGTCATCAAAAAAATAGAAGGATTAAAGGGATAGTTAGAGAAAGAATGTTGTGCAGAAGGACCAAATGCTTTCTGGAACAAGAAACAATACTTTATAGAACTACCCTACAAGGCAGATTATAAAGGAAAACCCTATAAAAGTAGAGCCATCCCCATGAATTAAGAATATAGAAAGCTCTGCCAGAAATAGATACATGATCTTTTGAAGATAAAATTGATTAGAGAATCAAGCAGTCCCTAGAATTGTTATGGCTTCTATGTAAATATTTTTTTTTAACGGATTAGAGGAGTATCTAGAATGGTGATAAATTATAGGCCGTTAAATAATGTTTTGGCCGTTGATAATTATCCAGTACCCCATAAGGGAAATCTTATATCAAAAATTGAAAGGGAAAAAATATTTCAAAATTTGATATGAAATCGGGTTTTTGGCAAGTATCAATCAAAGAAGAAGATCGGTTCAAGACAACATTCAATGTCCCCTCTCGACATTATGAATGGAATTTTATGCCATTCGACCTTAATCATGCTCCTTCCAAATTCCAAAAAATTATGGATTTGAAATTCAAGCCATATTTTGATTGTCTATTTGTATATATTGATGATGTTTTAGTATTTTCCAAATCATTAGATGAACACTTCAAGCATGTAAATAAATTCAAACAGATATTCAAAAGTAGTGGGTTAGTTTTGAGCAAGAAAAAGATGGAATTTTTTGAGACCAAGGTCAAATTCCTTGGACATACCATAGAAAATGGCCAAATTTCTCTTCAGTAACATGCAGTAGCATTTGCAGACAAATTCTTGGACGAGATTAAAGATAGATCCCAACTTCAACGATTCTTGGGTTGTCTCAACTATGTCTAAAATTTCTACAAATATTGGGCACAAGATAGAAATATGCTAAATCAGAGACTTCAAAAGAATCCATAACCATGGACTGTAACACATACAATTGTTGTTAAAAATATTAAAGAAAAGGTAAAAATGCTTTCCATTTTGTAGATATATGATGAAAGTCTCTATAAAATTGTTGAAACTGATGCCAATGACATAGGATGGGGAGGAGTCCTCAAGAAAATCAAGGAAGATCAAGAAACAATTATCCAATTTGCCTCATGTGTGTGGAATCCTGCAGAGAAAAACTATTCAACTATTGAGAAAGAAGTAAAAACTACCTGGAATTGCATTCATAAATTTGATATACACCTAATAAACAAAATATTTCTTCTCAGAATTGATGCTTCAGCCATGAAGAAGGACCAAGGTGTTAACTAAAGACATCATGAAACTAGGAGATTCAAAGTTTGAGCTATGGAAAGGTCTCTTCACAAACTTTGATTTTTGAAATTGAACACATTAAGGGTAGTAAAAATTGTATTCCTAATTTTCTTAGCAGAGAAAATATTCAAGAAAAATCCAATCTAATGGTTATGGTAACTGAATGGGATCCTGTTCTTAGTCCTGAAACTCTCAGAGAAATTCTAGACTCCATGAAGTGGGAAGAGTATATAAATTCTTGGAAACCAACTTGGAAGCTTCGAAACACCTAGGTCTTAGACGCAAATCTCCAACCTCATGGAAATCTAGAACATTTGGTTCCATAACGAAAGGTTCACTACAAGAAAAAAGGTCATTGGTGAGGGTCATGCTTGTGATGAAACTTTAAGGTGTGTCACCAATGTCACATATGGTGACGGTCTTTAAAAAAGCGTTGGTATATGTGTATATAGTGATGGTACTTTAAGGTTTGTCACCAAAACCATTTTCAATGACACTTTTGGTGAGGGTCGTTAAAGGCCCGTCACTAATTCTATCTTTGGTGAGACTTTTGGTGAGGGTCGTTAAAGGACTATCACTAATTCTCTCTTTGGTGACACTTCTAGTGACAACATTTTATTGACCCTCACTAATGCTCTTTTTGTTTACTTTTGGTGACGGTTAAAAAATGTTCGTCATCATTGATCATTCCAATGAGTTTTTGATGATGTTATGTATCTGTTACTATATTTTTTGTCAAAAGATAATGATTTAAGACCATTGTTGTGGAGTCTTTTTCATTATGTGTCGAAGGTCATAGTGGTTATAGTAAGTCAATTTTTTAAGAAGTAATTAGCATGTATCATTTCCCTCAAGTCATAAGAATACAATTTTCCTATGAGTCAACACATGATTCATATTTATTAGGATTATTATCTAGCAAATTTCCTTTAAATAAAGTTCCACTAGTGTGTGTAGGAACTATATTATTTAATACATAATCAAGCTCATCAATTGTATTAATGAGAGAGACCTAGCACTCCTCAGCACTCATGGCACACCTTAACATGCTTTGGAATAGTACACTAACATTCCTTGGCACCTCACATATCTTGGATCATCTTTGTACCTGGAACATCTTTGTACCTAGAACATCATTCCATGAGTAGGAAGCTCAAGCACATGTTGGCATGCCCTAGCATAGAATAACACTCCCCTAGCATGTGTTGGCATGCCATATAGTCCCTAGCATGCCCTGAAACACCTTGGCATAATATTGCATTGACAAACATTAGCACTTGGAACACATTGGCAGTTGGCATGTATTGGAACATATTATTAGTGTGCCTAGGATGCCCCTTTTGAAAAAGATAAAGTCCCGACTTATTAACCCTCTTATGTGTTCATTTTCTTGCATTTTAGCTTGGTTATTCCTTTTGTTTCCTTGAAACTCCTTGATGCATATTGGAAATATACTTTGGCACCCTACACATCCTTGCATGTCTTAGCACCTGGCATGCCTTGGCACTATTTGCCACATGTTAGCACACCCAAAAATTACTTAGCACACTCTAGCACTTCTTAACATGCCCTGATATTCCTTGGCATGCCATACCCTTGCTTAGCATACCTTGTCACTCCCTCCTTGGCATGACAACTAGCACTCATTGACACTCCCTGACACAGCCTCATATTCATTCACTTCCATGCATTTTGACCTAGTGCTCCCTTGTGTTGTCATAGTACTCCCTAACATTCCTCGACATGCATTGGCAGTCTCTAGCACACCTTAGCACTCTTCGACATGCTCTTCCACTTCATAGCATGCATCAAACTCCTTGACACACATTGGTACTTGGCAAGTATTAGCATGTTTAGCATGCATTGAGATGACTTGGTATGCTTTGGCATGGTTTAATATTAAATTTATTTGAGATCAATTATTGAAAAGTAGATGAGAAGAAACAAAGGAAGATTTGGCACTTAGAATGCATTGACACTTGGCACTTGGCACCTATTGGCACATAGTGTTGGTGTGCTTAGCATGCCCTTCATGGAAAAGGTAAATTGATGACTTATTAACCCTATTATGTGTTCATTTCCTTGTAGTTTAACTTGTTCCCCCCTTTTGTTGCCTTGACAGTCCTGGCATGCATTGTCACGCCCTTGCACATCTTGGCATGCCTTAGCACTTGGCACATCTTAGCTTGTTTGACATGTCTTCGTACTATCCGGCGCATGTTAGCATGCCCTAGCATTCCCCAACACACCTTGGTAGTCATGACCTCACAGCTAGCATTACATTTTTCCATGAATTGGGAACCTTACATTCACTAGAACACCTTGGAACTCCCTAGTTGTCATGCCCTCATAGATAAACTTACTTTTTTTGCAACTTGGGAACCCAACCAATTCATTAGCAAAAAAATATTGTTCCCAACCCAAAGTCTCCCTTTCTCTTAAATTTCTTTGTCCACACCTTATCACAACCATAGGCTTGACTCTTGCAAGTCCTATTTTGAACTTCTCCTAAAACACTTCATCCTCGGGACACCTGGAATTCACTGACACTCCTTGGCACACACTCTTATTTGTTCATTTCCAAGCATTTTGACCCAGTTCTCCCTTTTGTTCCCCTGACACTCCCTAACACTCCTTAGCTTCCATAACAATATCTGCCATGTGTTAGCACACCTTTCCATTCCTTGGCATGCCCTGGCACTAAGCTATCATGCCCTCACAAATACCCTTACTTTTTTTTAGACTTGGCTAGAGCCCAACCAACTCCTGCCCTGACTACAAAAACTTAGCCAAATTATAGTTACTACAAGTAGACTATGCCTTGTTCACCTAAGAACTGCCTATAACACATCTTATGCTAATCATGTCCAATTTCAACTCATCCCACTTAACAAGTTACCAAGTGAAGGCTCACATCCAACCATGGCCATAAAACAACTAAGAAACACAGTTTACATCTTGAAATGCCATAGCACCTTGCACGCCTAACAATCCCTTAGCCCTATGTGGTGTGTGTTAGCATCCCCTACATTTCGTGCAGGCATGCTTTGCACTCCCTAGCACACCCTAGCACTCCCTGACATGCCCTAGCACTCTAGCATGCCTTGGCACTTCCTAGCATACAACCTTGTCACTCCCTCCTTAGAACACTTGGAACTCATTGACACTCCCTATCACACACTCTTATCTCTTCATTTCCATGCATTTTGAACTAGTTCTCCCTTGTGTTTCTGTGGCACTCCCTAACATTCGCTAACACACATTGACACACCCTAGCACATGGCAAATCTTGGTATGTTTCCCTGGCACTACCTAACATATCTTGTCTCTCCCTCTTTAACACACCAAGAACTCACTAACACTCCCTGTCACACACTCTTATTCATTCATTTCCATGTATTTGAACTAGTGATCCCTTTTGTTTCCTTGGCACTCCATAACACTCCCTGGAATGCATTGGCACACCTTAGCACTTGGCACATCTTGGCATGTTTCCCTAGCCTCTAGCATGCCTTAGCACTGCCTACCATACCTTGTTACTCCCTTAGCACACATGTATCTCACTGACACTTCCTGTCACAAACTCTTATTTTTTCATTTGCATGCATTAATTTGACCTAGTTCTCCCTTGTGTTTCCGTGGCACTCCCTAACACTTCCTAGCACATGTTGACACACCCTGGCACCTGGCACATCTTGGTTGCATGTCACACTAGAAATCTAGCATGACTTAGTGCAACCTAGCATACCGTGTCACTCTCCCCTTAGCACACTTGGAACTCGCTGACACTCCCTGTCACATACTCTTATTCATTAATTTCCATGCATTTTGACCTAGTTCTCCCTTATGTTTCTCTGACACTCCCTAACACTTGTTAGCATGCATTGGCACACCTTGGCACTTGGCACATCTTGGTATGCTTCCCTAGCACTCTAGCATGCCTTGGTAGTATTGCATAGCATACCTTGTCACTCCCTCCTTAGCACACCTGAAACTCGCTGACTGTAATGTTCCAAACTAGAAAAAATAGTTGTATGCAAAGCGAACAATAAAAATAACACCATAAAATTAAATGAAACCATCAGACCACAAAAATGGCAGCCAAACTGTGTTGTCTACTCATTTTATTAAATGGGAAGAGGTGTACAAAAAGGTGCTGGAATGTGTGCACCCAGGCTTGTTCTAGGCAAGCTAGAAAAATCCCAAAATGAACAATGAAACACCCTCCTCAAATCTATTGGTAATCCGACCCAAGAGTTGCATTGTTACTGCCCAAAAAGGTGTTTCTACTTGAAATGATCTGTCGTTAGAGCCTTTCCTGTTTCTTAGAAAATTCTGGGAAATTAATCCCTACCTCTATGCAAGAAACCCATAATAATCCAAGAAGGAATTGGCCAAATGTTGACCTCAGATTTTTGGCCCAAATTCCCCTCGGCTCCTCTAGCTGCTAGTTGAGTTGGGACCCCTATTTGACCCCTCAGATCTGCCCAAAAAATTATATAAACTTAGGAGAGTGATGCTTGCCCAAAACCCAAAAAAACCCAGAAAGGGTTTCCCTTTTTTCCAACCTTCAAAAGATGACCCTTGACAGCTTGGCCCTCCTCCAATTTCGAATTATGTTGTTGTGACTGATCCTGCCAATCTTTGTTCTCCCAACTCCAGCAATCCTCTTCAAATGGCACTCCAAATGATATCCTACTTTTCTCGTCCAGTTCCAGCTCTACAATTCCTTCCTCCAACTCCCACGTGAGCCTAGTGATGGCTCTCTGTGCAGGCCTAGGTGACTGTAAATCAAATTGTTCCAATGCCACAACCTCCTGATCCAAAACTCTCTCGAAAGGTTGATCCTCCACTGTAGCTCCAATGCCCAAACTCCCCCAGCAGTTGCTACCCGGATGAACTTTCAAGCAACACCTGCATGTTCCCCTTCTGCATCTTCCAGAAACACGCACTGGCTGAGACAAATGTTGAATGATGTGACTGTGAAACTCCACTGGCTCTCCTCCAAGGTAGTACGAATTTCCTTCCTAGGGTGGCACTCGAAGTCCACCGAAGCTAAGGTTGAGATCTCCGCTCGGAGACACTCGTGTGAAAAACAACACAGTAACCTGGCTAAGTAGCTTGAACAAGTAAGGTTGAGTTCAATATGTCAAAAAGATACCAAATGAGGCTGAGCCCCCTCTATTTATAATTTATGGGCCTCTTTTCCCATGTGTCCCCCCTCCAACTAGAAATTTGACTTTCCCTCCTTAGTCATTCGAACTTCCCTCTAAGCTGGTGCGTATTTCCTCATGTGGGTGGCCCCCACACTATGCCAACAAAACATTTCGCCCCTTTTTCCTTCCTAAATCTTTTCCAAAAATCACATGGGTCCCATGGCCTCCAAAATTGTCAAAATTGTAAAAATAAATAAACCTGTAAAAATTTAATTTCGGAAGGGACATTACACTGACACTTCATTTCCATGCATTTGAAATTAGTGTTCCCTTGTGTTTCATTGGCACTTGGCCCTAACACTCCCTAGCATGCATTCACACCACACCCTGGCACCTGGCACATCTTGGCATGCCTTAGTAGTTGGCTTGTCTTAGCATGCTTAATGTTGTAGCATCCATTGTCATTTAAATTTTGTTTTCAATTTTATCACAAAAAAATAAAAATAAAAAATCAAATATTATGTTCTAATGGAATTAAAAGAGAATGTGGAAGTCCGAAAGAAGTGATTTGTTTTATATTATTGATGGCTTTCGAACGTGAGAAACCCAGGAGAAGTTTTGAGCCATCCGATCAACAAGCAATAGATCTAATGGTAATCGCGTGCTAACAAGCGTGGAGGATAACTCCAAAATCGGACGTGAGAAATTATAAAACTGAGTTAAAACCTCAGTTAATCGAGGCCGTCTGCTTGAAGGATTCAGATCCGACGGTAATTGCATGGTTAACAAGGACGAGGTTTAATCCAGAAAATGAATGCGATGGTTTATGGAATTTGATTTAATCCGTTGAATTCCTGATCAATCACAGCCGCTCATCAAGAAGGGACGAGATCTGACAGATATCGTGTCAAAAAGTGCACGGGTTTTATTATAAATTTCGGACCCAAGAAGTCTATGAACTGCAGTTTTGTTTCTTTCGGTTCTGTGGGGAAGGTAAAGTTTGTGGAAAAGGTAGATGCGATAAGATTATGAACCGGAGACTTAATTGCTTTGGTTCTGTGGTAACCGAAGGTTTTCCATATTCCATGTAAATCAACCAATTTCATTGTTTTAGCAGAATAACTAAAATTATAGGCGGATGACTGAAACTCTAAAGGAAATTCGAGAAGAACTTCCACCTGAATTAGCAAGTCCATGCACAGAATTTTGTAAAGATGTAGCTTTGTTGCGTTAAAGCAGTTTAGTTGTCATCAAAACATCTATAGGAATGGATGATAGAGTAGACCAAAGATGCATCAGCAGGACCACATACTCAAGCCACAGATTTGGACAGCAAACAACAATCACCAATCATATTCTATTTTCTGTTACTTTTTGTTATCTTGTTTTCTTGAGAAGAATGAGGTTTCTTTTACCCTCCAATGTAATGTTTTGTAAGGACTTTTACTTTAGACAGTTAGGAGATAGTTAAGCAGTTTGACAGTTTTGGTGGTTACCAATTGTCCCATGATGTATAAGAAGAGGCAAAATTATAGAAAAAAGGTCTGAATTTTGAAGAGCCTAGAGGCTATGCTATTGTATTCTTGATAAATTGATGATTAATGAAAGAATCAGGAGTTTTCCACAAATTGTTGGGTATGATTTTGTAATTTCTCTGTTATGTGTCATCATGTGTCTTCCTTTGTTTAAATATGTTAATGAAGCTGCGGGTCTTTGTTTACTTATGTGAATGAGGTTAAAATCCCTTAAAAGAGCGCTCCTGTGTTTAAAGTTCCTACCTCTACATTTCTTCTAAGTTACAGATAATAGTTTCTGTGAAAAACAACATATTGTCTCTAGCTTCTCAAAGCATTCTTCGCTCAACATTTATATTTAACAATCATATGGCATTCTGAGACTTTCATATCAGCTAAATATTAAGGGTTAAAAGTCAGGCGCTTTAGGTCCTTCACTTGAGGATATATCATACAAATAAGTGACAAGAATAATAAACATTAATGTCTTAAGCACAATTTCTACGTAGCCAAGAAATTGGTTTCTTAAGGGACAACACCTAACATGCCTTGGAATTGTCTAGCATGTGTTAGTACTTCTTGGAATTCCTTGGCACACCTTGGAACTACCTAATTGTCATGCCCTCATAGATAGCTTTATTATTTTTGCGACTTGGGAACCCAACCAAGTCATTGGCAAAAATGCTTTGACCAACCCCTTATAATTGTAACCATAGACTTGCCTCATACAATTCCTATTCTGACCTTCTCCTAACACACTTTGTCCTTGAGACACTTGGAATTCATTGACACTCCTTGGCACACACACTTATTTGTTCATTTCCATGTATTTTGACCTAGTTCTCCCTTGTGATGTCCTAACACTTTCTAACATTCCTCAACATGCATTTTAAATGTACGACATGTGTTAGCATGCCTTTTCATTCCTTGGCATGCCCTAGCACTCCTTAGCTATAATGCCCTCAAAACTACCCTTACTTTTTAGGACTTGGGAACCCAACCAAGTATTGCCTCGACTACAACAACTTGACCAAGTTACAGTTACTACAACTAGACTATGCCTTGTTCACCTAAGAACTTCCTATAACTCATCTTAGGCTACTCATGTATAATTTCAACTTATCCAACTTAACAATCTACAAGTTACCATGTCAAGGTTCACGTCCAACTATGGCCATAAAACAACTGAGCAAATACTTTACGTCTTGACATGCCATAATACCTGGCACATCTAACGATCCCTTGGCACTATGTGGCACGTGTTAGCACCCTCTACATTCCTTGGCATGCTTTGGCACTCCCTAACACTCCCTAGCACTCCCTGACATGCCCTGGAAATCTAGCATGCCTTGGCACTACCTAGCATATAACCTTGTCACTCCCTCCTTAACACACCTGAAACTCACTGACACCCCCTATCACAAACTCTTTTTCATTCATTTGCATGCATTTTGAGCTAGTTCTCCCTTGTTTTTCCATGGCACTCCCTGACACATGACACATCTTGGCATGTTTCCCTAGCACTATAACATTCCTTAGCACTGCCTAGCATACCTTGTCACTCACTCCTTAACACACCTAGAAATCACTGACACTCCATGTCAGATAATCTTATTCATTAATTTCCATGCATTTGAAACTAGCACTCCCTTGTGTTTCCGTGGCACTCCCTAACACTCCCTCATATGCATTGGCACACCCTAGAACTTGGCACATCTTGGCATATTGTTGCCTTGGCCTCTAGCATGCCTTAGCACTGCAAATAATATCTTTTCACTCCCTCAACAGACCTGGAACTCACTTATGCTTCCTGTCACAAAATCTTATTCATTCATTTCCATGCGTTATTTTGACCTAGTGGCCCCTTTTGTTTTCATGACACTCTATAACACTTCCTAACACGCATTGGCACAACCTGGCACTTGGCACATCTTAGTCGGATATTTCCCTCACACTCTAGCATGCCTTAGCATTGCCTATCATACCATGTCACTCCATCCTTAACACACCTGAAACTCGCAGCACTCCCTGTCACACACTCTTATTCATTCGTTTCCATGCATTTTGACCTAGTGCTCCCTTATGTTTCCCAATCACTCACTAACACTCAGCACACATTGGCACACCTTGGAACTTTGTACATATTTGCATGCTTCCCTATCACTATAGCATGCCTTGACTCTACCTATCATACCTTGTCACTCCCTCCTTAGCACACTTGGAACTCACTAACACTCCATATCACACACACTTATTCATTCATTTCCATGTAATTGAAACTAGTGCTCCCTTGTGTTTCTTGGCACTCCCTAACACTCACTAGTATGTGTTGGCACCACACCCTAACACTTGCCACATATTAGCATGACTTAGCACTTGGCATGACTTAGCATGTGTTGGCACGAAAATGGGAACAGGGAAGAGACCTTGGGTTTAGGCACAAGGGGCCAACAAGGCTCCGTTGTAGTCTAGAACAATGTCGGCATTTTCACCTTACTCGCAGAGGTTAAGGAGTCTCACCCGAGGCGTGTCGTGACTGAAGTGTGAGGGGGTAGAATGAGGCACCGAGGGAACCACAAGCCGCAACCGATCTTAACTCATAACAATCAAGCACCTATTGAAATCCAACCATACTATTCTACTCACATTACCTTAGGAAATCATACAACATATAGACAGATATTTAAAAATTTTAAAGAACTAATATAAAACTCAACAATACATCATAGGTGCAAACTGTCTCTTTCATTACGCTTCATAGAAAGAAATACATAAATAAGTACAGAAGGCTCGAAGCCTGATCATCAACAACAAGAATGACCCAACCCATAGATTAGAGACCAACAGAGAAAGGGTGTACCTACCTTCTGAAACTCAGGAAGGCTGCATTGATTTCTGGCTCACTTGGTTCATCAACATCTAGTAATCATCAACCCTTTCCCATCCTTTCTTCTACCTTTTATCCTCTGCTCTGCACCTAGACTGCCAGTTCCACTTATTTCCTGCTTGGCTGACTCTGTGTTTGGTTTCCTTTTCACTCTACTTTCTCAGCTACTCTTGCTCTCCCTCGCCACCTTTCTGCAACTACCGGACCACTCCTGGTTCCTGTTGCCCCCCTCGGGTGTCATCTTCGCAACTTGACCGGTCATCCCCACCACCTGTTCTTGTCTTCTCTTCCCGCAAATAATAAAAAACAAAGGCCCTAACAACATGCTTAACATTCCCTGGAACTGTCTAGCTTGTGTTAGCACTTCTTGGCATTTCCTGGCACATGTTGGCACTCCCTAGTTGTCATGCCCTTATATTTAGCCTTATCTTTTTTGTGACTTGTGAAATCAACCAAGTCATTGAAAAAATAATGTTGTGGCTAGCCTTGACACTCCCCAACACTCCTTGGAATGCATTCACATTGTTTGACATGTGTTAGCACGCCTTTTCATTCCTTAGCATGCCCTGGCACTCCTTAGCTATCATGCCCTCACAACTACCCTTACATGTTTTGCAACATGGGAACCTAAAAAAATCCTGCCTCAACTATAACAACAACTTGACTATGACAATAGCTTGACCAAGTTACAATTACTACAACTAGACTATGCCTTGTTCACCTAAGAACTTCCTATAACTCATCTTAGGCTACTCATGTATAATTTCAACTTGTCCAACTTAACAAGTTACGAAGACAAGGATCACATCCAACAATGGTTGTAAAATTGAACAACTAAGCAACAAAGTTTAAATCTTGACATGCCATAACATTGGCATGCCTAATAATCCCTTGGCACTATGTGGCACGTGTTAGCATTCCTTGCATTTCTTGGCATGCTTTGGCACTCCCTAGCACATCCTAGCACTCCCTGACACTTAGCACACCTCATACTCCCTAGCTAACATTCTTTGTCACACTCTTATTCATTCATTTCCATGCATTTGAAACTACTGCTCTATTGTGTTTCCCTGGAACTTGGCCCTAACAATCCCTAGCATGTGTTGGTGCCACAGCCTGGTGCCTGGAACTTCTTGGCATGCCTTAACACTCAACATGTCTTGGCATGCCTAAAATGCCTTGGAACTGTCTAGCATGTGTTAGTACTTCCTAGCATTCCTTGGAACACCTTGGCACTCACTAGCTGTCATGCCCTCGTAGATAGCTTTACTTTTTTTGTGACTTGGGAACCCACCCAAGTCATTGACAAAACAATGTTGTGCCCAACCCAAATTCTCCCTTTGTCTGAAACTACTTTGTACACACCTTATCAAAACCATAGGCTTCTCCTCGGAAAGTCCTATTCTGAACTTATCCTAACACACTTCATCCTTGGGACACCTGGAATTCGCTGACACTCCTTGGCACACAACACTCTTATTTCTTCATTTCCAAGCATTTTGACCTAGTTCTTCCTTGTGATGCCTTGGCACTGGCTAGTATACTTTTTCACTCCCTCCTTAGCACACCTGGAACTTGCTGATAATTCATTTCCATGGATTTGAAATGAGTGCTCCCTTGTGTTTCCCTGGCACTTGGCCCTCACACTCCCTAGCATGCATTCACGCCACACCTTGGCACCTACGGTACATCTTGGTATGCCTATCATGCCTTGGAACTATCTAGCTTGTGTTAGTACTTCACTTGTAAATAAAGAAAAACATCATTTCATTAACAGAGACAACTGAGTATTTAAGTGTGAAATGTAGCTTAAGATCGCTAATTGATTAGTAATTTTACCTAAGGATATGTGGAAGACATCCTTCAAGATGTGACAAGGACTGCTTGCATGGCCACTGATGTCATTAAGTGTTACCAATTATGCCCTTGCAACATTCATGAGATGATGAACAAAGTTCTACAACCACATCTTTACTCAACCCTAATTGTGTACTTAGACATATTACTTTTCAACCAGACCTAGGATGAATAAACCAAGGATAATTTTAGGGGCGAATGTTTGCCCTTTGGCGAAATTAAGGGGTTTTCAATTTTTAGTGGGCGAATATTTTGTATCATAGTACATTTTTACAAATCACCTCAAATAGCCCACCTTATTTTAAGGGAGAGAGTAAAAAAGGTAAATTTAGCCCTTGAAATTAGGAGTTACAACCTTCCATTCGCCCATTTTCAAGAATAGGTTTTATTTAAGTGAATCCATTCGCCCATTTTCAAGAATAGGTTTTATTAAGTGAATCCTATGGGCCAAACACCATATTTATAAAAGAGGTATGGTAAATTAATAAAAATATAAATAAATGAGAGGTATGGTAAATAAATAAAACATTTTTTATATTTACTCACCTGGTGTAAACAAATAAAAATATAAGTAAAGTGGAGGTATGGTAAATAAATAAAACGTATTTTTATACTTACTCAAAAGGTATGGTAAATAAATAAAAATATAAATAAACTAGATCGTATGGTAAATAAATAAAACCTCTTTTTATATTTAGTCCATAACCCTCGTTCTATTTATAAAGGCTCAAGAAAGAGGTTTTATTTAAGTGAATCCTATGGGCCAAATACCATATTTGTAATAGAGGTATGGTAAATTAATAAAAATATAAATAAACGAGAGGTATGGTAAACAAATAAAACATTTTTTTTATATTTACTCCATAAGTCACCTTATATTTACCAACACTCAAAAAATGGGTTATATTTAGGTGAAACCTATGGGCAAAATACTATGGGACAAATACCATGGACTAGATTGTTATTAATACCATGCAAAAAACCATTAATGTAGCCTATTTAAATGGGGGAATTAAACCAGCACAGATCCATATTTACTCTGGATCTACTAACCCCCGAGAGGTATCAAATATCATGATATGCAAACTAGCATAGAGTGAAAAAATATTTGATCGTCTTGGGGCTTGGTCAAGAGTAAAAATGGATGTTGTAATTTAATGTAGGTTAAACATTTTAGCTTGGTTAAAATAAAAAATAAAATAAAAATCAACTATTAACTTTATTAATTTTATAAATTACTAATAGTAATTTTTAAGCTCCATGTTTATGATAACCCATGGTATTGACCCATGGTAATACCATGGTATTCATGTGAGCATAGACTATTTAAAGGAAAATTCTATCGTCTTAGATCCATACAAAGATTTATTATTTAGTGAAAGACTCGCCAAGATCTTACAAGATTTTATAATTGAGTAAAATATTCGCCATGCCTGGTGAGAGATTCGCCAAAAAATTATATATACATATTATATTATTGATAAAATCGCCTTCCATTTTTCCTATATACCATGAGATTCGCCCATTTATTATATTTATAAATTTAGGGGGGGTTCTTAAAATTTTCCCTGGAATAAACCGTGTTTGCAACACGTGACAAGTTATTTGTGAACATGAAGAAGTGTGCATTTGGGTAGAAGAAACTTGATTATCTTGGATTTTTTTGTGAACCACGATTGACTAAGCATTGGTCCAATGAAGTTTTCAACCATTGTTATTTGGCCACCACCAAAGATCAACCTTGACCTACAATATTTCAAGCAAATGGTTAACTATCTCAGGAATTATATTGCATAGTTTCCCCATGACATGCATCCTCTCAATGATTATAAGCACCTAGGATATAAAATCAGAAGATTACTATTTTTTCCTACAGCTTGGTTTGAGGCATCCTAACATAGATCACAATATTTATGGTTACTTGTGAATGATGTAGTTCTCTTAATTGTGATTCATGTGGATGATTTGATTATCACTAGAAATAATGGTGATTCAATTTAACCAAAGTCACAATTGAAAGATACATTTGAAATGACTAACTTAGATCTGTAGCATTTATTTATTGGCATGAAAGTTATGCAATTGGGTGCTAATATCTTCATTTCTCATCCAAGGTATGCTTTGGATATCCCGAAGATATTTAAAATTGATTAGTTGTAAGCCTCATTCTACTCCATTTCAATCAGAAGCATGTGGATGATTTGATTATCACCATAAATAATGGTGATTCAATTTAAGTCTAAAGTCACAATTGAAAGATACATTTGAAATGATTAACTTAGATCTATAGCATTTATTTCTTGGCATCAAATGTTAGAAAATTATATATTACAGAGGAATGGAACACATAAAATATTGCAGAAATATAAACACAGAAAACACATAAAACAAGAGAGACACAGATATATGTGGTTCACCCAGTTTGGGCTACGTCCACCCTGAACAGCCAGTCCTTCCTTTCTATTATCCAGCAAAATGAAGAGACACAACCTATAGCAGATCCACTGTAATATCCTCTGTTTTCTCTCACAGTCTCACCTCTCTGCTTCTCGCTCGGAGAATACACATATATTACACAGACTCAATACAATGCCCTCATACAAAGAGAGGGGTTGCCTTCTAGGGCAAAAAACCCTAAACTAAACATAAGTTCTACCGTCAGATCATCCGCCTAATGAACAACCCAGATTGACTAGAAATTACTATACTTTTACAAGGCAATTTTACATCTGTTTTTAGCTTCGGGGGTGTTGCCCCCGAAACCCCCCGCTAGAGGGGGGCTCCCCAAAGGTCATAGCCCCCCCCCCCGGACCCCCCCTGCAGTGAATATTTTACGGGCGACGTTGCCACCCCATTTCGAACTGGGGTCCAATGTGGCGATACCTTTGAATACAGAAGATAATCAAGCTTCACACCCAACAATCTCCCACTTGGAGACTAATTATAGCAACTGCACCGCTGCTTCATTTGCTGGACAATGACTCCTCTTTAGACCTGGCTGTTTCTCATCTTCATCGTCATCCTTGAAGACCAATTGAAACTGAGCATATTCTCAGTTTCTCCTTGGTTACAACTTTTGTTAGCATATCTGTAGGATTCTGGCTAGTGTGTATCTTTTCCGACTTCAACTCTCCATCTTCCAACACTGATCGTATGAAATGGTACTTGAGCTGTATGTGTTTAGTATTAGAATGAAATGCTGAGTTCTTTGCCAGATGAATGGCACTTTGGCTATCACTATATAACGTGCCCATATCATGCTCCTTACCCAATTCACCCATAAACCTTTGTAACCAAATCATTTCTTTACTAGCCTTTGTAGCAGCAACATACTCTGCTTTTGTTGTTGAAAGTGCAACAACACTTTGGATCTTTGAAACCCAACTGACAGCTGTTCCACCAATACATATCTTGTAGTGCTCCTCCTATTATCTTTGTCACTTGCCATATCTGCATCAACATATCCCTGTAGAGAAATGTTTGAACCACCAAAGCATAATGCTTGATTTGTGGTACCTTTCAAATATCTGAGAATCCATTTCACTGCCATCCAATGTTCCTTTCCTGGATTTTTGATGTACCTGCTTACAACTCCCACTACATGTGCAATATTAGGCCTTGTGCAGACCATTGCATACATTAAGCTTCTAACTGCTGATGCATATGGAACTTTAGACATATAATCCATGTCTTCTTGGGTCTTTGGGCACATTTCCTTACTAAGTTTGAAATGGCTAGCAAAAGGTGTACTAACTGGTTTTGCATTGTGCATATTAAATCTTTTCAACACCTTTGTATGTACTCATTCTGAGACAATGTTAATTTACGACTTTTCCTGTCTCTAGTTATTCTCATACCAAGGATTTGTTTTGTAGCTCCCAAATCCTTCATTGCAAATGAATTTGCCAATTTTCTTTTGAGCACATTTATTTCCTGCATGTTAGACCCTGCAACAAGCATGTCATCTACATACAATAAAAATATAATATAGTTGCCATCATTTTGCTTTTTCAGATAAACACAATGATTAGAGTGACATCTAGTATAACCTTGTTCAGACATAAACTTGTCAAATTTTAGATACCACTGCCTTGGAGCTTGTTTCAAGCCATACAAGCTCTTCTTCAACCTGCACACTAGTTTCTCCTTCCCTTTCACTTCATATCCTTGTGGCTGCTACATATATATCTCTTCCTCCAAATCCCCATGGAGAAAGGTTGTCTTTACATCTAACTGCTCAAGATGCAAATCTTCAACTGCTACTAGACTTAAAATAGTTCTGATTGAAGTCATTTTAACAACAGGAGAAAATATTTCATCAAAATCAATACCTTTCTTCTATGCAAACCCCTTCACCACAAGTCTAGCTTTGTACCTCTGTTTTCCTCCATCTTCTTCCTTCAGCCTGTAAACCCATTTATTCTTCAATGTAGTTTTTCCTGCAGGCAACCTGACTAAGTCCCAAGTCTAGTTATGCATTAAGGAGTCCATCTCTTCTTCCATGGCTACCTCCCACTTCTTCCTGCTTTCAACCTGCATTGCTTCTTTATAACATTCGGGTTGACCAGAATCAGTCAACAATAAATAATATAATGAAGGAGAGTATCGTTCAGGGGGTCTACTTATCCTGGTAGATCTTCTAACACCACTTTCAGGTGTTTGGGGTGCTTGTTGCTGTTGTGGTGGTTTCTGTTGTTGTGGTTGTTGATTATTATTATTTTCAGGCACCTTTACTTTTTCAGTGATTTCATCAAGAACTGCGTATTCCTTGTTTTCTTTTTCCTGTTTCTTTTCCTGAAACTGATTCTTATACAAGACCTTTTCATTGAATATTACATCTCTGCTCCTAATGATTTTGTGATTTTCGTAATCATATAAGCGATAACCAAAATCATTAACACCATATCTAATAAAGGTACATTTCTTTGACTTTGCCTCAAGCTTTGTTCTATTTTCTTTATCAATATGGACAAAGGCCTCACAACCAAAAGGCTTTAAAAAAGAGTAGTTTACCTTTTTACTTGTCCATACTTCCTCTAGAACACCACCATCCAAGGAACTTGAAGGCCCTCTATTTATTAGATAAACAACAGTATCTACAGCATCTGCCCAAAATTGTAAAGGCAATCCTGCATGCAATCTCATGCACCTTGCGCGCTCCATGATTGTTCTGTTCATCCTTTCTAACACACCATTTTCTTGTGGTGTTCTTGGAATTGTCTTCTCTCTGCGAATTCCATGCTCTGAACAGTACCTATCAAACTCTTTGCTATAATATTCACCTCCATTGTCTGATCTGAGACACTTTAATTTCTTTCCTGTCTCAACCTCAACCAAAGATTTCCATTTCTTGAAAGTATCAAATACATCAGATTTATTCTTAATACAATAAATCCAAGTTTTTCTAGTTGCATCATCAATAAAAGTAACATAATAACGAGAGCCACCGTGAGATGATACCTGAGCAGGTCCCCATACATCTATATGCACAAGCTCTAATTTTTCGCTCTGCTTTTCTTTCCCAACTCTAAGAAATCTGACTTTCTTCTGTTTTCCATAAATGCAATTCTCACAGAAGTCCAAATCAACATTCTTCAAACCCGGCAACAAATTCCTTGAGTGAAGAATCTTCATCCCCTTTTCACTCATGTGTCCGAGCCTATGATGCCATAATGCTGCATCTACTCCTTTGGAAGTTAAAGCATTAACAGAGTTAGAAATACCATTGCATAAATACAATGTACTAACCTTTTCGCCTTTTGCTATTACCAGGTCTCCTTTGGTAACCTTCCAAGCTTTATCTGTGAAAGTTGTCACACAACCTTCATTGCCTATCTGCCCTGTTGAAATCAGATTTTTCTTTATATCTGGAACATGCCTTACCTCCTTTAGCAGCCATTGGTTTCCATTCTATTGTTTTACAAGAACCTTACCCATTCCAACAATTTTACAAGGTTTATCATCACCCAAATGAACTTGTCCAAAATCTCCTTGAACATAGTCATGAAAGTATTTCTTATCAGGTGTGGCATGGAATGAGGCCCCTGAATCTACCACCCAGGAATTAGTAATATTTTCAAAAGAAAGAATCAAAGCATCTTGTAACACCTCACTTGTCACATTTGCTTCATGATTGTTTTCTTGCTGTGCATCTCCTTCTTTTCCCTTCCGAGATCTACAGTATTTCTTTAGGTGTCCTTTCTTTCTGCATTTCCAGCACACTATCCCTGATCTAGACTTGGATCTGCCTTTCCTTGATTTACTGCGATATCCTGAGCTCTTTCCTCTTTCCATTTTTCTTCCCCTAGACTCTGCACTCAAAGCATTACCCGATGTCTCACTGGAGCTTTTCCGTCACATTTCCTCGCTAAGGATAGCACTGACAACATCATCAAACTTTAAAGTACTAGATCCAGAAACAGAGTTACTAATGGCCATTACTAAACCATTCCAACTTTCTGGTAATGAGCACAAGAATAACAGAGCTCTAACTTCATCATCAAAGTTTACCCCTACAGAACATAACTGACTTGTAATAGTATTAAAATCATTTAAATGGTCTGCAACAGATCCACCTTCCGACATCTTCATATTAAATAATCGTTTCATAAGAAATACCTTGTTTGAGACCGAGGGTTTTTCATATAGTTTCTCCAACGCCTTAATCAAACCCTCTGTTGTTGTTTCCTTCGAAATGTTGAAGGCGACCGATGCTGCGAGGCACAATTGTACTATTCTGAGTGCCTTTCTATCAAGAAGGTTCCATTCTTCATCTGTCATTCCATTGGCATCTTTTTTTTTCCCCCAATGGTAGGTACAAATCTTTTTGATACAGATAATCTTCCATCTGCATCTTCCACAGTGAGAAGTTTTGGCCGTTAAATTTATTGACCCTAAACTTACCATCTTTCACCATTTCTCCCACTCGAACGAGGAACCCTTCTTTCCTGCGAGTTTATCAGCCAAATAGACTTTCAGATCTGATACCAGTTGTTAGAAAATTATATATTACGGAGCAATGGAACACATAAAATATTGCAGAAATATAAACATAGAAAATGCATAAAACAAGAGAGACATAGATATACGTGATTCACCCAGTTTGGGCTACGTCCACCTCGAACAACCAGTCCTTCCTTTCTATTATCTAGCAAAATGAAGAGACACAACCTACAACAGATCCGCTGTAATATCCTCTGTTTTCTCTCACAGTCTCACCTCTCTGCTTCTCGCTTGGAGAATACACATATATTACATAGACTCAATACAATGCCCTCATACAAAGAGAGGGGTTGCCTTCTAGGGCAAAAAACCCTAAAATAAACATAAGTTCTACCGTCAGATCATCCGCCTAATGAACGACCTAGATTGACTAGAAATTACTGTACTTTTACAAGGCAATTTTACATCTGTTTTTAGCTTCGGGGGTGCTGCCCCCGAAATCCCCCGCCGGGGGGGGGCTCCCCAAAGGTCGCAACCACCCCCCATGGACCCCCCCTACAGCAAATATTTTATGGGCAACAATGCGAACTGGGGTCTAATGTGGTGATACCTTTGAATACAGAAGATAATCAGGCTCCACACCCAACATCAAAGTTATGCAATTGGGTGATAGTATCTTCATTTCTCAGCCAATGTATGCTTTGGATATCCTGAAGATATTTAAAAGGGATTATTTGTAAGCCTCATTCTACTCCATTTCAATTAGAATCTAAGACGACTAAGGATTGTGATTCTTTGAAAGTCAATTTGTTGGTAGTCTCATTTATTTGAATCATAGTCAACTTGATATTGCCTTCACCATTAGTCGAGTCTCTAGGTTCATGTAGGATTTGATGGAAAGCCATATGAAGACTGCAAAGAGGGAGTATCAATATAGCAAAGCTACATATCAAGTTTCGATTAAGTATTCAACAAAAATTTAAATGAATTGGTCAGATATACAAACACTAATCTGTAAACAACGGAATTATACTATATAATCCCCATTGGAAATAAACACTGCAGTCTAGCCACCACTCATTTCACCAACACAAATCCTCTATGGAATAAACAATGTAATCTTCTCTATCTTCAGACTTTCTCGCTGCTTAGTTTACTTTGCATGTGGTGGCCAGACTACTGCCAACTAAATTCCCAAACTGTGTCTGGTTTACTTTGCATGTGGTGGCTAGACCATTGCCAACTAAATTCCCAAACTGTGTTTGGTTTACTTTCCATGTGGTGGCCAGACCGCTACCAACTAAATTCCCAAACTGTGTTTATGGTAAAGGTTTAGCCCAACACTCTATTACTACCAACCAAACAACACTTTGTTTACTGCACAACACTCTAATAATCCCAACCACACCAAACTCTATTTTCTGCACACAAATAGCTATAACTATGCCCAATCACAAAACCAACAATTAAAATAGATGCAGATATATCCCAAGCAATTTGTTAAGGATTCAAGCCCAACGTTGCAACCATTTATGAATATACTCATTTACCTATGTAGATGCATATCTGAATTTGCCAATGTGGTTGCTGTAATAGATGACAACGAGCATATACTAAGACCTATAGCTATAGGTGGAATGCCAACCAATGCACAATGTTCCTATCCTCAGACAGAGTCTAGCTAATGAGGAGAAACCAAAGTCCAAATGTGAGATGTTTCCACTTGTGCAATTGTGCTTCCAAATATGTGAACTCAACAATAAAGCACACCTTAAAATACATGAATGTCTCTTATGGGGTCTTTTATGTGACTAGATCACTAGCATTGAAAACCATCTTTACATTGGATGGTTTAACATCTTGATGATCCTTGTCCTATTGACCACAGCTTTTGTATTCATTATTTCTTTCATCACAACATCTCTAGTAGATATTGATGGTCTTCATGAGCCTATTTCTAGTTGTGATAAGGGGATTAGTGTTGAAAATAGCAACAAGAAATGCTAAAAATAGAATTGCTAAAAATAGCACTGCTATAAATAGCAGTTCAACGAATGTTGATCTTAGCAACAATGGATGGAAAAGTGGAAGTGCTAAAAATAGCTTTTCGGGATACCTTCCTATTTTAGTCAGTCCCTAAACTAAAATAGTGAAGTAAAATTTGAATTTGATCTTAACAATAATTTGTAAAATAATTAATTAATTCATCTTGAGTTAATTAGTTAAGAAAAATCAAACTTGAAGTCTATGTGGGGACATTCAACAGTTTCTCCATTAATTGAGGAATTTATCCATCAGTTAAAGAGATAAGGATGAGTTGTAATTAGTTGACTTTGTTAACTGAGTCAAGTCCAGTTAGATTAATTCAAATAGTTTGTTGAATTAATGTAAGTTTAGTTAGTTAATGCTTGCATGCATGTAACTACAACACTTCAGATAACTGAGTATTCTCTCATAAATAACTCATGCATGTCAGTTCAGACAGAGACCCAGTTGAGATCAGATGGAGGGGCAGTGTACTATCAGTTGCTAGAATATTCCATTGTGAATATTCCTTGCGTGCAGAAGGAATTATTTCCTTGAGGATTACGTAGTTACTTCTTCAGGTTTAATGATTGTGATGAGGCAAATTCACACATGTGACATCATTGGACCACAAGAAAAATTGCACAAGGAAATAGGAGGCTTGGAGGGCTTGAGGAAGACATATACAGTGTTTATTCAGTCTGTGAGATGTATTGTTTGATTGCAGAGAGAGCAGGATAGCTTGAGAGCTGATTCTTTTTGTAACTTGAACACGATTTCCACTTGTATGATAATACAAAGTTGGGGTTTTAGGCTGAGGCTTTCCCTGGGATATTTCTTTTGTGTTATGTGTGATTGATTTCTCATTCTCAGTTATATGTGTTCTCTTGATCTTGCTCAATTCGATTAAGCTTCTGCAAAGTGTTGTAGAAGTAGATCTTGTATTGTGTTTTAGTATATTGCATAATCTGTTGATATACAATGGGAATTTATACATGGTATCGAAGCAAAGGTGATCAAGGCGAAGAACAATATACAAGAAGGAGAAGTTTGAAGTTTGGTTCCTGAATATAGAAATCGAGTTCTTATCACATCTCTATTTCACCTATGGCGTTCAGTGGTTTAAGGCTCGAGTATGCCCTTGATGGCAGCTCGAATTATATAGCCTAGAAGGATCGCATGGAGGCAGTATTAGAGGATAACGGTCTAAAGGACTTCATTGATCAAGAAGTTCCCAAGCCAACTGATGCTACTCAACTGGCAGAATGGAAGAAATGTGTGGCTAAAGAAAGAAGAATCCTCCTGGAGGGAGTTCAAGACCACATTGTCTCGAGCCTCCATGGGAAGGAGACACCATTTTTGATGTGGAAAACATTGAAAGATTTATATCAAAATAACAACGATCAGAGGAAGTTAGCGCTGAAAGATAAGCTTTGTAAGATCAATTGTGAAAAGGACGACATGATCTCTACATATCTGAACAAGCTCACCACCTGCAGGGATGAGCTTGGAAGTGTAGGGATCACGACCACTGATGATGACATGGTGAGTCTTGCACTCCTCGGTCTTCCTAAGAGCTGGCATAACTACCAAGACTCGGTTAATGGAAGAGAAAAACTACCAGATTGAGAACGACTTTGATCGGATCTGATGATGCAGGAGGAAATAAGAAGAAGCACCAGAGATGGATCCTCATCGAAGCAAGATGATGTGGAAAATCTAGCCTTAGAGAGTAAGGCAAGGAAAGGGAAAGGGAAGGTGTCCCATCCCAAATCTGGTTCTTCCCATGGTGGGAAGAAGATTGACAAATCGAAAGTGCGATGCTTTCATTATCATGAAGTGGGCCATTATGCTACGAATTGTCCACAGAAGAAATCCAGGAAGGGTTCCTCAAATGGATCTGATGGTGAGGCACTGGCCTCACAGTTTGAGATGGATTTCTCACTTATCGCATGCATGGTTTCATCCATGGTGGGATGTATGCGGTACCTAGACAGTGGAGCTTCATTCCACATGTCAGGTGACAAGAATCTTTTCAGTACCTTGGAGGAGAAGGATCTCCAGATGCGGGTCGAGATGGGCGATGATGGAAAGTACCTTGTTTTAGGTGAAGGTACAGTTGTGTTTCAGAGGGAGCATGGAGCTCCCCTCACCTTGAATGATGTAAAGTATATACCAGGTCTAAAGAAGAATCTTGTGTCTATCGCTATGCTAGAAGATAAAGGCTATGATGTATTCTTTAGTCAAGGAAAGGTATTCCTGAGGCATATCGGTACTGGACAGATAAAGCGAATAAGGATTAGAGTCAAGAATCTCTACAAGCTGGAGGTAGATGACTGTGTTTCTTTAAGTTCCAAAGCAGAGATGGTGTAGAGCCAAGATGTTGGCAAGCTATGGCATAGAAGACTGGGCCACTTGCACCATCGAGCCCTGAAGATCATGCAGTAGATTTCTACCGGATTACCCAAGGCAAAACTTGAGCAGACGACAACATGCAAAGGTTGTACCTTAGGTAAGTATGCAAAATATTCCTTTCCAGATCGAGACAGTAGAGCTGGAGCAATCCTAGAGTGAGTTCACTCAGATGTTTGTGGGCCCTTCTCTACAGTCTCCACCGCTAAACAAAGGTACTATGTTATTTTTATTGATGATTTTTCTCGTAGATGCTGGATCTACTTTATGCAAAAGAAGGATCAGACCTTCTTGAGGTTTTGTGAGTATAAATCCTTGGTAGAGAAAGAATCTGGAAAGAAAATAAAAGCCTTGCGTAGCGACAATGGTGGGGAGTATGTCTCCTAGTAGTTTAAAGAATTTTGTTCTGCAGAAGGTATTAAACGAGAATTGATGGCACCCCATAACCCATGACAGAATGGGGTGGCTGAAAGGAAGAACAGATCGATTATGGGAGTTGCTCGAGCGATGTTGCATGACCAAATCCTACCATTGCATTTGTGGGTTGAGGCAAGCAATACAACAGTATACTTGCAGAATGGAAGCCCGCACTGTGTACTGGGGATGAAGACACCTATGGAGGCCTATTTCGGGAGGTGACCTGATGTAAGTCACTTCCAAATCTTTGATCACCAGTTTACTGTCATGTGACCAAAGATGCCAGGAAGAAGCTAGACCTAACAGCTGAGTTGGGAATACTTGTGGGGTACACAGATACACCCAACAACTATCGGGTGTACCTTCCTTCCACTCAGAGGACTGTGGTACGCAGGGATCTGAAGTTCGACGAGAAGAAATCCATGCGCTTATCACTTGAGAGGGAGATCAAGTTTCATGCAGATGAGGAACTTTCAGTTCCTAAGGATGAGGAGCCTCAGATTGATGCAGAGTAGCCACATGCAGAGGATCCAGGAGTGGAGACATACACTCATGCTGATACTTCCAGAGATGGGTGGAAACACTCAAGGGAAGCTGACAAGTTGATGCTGGATGCGCAGGAAAATGTGGGACATCCATCTTCTCAGCGAAGATAGAGGAGGTCACCTGAGCGGTACATTGTGTACATGGCCCTGGTTGGGGAGTGTGTAGATACCGAACCTTCTTGATTCGAGAAGGCAGTGTAGCAACCAGTCTGGGTTGATGCAATGGTAGAGGAGTACGATTATGTCATTCAGAACAGTGTGTGGGATGTTGTCCCAAGGCCTCAGGGCAAGTTAGTGGTGAGTTCCATGGCTTTACAAGGTAAAGAAGGCAGTTGATGGTAGTGTTGAGAAACATAAGGCAAGGTTTGTTGCCCGGGGTTTCTCACAGGTCGAGGGGATCGAATACGATGAGACTTTTGCTCCCGTAGCAAGGTACTCATCGATTAGATCGATGTTGGCACTATCAACTTAGATGGGGTGGAAGATCCACCAGATGGATGTGAAGACAACATTCCTCAATGGGAAGATTGAGGAGGAGGTGTACATTGAGCATCCAGAAGGTTTCAGAACCTTTCATCGTGATTCACATGTGTGCAAACTCGAGAGGGCTCTTTATGGGCTGAAGCAAGCACCTCGTGCTTGGTACACTAGGATCGACAACTATTTCACTAGTTTGGGCTTCACCAAGAGTGAAGCAGATGTGAACCTTTACCACATCATGGTAGAAGGTAAACCATTGATCATTGTTCTTTATGTCGATGATCTGATCTTCACAGGTGATGATCAACTGATACAGTCTTGCAAGGAGGACCTTGCAAGAGAGTTCGAGATGAAAGACATGGGCCTTATGCACTACTTTTTAGGCATGGAGGTGTCATAGAAAGATGGGGAAGTATTTGTGTCTCAAGGCAAGTATGCCAATGAGATACTCAGGTGCTTTCACATGGAAAAGTGCAAGCCCATGCAGACTCCTCTAGTTGGGAACTGGAGGAAGGAGGTTGCTACTTCAGGTGAGGTAGTAGTCGCTACTGTTTAGCGGCAACTGGTGGGTTCACTTATGTATCTGGTGAACACACAACCCGACTTATGCTTTGTGGTGAACCAGTTGAGTCAAGCTATGGTTCAGCCTACCAAGCTGTTTTGGAAGGCAGCGAAGCATGTGCGGAGATACCTCAGAGGCACATCTCAGTTCGGATTGTGGTACAGACGGACAGAGGGAGTGAAGCTTTAGGGCGTCACAAATGCGGATTGGGCAGGGAGTCCATTAGACTAGAAGAGCACTTCTAGAGGAATCTTCAACCTTGGTTCAGCTGTAGTTTCCTGGTACAGCAGGAAATAGAGATCAGTTGCACTTAGCTCAGTAGAGGTTGAATACATGGCTGCTAGTCAGGCTGCATCTGAGGCGATTTGGATGCAGAAGATTCTAGTGGGATTGTTTGGTCAGATGATGGATCCTACAGTCATCTACTACGATAACCAGAGTTTTATCGAACTCTCGGAGAATCCATTTTTTCATGACAGGTCCAAGCACATAGATATCCGGTATCACCATCTTCGAGACGGTGTGGACAAGAGGATCATGTTGTTGCTGTATGTTTTGACCAAGGAACAGGATGGAGATATTTTGACTAAGGCATTGTCAAAATGTAAGTTCAAGTTCCACAGAGACAGGATTGGGGTTACTGATAATCCCTTTCTTGTTGAGAGGGAGTGTTGCAAATAGCAACAAGAAATGTTAAAAATAGAATTGCTAAAAATAGCATTGCTATAAATAGCAGTTCAGCCAGTGTTGATCTTAGCAACAATGGATGGAAAAATGGAAGTGCTAAAAATAGAATTCTATAAATAACATTTCAGGATACCTTCCTATTTTAGTCACTCCCTAAACTAAAATAGTGAAGTAAAATTCGAATTTGATCTTAACAACAATTTGTAAAATAATTAATTAATTCATCTTGAGTTAATTAGTTAAGGAAAATCAAACTTGAAGTCTATGTGGGGACATGCAACAGTTTCTCCATTAATTGAGGAATTTATCCATCAGTTAAAGAGATAAGGATGTGTTGTAATATTGAGTTGTAATAAGTTGACTTAGTTAACTAAGTCAAGTCCAGTTAGATTAATTCAAACAGTTTGTTGAATTAATGTAAGTTCAATTAGTTAATGCTTGCATGCATGTAACTATTGCACTTCAGATAACTGAGTATTCTCTCATAAATAACTCATGCATGTCAGTTCAGACAGAGACCCAGTTGAGATCAGATGGAGGGGCAGTGTACTATCAGTTGCTAGAATATTCCATTGTGAATATTCCTTACATGCAGAAGGAATTCTTTCCTTGAGGATTGCACAGTTACTTCTTCAGGTTTAGTGCTTTTGATGAGGCCAATTAACACATGTGACATCATTGGACCCCAAGAAAAATTGTGCAAGGAAATAGGAGGCTTGGAGGGTTTGAGGAGGACATATACAGTGTCCATTCAGTCTATGAGCTATATTGTTTGATTGCAGAGAGGGCAGGATAGCTTGAGAGTTGATTCTTTTTGTAACTTGAACAATATTTCCACTTGTATGATACAGATTTGGGGTTTTAGGCTGAGGCTTTCCCCGAGATATTTCTTCTGTGTTATGTGTGATTGATTTCTCATTCTAAGTTATATGTGTTCTCTTGATCTTGCTCAATTTGATTAAGCTTCCGCAAAGTGTTGTAGAAGTAGATCTTGTATTGTGTTTTAGTATATTGCATAATCTGTTGATCTACAGTGGGAATTTCTACAATTAGGGGCTCCCTTATCACATCCCATAACCCCTAATGTGTTTAATCCCTTAGCCAAGGGGGCCTAAGGGTGTAGTTGTAGGGGAATTGAGAACAAATTTGGGGTTTCATAACATTAGGAAAGTGGAATGGCATGACCAAAAAGGTTGTGGGGGGGTATGTTATGGTATATTGAATGGGGCAAGGGGACACAAGGGTAGCATGGATGGTAGAAGTCGGAGGTAAAAGCATGGTTTACTAAGATCTATAATCTAGGGGTCGAGTTCCATCTAAAGAGGCTGAGTTATCCCGGGTTTTTCTGGTTGAGTTGCTTGGTATTTGTGCCGAATATCCCACTACTAAAGAGACTAATTTGCTATTTTTAGACAGGTCAAGTTTCTCTTTATTTCTGAGTTGGGAGTGTCATTTCAAGAGCCAAATGTGAGTTCTCTTGCTGGTCAAGTACATATTTCCTTGTTGGCAGAGAGATGATAATAACAAGGAGGGTCAAGTATTGTAACTTCAGAGGGTCGAGTCCATTCTTTCATGCTAGAAGAGTGATGGGGAGAGACCATGAGACTGTGACTGAGTTTTCCAATTGAAGGTGTAGAGATTACTAGTGTTGTAGTGACCACAAATTACCTAACTTGTTGGTTGTGTGAACCAAAGTGCATTTATAGTAAATCTAGAAGCTAAACATGAAATATGAGGTCGACTTTCTTCTAGTTTAAAGGCTAGTGTAGACAATCTTTGCATGGACTGATATTTCTAGGTGAAAGGGGAATGAGCTAAGCCATCTGGAAGCCTATTTCTCTTAGTATTGTATTGTTGGAACCACGTTATAAAGCACTTAATATATTGAAGTTCACATTGTTGAGTTATTACCAGGTTCCTCTACTCCTTTTGCTCACTATGTATTTATGTGCCATGTTAATGAAATGATATATTATGTTCAAGTTATGGTTATACAAACTTGTATGGGAAATATATGAATTTATGGGTTTAGTCCAAAGAACATAATTTTGTCTTGAAGCATTTCTTTGGCATGTGTTAGCCACTGTGTATATCTATTTGAAATTAAAACCAAGATAGTGCATCTATATAGCCAAGTACACATAAACTGTTTTAGAAAATGCCACACTAAACACTGAGACCAAACTCAGAAAATTTAATGGAAAATTTAAGATACTTCAGGGAGGGTATCTTACACTTGTCCTACATTCTAATCAAACAAGGAGATACTTATATACATATTGAGTGAGTGAATTCACATACATTCAATTGCAATAACTCTATCCCAGAGAAAGATTAATTACACCAAGCACTAACTAAATGGGACTCACATGCTTTGAGGAGATAAATACAAATCAATCTAAATTAGAACAACACACCATGTAATCACATTCCAAAAATTATTACATCCATGAATATGGAAATTTCATAAAACTTGCATATACCAAACAAATAAAAAAATGTTATATTAGAGAATTGAGAATAAAATAAAAACCTTTATAAGTAAATTTATAAATAAATAAAAATCATTAAAATAAAACATCAACTATGATTATGAATTTAATCTTTAAAAATATAGACCATAAAACCCATTTAACTCATAAACACTTAAACATACCTTTAAAACTATAGATAATACTTACATATATAATCCAATTTATGTAATGACACTTTAACAATTTAGAAAAATATTTATTTCTACAAATAAAGACTCCATTGTCCTAGAAATAAAAAATTATTGTTTCCGAGTTGTCTAGTATATCTGTTTGGAGTGTTTTTGGGCATATCCACTAAAGAATTATTGGAATCACAAGTTTGAATTGTGAATTCTCCACATTCTCAATGTCCTAGGAATTTCGCAAGGTAGAATCCATATATAGTAAAAAATGCACTTTAAACGACAAAAAAATCACAATTTGATTAAAAAACTATTTCCCCAAATTCTAGAAAAACACTTAAAAATATATATAATAATTTGACAACACCTTATTCAATTTGACAACACACTCCAAAAATAAAAATATCTTGTTCTTCAATATTACAACATATTGTAATTGGCCCAAATCCATACTATAATAATGGTTAGAGCTACAAATATCGTAAAAGACCTCAAGCTATTGTTGCAATTCAAAATAGGGCTACCCTTTGGATTATAATGGCTTATTTTTGAAGATAAGCAAATGGAAGATCTCTTTCTTCTCTCTGTTTATAATATATGCAGGGATTTCACAATTTTCTTGGCTCTTCAACTACATGGGGGATCTTTGGGAAAGCCTTCCTCTTCCCAAGCCTCCTCTTACAAAGACGAGGTCTGAAACTAAGATCCCCAAAGTGCAGAGCCACCTTAGAAACATCCCATGCCCTTGGGCAAGTCGGCTCAGACCCACGTTGCTCTGAGTCCTTTTATAATAGACAAAGTTAAGGATGTTCCTTCCATGGAAATCACTCATCCATATCTGGATAGAATCTATGAGTTGTTTGTAGGTAATGGCCTCATTTGTTGTTTCAATGGGCTATGGCCATGTACAACAAACCTTTACCAATGGATCCATTCAACTTGGACCAAGGCATGCAAAGTCCTCTTATGTTTCAAGGGCTTATTCATCATCATTTTTAAAATGATGTGGATTATCAAAATGCTCTTTCTAAGGGGCCTTGGTTTTGGGGAAAAGTTGGGCTCTTCCTGGCCCCTTGGTTCCCATATTTTGACCCCTCCACAACTATGATCACAAAGCTACCCATTTGGGTTAGGCTCCTAAATTTGTTGGCCCATCTATGGCATTCTTCAGTGTTTTTGGGTATTGGAAACACCTTGGGTTGTTTTCTGGCTGCAGATCCCTCGCGAGGCTAGTGTGGAGTCTTCACCTATGGCAGGATTTGCATAGAACTCAACATCAACAATGGCTTTCATGGAAAAATTAATTTAAAAATAAGTGATTTTCACTGCACCCAACAACTAGACTATGAGAACACTACTTTTCTGTGTCGACTTTGCCATAAAACAGGTCATCTTCAGAACTCTTGTTCTAAAAAACTAGTCAAACAGAAGCCCATATCTAAAGTATGGAAGCCATGTAGCCCGCCTCCTCGAGAAGAGGAGGATTCCTCTTCCTTGGATCAGGAAGATGATGAGTCTAATGATGACATGCTCACATCGAACGAGGCCCAAGATTTAGATCTCCAAAAGCCCCGTGAAGGATATCAGGAGATCCAAGTTTTGTTAGCCAAAAGAGAAGAACTTAGTAACAATATTTCGATCGGTGCCATGAAGCACGCCCATGAATCAACCTCTTTAGACTCTGAAAAATATGCCTCCTTGGATTTTGAAAACAATCTTAAGGTGGATTTGGTAGCCAGACCTCTAGAAGGTTAGATCAAAGTAACAAAGAAGAAAGCAAAGAAAAGACGTAATGGTGATCAATCCCAATCTGTAGGATTCCAATGTCTTCGTTTTTTCATTTCCTATATGTGTTATGGACTTTGTTTCATGGCCATCCATAGACCTGCTTTGTTTATTGCCATCTTTAAACCGGTTCTATCATATACTATTAATGTAAAAAAAATTATATTAATAAAAGTCCTTCTGTATTGAATTACTCAAAAGATAATATAATACACATATTGTATTACTTTGAAAGACTCTTCCAATACACGGATAATAATTTGAACAAATTTAATATAATACTATTAATTGGGGATGATTACATATGTCATCCACCTACCATGCTGCTACCATGAGCAACTGTTATTAAATGAAATTTTCATGCTCAAAAGCTCCCGCCAAAACTTTTCCAGTGAGACCTTTTCTTCCGCAACATGGTTTACAAATATTATTTGCAAATTCAACCAAATTTGGAGGATTCTGAGTGATGAGATTAATCTCCGATGTCAGTCACATGGTTTGACTGCACAACAAATGAATGGGATGGGAGCGAGGAAGGAGGTGCCAATGTTGTGTGTGGTCCCTGTTGAAGATGATCTCAAAAAATGGATGCTCCTCAGAACTTAAAACTTCGTCCCTGCAAATGGAGGTCACATTACAGATGATGATGATAATTTTATCCCCCTGCCTTCCATGGTTGAATTCATGTCGAAAGGTATTTTAATTTTGTTTCAAACGAAAAAAATTAAAATCTTTTCTTCAAATTTGTATTTTGTAGCTTTCATTTTTTAACTTTGTTCACTATATTGATGTTGGATTTTTATTTGGGCTTGGTAGCTTGTGTAATTAGAGGAATGAAAATAATAGTTTATCAAGTTGTTGTCCTTTTTCCTCTTGGGTTTTTATTTTATTATTCGTTTAAATATTTTATATTGAACTGAGGCTTACAAATTGAGGCCATACCCTACAGTTCATGAAAAAAATCATTTAGATCCCTAAAAATTCACAATGCAATTCCTGCCTCACTGTGTAGGCTTTCAGTACATCAATTTTTTTACATGTACATAATATTTATGTATTTTTACTTCAAACATATATCTTTAACACTGCCAAATTGTTAAACTGCACATCAGAGACCGTCTTAAAAAAATTCACCTGTTTTTTGAATTAAAAAAATGCAAGGAGCATGCACATGGTCGTCATTTTTCAACTATGGTTGGACTTGATCATGCAGTAAACGTTTTTTTTTGACCACTCATTAAATTCCTAAAGGAGTTTTTTGAAGTACTATCATAATATTTGCAAAATAGATTTCTGATTTCACTGCTTTTGTCAAGTTCACATGGATTAATGGGTATTATTGGACATTATCTAATGAATTTAATTAGATCTAAATTTTTAGGTCAAATATTTAATTACTTTTTTCCCCTCCTCATGATGCACATGGTTTCAACTGACATGCATGAGTTATTTATGATATCACATTCAATTGATATACATAACTGTAAGCCCCATTCTTCAGAGTTCCCCAATAACTAACAAAGTAGTAAGCCAAATGAGCAATTCTGCATTGAAAAAGAAGATGTTGAGTATGATTCTAGCTTGATACAGAACAATGCGGCTGCTCCATGGCTTCCTCCCCAAATGCCAAACAAGGGCACTAAAAGAGTAAATACTTTCCAAAAACCTAGTAGAAAACACGCACCATTCAGATCGTCTTTGAGGGGAGGAGATGTGAATTATAAGCATTGTACAAAGAATGATGCTCTATCGAATTCCTTGCCTTTTTGAAGTTCTAATCATGAGAGGTTGAGATGTAAAGGAGAAGTTGGTGAGATGATAATCATTTTCCAGACAGTTGGAGGGAAATCTGTAGGCATATCATGTGAATCTTTAAAAAAAGAAAGGGCTATTCTCAGTGAAGATCTTTGTTCAGAATCACCCAACAATGCCTTGGTTGGGTCCCTACAAATTAGTAAATTTGTAGGAATGTTCCAAGGTGCTTTGGGAAATTATGTGGCTGTATCATCCTCCTTCAAGAGAGCAGGGGTTATTTTTCATGAAGATCCTATGTCGGTGTTGGAACCTCATGGTATGTCACTGTCTCATATGATGAATGAGACAACAACAATTGTTTGCAAAGATACTAATTCAGGAGTGCACGAATCATATGGTAGGCATGAACCCAAAGCAATGGGTAAAGCCATCAAAGTGTGTGATGATGCTACAAAAAATCACCTGGCAATATCACCCTCATCTATAGTCCCCCCTTTGGAAGCAATAGAATCACATGGTAGGTTTGGGACTCAAACAATTGATAATACCACATCTGTGCTTAATGCTGCTACATGAAATCTTGTAAAGTTGACATCTTCCTCCACACATAAAGTAAAGTTTAGTTCCAGTGAAGATTGTACTTCAGAGGTTCTAATAGTACCAAATTTGTGCAACCTACTCTTGTAAGCTAATCCGTGATGAAACAATAACCAACCCCAAATTTTATGTTTAAAAGAGACATGACCCTTTCCAATGAACTGAAAACATTGCAACTGTCTCTCCACTGGATCTCCAAGACCCTACCTTTTTATTAAAGTGGAGCTTGATGATAAAGGAGTGCTACACCAACTCGTAAATTCCATTCATATCATAGAATATAAATAGGCTCCCACTTCACCATCTCCAATTTTCTACATAGGACCTTGCCCCTGCATCTGCATTTAATATAAATAATTCTTTGGAATTATACATCAAAAAATCATTAGAACAATCTTGTAAAAAATAGAAAGCTTAGATTTTACATGTGCCATTATTGAGTGTTTTGTGAGATTGTACATGTTTCTCAAACATTCTTCTTCGTACACTTGTTTATGGTTGGAATGGTAGTGCACTAGAGAATCCACTAGAAACGCACAACAATTAAGTAGGCAACCAGTGTGTGAGGCACATGCATGTGCTATATTTAGATGAGTAGGGCGTTGTTGTAAGTTTAGTCTTAGATAGAGTGCATGATTTAGGTGAGCTTCCAGATTTATACTTGCCATTATTTCCAAGGTTGGAAGGTGCATGCATATTTACACTTTGTTTTCTCCAGTGGGTATTCTATTCTAGGTAGCGTATTCCATGCATGAGGGTACTCTCTCCTAGGCATAGTAGGGTCACGAAAATTTCCTTAAGATAGGTGGTTTGTTGGTTTTTTCCACATTCATTGTAACCCTTTCTCTCTAGTTCTATAAAGGGAGATAGGGTGCTTCATTATAGACATGTTTTAGGAGTGAAAAATTTTGTTGTGGAAGTCTTTTCCAGTTAAGATATATGTGACTGTGTGCTACAAATTCCTCTCACTTTCCTAGTTTCCAGAACTCTGTTTTACATAGAATCAGAATTTACATCTATTGTTTTGAATCTCTATAGCTGGATGTTCTGATTTTTAGAGTTATGTGTTAGTAGAACTGGTGCTTAGAATTCTCCTAGATAGTATTCTAAGTAGTCTTAGTTTACTTTCTTTAGGGTTTTAAGTGTATATCTTCTCACCATGCCGTGAAACTGAAAATTTAACATTCTATCAAACTTGTATGTTTGAAATAAATTTGTGGAGAAGGTTGTGGCATGTGAGATGGAGTTGTTGGAGAAATTCATTGGGCTCACCTTATGCCCCTTCCTAAAATGTATGCCCTAAAACAATGGCAATCCTCTTTAAGAGAATTTTATATGGGTTAATTTATGCTTGTAAGATATTTGTGTGACCACCGTTACTGCTACAGAATCCCTTGGTATTCATTTTGAGACATTATCCGCCAACCTTGCTTGAATATTCTTTGGGCCCTGATGCCACAGTCTTGGTGTGCATGTATCATAATTTATATATGTGTGTGAGTGTATTTTGTATTCTATATTTTGTATTATATATGTGTGTGTGTATTTTGTATTGTAATATAAAATTGTAAAACTAGAAAGCTTTCATTATCAACCTCAATTATTGCTTTTTGCCCTTATCAAGAGAGAGACGTTAATTCCTTTCAATGTAACTTCTTACTTACTAGAATTTGATGCACCATGGTTAGTGAATTAGATCTTGAGACATTTGGAACCTATTGGAGAGAACTTTTGACCTATACCATTGGATAACGAAAATGGGCTCATATCTATAGTAGGAAATAAAATTTAATTGGCCTCAGTCACCACTACTAGCCTTCTTGAATTTGTGGCTTGTCTTGATGTGCAACTACTTTGACCAATAGATGGCATGCACATACCTTGCGGTTTTATGATCCCTATGCATCCCTGCAAATCCAACTTGCATTACCTTTTATTTTCAACCACCTTTCCTATTGTTAGCAACATTTTCCATCCCTCGGTGAAAACCCATATCATGAGATTATTGATAAAATCATTTGTACTTATGGATCTAAGGATATTTTATTTTTTGAGGGATCATCTTCTATACAATCCATCAATCCTTTCTTCCTATTATCACTTAAGAATTCTAATGCCAAAATTTCTCACGTTAGTTTGATGGTAAAGGTCGGTGCTATTCTAAGTTTGATTATTGTTTTCCTTAGAGTCTGAGTCTTAGGAGTCTTGAGTCAACTATGCATTCTCATTCATCACCGGTCATTCTCATTCGTCACTAGACTCATAGCCATGTGTCAGTTTTGTTCAAAAGTTACTATGTGCCACAAAGCCCTTTAGGTGATTTCGTAGTGCATGTAGTCATTTTGAGTGTTTTCGCGGCACATAATTCCTTTTAGCAATTTCGCAGCACAACATGTCTTAGGTGATTTCGTAGCGAATAATTCAAAATTTACACTGACTGCGCTACACAATCGGAGATTCGTGCAATCCGCAACGAATATTTCCTAACTGTCAAATCTGTCAAGTTCAGTTATGGTTGCATCATTCACTGTCAGCTTATACACTCCACATATCATGTCCAACCGCTTATCTCCATCATTACAGCCGCTAGGTACATTGGTACACACGGATTGCAAGTTCCAAGAGAGGCCAGGTATTCACAGTCTTAATGATGATTGTATTCGTTGCATGAGGAACAAGACTACAAGTTTTCAATTTGAATCCATAGTTATCAAGTGAGGCAGTTATCAAGCGAGGCAGTTATCAAGCGAGGCAGCCATTCAAGCAAGGCAGAAATTGAAGTTTAAGTAGCGCTAGCATTTCAAACCTCCATTACAATGAACCTTCATGGAGGGATCAGCAGAAAGAAAAGACCACAGATCAGGTAGGTGCTTAAGAAATGAACCTGAAGGTGTAGACATTATCTTGAAACACAAAGAAGTTGAGCATGCATTCAAGCAGGTTGGATGTTGGAATTTTTGTGAGAAACTACAGGGAGGTCATGCACAAACCACCAAGGAATTTGCTTTGAATTTCACAGGGCTGAATTCAAAGGTTGGGATGCTCGAATTGCAAGTTTCACCAGAGGTAATATCCACAGTTACTGAGATTCCAAGGGGACAAGAAACTTGGTTTAAGAATTTCAAATTTGATATGACTCCCTGCAAGGAGTTTCTGAAGCCAGAATACATTGACTCAGATTTAAACAAGTATGTGCCTAGAAATTATGTCAAAGACTCATATGCCAATCTGCTTACCTGTATACAAAGGTACCTTACCTGTGAAGGGAGATATAATAAGGTGTATTCATATCATTTCAAGCTTCTGCTACATTTTACAGGAAAGATATCCATTGATTTACCTTTTTACTTATTTCGTAGCTTAAGAAAAATGTGTGATAAGGTGCAGCTAAGGAAAGAAGCCTGTGAGACCTCATTGTTTCACCACGGTTTAATTAAGTTGATTGTTCTGCATGAACTCCAGAAAGTAGGTAGGGATTGGCCCACATTCATATTCATGTTTGGTTTCGAAAAAGAGACCGGTCTCAGTCCTCAAGTTGCAAAAGATCTTCCAACAACAACTGGCCATCAGGTAGAAACAAGATCCAGGAGGTTTTCAAAGTTGAAGGCTAGGAAACAAGTAAGAGAATTCACCAAGCCACTGACTATCCAGGATATACCCCAACAGTCCCTTAAAGAGAAAGCTCAGGTCAAAGAAGCTGCACATGAATCAAGCACAGGTGAAGGAGTTCAAAGAAGAAGGACTAGGAGCCAGGTAGCTAAAGAAAAAGGAAAATCAAGGATTATTGAAGAAAGCCCTGTTTCAAAGGGAGACTTAAATGACTTATTGCAAGCCATTGACATTGAAGAATCTCCACTAGTTCAAGCAGATTTGTTAGAGTCAGAAAAAGACAAGGCTAAGAGAGTCAAAGCCTCGAAAAAACTCAAGTTTGATGATCAGGTTGATCAATTTGTCTTTAAGCCCAGGAGACCCATAACGAGGAATTTTAAACAGGTACAGGAGGTACTGCCAAGAGCAGATGAAACAGGGGAGGTGACACAGCCTCATGAAAGAAAGGATAAAGGCAAAGCAGTTACCATTCAAGAAGAAGATAGTGTGGAAGACTTGAAAAGGAGATTGGAATTGGCCAACTTTGAAATTGCTAGACTGAAGAAAGCTGCCAGGAAATTTGCAGTTAAGGAGGCTTATTTTAACCAAATGCAAGCTCGGTGGGAGGACAAAACATTTCAAATACCCGAGGTGGTTGATTTTAATGTTCAATTCCGTAGCTGGACTGTTCCTGCAATAAAGGAAGCTCAATTTATCAGAAAGGTCAATACAAACCTCAGATCTGGGATCAAAGTCATGAAGAAACAAATTGAAGACTTAAAGATACAGTTAAGCCAGCAGAAAGAATTTCCTTAAGGCAGTCACACATCAAGTAAGGTTTTGTTTCAGATTTTGATGGTCTTCCTTGTTATAATCCTACTTGAAGAGTCATACCTTTCCATTCAGTTTTGAAAAGCTTTGGAGCAATTGAAAAGGATGTTTAAGTGTCAAGAGGCTCAAAATAGCAAAATTTTGGTTGAAACTGTGTTTTTTGGAATTACACAGCAGTTTCGTAGCGCGCTACGAAACTGCTGAAGATGATGACTAACGCACAGCAGTTTCGTAGCGCGCTACGAAACTGCTGAAGCTACACAATCTAATCTCAGTCAACTGATTTTGAAATACAAGCGGAAAATTTTTGAAAAGGGAATATCTTCAAGGGATCATCTAAAGGTATCAACTTTCAACAAGGTCAAGACAGGTGGAGGAAACATGAATTCGAATCCAACTCTAAACTTTTTGTCATAAAGTGATCACATTTACTACAGTCCAAGATATGTCAGACATCTTGGAGGAGCTTTTGCCTTCACACATGAAAGAGGTTGACAGCACATCATGGACGTGGCATTCTGATATATTTTGGATAATCAAAGATGAAGGGCATGGTTCATTGGATTCGAACATTTTTGAGGAAAACCAAAGGCCGATAAACAGGGGTAGTTTCCTATGTTTCAGGGGCAATGGAGAAGATGTGACATTGAGGACCATTATGGAGCTTTGAACATCCACCATAGCCAAACTAAAAAACACCACTTGTCAAAGAACGAGAATGATTGTAATTAAGGCTATTATTAGCATAATATGGAGTTAGACTCCTATTTGATTTAGATCTCTAGAAAGTCTAGTAGCAGTTTGTTACATTTAATAGGCAGTTAAGATTTGAATAGGTGTCATTAGAAGTAGATTTCGAGTTCCCCTCATGCTTGAGGAGGAATCTCAATTAGGTAGAAGAGCTCTATATATAGGAGAAAGAGCAATGTAAAGAGGGTTGGAAATTTATGAAAAAAAGCTCTGATATTTGGCTTATGTAAAGACTCTGTTTTTTTTGGTAATACAGTATTGGCTTATGCTTCTCAAGAATCATAGAGAGTTCAATGTATGAGTTTCTTTTGTTGTGTTTTCATGTTATCTACAGTGTTATGAGTATTTGATTACTTAGAAATCGCTTACAGTGTTCTAATTTCCTTCATATACTCATAAACTGCCTTCTATGTGTTTGGTGTGTTCTACATATATTGAAATCTGAATGCCTTGACTTTTATGCAAAGCCAACCCTACTGCTAATACTGAATCATATATGACTCCATAAGCCCAATGGATACTTGTTAGTTGTGTTTCCACCATTCTCATTTTTCTTTTTTTCACAAGAGTTAGTCATCTTAATCATAATAAAAAACCTTTAACCCTTTGAGAGAGCCCTCTTAGGCTAAGGAGGCTAAGCCTTAGCTAAAAGATAGGTTTGAAACAGTTACTTGAAGTCTTCCTAGTTTGCAGCCTTCCAGGGCCTGATTTTGAGATAACACTTCCAAGGGATGCATTATTTTGTATTCTTACCTACAACTTACCCAATTGTGTTGAAGCTTGCACTCTTAAAAATTTAACGTAACTATCTACCATTCTGAAAGTGTTGTTGTATGCCACAAACCTTGCAGCATCTTTATATGTCTTCCTTTTGAGGGGATTTCATGGCTGAATTTGTTTCATATTGGGAAAGTGGACTGAATTGCATTATGGGTATGTTGTAGATATAGTGCAAAGGATGTATCCCTTAGAAGACAAGACCAATCCTTTTATTGAAAACACACTGGAAAACTAGACTGTGTTGTATACATGCTTAAGTAGAAATATTTTTATGAATAAATCTCCTTTGTGGGTTTGCACCAAGGGATGGCAAAGATTACTAAAAATAAGATGATATGGTAACTTAGATGCACAAGTAGGCATTGGGATCATATAACTATAGCATTGGCATACTGCCCAGTTTTCAGTAGTAGGCAAGTAGTGGTGACAGTTGACAGAGGTGTACACTAGTGTTGGATCAACCTTGTACACCGTTGAATCAACCTCAGCCACCCCTGCTGCCTAGTGCTCAACTCAATGTGCCATTACTATGACCAACAGAGGACATACACATATCTTGTGGTTTTGTGATCTTGACACAACAATGCTCCTAACAAATATAAGTTACATTATTATGTTATTTTCAACCACCTTTTCTATTATCATTTTTATTTTCAGCATCCCATTTTCCATCCATTGGTAAAAACTCATGAAAGGGCCTATGCAACATAACCTATATTTTCAAAATTCAGAGTGTGCCTTATCCAGAAGGCACAATGGTCCTTTTTTCAAAGGAACATGTTGTTGTATTCTACCTCACACATACCCAAACACACTTAAAAGTTCAACTTATTCCCAAAATTTGAAACAAAGGCAACCACAATATTCCCTCAAAAGGAAAAATAGAGAAAGATGCTCCAAGCGCTTCAATTTTCCTAGGGAAAGTGATTTTAACATCTAACCAAAGATTCACATGCAACCAATAATTTGGGAATTATAGAGAACTATTTTGTTCCTATTATTTGCAACAAATGGCATTTTACCCAAGAACCAATAAATCACCTCTTAGTATAAAGTAGTTAATTATTTTCCTACTATTCTAGTCATTTATCTAGAATCTATTTGAGAACATAAAAGATTGGTATCAGATGAATGTCAAGCATTTATAGATTTGTGCCAAAATCTACATATATTTTTTTCCTTTTCATTTTATGGAAGGAAATTACTCAGCTTGCACTGTATTTGGATTGCTTAGGGATAGATTGACTACTATTGGATTTGTGTCCATTGCAAGGTGCAAAATGTGCTTCCATTTTATGTATTGTTTCTTTTAATATTAATTGCTAGTTTTCCTATTTTTTTATAGCCTTTTAGGTAACAATTGTTCTTGGTTTTACAGGTCATTGACCAAGGTGAAAAGATAGAACTTTTGGTTGACAAAACAAAGCACCTTTGATTTCAAGTTTAATCTTGAATCAAGCTAGCAATTTAATGGGAGGGAAATATTCCATTATATCTCTGTTTGTGTATTATGTATTATGTATTATGTGTATTGTATTGTATTATAAAATTGTAAAATCAGAAAGCTTCCATTATCAACCTCAACATTAATGCCTTTCAATGTAACTTCATACTTACTAGAATTTGATGCACCATGGTTAGTGACTCAGAGCTTGAGACCTTTGGAACCTACTGGAGAGCATTGTTGACCTATAACACTGCAAAATGAAAATGAGCTCATATCTGTAGCAGGAGACAAAATTGAATTGGCCTCAGTCACCACTACTTTGCTTCTTCAATTTGTGGCTTGTCTTGATGTGCAACTACTCTGACCAATAGATGACAGGAACATACCTTGTGGTTTTGTGATCCCTATGCCTCCCTACAAATCCAACTTGCATTACCTTTTATTGTCAACCACCTTTCCTATTGTTGGCAACATTTTCCATTCCTTGGTGAAAATCCACATCAGGAGATTAATTGATAAAATAATTTGTACTTATGGATCTAGATTCTAGGGATAGTTTCTTTTTTCAGGGATCATCTTCTATAAAATCGATCAATCCTTTCTTCCAAGGGAGGAATTATTTTGTATTGTTACCTACAACTTACCCAATTGCGCTGAATCCAGAACTCTTAAAAATTTAACGTAGCTATCTACCATTCTGAAAGTGTTGTTGTATGCCATAAACCTTGCAACATCTTTCTTTGTCTTCCTTTTTAAAGGATTTTGTGGCTGACTTTGTTTCATTTTGGGAAAGTGGACTGAATTTCATTCTAGGTATGTTGTAGATAGAGTACAAAGGATGTATTCCTATGAAGACAGGACCAATCCTTTTATTGAAAACAAACTGGAAAAATAGATTGTGTTGTATAGATCCTTAAGTACAAATATTTTTATGAATAAATCTCCTTTGTGGGTTTGCACCAAGGGATGGAAAATATTACTGATGATAAGATGATACTATAACTTTGATTCATAGTTAGGCATTGTGATCTCTTTTATAGTCCTTATCATATGCCTTCTCACCATGCCTTTTGCATACTCTTATGTATCCAGTGCCTTGACCAAACCCATCTCCTTGATAGCCATCTTTAGAAGCACACCTCACATTGTCAGTTACATCTACTGCATGTTGATAGACCACATTGGGGTCATAGTGAACATCATCAAAAAGTTCCCATAACACCCAACTCCCACTTTAGCCCACACTTTGCATCCAAATGGGTCAATGTGGGAGTGAGTATCCAACTAATGAAACTCTGGCATTGCAACTAGGAGAAGTGAGAAAAGTCATCATCTCCATGGTGCCATATTGTCGCATTCAGAAGGGGATAGAAAAATGTCCTATCAAACATGCACTGCTCATTGTAGTGCTGCATGGAAGGAATATTGCACTTCAACAGACAACCTATAGTGTTCTTGCAGTCAGACAACTGGAGAAAGTTGTTGACAAAATTTGCATAATTCTTCATGCCTTTGACACTGAAGCCCTTGAGGTTTTTAGGATAGGAAGATTAGAGAGGATCAATGATGATCCCATTTGATGAGAAACTGAGGACATTATAGTAAATATTGTTCACTTAAATCCTTGTAGTATTGTTATAGCATTGCAATTTGAATCCATCCAACTGACAATGCCTTGAATTGATATAGAAAGGATATGGAATTGAGGCATTCCCACAACTTTCACTACTTTTGCTTATGCCCTAGGCTATGTTAGAAAACACTCTAATCGAGAAGACTTGAGGCAACCCTGAACCCAAAAGGGCTAGAATAACATGATGCAAAAGGCTAATACTCATTTGTCTTGAAAGTTACCACATCATTTTAAGGCATGCTAAGACAATATATACTTCCCAAAATAACAAAACAAATACCCATGTATATTTCATGTATCCACCTAGTTTTGAAGCCTGTTATGGCAAGATTTTGCACTTGATACAATGGTAGTGTTCATCCTATGCTCATTACCTACTCTAAACATTTCCTTTTAGCTTCACTACTTCAGTCGATCACAAAGTCTACAATGATCCCTATCAAATCAACCCAAAAGTAGGACAATCATGGCTCAAAGTATATATGCATTCAATTTCTTTGTTCACATATATTTTTTTTCTTTGTTGGTTCTCTACAAGACAAGAGGTTGAATAATTGCTTAGACAATGTAATAAGATGTATTTCATTGTGTGCTTCATTAGTGCTTCATTGTATGTCCACAACTATTGAGTATATGTCATGTATATTTACTCATATTACATATACATATCTATCCAAATACCAAAAATGACATTCTGGACATGTGGGTTCAAACCTCTTGGAATTGGGCCATGAAGACATGGCTAATGCTTTGTTGTCTAATCCCAAAAGCTACTGTGTATACATTTTAGTCTACAATATACACATTAGGTATATCACCAAATCCTTGAAATGAAATATTTTTGCATGTGAGTCGAGAGTCCTACTTTTCAGTCACCTATTCACAATATAAAATATGACGAAACCACCACTTTGATACAAGTGTCACTTTGATAATATGTTTGTTTGCACCAAAACCAAGAAGTAGTTTCACTGAGGCAGATTAATTTCAAGTCCATATCTCTGCAATTAGTGTAATAAAACATTTATTTTGCACAGATTTTTACCAATCTGCAAAATCTTGCAACGCTTTGACAATAGCCATGAACCATTCCAATAACAAAATACAATACGGAATCGAGGGGTCTTCATTTTTGTCGAAATAGAAATGTTACCAACTTGGTGAAAGTTTTCTTTGAAAAAGCTCGAAGCGACTAAATGATTTTGGATCTTCGTAAACATTCACGACAACTATTGTGTGCCAAATTGTAAAGTTATAAGTTGTGACAACCTTATGACCTCTTACGTGGATATTTAATAAGAACAAAGCTACGTTTGAGCTTTGAGCAGTTTGAAATAAAATTGAATGTCTGAATATAGAGGCATTTGGTGCTACTTGTGCAACTGATCCACCCTTTGTTAAACTTGGGGAGCAAAATTTAGAGGGAGACCATTTCTACTACCTCAACGCATATTCTTAGTGGAATTTTAACAAACACTTCCCTTGAAAACTCTAATCTCTCACTAGGAATACCACTTCCCTTGCAAACTCATATTTGTGCATTGTCATTGGCAGGTTGCAGGTTCAAACTTCAAACCCCACACCAGCTAGTTTTCACTAGATTTCATGGTCCACCAGTTCGATGTGCATGGTAGTCTTCAAATCAGGTGGCTTCCCATTTTGAATTGAGCTCACTTCTGATATCGTGTACATGGGATTGCCTGCCCTACTTTAGAGTTTCTAAACAAACACATGAACTTAAAACACTAGCGAAGGTGACCCAATATGTCTTCATTCTCTCCAACAACATTTCTCTAAAAATATGTAGGGCTTGCTCACCATACCCAACCTGGGCATATGCTGCCAGCATTGCATTCCAAGAAGCTACATTCATTGTAGGCATTGTACCAAATAATTTGTGTGCACTATCTAAGGTTCCAAGCTCGTAATGATTGATGTCCATGAAATGTCATCTCGCGTAACCATTTTATAAAACAAAAGGTGTGCATCATCTATACTCCAACACATTTAATATACATGTCCGCAAGGCAACTCCCGAAAAAGACATCCAATTCAAGTTCACTTATGATTATCAAGCCATGTAGATGTCTTCGTTGCTCAATGGAGTGTAAGGTAACGAGCATTGATGGCACTAGTGAAGGTAATATAATTCAGCCTCGTGCCAGACATATGCATTTCATAGAACTGTTGGAGGGATTCATCACTATACCCATATTGGGCATAGATCCCAATTAATGTACTCCAAGAGAACACATCCATCTCAGGAATCATATTAAACAATCACCTTGCATGCTTTAACATACCGCATTAGGCATATTCGACAACCAAAGAATTCCAAGTTAAAACATTAGGCACGTAGATGTAATCAAACATTTGGATTGCATCCTCCATTTTATCACACAAATTTCAATAAGAGAAAGCTGTGGAAATGCATTTGATTCAAATCCCACTTTGATTACCTCAGCGTGAACTTGTGCTCCATCCTGCAGAGATAGTAAGTTGGTGCAAAGATTTAGACCACTTGCCAATGTAAATTGGTCTGGCCTGAAATCTGCAAGCTTCATCTGAAAGTAAAGCTTCAAAGCCTCCTTATTGTGGTCTTGCTGGGCACAAGCTGAAATGATTCGCTTGAAATCCGCAAGCTTCATCTGAAAATAAAGCTTTAGAACCTCCTTATTGTGGCCTTGCTAGGTACAAGCTGAAATGTTTGTTTTCCAAGACACGGAATCCCATTCAAGCATTTTGTCAATGAGTTCAATTGCATCTTCAACATTTCCCTTTGACAGCCTGGGGTGGATATCTTTCCTTGGATTCCTTATGTTTTCATTCTTGAGCAACCTCCTTATGCCCTGGAATCTAGCTTGGGGGTGATTGGGCAGCAAGAAAGACCACAGTGCTACCCAATATATGGTTGGGTGGGCAAGCCTAGTCCCTAACTCAGTTGCCAATTTTATCTAAGGTAAGCACTTATGATTGAAATGTGCATTAAAATCTAGGTCAGATTGAAGGTATGAGGCATAATATTTTATAAGGAAATGTGTATCACTGATGATACTGCTTGATAGTGCATGAATTAATTTGATGGTTGTAAAAATTTAGTGACAGGCCTATGAGTTAAGTCCTGAAGCATATGTAGGTACAATTTGTGATTTATATATACACTGTTTCTTGTCACCTTACAACCATTATCACTATGTGTTGATAATTATGTCAGCACTTTATTGCAATAAGTAATGTAAATTTGTAATGTATCCTTCTTTATTTCTATCCTAATTGTGACATACAATAGTTGCAGCTACTGTATACCCCAAGGTCTGCCAGAAAATGCATATTTGGTAGCAAAATTTTGCGGATTATCATCTTCTGTTCTGCAGTTGGTATTTTTAATCTCTTTATCGAACATTGATTTTTGTTATCCAATGGTTTTATCTGCCAGCCATTGACCACTGTAAGAATACATCTAGCTAGTGACATATTAAATTTAAATTCAGTGTTTATGACTCTTTAAATGGAACAAGTGTCCCTAAAGTGAATTTGTAAGTTTTACACCTTAACCAATTTTGAATGATTAATCATTCAGTTATGGACTTGAGGAAATAATGTCGGCTGCTAATTGTCAAATTGCAGTATGTCACCTGAGATTGTCTACTAAGTTTTTTTAGCTTGAAAGTGTTTCATGCACCTTAATCTAAATGAAACTTATGTTACATATAAGTGTATCTTCTTATGTGTTTGTTTGCTAGATCCCCTTGACCTGTAGTTGAATTCACTTTACCCTTAGCATGAAAGGAACTTATATTAGTTATGAATTGCGGTCATAGTTCTAAAGGGGTCTTAGTTGTTTGATTGGTTCCTATCAACAATAAAAATGTATAGCCATGGGCCATTTCTTTTGATTCCCGATTTAGTCAACAAAAAATTCCTTATTCATATGTTATGTCAGATGAAAGAAATTCCTAAAAGGCACTCAATATGATGCATCGTTCTTCATACCATTATGTGTTGCATTCTTCATCTATTGAAATTGTATTTGACACTAGATGCATTGGGGAAATAAATCAAAATCTAAGCTGTGAACTTATAATGGCCTTTCTGGGTTTTGGGATTCCAGAAGAGACAACTACCAAGTTTATCCATGGTACATTGATTCTATAGGAGTTCTTGTCAAGTCATACCATTCTGTATTGCTTCCGGCAGTTTTATACTTTCTTGCTTCATTGGTGGCTCTATAGGAGTAGCTTTTATTACCCGTTTTTTTAGTTCTTTTTCCATTGATTTTTGTAGTCTGAAAGCCATCTCTCAAGCTGTCTTTGGAAAGTGGTTTGAAATTCTTCTAAGTGAATAATTTTTGAAGAAATAGCAGAATAATGAGAACACAATGAGAAATAAATGTGGGAATAAAGCTACCGGTTGTGGGTTGTAAAGGGGAAGACAAAGTGACAATCTATTGAAATGGTATTTGATGCTAGATGCAATGGGGAAATCCATTAGAATCTAAGCTCTGAACTTACAATGGCTTTTCTAGGTTTTTGGATTCCAGGAGAGACAACTACCAAGTTTATCCATGGTACATTGACTCTATATGAGTTCTCATTGTCAAGTCATATGGGTTACACTAAGTACTACCTATAAGCCACATAAAATGGATAGTTGGAGCATTGGCCATCATTGAAATTTTAGCTTACAGGTGACACTAAATTATCTCTATTTTTATTTGTGAAGAAGTATTTCCTTAAAATCCTTGTAGTGACTTTGCTTGTCTATTCTGAGGGAAAAGCCATCATATTCTTCCCCTATCCCATGATGTTCCTTTAGAGTACCATATTCTCCTCCCATTGTAGTTGTGTGCCAATTTGCGGCTTATCGAAGTTCTCAGTTTGTCGATTGCTCTGCTTCTATGGCCATTCATCTACTTGTACCTTTCTCTACATTCTTATTTGATTTATTTGGCATGACCCATCTACAGTGCTTTGAGGGTTGATGACAATACCAATTTGTCTCTTTGTATGCAAGTAGGAATGATTCTTTGAGCAATTGTTATGAGATATAGTTGTACCAAATCACAATCAAAGCATAATCTTTAGCATTAGGGTCAACTAGTCACATGATACTTACAAATTAAGGTTTCAACCAATTTCATGCTGAGGCTAAATTGTAGCTATCTTTTTGCATTTTCAAAATTGCATCACAAATCTGAAAAACATGGTGCAAACTGAGGGGAGAAATAATTTCTCCCCTCTAAAGATTTTTGAAAAAATGACCATAAAATTTTATGTTTGAGCTCAAGGCCAAACTTAGCCAAAGCCATCCTTCACATAAACTAATTCGTGTTTCTTTTTCCCATTAAAACCTTTGGCTAGCTATGTTTACTAGGAAATATGGGATATCAAATAGCTAAACTAATTTCTAACAGTGTGTCCACCTTTTAGGCTACTTTTGAAGTGTAAAACCTTCTATGCTTATCACTGAGCATTGCAATATTTGCATCTAAACAAAATTTGAAAGTTTTTTTTTTTTGTTTCCCAACATGCAAGAGCCTAAAACCAAAAGAGAAAACAAAGTTGGGAGGCTGAAGTCAGGTCATTTTAGTAGTGGTGATTCAATGGTGTTTGATCTTGCTAGTAACTCCACTATATTTATCTTGTTTTAATTAAGGTACCTCCAATCTTCCTTATCTAGGGGTTGTCAGTTTCACTGCATCACTTATTCTGAGTTCTTTTTAGCTTATGGAACTACAACAGGTGGGTTGGCACTTCAAGATTCATTTGTGCTTGGGCAGGTTGCCTCAATTTTTTTGCTAATTCCTGCCATTAGACCTTTGACTTGTCACATATTTTCTTGTTCAAGATGGAGTAGTGGCAACATCATTCCTCCTTACAGTGTGTTGGCCTCTCTTTCTCCTCACAGTTGGAACTTGGGATAAGTGGCTCCTCCCTGTGATGTTTGTTTCTCTCTTCCCTCTTTTCAATAATTTCATTCTTCTCTCTGCTATGTTGGGGATCTCTAATTCTGTATCTATCGCCACATGACGTACACCAAGTCACAAATTTCTAGTTTCCCAATTATGTTGAATGTATAGAGGCCATAAATGCCTGATCTCTGTAAATCAATATTACTTTCAAGCTACTTTATTGCTCATTAGTAGTTTTGTTCGACCCCCTCTTGTTTGTCATCTCAACAAACATTATTTTATTTTTCATAACAAAAAGAGGCAGGGTTTTGTAATTTGTTAAGGTGATTCCCAAACTCATTGTTAATACTTATTAAATTTCTTACTTCTTGAACATTGTTGCTATTGAGGACATGTAGATTTAGGATAAAATTGTCCTTCTCAACAAGTTTCTCTTGAAGTTGAGCAATGGTATTTTGCTTCATGGCATCAATAGTTTGCAATATAGTAATTTCATTAAAAGTAGAAAGAAAGAAAGAATATATTAATGTCCATGAATGACCAAGTTAGGTCAATGAGAATTTAAATTACATCCAACAAAAAAAGATCTCTAAACCCCACTCTCACAATTTCACCTTGAGTCTTGGGTTAGCTTAGAAACCACTTCTAGTTAAGTAAGGGAGTGTGTTACATGGGAGGACATAGTTATCATTGAGAGGTAGAGAGTGTTTTCCTTGTATCAATGCAATTTCATCTTTGGATATTCAAGGTCTAATTTTTTAAAGTCTAATTCTTTAAAGGGTGCTAGCTCAATGGAAGAGCACCTGCATTACAAGCATGAGGTCAGTGGTTTGATTCCATCGTACCCGAATATTCATATGGAATGACAACTAGTTTTTGGTGACAGAGGCTCTTTTGACCATCACCAATGAGCTTATGGTGATATTTTCCAACCCTCACCAAAATATGAAATGGTGACGTTCAACGAACACCACCATACATATGCATCAATAGTGACAGCCATAAAAGGTCCATCACCATAAATCACTATTGTTCATATGAAATGATGACGGTCAACAAACATCATCATATATACGCATAAATAGTGACGACCATGAAAGGTCCATCACAATAGATCATTGTTGTTTGTATGAAATGGTGATGGTCATTATCCGTCATTATAGTCATTATTCATTACAGACCTTGAATTTCACCACAACAACTATTCCTTTGGTGACTTTCACATTTTTGGTGATAGAGGCTAAGGTTCGTCACCATTTCTCATATAAAATGGTGACGGTCACTACCCGTAATTATAAATCATTATTGGTGATGAACCTTGAATGTCACCACAACATCTATAATTTTTTCGACGCCACCTTTGGTGACGTTCATTTTTTGGTAACAAAAGCTCTTTTGACCATCACCAATGAGTTTATGGTGACATTTTTTGACCCTGACCAATGTCCTTTTTTCTTGTAGTGGTTTATCAAAAATCCATCAAATCGATCCATGATATGGTTTTTAACCATTCTAGACATCTCGAAAATCTGGTAGAAGATGACTTAAAACTTCATTTCAAAGACTTGAACATAATTTTGGGAGAGGAAAATAACATATTTAATATTGTGCATAAATATTGTGTAATAAATAGAGTTAGAGATCCAAAATTCCATAGACTCCTATGGCCTCAACACAATCCAAAACTTATTTTTCCTAATTTTGTTTATGATTTCCCTGGATATAAAAAGTTGTAGTGGAACCTACTTTGTAGAGACAAACCAGATGGTGCCTATTATACTCTCTTAAAATTTGGATCACTATTTGTCACTCAGCTACTACATTGGCTAGACTGGTTAAAATAATGGTGGACATAGTTCGACATCAACAAAACTGCTATGGAACCCATTTATTTCCAATCAGATTATAGACAAGCATGCGAAGAATGTATGGAATGATTTCACCAGCCTTGTAAAACTGTAGTAGATTTAAATAGATTCACAAATGATGGGATTCTTTTGGATTTTATGGCTAAACATCACCAATGGCTAGTCATGACAAAAATAAAGCATCAAATAGTACTTGGGAATCCCATGATAGTTCGACACATATTTTCTAAAGCATGGGACACTAGTGGAAGATATGAAAAATAATATTCCATGGCACAAATATGTTGGGAACATAAATTTTATACATATATTTGTTTCTCTTGGGCTTTGCATGATAAAAGCATCCACTATGTGAAATAATGTAAAAGTCTAGTCACCTGATGATGAGTGTGACTGGTATCATGGAATTCCGATAATATATCCACTATGTAAATAAAGGCATTATGGGAGGCCTTACATATCCACTTTGTATAGTTTTAGGGTGATTCCTTGTCCCAAAATGTCATTATTATAAAACTTTATTGGACGATTCTCTGAGACTCAAGAACTTCTCTAACGATTGGTGCAGTTTGACCCACATCTCAGAGCATCTACAGAAAAGAGCCTAGTCCGTATTAGTAGTACCATTAGATTCCTTTTGACCCCCACCCCCCAACTTCTTATAAATAAGGGGTATGAGAACCATTTGGGGTATTGAGAGTTTGAGAGAGATTGAGAGAGCTTAGTGTGTAAGAGTCTAGGAGTCGAAAGTTTGAGAAGCCTACACATCATGACCTGTGAGCTTGGTGAGAACCTAAAGTGGTCGAACTTTCATAGGTAAAGAGTCCTTTGGTTTAGACTACTTTGGTTCATAGAAAAAGTCTACAAAAGGCCAGGAAGCCTATAGTTCCTAGCTTATAATGAGCTAGTATAATTGGTAAATGCCTTTGCAGTCAATCTCTAGTTTGGCCTGACATAGTTTTGTGTCTTGTCGATCTTCGGATTTGCTTATAATACCCATCTATTGTAATATCCAGTTTCTTTAATAAAAGGAAGAAGTTCCATTCAAAATTTGGCCTTCGTAAATGCATTTATTTTTTATTTTATGGTGTTAGTTAGAAAAATATGTATTTATACTAGTATTAAATATAAATTGCTTATAAGTATACTTTTGCTATTTAAGTGATTTATTTTATAATATAGTTTAATATCTAAAGATCTTTGACAAAAGTAAAAAATAAAATTTCTTTTTCCTTAATAATATAATTTTCTTTTAGATCTAAGGCTTTTGTGAGAAGAGTAATTATGAGGCATTTTCCTTAACTACTCTACTCACGACACCCAAAATTCCTATGTTCCTGCTTTTGTCGGTGTTGTTGAAATATGAAAACAAGAATATTCCAATTTAATTTGTCTTTGAATTAAATTGTGAATTAAAATCGAATTTAGTCTTAATAGCTACATGGAAATAATTAATTAATTTATTTTAAATTAATTAGCTAGAGAAATTCAAGTTAGAAGTCTTTCTGAAGTCATACAAGAGTTATCCCTTAAATTAAGGGGATAAGATTGAGTTATATTTGAGTTGTAATTATTTAACTCAGTTTATTGAGTTAAGTCCAATTAAATTAGTTCCAAACTATTTGAGGAACTAATAGTGAGATAACAGTCAGTTGATGCATTAATGCACTCAACTAGTGCTACTCCAGTTAACTGAAGATTCCCTCATCAGAAACTCATGCATGTCTATTATGAGAAAGACCCAGTTGAGATTAATGTTCAAAGATAGTGTACTATCAGTTGCATGTGTTTTCTCATGGAGAAAACTCATGCATGCAGTCAAGGATTCATCCTCGAGGATTGCGCAGTTTTGAAGGCTTGATTTTTCCACTTGGTAATAGGCTAATCATCCACAAGGAACAACGCAAGGAAATAGGAGCTTGGAGGGTAGAGAGGAAGGCTGGAGAGAAGCCAAGGTTGCCTGTGGGCATTGTGCTGAGAGCTGGCTAGCTGTGATAGCTAAGGCTTTGTATAATTCCTATGTATTTCCACCATGTATGATATTACAATAGTGTGGCGTTTTATCTGAGACTTTCCCCAAAGTATTTTCATGTGTATTGTGCCATTGATTCTTCTTCTTCTAGTTATATTGTTCAGCTCGATCTTTAAGCTTCTGCAAATTGATAGTAGAAGTAGGTTATAGTATTATGCTTTGATTTATATTGCATTATCGCGTTAACCTATCACAGATTTTCTACATGGTATCAGAGTTGTGAACAATATACTGAGAATAGAATTCGAAGTTTGAAGTTCGGGGTTGTAGGTTCAAATCGAATTCATATCATACTTCAAGGTTGGCCAATGGCGTTCTATGGCTTGAGACTCAAGTATGCCTTGGAAGGTAGCTCGAATTACATAGCATGGAAAGATAGAATGGAGGCTGTATTAAAAGACAATTACTTGAAGGAATTCATTGATCAAGAAATCCCAAATCCAGCTTCAACTAATGCACAAGAGTTGGCTGAGTGGAAGAAGTGTGTGGTGAAGGTGAGATGGATCATCCTTGAGGGATTTTGAGACCATATTGTCTCGACTCTCCATGGGAAGGATATTCCATTTTCAATGTGGAAGACATTGAAGACCTCTACCAGAACAATAGCGACCAAAGGAAATTGGCGGTCAAGGATAAGCTTCGAAGAATCAAGATGGAGAAGGGAGATACTATTTCCACATATCTAAACAAGCTCACCACCTATAGAGATGAGCTTGGCAGTGTGGGAATAATTACTGTCGATTATGATATGGTGAGCCTCGCTCTCCTTGGCCTTCCAAAGAGTTGGAATAGCTACCAAGACTCTGTAAATGGAAGGGAGAAACTGTCAGATTGGGAACAAATGTGGTTAGATATTATACAGGAGGAGATCAGGAGGAGCACACGAGATGGTTCTTCATCCAAGAATGATGGTGAAGAAAATCTGGCCTTAGCAAGTAAGGCAAGGAAAGGGAGGGGGAAGGCTTCCCATTTCAAATCGAATTCTTCTCATGGAGGGAAGAAGGGTGACATGTCTAAAGTAAGATGCTTTAATTGTCACAAGATGGGACATTATGCGATTAATTTCCCATCGAATAAGTCCAAGAAGGGATCCTCGAAAGGATCGGAAGGTGAGGCATTAGCCTTTCAGTTCGAAATGGACTTTACCCTCATCGCATGCATAGTGTCATCGATGATGGGTTGTGTCTGGTATCTTGACAGTGGAGCCTCATTCCACATGACCTGTGATAAAAATTTATTCAGTGCCTTGTAGGAGAAAGACCTCAATATGCACATAGAGATGGGTGATGACAGAAGGTATAGTGTTTCAGGAGCGGGCACAGTTGCTTTTTAGAGGGAGCATGGAGCTCCTCTCACCTTAGCAAATGTGATGTATGTGCCTAGACTAAAGAAGAACTTGGTATCGGTCACGATGTTGGAGGACAAAGGCTACAATGTTGTCTTTAGTAAAGGAAAGGCATTCCTAAGACATAAAGCCATGGGTCAGACCAAGAGGATAGGAATTCGGGTGAAGAATCTCTATAAACTAGAGGTAGATGATTCTGCAACATTGAGTACGAAAGTAAAATTGGTGCAAAGACAAGACATTGGCAAGTTGTGGCATAGGCGGTTGGGCCATTTGCATCATGGGGATTTGAAGATAATGCAACAGATATCTACAGGACTTCCCAAAGGTAAACTTGAGCAAGTTGACACATGCAAAGGTTGTACCTTGGGAAAGTACACCAAGTCTTCCTTTCATGATCGAGACAGTTGAGCAAAGGCTATCTAAGAGCCAGTTCATATTGATTTGTGTGGACCATTCTCGATGGCATCCATAGCGAAGCAAAGGTATTATGTGATTTTCATTCATGACTATTCTCGTAAATGTTGGATTTATTTCATGTAGAAGAAGGACCAAACCTTCACAAAGTTTTGTGAGTTCAAAGCTGTTTCTGGGAAAACTAGTGTCTTGTCGAACAACTAGCCCTCTAGGTTTGGCAGCTACCCTAGAAACAACAGTTTAAAGAAATTCAACAATTTCTTCTATGTGTAATAGATAAGAGAAAGATAATGGAACCAACCTGGAACTTCCGCTTAATCCCTTGCTTGATCTCTCTCCCCCTTGACAGAGCTCGCAACTCCTCCTTGTGCTTATTCCGCTTGGAGAGTACCTGTAGAAACACAGTAACAAAGAACTATCAAAGCATCTTGATCTATTACAACACAAACATTACAGAATCAGATATATAATGAACAAATGATAGCATTCACAAATGATAACATTCACAATTGCACAATCATATGGAAGAAAACTTGAAGAACTTTATTAATAGAAGGGAGAATTACAACCCAGTTGTCTGATCCAGCATCATCCTCCCAGATTCAATCCCTCTTCACTTCATGAAATAGAAAGATCACACCAACAATACAATGCTCTTTCCTCAATTACAAACTATCAGCAATTCCTTGCAATTCACAATATTCCAGCCTCTAGATCTTTTAGATGAGGGATCCATTTATAGATGTGTACAAGGGTGTGAGTCATCTCCGGGTTTTGATTAGTGTCATTCCACTTGTTACAATTGGTTCCACTTGGAGATTTCTTAGATCTCTTACTCATCCCTGGGCGAATTCAGAGAGGCAAGTGTCATAGGAGAACTTTCTAGAAGATTCCATGAGCCTCTGCTTAGAAAACTGTCTCAGACATTTGTCCATCCTCGCCCATCACACCCTATAGAAGGCCTAATTAGTATGCATCGAACCTGAGTAGTGTATCACTTAGTATGCATCACACCTGGCCAGTGTAGCAGTCAGTATGGTTCAGTTTAGGCCATTTCTAGATGGTTTTTTAGCTGGAAATTTTGGGGAATGATGTAATCAGATGACCATGTTCTCTTAGGGTATGAAACAAATCTTTTAGGGGTTGATGAACCCTAGTTTATCAAAATATAAGTTTGGGGTTGGAGTGCCCAAATATGTCTATAATAGTTGCCCCCTAAAGCATGAAGTTGTAAATCTTGATGTCGGGTGAAATGCTTTATCATGAGGATCCGAGGTTTCGAATTGGAAGGTGACTTGCATAAGTTACAATACAATACATCATCATCATATAATTTTCATGATCTAGCTGAGGTGGGCATTTCCATGATCAACTTTATAAATTCATTTCACGTACATAGATCAGATAGTCATCTGTAGATGCAGACTGGTGATTCTTTAGATGTAGAGTCATCATCCTTGGTTCGGAGACCATCTGTGCAACATCTTTGTACATTTGATGTTTTTATATCCCTGAATATATATCGCAGCCTGAATGGATGAAACTAGATCTTGGGTCTTCAAACTCATTCAATCTTCGCTCGATGTACAAGTCAATCCATGTGAAGAGATGTTCTGATGTTGAACATGGAAAGAAATCGCCTGATTACCAGCCAATAATGTGAACTTTTAATAGACGCGAGAGGAATCACCGATAATGATAATGATCCTCAAGGTACTATAGTACAATTCACGTGGTGTGAATATATGATCCGATGTTGAACACCACGCAAAATCTTTCGGTCGAAGGCCATTGATGTCAACCTATCGCTGAAAGCGAGAAACTTGCCATTGAGGCATGCAAGCTTCAAAGCACTAAAAAGGGTGTTTCTAAGTCAACTTCTTGGATAATGAGCTAATGTCGACAAGAAGTGACTTGTCGTAGGAGGACCTTGATGTATCCCACATCTATGAAAAGAAACAAAACAAACGATTTCTAGAGGTGAAAACGTTCTGAAGACACGAGGTTCAGGAATGGCGGCCATGAAAAGGATGAAGGTTGGAGGTATTGAAGTGGATGAGGCATTAACTGGATTGTGGTTTCTCAATTGAATGACTTCTATTGAACATGTCGGCGACATTGAGATGGATTGGTAGAGTTAACCCCAAAAGATGGATGGTGTGAAAGACCGATGGTGAGATGACCGGTGAACGGAATAACCCAACCCGAATCAATCATGGTGATGGAGTAAAAGTGTCATGTTCAAGAGCAACCTACTACCATAAATTTCTTCAAGTTTTCTTCCCTTTTTCCCCAGTCATTGCTGACCAGTACCTCTTTATTTTTGTCAAGCTTGAGGAGGATAACATATGCTTGTTCTATAATTTTCCCTTTGGGTAAACCTATAGCTACGTTTTAACGAGTCTAGCGACAGTGAAACTTGGTCTTGTCTAGAATGGACAAGTTTGTCACTATTGTTTTAATGAGTTTAAAAACAAGGATAACTCGGCCTTTTAATGTTTAGAGAGTTTGAAAAGGGATGAAAAGGAAACTCCAGAAGTTCTTTTTTGTAAGTTAATCCCTTAGGTCCGAAAAAGGATAAAATAATACAAAAGGGATGGCTTTTTTGATCAATTTAACGAGCTGAAAAAGACAAGAGCTCGAACTTTTTCATCAGATAATCCCTTGGGTCCGAAAAAGATTAAAATATACAGGAGGGATGGCACTTCCAATCACTTTAATGAGCTGGAAAGGGCAATTGCTTGACAATATTTTCATATTTAACGAGTCTAAAAAGGGTTTAAAGGAGACTCGATTTTGAGGAACGAGTGGTGTTTAGGGTAGCAACTAGTTTCGGTGAATTTGGAACTTCTCAAAACATGGTGAATTCTATAAAGAGGATGGCTAATAAGACCACTCATTGCAACTGTTACTCAAAAGGGGTAAACAACCAAGTGGAAGTGTATGATCGGCCAAAAGAATGGAGGTGATGAGAGGTACACAACCAAGGCTCAAAAGGTTGATAGGACGGCAATCACAAAGGGTATTTACTTGAAGGTGGGTTCATTTTTTAACGAGCTTGAACCCTGGGGGGACTATGCTTGGATTTATTTCACTTTTACACAAGCTAGAATCGACAAAACTAAAAAGCTAGAAAAGACAAAACTAAAAAGCTAGAAAAACTAAAAATTGAAAATGAAAATTAAAAATGGGAAAAAAAAGGTTTGCATGCCCCCAACATGATGAAAAAGAAAGTCTCCAGTAGTCATATGGAAATTTCTATGGTTAGGCAGGACGGTTTTGTCCGCAAAATAGACAAAACACTTCCTTGGCTTCGTCCCAAAAATAGGAAAAGGTGAATGGTGTGTCAAACTAATTACATAACCTAGAGGGAAACTTATCTTTTCAGCTGGGTGTGTCCGTAGAATAGACAAGGGTGCATACCCCCTAAGCTTCGTTACATTCACCAAACTACTCATGGCAGTCAGGTGGATGGAATGAAGGTTCAAAAGATACTTTCCATTCAAAAGGACTATTTAGGGATGATGTTTGACTTGGAGCTATGCTTGGATTGAGAAATGAAAGCTGGTCAACAGTGACAATTTTTCCTTCATGTGGGAAACACATCACTCAGAAGAGTGTTGAAACAATAGCTTCCATGTTATAAACATAGTCACGTCCAAGGAGTAGATTGTAATCTAATGGTCCTAGGACTAACATCACGTTCAGATGAACAGTTTTCCTTCCCAAAGTGATCAGTAACTTAGGAAGGATCCCTAACGGTCGACTGGTTCCTTTGTTAAAGCCTGATAAATTTGCGTAACAGGCATAAGTGATGGCGAACCAAGCACTTTCCAAGCAGTTGAGGAAAGGATACTCATTGATGCCCCTTGATCTAGAATAGTGCTAGACACGATCATTTTACAAACTTGTATTATGATCCAGAAAGGTACATAAGAAGGAGGGCAGGATCTTGCTAGTTGATTCCAATCAAAGGAACCAACTAGACTACTTGGAGGGGGTATCGAATAAATGGGAGAAATAACCCCTTGAGATACAAGAGCTGGGGGATTTTCTTCTTGTTGTGAAGGAACAGGCAGATTGCCCCCAAGTTCATCAGATTCTGAAGTAACAAAAAGATTTTGAATAGTATCGTTCTCATTCTCTTCGGGAAGGGTAAGAATTTCTGAAGGCAAAACTAGGTCAACTGTCACCTCAACCTGTTGACTTAGGTCGGGTATAGACTCATAAGATTCACTTTCAGAGAGAGTGGTTTTGACCGACGATTGATTTAAGTCAGTTGGTTTTTCAACTAGTAAAGGACTTAGGGAGAGTTTCTGGTACCCAGATCGAAGTTGCTGTGGTGAAGCAGGACGATTATCCAACACTCTTTTGGCTTCATCCAAAAAAGGACAATGGTGAAGGGAATGATTACCTTCAAATAACTTACATGGAACCTTGACCTTTCCCTTCTGTCCATGAACTTTGCTATCACTAGTCGAAGGAGTGTTACCAGCATGATCACTAGAGGTTGATGACATCAGACAGTGCGAATGGCGGGACCATTCTCTCAAGATCTGAGGAAAGAAAGTACAATATCGATGAAAATGGTCTCCTATACAAATTATGCAAGGAAATTTGAGTTTAGGAGCTTTAATGTGTGGATTTTCACCAGATGATCCATTCAAAGCAATGGTTGCTTGGTTGCCCATTTGCTGAATTGGCTTCTTCTTCTTCTCCTTCCCTTTCTTCTTCTTCTCAGCCACCTGGTTACTAGCATCACTACTTTCACCAAGCGAGGAGGAAGAAGGGGAGAGAGAAACAAACGAAGAAGAAGGCGAGGGGTCAACTTTAGTATCAACTAGAGATCGATTCGATTGTGGAGGAATCGTGGTGTTTTGAAACACAGAGGTTGAGAACATCCATACTGGCAGTCCAATGGTAATTCCCAGAAGGGACAATGTAGCCATATACGGAGCACCAACATTTCCCCAAGAAGAAAAAGGACTAGGATTCCCCTCAAAAGGGATTCCTTGATTGGTGGACTCCAGATTTGTCTCCATATATCTAAACCTAGGATCAACTAAGGAACAAGGATGTTATTCCAAATTCAATTAATTTTAATGATGCTTTAACACAACTTTGCTTTTTCAATTTTTAAGAGTCGAGAAAAAGCTAAAGATGACTCTAGTCCCCTTCAATTTTTAATGAGCCTGAAGCGACAAGTGCTCAGATGGACCTTTTCTTTTAAAGAGTTGAAAAGGAACGAAAGTGACTACTCTGGAAAATATAGACAGACGGATTAGCAAACCAATCGCAAAACTGCAAAATACACCTTGGTGATAGATTAAAGAGAAATTACCAAAGACTTATGTACGATAGTCAATCTTCCCCAATACTGTGTTCAATGCATTGTGATCAATAAGCCAGTAGACTCGGCTTCCTATGGATAAAGGATATAAGCCTATTGTGGTCTCCCAATATATACGTGACAGTACGGGGAGCACAAGTCTGTGCTAGCACTTGTCGTATCAAGGAGGAGGAATCACCCAACCTTCGATGAAAACAATAGTTACTAGTTTTTATGACATTGGAACACGTCTCTAGCCTAGACCTCTAGATGTGTTGCGTTAAGTTCGAAAGCGTTATTAGATTCATTGAAATTTATTTTAGAGTTGATCTTGTTTAATGTTTGCCTTTCAATGGTTCACTGCATGATGTTGATTCGAAATTCCTAAAATGCAATCTACAATGATAAACAATCGTTGTTTATTTTGAGCAATGAAAATCCTAGCTACTAGGGAAAGAAGACTACAATTCTTTCAAACAAGGAGCAAAGAGCACACACTAGTGCATTTTCCTAAATCATTTTTTCGCACACAAACTAAATGCAAATGCAAATGCATGTATTTTTTTTTCATTCTCCTTAATGTAAAAATGCCAAAAAGGAAAACTAAATGTAGCAAAGATCTGAAATATTTCTTTCAAAGCGACATTTTCAACAATTTCTTCTTCAAAAGCAAAAAGAAGACTAAACGACACTTTTCAATTTTGAATAAGAAAATGCTTTCAACACTTCGAATATCAACAATTCAAGCCAAATACATGATGAAAAGTTCAATTGAGTATCCAGGGAAAGAAGAATTCACGACACTTCTCTTTTTGACACAAAACAACAGTTACGACACTTTTTATACCAAAGCAATAGATCGATTTAAGCAACTTTTCGACAAAGTATTATAAATGATGAAAAAATACATAAAAACATTTACTAATCCTAATCAATGGAGGCTAATCTATGTGATGCAAGTAGGCTTCAGTAAGGAGGCATTGTTCATAAGTAGCAAAACAATTAAACAAAACTGAAAACAAGGACAAAAACCCCCAATTTCTAGAATGGAAATAGGTTCAGTTAGTCATTACACCTGGGCTTCACAGAAATAGGGATGCATCGCACTTTACACACTCGGGAGGTGTGATGCATACTGGTTTACAGTGACAGACAGTGCGATGGGCCAGGGAGCACAACTGAAGTGGGTTTTGGCTCAGATGTGCAGCTATTTTCAGTGAGTTAAGCTGAGTTATGAAGGACAGTAAAGAGCAAAGAACAAAGGAATGTCTTGAGAGGTTACTGAGCTACCAAAAGGGCATCTAGAATGCTTGTAAGTCAAATTTTTAATTCATAAAATAAACCAGAGATTGACTGAAGCAGCATTCATCTACTATGCAATTGCAGAGCAAGAGCAGTTCGAAGGCTACCTGGCTAACTTCAGGCTCTGTCTATAGTTTATAAAACAAACAATAACAAAAAACAAACATCTATTCATCCCCAGCGGAGTCACCAATTTGTTTATGGGAAAACTAGTGCCTTGTCGAACGACTAGCCCTATAGGTTTGGCAGCTACCCTAGAAACAACACTTTAAAGCAATTCAACGATTTCTTCTATGTGTAATAGATAAGAGAAAGATAATGGAACCAACCTGGAACTTCCGCTTAATGCCTTGCTTGATCTCTCTCCCCCTTGACAGAGCTCACAACTCCTCCCCGTACTTATCCTGCTTGGAGAGTACCTGTAGAAACACAGTAACAAAGAACCATCAAAGCATCTTGATCTATTACAACACAAACATTACAGAATCAAATATATAATGAAAAAATGATAGCATTCACAAATGATAACATTCAAAATTGCACAATCATATGGAGAAAACTTGAAGAAATTTATTAATAGAAGGGAGAATTACAACCCAGTTGTCTGATCCAACATCATCCTCCCAGCTTCAATCCCTCTTCACCTCATGAAATAGCAAGATCACACCAACAATACAATGCTCTTTCCTCAATTACAAACTATCAACACTTCCTTGCAATTCACAATATTCCAGCCTCTAGATCTCTTAGATGAGGGATCCATTTATAGATGTGTGCAAGGGTGTGAGTCATCTCTGGGTTTTGATTAGTGTCATTCCACTTGTTACAATTGGTTCCACTTGGAGATTTCTTGGATCTCTTACTAAATCCTGGGTGAATTTAGAGAGGCAAGTGTCATAGGAGAAGTTTCTAGAAGATTCCACGAGCCTCCACTTAGCAAACTGTCTCGAACATTTGTCCATCCTCACCTATCACACCCTATAGAAGGCCTAATCAGTATGCATCACACCTGAGCAGTGTATCACTCAGTATGCATCCCACCTGGCCAGTGTAGCAGTCAGTATGGTTCAGTTTAGGCCATTTCTGGATGGTTTTTCAGCTGGAAATTTTAGGGAATGATGTAATCAGATGACCATGCTTTCTTAGGGTATGAAACAACTCTTTTAGGGGTTGATGAGACCTAGTTTATCGACATATAAGTTTGGGGTTGAAGTGCCCAAATATGTCTATAATAGTTGCCCCCTAAAGCACGAAGTCATAAATCTTGATGTTGGGTGAAATGCTTTATCATGAGGATTTGAGGTTTCGAACTGGAAGGTGATCTGCATAAGTTACAATACAATACATCCTCATCATATAATTTTCATGATCTAGCTGAGGCAGGGATTCCCATGATCAGCTTTATAAATTCATTTCATGTACATAGATCAGATAGTCGTCTGTAGATGCAGACTGGTGATTCTTCAGATTTAGAGTCATCATCTTTGGTTCAGAGACCATCTGTGCAGCATCTTTGTACATTTGATGTTTTTATATCCATGAATATATATCGCAGCCTGGATGGATGAAACTAGATCCGGGGTCTTCAAACTCATTCAATCTTCTCCCAATGTACAAGTCAATCCATGTGAAGAGGTGTTATGACGTTGAACATGGAAGGACATCGCCTGATTAACAACCAATAATGTGAGTTGTTAACAAACGCGAGAGGAATCACCGATAATGATAATGACCCTCAAGGTACCACAGTACAATTCACGTGGTGTGAATATATGATCTAAAGTCGAACACCACACTAAATATTTCGGTCGAAGGCCATTGTTGTCAACCTATCGCCGAAAGTGAGAAACTTGCCATTGAGGCATGCAAGCTTCAAAGCACTGAAAAGGGTGTTTCTAAGTCAACTTCTTGGATGATGAGCTGATGTCGACAAGAGGCGACTTGTTGTAGGAGGGCCTTGATGTATCCCACATCTATGACACGAAACGAAGCAAATGATTTCTAGAGGTGAAAATGTTATGATGACACGAGGTTCAGGAATGGCAGCCATGAAAAGAATGAAGGTTGGAGGTATTGCAATGGATGAGGCATTAGCTGGATTGTGGTTTCTCAACTGAATGACTTCTCTTGAACATGTCGGCGACACTGAGATGGATTGGTAGCATTAACCCCAAAAGATGGATGGTGTGAAAGACCAATGGTGAGATGAATGGTGAACGGAATAACCCAACCCGACTCAATCATGGTGATGGTGTAAAAGTGTCATGTTCAAGAGCGACGCAAATATTCAATCAATCAATTATTAAATTTTCCATAGTAAAATCCCTGCATAAAACAAATTAGAGTTAATCCTATATATAATTAGATAACAACTCATAAATAAATAAATAAACAATAAATGTTATTTCCTTACTTCACCAACATTTTTAGTAATAAAACTTTTTGAGGCACCTATATTTTTGAGATGACTTCCCAAAACACTATAAGGAGAATAATTGGGTGAAACCTCACACCTTATGCTCTTTCTCAAACTGATTCTTTCTTGACGTCATTCTTGTGGTAAATCTAGTTAAACCCTTTATAACAAAATTATAAAATTTGTTTATGTAAGTCTATTTGATGGCTCTCATAATACACCACCGAACCTATAAATAAAGCTCCAGTTTCTAAAATATATTTTACGTATATGAATTCAGTCATGTGGATATAATCTTGCAATAAACCTTCGACCATAACATTAACGAGAATAGTTTCACGAAAATGAATTTAAGGTGAAGAAAACCCTATACTCTCCAACTAAGATGCCGATGTAATAAAAACTTAAGGATTAGAGTTAAATTAAACAACGGTTCTATTATTACGTCATGTGAGAAATAGGGAGTGCTTTAACGAGTGCTAACTCACCCGATGAAATCTCATCTACTGATCTTGTTTTTAATGAAGGGATGACATTCATATCGGGTGGAGAGCTACAATTAAATTAACCTCCTTCCTTGATCCCATGGAATTCACATGAATGTGTGGGGCATCGTGCATGGTTTTTGATGTGATCCTTCATTTAATAAGATACGGTTCAATAAATATTTTGTACTTTAGTCCTTTTAACGCAACATGAAAATAATTTTGACAGATAAGGTTTTTCATATATAATTTTGATGCAACGTTATAAATTCAATCTTTGGAAAATAAAATATATAGGGTATGTTGTTTAGTAATTAATGATTTTCATAGATTATCAAAAATTTTAAATTTTACTTTGCTTTCTCAACATTCATGTTTAACATCATAATTTACCCACCGTAACATTTGTAAAATTATTTTTCTAATATGTATTTCACACATATATATATGCATATATATATATTTTAGAAGTCAACTCCCTTAATCATCCAAATAAAAAATTTTAAATATTATTAATATATATCTTTTGGCCCCTTTTAGTGGACATTGTTTTCCCATTTTTAGGAGTTCTTAGTGATAGTAATAACATCTCAATTATGTTTAGTCACATATACTAGTTAGTGATATTTAATAATTTAATTGTTTGTATTTTGAATTTATATGTGACTTGTAGAATTAAAACCATAATAAAGTATTCATATGCATATTATAGTGTGACATTTCTTTAACTTTGCTTAGTTATTAACCCTACTTAGGTTTTCTATAATCCCTTTTATTGATTTGTCTTTTGTATTTTAGGGAGTCGAACTAGGCGAGACATAACAATAAAAGGCTTGCGTGGGTGAGGGTACATGAAAGTAGCCTGTTTTTTTGAAGAGAGTTAAAATGAACAGGAGGTAGGGAGGCAAATTAACCCCATATTGAATAATACCATCACTGTTTGGGGGCTTTCCAGAAGATAAATTAATATTTTTTCCTTAAGGTCAAAATGTTGGTGAGACAGACTTGGGTGTCTCTCACACCCTCTGACTTATGATATAAACCCCTTTCGTAAGCTCTTTTCAACATCTTTAATATTCACAAGCTAAACCTACTCAAGAATTCAAGGAGGGAAGACCGACAGCGAAAAAGTACTAACTTGGTAGTAAAGGGTGCGAAAGGTTATGTTGGATTTTAAATCTTGGTGTAGAGGCGATGGTTGCTGCAGAGAAAATGGTGCAGAACGACAAGCAAGGAAAACAGGTAGAAAATGAGCTTGAAATATTGTGGATAGGTGTAATTAATTTATAAATTCCCTACTAAATATGGATAGGACACTTTTCATTATTTCAATCAAATAGGAACTAAATATGCTTTAATAATGATGTGATGTCCCATCCATCGGACCCAATGAGTGGGTTAAGTTCCTCACATGTTCGGGTCTAATACTTCTATAGATTGATAATTATGTGAACGATGGATGGTTAGATTTCATCAGGAAGAGCGGGGTGTGTTAACGCCCTTGCTCCTTCGTACCCGATGGGAATGAGAGCCATCAAATGGGAACAAATATAACAACTACGACTTATCGGGGAAATGTGTTATGTTTAAATAGTGAACACATCTCGCCCGATGGTGTGTGTCTAGTGCTAATTTGAAACAAGAGGGAAAATCTTCACAGGTTAAACTCCTGGGATAAAAAATTGCAAACTGTAAAGATTCTAAGGAGAAATTGTGATCTTGAGAATATAAGAGGGAGTCATATGATGAGGGAGGAACAAGGTGAAATTGATAGAAGGAGCCAAGCTCTAATTGGAGTGAAATTTGGCTCCAACTGGGGATGATGCTCCCCTACGGAGGATCAAGAACGCAGAACATATTCCTTCATATTGGGCATGAATTCGACTTATGAGGACAAGGAAATTCAAGGGAAAAAAGTAAATAAAAAGAAGGAAAGTATTTACATATCAAAGTTTTTATTAATCAACAACAATAATGAAACAAGAGATAGACCTATGAGAACCTGGTCTTTTCAGAGGAGAACCGCAATGTCAAGACAATGGTTGTAATCTCTCTTTGATATCAATATATATGCAACTATCAATTGATTTCCTACATGTTTTTTCATCTTACATATTCATGGATTAATGTTTCTTGACTTGTTAAGTAGGTTGAATTACAATTTGTCTATTATCACGATTGTTGTTTTCTCTTGTTTACTTGTTTCAGGTGCTTGTAGAAGGAAGCGAGAGATAGCTGGAGTGAGAAAGCAAGGACATCATCAAACGGGATAAGCATACTAAGAGATAGGCCCTCTTAATTGGTTATAACCTAAGGAAATATTCTATAGAATGTATCTGTTGTGGCTAGACCCATTATTGGGCTAGAGGAATTTGTTTGTGTCTGCACTTATAATTTTACTTCACCACAAATTGGCGACCATACTGGGGAACCATCCTTTTGTTTGTCATGGATTTCATGATTTCATGAGAACTTTTCTAGTTCCACTTTTTCCCTTTGGTTCTGTTTCATTTCTCCTGTTTACTGGCTTGAGTTTGAAATTCATAGTAGTAGATCTAGTCTTTGTTTTAATTAATTAATTAATTTTTTTCTTAGCTTCCTCGATCAACGCACTTAATCCGCTGATAGTCACACTGATCAGTGCGATATGCTTAGGAACAGTCGCACCGACTAGCCTCTGGCGCTTGTTGTCAGTTAGGAAGTCACGTCGATGCCTGTAAGTGAAGATTAGGGTTTCACCCCAATCTTGGCCAGTGTGTTATGCTCTTATGATTTTGACCTCGTAAGCCTTTTAGACTGTTTTCTCCCTGACTAGAAAGCTACTTTTCATTTGGTTTTTTTTGCTTGTTGGCTTATCATCCTCCTACTTGATTTCTTGAGTCATTGGGTGGTCAGCGACACTAGGGCATCTAGTTTGTAGTCCATTCAACTGTTTGTGAACTCAATAAGTTGGGTTGTAGGTGTACTTACTCCTCGCATTTCATTTTCGGTCCTTTTATGACTTTGACCTCTATTGAAAAAGTTTGGAAAGTTTTTGTTTGCTTGCCTAAATGTTTCTTTTCCGGCATGGATTACGTTGCCTGTCTTTTTGTTGGTAAAGTCAATGTTTCATTGATTTGAATGAGCTTCTCTTTTCATGTTTTCATCTGCTTGAAGAGATTATTGACTCGAAAACTTTTTCATCGAAGAATTGTATGCGAAAAGTTTATTTCATTGCTTCATGAAAATGTGTTAAATTCTAGTTTGTTGCATCATTGTGCTACAATAGCTTGCATCATTGAAAGACTAGAATTGCATTGGTAGTTGGAAGAAGAAAAGAACTCGTTTTGCTTTCGAAAGGACTGTTAGATATGTGCTTGTCAGGAAATTACGAATTGGAATGCCTTTTTCATTAGTTTATTTTTTGAAAAAGTAAGGCAGTGAACGATCATTTCGTTTTCAGTTGCTTGTTTGTTTGCATTTGATTCAGTAGTTTCTACCCTCTCTAGTGTAGACATTTCATCGAATTGAAAGGGCATTGTCTCATTTAGTTGCATTTTAGGTTTTTTGAGTCGCATTTCTAAGACCTGAAAACTGAAAAATAACTCAAGATAAACTTTAAAATGAATTCAATTAACCTAAGGCGCATTTGAAATTTAACGATCATATCTAGAAGGTCTAGGCTAGAGATGTGTTCCAACATATTTAAACCTAGCAGCTGTTGTTAGCTTCGGTATTAGACAGCGCTAGTACAGATTTGTGTTCCCTGTACCATCGAGTATATAATGGGAGACCCCTCTAGGCTGCAATCCTTTATCCTCGGGAAGCCGAGTTGGTTGCCTTGCAAACGTGATACACTGAACAACATTTGGGGAGATTTCCTACTCGTACTTCTCGGTTCGCCCAGAGGTAATCTGCAGTTCACAATTGCCTGGTAATCCTATTTACCTAGATCATCCAGAGCAGTCATTTGATATTTTTGACTCATTAAACTTAAAATACGGTTTGATCACTTGTCCTTTCAAGCTCGTTACCAATAGCGATAGAGTCATATTTGTCTCTTTCTTGACTCTTAAAAAATGAAAGAGCACCAGTCTTTTATGCATCTTAATAATTGATTACCCACAGTCCAAAAACACTCTATTAGTCTTTTTGAGACCAAATCATGAGTTTCCCTTAAAATAACATTTTAAAACCTTGAAGTTAATTTTGCTGTCGACTAAGACAAGGTTGTCGTGGCTGAACCATCTGGTTCACCCAGTTCCTCTTCCTCTCCTCCGTTTGAAAGATTGTCTGAGAAGTCATTTCCTGAGTTACCAGAGTCACTCGAGGACCAAGGTGTTGAACTTGGAATTGTTCTGAGTATTCAACCTTCGTCATATCGTCCTCCGACTACTTTCGATACTGGTTCATCTACTGATCTTGGCCCTGAATATCTAGACAATCCCATTCAAACTCCTGAGGACTCGCTGACCACTTACGGTTATCTTGGACTGGCTATTTACCCTCCGAACCCTCTGCTTGACCCTGTTGTGATATCACCGCAACATCCTTACAGTCTGTATGACCAGCCAGGTGTTCCATTGGAACTATCCCCTCATACTTCTTCGACCATTTGTCGTCGTTTATTTCCAGACATGGAACCTGAAGACGATTCTCCAGTGACCTCTCTGGAAGAGTCCAAAGTTTCTACTCCACACACTATTGAGGAGGAAGAGATACCTTTTCCTCCTGAGGATTTCCCCTATTCAGGGGGTATTCCTACCAGTTTGCCACCCAACTATGTGTCTTTGGCACAGTTGGTTTCAGGTACACCTAGTGCCTCATCACTTTATCATAACCCTATTTGGGTGTTAGGCACCATGCCTACGTCAGGTCCATTCATTGCGAACACGACTTCACAACAGCCTGTTACCTGAGTCTCGGTGTAACCCACCATTCCGAATACCCTTGTATCGTCAATCCCAGTTACCTGTTAGGCATAACCAACAGTTTCGAAGAATGCCTCTATCAGCTTCTCCATCCCTCTAGTCAGTGGCTAGGTTGTGCCACTACTTGGGGGGAAAAACCTGAATGTTTCTATGGTGTCAGGTGCCACCAATGTGAGTGGCTCATAAGCTCACATGCTCGGTATGAACCAGCCTTCTTTTGGTATTATTCACAACCCTAACAATCCTACTGGATCAAGCAATGTCCAATACCGATAGGTTTAGAATCCCATTGGTCCATCTGGATCAAGCAATGTTCAATATCAGCAGCCCTATGGGGCTTAGGTCCAATACCAAACTCCTTACATTCCATATGGTTTTCAAGGAATGGTTAATCAACCTTACACCCTCCAATCCGGGAGTACATTCAGCCTAGCTATAGCTAGATCTAGTTCGGAAATTTCTTGGGCACTATTCAAGTACCCTTGCAACAACAATGACAACCTCTACAACAACAAGGGTAGCCTGTTTTACCACAAGGGCAACCTTTATTGCAGCAAGGGCTCTCCGTGTAACCGCAAGGGAAAATGATCCTGCAGCAAGGTCAACTAAAACAACTGCAAGGTCAACCCTTGCAACAGTTGCAGCAAACCATGAAACAGTAGATGCAATATGCTCCACACACCTCCCGACCCATGTCCTCACAGGGCCAACCTCTGCAACCTCAGGGACAAATTTTGCAACCGCAAGGTCAACCCTTGCAACAAAAAAACCAACTAGGGTAGTAACAACCCTTGTATACATATCAGTAGGGTCAACCCTTGCAAGGGCAGGGTCAAGGTCAAGTCCTACAGTAGCAGGCTCAAAATCCTAATGTCCTAGGTCAACAAGTCCAAAATCCTACCGACGAAGGGCATCAGGTAGAAAACTCTAATGCCTTAGGTCACTAGGTTCAAAATCCTTTTGGTCAAGGGCAGCAGGTACATAATCCCTATGTCCAAAGGCAACAAGTGTATCAACCTTATGCCCAAGGACAACAGGTCCAAAATCCTCTTGTTCAGGGGAAACAGGTCATCACCCGTATGTTTAAGGACAATAGGTCCAGTATCCCTATGTCCAAGGTCAACAGGCTCAACAACCTTTTAATGCTTATCATTAACCTATGGCCAGGCAGTTCCAAGGTATTCAAGGACAAAATCCTCCCTATGGTAAAGTAATCCACAATGGGGGTAGCCTCAGATGCCATATGGCAAAAATCCCCACTGTGGGGCCAAAATCCTTACCAGTAGGGATGGGCTCCTCTGTTCAGACCTGCTTATCGACCTCCCATGCCTTTTAACACGCAATTTACATTCTTGGCTACACTCAAGTTGCTTGATGTATCTCGCCTTACGAATGATCCAATCCTTCATTCGCCATACTAGCCTTCGGTGTTGTCCAAGATACCAAGCGATTGTCCAAAGTTCGGTGGGAAAGCTAAAGAAGATCCTCAGGCCCATGTGATGACATATCACCTCTGGTGCTCATGGAACTCATATGTTGACGATTCCATTTGTCTCCATCTTTTCCAATGAACCCTCACAGGCATTGCAAATAAGTGGTACATCGAGCTGCCTCGAAGTAATTATCGTGACTTTAACTCTTTATCCATGGCTTTCCTCACACATTTTCAATTACTAGTTCGTTATGAAACTGGCACCGATTTTCTCACATCACTTAAGCAAGATACTGCGACACACATCTCTGATCACATCCATGAATGGAGACGTAGACGTCGCTTGATCAAATTTGATATTGTTGATCAACTTCTCACTAAATGGTTCACCAAATCATTCATGGCCCCAATTTCTTGTGATATAGATATGGGTGGATGCGTTACTGAAGAGCAAGCCATTGTTCTTGCCCAGTACTTAGATCTAGTTTACTCTCAGCCTGGCACTTTGTATGAGTTATTACCCAATGCTCCGTGGCCATCATCCGATCCCACAACATCAAAGTCATAAGCTGTACCTCCCATTGATGGAGTTATTGGTTCGGTATCCCAGACCCCTGCTAAAACTTCTTCCAAACAGAAGTCGGTCTCAAATACTGTTCCTAATAGTTTGTCCTAGAACCCACCTGGCCTTGGTAAAACCTCAAAGGTCCATGCTGTCTAGTCTACCGTAGCGGATAAATCCTCAAAAGGAAAGAAGAAAGGCAAAGGCAAGGGTAAAGCTGATGCCCCAAAACAGGGTCCTCCCAAATCATCTATTGGTGAATCTTTGCAATGAAAACCTAAGTATCCTTGCCTCATTTGTAATGAAGATCACTACACTAAGGATTGTCTGTGATGATATGAAGTTAGCCGCTTGCTCAAAGGGACCCCCGCAGTCCTCAAAGATACGTTTCCGTCTTAGCAAACCCAAATGGTAGAACAACCCCAATCTGCTTCCTCCGGATCTCAAGTGTTCATGATGAGTATGCCTATTAATGTGGCTACTAGATCAAAAGATTATCAAACTCTTGCTTCGACAGCTGGGAAAGAGAAAAAAGTCACACCTTCTTCTTCTACCCCGAGTTCTAGCCCTCTTCATATTGAGCGCCCTAACCCTGATTCCGCTATACGACCACCCTCTCGAGGTGTGCTGTGAAAATCCTCATATAATCCCAATGATCAAGCTACTCAGCACTATAATATTGTTGAGGACTTGACTCAGGCGTCGTCAGCCATGTCAGCCCTTGAGGTGCTCCAAATCTGCCCATCACAATGGAAATCTTTGTTGTTAGCTATTGGGGGCATCGATCCCACCGATTCGAATTTGATATATTTTGATCTAGAGAACCATGTTCCGCGTCTCCCTCATCAGATTGCCTTTCTTATCCAGGTAATCATCAATGAGAAGACCATCCACCAGACTGTCATCGATGAAGGTGCCTCCACCTACATCATGTTAACCGCATGCTAGAAGGCTATTGGTTCTCCTGCTTTAAACCAATCTCTGAACACTTTGGAAGCTTTCGATGGGCACGATTCGCGACCCTTCAGTGTCTTACCTAACCTTGCCATCACTCTGGAAGGCAAGACAATGCAAGTCGAGGTAGAAATTGTTGATGCCAATCTCAATTATAATCTTCTACTCGGCCGAAGTTGGACCCATGCCATGCATGTTGTGGCCTCCTCTTTATCTCGCGTGATTTGTTTTCCCCATCAAGGGAAGATTGTCACTATCGACCAACTGTCATTCTTTGCCTCTTCCTCCTCGGATGGAAATGTTTCGTATGTCAAGCACATTGGTGCTCCCTATGAGAGTGCGGGGGCAGGTCTTTTCAAAGATTCTACCTTAATGGGAATTTTTCCACTCTCACCTCCTCATGTTGCCTCTGTCAACATGATCTTGGTCAAATCTTATCCTTGGGTCGTACCTTCACTAGATCTTGTTGATACCTGGGGCGAGGTCATGCCACTTAGCCTTGCCGAAGTCAATTACATGGAAATTGTTTCGGCTTCGAGTTCTGCATCTTCTGATTCTTTTATGTCGAAGACCTCTCTCGATACGTACTCTCAATCCCTATGTCTTGGCACTTTGGAATTGCCCGATCCCTTAACCAAGACCTTCCTTGCTGATGAAGGTATCATGGAAGTCATGTATCTCAAGGAACCACCTTGGATCGATACTCATCATCGCTCCTCGTTCCTGCCTCATCCGGCGATCATGTCTACCATTTTTGAAGAGTCTTCTTCTTCGTTTCTGCTACCGATCATTACTCACGATGTCGATTGACATTTCTATCAAACGTGGTATCATTGAACACGTTCATATTGGGGTATCTTATTCTCCGGATGAGATCAAGACATATACTCGTCTATTTCAGGAATTCCGTGATGTGTTTTCATGGTCCTGGGAAGAAATGCCTGGCATTGATCCTAGCATTGTAGTGCACGAAACCCCAACTTGTCCACACGCAAAGCCCGTTCACCAACGGCTTCGTCCAGTGCACACTAGGAAGGCCACTGCTATTAAGGGTGAAGTTGAAAAGCTTCTTAAAGCTGGGTTCATCTACCCCATTCCCCTTACAGACTGGGTGTCCATTATTGTCTCGGTGACTAAAAAAAAGGGCACGATCCACGTTTGCGTTGATTATCAAGATCTCAATCGTGCCTATCCTAAGATAACTATCCTACTCCCTTCATTGATCAAATCATTGATGAATGTGCCAGGAGCGAGATCTTTCTTTATGGACAGTTTTTCTGGTTACAACCAGATCAACATTGCACCGATTGATCAATAAAAGACAACTTTTATCTATCCGTGGGTAACATTTGCATACAAAAATCTCCCTTTCAGCCTGAAAAATGCTGGGGCTACATTTTAGAGGGAAATGTCCTATGCATTTCATGATATTCACAAAATTGTTTAGCCTTACTTGGATGACCTTCCCGCTCATTCTCGTAGGTGCCAAGATCACCCAGACCATATTCGGCATATTTTTTTGCGCTGCAGACACTATGACATTCGGTTAAACCCGCACAAATGTTTTTTCTGCATAGAATTCGAACGAATCCTTGGCTTCATCATTTCCAAGGATGGTATTCGCCTTGACCCGCTAAAAGTCAAGGAAATTGTAAATTTACCCCCTCCATCTTCACTGCACCAAATTCAGAGCCTGCAAGGAAAGGCCAACTTTCTCTGTCGTTTTATACCCAATTATGTTGGGTTAGCCACAGATTTATCTGATTGATAAAAAAAGGAATGCCCTTTGTATGGGACGAGGTGGCCCAAAAATATTTCGATGATCTCAAGGCCGTCCTCCTAAATGCTCCTTTGTTGCACCCACCGTATTATTATCAATATTACTTCCTTTACCTAGCCGTGGCCCCTAGCACCATTGCTATGGTCTTGGTCCAAGACGACGACGAAGGCAACGGACATGTAATATACTACCTTAGTCGGAATCTCCTTGACACTGAAACGTGTTATGCACATGTCGAGAAGTTGGCTTTGGTTTCTGTTCAGGTTGTTCAATGCTTTCGGCACTATATCCTTTTGCGCACGACTACAGTGATTTCTGAATGCAACCCCATGACCTATATCCTGACTCGTTAGTTGCTGGGGGGAAATATTCTAAATGGATCATGATCCTACAAGAATTCAATTTGGTATTTACTACCGCCAAATCTAAGAAGTCACTCGTTTTCGCTGAATTTATTTCTTCCCTTCCCTCTAAGTCTCTTCTTACTAGTGCAGATGAACAGCTTTTGGATGAGACCCTCTTTCTGATTATCACCCTTGATCCGTGGTACGGTGATATCATCATGTATCTCCAGACATTCACGTTTCGGTCTGCGTTGACTAAGGATGACCGCCGAAGGATCCAGCATCACTCCCAACCCTACCGTATTATTGACGATACTTTATACCGTGTCGGTGTCGATTCAGTTCTTCGCCAATGCCTTATGATCGAGGAAGCTGAAAGAGTTCTCAATGATTGCCACTCTAGGGCCTATGGTGGTCATATGTATGGTTACGCTACAGCACAAAAAATCCTTCACGTTGGTTATTTCTGGCTGTCTATCTTTAAGGACTACATTCTTGCTGTTCGCAAGTTCCACGAATGCCAAATTTACCAACACAAGATGCGTGCCCCACCAGATCACCTACACCCCGTCATTACTGTTGGTCCTTTTTCCAAATGGGGCATCGATTTTATGACATGTAACCCTTGTTCGATCGGGGGGCATGGCTATATTATCGTCGTTATGGATTATTTCACTAAACGCATTGAAGCGATGCCTACATACTTTGCAGACGGTAAAACGGCGGCTCAATTCCTTTTCAACCATGTTATTTCCAGGTTTGGTGTACCTCAAGCCATTGTCACAGACCATGGCTCCCGTTTCATAGATTACATGATGGCTGAGCTGACATCTGCATTGGGCTTGTGCCACGATGGATCGACCCCATATTACTCTCAGGCCAACGGCCAAGTTGAAGCCGTGAACAAAGTCTTGGTCACCATGCTTCAACGTACTATTGGGATGCACAAGTCAAATTGGCATCTTATTCTCTTTTCAGCTTTGTGGGCCTACCAAACCTCAAGCAAAGATGCAACTGGTTTCACACCATTCCAGTTGGTCTATGGTCTGGAAGCAACATTGCCGATCAAATGCGAGATTCCTTCACTCAAGTTAGCTGTTTAACTCCTCCCCGAAACATCACCTCAAGAGGAACGCCTCTTATATCTAGAATGACTGGATGAGACTCACGGCTTTGTCAACAAAGCACAAAAGAAATGAGTCAAATCCCATTTCGACCAGTCGGTCTCCCCTCGTGTGTTCTCTGGGGGTGATTTGGTCTTACTATATGACCAATCTAATGATAAGATGGGGGCAGGAAAGTTCGAACCCATGTGGCACGGGCCCTACATTGTGAACCGCGTTTTGTAGAAATGAGCCTATGAGCTTATTGATTATGAAGGAAATCCTCTCGATAAGCCCCGAAACGAGATTTACCTCAAAAGTATTATGATTAGGTCATCTTGCATGGTTACTTGTGTACATTAGTGTGTCATTCATTTTTGTACAGTGTGGTTTTGTGTGGTAGTTTTCAGACAGCTTTCCTGTTTACTATTCTTTTCTTGCTTTGCAGATGTCTACGACTCCCCACATTGGTTTCACTGATGGTGCTTGCTGTAGTACCCAGAACATATCATCCACACCATGGGCTATTTATAACCCTAACAGTGAGTTGATTGACCTTCAAGGTATCTGTCCAGGTCTCACAACTAACAACATTGTTGAATACAGTGCGGTCATCAAACTGCTGTCAGAAGCCATTGCTCTTGACATTAGAGAATTGGTTGCCAACCTAGATTCACAACTTGTCATCCTTCAAATCAACGAGAAATATTCCGTCAAAAACCCTCAAATATTGAGAATGTATCTCTGTATCTATCTATTGGAAAGACATTTTGATTACATTACTGATGAGCCCCAAAAATGGACAATTATTTGGGCTCATCCAACCTCCTAAGTTGACTTAATCTACCATTCTCATTAGTTTATTGCATGTTTTTTATTATATTTATGTTAATAGAGTGAATTTGGTTAGTCATTATGCCAACAAGTCTAATGGGTGCTTTGTGTAGCCTTTTTGGTCAACTTGGAGACAAAATTGAAGGTCTTAATGAGCACTTGGCAGCCAAATTCGTGGGAGAACAAGGGAGAGGATTTGTAGGAAGGTGTCCCCTTCATTTATGGGCCCTTACCTCGAATTCTCCACCATCAGCTCGGAGTTCAAGGGCCACCGAATCAATCAGCACAAGGGCAGCCAAGCAAGTCAAGTAGGACTGCTGTTAACTCCAAGTTTTGGGCAGCCGAGTCCCTAAAGTTTAGGAGGACTGTTGGGTCCTCAAATTGTATAAATAAGAGGGCTTAAGACCTCATTTCAGTTAGTCAATTTGGTTAGTCATGTTGTAGCTCTGTTTTTGCTCTTTGTAAGCCAATTTTGGCATGTTGTTAGACTCATGATCATGATATTTTAATAAAGGCAGTCAGATTTGGATTCGATTCTGAGTTCTTAGGGGAGCTATAGCTCTCAGGTTAAGGGCCCAACCTGAGAGCAATAGACCTCCTCTTCCTTGTATTGTTACTTGTTTCCTTGCAGCACCTTATTTCCTCTGTTTTGACATGCATTTAGAATTTACAGTCTGCTGATTCGATTTCTTTTGTGTGATTGAGTAGGATTAGTTTACAGTTCAAGTGCTTTTAGTTGTTTAGATTAGAGTAGGAGGATTGTAATTCATTGGAGATCCAAAAAAAGGTTGATAGTGCACTCGCTGCCATCTCTGTTTAGAGATTGGGGGTGTGGGTTGTACCAACGACCAAAAAAAACGCAGTCTTATGCTTTCATGCAAGCTGCCACACAGTCATTTCAGTTATAAAACCGTCCATGCATTATGATCTTGAGCAATACTTCTTCATTCCAACTCCATGCATGACTTCTCTTCACGATTTACATTGCTGTTCATTGGTTTAATAGCACAGGTAGCACATGTTAATGGATTCTCGTTTTTGGTGCAAGACATAAGCAATTTGTTTTATTTACACTACTCAGTATCATTCCATTTCCTTCTTCTTCTTCTCAACCACGCCTAAAGCCACCTTCTCGACCTCTGTTCAGCTCGTTAACCTTCCAACCCTTCTACTTCTCACGTAGCTCCATCTTTTTAACTTTTCCTTGCTTCCACCCTTCTATTCACCAACCAACTGTACTCACTCTTTCCTCACCTCAGATCTCTGTCCCTGAGCCACCACAGACTCCTCCTTCACCTTACCCATCCACTCATACCACTCTTCCACTCTTCCATCACCCAAAACTCCCACTACAGCACATCCTGTAGAAGTTAGCAGACTTCCTGTAGAATTCCTGAGTTTCCTGTAGGATCCCCTGCAGACATCCTGTAGAAGCCTGCAAACTCGGTTGCCGAGCACCTGAACATTGTGGACTTCTGTGGACTGATGCTAGGGATCCTCTGGACCTCTCCTAGCCCTCCTGACCTTTCCCAAGCTTTCTCTCCCTTCGCACCACCTCTGCACAGCCAAACCCTAATAAGAAACACGATCATAATCACTCCATCCACTTAAGCAAAAATACAAAAACAATGTTCTTTTTAATGGAAGTAGTTTGAGTTCATGCATTTCACATCACTAGAAGTAATGGCATCATTTTTAGACATTGGCACTCTCACTATTGCATCATAGAGGTTAAACTAGTCAGATTAGGGTTTACTAGGGTTTCCATGTTTTGGTTGGCTTTCAGTTCATTTTTGCAAAGTAGATTACTTTCCGTTGAGATAGCCTTCGTCCATCATTTAGAAAGCTTCTTCTGAGAACATATAGAAGTTGGCTTGAGCCCTAGCGGACTTGTGCCAGCTGACCAAGTGACAGCTGCGACAAGAGCTAGTACTTGTGCATACAACACCGTCGCTTCCAAGTTTGTACGAACTACCGGGTTGATAAAATTAGAGATAGGAAGCCCCAGGAGTTGTAGCATTATTGCTACAATACTGGAGCCCACCATCTTTTTGGCGTCGTTGCCGGGGAAGCGACAGAGTATTGGTGATTGTTTCTATTCTTCTATTTTCTACTACAACCTTCTGCTAAGTAGTTTATTTCATTTCCATTATGCAATTTCATTTATGCAAAAGTAGATTAGCATTTCTTGCTTTCATAGATTAGCATTTCAATTCCGCAATTTCATTTCTGCAAGCGTAGATTAGCATTTCAATTTCGCAAGCGTAGCCTAGCATTTCATTCCTGCAATTTCATTTGAGAAAAATAGATTAGTCCTTTCCTGCTTTGATTTCAATTCCTCATTTTCATTTTAGCAAGATAGTTAGTTGCAGTTCAATCTATTTCAGTGTTGCAAGTAGAAGTAGAAAAAAAAAAACAAAATCAACCAAAAAGATTTCGTTTCATGCATTGTAGGAGTAGAGATAAGTTAGAAAAATGATTGCACAACACCCCCACTGCTTCACACAGCCAACGTTCTCTCTTCTTCGATGGCTATGATTAAAGAACCCCTGGGTGGACATCAAGGCATATTTAAAGAACCTCTAGGGAAGAAGAAGAAACCATTCCTCTGGAGCAAATGGCTACAAGCAGGAATGTTGGGAGCAGTACCTTGTCCCAACATGAATTTGCAAATCAGATCGAAGATTTCAAGAGTGATATGAGGCAGTTTCTTGCCATGCAACTGGATACCTTGCGGATCCAAAAGAAGCAAGAAGAAGCCAAGAGGGCTTTGGTCATCTTTTGTCCTAGGTGCACTAGAAAGCATCCTAGGAACGAATGTCCAATGCACTCCCTAGAAGTGTGTTTCATCTGTGAAGAATACCATCCTACAGATCAGTGCCCTTCTTTGCCTGGACTGAAAGTTGCATATCAGAGAGCCAAAGGAGCCAGTGAATCACTCCTTTATATGAACCAAAGGAGGCCACATGGACCTAGATCTTACCAACAGGAACTGCAAGGGACATCCGAGACCTATTATGACCCTTATCAAGCCACCTTCATGCCTTCTTGGGGTCCCCCTACTCATCCTTCCTGGTTCACACCTCCTCCTTATTCCTTCACAGATCCATATTATGCCCAACCAACTGCTCATTCATTTCACTCTTATGCTCAGCCACAGCCTCAGTGGAATGCACCTTATCAGGAGTGGAGGCCCCAGTACAACTCTCATCCCGCTCATTTTCCTCCACCACGTGCTCATCCACAACCATCGCCTCCTCCTCCACCAAGGCAACCCCAAATGCCTACCCAACCACAATGCCATCCATCTCCATCTCAATTTCACACCTCCACTCAACTACCCGTACCATTTCCAAAGCCATACAATGGAGCAGCTCAACCCCATTGCAAATCTGAGGCACAACATATCCAAACAACTCCTCTTGAGCCCAATGATCTTCACCAAAGCTTAGGAAGGGTGTTGCAAAGCAGAGATTATATTGACAACATTGAAGGACCAAAAGCAAAAGAAGATTCCAAAGAGGAGATCAAAGAACCATGGGTTGCACTTGATGAAGAGAAGAGATCAGAATCAGAGATCGAGAGAGTTCTCTCATGGTTACCATCAAATCCTCCATGTACTCAAGAGAAAGATCAACAAAAAGAGGAAGATCAGAAGGTCATGATAGAAGGTGACATGAAGAATGATCCAAATCAGCAAGATGGCCAAGGATATCAAAGCTATATTGAGATATGGTTTCAGAAGGTCACTAAGTTGCAGCGGTACTTTCTTCCTCAGCTTTGTTTGATCCCTTCAACGCCAGATCATTTGGTCTCTGAGATCTGGATAGTTGTCCAAGCATGCATTTCGAGCCTTCACATCATTTTTTCTCTAATCTCGATGTGCACATGGCCCCATTGGAAGTATTCTTATCCTTGAAAATGATTTTGTTTTTCAAGTAGGGTAGGGTAGAAAAAAAAAAGAAAAAAAAATGAAAATAAGAGAAAAATAAAAATCTAAGGTGAAAACCTCCTCGGAGGCGCCTTAGATTGGCTCATTGATTGAAAACCTCCATGAGGCGGTCAATGGGTTGGAAAAAAAAAAGAGAAAAGAGAATAAGATCTTTGGGTGAAAACCTCCCTTGGAGGCGCCCAAGGCAGGCAATTAGGGTGAAAACCTCCATGAGGCGCCCTAGTTGTTTTTCGAAAAAAGAGAAAAAGAAAAAGAAAAATAAAGCTAATCTCCATTGAATAATTTCATGTTGCAGCAATGACATTGCAGGTTGCAAGAAGGATGTTTCATGACAGGAGGAGCACTCAAATCAAGGTCAAAGGATTTTTTTTGCCTTCTACAGGAAGCTCTGTATTTCTACAGGAAACATCCTGTAGAACCTTTGGACGAGCCAAATCCAATTTCAAAAGTGAATCTAATGGTGGGAATCTGTTGATTAGGCCTACAAGCACTTGTGTGTCCATCCCTTGCCTTTATCCATCATTTTTTCCACCTCCTTGTGCTTCTCATTGTGCTTCTACAGGAACTTCCTGTAGAAATTGTGGGAAACTAGACATGGATTTCAAAAAGTGGTTTGGCGAACATGGTAGCTTCCTCAAGGGTTCAGAAGTCCTCATGCAATCTTCCAACTCCTCCTCCATCATCTCCATACCTGCATCACAGCCCAAGCTCAATTTTTCCTTCCATGCAAACACTTGAAAAAGGCCTTGAAGCAAAATACCTAGAACAAAATTTGTTTTTGTCATAACTTGAAAACCATGCATCCATTTGACAAACCGTTTTATGGGGAATTGTACAAGGTTGATGACAACATGCCTGAGCAGTTTCATGCAATTCCGGTGCACGGTTTCCAAGAAATCAGCCTCCATCACCATCAGCCATTTTTGCATTTTCTCCATATCCGTGTATCCGTTTCAAAACCTGTTTCATGGGGATATGCATGTGAGTAATGGTAACCTACCCAAGCAGTTTCAGCCGATTCCGATGCACGGTTTCCGAGAAATTGAGCTCTGAAATCTTCAGCCATTTTCCTTTTTTCTCGAAATCCGTGCATCCATTGAACACGATTTTGCTATGGGAGATGCATAATGATGATAGAAACATGCTCAACAAGTTTCAGATCGATCTGCTTTGCCGTTTGGGATAAATGGCGAAAACAAGTTCTGGTTTTGTGACCATGCAGTAGCAGCAGCTTGAAGGTGCAGATCTGAACGTGGAAACAATGGCATGCGGCTCAGATCCGGCCAGAGGACACCTGCACAAGGAAAAGCAATCAAAGATTAGCATCCAAGCCACATGCAATCAGAAAAACCAATGCATGCAGCAATAACAGGCCACAACAGCTCACGGCAGCCATTCAACTTTGAGGTATGTGACTGAAACTCATTCCTCTATTGCATAAAATTAATTTAAAAACTGCATGAATTAATGGAATGGTGGGATTAAGCCACGAGTAGAACAAGTTTAACCCGACATCCAGTTCTCTAGCACTCATGAAAAAATCACGTAGCATGCGTGGATAGTCATTCACGTGGAAGTTGAAAAACACCGGCAATGGTAGATGTGTTGAACTCCAGTGAACAAGACATCAGCTGATTGACAGATAGATGAAGACATGCAGTTCATAACATCACTGCAGTTCTAAAAAGCCAACGCACATGTTTTGCCACCTCACTCCACCAAAAATCACGCAGAATTAATGAGCGCTCAGCTGAAAGTCATGAACTGTTAGTCAACTTGCACTTGCATCATGTTAAACTGAAGTATACATCCTCTGCGTCCACAATCGGCTTAACCTATCGTCCTCCGCTGAGTTTCCTACCTGTTCTCGAATTTCACTCGTGCATCGGGCTCACTCAAAGGCAGAATCACACTCTACAGGAAACGGGTGGGGTCTTCTACAGGAAAGTGCAACAGTTCGAATAAGAAGGAAAATACGTCTTCCATTTTTGATCAAAAGGACCATCATCAAGTTCACATGGAAGAAATTGGCAGAGATACATTGGGTGTTGCCGATGATCCTTGTGCAAAGAAAGTAAGAAACAGAGGGGATTCCCCTTCAGCTGACTCATTTTCTGGACCAACTCCCTGTCAAGAGCATGGCACATCTGCGAATTTAGTAAATCCAGAGACTCAGAGATACATGGAAGGCTTAGACAGTCATAAAAATGTCTTGAAGGAAGCTCATAGGAAATCAATCCATGCAAAGATATTCAACCCAAGCATCTGGAAGAAGCGAAGAAACGAGGGCATGATGCAAAAAGGTGATTGTGCAAAAGCAGATTGTCCAAGGAAAGACACCTTGAAGCAAGATTTTTATCAGAAGATTCAATCTTGTCCTCCATCCCCTCAAAAGGTTTCTAGGTTTTCCCCAACTTCAACTTCTTCCGGCCAAGGCAGAAAGCCCAAAATGACACCTGTGCAACCTTTGAGGACAAGAACCATGGAACAATGTTTGCTCAAGGAACTTCAGTTCAACAAAAAAATCAAACAGATCTTTTGAGAGTACGGACAACATTTTGACCTCTCCTGAATCAAAGTTGTATCTTCCAGATGTGTTCTGGTTTTTGAAGGGTTGTACATCAACGAATTAACAGATTATTCCTCCTTGAAATGAATTTAACAGAGAATAATCCAACAAAAGCAGGTGTAATGGCAGTATTTATCTCTATGTTGACTCAGATCAAATATACTTAAGTGAAAAATATTACCTTCTGGCATTCTAGTCCAAAATAGGGGTCCTAAGGGTTAATGTTGAAGTCTACCAGCACTGTATTTCAGCTTTCTGCATTATCATGCCACTGCCCTATGCTTGCAATTACTTCTGTCACTTGTCAATACAGCGTATTGTCTTCAATGCCTGTGACATTTCCTATCAATGATCTTAAGGAAAGCTCTGTTTTCAGCACCTGAATTGGGGCATTTGAATTCAGCAATACATTATATTGTTTCTGCTGCCCTGTGTGATATTTTCCAACTATGATAGGAAAATACAGCGTATAGAAAAGAGAGCACTGATATGGGGCACCTGATTTCTCAGCAATACACAACATGCTATTTGAGACATATTTCAGAAACACGACATACTGTATTTGCTGCCTGTGATGTTTTCCGATTATGATAGTAAAAAGAGCACTGCTTCAGTCTCTAGATTTCTTAACATTATGCATACTGTTCGGGGCATCTGATTTTTCAGCATCAATTCAGGGTATATGATTTTTCAGCAGTAAGTCATAATACATATTTCATTGCCTGTGATCTTTCCAACTATGAAAGTAAATAGAGGACAGGTCAATTTGAGGCACATGATTTCTGCACAGGAAGCCAGAACTCAGCTACAGGACTGTTTCTACAGGAAGACAGAGAACTGTTTCTACAGGAAGCCAGCGAACTGTTTCTACAGGGAGTTTGAAAAGAGGGAAGCCAAAGGAGGAATCGGCCGAGATGTTAGCCAAAGAAGCCACCAGGGCCATCAAAGAGAAGGAGAGAGATTGGTTGCTCAGAGGATGAGCAACACTTTCAGTAGGGGGGTGATGATGAGCCCCAAAAATGGACAATTATTTGGGCTCATCCAACCTCCTAAGTTGACTTAATCTACCATTCTCATTAGTTTATTGCATGTTTTTGATTATATTTATGTTAATAGAGTGAATTTGGTTAGTGATTATGCCAACAAGTCTAATGGGTGCTTTGTGTAGCCTTTTTGGTCAACTTGGAGACAAAATTGAAGGTCTTAATGAGCACTTGGCAGCCAAATTCGTGGGAGAACAAGGGAGAGGATTTGTAGGAAGGTGTCCCCTTCATTTATGGGTCCTTACCTCGAATTCTCCACCATCAGCTCGGAGTTCAAGGGCCACCGAATCAATCAGCACAAGGGCAGCCAAGCAAGTCAAGTAGGACTGCTGTTAACTCCATGTTTTGGGCAGCCGAGTCCCTAAAGTTTAGGAGGACTGTTGGGTCCTCAAATTGTATAAATAAGAGGGCTTAAGACCTCATTTCAGTTAGTCAATTTGGTTAGTAATGTTGTAGCTCTGTTTTTGCTATTTGTAAGCCAATTTTGGCATGTTGTTAGACTCATGATCATGATATTTTAATAAAAGCAGTCAGATTTGGATTCGATTCTGAGTTCTTAGGGGAGCTATAGCTCTCAGGTTAAGGGCCCAACCTGAGAGCAATAGACCTCCTCTTCCTTGTATTGTTACTTGTTTCCTTGCAACACCTTATTTCCTCTATTTTCACATGCATTTAGAATTTACAGTCTGCTGATTCGATTTCTTTTGTGTGATTGAGTAGGATTAGTTTACAGTTCAAGTGCTTTTAGTTGTTTAGATTAGAGTAGGAGGATTGTAATTCATTGGAGATCCAAAAAAAGGTTGATAGTGCACTCGCTGCCATCTCTGTTTAGAGATTGGGGGTGTGGGCTGTACCAACCACCAAAAAAAACGCAGTCTTATGCTTTCATGCAAGCTGCCACACAGTCATTTCAGTTATAAAACCGTCCATGCATTATGATCTTGAGCAATACTTCTTCATTCCAACTCCATGCACGACTTCTCTTCACGATTTACATTGCTGTTCATTGGTTTAATAGCACAGGTAGCACAGGTTAATGGATTCTCGTTTTTGGTGCAAGACATAAGCAATTTGTTTTATTTACACTGCTCAGTATCATTCCATTTCCTTCTTCTTCTTCTCAACCACACCTAAAGCCACCTGCTCGACCTCTGTTCAGCTCGTTAGCCTTCCAACCCTTCTACTTCTCACGTAGCTCCATCTTTTTAACTTTTCCTTGCTTCCACCCTTCTATTCACCAACCAACTGTACTCACTCTTTCCTCACCTCAGATCTCTGTCCCTGAGCCACCACAGACTCCTCCTTCACCTTACCCATCCACTCATACCACTCTTCCACTCTTCCATCACCCAAAACTCCCACTACAGCACATCCTGTAGAAGTTAGCAGACTTCCTGTAGAATTCCTGAGTTTCCTGTAGGATCCCCTGCAGACATCCTGTAGAAGCCTGCAAACTCGGTTTCCGAGCACCTGAACGTTGTGGACTTCTGTGGACTGATGCTAGGGATCCTCTGGGACCTCTCCTAGCCCTCCTGACCTTTCCCAAGCTTTCTCTCCCTTCGCACCACCTCTGCACAACCAAACCCTAATAAGAAACACGATCATAATCACTCCATCCACTTACGCAAAAATACAAAAACAATGTTCTTTTTAATGGAAGTAGTTTGAGTTCATGCATTTCACATCACTAGAAGTAATGGCATCATTTTTAGACATTGGCACTCTCACTATTGCATCATAGAGGTTCAACTAGTCAGATTATGGTTTACTAGGGTTTCCATGTTTTGGTTGGCTTTCAATTCATTTTTGCAAAGTAGATTACTTTCCGTTGAGATAGCCTTCGTCCATCATTTAGAAAGCTTCTTCTGAGAACATATAGAAGTTGGCTTGAGCCCTAGTGGACTTATGCCAGCTGACCAAGTGACAGCTGCGACAAGAGCTAGTACTTGTGCATACAGCACCGTCGCTTCCAAGTTTGTACAAACTACCGGGTTGATAAAATTAAAGATAGGAAGCCCCAGGAGTTGTAGCATTATTGCTACAATACTGGAGCCCACCAATTACATATCATCATATTCCTAGACGCATGAATACATTGACAGATGCATTAGCTAATCGTTTGTTGGATATACATTTATGAAACATGTAAAAAGATAAAACAAACCATTTGTACCATAGTAGACAAGAAAAATACAACACACACACACACACACACACACACACACACACACACACATATGGTGATAATGTTTGATACATCAAAACCCCAAAAAATAATATGTGTGTCAAAAATAACATCGGCGGCTCGCAGGCATCATATATCTGTGGCACACAGGCCTCAAAAAATGTAAGTGATGGACCTAGGAACTAATCAGCATGGTGATTGTGGTAGCATGATACAACTCATGCAACACAAGTCAAAATCGGTGGATCCGATTTGAGACTCCCACCGTGTGTCTCTGGTACTGATGAGAAATGTCTTCTACCCGAGCTTACTCCGGGATGCCACGAGTCAACCCCTCAAGGTTCCTCGTGATCTCCTTCTAATTGTCACCCCCTTTCTGATAAGGAGCGACAACATCAATAGGATAGGGGACACATCTGGATGTTGGGGACATCCCAGCAGGCCGCTCTAGTCCAACGTCTACATTAACAAGAGAAATGTTAGAAGCACATATATACCAAAAACAATTAAAAAATCTCAAAATAAAAAATTTGATTTTTTACCTTTATCATCGAAGTCCTCTCCATCTGGTAAGGGCATATCTGGATCTCCATGGAAGACGGTGCCAGTGTATGGCCAGTCCTCCACGACGATCTTCTATTATCGTAGCCATGAAAAGAATGCACTTCGGTGGTGAGCACCAGTATTTTAACGATAATGCTGCAACTCCTGGGTTGCCTACTTTACTCTTATGAACCTGATTGTTCATAACAAACTTGGAAGTGACGGTGCTGTATGCACAAGTACTAGTTCTTATTGTAGGTTGTCACTTGGTCAGCCGGCGCAAGATCACTAGGAGCTCAAGCCAACTTCTATGGATTCTAGAAGAAGCTCTATATGTGATGAAAGGAGATAAATACTACTCTACAGATACTACTCTAACTGCAGAAAGGAGAAAGACTGAAATGTAAAGCAAACCAAGTAAATCCTAATTAACCAAATAATCCTAATTTTGTAGAAAGCACTATGAAAACCATGAAAGGAATTCCATTACCTACTCAAGGAAGTAAACAAAATCTAACTAGGCTATTTCTAGAAGTAAATAAGCAAAAAACGTCTTTTTGGATTTTTATGTATTTTTATGTGAATTTGACATGCATGTAATTTATTGTGTGTGAATGTGGCAACGAATGGGTGGCATTGGAGGGTGGTTTTTGAGACTTGAGAGGATGTAGGATGGTGTGGATGGGTCCTAGGAGGTCTCAGGTGGACTTCTGGAGGCTTTTCCCACACTCGTCCTTCAAAAGAAAGCCTACAGGAAGATCTACAGGAGGACACATGAAATATACGAGGAAAAATAGTGTTCTACAGGAGGCCTACAAGAGGAGGCCAAGGGCAGTTTTGGCTATTTTGAGGGTGTGATAGTGGATGGAAAAGGTGGATGAGGGTTGGAATGAAGTGTTAGGGCACCTAGGGTCTACCAAGAATCATTAGGAGAGAGAAAGATGATTGGATTTGCTCAAGGAGAGAGGAAGAAATTCTATGGAAAATGCAGGAAACTAAGGTAGAATTGGGGGGAGACTTGGGCGACCTATAGGGCATGGATCAGATGGAGGATGGGATGGCTTATAGGCTGTCCTATTGCTAGAAGATATCTGCTACATAAACAACTGACAGTCAGCCAATGAGATTAAGCAAGCAATGAAATAAGTGCGTTTAGAGAAATAGAGTTTCACATCAAACTAGTCTAATCTATGATCTATGAAAGGAAATGATGAGAAATGCTACAAGAAAGGAAAGCATGAAAGAAGACTGTTGTAAATAAATAAATGAGCATGATGGAGAAGTTTGGAAGCAAAACAAAACTAGACTATTAACCAAAAAAACTGCAAACACTAGAAGTCTTATGAATGAGGAAAATCTGTGTTCTTGGGGAAGCAAGAGGGTCTTTGCCTCAAATCATGGTCCCAAAGGGAAGAAGCAAGGCCAAGGCATTGTTGCTAGCCTTTTGAATATTTTCTTCACTACTACTTAACCTGCTATAGAAATCACAAATGGAAGCAAACTATTGAATCATCAAAAGCAACCTATTCTTGACCATAAAAGAAATTCATCTAATAGCAACTTGATCTACAAACTGAAATAAAACATACAAATACAAGTAAAGAGGAGCTTGGATGCTTGGGTTGGGCCCTAACCCAAGTGCTTTAGCCCTCTGAGGTAACTCAGTGCTAACTCAAAAAGGATTCCATCTTTATTTCCAAAACAATAACAAGATTACACGGAATTGTCAAAATAATAAGCTCGAAGTTGAGCAGAGATTACATAAAAAAAAGTACAACAAAAATCCAACAAAAATCTGACCCTAGTGAGGCCCTAGGCCTCTCTACTTATACAAATGAAGCTACCAACAACTTCCTTAAAATCAGGGAGGCTTGGCTCCCAAAACTCAAGATAATCATCAGTCATCCTCCACTTGCTTGGCTGCCTTCTAGTGCATGACTTGGCTGCTTGTACTCCAAACTGAATGAAGGGGAATTTGAAGTGAGGAGTAATAAATGAGGGGGATTCCCCCCTATAGGTCCTCTCCTTTGTCCACTTCGAGTTATTACTGCCATTTTTCCACTGGATCCTTGACTTTGACCTCAAAATTCATCAATAATTTGCATTAAACACATATTAGTCCACCTGGCATCATAAATAACTCAACTCACTCTATAAGCATAAATATAATCAGAAAATCATACAATAAACTAAGAGAATGGTTGATTTGACTAGGTTAGGAGGTAAAATGATCCCATATAATTACCCATTTATGAGGCTCATCATCACCCCCTACTTAAAGTGTTGCTCATCCTTTGAGTTACGTAGTCCATCTCCTCATCTTTTATGGCCCTGGTGGCCTCCCTAGCATTCCATGCTTCTGATGTGGTCTCCTCTTCCTTGTCATAGAATCCTTCCTTCATGTCTATCTCTTCCCACTGCTCCCACTCTTCTTCTTCTCTTCTGCCTTCTAGCATCCCTAGCAGCAGTGGGGGACTCATTTTGAGGCCAATCCAATTGACCTTCAGCCTCTGCATGGAGCGCTTATACATTGGCACTCTCGTTAATGCCTCCTTCATCTTCATTGGGGAATGATATTCCTTGATCTACAAAATGTGTGGTAAGGTGTTCCATCTCCTCATACATGCATGCACACAATCATCCCCAAATAGCCTTTCCATATCCTCAAAGTGTGCAATGGCTTGTGCCTGATCACTTATATATCTAGGGGCAATCTAAGGATTATTGGCAAGCAGGTTATGTGTGCTGATGAGTGCCATGGGGTCTGATGGCTCAGCTCTGATCATTAATGGCTCATTCTACTCCTTTATCATCAACCTTCTTATTTCTGTTGCCCTTAACTCTTCATGGTTCATCCATGAGGCCATGGCCATTATTTGCAGGTCCCCTAGCCTAGCATTGGGGTCCCACACATTCATGTTTGTGAGGGCTATGTTATGTAGGTAGAATTCTGCCATCTTTTCCTTATCTTCTGATGTTCTTTGGTCACATAGGTCCATAAACTGCCTGTAATCTTGGAAAGGCATTCTGCCTCTTTGTGCCAAATTCTTTATCTAAAATTGCAACCATTGGTCCTTGAGATACAGGCCATAGGATTTTGTTGGTGTTCTACATTGCAATGCCTCAATGGACCAGCTAGCCATGCATGCCAGTTGGGTCTCTTTCTCTTGTAGCTGCCTTCTTAGCAATTCATTTTCAGTTTCAAGGTGGTTTCTTGTAATTGTTTCTCTATGTCTGATATCACTCAACTCTCTACCCATTTCTCTGAGTTTGTTATCCATATGGCCAATATCCTCAACTCCTTTGGATTTGGCTATTTGCATCCACCTATGTGTTCTTATTCTCTCTTTCTCTAATTAAAAGAATAGTGGAATTGCAAATTTTTGTAGAATTATTCTTCCCTGCTCAAGAAGATTGTAGTAGGAGCCAAGACTAGGCTGGAGATCAGGTTCTTGTAGCTTTGTTTCTTCCTCCTTTCCCTATGGCTGTCCTACTATCCTTTTCTCAAGCTTTTGGGTCTCTTGTAGTTTTGACAGTGTCTCCTGTAGAACTGTCTGTGCCTCCTGTAGGACTATTTTTGGGTCCTATAGTTCTACCTTTTCTTTCCATGTGGGAGATCTAGGAGTCCCCCTTTCATATGTGATGGGTGCCTTAGAAGGGGATTCATTTCCTTGGGTAGAGGGTGAATCTTCAATTATAATTGGCACTTTTGAAGAAGGCTGGGGTTTCCCTGTTTTGATTCTTGTGCTCTTCCTAGCCTTGAAATACTTGAAGGCCTACCTTTTCCTCTTTTGTTTTGGCTTGATGGGTGTACTCAGGGTAGTGAGAGCAGTTGCTACCTCTCTTTCCAGAGTCTCAGGGGACATTTCTCCTTGTTCTATCTTTTCTACCCCTTTTTCTCCTTCTTCTGTCTCTTTTTCTGTCTCTGCTTGCTCTGTTTTTTCCTGCTCTATTTCCTCACCTTTATCCTCCTCTATCCTAGTTTCTTCCTCCTTCCCTTCTTGTTATGCTAAGTCACCAGTTGCTTCACCTTCTCCCCCTTGCTGCTCTTCCTCCTCACTACCAGTAGGATTGATATCATAGGTTAGGGTCTTTATGTCATCCTCAACTATCATGTTTTGGAAGATTTCCCATGTTATAGGGAGTGTAAATGTATGGAGGGCTTCTTCCACTAAAATTTTGATTAACCAATGGTGAGCTAGCTACTCTGAATTTCCTGCTTGAACTTTAGTGTTGGAGTCAATGAGAGACTGTAGGAGGAAGTAGTGGATGTTGAGCTTCTAAGGGGCTAGAGTGTCGATGCCATACCTTAATTCATGAAGGATTCTAAAATGGTAACCATAGACAATGTTGTACCTCCCCTCACAGGAAATATATTTGATTATTTGGTAGCTAACCTCATCCCAAGGATATGGTATGCTAGCCCTTCTAATGCTATTTTTATCCTCTACAACGGTTTCATTGTTTTCGAAAACGTTTTTCTTAGCAGCCTGGCCAATTGGTTTCTCATCCTTACTCCAAGGCAGCTCAAGAGGAAGGGTAGTGACCCTATTGATAAATTTAGGGGTTATCTCCATGGAAAGACCTGTAAAGGTGACAGTGGCATGTGTTCTAGTGTGAGGGACCAAAAAGTGGGCAAGTGCTTGAGCAATTTCCTCATCAAACCCTCAGAATTTATCAAAAACGTTTATCCAATTTGCTCTTGTGAATATGTGCACTACTTAGGGATGTGCATGGAGCTTGGAGGAGTTTGTGGGCTCCTTCCTCATAAAACCTCTCGTAATTTTGTTTATGCTTCTTTGGGAAACCAAATGTGGAGAAGGAGACAACCATTTTTGAAGAAAAATAGAGAAATAGAGAGACTATATTTTTTTTTTAAGAAATAAGCAGAAATTTTTTTATTTCCTCCACCTGAAGGCTTGATTTCACCCTTGAATTTAAACCACTGGTTGCATATTTTGATATTCAATGGGGGTATGCATGGAACCTACCTCCTTAGCCTGAGAATAGTGCTAAAACCCTTGTTTTCTCCCTTCAAAACAACTCATTGGCCCTCCCGTAGAAGACTGTTGTCCCTCCTATAGAATCCTTGTAGGTGCTCCTGTAGAACCTATAAGTGCTCCTGTAGAAAACGCCGAGAGCAGGAATATGGGAGATATTAATGGAGAACGATGGTTACGAGGCTGTGGGGGCACGAGGAGATTGCAGGAGCAGAGTTTCGAGGAGAGAATGAAGGAAAAGGTGGTGAGAGTGCTCGGGGAGGAGTACTTATTACTTTTTATGGATATTTCCGGTGATGGAGGGTGAGTTGGCAAAGTGTACGTTGGCCATATTCGGACCATTGGTCCCCACCTACCTTGTCATCATGGCCCTTTCCTCGTAATCATCCCTCATGATTGCATCGGAGTTCACACTTCCTCCACTACTTGTCCTTGACATCTTTCTTGAGTTAACTGTGCGCACGTGTGGGTGACATCTTCGGATGAGTGGAGTCAACTAGATGAAGGTGGCCAGGTTAACTGGCCACCTTTCCCTCATTCAACCTCAACCATCTCGTTTCCATTGCATGCCTTCTGATTACACAAATGTAAACAAAGGAGTGGGTTAGTTACTTACCTGAGATCTGAATGCATTTTCTATGAGGTGTTGTGGCTCTCTCTCTCTACTGCATGCCTTTGCTTCTTTTGATACATGTTGTCTACTTGTTGATGTGTGGCTGTGTCCTGTGTAGGTTCTTATTTGGTTGGATCTGAACTTTAGGTGTCTTCTTCCACCTTCATGTTTGCACTCTCTTGCTACGGATGCTGGATTTTAATGGGATCAACTGCTACAGGAATTCCTACAGGAGCTCCTGTAGCTACTTCTCCCCTTAAAAATTCAGCTTCTTTCTGTGCTTGGAGCTACGAGGATGATGCTAGAGATGTAGATAGAGATGGAGAGGTAATAGGTAGGCTTCAAGTGAGGTGGATGGTGTTGTTTCCTTTCTTATTTTTTTGTTTTTTTTTTTTCCTGAAAAACTATTTTTTCTGTGTTTTTCTTGGACAGGAAGAAGAATGATGCTTGGGATGTGATGCAGGCTTGGAAATGATGGCAAGGAGGTTTGAAGACTACAAGAGGATTTATAGATTTTTTATGAAGCTTCCCTGTCCCTCAAACTTCCTTTTATATCCATTTCTGGCTCTCTGTAATTCCTACAGGAGCCTCTTGTAGAAAACACATAACCTCCTCTAGAAAACACAATTTTTGAAAAACAAGCACAGTGAGGTGAAAAAAATGCCAAGAATGATGGAGAAACGTATGGGAAGGTAGGATAGGTGCTGGTGTTGGTTTCAAGGCTCCCTTGGCACCTTCTGCTGCTTCCTGTAGTCCTCCTACAAACCTACAATGCAACTGAAAATTCATTTTTCTTTTTCTTTTTTTTCTTTTTTTGAAAACAATTAGGGCCTCAGGGAGGTTTTCACCCTAATCGCCTGCCCTGGGCGCCTCAAAGGGAGGTTTTACCCTAGAGATCTTATTTTTCTCTCTTCTTTTTTTGACATCACGGGGCCGCCTCAGGAGAGGTTTTCAACCCAATGATGGGACTCAAGCGCTTCATGGAGGTTTTCACTTGAGTCCTTATTATTTTTTTTTGTTATTTTTTTTCTCTTTCTTCAATGAGTGGGTGAATTGGGGGCTAAGACATGCTCCACTACCATCACTGTCTTATTCAAATCTTTGATGAAATCTTTCTTGAAGAGGGGTTTCTTGTAGACTTTCAACCGGTGTCCATTGACAAGCATCGGAATGGCTTCATCATCAATGGTTCTGATCAGAACTGAACCATTGTCATTGCATTTCTCCACAGTGTAGGGTCCCAGCCATCTTGTCCTTAGCTTGCCCTTGAAATCTTTGTATCTTGAATCATAGAGTAGTGCCCAATCTCCCTCTTGGAATTGCTTCTCCTTGATATTTTTTTCATGCCATATCTTTCTCTGAAGCTGAACTACCTCTGTATGGAGAAGGGCCTGCATTCTGTGTTCATCCAATCCATTGAGTTGAAGTAATCTTTCTTTCTATGCATGGCTGAGGTCTAGGTCCAGCTGAGCTACCATCCTCAGGGTATTGAATTCAAATTCTATTGACAGCAAAGCCTTCTTCCCATAGACCAGTTCATAGGGTGTGAACCCTGTAGTGGTCTTCCATGTTGTGTTGTAGGCCCAAGTGGCCTCAACTAATCTGTTCGCCCAGTCTTTTCTGTTGCTGCTCACTACCTTTGTCAGGATCCCTTCCAATGCTTTGTTAGTGACCTCCACCTACCCATTGGCTTGTGGATGGTAAGGGGTGGAAGTCCTATGCTTGATTCTATGATGTGTGAGCAGGTCTTCAATCAAATTGGAAGTAAATTGACTACCTTGATCTGTGACCAACTCTCTTGGATACCCAAACTTGTAGAATATGTTTTCTCTCAAAAATTCAGCTACTTTTTCTTCTATTGCTGCTTTGATTGCTTTTGTCTCTACCCACTTTGTCAGGTAATCAGTGCACACAATGATGTATTGTTTTTGCTTTGAAGGAGGGCTGATAGGCCCCACAAAGTCCATGCCCCACTTCTCAAATGGCTCAAAGGTCACTTGAGGTTGCATGGGCATCTCATCCTTTGGAGTAGGTTTCCCCATCCTCTGACATCAATCACACTGGCTGGTATATCTCCTCACATCCTGATGAAGAGTGGGCCAGTAGTAGCCTGCTTGCAGTATCTTGAAGGCGGTTCTTTTTGCTGCAAAATGACCTCCACAAGGCCCATCATGACAGGTCAGGAGGATGTCAAAGACTTCCTCCTCCCTGACACATCTTCTCAAGATATGATATGGGCCGAGTTTGAAGATATTGCCCCTAATCCAGGTGAAAGGGGTGCTTTTCCTTACTATCTTGCTCTTCTCTTTGAGGACAAGTGTGGTGGGAACTATGCTAAAACCAAGTAGTTTGCTATATTAGCAAACCATGGAGAGAGTACTAAGATAGAAAACAGATGTTCATTAGGAATTTGGTCATCCACCATTCCTTCTTCACCTGTAGGCAAATTTACTCTAGACAAAAAGTCAGCAACAATATTTTCTTTACCAGGCTTATCAATAATGGTCAAATCAAACTGCTGCAGTAAAAGCAACCATCTAATAATGCAAGCATTTACATCTGGTTTGTTCATTAAATATCTAATTGTAGCATGATCGGTGTGCACAAAGGTTTGATAGCTTGTGATATAATGTCTAAATTTGTTTAAGGAATGCACGACAGCTAGGAGTTCCTTCTTGGTCACCATATAGTTTAACTTTGCCTTTGACAAGTTTTTTCTTATAAAGTATATGGCATAAGGTAACTTTTCATCAATTTGTCCCAAGGCTACTCCTATTTCTTTGTTCGAGGCATCTGTGTGAATGTGGAAAGGTAGGGCCCAGTTTGGGCCTCTTAGAATTGGGGCAGTCGCGAGCTTTCTCTTCAAGGTATCTAGAGCCTCTTGATAGTTTTCCGACCATATGAACTCGACATCTTTACCTAAGAGGCCAAACAAAGGAGAGGCTAGCTTCCTGAAATATTTAATGAATCTCTGGTGATACCCAGCTAAGCCTAGGAAACTTTTGACATCTCTCACCTTTTGAGGAGGTGGGACCCTTTGGATGATGGCAATTTTGTTGGGGTCCACCTGCAGTCCTTGTTGAGATATTGCATGACCTAGCACGGTCCCTTCAGTCATCAGAAATTCACATTTTTCCAAACTGAGGGATAGGTTCATCTCAGTACACTTGTCTAGAACTTTTCCTAGATTAGATAAGGCTTCCTGAAAGTCAGAGCCATAAGGAGTAAAGTCATCCATGTATATCTCTACTGCATCATGAACTAATTCAGAGAATATACTCAATATCGCTCTTTGGAAAGTGGCAGGAACATTACACAAACCAAAAGGAAGCACTCAGTATGCAAAGGTACCCCAAGGAAAAGTGAAAGTGGTCTTATCTTGGTCTTCTTGGCTGATTTGAATCTGATTGTACCCGCTAAGCCCATCTAGAAAGAAAGCTAGACCATCTAACACTTGATCTATTTTGGATTGACTGAATTGCGCTGTTAAGGCACTCCTTGCGATAGGTCACTCAATTCCCCACTTAGAGTCTTAATAGAAAAAAAAAACACTTGATCTATGAAAGGTAAAAGAAAATGGTCCTTTTTAGTGGCTTTGTTCAATTCCCGATAGTCGACACAGATTCTCCACTTACCATTTTTCTTTGGCACTAGCACCAAAGGAGAGACCCATTCATTTTCAGAGATGGGATAGATGAATCCTGCATCAAGCAATTTCTGCAGTTCTTCCTTAACAATATCTTTAAGTGTTGGTTTCATCCTCATTTGAGGCTACTTGTCTGGCTTGCAATCCTCCTTAACAATATCTTTAAGTGTTGGTTTCATCCTCATTTGAGGCTACTTGACTAGCTTGCAATCCTTCTTGATTTATATATGATGAGTACATACTGAAGGCTGCACTCCCTTCATCTCCTTATAACTCCAGGAAAAGGCATCTAGGTGTTTTCTCAGCAAGCTACATAGTTCCTTCTCCTGGGAAGTGGATAGGGATGGATTGATTTTCAAGGTTCTTTCTGGGCCGAACTCTATATTCCTAAAATGGAGAGGAGTGGAGTCGACCGCACAGAGATCAGTTGAGGGGTTGTATTGGGTTTCTCTTACTATGTCCACCAATGGTGATACATTGGGAGGTGGATTCTGAATCAGATTTTTAATCATATCATCCTCATCTTGCGGTTCCCCCCCATGGTGATTTCTAATACACAAAGCGGTGCAGAATAGACTTCATCCTCATCTTCCACCTCCAACCAGAGAGGTAGATCATGTTCTAACAAGGGTTGGGCAGGAGGATATAGGATTAATTGTTTGGACATATGCCCATTCTTTATGGTCATGTTCCTAGCTCGACAACTAATGTAGGCATCAGCAGTAGCCAACCAGGGTCTTCCCAGAATGAGAGGATATCCAGTGAGCTTTGCCTTTGGCTGAAGAACTAAGAAATCAGCAGGGTACTCCCAAGAATCAATGGAGACCATCACATCTTCCACAATCCCCTCAGGGGTCACGGTGGAGCAGTATGCTAACTGTAGCACGATCGTGGTCTTCCTCAAGGAGCCCTAGAGGTTGAGTTTGAGCATTGTGTCCTTTGTAATCACATTAATGGAAGCTCCCAAATCAATAAAGGTGTGTGGGATCATAGTGCCATTGATGTGGACATCAACTACTGGGCTTCCAGGGTCTAGATATTTTGGATATATTACCTTCCCTAACATCAGGTTTGACAGTTGCCCTATGACATTGATGGTTGGGGCATCTCTCTTGCGCCTTCCTGGATGCCTAAAGCACTTCTCTTTGATCAACCTATTGTAGATAGGAACATTTTTTATGGCTTGGAGAAGTGGTATCTTCACACATAAATGTTTCAATTCTCCCAAGAGTTCAGTTTCTTCTGGGGTAGGCTGGACTGTCACGGATAGTCTCTTAGGAAAGGGTGGATTTGCTCTAGGTTCTCTTTTCTCTTTATCTTCCTCAACCTCCCTTAGTGGAAGCTAGCTATCTGGGAGAACTTTCCCAGATCGCAAGTTAATTTCCTGAATCTCCATAGCATAAGTCAGGCATGATGGTTCCCCACTGTACACTTGCTAAGCCTGTCTGTTGCTTGGGTTCGTATTTGGCTGGGCAGGCATTTGGGGTTGCTTTGGTGGAGCAAGAGGTAACAGTTGTGGTTGGGCAAGTGGTGGAGGCAAAAGAGTGGGAGGAGAGTTGTATTGGGGCCTCCACCCCTGATGAGATGCATTCTACTGAGGCTGCGGCTGAGCTTAGGATTGAAACGAATGGGTGGCTGGTTGGGCATGATATGGAGATGTGAAGGACCAAGGAGGAGGCATGGTCCAGGAAGGATGAGTAGGGGGGGCCCAAGAAGGTATGGAAGTGACTTGGTTGGGGTTGTAGTATGCCTGAGATGTCCCTTGTATCCCCTGTTGATATGGTCTAGGTCCATGCGGCCTCCTTTGGTTTATGTAATAGAGCTGTGCAGTGACTCCCTCAACCCCTTGATATATAGCTTTAAGTCTAGGTAAGGAAGGACACTTGTCTGTAGAATGATTTTCTTCACAGACTGAACAAACTTCTATAGAGTTCAATGGGCATTCATTCCTAGGATGCCTCTTGGTGCACCTAGGGCAAAAAATGGCCAAAGCCCTCTCTGCTTCCTCTTGTTTCCTTTTGATATGCAAGGTATCCATTTACATGGCAAGATTCTACAACATATCACTCTTGAAGTCTTCCAACATGTTTGCAATTTCTCCTTTAATGGATGAGTTAGAGGAAGAGGTACTGGTTATGGGTTGACTCCCCCTACCTTTCTTTTGGTTGCTCTAAAATGGTTTCTAAAAACAGTATTTATGTCCTCATAGGATAGTTGGTAGATGTCTCTCCTGGCTATTAGATGGAGGGTGTCTAAAAGATCTTCCCGAATTCCCCTGAGTAGGACCAACTTCAAAGACTCAGGGTCAAGTGTACACCCAACCCTTTTGTAACTAAGCTGGAACCTCTCCTCATAGTCTTCCAGGGACTCATCACTTCCTATAGTCATTCGGAAAATTTCTTATTTAGTATCTTTTGACCTATAATAGTCTCGATACTTTTTGTTAAAGGCTTGTTGCATTTGAGCCCAAGTTGTGATGCTATTGCCAGATAATCCCATGAACCAGTGTAGTGGTGCATCCTTGAGAGTAGAAGGGAACAATTTCAACTTTTTCTCATCTTCTGCATAGTCATAGGTTCGACAGATAACAACAAACTCAAACAAAAAGGTATCAGGATCTTCTGTAGTCAAACCATGGAAATTAGGTAGGGCAGAAGGGCTTATATTCTTCATTTTTATGTCCCCATTGGTCTCCTGAACAGGAAAGGTACCCTCTATTCTCTCTCCATTCCCCCTAGCATTTCTGTGTTCAGCCATTGGCTCCAAAGGAATGTTTTCTTCTTCTTCTTCCCCTATAGGTTCTTCAAATATGTCTGGCTATTCACCTAAGGGTTATTCTTGATCGCAGCCACCGAAGAAGAGAGAAGGCTGGTTGTGTGAAGCAGTGGGGGTGTTGGGCAAAATTTTTCCTAAATTATCTCTATTCCTATGAGGCATGAAAGGAAATATTTTTGGTTGGGTTTTGTTTCTTTTTCCCCACACTGATAGTACCTGCAAAACTGAAATTGATTGAACAAAACAAACTGCATCTAACTGAAATGAACTTGGTGAAATGAAATTTGCAGAATTGAAAAGGAAAGCAAGGAAATGCAGAACTGAAGGAAAAGAAAGGACTAGTCTACTTTTGCTGAAATAAACTATTAGCAGAATGTTGCAAGAAAAAAATAGAAGAAAGCAGTAATCACAGAATACTTTGATGCTTCCTAGGAAATGGCGCCAAAAAGTGGTGAGCACCAGTGTTGTAGTGATAATGATGCAACTCCTGGGCTACCTACTTTACTCTAATCAACCCGGTAGTTTGTAACATACTTGGAAGTGATTATGCTGTATGCACAAGTACTAGTTCTTACTGCAGGTTGTCACTTGATCAGCCGGCACAAGATCACTAGGAGCTCAAGCCAACTTCTATGGATTCTAGAAGAAGCTCTATATGTGATGAAAGGAGATAAAGACTACTCTACAGATACTACTCTAACTGCAGAAAGGAGAAAGACTGAAATGTAAAGCAAACCAAGTAAATCCTAATTAACCAACTAATCCTACTTTTGCATAAATTACTATGAAAACTATGAAAGGAATGCCATTACCTACTCAAGGAATTAAACAACATCTAAATAAGCTATTTCTAGAAGTACATAAGCAGAAAACATCTTTTTCGATTTTTGTGTATTTTTATGTGAGTTTGACATGCATGTAATTTATTGTGTGTGAATGTGGCAGCGAATAGGTGGTGTTGGAGGGTGGTTTTTGAGACTTGAGAGGATATAGGATGGTGTGGATGGGTTCTAGGAGGCCTCAGGTGGCCTTATGGAGGCTTTTCCCACACTCGGACTTCAAAAGAAAGCCTACAGGAAGATCTACAGGAGGACACAGGAAATCTACACGAGGAAAAACACTGTTCTACAGGAGGCCTACAGGAGGAGGCCGAGAGCAGTTTTGGTTATTTTGAGGGTGTGAGAGTGGGTGGAAAAGGTGGATGATGGTTGGAATGAAGTGTTAGGGCACCTAGGGTCTACCAAGAATCATTAGGAGAGAGAAAGATGATTGGATTTTCTCAAGGAGAGAGGAAGAAATTCTTTGGAAAATGCAGGAAACTAAGGCAAAATTGAGGGGAGACTTGGCCAACCTGTAGGGCATGGATCAGATGGAGGATGGGATGGATGATAGGCTAACCTACTGCTAGAATATATCTGCTGCATAAACAAGTGACAATCAACCAATGAGATTAAGCGAGTAATGAATAAGTGCGTCTAGAAAAACAGAGTTTTGCATCAAACTAGTATAAACTATGATCTATGAAAGGAAATGTTGAGAAATGCTGCAAGAAAGGAAAGCATGAAAGAAGATTGTTGTAAATAAAGAAATGAGCATGATGGAGAAGTTCAGAATCACAAAAAAACTAGACCATTAACCAAAAAAACTGCAAACACTAGAAGTCCTATGAATGAGGAAAATCTGTGTTTTTGGGGCAGCAAGAGGGTCTTTGCCTCAAACCATGGTCCCAAAGGGAGGAATCGAGGCCAAGGCACTATTGCTAGCCTTTTGAATATTTTCTTCACCACTGCTTAACCTGCTATAGAAAGCACAAATGAAAGCAACCTATTGAATCATCAAAAGCAACTTATTCTTGACCATAAAAGAAATTCATCTAACAACAACCTAATCTACAAACTAAAATAAAACATACAAATACAAGTAAAGAGGAGCTTGGCTGCTTGGATTGGGCCCTAACCCAAGAGACTCAGCCCTCTGAGGTAACTCAGTGCTAACTCAAAAAGGATTCCATCTTTATTTCCAAAACAATAACAAGATTACATGGAACTGTCAAAATAATAAGCTCGAAGTTGAGCAAAGTTTACATAAGCAAAAGTACAAAAATATTCCAAAAAAAATCCAACCCTAGTGAAGCCTTAGGCCTCTCTACTTATAAAAATGAAGCTACCAATATCTTCCTTAAAATCAGGGAGGCTTGGCTCCCAAAACTTGAGATAATCATCAGTCATCCTCCACTTGCTTGGTTGCCTTCTAGTGCATGACTTGGCTACTTGTGCTCCGAGCTGAATGAAGGGGAATTCGAAGTGAGGAGTAATCAATGAGGGGGAGTCCCTCCTATAAGTCTTCTCCTTTGTCTACTTCGAGTTATTGTCTTCCATTTGTCCACTGGATCCTTGACTTTGACCTCAAAATTCATCAATAATCTGCATTAAACACATATTAGACCACCTAACAGCATAACTAACTCAACTCACTCTATAGGCATAAATATAATCAGAAAATCATATAATAAGCTAAGAGAATGGTTGATTTGACTAGATTAGGAGGTAAAATGAGCCCATATAATTACCCATTTATGAGGCTCATCAGTGGGTATGACATATGTTGACCCCTAGTGATCCTGGGCATCAAACAACTCCAGCAGGCCATCTGCAGATCGTGTGGCATAGGAGGATCTACCTCAGTCAGTTGATACTGGAAAAGTGGCACCCATTCCAAGAAAAAGGTCACAAGCACAGATCCGAAACAAAATTGCTTCAGATTTCCCTCCTTGGCTTTTTGACCTATTTTTCCTCAAGAACTGGATAATACACTTTACCTTTTTGTGCAGTGATAGGTGATGCATGTTTGACAATGATTATGAGTCATGTTGTAGGTCTTTTCTCGACTTGTTAAACTCATATGAAAAGATGGTCAAGTATTTTTCCCTTTTGGCTCACAAAAGAAAATAAAATGGGGGGGGGGGGTCCATTTTTAGCTCTTTTCCGACCCTCTAAAAGCGAAAAGATGGCCGATCCCTTGTCATTTCGAACTCGTTAACAAATGCAAAACGTTGTGCACCCAGTATATGTTTACCCCTTTTTTGGGTTGGGATGCACTATTTACGAAAAAGGTACTCCTTGACTAAAATGGTCAAGCGGTCCTCTCAAGTATTGTTTTCTACCTTTTCGGGCTCAAGAGACACAAATGTACGAAAAGGGACCATGTGGATTTTTCTTTTCTATGTCTTTTTCAAACTCTCTAAACATGAAAAAGATATCGAGTTACACCTTTGTCAGACTCGTTAAAATATTAAACGACATCGGATTCGTCACCATGACGAACATGAGCTTCTCCTTCCTAGGGCTCGTTAAAATTACTAGGTCGGATTCGTCTGAAGGATGAACTTATAGTGAAAGCATATGCTATCCCCTTCAAGTTTGTGATTAAAAAATAATTGGGGTACCTGCTAGGAATGGTGGGGTGAAATTTGGAAATCTATCATTTGTGTCTGCAGCTCACTCTTGAACATGACACTCTTTGCTTCGTGTCGGGTGGGATATCCTCCTTCGTATCATTGACCTTCATGGGTTAGGCCGTTCATTTTTTCCTTCCACTTAATCTCTGCCACGTCATCATGACCACCAATCCCATCGATCCAAAAGCTGTCAAACTTCCAGTTGTGTGACCGATATGTTCAAGAGTTGTCCTTCTGCAGTTACACTTACCTCTAATTCTCTGTATCATCCAAAATCATGTTGCATCCTTTCGTCTCGTGTCGTTGTTGTGGGAAACCTTATGGCCCTCCTTCGACACGGTCACTTTCTGTCTGGGAAGTTGACTAAGAGAATCCTTTCTAGTACCTTAGAGCTTGCATGCCCTAATGGCAAGTTCTTCGCACTCGATGACAATTTCACATCATTGGCTTTCGATCAAGTGATTTCACGAGTGTTTGACATCAGTTCCTCTATTCACATTTCATGGATTGTGCTGATAGTACCTTGAGGACAATTGTCATTATTGGTAGTTTCTCTCGTGCTTGTTAATATTTTACATCATTGACTGGTAATCAAGCAAATTTTTAGCATGTTCGACATCAACACATCTATTCACATGTTAGAATTTGTACTTTGTGTTATCACAAAATCTGACCTTGATAGGCTGCTGATTAAGTAGACTCTGAGTGACTCTTTCAAACCAATCTTTTGGTTTAGGCTTAGCCTCCTCAACCTGAGAGGGCTCTCTCACTAGGTTTAGGGTTTTTGATTAATGATTAGATGGCTAACTCTTGGAACAACATGAACAAAGTATAACTGGTTGACTGGTTGAAAGTATGATTAGCAAATATCTATTGGGCTATGGAGTCAAAATGTTAGGCCCCTATACTACTAGTGTAACCCCTTATTGTTATTAGTACAACCCACTTGTTATATTGATGTACCCATGTAGTGCCCATATTGTTACTATTGTGCCCCATAGAAGCCCACTATTGTTATTATTGTGCCCTTACATTATTATTGTTATGTCGGCTCTGATTATGTTATGACCCCTTAGACTCCTATATATAGAAATGAGGTCTTTTCATTTGTATAATCCAAGAATTTGTCATTTGTGTAATGTAAAGGAGGTTGCCCCCTCAAAGAGGCTGAATTCTAAGGCGTTGATCTCTCTTTTCTATCCTTTTGTGAGCTGGTTTCATAACATTTGGTATCAGAGCTTTGGATTCTAGGGTTTCACTGCTCCAAATAGGTTATCGTGGCATTTTCGCTATAAATTTTTTTCTGCAGTGTTTTAAAAGCTAAAAAAAACCCATTTGAGAAGAAATCGCACTGAATCTCGGGTCTGAATTTCAGAGCTTTTCATGCTATATTTGTGGAGGTATGATCTGAGGAAGTTGGTCTTTTTGCAGACTCCTGAATTACATTCCAAACAAGTGACCTGGGGAAAATCATCATAACTTTCTCTCTGAGCATCAAATTCAAATTTCGTAAGAAGGTATAGAAAGAGGATGAACTGTAGTTTCTTGTAGATATTTTTCAGAGCCAAAGGTCGAAAAGTGACTCGTGGCACGTCGTACAAGTTCGCTCTATTGAACTAGTCTATAATCAGGTCACTGTGGGAGATTGTGCATAACTCTTTCTTGGAGAATCCAATTTGGATCAGACTCATGGCATTGGAAAGAGGACACAGAGGGCTACTACAGGTCGCAATTTCAGAACTTAAAGATCCGAAAGTACCGAGTTATAATCATTTCAAGATCGAGCTCCTAAAATCAAGAAAAAGCAAGATGAGGAAGTTTGATGGCAAGGATTCGGTAAATTGGATACTTCAGATGGAGCAATATTTTGATCTAGATGGTGTACCACTATTACAAAAGGTATGTATTGAATCTTCATATTTAGAACCGGATCAATTTTTATGGTATGAAGGGCTTTGTTCTAGTAACCAACTTGTTACGTGGTCAATTTTCACGGAGGAAATGATAGCACATTATGAGGATACAAATAGCAACACCTTCTTTAGAGCAACACCACAACAATTGGAAAGAGTAAAAGGGTTTGTGACATAGTGTAAAGCAAAATTATGGAAACCAAGAAGCATACCCCTCACAACTATAAATATGGAAGTGTTGTTTCTCCTAGCCTTCCACAACCTACAAGGGTTACACCACAACAATTGGAAGAGAAAAGAGAAAAAGGGATTTGTTACAATTGTGATAGAAAATGCACTAAAGGTCATAAGTGTGCTGAGAAGAAATTATTTTACATAGAATATGAATAGGAGGAAGAAAAGGATCAAGAAACATCAAAAGAAAAAGATATATGCCAGGACCACACCCCAAAGAAAGAAGAAATGAATCAGACCATATCTTGTAAAGCATTGGCAAGAATTACCACTCCTCAAAATCTCAAGATAGAAGGACATATCAAGAAGAAAAAGGTGCAAGAAGTGAAAGATCACATTGAGAAAGAAGAAATGAATCCAACCATATCTTGTAATTCATTGGTCAAAATTACCACTCCTCAAACTATCAAGATAGAAGGACATATCAAGAAGAAAAATGTTCAAGAAGTGAAAGATCGCATTGAGCATCAAGAAATGAATCTGACCATATCTTGTAAAGGATTGGAAGAAATTACCACTCCTCAAACTCTAGAGATAGAAGGACATATCAAGAAGAAAAAGGTTCAAGCAGTGAAGGATCACATCGAGCATCAACAACAAGTTCTCCAACTTTTGAAGGATAACACCACTTCGATGCAAAATCAAACGAAACAACAGGTAGATCAACATCATAGTGAAAAATGTTTTGATGTAGGTGATTGGGTATTTTTACTGCTACATCTCAAGAAATCTATTTATGAGAAGGAAACGTTGGCAATACTACATGCACTTAAAAAATGGCGACCTTACCAAATGGGAAGACTCTTCAAGGATGAGGATGTGGAAGCATTGTTTTGTGCTATTTCTATTATCCAACTACATTGGATAAACGAAGCAAGGGATGAATGGAAGAATGACGAAGAAGTATGGCCACTTATTCAAAAGTTGCAAAAGATCCCAATTCAAACAATATTGCCAGAAATTGAAGAGGAAGGAAAAATCATATTGGAACTTGGAGCAATCACAGAAACAAGAACCCGACAGCTACGAAATCGATCAATTTCAAAGTATCTCATCAAGTGGAAGAACTTACCCGCTAAAGATTCCACATGGGAGGACAAGAATTTTATACAGAAGCATCAAGAACTACTCAAGCGTTGAGGACAACGCTTTTTGAAGGAGAGGGGCATGTTAGACCCCTATACTACTAGTGTAACCCCTTATTGTTATTAGTACAACCCACTTATTATATTGATGTACCCATGTAGTGCCCATATTGTTACTATTGTGCCCCATAGAAGCCCACTATTGTTATTATTGTGCCCTTACATTATTATTGTTATGTCGGCTCTGATCATGTAATGACCCCTTAGACTCCTATATATAGAAATGAGGTCTTTTCATTTGTATCATCCAAGAATTTCTCATTTGTGTAATGTAAAGGAGGTTTCCCCCTCAAAGAGGCTGAATTATAAGGCATTGATCTCTCTTTTCTATCCTTTTGTGAGCTGGTTTCATAACACAAAATGGTCTTCAACAAAACAACATGATCATCAAAACAGGGAAGTCAAGGCACTTAGAGTTTAGGTTTATGAATAGAACAGTAACACAGTAAATCAACATAGTTTACAAGCATGTGAAGGAAGTTAGAGCATTTTCAAATGAATTCTAAGTAACAAAAGCTTATACCACTACAAATAAGTAATTGAACAAAGCCATGAGAACATCAAACACATAAACTCTTTGTGAATCCTGAGTAGTCAAACTGATCATTGTATTAAGTATGAAAACCACAGTTTTTTACAATAACACAATATTTCCTCTACTAATGAAATTTACAACCCTTAGGAATTAGATTTTCATGCTTAATATAGAACTTTACATCATTGGATACTACCATCCACCTTTGGAGGAATTCAAATTCCTAACTTAGACACCTATCTATTCAAAAACAAACTAATTTAATTACAACTTGATAGCTAGCTATCCTTTAAGAGTGCTAATGCAAATAGGAGTAAAACTCCTAAAACAAGCCTTCAACACCCTTATCTGAGTCTTTAATACATTCTTGAATTAGCTTCCAACCCTGTCCTCGAGTTTGATGATGACCATGTTGCTGTTGCAAAACCTGTTATATTATGCCTTAACTGTCGTAAAAATCAGGAGACAGAGTTCCTCTTTTTTAGGCCCTTACTCCTTTGTGCTTATATTCAAAAAAAATTCTGCTGGTGTATAGGTGTCAAGCATTAATGATTTGTTGAAACATTGTTTTCCACCTGTGTAGAAGGGAAACTTGAGCATGTTGATGAAAACATTACTGTGCTTACGAAAATACTCTGTTTTCGTAGCACAACCTTCATTTTACCTATGGAGTACTCCTTGAAGCTTTGTTACCTGCACCCCTACCATCTGAGAGTTCACACATGAGCCCATATCCATTAGAAGCTTCAAAATTTGGAATTGATCCAGCATTCCCTCCACAATGCATCTATAAGAGCCAAGTGATCATCTTCAACAGTTTTGTAGCGCACTACGAAATTGCTGTGTGTGTTCTTTTTCAACACAGCCTTCAAAAATTAGTGGTTTGGGAGCTTTTCCAAAATTTTGAGAAGAATGATGTGTTAACCAAAAATTAAAACCACATCCCTTCATAGATGTTCTTCTTTGTAGCTGATCTTCCTATATATGCCAAAATTCCTTTATGTGCCAAAAACTGTTTTAATACCTTCACTGCCTTTCTTCAACACCTTGTTTCATCATTGTTGTAGACCCTTTTCTAGAGTGGTTAGTGTATTTCCAGATCTTCAATTATCCTCTTCAAGCGCTTGTTTGTAGCTTTGAGCTGAGTATTAATTTTTCTCACAAATTTGGCTTCTTTGATTGAAGGAACAGTCCAGGTAAAGTATTGTTGTTCACTGCTAACTATTTCTGATTTGGGCACTCTTTTAGCCTCCCAGACAGCCTTAATATTTTTGAAGTTTGTCTTTTCAACAGCATGTTCTTTTGCTCTCTCCCTTAGTTTAGCAATCTCATTGTTGGCAGCTTCTAACCTTCTTTCCATGACTTCATAACTGGCCTTTTGCGTTTGAGTAGCAGGAACCGTGTTTTTGTCTCCTTCAGGTCTTGAAGATGGTAATACTAACTCTTCTTGAACAAAAAAGGCTTCTTCTATTCTCTCCAATTCAACATTGGACTCCTTCATCTTCTTGGATTGTCGATTTAAGGGTTTTTTGGGTTTGAAAACAAAAGCTGCAACCTCATACTTAAATTCCATTTTTTGGAATATTTCACTTTCTTCGACTTCCTTCGATCAACTTCTGTCACATCTGCCTGCACCAAAGGGGATTCTGTAATGTCAATGGCCCTTAAGATATCACTTAAGTCACCCTTCAAGCTTGAACCTTCTCCTGAAATCACTGTTTTTGCCTTTTACTTTTCAATTTGGCTCCTATTAAGTCTCCTTTGAACTAGTTTGTTGGATGGCTGTTCTGGTGTTTCTCCTTTAAGCTCAGATATGTTTCCCTTGGCAGATTTGTGAGTTTCAAGAATGACTGCTTGACTTTTAACTACTGAGTTTTTGCCTGCTTGCTCTTTCACTTGCTTCCTTGGCTTTAACTTAGCATACCTTTTTGCCCTGGTCATTGCTGACCCGCTAGCTTCTGCTGATGAAGTTTCTTTGACCCCAGAGCTGGTACCTTCACCTTGTTTTTCTATTCCAAAGTCACATACAAACAAAAACAAAGACCAATCTTTTTTTACCCTTTTGAGTTCATGTAACACTATCAATTTAATTAGGCCATGATGAAACAGGGAAGTCTCACACCCTTGGGACTTTAGCTAAACTTTATCTGCCATCTTAGATATACTTCGAAATAACAAGTAAGGAAAATCTAGAGAAATCATACCAGTAAAATGTAAAAGAAGTTTAAAATGATATGAATAGACCTTCTGATATCTGCCTTCATAGGTGAAATAACGCTGAATGTTGAAGAGCAGGTTGGTGTAGCTGTCCTTGATGTAGTCTTTGGGAACTACTTTGGTTAAGTTGGTTTCTGAAAACTGTGTCTTCAAGAACACCTTGCATGGTTCCATGTTGAATCTAAAGTTCTTCAACCAAGTCTCTTGTCCCCTAGGAATTTTGGTCACCAACGCTATAACCTCTAGAGAGACTTGTATGTCAAGCATTCCGACCTTTGTCTTTAAACCATCAAAATGAAGTGCAAACTCCTTGGTTACTTGGGTATGCCCTCCTTGTAATTTTTTACAAAACTTCCAGCACCCTACTTTCTTAAAGGCCTCTACAACTGCTTTGTCTCTGCTTAGGACCTCAGTGTTTTCTGGCTCGGTTCTCAAACAATGGCTAGACCTGTGGTGTTTCTTTTCCTCCGTCATCTTTTCTTCTGAGTTCCTGTAACAAAACCAGCTTGTTTTGAAACTCAATTGATCAGCCTCGCTTGCCGATGATGATCAACCTTGCCTGAATGATGGATGAAGAAATCTTTGGTGAATGATTCCCAAATATTTTTTTCGAACACAACTTTGTTTCGAGGGTTTGCATGCAAAGTAATACGATGAGACTGGCCAGCTTCTTTGAATTTTGAAATTATCATTCATAATGACCCCTAAATTCAAAATGATGAGTTTGGAGCGGTGGCATGCTCGTGGATTGACTTGTAATTGACACCTAATCATGAAAATTCTAACGGGCTTTTACTGGATTGATGTTTGACAAGAATGTTTTTACGAATCCGTGCCTTTGTAGTGCGCTACGAAAAGAGAAGTGTTTTTGTAGTGCAGACAAATTTCAAAATTTTCAAATTTTCCTTGAGCCATGAGTTTCTAATAGGGTTGTGGGACTCATGAAACATAAGAAAGGGATGTTAGACTTTATTTGGACACAAAAGAAAAACTAAACCTTTGAGACTCCTAACCTAACACCTACCCACTAAGCATAAGATGACTTGACACAGTCATCTAAGACCATGGAAAATAAAAAGCAAACTCCTATTTTGGTGATAACAGTGGCTCCACTTGGGATAGCGCACCCCTATGGCACACTAAGAACTCGTAGATCCAGTTCTATTCATTTTTGGTAAAATAGATAGAGTTTTATTCAACTTCACAAGCATCTTCTTCAAACTATTAGTCCTTCAACCGGGCTCAAGCTCTCTGTTTTAGCTTGTCATTATTAGCAATAAAAACTAATAAAAATGGAATATATACAATGTCATGAGTAACTGATGAAACTTCAACAAGTATAATGCTTTAAGAACCTGCCATTGATAGGCCCTCCAGCATATGATCCTCCATCAATTTCCTACAATATATAAGTGTTGTTTCCATGAAAACCAACAATCTTAAAAGGACCTTTCCATAAATTCTCAAACTTACCATGCTTGCCCTTTTCCTCAATTTTGGCCTCCCACTTCAGCACTTTGTCTTGTATTTGGAAACTGTCTTCTTTAATCTTCCTGTCAAATGTTCTTTTAATTCTGTTTTGAGCATGTTGATGATTGTCATAGACTTCATTCCTTTTCTCCTCCAAGGCTATCAACTGGTTTATCCTCCTCTGAATGGCATTTGGCTCTTCTTCAAGTCCTTGAATTAACTTCATGACTGGTACCCCCAGTGATGTCAGAAAAAAAACTTTGGCACCATAAACTAATTCATATGGTGAAGTCCCAATTGACCTCTTTGTACATATCCTGTTAGCCCATAAGGCGTACTTCAGCTTTAAGTGCCAAGCTTTATTGTTCTCCTGCAATACCTTTTTGATGATTCTAACAATGCTCTTGTTTGATGATTCAGCAAGACCATTTTCTTCAGCAAGAGTAATGTGATATTGATGACAGAAATTAATCATTTTCTTAGACTTGAAAGCTTGAGAATTATCTGTTATAACCTCCATGGAGTAGCCAAATCGAGACAATATATTATTCTTTAGGAAAGAAATAATTACAGAATCATTAGCTTGCCTTGTTGGAATCGCCTCTATCATTTGGTGAAGTAGTCTGTTACTGTGAGAATCCAGCGATGTTGTCATGATGATGATGGATGTATTTCTCCAATAAAATCTAACCCCCATTGCTCAAAAGGTGCTTCCACATAGATAGGAAGCAAAGGTAGAGGCACAAGTTTTCTTCTTCCATCAAAAATTTGGCATTCATGACATGCAACAACTCTTTTGTAAATGTCTCTAAACATTGTTGGCCAAAAATATCCCGCTCTTAAGATCTTATTTGTTGTAGCCTTCCAATAATGATGTCCTCCGCAATCACCTTAATGGAATTCTTCAATGACCCTTTCAGCCTCTTCCTCAAGTAAACAATTCAGAAAAATTCCTTATGTATCTTTCCAAAACAGATTTCTGTCAAATATAAAATATCTAAAGGATTTCAGCTTAACAAACCTTGCTTTGGATTTCATTAGATCAGTGGGAGCTTTGTGATGTTGTAACACAAATACCACATCTTTGTACCAATTTGAAACAAGATATTTCTCATCAATTGGAACCATATGTTCCTCATCATCAGAAATTTCTGATATTTCTGCATTCAGATATATATCAAGACAATCCAAGTTTGACTGAGTCATTAACTTTGCCAATCCTTGTCCCTTCACCAATTTGGTTGGTTTGATATCTATATCATATTCCAGCAATTTTCCAATCCATTTTCCCCTTTTGCCATCAGGATCTGCCTGAGTTAGAATATCTTTCACCACAGTACTTGGAACATATGCCACAATGTGAGAATGCAGAATGTAAATTCTGAAGTCTTTAATAGCCTTTACCAAAGCATAAGCTTGTTTTTCTAGAATATTATATTTCATCTCAGCATTAGCTAATGTTCTACTAAAGAAAGAGATAGGTTGTTCAGTACCTTGTTTTCCCTTTTGAAGCAAAACTCCAACAATAGTGTTTTCAGAGGCAAATGTAAAAACCAAAAATTCCTTTGAGAAATCTAGACTAATGAGTACCAGTGCTTGTGTGAGTGCCTTCTTAATTTTCTCAAAATAATTCCTTACCTTAGTTGTCCATTTAATATCAACTCCTTTCTTTAACATCCTTGTTATATCTTTGACAATCTCAACAAAGTTAGGAATGAAACGCCTAACAAAATTCACTTTTCCAAGAAATGATTGAATTTCTTTCCTACTTCTTGGCAAATCTACCCTTTGAATGGCATCAACTCTATTAGGATCAATCCTAATTCCATCTTCATAAATTATATGACCAAGTAATTTGCCTAAAGTTAAAGAAAAGATGCTTTTAGTAGGATTAAGAGAGATACCAAACCTTCTACATTTCAAAAGAATTTTTTCTAGGTGCTTCAGGTGATCCTCTTCTTTCTTTGAAAAGACTATGATGTCATCAAGATAGACAACCACCGTCTTGTCCTTTTCTTCAGAAAAAGCAATGTCCATTGCTCTTTGAAAAGTAGCTCCCGCATTCATGAGACCAAAAGGCATCTTGGCATACATGAATGTGCCCCATGGTGTTGTGAAGGTTGTTTTCTCCTGATCATCTGGATGCACAAGAATCTGATTGTACCTTGAGAAGCCATCAAGCATAGACATTCTTTGTGAACCAACAATATTTTGCAGAATTGAATCCATCTTGGGAAGAGGATAGTTTTCCTTTAATGAAGCCTTATTCAAATTTCTGAAATCAATACAAATTCTGATTTCTCCACTCTCCTTTCTAACAGGAACCAAATTTGCAAGCCAATTTGAGAATTTGATTGGGACAATGATTTTAGCATCAAAGATTTTTTTAATCTCCTTTTCAACCAATGGCATGAGAAGGGGATTAATTCTTCTCAACTTTTGTTTGAATGGTTTGTCATTTTCTTTAATAGGAATAGTATGCTGAATAATGGAAGGATCATACTATTTTAAGTCAGTATAACTCCAAGGAAAAACATCAACAAACCTCTTCATCATCTGAATATACTTGAATTTCATATCAACTGAAAGAAACTTTGAAATTTTGATCATCTTAGGTAAAGCTGATGTACCCAGATTACAACTTTCTATTTCCTCTACATCAACTTGTATCTTAGGCAATTTGAACACATCATTCCGATCAAAAAGCTTTTCAAGAGGAATAATACCCTTTGGTATTGAATTATTCTTTAATTGCAAGACTTCAGAATTGTCTTTAGACTCAACAATCATGTTTTGTTGATCTACTTGAGTACTTTCAAATTCTTCTTTTAGCTCAATAAAATTCTTTACCTATTGATCATCTTCGAAAACTTGCCAATTAGTGATATTATCTGGTATAGCTGGTCTATGACGAACTTCAATCTCATATTTCTCAGAAGAATAAATAGGGATGACAAAAAGACTTGTCGAAACAACAAGAGAATTAGCAATATAATTTTGATCTATAGCTTTGATAGTGAAAGAATATGCTTCAAAATTTTCCAACATGTCTAAAACTAGATTTCTGTATGCTCTCATTCTTACATCCTTTGTTTGATAGACACCCTCAAGTTGTCTAATAACCAATTTAGAATCTCCAAAAACAGAAATATTCTGAGCTTTCATTCTTACCAAAACATCTAGACCCAAAATCAAAGATTCATATTCAACCATGTTATTTGTGCAATCAAAATTCAGTTTGTAAGAGTAAAACTTACTCTCATCACTTGGATTTGTGATCCAAATTCCTGCTCCTGCCCCTTATTTTCCTACTGATCCATCAAAGTACAAATACCACCATCCCTTCATGTCTTTATCATTTTCTTGCCGATTTTCTGCTTTCATTTCTTTCGTTCCACTATCAACTGACTCATTAAAAGGAATGGCAGATCCAAGCTCAGTATCAAATGAATAAATAGGAAAGTTCTGAGGTTTAGCTTTGTTGCTTACTATATAAGCCATTCTAGTCTCCCAATACAATCTCCTTTGTTCACCAAAAACAGGAATGGTGGCATAAGTAAGGTCCATCTGCATTGTACCTTTGATTTTTGCTGCCCATGATCTTGATAGCAACATCCCAAACTTTGGTGGAATATCAACCACAACAATGTCCATAACAATTGTCTTTGCTGGCATTTGTGTTAGACCAACAACAACATCTTTGATTAAACCAATACATTGGACTCTTTTTGAGTCAAAAGAGAACAAATCCTTATATGGTCTTGTTACCTGTAATCCTAACCTCTCCATAACTACTTTGGGTATGAGATTATGAGAAGCCCCCGAATCCAACATAGCATTATGTAGAGTCATATCATGAATACTAATGCTTACATAGAAAGGAGGAAATTCTTCATTTTGATCATCTTCTAACCTTGGACCCAAATATATAGTAGGATTATCTTCTTGGACATTTAAAATATCAGCAGCTCTTGGTTGTGAATTCAACATCTCCACAATCTTGCTTCTATATTTATTTACCTTGAGAATCTCACTAAAAGGGATTGATATTTTAATCTTTGAAATTTCATTCTCAAGGTTGAAAACAGAAACATATTTTTCAGCTTCTTTGATAGGAGGAGGGAGTTGAGTGTCCTTTTTACCAAGTGGAGAGTCTTCCTTACCTTCAGTAACCTTTGGGGTATCTTTTTTGGCTTCAACAACCTTTGAACAATCTTTCTAGGGCTACGCTTTGTTTGCAATAATCGACACATTTCTGTTTCTAAGATTGTATTGTTTTTGCATCTCAAAGATAGCATGTTGATACCCTTTAAAATAATCTAAAGGCTTTTCCCCTTGATTGGTCAAACCTGACTCATCATGTTCTTCTTTAGTCAAGAAAATTCCTAACACCTCTTTGTCCAGACAATGGATAGATTCTTAAGGAATTTTAGGATCATCTTCTTCATCAACCAAATTTTGTTGAAAAGGAGGTCTCATTGGAGGATCAGGTTACTGATTTCTATTTTCTCTTGGTCTTTGTTGGTTTTGAGGTCTCCTGAATTGAGGGTTTCTAAATTGAGGTTCATGTTGCACAAGAGGAGCAGAGGTGTTTCCAAGAGCTAACCTATCCATCAACTTCTCCATGGTTTTCATCATTGAGTCTAATTTATCTTTAGGAGTTGAAGAGGAAGGTTTCTCTTCTTATTTCAATTTAGCTTTTCCCATTTTTTACTTTTTGGCAGCTATCATGTTTACCTCAACTTTAACAACATTAATCTGCATTTTAGCAAGTGTAGGTGATTCTCTTTCTCTCAACAAAAGAGAAAAGTCAGAATCAAAAGCTTCAGCATATCTCATCTGTGCAAGAGCCTCTGGGGGTTTCAACTGAGTTGGAATTGAGTTAAACACTTTATTGAATCTTTTTGAGAAATTTTGAACAGTTTCATCAGGTGCTCTTCTAAGGTTGTAATACTCAGTAAGTGCTTGAAATGGGTTAGTTCTGTTTCCCCATTTTCTTAGAAATTTGTCTTCAAATTCAGCCCAGTTTCGAATGCTTCTCGGGGTAAGAGTTTTAAACCATTTTCTAACTTCACCAATAAAGGTCTGTGCAAATAGTTTTAGCTTCACATCCTCATCATCAACTTCCTCTCTGTCAGCAAAATCATTAAATTTGTCTACATGTTCTTCTGTTGTAATTTCTTCATCACCACCCTATGTAGGGATTCTTGCAGCATATTTACTAGGAAGATCATGCAAAACAGTAGGAAGCACAAGTGGGGCATACCTAGCAGGTACAACCATGATTATAGGATGAACATGGGTGATAGGGACAATAGGAATAGAAGATGAAGAGCCAATATGAGGAGGACTACTTGGTTTTTGTAAGCCACTAGGAATAGCAGAAACAAAAGATGAAGAACTGATATGAGGAGGACTACTTGGGCTCTGCAAACCAGTGACAAATGTACTCCAATTTGGAAGAGGTAAACCAGCTTTAGATTTCAACAAGACTTCGAATGGGTAAAGATATTTCAATTTATCTAGAGCTTCTTTTTCTAACAACAACTTAGAGGTAACAACTTCCCAAAACTATTCTTTATCTTCGTGTGTTACTAGGGCTGAGGTGTCAATTCCTATCTTTTACAGATCTAAGATAATACCAATGATTTCTTCTTCATTTTTAGATCTAAACAACACTTCATGAATTTTATCATCAACTATTTTGTCTTCAGGACTTCTTGAGAATTCAGAGAGCAAAGATTTTGAATAAGATGGAATACCTGATATTTCTGAAAATCTTTGACTGCCTCTTGAAACAGTGTCTGGATTGTCCATAGGAGTAGGTGAATTGGGGTCAAGATTGCTCCATGTGTATCTCCTTCTCGAAGCCACCTTTAAAACTTAAAAAATATATGGAGTCACCAAGGTAGATTGCAGCCTCGAAAAGTTTTCTGAGCTCCTGCTACCTTCAGAAGTTCAGCTTCTTAATTTCGGGAATGAGTAATCTTCAGGATCCTAGCAGATGCACCAAAATGTTATCACAAAATCTGACCTTGATAGGCTGCTGATCAAGTAGAATCTGAGTAACTCTTTCAAACCAATCTTTTGTTTGAGGCTTAGCCTCCTCAACCTGAGAGGGCTCTCTCACTAGGTTTAGGGTTTTTGATTAATGATTAGATGGCTAACTCTAAGAACAACATGAACAAAGTATAATTGGTTGACTGGTTGAAAGTATGATTAGCAAATATCTATTGGGCTATGGAGTCAAAATGGTATTCAACAAAACAACATGATCAGCAAAACAGGGAAGTCAAGGCACTTACAGTTGAGGTTTATGAATAGAACAGTAACATAGTAAATCAACACAGTTTACAAGCATGTGAAGGAAGTTAGAGAATATTCCAATGAATTCTAAGTAACACAAGCTTATACCACTGCAAATAAGTAATTGAACAGAGCTATGAGAACATCAAACACATAAACTCTTTGTGAGTCCTGAGTAGTCAAATCGATCTCTGTATTAAGTATGAAAACCATAGTCTTTTACAATATCACAATCTTTCCTCTACTAATGAAATTTCCAACCCTTAGGAATTCAATTTTCAAGCTTAATATAGAACTTTACATCATTGGATACTATCATCCACCTTTGGAGGAATTCAAATTCTTAACTTAGACACCTACCTATTAAAAAGCAAACTAATTTAATTACAACTTGACAGCTAGCTGTCCTTTAAGAGTCCTAATGAAAATAGGAGTAAAACTCCTAAAACAAGCCTTCAACACCCTTATTTGAGTCTTTAATACATTCTTGAATTAGCTTCCAACCCTGTCCTCGAGTTTGATGATGACCATGATGCTGTTGCAAAACCTGTTATATTATGCCTTAACTGTCGTAAAAATCAGGAGACAGAGTTCCTCTTTTTTAGGCCCTTAACCCTTTGTGCTTATCTTCAAATAGTTTTCTACTGGTGTATAGGTGTCAAGCATTAATGATTTGTTGAAACATTGTTTTCCACCTGTGCAAAAGGGAAACTTGAGCATGTTGATGAAAACATTACTGTGCTTACGAAAATACTCTGTTTTCGTAGCACAACGTTCATTTTACCTATGGAGTACTCCTTGAAGCTTTGCTACCTGCACCCTTGCCATCTGAGAGTTCACACATGAGCCCCTATCCATTAGACGCTTCAAAACTTGGAACTGATCCAGGATTCCCTCCACAATGCATCTATAAGAGCCAAATGATCATCTTCAGCAATTTTGTAGCGCGCTATGAAACTGCTGTGTGTGTTCTTTTTCAACACAACCTTCAAAAATCAATGGTTTGGGAGCTTTTTCCAAAATTTTGAGAAGACTGATGTATGAAACAAAAATCAAAACCACATCCCTTCATAGATGTTCTTCTTTGTAGCTGCTCTTCCTTTATATGCCAAAATTCCTTTATCTGCCAAAAACTATTTTAATACCTTCACTGCCTTTCTTCAACACCTTGTTTCATCATTGTTGTAGACCCTTTTCTAGAGTGGTTAGTTGTATTTCCAAATATTCAATTTTCCTCTTCAAGCCCTTGTTTGTAGCTCTGAGTTGAGTATTAATTTTTCTCACAAATTTGGCTTCTTTCATTGCAGGAACAGTCCAAGTAAAGTATTGTTGTTCACTGCTAACTATTTCTGATTTGGGCACTCTTTCAGCCTCCTAGAGAGCCTTCATCCTTTTGAAGTTTCTCTTTTTAGCATCACATTCTCTTGCTCTCGCCCTTAGTTTAGCAATCTCATTGTTGGCAGCTTCTAACCTTCTTTCCATGACTTCATAACTGGCCTTTTGCATTTGAGTAGCAGGAACTGTGTTTTTGTCTCCTTCAGGTCTTGAAGATGGTAATTCTAACTCTTCTTGAACAACAAAGGCTTCTTCTATTCTCTCCAATTCAACATTGGACTCCTGCATCTTCTTGGATTGTCGAGTTAAGGGTTTTCTGGGTTTGAAAACAAAAGCTGCAACCTCATCCTTAAATTCCAGTTTTTTGGAGGATTTCACTTTCTTTGACTTCCTTTGATCAACTTCTGTCACATTTTCCTGCACCAAAGGGGATGACGTAATGTCAATGGCCCTTAAGATATCAATTAAGTCACCCTTCAAGCTTGAACCTTCTCCTGAAATCACTTTTTTTCCCTTTTCCTTTGCAATCTGGCTCCTAGTAAGTCTCCTTTGAACTAGTTTGCTGGATTATTGTTCTGGTGTTTCTCCTTTAAGCTCAGATATGTTTCCCTTGGCAGATTTATGAGTTTCAAGAATGACTGCTAGACTTTTAACTGCTGAGGTTTTGCCTACTTGTTCTTTCACCTGCTTCCTTGGCTTTAATTTAGCATACCTTTTTGCCCTGGTCATTGCTGACCTGCTAGCTTCTGCTGATGAAGTTTCTTTGACCCCAGAGTGTTGTGGGGAAAAATGCCTATGCAGGATGATCCTATCCACCTAAGGTGTGACAGTGCCTTAGCAACAAACAGAGACAGCTATTCTAGTATTCTTCCTTTATGAATTAAGAATGAAGAGAGATGGATGGACTAACCGGTGTCTTCCATTTGTCCCTCGATCCAGTTTCCCTTCTCTTTGAGAGTTCCCAGCTACTTGCCTTCTCGCTCGCCCAACTTCAACAGGTCTCTGCAAGATCACAAGAAGAGAACACTACACAAAGACATAGATTCATATTCATAACTAGTTCAGGATTAGAAATAAACTAAACATACTAATGCAATCATACATCAAAGATACACCAGTATATAGGAGAAACCAAGATAGCTTTATTGATGAATAACAAGGTTCAGGAAGAGATACAACCCAGAGGGCTCCAATCCAGCATCTCCTTCCCAGCAAATGAAATTCCTATCTTCACCTTCCCTCAAAGCATTAAGCACCCAATGATTCCAATCTCAAACCAACAACAATTCTTTACAATAACAAAATTCTAGCCCCTAGATCTCATGGAGGAGAGATCCATATATAGATGTTTGGAGAGAGGATGAGTCAGCTTGAGATCTGACTAGTGTCCTCTCCCTCTGTCAGTTCTTGATTCCACTTGGAGGTTCTTGCTTCCACTTGGAGATTGGGAACCTCTTACTCATCACTAGTCGAATTCACTGAGGCAAGTGTCATTGAGGAAGATTCTGGAAGCTTCCTGGGTCTTGACACCTCTTGGAATGAACTTGCCATTTGTCAACTCTCGCTCAACGCACCCTGGTAGTGCTTCTACCTGCGTTGCAGTGCAGGTAGCCAGTGTTGACTTTGCATTTCAGCGCAAACAGCTAGTGGAGCTACTGAATTGATCCTGAATTGACTTGTTTTTGAGCAGTTTCTGGTGGAGAACTTCTGTGAATTGCTGTGGTTTGTTAGCCTTGTTCCTCTAGGGGTAGGAAAAACATGTTTAGGGACTTTGGACCCCTTAGATTATGGACATTTCATGCTTATAGCTGTAAGGCACAAAAATGTCTATAACAGTTGCCCCCTAAAGTATGAGGCCGTTTATCGGGTGAAATGATTTATCAGGAGGATCCGAAGTTCATCCAATGCTGGGAGGAGACCTATAATAAGATACAATACAATACATTATTTTTCATACTGCTTTCATGACCTAGCTCAGGCGGGCATTCCCATGCTCAGCTTTATAAATTCATTTTCCTGTACATAGAACAGACAATCGTCTGATGGTAGACTGATAATTTTGATGCAATTATCATCCTTTGGATAGGATGATTATCTGCTGCAATGATGTACATGTCAATGTCTTTATCTTTCCTGAATATATATTGCAGCCCAGATGGATGAAACTAGATCCGGGGTCTTCAAACTCGTTCGATCTTCACTCTAAGTACAAGTCGATCCATGTGAGAAATGTTCTGAAGTCGAACATGGAAAGACATCGCTTGATTACCGGTCAATGAGGTAAACCGTTAACAAGCGCGAGAGGAATCACCGATAATGATAATGACCCTCAAGGTACTGCAGTACAATTCATGTGGTGTGAATAAAGGACTTGGCGTCGAACACCACGCAAAATTTTTCGGTCGAAGGTCATTGATGTATACCTGTCGCCGGAAGTGAGAAAATTGCCATTGAGGCATGCAAGCTTCAAAGTACTGAAGGGGTTGTTCCTAGATCAACTTCTTGGATAATGAGCTGATGTCGACAAGAAGCGATCCGTCAAAGGAGGGCCTTAATGAATCCCACATCAATGACACAGAACGGAGCTAATGATTTTGATGGAGGTGAAAACGATCTGTGACATATGATTCAGGGTGGCGGTCATGAAAGGATGAAGGATAATGTACGGCAGTGGATGGGACACAGTTGACTTTTCTGAACGACTTCTCTTGAACATATGGCGACACTGATGCGATGGATCGGTAGCATTACCCCAAATATGGATGGTATGGCGAGACCATGGTGATGTGACCGGTGAATGAAACAACCCAACCTGATTGTGGTACGGAGGAAAAGTGTCATGTTCAAGAGCGACTTGCTACCATCAAAGTTTTCTTGAGTTTCTCCCAATTTTCCCCAGTCATTGCTGACCAGTACCTCTTTATTTTTGTCAAGCTTGAGGAGGATAACATATGCTTGTTCTATAACTTGCCCTTCGGGCAAGCCCATCGCTATGTTTTAACGAGCATGAACTGTGTGCTAAAACTGCTCGATTATATGGTCAAATTTTGATTTTTTACCATGACTAGCTTTGCCCTTTTTCAAAGATAGTACTGTATCCTCAATTGCTGCATCAAACTAGTTAGAAATGAATAAATTTGCTTGAAAATGAGATTAAACCCTAATATTTCGCTTTGAACTACGTAAAAAGCAATTAAAAAGTGTTTTTACCTCTCATTTTACCATTTCATTTGAACTTGGTTTGTTGGAGCTTTGGAGGTGCCTACCGAGCCACGCATGCAGAGATGGGTTGATCACATGTCTAGGCATGCTGGTCATTCTCAGATTTCTTTCACTGATACCTTCTTTAGGTGGTTCGAGCGTCAGGAGATGGTCTATTCCGAGTATCCATATGTTGGCATGGATTTCCGAGGTGATCCGGATTTGGTACTGCCGGATGGCGATCAGTGGGGCGCTATTGGTAAAATCTTCGACCATATCACTGTTTACTGTTTTTATTTGTAATGTCCTTGTGCTTTATTCTATCAAGACTTTAATCAAACTCATGTGTGCATGCAGATGTTGGTCCTGTTCGTCCAGCAGTTCGCCCGAGAGCGCCAGTCGCTGCACCAGCAGGGCAGACTGCTGGGAGGGTTATTCTTCGCGACCTTGATGTAGCTGAGACCCTTACAGCTGTGCAGGAGTAGGTTGAGAGCCTTACTCTTGGCATTCCGGATGTGAGGATCGATGAGTTACCTCTACAGTTGCAGCGGCATATTACTGGTGTGCCTAGACGATGGACTCGTCTCTTACGCATGATTGCACAGGTCGTGACATGCTATCATGAGCATCACTAGGCTAGGGTGCCCCCTAGCATTTTGAGTTTTTGGGTCATGCGACCGATTTTTGTCTTGGTTACAGAACATTATGTATAAACGATAAACAACTTATATATATATATTTTGATTTTCGGGTTTTATTCTGGTTGAGTTATATGATCCATATGTACAACATTGATGATGTGTCTCTTTTTATAAATGTCGCAAATGTCTATCTAACACATAGTTTGCTAATGAGTCGGTTAATGTGTTTAAGTTTCTGGAAATATGTTGGTATTGAATTAAATCAAATTGTCTTTCCAAAATCTTAACCCTTAGGAACATGCGATAAATAGTTGGGTTGCGGACGGAATATATACCATTGAGTTGTAGTATTACGAGTTGTGAGTCTAGCCTGACGATTAGTCGGCGTATACCATGGGTGATGGTATCAGAGAGTAGTTCTATCAACGCGCTATACTCAGCGATGTCATTCGTTGATTGCTCGATACATACACCTCTGAAACTTACTAACTCACCGCTTGGATCAAAAATGGCCCAGGCTGCGGAGGACAGGTTCCGCGAACTACGACTCGCTCCGTCGGCATATCCAACACATGTCTCCAGAAGGTTTGACATCTGCAATAAATGTAAAAAGGTGGATTAATCGACCAAAACAAACACTTTAGCGAAAACAAAATACAAAAAAGGCATACAGGTTACTATTTAAGCATAGTAACGCTTGAGGTACAACCCATTACGGGGTTGCACTAGTGGAATTCCGTCATAATCCATTAACTCGTAGGCTCCTTTTGCTAACACTCGTTTAACAATATAGGGACCCATCCATAAAGAATTAAATTTACTCGCTCCCAATTTATCGGATTCTTGGTCATAAAGCAAGACCAAGTCACCTTCTAAGAAGACACGGGGTTTGACATTTTTGTCGAACTGTGCCTTGACTCGTTTCTTATGGGCTTCGTTAGCCAAAGCGGCGTCACGACGGGTTGAATCCAATTGGATTAATTCCAAGAAACGGGCCTCTTCTTCCGAAGTTCCGGGGAGGAGATCAATTGCGAGTTTAAGAGACGAGATTTCACACTGGATTGGCAAGACTGCTTCCAGGCCATACACCAGTTGGAAAGGTGTGAAGCCGGTCGCATTCCTTACCGATGTTCAGTAAGCCCACAAGGCTGAGTACAGGATTAGGTGCCACCTTCTTTTGTGAACTCCGATCATCCTTTGCAACATACGCTTCAGGACCTTGTTGATCGCTTCAACTTGTCCGTTGGCTTGTGGATAATACAGGGTAGAGCTTTCGTGAGATAGCCCTAGCTTGGTAGCTAATTCAACCATCATGTGATTGCAAAAATGCGATCCATGATCTGTAACTATAGCCTGTGGTACGCCGAACTTGGCGACTACATGATTGAAAAAGAAAAGGGCAGCTGTTTCACCAGTGTTATCTAATGTAGGCATCGCCTCGGCCCATTTGGTAAAATAGTCAACGGCGACTATAATATACCCATGCCCCCCGGTCGAGGTGGGGTTACATGTCATGAAATCGATGCCCCATTTGGCGAAAGGCCCAACAACAACTATTGGTTGTAAAGGTGCGGGTGGTCTTCTGGTTTTGCTATCAAAAATTTGACAAACATGGCAACTTCTGACTGCGGTTATGCAATCTTTGAACATGGTTGGCCATAAGTATCCTGCTCGTAAGATTTTCTGTGCTGTTGCATATCCAGATTGATGCCCCCCACACGCGCCCGAATGACACTCATTCAGGGCTTTTTTGGCCTCCTCATGGGTGAGGCACCTCCTCAGAACTGTATCGATACCACGACGGTAAAGCGTATCACCGACGATCATGTAGTCTTTTGATTGGTATCATATACATTTATGTTCAGAGTGAGAGGTGTTAGGCCTGAACTTTTGGGTTTGGAGATAAATTATTATATCTCCATACCACTCATTGCTTGTAGATATCAGAAACAAATTCTCGTCCATGATTGATTCTTCGGATGTTTCATCGTTGGACGACGATGGGAGATCGCACAATAATTCCGTGAAAACTAAAGCTTTCTTTGATTTGGATTTTACGAATTCCAGATCAAACTCTTGAAGGATCGCTATCCATTTTGAATATTTGCCCCCCAGCAACTGTCGCGACAATATATAAGTCATGGGGTTGCAATCTGATAGAATGGTAGTTTTCCGAAAGAGGACATAATGTCGAAATCTTTGTATCGCTTGAACAGCAGCGAGTGCTAGCTTTTCAACGTAAGAATATTTGCTTTCTGTATCATTCAAGTTTTTACTTAAATAATATATAGGATGTTCAATTCCATCGACTTCTTGAACTAAAACCATTGCAATGGTCGTATCCGCTGCAGCCAGATACAGGTTAAAATCTCTTTGATAGTCTGGGGCATACATTAATGATGCTTTTACTAGAGAATCTTTCAGAGCGTCAAAAGAAGCTTGCGCCACCTAATCCCAGACAAAAGGTACATCCCTTTTCAAAAGACGAGTATAACCTTTAGCAAGTTCTGCGTAATTTGGAATGAACCTCCTTAGAAAGTTTGCTTTCCCTTGGAGTTTCTGAATCTGAAGCAAATTCGAAGGTGGAGGAAAATTAATGATTGCCTGAACCTTGCAAGGGTCGAGGCGAATCCCATCCTTAGAGACTACAAAGCCAAGTAAATGACCAGAGCGGACGCAAAATACACATTTGTGCGGATTGAGTCTAATCTTGTAGTGTCGGCAACGTAGAAATATCGCTCTTAAATGCTGCAGATGATCAGTCCGCTTTCGTGAATGAGCCGGAAGGTCGTCGAGGTATGGTTGAACGATGTTCTTGATGTCATGGAAGGCATAATTCATTGCCCTTTGAAATGTCGCCCCTGCGTTCTTTAAACCAAAGGTTAACTTTCGATAAGCGAATGTGCCCCACAGACAAATGAATGTAGTCTCTGACTGGTCCTGTTGGCGGATATTTATTTGATTATACCCGGAAAATCCATCCATGAATGAAAAGATTTCACATCCGGCGCATTCATCAATTATCTGGTCGATGAAGGGTGTAGGGTAGTTGTCTTTCGGACAAGCTTGGTTTACATCCCTATAATCAACACACACTCTAATTGTCCCTTGTTTCTTCATAACAGGGACAATATTCGATACCCAATCGGTTAGAGGAACTGAGTAGATGAAACCAGCATGGAGAAGCTTTTCAACTTCTGCTTTAATGGCAGCGGCTTTCTTGGGGTGCACTTGCCGAAGCCGTTGTCTTACTGGTTTGACATCAGGATACATCTTAATTTCGTGTTCAACGATACTCGAGTCAATGCCTGGCATTTCATCATATGACCAAGCAAAGACATCTCTGAACTCGCGAAAAAGAGCGTTATATATTTCCAGTTCTGAAGGAGAACATACTTTGCCGACATAAATATTCTCTACAACATTTGTTTTAGTCGAGATATTTATGGCTATAGTCTCTTCAATATTGGATAAGTTTCGCTCGGAATCCACCATATTTACAGTATTTCATAGGAATTCAAAAACTGAAGGGTGATAAAGGTCATGTTGAGTATCTTCTTCATATTCTGGAAGAAGGGAACGATGGTGGCAATCATTCCATGGTGTCCCCTCAATCAACATTGATTGTAGGATTCCTTCATCGGTTCCATGCACTCTCGACCAAGGATCTAATGGGGTACAATATTCTCTAGACCTATCTACCCAAACGCTTGATGAGCGTTGATTTGGGTTCGCCTCCCATGCCAGAAACATTGATTGCTAAAATATTTCTATTGGGCTTGGGGGAAAAACCATTGCATGATCCATGTTGATATCGTCTTCTGAGATCTTCGTGGAAGATATCATGTTGCAGGCTCCTACCAATGCTACTTCCCCTATATAGATTGGAGGTGGAAGTGCGAAAGTTCCCATTAATGTGGGTCTTTCAGTAGGCCTACTCCGATATCCTGAAGCGAATGGTTGCTCCCATGGATCATGGGAATGCTTCCTGTAACTTGTGAACCTTTAGGGAGGAAGTCTTGTTGGTCGACGATCGTAATCCCTCCTTGAAAAGGGAATGCGATCTTCCTAAAATAAGTCGACACTACAGCTGCCATGGCATATATCCACGGTCTTCCCAGTAGGATGTTGTAGTCAAGATTCCCATCGATGACTTCAACATCTATTTCTATTGTTTTCCCCCCCAGTTCAATCTTCAAGTTATTTAGGATACCGCACGGGGTATAGGTCCTTCCGTCGAATGCTTTCAATGTCGTCGAAGATCGCGACAAGGTCGAAGACCCTAAAGTTTTCCAGCAACTCATCGACATAATACATGTAGATGCCCCCTCATCAATGATTGTTCGGTGAACAGTTTTGCTGAGGGCTTTCACTTGAATAAGGAAAGCTAGTTGAGCTGGTAACTGAGGATCGTATCCTTTGTGGTCGAAGGATACAAGATTGGAATCCTTAGGATCAACCCCACCAATAGCCGATAACAAAGCCTGCCTTTGGGATGGACAATTTTTTAGTACTTCAAGAGTCGACATAGCGGATGGCGATTGGGCCAAATCTTCCACTATGTTATAATGCTGCGCCGCTCTGGCGCGAGGATTAAATGTCGACTTGTGTACTACTCCCTTTGGCGGTTTTATTGTTAATTCAGGAATGATGGGCGGTACAACTTCTGTCGAAGTTGTTGTCGAACTACTTGGTTGATCTTTACCTTTGTCGTTCGACAGCTGAGGATTCCCGTAATCTTTATTCCTTGTCGAAATCAAAGCATCATTTTGTTGCTTGGAGATCGACAACATTAGCACTTGCGACGGGGAAGCATTTCCACTATCAACCAGATTTGTACCTGGATTTGGGAACGGATCAGTCAACACAGCTGAGGTTTTTGGACTTTTAAAGAACTTTTTTAGCTCAGCTTTGTATGGACAATCGGCTGTCCAATGATCCTCGTCACATATAAGACATGGACTTCTTGGTTTCCCTTTCCCAGGAGGGTTTGAAGAAGTTTTTCCGAGAGATGACTCACCCTGTTTCTTCTTCTTCCCTTTGTTTTGCTTCTTCTTGCTTCCTGGTTGATTGGTTTCTTTGCCTTTATCTGCTGATACAGCATTTACTTCCGAAGCAAGAATTTCTTCTTTTGCATTTTGATCTGAAGTCTTACGGGCTTTCTTAGATGAAGCCCTTGTCGATTTCGCGTTTGTCGTGCCAATCACACCATCGCCGACATGAGAGTCACTATTTGATTTAGGAGGAGGAGGAATTGAGAATTCCGGTCTAGGGGCGTCAGGTATTTTGTCGTAGAGCGTGCCAGACTGAGTGTAGACTAACTCTAGATATTGTGCACGAGCAATAACTTGCTCCTCCGTTACGACTCCCCCTTGGCCACATCTTCTGTTATGGCAGGAAGTAACGACTTGATAAACCATTCAGCTAATAGCTGATCGGGAACGTACGTTTTCACCATCCTACGACGACGACGCCACTCATGTATATGATCGGATATATGAGTGGCCGTTGTCTGCTTGAAGTTGGTTAAGATTTCCGTTCCCGTTTCATACCTTATCGGTAATTGAAAATGGGTTAAGAAAGTCGTGGCTAGGGAGCTGAAATTGTCGAACGAAGCTCTAGGTAATTCAATATACCATTTTGCCGCTGGACCCGTTAACGTCCTCTGAAAGAGGCGAAGCCTTATCGAATCATCGTTTAAGGTGTTTGATGAACACCATAGATGAAAGGTCATCACGTGATTCGATGGATCTTCACGCAGATTTCCATTAAATTTAGGAATGTCCGATGGAAGTTTGTGAGGAATCGCTGGCCACCAAGGGGCGTAAGAAATCGGATCATTTGTTAACCGGTGTAAATCGGGTAACTCTAAAGTTGCCACGAATGGTAACTGTTGATTCAGGTTAGGTGAAGCATACCCAGGGTACGATGGAATTGCCTGAGCAGTTGGCCTTTGCATACCAGCATAATGTAATTGATGTTGGTATGACTGATACGGTTGGTGGACTTGACCACTGTAAAGCGGTTGGTTTTGACCGTTTTGAATATACGGTTGTCCACTGTTCGCAAAGATCTGCTGCTCAGAACCTTGGTACACTTGCTGGAATTGTGGTTGTTGGTATTGCACCAGCCACGGTTGCGAAGCCATGTTCTGTTGTGCTATACTAACCGTTGGACCAAGGTGTGGGGTAATTGTACCTGCTTGGACCTGTGTCGCCCCACCAGTAGGCGATTGTGGTTGAGTCACAGGGTCAAGGGGCTGTTGCATTACAACCTGAGAAATCTGAGGTTGACATACAACAGGCAACGTTTGAACTTGCGACACTGTCACAATAGCCGGTGTGGTCGGGATGTTCGACATAGGTACACATTGTTGCATAGAATACACAACCCTTGGTTGTTGAGGTAGCATAGGTACCCAACCACTTGATGTAACTCCAGTATAACCTGAATACTGTTGTGAACTCCCGTATGGATATCCTCCCGGAGGGGGTAATGAAAGGGCATACTGCCCCCCATACGGTAGCAATCCGGAACTCAAGGGGATTATTTGTCCTTGGGGACTGGAGTTACATCAAGTGGTTGGGTACCTATGCTACCTCAACAACCAAGAGTTGTGTATTCTATGCAACAATGTGTACCTATGTCGAACATCCCAGTTCTAGGTAGAGGGTGTGCCAAACTTTTCGCAAAACCGCAGAATACTTTTTAGGGTACGGGCGGTCGATCTTCCTGAATGCTGTGTTCAGTGCATTGCGATCAGTAGGGCGGCCGACACGACTTCCTAAGGATAAAGGTTTTATGCCTATAGGGGTCTCCCAATATATACGCGACGGTACGTGGGAGCACAATCCGTACTGGCGCTATCGTCCCTCAGGAGGAATCACCCACCATCAACGAGATCGATAGTCACCAGGCTTTACGACGCCGGAACACGTCTCTAGCCTAGACCTCTATGTTGTGCGTTATGTTGCAAAGCGTTGTTAAGTTCATTCAATTTATTTTAGGTTGATCTTTTTAGAAGTTTGCCTTTTGAGGTTCACCACGAGATGTATGATACAATTCCTAAATGCAGTCTAAAGATGATAAGCAAGCTTTATATCTTTTCAACTTATGAAAATCCTAGCTACAAAGGGAAAAGAAAGACACCATCTTTTCTCAAAGAGCAATCAGCACACTCTAATGCACTTTTCCTAAATCAAACATGCAAACTATCAAGATGAAAATGCACAATGCAGGTGTTTGTTTTCCACTTTCTTAGTATTGATGCCTACAAAGAAAGCTTTTTGTACAACTTTGAATTTGCTTTTAAATGACAAATACAAACAAGTTTACTTTTTCGAAATCAGAGAGGGTAGAAGAGATTACAACACTTAACGATTTCCGAAATGAACACTTGTTTCGACACTTAAAAGAGACAAACTCAAACCAAAAGCAAAAGTAAATGTATAATCAACTGTAAACAGCCAATGAACTCTCTCCTAAGATCACAATCAACAGATCTGAATCAAGGGCTACAGGATGACTATTTCACTCTTGCAAAGGAAAAATGTAAATGACGCCACAAACACATAAAAACACTCACAGTCTTTTTGTACAAAAGGAGGCGGAATTTAAACAGAGAAAAGGAGTTATCAGATTGGTACCTATGCTGGTTACAGGCTGCAAAAATCAGAGATCAAAACAAGGCAAAACAGAGCAGAGAACCCCTGTTGCACAAGGCCTAACTGGATCAGCACACCCTCAACACAGGGGTTTTGACATTCAGCGCAAGTAGCCTTCACGGGACCTGCGTTGAAATGCAGAACCTCTTCACAGGGTCTGCACTGAAGGAGAAACAAGAGTTTCTCACTAGATTCTGGGTCACAGTTTGCTATTTAATCTACAGTTTCAGGCCAAATCAAAGCAACAAGCAAGGTACAATCAAAGGGATGCTTTGAGGAAGGGCTAAGATCTATCAAAAAGGATCATCAAATCATTTGTGAGTCCATTGTTCAGATCATAGACAAATCCAGTGATTGGATCAAAGCAGAAGCTGTCTACTTTGCATATGAGAATAGCAGATGCAGTTCGATTGTTGCTGTTGAGTCTATGAAACAAACAATGATAGAAACACAAATAAAATGACTAAACAGATCTCCCCAGCGGAGTTGCCAATTTGTTGTGGGGAAAAATGCCTATGCAGGACGATCCTATCCACCTAAGGTGTGACAGTGCCTTAGCAACAAACAGAGACAGCTATTCTAGTATTCTTCCTTTATGAATTAAGAATGAAGAGAGATGGATGGACTAACCGGTGTCTTCCGTTTGTCCCTCGATCCAGTTTCCCTTCTCTTTGAGAGTTCCCAGCTACTTGCCTTCTCGCTCGCCCAGCTTCAACAGGTCTCTGCAAGATCACAAGAAGAGAACACTACACAAAGACATAGATTCATATTCATAACTAGTTCAGGATTAGAAATAAACTAAACATACTAATGCAATCATACATCAAAGATACACCAGTATATAGGAGAAACCAAGATAGCTTTATTGATGAATAACAAGGTTCAGGAAGAGATACAACCCAGAGGGCTCCAATCCAGCATCTCCTTCCCAGCAAATGAAATTCCTATCTTCACCTTCCCTCAAAGCATTAAGCACCCAATGATTCCAATCTCAAACCAACAGCAATTCTTTGCAATAACAAAATTCCAGCCCCTAGATCTCATGGAGGAGAGATCCATATATAGATGTTTGGAGAGAGGATGAGTCAGCTTGAGATCTGACTAGTGTCCTCTCCCTCTGTCAGTTCTTGATTCCACTTGGAGGTTCTTGCTTCCACTTGGAGATTGGGAACCTCTTACTCATCACTAGTCGAATTCACTGAGGCAAGTGTCATTGAGGAAGATTCTGGAAGCTTCCTGGGTCTTGACACCTCTTGGAATGAACTTGCCATTTGTCAACTCTCGCTAAGCGCACCCTGGTAGTGCTTCTACCTGCGTTGCAGTGCAGGTAGCCAGTGTTGACTTTGAATTTCAGCGCAGACAGCTAGTGGAGCTACTGAATTGATCCTGAATTGACTTGTTTTTGAGCAGTTTCTGGTGGAGAACTTCTGTGAATTGCTGTGGTTTGTTAGCCTTGTTCCTCTAGGGGTAGGAACAACATGTTTAGGGACTTTGGATCCCTTAGATTATGGAAATTTCATGCTTATAGCTGTAAGGCAAAAAAATGTCTATAACACAGAGCTAGTACCTTCACCTTGTTTTTTTGTTCAAAAGTCACATACAGAAAAAAATGAAGACCAATCTTTTTTGACCCTTTTGAGTTCATGTAACACTATCAATTTAATTAGGCCATGATGAAACAGGGAAGTCTCACACCCTTGGGACTTTAGCTGAACTTTATCTGCCATATTAGCTATACTTTGAAATAAGAAGTAAGGAAAATCTAGAGAAATCATACCAGTAAAATGTAAAAGAAGTTTAAAATGATATGAATAGACCTTCTGATATCTTCCTTCACAGGTGAAATAACATTGAATGTTGAAGAGCAGGTTGGTATAGTTGTCCTTGATGTAGTCTTTGGGAACTGCTTTGGTTAAGTTGGTTTCTGAAAACTGTGTCTTCAAGAACACCTTGCATGGTTCCATGTTGAATCTAAATTTCTTGAACCAGGCCTCTTGTCCCCTAGGAATTTCTGTCACCAATGCTATAACCTTTGGAGAGACTTGTATATCAAGCATTCCAAACTTTGTCTTTAAACCATCAAAATGAAGTGCAAACTCCTTGGTTACTTGGGTATGCCCTCCTTGAAATTTTTTATGAAACTTCCAGCACCCTACTTTCTTGAAGGCCTCTACAACTGCTTTGTCTCTACTTAGGACCTCAATGTTTTCTGGCTCGATTCTCAAATAATGGCTAGACCTGTGGTGTTTCTTTTCCTCCGTCATCTTTTTTCTTAATTCCTGTAACAAAACCAACTTGTTTTGAAACTCAATTGATCAGCCTCACTTGCCGATGATGATCAGCCTTGCCTGAATGATGGATGAAGAAATCCTTGGTGAATGATTCCCAAATCTTTTTGTCGAACACAACTTTGTTTCAAGGGTTTGCATGCAAACTAATACGATGAGACTGGCCAGCTTCTTTGAATTTTGAAATTATCATTCATAATGACCCCTAAATTCAAAATGATGAGTTTGGAGCGGTGGCATGCTTGTGGACTGACTTGTAATTGACACCTAATCATGAAAATTCTAATGGGTTTTTACCGAATTGATGTTTGACAAGACTATTTTTACGAATCCGTGCCTTCGTAGTGCGCTACGAAAAGAGAAGTGTTTTCGTAGTGCAGACAAATTTCAAAATTTTCAAATTTGCCTTGAGCTATGAGTTTCTAGCAGGGTTGTGGGACTCATGAAACATAAGAAATGGATGTTAGACTTTATTTGGACACAAAAGAAAAACCAAACCTTTGAGACTCCTAACCTAACACCTACCCACTAAGCATAAGATGACTTGACACACTCATGTAAGACCATGCAAAATAAAAAGTAAACTCCTATTGTGGTGATAACACTTTGATCGGGGCATGTTGGAGCGGAATACCCTGGACTTAGATCACAAAAGTCCAGGTTATGAAGTGATGTGACATTATTATGTTGATATGCATGTCTCTTTTAGATGGATGGTTGCGACCATACCATGAGTTATCATATGTGATCCTTCTCATTATTGGATGGCTGCGACCATACCTTGGTTTCATTATGATCCTCTTTGACGAATGGCTGCGTCCATACCTGGATCCAGGTACATGATCATTCTCTAGACGGTTGTGTCCATGCCATGATTCATGTATCATTTGACAGAGTTTTCAGTCATGTATATGTATCTATACTTATTTGCAGGTTTTCCGATGACAGACTACGGTTCCCTGCACTGATTCATAAATCATTTCATCCCTCACTCTAGTTCGACCTTCACGCTTTGGAGGGCATCTTTTACACAACATTTTGTCACTGTCCCTGTACTCCCCATTCCTTGATCCTAGAGGACCTCTACAGTGAACCCCACATGCTTTGCCTTCATGAAGAAACTCGCATTGTGTTCCTCTTCATGAGCAGATCAATTCCCTTTTGCACCATTTCCCCTGAAACTTCTATTTTTCCCAGTTTACAAGACCATCGCTAATGACCTTTGTCTTCCTCGCGTCGATGTTCAGAGATTAGCACTATCCCTAGTGCCGACCGGAGTGACTGAGCTATGTTCCAGCCGTGCCGGTCTTGTTATGGAAAGTTTTTTAAGTTAAGAGCCGAAGTTTCCAGCACTAGAAGCTTCGTAACGAAAGTCTGGTAAATGGTTTGGCCAGATGGGGTCGAGGATGTCAGTTTGGGCTACTTTCCTCTATAATGATGTAACTACATCAAGAGATAAGACCTTCTCCCATGGGAAGAGGATCCATTTCCTATCCATTCATCCTATATAAACCTCGCTTCTTCCCAAGCACAAGCTAGTGTTAGTATTGAAGTGTTAATGTTGGTGTGCTAGTGCTATTTTGGTTTGGAGTTAAGCCTAAAGGGAAGAGCCTTAAAAATATTGTTGATTGAGACCATCATGGAATGCTAGCAAAAGTGTGTGGGAACTTGGTCTTGTCAGAGGAGAACTACAACGTCAAGACAATGGTTTTAATCTCTCTTTGATATCAATATATATGCAACTATCGATTGATTTCCTACATGTTTTATCATTTTACATATTCATGGCTTAATGTTTCTTAACTTGTTAAGTAGGTTGAATTACAATTTATCTATTATCACGGTTGTTGTTTGCTCTTATTTACTTGTTTCAGGTGGTTGTAGAAGGAAGAAAGAGATAGCTGGAGTGAGCAAGCAAGGACATCATCAAACGGGATAAGAGCACTAAGAGGTAGGCCCTCTTAATTGGTTCTAACCTAAGGAAATCTTCCATAGAATGTATTTGTTGTGGCTAGACCCATTATCGGGCTAGAGGAATTTTTTTGTGTCTGCACTTATAATTTTACTTCACCAGAATACTACATTCTCAAAGAGTATTGAAGACAAGAATACCCTCCATTCTTTCTTCCCAAGTGAAGACAAGAATGTTTTGTCTATCCCTCCCTCTCAATCTGGGAGGACAAATCCACCTGACCAAGCTTGTCCCTTAACTATACAAGCTTCTTTTTTGGATGATCCAGGTGGATATTGTTGGCCACCCACCAATTCCACTTGGACACCCACCATTTGTTCTTTCAGTTTTTTAGTTTCTTTAATTGTAGCACAGTTTACTATTTTTAGCAGTTTTTCGGGTCCTAAACTTCTGGAGCCGTTTTGAGGCCCTAAATGACATTTTTTTGGAAATCTATTGCCAACAATTTTTTGCCCAAAATCATCTTTTTTGTCATAGTCCTTGGAGAGACTTTCCAACGGGTTATCATGCGCATCAAATGAAGATAATATGACTAAGTCGCGACCCCGGGAAGTTGGTTGTGCAACTCACCCCAACGAGGCCCATACACTCTTGGTGTTACATCTCCTCGGGTTAGGGTTTTGGTTGTTTGGGATTTTCTCTTATTGTTCAATAATAAAAAGGTCCTTGGGCATGATTGTAAGGTATTTCAGAGGCATGTAGCCGCCACATCTCTTCTCAGAGATAAGCTACCTTTGCCCTAGCGGGCTTATTTCCATTTCTGTTTGTAAGCATATTTCAGTATTTTACATTAATGAAATGAAGTATTATTTCCATTGAATCTCTTTGTTTATGGTTATCTATGTAATTTGTTGCGTTCCTCTTTAAATCAAGATCAATGGTATCAAAGCAGTCTGCTTTTTTTCTCTATTTTTCTTTGCATGTCCCCAACAAGGTCGGGATATAAGGAGTTAGGGCTTGAGCTGGTCGAACCTTTGCAAGACCAGCCTCGTAAATCCCGACGGCCACCCATGGTGGATGAAAAGAAAGACAATGGGGTAGGAGATCTTATCAAAATCTTTCTCGAAGAATCCCTCGAGTGACAAAGGAACGCGATGATGGACAGCTTTGCCCAAATCGTTCAACGACTAACCAGGGGCGATGCATCGGCTTCCAATAGCAACTCTAGAAACACCACACCATTTAAGGTACAAGTTAATTTTGAAATCCCCATATTTGAGGGTCAGATAGATGTAGATGTCGTCGATAAATGGTTAAATCTAATAAAGGGTTATTTTTCTATTCATGATTTTTCTAGTCGGGAAAAGATTATTTTCGCTCTTCTCAAAGAAGCCCACCAAGTCAAGGACTGGTGGGAAACCCACTGTGAGCAGAAGGATGAAAGTACAGGCTCACTATTTTCAGCTGCAACCACTTGGAATTCATTGCAGGATGCCATCAAGGAGCAGTACTACCCTGTCAGAAGCTATGAGGATCAATACATAAAGTGGACCACATTGCAGTAGGGAAGGGACCAAGATGTGCCAGAGTTTACCAATATTTTCCATACCCTTCGCACAAAGTTGGGTATCAAGGATTCGGAGCAGCATTTGGTACTCAAATACCGCGACTGCTTTCACAAGCACATCGAGGAAGAAATAGAATTCCTGAGCATCTCCTCGCTCGGCACAACATACCGATATGTCATCAAGGTCGAGCAAAATTTTAAACAGAAGAAGCGAGACTTTGGATCTGCGAATCTGAAGCAAGGGAAAGGTGCCCCTAAACCGCAGAACAAAGGATGAAGCCAAGGCGGGGTGGCCCAAGACAACCCACCAAAGCTACAAGCAAAGAAAACTACCGCAAAGCCGAAAAAGGACGCAGGAAAGTGGTGTGAGTTCCATAAGAGCTCCAATCACAACACAAGTGAGTGTCGGGCCAAGTAGTCACTAGTGGCCGAGCTAAAGGTTTTAGAATCAGATGCATGTTCTGACTCTGAGTCAGAACCTGACAAGGGGAATGACAAAGGGAAGCGGATTATTGATGTGGATCCCAATGCCACCGTTGCCACCACAAAGATCCAGAAGGAGGAACCCGAAGATCCAGAGGAGGAGAAGCGTCTCTTCCACTCCCAGATGTGGGTAAAGGGCTCCCCACTACAGTTTGTTATCGACAGCGAGAAAAAAAGAACCTCATTTCGGCAGAGGTTGTGAAGCGGTTGGGCTTACCAACCACAACACATCCACAACCGCACACCATCGGGTGGCTTCACCAAGGACGGGATCTTCGCGTGAGCCAGCAGTGTCACCTTCCATACAACATCAAGCCCTTCACAGATGAGGTATTGTGTGACATTGCTCCCCTTGAATTTTGTGATGTATTATTAGGAAAACCATACTTATGGAAGCGACAAGCTATGTATGAATCAAGGCCCCGTGTTGTTATTGTTACTTTGGGAAATAAGTGTACAGGATACTGGAGGTAGCACCGCCTACAACCATCTCTTTGGTTACTACAAAACAATGCAGTAAGCTCATTTCCAAAACTAGGAAATTTGTTTTCCTGATGATACGCCCTCAAGGAAAGAAGAAGACGATGGCCATGACAACTACAGATGAACAAGGTCGTGGAGGAGTACAAGGACATCTTCACCTCCCCTGCAGGTGTTCCTCTGCACTATCAGGTCAAGCACACCATCGATCTGACCCTAGGTGTGTCGCTGCCCAATGGACCAATATATCAGTGCTCCATTCTGGAGAACGATGAAATCAAGAGGCAGATTTAGGATGATCTGCAGAAAGGTCACATCTGTCCAATTTCATCGCCCTGTGGGAGCCCGATCGTGTTGTTACAGAAGAAGGATGGCACTTGGAGACTCTGTATTGACTATCGGGCGCTGAACAAGATCATTATCCATAATAGGTACCCGATCCCATGGATTGATGACCTGCTGGACCAACTGAAGGGGGCAAAATATTTCAGCAAGATCGATTTGAAGTCAGGATATCACCAGGTACCAATCGAACCCTTCGATGTGTGGAAGACTGCCTTGAAAGCCAAGGAGGGCCTTTTCGAAAGGTTGGTTATGCCTTTCAGATTGACGAATGCTCCTGCAACCTTCATGAGGCTAATGGATGACATCTTGCGGCCATTAACTAATTTGTAGTGGTATACTTGGATGAGATCCTGATCTTCAGCCAAAGTTTGGAAGAGCACCTCCACCACATCTGACAAGTTCTCCAAACACTGCGGCAACACAAGTTATGTGCCAATTTGGAGAAATGCACTTTTGGCATGGCCTAGCTCTAGTATCTGGGATACATTATTGATGAACAGGGGGTGCATGTGGATCCAACCAAGATCCAAGTCATTTGGGATTAGCCCTCTCCAACCACTCTGATAGAGCTTTGCAACTTTGTAGGTCTTGCCAACTTCTACCGCAGGTTTGTGTTGGGATTTTCTCATATCAATTGGCCCTTGAGTCAAGTCACCAAGGGAGAAGTGAAAGAAAAATACTTTTGGTCTGCATCTCAACAGAAGGCATTCACAGAGTTGAAAGATTGCCTCTGCTTGGCACCAGTGCTCGCATTACCAAACTTGCAACAACCATTTGAGGTTGAGACAGATGCCTCTGACTATGCTATTGGGGCAGTCCTTACTCAAAACAGGCATCCAGTGGCATATCACAGTGAGACACTTTCAAACACAGTCCGGAAGTATCCCACTTATGACAAAGAGATGTATTCCATTGTGTAGGTTTGTCAACAATGGAAGCATTACATTTTGGGAAGGAAACGGTCATCCACATAGACCACCGACCCCTACAGTTCATACAGACCCAAGGGAAATTGCAGAATGATCACCATCAGAAGTGGTCCACATACTTGCAACAGTTCCATTTGAATATAAAGTATAAGAAGGGCAGCACCAATAATGTTTCAGATTGCCTCAGTCGACCACCGATCATGGCGTTAACCACCGTGCTCAACTCTTGTGGGCACGAGATTTCTGATTGGCCACTTATCTACAAAAGCGACCCAAAATTTGACCACACATACTAGACACTCTTGGAGGGTCAGCATGTTCCAGATTTTCACCTCCAGGATGCCCTGTTATGCCACTTGGGTCACCTTTGTGTTCCTTCAAGCAAGCGTGCCAACATGATTTTGGAATCACACTACAGTCAGGCTACTAGGCATTTCGGGGTCAAGAAAATGGTGGCAGTACTGCAAAAATATTTCTATTGGCCAAATCTTCGACAGGATGTCGGGAAGTACATCAAATTATGCACTGCCTGTGGCATTGCCAAACCGACCATCAAGAAGCAAGGGCTCTATACCTCTCTGCCTACCCCTAGTCAACCTGGGAATCCATATCCATGGATTACATGTCAGGCATTCCTTCCACTAAGCATGAAAATGACTGTGTTTTTGTGGTTGTCGACAGGTTCTAGAAGATGGCCATTATGGTGGCCTGCAAGAAGAATATCACAATAGAAGCCACTGCCAAACTCTTTTTTGAATGAGTGTGGGTACACTTTGGGATCCCACAATCTATCATCTCAGATCGGGACACTAGGTTCCTCATTACATTTTGGTCCAGTCTCTGGTCGATGCTGGACACCAAACTCACTAAGTCCACAGGCTTCCATCCTCAAACTGATGGCCAGACAGAGGTTGTCAACAAGATGATTGTACACATTCTGTGCATGTACAACTCAAAGCATCCACGCACATGGGACAAGAGCCTCCCCTATGTTCAGTGCAACTACAACCGGGCTCTCCACAACTTGACTAGCCACAGCCCTCTTCAGGTGGGCTTGGGATTCCAGCCACTTATCCTAGTGATGTTGCCATGCCATTTGCAGCTACTCACGCAGATTCGGCTCATGTACAATGCGAAACAGATAAGGAAAATAGATTCATTAAGCACATCCAACATATTTGCCAACAGGTCCATGAAATTCTAGAGAAATCAAATGCCAAGTACAAGCAGAGACATGATCAACATCGGGTGCCACACAAGTTTCAAGTGGGTGACAAAGTCTGGTTGCATTTGCAAAGGAACGCCTTACCAAAGCCTATCGGAAACTCAGACCACTACAATATGGTCCTTACACCATTACCAAGGCTATGGGAAACAATGAATTTGAGCACAACATTCCCCCATTACTTGGCCTGCATCCAGTGTTCAATGTGAACAACCTTTAGCCATACTTTCCACCATTACTAGACACATCCGACATTGCAGAATAGCTCACACCCATAGAGTTAAATCCAGATTGCATAGAACAAACTGAAACTGATCGGATCATGGACACATAGGTCAAGCACACTCGCCAGCAAAATATCCAACTGTATCGAGTTGTCAAAGCAAGCCAACTCCTTCACCAGGGAAAGTGGCTCACCAGGGACCAAGTTTAGCAGAAGTTTCCTCATCTCATGGAGGAACTCATTATAATGGGTACTATTGCTTCCTAAGGGGGGAGGAATGATCCAAGTGGATATTCGTGGCCTCCCACTAATTCCACTTGGACCCTCACCATTCCTTCTTTTAGTTTTTCAGTTTCCTTCATTGTAGCACAATTTACTATTTTTAGTAGTTTTTCAGGTCCTAAACTTCCAAAGCTATTTTGAGGCCCTAAACGAGGTTTTTTTGGAAATCTACCGCCAGCAACTATTTTGTTTAAAATTTTCTTTCTTGTCGTATTCCTCGGAGAGATATTTCCAACGGGTTATCATGCATGTCAAACAAAGATAATATGACCAAGTCACGACCCCGGGAAGTTGGCTGTCCAACTCACCCCAACGGGGCCCATAAACTCTTGGCGTTACATCTCCTCAGGTTAGGGTTTTGGTTGTTTAGGGTTTGCTCTTATTGGTCAATAATAAAAAGGCCCTTGGGCATGATTGTAAGGCAGTTCAAAGGCATGTAGCTGCCACATCTCTTCTCAGTGATAAGCTACCATCGCCCTAGTGGGTTTATTTCCATTTCTGTTTGTAAGCATATTTCAATATTTTACATTAATGAAATGAAGTATTATTTCCACTGCATCTCTGTGTTTATCGTTATCTCTGTAATTTGTTGCATTCCTGTTTAAATCCAGATCAATGGTATCAGAGCGGTCTTCTTTTTTCTCTCTGTTTTTCTTTGCATGTCCCAAACGAGGTCGGGATATAAGGAGTTAGCGCTTGAACTAGTTGAACCTTTGCAAGACCAGCCTCGCAAATCCTGGCGGCCTCCCATGGCAGATGGAAAGAAAGATGAGGGAGCAGGAGATCCTATCAAAATATTTCTCGAAGAAGCCCTCGAGTGACAAAGGAATGCGATGATGGACTTCTTTGCTCAGATCCTTCAGTGGCTACCCAGGGTTGACGCATCGACTTCCAACAGCTACTCTAGAAATGCCACACCATTTAAGGTACAACTTAATTTTGAAATCGCCATATTCTTGGGTCAGATAGATGCACATGCCATCGATAAATGGTTAAATCTTCTAGAGGGTTATTTTTCTATTCATGATTTTTCCAGTCGAGAAAAGATTATTTTCGCTCTTCTCAAAGCAGCCCCCCACGTCAAGGATTGGTGGGAAACCTACTGCGAGCAGAAGGATGAAAGTACAGACTCACTATTTTCAGCTGCACCCACTTGGAATTCATTCTGGGATGCCATCAAGGAGTAGTACTACCCTATCGGAAGCTATGAGGATCAATACATAAAGTGGACCACACTACGGCAGGGAAGGGACCAAGACGTGCCAGAGTTTACCAATATTTTCCATACCCTTCGCACAAAGTTGGGTATCAAGGATTCGAAGCAGCATTTGGTACTCAAATACTGCGGTTTCCTGCACAAGTACATCTAGGAAGAAATAAAATTCCTGAACATCTCCTCGCTTGGCACGGCATATCGATATGCCGTCAAGGTTGAGCAAAATTTTAAACAGAAGAAGCGAGACTTTGGATCTGTGAATCCGAAGCAAGGGAAAGGTGCCCCCAAACCATAGAACAAAGGACGAAGCCAAGGCGGGGTGGCCCAAGACAACCTGCCAAAGCTGCAAGCAAAGAAGATTGCTGCAAAGCTGAAAAAGGACACGGGAAAGTGGTGTGAGTTCCATAAGAACTCCATTCCTAACACAAGTGAGTGTCGGGCCAAGCAGTCACTAGTGGCCAAGCTAAAGGTTTTAGAATCAGATGCATGTTCCACCTCTGAGTCAGAACCTAACAAGGCGAATGACAAAGGGAAGCAGATTATCGATGTTGAGCCCAACGCCACCATTGCCACCACGAAGGTCCAGAAGGAGGAACCCGAAGATCCAGAGGAGGAGGAGCATATCTTCCACTCCCTAATGTGGGTAAAGGGCTCCCCGCTACAGTTCGTTGTCAACAGCGGAAACCAAAAGAACCTCATTTCGGTAGAGTTCATGAAGTGGCTAGGCTTGCCAACCACAACACATCTACAACCATACACCATCGGGTGGCTTCACCAAGGACGGTATCTTTGCGTGAGCCAACAGTGTCGCCTTCCATACAACATCAAGCCCTTCACGGATGAGGTAATTGTGTGACATTTCTCCCCTTGAAGTTTGTGATGTATTATTAGGACAACCATACTGGTGGAAGAGACATGCTGTGTATGAATCAATGCGCCATGCTATTATTGTTACTTTGGGAAATAAGTTGTACAAGATACCGAAGGGAGCACCGCCTACCGCCATCTCTTTTGTTACTGCAAAAAAATGTAGTAAGCTCATTTCCAAAACCGGGAAATTTGTTTTCCTGATGGTACGCCCTCAAGGAAAGAAGAAGATGGTGGCCACGACAACTACAGATGGACAAGGTCATGGAGGAGTACAAGGACATATTTTTCTCCCCCGCAAGGGTTCCTCTGCACTATCAGGTCAAGCACTCCATTGATCTTACCCCAGGTGCGCCGCTGCCCAATGGACCAATCTGTCGGCGCTTCGTTCGGGAGAATGACGAAATAAAGAGGAAGATTCAGGATCTGCTACACAAAGGTCACATCCGTCCAAGTTCATCACCCTGTGGGAGCCCGATTGTGTTGGTATAGAAGAAGGATGGGACTTGGAGACTCTGTATTGATTATCGGGCGCTGAAGAAGATCATTGTATGTAATAGGTACCCGATCCCATGAATTGATGACCTCCTGGACCAACTAAAGGGGGAAAATATTTCATCAAGATCGATTTGAAGTCAGGATATTACCAGGTACCAATCGAACCCTCCGATGTGTTGAAGGCTGCCTTGAAAACCAAGGAGGGCGTTTTCGAATGGTTGGTTATGCCTTTCGAATTGACAAATGCTCCTGAAACCTTTGTGAGGCTAATGGTTGACATCTTGCGGCCATTCACCAACTATTTGTAGTGGTATACTTGTATGACATCATGATCTTCAGTTAGAGTTGGGAAGAACACCTCCACCACATCCGATAGGTTCTCCAAACACTGCAGCAACACAAGTTATGTGCCAATTTGGAGAAATGCACTTTTGGCATGACCCAGGTTTAGTATCTAGGATACATTATTGATGAACAAGGGGTGCATGTATTGGGATTGGCCATCTCCAACCACTCTGACAGAGCTTCGCAGCTTTCTATGTCTTGCCAACTTCTACCGCAGGTTCATGTTGGGATTTTATCATATCACTTGGCCCTTGAGTCAAGTCACCAAGGGAGGAGCGAAAGAAAAATTCTTTTGGTCTAAATATCAATAGAAGGCATTCACAGAGTTTAAAGATCGCCTCTGCTCGGCACCAGTGCTCGCATTACCAAACTTGCAACAACCATTTGAGGTCGAGACAGATTCCCCTGACTATGCTATTAGTGCAGCCCTTACTCAACACATGCATCTAGTGGCGTATCACAGTGAGACACTTTCATACACAGTCTGAAAGTATCCCACCTGTGACAAAGAGATGTATTCCATTGTGCAGGCCTGCCGACAATGGAAGCATTACATTTTGGGGAAGGAAACAGTCATCCACACAGACCACCGACCCTTGCAGTTCATACAAACCGAAGTGGTCTACATACTTGCAACAATTCCATTTTAATATCAAGTATAAGAAGGGCAGCACCAATAATGTTGCAGATTGCCTCAGTCGACCACCGATCATGGCATTAACCACTATGCTCAACTCTCGTGGGCACGAGACTTCTGATTGGCCACTTCTTTACAAAAGTGACCTAGAATTCAGCCACACGTACCAGACACTCTTGGAGGGTTAGCATGTTCCAAATTTTCACCTCCAGGATGCGCTGTTATGCCACCTAGGTCACCTTTGTGTTCCAACAAGCAAGCGTGCCAAGATGATTTGTGAAGCACACTACAGTTGGGTTGTTGGGCATTTCAGGGTCAAGAAAATGGTGGCAGTACTACAGAATTATTTCTAGTGGCTGAATCTTCGATAGGATGTCGGGAAGTACATCAGATCATGCACTGCCTACACCATTGCCAAACCGACCATCAAGAAGCAAGGCCTCTATACCCCGCTGCCTACCCCTAGTCGACCTCGGGAATCCATATCCATGGATTACATGTCAGGCCTTCCTTCCAGCAAGCATGGAAATGACTGTGTTTTTTGGTCGTCAACAGGTTCTCGAAGATGGCCATTATGGCGGCCTGCAAGAAGAATATCACAGCAGAAGCCACTGCTAAACTCTTCTTTGAACGAGTGTGCATACATTTTGGGATCCCATAATCTATCATCTTAGATCGGGACAGCAGGTTCCTCAGTACATTTTGGTCCAGTCTCTTATCGGTGCTGTAAACCAAACTTAATAAGTCCATAGCCTTCCATCCTCAAATTGATGGCTAGACAGAGGTTGTCAATAGGATGATCGTACACATTCTACGCATGCACAACTCAAAGCATCCATGCACATGGGGCGAGAGCCTCCCCTATGTTTAGCACAGCTACAACCGGACTCTCCACAGCTCGACTGGGCACAACCCTTTTTAGGTGGGCTTGGGATTCCAACCACTATGTCCCATTGATGTGGCCATGCCATTTGCAGCTATTCATGCAGATTCGGCTCATGTCCAGTCTGAAACAGATAAGGCAAACAACTTCATTGAGAACATCGAACATATTCGCCAGTAGTTCCATGACATTCTGGGGAAATCAAATTCCAAATATAAGCAACGACATGATCAACATCGGGTGCCACACAAGTTTCAGGTGGGTGACAAAGTCCGGTTGCATTTGCAAAAGGAACACCTTACCAGAGCCTATCGGAAACTCAAACCACTCCGATATGGTCCTTAAACCATTACCAAGGTTGTGGGAGACAATGCATTTGAGCTCATCATTCCCCATTCCTTGGCCTGCACCCAGTGTTCAATGTGGACCGCCTTCAACCATACTTTCCACCATTACTAGACACATCCAACATTGCAGAACAACTCACACCCATAGAGTTAAATCAAGATTGCATAGAACAAGCTGCAATTGATCAGATCATGGACACACAGATCAAGCACACTCGCCAACAGAATATCCAACTGTATCGAGTTGTCAAAGCAGGCCAACTCCTTCACCAGGGCAAGTGGCTCACCAGGGACCAAGTTCAGCAGAAGTTTCCTCATCTCATGGAGGAACTCAACGCAATGGGGACCATTGCTTCCTAAGGGGGGAGGAATGAATGAGGTGGATATTGGTGGCCACCCGCCAATTCCACTTTGACCCCCACCATCGCTTATTTCAGTTTTTCAATTTCCTTAATTGTAGCACAATTGACTATTTATAGCAGTTTTTTGGGTGCTAAACTTCTAGAGCCATTTTGAGGCCCTAAACGACGTTTTTTTTGGAAATCTACCGCTAGTGACTGGCTGCCCAAAATCATCTTGTTTGTCGTAGTGCTCGGAGAGATCTTTCCAACGGGTTATCATGCACATCAAATGGAGATAATATGACCTAGTGGCAACCCCAAGAAGTTGGTTGTCCAACTCACCCCAACGAGGCCCATAAACTCTTGGTGTTACATCTCCTCGGGTTAGGGTTTTGGTTGTTTGGGATTTTCTCTTATTGTTCAATAATAAAAAAGTCCTTGGGCCTGATTGTAAGGTAGTTCAGAGGCATGTAGCCACCACATCTCTTCTCAGAGATAAGCTACTATCGCCTTAGCAGGTTTATTTCCATTTCTGTTTGTAAGCATATTTCAGTATTTTACATTAATGAAATGAAGTATTATTTCCATTGAATCTCTATGTTTAAGGTTATCTCTATAATTTTTTGTGTTCCTGTTTAAATCGGGATTAGTGGTATCAGAGCGGTCTACTTTTTTTTCTCTGTTTTTCTTTGCATGTCCCCAACGAGGTCGGGATATAAGGAATTAGGGCTTGAACTGGTCGAACCTTTGCAAGACCAACCTCATAAATCTCGACAACCTCCCATGGTGGATGAAAAGAAAGACAAGGGGGTAGGAGATCCTATCAAAATATTTCTCGAAGAATCCCTCGAGTGATAAAGGAAAGCGATGATGGACAGCTTTGCCTAGATCATTCAGCGGCTACCCAGGGGCGACGCATCGGCTTCCAATAGCTACTTTGGAAACACCACACCGTTTAAGGTACAAGTTAATTTTGAAATCCCCATATTCTTGGGTTAGATAGACGCAGATGCCATCGATAAATGGTTAAATCTGCTAGAGGGTTATTTTTCTGTTCATGATTTTTCCAGTCGGGAAAAGATTATTTTCGCTCTTCTCAAAGCAGCCCCCCCACGTCAAGGACTGGTGGGAAACCTACTGTGAGCAGAAGGATGAAAGTACAGGCTCACTATTTTCAGCCACACCCACTTCGAATTCATTCTGGGATGCCATCAAGGAGAAGTACTACCCTGTCGGAAGCTATGAGGATCAATAAATAAAGTGGACCACGCTACGGTTGGGAAGGGACCAAGACGTGCCAGAGTTTACCAATATTTTCCATACCCTTCACACAAAGTTGGGTATCAAGGATTTGGAGCAGCATTTGGTACTCAAATACTATGACTGCCTGCACAAGTACATCCAGGAAGAAATATAATTCCTGAACATCTCCTTGCTTGGCACGGCATACCGATATGCTGTCAAGGTCGAGAAAAAGTTTAAACAGAAGAAGCGAGAGTTTGGATCTGCGAATCTGAAGCAAGGGAAAGGTTCCCCCAAACCACAAAACAAAGGACCAAGGCAAGGCGGGGTGGCCCAAGATAACCCGCCAAAGCTACAAGCAAAGAACACCACTTCAAATTCAAAGAAGGACACAGGAGGTGTGAGTTCGATAAGAGCTCCACTCACAACACAAGTGAGTGTCGAGCCAAGCAGTCACTGGTGGCCGAGCTAAAGGTTTCAGAATCGGATGCATGTTCCGACTCTTAGTCAGAACCTGACAAGGTGAATGACAAAGGGAAGCAGATTATCAATGCGAAGCCCAACGCCATCATTGCCACCACGAAGATCTAGAGGAAGAGGAGCGTCTCTTCCACTCCCAGATGTGAGTAAAGGGCTCCCCACTACAGTTCATTGTCAACAGCGAGAGCCAAAATAACCTCATTTTGGCAGAGGTCGTGAAGCGACTGGGCTTACCAACCATAGCATATCCACAACCATACACCATTGGGTGGCTTCACCAAGGATGGTATCTTCACATGAGCCAGCAGTGTCACCTTCCATACAACATCAAGCCCTTCACGGATGAGGTATTGTGTGACATTTCTCCCCTTGAAGTTTGTGATGTATTATTAGGACTACCATGCTTGTGGAAGTGACATGTTGTGTATGAATCAAGGCCCCGTGTTGTTATTGTTACTTTGGGAAATAAGTTGTACAGGATACCAAAGGTAGCACTGCCTACCGCCATCTCTTTGGTTACTGCAAAACAATGTAGTAAGCTCATTTCCAAAATTGGGAATTTTTTTTCTTGATGATATGCCCTTGAGGAAAGAACAATATGGTGGCCATGACAACTACAAATGGACAAGGTCATGGAGGAGTACAAGGACATCTTCACCTCCCTCGCAAGGGTTCCTCTGGACTGTCAGGTCAAGCACTCCATCGATCTGACCCCAGGTACGCCGCTGCCCAATGGACCAATCTATCGGCACTCCGTTCTGGAGAACAATGAAATCAAAAGGCAGATTTAGGATCTGCTGCAGAAAGGTCACATACGTCCAAGTTCATCACCCTGTGGGAGCCCGATCGTGTTGGTACAGAAGAAGGATGGGACTTGGAGACTCTGTATTGACTATCATGGATTGATGACCTCCTGGACAAACAGAAGGGGGAAAAATATTTCAGCAAGATTGATTTGAAGTCAGGATATCACCACGTACAAATCGAACCCTCCGATGTGTGGAAGACTGCCTTGAAAGCCAAGGAGGGCCTTTCCGAATGGTTGGTTATGCCTTTCAGATTTACAAATGCTCCTGCAACCTTCATGAGGCTAATAGATGACATCTTGCAGCCATTCACCAACTCATTTGTAGTGGTACACTTGGATGACATCATGATCTTCAGTTAGAGTTGGGAAGAGCACCTCCACCACATCCAACAGGTTCTCCAAACACTGCGGCAACACAAGTTATGTGCCAATTTGGAGAAATGCACTTTTGGCATGACCCAGGTTCAGTATCTAGGATACGTTATTGATGAACAGGGGGTGCATGTGGATCCAGCCAAGATCTAAGTCATTCAATATTGGCCAACTCCAACCACTCTGACAGAGCTTTGTAGCTTTCTAGGTCTTGCCAACTTCTACCGTAGGTTTGTGTTGGTATTTTCTCATATCACTTGGTCCTTGAGTTAAGTCACCAAGGGAGGAGCGAAAGAAAAATTCTTTTGGTCTGAATATCAAGAGAAGGCATTCATAGAGTTGAAAGATCGCCTCTGCTCGGCACCAGTGCTCACATTATTAGACTTGCAACAACCATTTGAGGTCGAGACAGATGCCTCTGACTATTCTATTGGGGCAGTCCTTACTCAACACAAGCATCCAATGGCATATCACAATGAGACACTTTCAGACACAGTCCAGAAGTATCCCACTTATGACAAAGACATGTATTCCATTGTGCAGGTCTACTGACAATGGAAGCATTACATTTTGGGGAAGGAAATGGTCATCCACACAAACCACCGACCCCTGTAGTTCATACAGACCCAAAGGAAATTGCAGAATGATTGCCATCAGAAGTGGTCCACATAACTGCAATAGTTCCATTTGAATATCAAGTATAAGAAGGGCAGCACCAATAATGTTGTAGATTGCCTCAGTCGACCACCGATCATGGCATTAACCATTGTGCTCAACTCTTGTGGGCATGAGACTTCTGATTGGCCATTTCTCTACAAAAGCGACCCAGAATTCGACCACACATACCAGAAACTCTTGGAGGGTCAACATGTTGCAGATTTTCACCTCTAGGATGCCCTGTTATGCCACCTGGGTCACCTTTGTGTTCCTTCAAGCAAGCGTGCCAAGATGATTTTGGAAGCACACTACAGTTAGGCTGCTGGGCATTTTGGGGTCGACAAAATGGTGGCAGTACTACAAAAGTATTTCTATTGGCCGAATCTTTGACCGGATGTCGAGAAGTACATCAGATCATGCACTTCCCGTGCCATTGCCAAACCGACCATCAAGAAGCAAGGGCTCTATACCTCGCTGCCTACCCCTAGTTGACCTTGGGAATCCATATCCATGGATTACATATCAGGCATTCCTTCCAGTAAGCATGGAAATGACTGTCTTTTTGTGGTCGTCGATAGGTTCTCGAAGATGGCCATTATGGCAGCCTACAAGAAGAATATCACAATAGAAGCCACTGCTAAACTCTTCTTTGAAGGAGTGTGGGTACACTTTGGGATTCCACAATCTATCATCTCAGATCAAGAAAATAGGTTCTGTTATCACTCAGGTTGTTCCCTTTGACTCCCAAGGGAATACGGCCGAGGTAACCACAAACCAATCTTTGGACTGCAGGTCCTAGCCTACCTGCAATCAGAGAGGGCTCTCTCTTTATGATTTAGCTTTGTTGATGATGATTTTAGGCTAGTTATTGAGTTCAAGGGGTTTTGTTTAAGTTTTGGTGGGAAGGATGATGCTTCTAAGTAGAGAGGTAGGTATAATATGAGAGTTTCAAACCATTGGGCATGGAGTCATGGAGTAGGACTGCTGGTGCGTTTTCTTGGTCACAAGAGGAAAATGGAGCAAGATAGCTACACATGAAACAACTTTCAAACAAAATGGATATGGATTGAAGGCTAAGGAATGAGAGGCAATTAAGAATCTCTCGTTCAGCTTAACAGAGGGAAGGTGAATGAGCTCTATCTAGGGGCAGTAAAGAATCCCTAGGTAACTGTCAAACATGGGTGAATTAGGGGAAATATGAGCCAAAGGGAATTCATATTCATTACCAATTCAGAGGAAAACATAAAGAAACAGCAGAAATTGAGCATAGAGTGCAGTTAAAAAAAGTCTAAGCTATTCATTTTCCCTGTTATTTCAGATGGTGACATATATATGATATGAGCATATATCAATGGAAAACAGAGGTAGAAAACACTTATTGAGTCATGTTGCAGCACGAGAATTCCATAATTCACTCTTCAGAACATTAATAACAAACAGTAAACAGTCCATCCTCTAAGCTTTTCAGCAGTCTTTGATTAAGGAAAACATCAAGTATACAGAGCGAGTCTCTAATGGAGCGAATCAACCAACCAACCCTCTAAACAGTAAATTAGGGTGGTTTTATAAGCAAAATATCTACAAGAATCAGATTTGAGACAGATCTGATGCAATAAGTGTCTTTAACCTAACATATACCTGAAATAAATGCCCAAAATATCTATCTAATGCTGCGCTGGGGGCAACCGCCTAAAAAATGAGTAACTCTGATGTCCTTAGAGCTCTGTGCTAGCATTCGGCCATAACTGTGCTTTGATTACTGCAGCGCCGCCCTTGATCTGGTGAGCTTTGAATGGCTTCATCGCTTTCTTTGACTTTGCTTAGGGGCCTTTAATGTTCACCCGCTTTGGTATTGCCGACTTGATACACTTTGCCGCTTCACTGATACTCTTTGATTTGATCGGGGCTTCATTTTCCCTCTGATACCCTTTCACAGTCGAATCGGGTCGCTTTCTCTCCCTTTCTGTGTTTAAAACTGTCAACTTGCCCCCTTCCTGCCCTTTCAAGGCAAAAATGGCTGCTGCAACTGCTTTTCATGGCCTCTGGAATGATATTGGCACTGGCCGATCTGAATATGCATATAAATGAAGAAATCTTGTTGCCTCCGCGAATTTTCGGGCCTGCTGGTAGCCGGGCCATGAGAGGGCTTCCATTTTGGCCTATTTTCCTTAGCGATGCGCGATTATAGGCGCTAATCGCGCATCGAAAACTTCCTCGGTTTTTCATTCTGGGCATCCTTTGCTGGAAATTTCGTGCTTCGCGCCCTTTTCGGTGATGACGTCAGCGATGGGTCCCAGTGCGACGGTGACGTGGCAGGGTGACGTGGCGGTGACACGGTGGCAACGACGTGGCAGTGACATGGCACAGGACACGGTGGCAGGAGGCCGACGCAGGTTGATGACGTCACGAGGACGTGGCGCTGACGTCATTCGGCGGAGGCGGTATCCAGTTTTCTCCCGCACCGCTTTTCCGCGTAGGTGGTATTGGGGAGGGGCCTCCGAACACGCCGGGAGGCTAACACGTGGCGGGGGTACGGCAGGGAAACCGCCCATCCCCCGGATGTTAACCTCCGGCAGATCGGCATATGAAAACACCCGCCCACCGTAGGATCTGAAACGCTGGGCATCGGACGGCTGGTGGGCTGATTGGGGTGGCGCACAACTTTGGAGCGGGGCCTGCGCGAATATAAAAATAATATTATGCCACGGGGGGTCAAAACTTTGGAAAATGTGGGTTTTGAGGGTTAGTTTTAAGCGGGGGAAATGATATCTTAATGTTTAATAAAACATTTAAACATTAATTTTGGGAAAATGACTGCGGAGGGGTAGGAATATGAGGTTTTAAGGGTAAAGGGGTGGATATAGGTTATTGGCCTAACCAGAGGTTTAGACCAATCCCAGAGTTCCCAGAGTTATAACACGGATGGGTTGATAGTAGCCCCAGATGGACTATTATTTCCCATAACTGTATGTACATAGCTATAGTGCTATAGGGTGGGATATGTAATATTTTTGGGATTTTATATGTTTTTTTGTATAATAGGGGATAAGGAAATGATCTAGGGAGCTAGATAGTAGAGTTAAGAGTTAATATGAATTTGTGAGGTGAAGTGTAGGGGAGAGGCTAAGTTTGTGAGCTGAAACTTAGACAAAGGAAGTGAATGGACGGTAGAAGAGTGATTTTTACACAAGAAATGTGGCTTCTTTTTATTGAAGAAAGTCAAAGCTTGACTTAGTATTTCACAAAAAATGAAGTGATAACAGGACTGGTTGGGCAGATCCCAAGGTCCTCAAGGGGGTGTTAGTAAGAAATTTTTGGGGGGGAGGTGAAAGGAAGTTAGACATGCCACCAGAATTCTTCCATTAGACAACTGCTTCGACCTTTCTATGATTGATGAGATGAGCCCTGATTAATAATACATCGGGTGATCAAACCTTGCTTCTGCAACCTCAAACTACCTACCCAGCCTAATACACCTAGCATTTTTTTCTTCCTTTGAATGGGTGCACTTAGACTTGCAGACCCTGATTATCCTTTTTTCTTTTGACTGCCCTCCTATCTAAACGTACCCTTATATCATCCAGGGGCTCAGATTAAGCTGTTGAGCACCCTTGTTTCTCTACCTATCTACAAATCTGCCAAGATTAAGCTGTTTGGACAGATATTCATTCTCTATATTCTACAACAAGAAATTGAAACCTAGGGAAGCCAAGATTAAGCTGTTTGGACTTCCCTTAACTAAAAAACTCATCAAAATGGATTAACTCATCAAAATTTGGAATACAGCAGTGGAATTTAGACTGGCACACTTTCATGGCCTCTTCTTTGGCCTCTTTCTAGAAATATGGAACCTTGCAGCATGAAAAGATGACATATTTGGCACTTTCAACTGTCAATCATGAAATATGAACACCTATTGCGATAGGAGGCTAATAGGTTCCTCATTACATTTTGGTCCAGTCTCTGGTCGATGCTGGACACCAAACTCACTAAGTCCACAGCCTTCTATCCTCAAACTGATGGCTAGACAGAGGTTGTCAACAGGATGATTGTACACATTCTGTGCATGTACAACTCAAATCATTCATGCACATGGGACGAGAGCCTCCCTATGTTCAGCACAGCTATAATCGGGCTCTCCACAACTCGATTGGCCATAACCCTTTTCAGGTGGGCTTGGGATTCCAGCCACTATGTCCCATTGATGTGGCCATGTCATTTGCAGCTACTCACGCAGATTCGGCTCATGTCCAGTTTGAAACAGATAAGGCAATCAGCTTCATTGAGCACATCCAAAATATTTTTCAGTAGGTCCATGACATTCTGGAGAAATCAAATGCTAAGTACAAGCAACAACATGATCAACATTGGGTGCCACACAAGTTTCAGGTGAGCGACAAAGTCTGGTTGCCTTTGCAAAAGGAACGCCTTACCGGAGCCTATCGGAAACTCAGACCACTCTGATATGGTCCTTACACCATTACCAAGGCTATGGGAGACAATGCATTTGAGTTCAGCATTCCCCCATTCCTTGGCCTGCACCCAATGTTCAATGTGGACTACCTTTAGCCATACTTTCCACCATTACTAGACACATCTGACATTGCAGAACAACTCACACCCACAAAGTTAAATCCAGATTGCATAGAACAAACTGCAACTGATCAGATCATGGACACACAAATCAAGCACACTCACCAGCTGAATATCCAACTGTATCGAGTTGTCAAAGCAGGCCAACTCCTTCACCAGGGCAAGTGGCTCACGAGGGACCAAGTTTAACAGAATTTTCCTCATCTCATGGAGGAACTCAATGTAATGGGGACCATTGCTTCCTAAGGGGGGAGGAATGATCCAGGTGGATATTGGTGGCCACCCGCCAATTCCACTTGGACCCCAACCATTTATTGTTTCAGTTTTTTGGTTTCCTTAATTGTAGCACAGTTTACTATTTTTAGCATTTTTTCGAGTCCTAAACTTCTGGAGCCGTTTTGAGGCCCTAAACAATGTTTTTTTGGAAATCTATCACCAACGATTTTTTGCCTGAAAACATCCTTGCCATCGTAGTCCTTGGAGAGATCTTTCCAACAGGTTATCATGCGCGTCAAATGGAGATAATATGACCAAGTCGCGACCCCGAGAAGTTTGTTGTCCAACTCACCCCAACGGGGCCCATAAACTCTTGGCGATAAATCTCCTTGAGTTAGGGTTTTGGTTGTTTAGGATTTTCTCTTATTGTTCAATAATAAAATGGTCCTTGGGCCTGATTGTAAGGCAGTTCAGAGGCATGTAGCTGTCACATCTCTTCTCTGAGATAAGCTACCATTGCCCTAGTAGGTTTATTTCCATTTCTGTTTGTAAGCATATTTCAGCATTTTACATCAATGAAATGAAGTATTATTTCCGCTGCATCTTTGTGTTTATGGTTGTCACTGTAATTTGTTGCATTCCTGTTTAAATCCGGATCAGTGGTATTAGAGCAGTCTACTTTTTTTTCTCTGTTTTTCTTTGCATGTCCTCAATGAGGTCGGGATATAAGGAGTTAGGGCTTGAACTGGTCGAACCTTTGCAAGACTAGCATTGCAAATCCCGACGGCCTCCCATGGTGGATGTAAAGAAAGACGAGGGGGTAGGAGATCCTCTCAAAATCTTTCTCAAAGAAGCCCTCGAGTGACAAAGGAACGCGATGATGGACAGCTTTGCCCATATCCTTCAGCGGCTACCCAAGGGCGACGCATCGGCTTCCAATAGCTATTCTAGAAATGCCACACCGTTTAAGGTACAAGTTAATTTTGAAATCCCCATATTCAAGGGTTAGATAGACGCAGATGTCGTCGATAAATGGTTAACTCTAGTAAAGGGTTATTTTTCTGTTCATGGTTTTTCTAGTCAGGAAAAGGTTATTTTTGCTCTTCTCAAAGCAACTGCCCACATCAAGGACTGGTGGGAAACCTACTGCGAGTAGAAGGATGAAAGTATAGGCTCACTATTTTTAGCTGCACCCACTTGGAATTCATTCAGGATGCCATCAAGGAGCAGTACTACCCTGTCAAAAGCTATGAGGATCAATACATAAAGTGGACCACGCTGCAGCAAGGAAGGGATCAAGACATGCCAGATTTTGCCAATATTTTCCATACCCTTCACACAAAGTTGGGTATCAAGGATTTGGAGCAGCATTTGGTACTCAAATACCACGACTGCCTGCATAATTATATCCATGAAGAAATAGAGTTCTTGAACATCTCCTTGTTCAGCACGACAAACCGATATGCCATCAAGGTTGAGAAAAAGTTTAAACAGGAGAAGTGAGACTTTGGATCTGCGAATCCAAAGCAAGGGAAAGGTGCCTCCAAACCACAAAACAAAGGACCAAGCCAAGGCGGGGCAGCCCAAGACAAACCACAAAAGCTGCAAGAAAATAACATCACCGCAAAAAGTCGAAAAGGGACACGGGAAAGTGGTGTGAGTACCATAAGAGCTCCACTCACAACACAATTGAGTGTCGGGCCAAGCAGTCACTGGTGGCTGAGCTAAAGGTTTCAGAATCAGATACATGTTCTGACTCTGATTTAGAACTCAATAGGGGGAATGACAAAGGGAAGCAAATTATCGATGCAGAGCTAAATGCCACTGTTGCCACCACAAAGATCCAGAAGGAGGAACTCGAAGATCCAAAGGAGGAGGAGCGTCTCTTCCACTCCCAGATGTGGGAAAAGGGCTCCCTGCTACAGTACATTGTCGATAGCGGGAGCCAAAAGAACCTCATTTCGGCAAAGGTCGTGAAGCGGCTGGGCTTACCGACCACAACACATCCACAACCGTACACCATTGGGTGGCTTCACCAAGGACATGATCTTCACATGAGCCAGCAATGTCACCTTCCATACGACATCAAGCCCTTCATGAGTGAGGTATTGTGTGACATTTCTCCCCTTGAAGTTTGTGAGGTATTATTAGGACAACCATACTTGTGGAAGTGACATGTTGTGTATGAATCAATGCCACATGCTATTATTGTTACCTTGGGAAATAAGTTGTACAGGATACCGGAGGTAGCACCGCCTACCGCCATCTCTTTGGTTACTGCAAAACAATGTAGTAAGCTCATTTCCAAAACTGGGAAATTTGTTTTCTTGATGATACGCCTCGAGGAAAGAAGAAGATGGTGGCCACGACAACTACAGATGGACAAGGTCGTGGAGGAGTACAAGGACATCTTCACCTCCCTCGTAGGGTTCCTCTGCACTATCAGGTCAAACACTCCATCGATCTGACCCCAGGTGCGTCGCTGCCCAATGGACCAATCTATCGATGCTCCATTTTGGAGAATGGTGAAATCAAGAGGCAGATTTAGGATCTGTTAAGAAAGGTCACATCCGTCCAAGTTCATCGCCTTGTGGGAGCCCGATCATGTTGGTATAGAAGAAGGATGGGACTTGGAGACTCTGTATTGACTATCGGGCACTGAACAAGATCATTATTCATAATAAGTACCTGATCCCATGGATTGATGACCTCCTGGACCAACTGAAGGGGGCAAAATATTTCAGCAAGATTGATTTGTAGTCAAGATATGACCAGGTACCAATCAAACCCTCCGATGTGTGGAAGACTACCTTGAAGGCCAAGGAGGGCCTTTTTGAATGGTTTGTTATGCCTTTCGGATTAACAAATGCTCCTGCAACCTTCATGAGGCTAATGGATGACATCTTGCGGCCATTCACCAACTCATTTGTATAGGTATGCTTGGATGACATCCTGATCTTTAGCCAGAGTTGGGAAGAGCACCTCCACCACATCTGGAGGGTTCGATTCGGCTCATGTCCAGTCCGAAATAGATAAGGCAAACAGCTTCATTGAGCACATCCAAAATATTCTCCAGTAGGTCCATGACATTCTAGAGAAATCAAATGCCAAGTACAAGCAATGACATGATCAACATCGGGTGCCACACAAGTTTTACGTGGGTGACAAAATCTGGTTGCATTTGCAAAAGGAATGCCTTACCGGAGCCTATTGGAAACGCAGACCACTCTGATATGGTCCTTACACCATTACCAAGGCTATGAGAGACAATGCATTTGGGCTCAGTATTCCCCCATTCCTTGGCCTGCATCCAGTGTTCAAAGTGGACCACCTTCAGCCATACTTTCCACCATTACTAGACACATTCGACATTGGAGAACAACCCACACCCACAGAGTTAAATCTAGATTGCATAGAACAAGTTGTAACTGATCAGATCATGGACACACAGATCAAGCACACTCGCCAGCAGAATATCCAACTATATCGAGTTGTCAAAGAAGGCCAACTCCTTCACTAGGGACCAAGTTCAACAGAAGTTTCCTCATCTCATGGAGGAACTCAACGCAATGGGGACCATTGCTTCCTAAGGGGGGAGGAATGATCTAGGTGGATATTGGTGGCCACCCACCAATTGCACTTGGAGCCCCACCATTGCTTCTTTCATTTTTTCAATTTCCTTAATTGTAGCACAATTTACTATTTTTAGGATTTTTTCGGGTCCTAAACTTCCAGAGCCATTTTGAGGCCCTAAACGACGTTTTTTTGGAAATCTACTGCCAGCAATTACCTTTATAAAATTTTCTTTTTTGTCGTAGTCCTCGGAGAGATATTTCTAATGGGTTATCATGTGCGTCAAACGGAGATAATATGACCAAGTCGCGACCCCGAGAAGTTGGCTATCCAACTCACCCCAATGGGGCCCATAAACTCTTGGTGTTACATGTCCTCGAGTTAGGGTTTTGGTTGTTTAGGGTTTGCTCTTATTGTTCAATAATAAAAAGACTCTTGGGCTTGATTGTAAGGCAGTTCAGAGGCATGTATCCGCCACATCTCTTCTCAAAGATAAGCTACCATCGCCCTAGCAAGTTTATTTCCATTTATGTTTGTAAGCATATTTCAATATTCTACATTAATGACATGAAGTATTATTTCCGCTGCATCTTTGTGTGTTTATGGTTATCTCTGTAATTTGTTGCATTCCTATTTAAATCTGGATCATTGGAAGTGATTTTGTCAATATGTCAGCTACTTGCTCATCAGTGGAGATATAGTTGTACTACACCATTTTGTACTAGCTCTCGTATATAGTGATACTTGTTATTGATATGCTTTGTCTTCCCATGAAACACTGGGTCCTCAGACAAATGAATACAACTGGTGTTATCACAACATATCACTGTAGGGTTCAATTGTCCTTCAAATAAGTCAGACAACAACTTCCTTAATCAAACTGCTTCCCGACTAACTTCACATGTTGTAACATATTCTGCCTCGGCACTACTCAAAGCAAGAGTGTTTTGTTTTCTACTCATCCGTGAGACCATAGATAATCCCAGACTAAAACATCCTCTTGTAGTGCTTCTTACATCTTGTTCACTGCCTTCCTAGTTAGAATCTGTATAACCAATCAATTGAACATCATTCCTTCTATCATATTTTAGGAAGTAGTTGATGGTTCCCTATAGATATCTTAGGATATGTTTTGCTGCTATCCAATGACCATGTTTTGGCTCCACTTGGAATTAACTAAATACATTTACTACAAAACATATGTCCGTACGAGTATTCACCAAGTACATTAATGAGCGAATCAATTATTTATATATGGAAGGATCCATAGGGCTTGATTCATAACTACTTAGTCTTTTCAATTTTGTGATCATTGGAGTGGTCATCTCTTTACATTCCATCATGTTGAACTTCTTCAGAATCTCAATCATGTACTTTCCTTGACCTAAATAGACTTCATTAGGTTTCTGCCAGACTTCTAGTCGCAGATAGTAATGCATCAGCCTCAGATCCTTCATGTCAAATTTTGTTGCCAATTGCTTCTTACATTCTTCAATTCAACTTTCTAAACCTATCAAGAGAAAATCATCTACATACAAAATAATGATTAAAGGTTCATTGTTACAACCTTAATATAGAGGTTTGAGTCATCATAACTTTTTGTGAAGCCTAGTCTTTGTAGATAAGCATCGATTCTAGCATACCATGCCCTTGATGCTTTCTTGAGGCTAAATAATGCTTTCTTTAATTTGCAAACATATGCCTTCCTATCTTTGATTTTGAATCCCAAGGGTTGTTCTATGTAGACTTATTCATCTATTGTGCCATTTAGAAACATAGTCTTTCCATCCATTTGGTGGATGTTCCATCCCATCGATGCTACCAGAGAGACTAATGATCGAATTGTTGTGTATCTTGATATTGGAGAAAAATTTTCTTCATAGTCGATGCCTTCAAGTTGAGAGAACCCTCTTGCATCAAATCCTTCTTTATACTTATATATACTTCTATCAGTTGCATGCTTGATCTTATAGATCCACTTGGAAGAAACTACAGATTTGTCTTCAGGCCTAGGTAAGATATCTCAGACTCCATTCTTCATTCATGGAATCTTTCCATTCTCGATATTTTATAGCCTCTTCAAAAGTAGATGGTTCTACTTCTATTAATTTTTTCATGTATGCAGCATACCCAAAGTAGCTATTGGGTCTTTTACTTTCTCTAAATGATCCTTGAGCTGCCCCATGAAAGTCTACATCAAGTAGTGTAGATTTCAACCAATTGGGCCTTTTCCTTGTTTCTTGAATGACCACAGGTTGAATAGGTTCACTAGGTCCTTCTTCATCATGGTGAGGTCCTTCTTCCTTGTCAACTTCTTCCTTAAACATAGGAAGTTCTTCATCATCAGAATCTAAAGAAATTTCTTTTCATTTCTTGAATGTTATGTTCTCATCAAATATGACATCACAACTAACTTCAATGTGATTTCCATCTTTCATATAAATTTTATAGGCTTTTGATGAGTTACTATACCCAACAAATATACCTTTCACACCGAAAGGATCCAACTTCTTTCTTTTGTCCTTTGGTATATGAATATACACAGGACATCCAAAGATTTAGAGATGATCGACAAATGGATTCTTCCTAGTGAACACTTCTTCCAGAGTTTTATTGTCTAGAGACCCATGAGGACATCTAATTTGTATGTAGAATGTTGTCTTAGTTTCCACACCCCACAGAAACTTTGGTATATCTTGATCGTGTATCATTGCTTTTACACTTTCTTTAGTTGACCTTTTCTTTCTTTCTGCAACTCCATTTTGTTCAGGATTGTATGGAACTATCATCTCGCTCTTAATCCCAGATTCCTTATAGAATCCAATGATTTCCTTGGATGTAAATTCTCCTCCATTATCAGATCTTAGTATCTTGATCCTTCTTTCTACAAGGTTCTCCACTTTGGCTTTGAATTCTTGAAATTTAGTAAATACTTCATCCTTGGTTTTCATTAAGTAAACCCAGGTCTTTCTTGAGTGATAATATATGAATGTGACATAATAAATATGTCCTCCAAGTGATTTTTGAGTCATAGGGCCACATACATCAGAGTGAATGAGATCCAAGATTTCTTTTGACCGTGAAGCACTACTTCCAAATGGTCTCTTGGTATTTTTTCCTAATGCACATCCTTTGCAGACACCTTCATGATCCTCCTTTAGATTTGGTATTCCATCTACTATGGAATTTAGGGTTGGAAGTATTTTGAAATGTAGATGAATAAACCTTCTATGCCAAAGTTCGCATGGACTAATCTCAGTGTGAACTAGGGCATGATTTACGGTAGATAATAATTTGTAAGCCTTCCTTCTCGGATACCAATCACTTTAGCTTGTTCTATGCTTGAGTCTTTTTCCCATGCAACTACCTTTCCATCAATGAAGGCTACTCTATCTCCTTTATCTTCTAAGCTTGAAATAGAAAGTACATTTTTGTGCAAACCTGGAACAAACAGAATGTTGTTGAGGTGGATGTTGCTTCCATATTCTAGCTTTATAGATGATGATCCAATGCCTTTCACATGAAATCTCTTGTTGTCTCCAAGTTCCTTTTGATAAGGTCTTAAATTGGTGAGAGTGACCAGTCATGTGCCTTGATGCACCACTATAAATTACCCAGATGTATTCATCTCGAAATGTTCCAAAGAGAGGAGAGAAGATTCCTTCACCCTTTTCTATGATTTATTCCTTCTTTGAAGAGAATATGAGACTCCATACCTCTTTTATGATTTCTTGAGATGGCTTGCAATCCTTTGGATGACCTTCTTCATTGTAGAGGAGATCTTCAAGATGCCCTTACATAACCAAAGCTCTGGTACCATTTTGAGAATTCAATAGGGAAAATTATATGTTAATTCTCTTAAATTTATAACTTCTTGTGTTATATTTTTACTTATTAGCTTTGATATTTCTTATTTCAATGTGAAATACATCAAATAGCTACCAAAACAGTAGGAACTATGATATAGGATGTAGGCTATAAGCTAGGGCCAAAACCCCTCCTCTTGAGGGGAAAACCCATAAAATATCTTCTTATCTTTCAGATCTTTCAATTGATGAATACCATGACCTAGATTCAAACAAATACCCTCCAATATCAAATATTCCTTGGTTTCCTATTGCAATATCTTCGACCTCCCAGTAAATCTGAAATTCCCCCCCAGCAACTGCTGCAACTACTCTTCCCTTGACCTCGCTTGCCTTTATTTGAGTCTTAGGGCTAGTAGGAAACCCCAAGAGACCTTCGCTTGCCTTCTTGTTCTTCTTGCTTCAAAATCGAACCTTAGACTTGCCTAGTGTAGAAACCCTAACTTTTCACTCCCAGAAGAAAGTAGAGAGACCCAAAACACTTCGACTTTTCTTGTCCTTCTTCTTCGTACTTCCTTCTTTGTCCTTCTACTGCTTCCTTTTTGTATGAGAGACAAGTGAGTGAATGATCCAAATGGAGGATGAGTTCCTCTTATATATAGGCTTCCTTCAAGGGTGGATGTGGGTCTTCATGGAGGCTGACTTGACAGCCTATGTAGGCTGACTTGATCTTTGACGTAATTTGACATTTTCAAGAAAAAATATTTTTTCTTTTATAATTTACAATGTGCCCATAGGGTCTTCCATATATGACAATGACTCTTATACCTAGGACAAACCCTAGAAGCACTCAATGGGTGCTTGACCTATAAAATAAAAGAACTTTAGCATGAAATCCATTCTCAAATAATTAATAATATATTTTTCATTTTATATATACAAGAATACTTTCATACTAATGAAGACCGAACCTAGTTACACATTTTTCAACATAATATGAGGTTGACATTAAAGAAATTGAGATTTTGAGATTTGATCCCTTTAAATATTGTTACCCCTTAAACATGATTTACAAACAAAGTCTTTAAATAAGTATTAAAATCTTGTTAATATAGTTCATACTAAGGATTCATAGATGTGTATTCCATTATACTATGATCGCATAAAGACTCTTCAAGATGCAAAAAAAATCATCTTTATTATTTCAAAACCTAGGAAGCATAAAGGGTTTATTTATGTACATGGCTTATATACAATGTGTTTCAACAATAACATCTATCAAATAAATCGAACATCCACTGTAACCAAATAGAAATGTTATCAATGGAAAAATTCCTAACACTAGGCTCCATTCTTAACCAAAACTATAGTATAGGAATCAAAGAGTAAGTTTCATCAACTAAGTCAGATCCTATAAGAGAGTATATGTAAATGCAGAATGAGATTGATGTTCTTTTAAAAACTTGATTCATCCATTCCTCCACAAAGTCATAATATCCCGTTTGAAAATTTAATTGATCAAAGCTTTCCCACATATAGCTTTCAACCATCGCTTCATAGGGTGGTATTTCATTGCTTTCTAAGATGGAGATAAAGTTAGTCCCACAACATTATTCAAATTCATGATTAAAAATTGGTAAACAATATTATTCAAAATAGTTAACATGTTTCAAATCAAAACTTGTAGTATTATGATCCAATCCCTCAACATGTTGTGAAAGAGATTGTAAATGAAAATCATTATTGTCATTATAAGATGCAACAACCTCAAAATTTTGATTGAAAGTGTCATCATTAGACACTGGAGAAACTACATTTTCCTCATTATAAGACTTATGTTTAGAAAAATGTGAATTTAAATCATGATTATATTGTATGCTATTAGATCGATTATAGCTATAATAACTAGGAGGAGATGAAAGGAAAGAATTGATATGTTTAATTTTGTTTTCATTTAGAAATTCATTTTCCTCATATATATCATAAAAAGGTTGTGAAGGTGTTGATTCAATTAAGTTATCATAGCCCTCATTCTGACAAGTATTAAAAATATCTAAAGTATGTTCAAAATAATAACTAAACACGTGATGATATTGTAAGCCTACTTCATGATTTAATTCATCATCATATTGATCATAAATAGGGGTTTGGGAAAAGTCAACATGAACACGAGGTGAAGTTGAGTCAAAATAGTCAAAGATAATTCATGTGATAGCTTCCCAATTACATCACAAAAAGGTTTAAGAATAGGATCAATAGGTGGAAGAATATATTTGTTTATCAGTTGTTGTTGAGGACTTTCGGGAGAATTTAACATAATGTATGATTGGTTAGGTGTAGAATCAAATATTTTAGATGTCACCTCTCATTTATTATTATCTTTATTATCCTCTTCAAAACATGAAATCAAAGATAGATTAGACCCACTAGGAGTTATAGAATCTGAATATTTCTTTAAGCATAATGTGTTGTATGCTATTCTATTAAAGAAAGACAAGTGTCTGTTCATGATCTTCAATATTTGACAACACATCCTATTAATTAGCACATATGATAGAAGATGATTCTTCAATGTTTTCAAAGTTAGATTCATTAATGTTGCCTTCTATTTCAGATTCATAATCCAAATGGGTTTATTCATTATTGTCATCCTATTGATTTTCAAGGGTATTATCATTATTATGTTCGCAACAATCAAATTCAAGCAATCATATAGGATACGTACATCTATGATAGTCATGAAAAATAGTATGAAAATATTTAAGAGAGGAAATTAATTCATGGAAAATTTTAGGGGCTAATATTCGCCCAATGGGCTAATTTTCCATGATTTTCCATAAAAAGGATTCGCCAATTTCCAATTTTTATAAAATATGATTCGCCCAAATTTTAGAATATAAAATTATTTTACCTTAAAAATCACCAAAATTATATAGAGACTATATATAAAATCATTATAAATTTGAATAATTTTACAAATATATCAATAAACATTTTATAGTTTACATATTAGGGATTAGTGATATTCGCCAATGTTTTTAAACTTCAAGAAAATTTTCCATCCTTAAAATTTTCCTTGGAAATTATATCAGGAGGGAGCCTTCTATACCACTTCTGAGCGTCGCCTTCCAAGGAAATCATGAATAGCTTCATTAGAATGTCTTCATTGTGTACTTCCATATTTGGAATGCACTCGTAAATATCTAAGTTGTGAAAAACATGAACAAATCCATGAAACCATCATTGAAACAAAATCAACAATAATACTAAATTAAGGAGCCACCATGTGACCAAATTAACAAGAAAGATTTACCTTAAACCCTATAAGGCGCATAAAATTGTGACCCTTTCCACAAATGGATCACAGATTTAACCAATTAATCAGTTACCAGAGGAAACAAAAAATATACCTTCGATCCCCGACAACGATGCCAAAGATGTTGGTGCTCAAATTGTCCTGGTAACTGAGGACAACTTGAGACCACATCACTGAGGATCCTAGATCCTCCCACTCTAGGTGACAAGGGATGAACTCCCTTTCACCACAAGGAGTATTCCCTGATGATAATCAAAATTGAACAATCATTGTAAAATAGTGTGAATTAAATAGGTTTTATAAGTAAACAAATAAATAGGTGAGATTATTGAATAAAGAGTGTTTTAAATAAAATAATGATTTTTGGGAAAAATATATGGTAGGTACATAACTCATGAAAACTTATTAAATTAAAACTTCATTAATGACAAATGAGGTAAATTAATATATATCATAATTCACAAAGGTTAGCGAGAAATAAAATTAAAATTAAAGAAAAGAAAGAAATTAAAACACACTGGTGTTAAATACATCTAATTGAACTATGTGGTTTAAATAACATAACATCAAGTATTATTATTTTTTAACTTGCATAACAATTAGAATAATTTAATTCAATAATTTTCATTAATAAATATTGGAGAAATATTAAATTGAATATAATGTGTGAAACATTAGACAATGTGAACACGTCAAGTAATGACTAATAATTTCACGTTTTCTAGTGAGGGAAAATAGTAAAAACAAGAATAATATTAAAAAGGAAATAAAATTTAAATAACTGGTTTTTATGACATTTGAATTTACAGTGCACATAACCCTAAATATCATGTATTCATGAAAATAAACCTGCAACAAATAAACTCAAAATAGGATTTAAAAACCCTAAATACAAAGTATTCCAAATTTTTTAAAATCATTGAATGTGTTCAAGGATAATACATAATCAAGTTAAGCCACCATTTTGGAACAATCAACCATTGCATCAAATTGAAAATGAATAGAACACAATGGAAGAAAATAAAAGAAATAAATTATAATATTATTAATGAATCCTACATGTCACAATGGAGGCCATTTATAGCATGTACAAGATGGTTGTAATAGCTAAAGTCTTCTTCCTCGGATCTACCAACCTCCAACCTACTAAAAAGCTCGGGAACAATCTTTTACATCTTCTTTTAAATGTTTGGAAGTTTGTTTCATTTAGTTTTTGTAACTTCCAAATAAAATTACATTGATAATTATTATTGTAACTAAATGAAATGTATATTTAATCTCTCCCATTAATCTTTGGTTCAAATATTCAATCAATCAATTATTAAATTGTGCATTTTAAAATTCCTTCATAAAATAAATTAGAGTTAATATTTTATATAATTAGATAAAAAATCACAAATAAAATAAAATAAAAGCAGTGAATGTTATTTCTTTACTTCGCCAACATTTTCAGAAATAAAAAATTTTCACACACCTTTATTACTGAGATGACTTCCCAAAGCACTATAAGGAGAATAATCGGGTGAAACCTCATATCTTATGCTCTTTCTTGAACAAATTCTTTCTTGACCTAATTCTTGCGGTAAATTTGGGTAAACCCTTTATAACAAAATTCTAGAATTTGTTTTATGTAAGTTTGTTTGATGGCTCTCATAGTAAACTACCATAAATCCTCCTCAACCTGTAAATAAAGCTCCAATTTCTAAAATATATTTTACGTATATGAATTCAGGCATGTGAAGATAATCTTGCAATAAACCTTCAACCAGAACATTAACGAGAATAATTTCATGAAAATGAATTTAAGGTGAAGAAAACCCTAAACTCCCCAACCAAGATGCAGACGTAATAAAAACTTAGGGATTAGAGTCAAATTAAATCAACGGTTCTCTTATTACGTCAGGTGAGGAATAGGGAGTGCTTTAACAAGTGCTTACTCACCCGATGAAATCTCATCCATTGATCTTGTTTTTAACGAAGGGATGACATTCATATTGGGTGGAGAGCTACAAGTAAATTAACCTCCTTCCTTGACCCGATGGCATTCACACGAATGTGTGGGGCCTCGTGCATAGTTTTCGATGTGATCCTTCATTTAATAAGATATGGTTCAATAAATATTTTGTCCTTTAGTCCTTTTAATGCAACATGAAAATAATTTTGACAGATAAGGTTTTGCATAAATAATTTTGATGCAACATTATAAAGTCGATCTTTGGAAAATAAAATATATAGGGTATGTTGTTTAGTAATTAATGATTTTCATAGATTACCCTAATATTTTCTGAGCATTTGTTTTATCAAAAGTTTTAAATTTTATTTTTCTTTCTCAACTTTCATGTTTTACATCATAATTTACCCGTGGTAACATTTGTAAAATTATTTTTCTAATATGTATTTCACACATATATATGCATATATATTTAAGAAGTCAACTCCCTTAATCATCCAAACACCAAATTTTAAATATTATTAATATATATCTTTTTCCCCCTTTTAGTGGACATTGTTTCCCCATTTTTAGGAGTTCTTAGTGATAGTAATAATATCTCAATTATGTTTAGTCACATATACTAGTTAGTGATATTTAATCTTTTAATTGTTTTTATTTTGAATTTATATGTGACTTATAGAATTAAAATCATAATAAAGTATTTCATATGCATATTTATAGTGTGACATTTCTTTAACGTCACTTAGTTATTAGCCCTACTTAGGTTTTTTCTAATCCCTTGTATTGATTTGTCTTTTGTATTTTAGGGAGTTGAACTAGGCAAGACATAATAGAAAAAGGCTTGTGTAGGTGAGGGTTAAAATGAATGGGAGGTAGGGAGGAAACTTAAACCCTAGATTGAATAAGACCATCATCATCTAGGGGATTTCCAGAAGATAAATTAATATTTTTCCTTAAGTTCAAAATATCGGTGAGACAAACTTGGGTGTCTCTCACACCCATTGACTCATGATATAAACCCCTTTCATAATCTCTTTTCAACATCCTTAATATTCATAAGCTAAGCCTACTCAAGAATTCAAGGAGGGAAGACCAATAGTGAGAAAGTACTAACCTAGTAGTAAAGGGTGCGAAAGGTTATGTTGGATTTTCAATCTTTGCATAGAGGCAACGGTTCTATGGAGAAAATTGTGCAGAATGACAAGAAAGGAAACTAGGTAGAAAATGAGCTTGAAAGCTTGCAGATAGGTGTATTTAATTTAGAAATTCCCTGCTAAATACAAATAAGACACCTGTCATGATTTCAATCAAATAGGAACTAAATATGCTCTAATACCGACACAATGTCCCATCCATTGGGCCCAACAAGTGGGTTAAGTTCCTCGCATGTTCTAGCCCAATGCTCTTATAGAATGTTGATTATGCAAATGATAGACGGTTAGATATCATCAGGCGGGGGGGGGGGGGAATGTTAATGCCCTTGCTACTTCCTGTCTGATGGGAATGAGAGTCATCAGATGAGAACAAATCTAATGACTATTACTTATCACGAAAAAGTCAGTTGTTTAATTAGTAAGCATGTCTCGCTTGATGGGATGTATCAACCATTAATTTGAAATGAGAGGGAAAATATTCACAGATTAAGCTCCTGGGATAAACAATCCAACAAACATGAAGATTCTAAGGAGAAATTATGATCTTGATAATATAAGAGGGAGTTATATGATGAAGGAGGTTTTATGGCCTAAATCTACCTCAGGCTGAGAAAGGCAGGTCTAGGGTAACACCAAACCATGCTTAACCTGGTAGCTAGCCCTACCAGGTCGGGAGAGGGCTCTCTCCTTGTTAATCTCAGGACAATATGGCAAATAATGCAAGAGATGACTAATGTAAATACTAATTTTAGGCTAGGTATATGCCTAGAGAAGTTTTATTGATTTTAATGATTGTTTGCTGGATCAGATGAGGAAGGTAGTTTTGGGTCTAGGAAATGAACTCAGATTTGCAGAGGTTTCTGTGGGGCGAGGTAGGCAAGTGTTTTATCACTTTGAATTAGGTGTAATGGTGAGTCTAAATACTGGTGAAAAATTGGAGAGTTCATGCAAGTATCATGAGTCCTCTTCAAATAGTAGAAAACATGTAAAACTAAATAAACCCCAAGGCAGAGCACTGAAACATCAACGAATTCCACCTTTACACTTGATTCATTTAGTTATGCAGAAAAAGAGAGAGATAATGGCACACATAAACATATGATAAACTAAATAACAGAGGAGAAAACAATACTAATTCACCTTGCCACAAGAATCCCACAAAATGCTGCAAAACCTTGGTCTATTTCCTTGCCAAACTGCAAAAGTGATGTACAATAGTGCTCAAAGCATCCACAAGAGTCCAACCTTGACAAATGACTGAAAAAACACATGATATAGACATCCAAACCACTTGTGCTATCCATCAGGGGTCGAATCCATGAGAAAAGCGCTGGTTTCAACCATATCTAAACTAGGAACACAAAAGTAGGCAGTGGAACAGCTTGCCTCTAAAACTTAAGAAACCAATTCATTACAGCTCAAAACCACCTACAACTGATGTATATACCTCCTTAAGTCATTTTTCATCATTTTTACATCATAGTACATCAATTTACATCATATTACATAATGAATTTTACCATGAGAGAGAAAAAGTCAAACTGGTAGAAAACTAAGCGAAATTCTAAGCAAACAGGCAAAATTGGCAAATTTTCCTCCTATGCATAGCACCATTTTTTCTGTGCATAGTGCTTTTTCCAAGCCAATTTTGGAAGGCTTCCCAAAGTCCAAATCAGGTGAAGGATAGCTCATTGGAAAGATTGGTGAGTCTACTTTCTGGGAAAACCTGAATTTTTTGATTTGGAGTCCATTTTCCCCTCCAAACGTGCAATCTCCCAAGACTACTTCTTGTGTGGCCAAAAAGTGGTAGAGAGGGCACTTTTTGGGTGTTTTTGGCCCTTTTGGAGGTCTAGAACTTGTCAAAACTTCACAGCCATTTTTGAGCATGCATAACTTTTCATGGTGATTCCAAAAATGTAAAGTTTTTTGCAAATGGAGGCCCCCATCAAAAGCGTAGCGCCGGTGGTGCTACGCACCTGCCGAAAAAACCTATTTTTTGCCTCAAAAATTCAAAAATGTCCAAAACTTCACCAAATTTCTTGAAATTTGGCATGAGTGATCTTTGTTAGGTGCTATGCTGGGCCAATGATGCTTCAGCCAAGATCTTGAGCTTATCTTGCTCTTTTTTGCTCCTCAAAGCTCTCTTTAGTTTAGCCTTTAACCTCTTCACCCTTGTTTTGCAAATTTTATTCCGGGTTAAGTAGTGATAGGCCATATGGCGCAACATTTTCTTCTCCTTATTAGCTTTCTCAAGAAATTTCTCCAAGTGAATGTTTGCCCTCTCTAACCATGATTCTCGGTCAGCCTCAATCTCTTGCTCTAAGGATGTCATCTTAATTTTTCTTCTTTTCGCCACTTGCCGGTTTTCTCTAATTGTTTGCAGCTCCATAACATTTTATTTGTCCTCCAGTTGTTTGTTCTCCTGCTCTAGAAAGCTAATGATCCATTTGGCCCTATCTTTGCTTCTTATGTCTCTCCATGGAACTATCACTGAGTGGTTTCTTCTTCAAGCCCATATTCACTGTCCCTCTCCATCGTTGTACAACTATCTCTCTTGTGGTGAATGAAGTGTGGTGAATGAAGAGATTTGAATAGGAAAATAGAAGGGGGTGAACAAGAATGGGAAAGGGATGTAAGGAGTAAGTAGGGTTAGTGAATAGTGTAGGGTTTGAGAGTGTTGTAGGTTTTGGAATGTGTATAGGGTTTGGGAATTAGGGAAGGTTTAGGGAATGATGTCTAGGGAATTATGGATGGGAGAATGGGGTTTTAGGGAAACGGTAAAAGATGATATAGGGCAGCAGTAATGAGTGTGTTTTTACAACATATGAGACAATTTAGTGACAATTATGGTTTGATGTCTTGAGAATCAATACAACCCAAAAACTTATGCAACAATTCCTTTTAGCAATAAAAATGATGTTACTTACTTGCCATGGAGGGATTTGGGAGTTTTGAGGAAATTTGATAAGTTTTGGAACTTTTTTTAGCCCAATTTCTAGGTGTGTAGCGCACTTTATATGCGTAGATCTTCATTCTGCTTCTTTGATTCTTCAAGATCTCCTTTTAGTGAGAGGATTGTAGCTTCAAGATTTTCATAGTAGCTGGATCTATCTTTGAGTTTCTTGATGGTTGTGCTTCTTTCGTTGACTTCTTTTCTTAATGATGTCACTTCATGCTGCAATTTTTGACATTGGTCTTCCTTGTCCTTGAGTAGTTTTCTTACCTTGTTTCCTTCTTCTAGTTGGGCCTTTAGTTTGGTAGCTTCTTCTTTGAAGTCACATTCCCTTTTGTTCAATAGATCTTGTTGATCTCTAATTTTGTCTGTCAGCCTTTTAAATTCTGCCTCTATTTGATATCTTTCTTGTTCACCCATAAGAGCAAATTCAGTAGTTTCGCTATCACTTTCATCTCTTCCAAAAGGAAAGATAGCTGGAACATCAGAGGATAATATATTCATACCTGATAATGATTCTGAATCTGAAGAGCTTCTTATACCTAATCCCCAATCGATTCTCCCATTGTCATAGTTCTTCTGAGATGACTTCTTCTTCTTAGGTGCTTTCTTCTTAAGCTTCTTTCCCATTGTTCCACGGATCTCCTTCAAGCGATCAAGCTTCTACCAAAGGACCTGCTCTAATACCAATTTTTGGAAATAATACTGAGAGGGGGGGGGGGGGGGGGGGGTGAATCAGTATTATCACATTAATAAAACTTTTTCATTTCCATAATCAGATTCATATATGCTACTTCCACAACTTCTTATGATTAAGTTAATTGATCTTCAATGAGTGCATTAGAACATTATCAACCATATTATCAGTTAACAGATGCAGTAACATAGAATAGATCATCACACATAAGGCACACACATGAACACCATGATATAAGGTGGAAACCCAATGCGGGAGAAAACCACCTACTGCAAGTCATCTCAATCTTCTTCTTAATAAGAAAATCCTTTTACAATGTTTGTACTGGTGCAGTCTTATACCAGTACGGGAGCTACAACCCCCTTTGCTCTTGTACTAGCCAATCCATTTACTAGTACGCAGGCTACTACCTGCTACAATGCTCTAAAGATTTCCTTTACCTCTTGTACTAGCTTAGATACTAGTACGTAGGTGCTGACCTACAATCTTCTCTCCTCCAGGTACCACGTTTCATCAATTTTCAGACTAGATACACTGAAGCACAACACATAATCGGAAAGGCCACATTTCATCCAATTTTCATACTGGACCCAACAACATTGAAGCTCATAATCAAACAACCTTCTGAATTACCCAAGCACTAGATCAATACATGTACAATGAGAGTCATCAATTAGATCTAGTCCATCAGATCACATAAAATGAGTCAATAAGAACCTGATCCATTCATCCATCAATGTATAAACATTTAATCAAACACTGTTGTTATTAGAACTTAATACCAGAAACCAAACATCACTTCAAAACCCAGAACATAGCAATGATAAACATGGACAACTAAGTAGATTTCATGAGAAGTACACAGCTTCACCCATATAACACCTGCGTATAAGTACGCACTGTTCCTAACTGCGTTCCTACGTACCCACGCACTGTGCCTCACAGACTTCCTGCGTACCTGCGCTCTGTGTCCAATGAATTGCCTGCGTGCCTCCGCATCTACAACGCTTCTGGGCCTGCGTATCTGCGCACCTGCAGTACTTCTGTGCCTGCGTATCTCCGCACTTTTCTTTCACTGTACTCACGTACCTGCGGGTATAGATAATTTCAAGACTACAAGAATAACGCAGACTATCAGATCTATAGATCTGAACATGCGCCGAGGAGATATCAACCCATTAGTAGATCCGACTTGTAACCCTCATGTTTCTCCTTGATTTAGATTCAGCTATCTCTCACAAACCCATCACTAGAATTTCAGATCTAGCTTCTCTCAAGATCTTCTACTTTCACAAGTGTTTAGCCAAATGATCTCCTTTGCTTTATATAGGCAAGCTCTCCCTAAAATCATGGATCAATACCATAGATAACCAAAACATGGGGCTCAGTAATAATAATAATATAAAACAATACCACGGGCCAAAACCATAGAATCAAGAACGGCGGGCTAAATACCACGGGCCAAACATAAGAAACCCCACGTGAGCACGCTTCTCTGCCTTGAAGTAAGTGAACTGGGGGTACGCATCTCATGAACGGGATAACTGCGGGTATGTACGCACTTTATGTAAGACAAGATTGCGTGTACGCACCTTCTGTACGGTGTACCTGCGTAACCCTTATTTTCTTCAATATTTGAGAGCTGATCATCAATCTCTGCTACTGACCTGAAGTACTGTGATCTATCACCTGTATGGGTTGCCATCAAGGACAACACTTTAGCCATAATGCCAACAATCTCCCCCTTTGGACTTGATGGCAAAGCTTACTTGTGAATTGTCATCTGATTCCTTTGAACTATCCTACATCCATGTATTCTGTCATATCTGATATCTCTTCTGTGGATTCATCTGAATGTATACAAGTGGGATGATCTTCTATGAGAGGGTTTCCATCAAGTACAACACATGCATCATAATGCCAACAATCTCCCCCTTTGGACTTGATGGCAACAACACCAAATCACTCTCCCCCTTTGACATCAAGGGCAAAGGGTTATGCTCCCCCTAAGAACATGCTCCCCTTGACTATAAACCAGATCTGCTGAAGTCTCTGAATGAGCTCCCCCTTTGTATATGCCATGGTGCACCAATCTGATAATGCTCTTTTCTGAGAACAAGCTGAAATATCTGCTTTGCTATATAGTGTTGTTCATGCTCAAGCTCCCCCTGACTGTAAGCAAGGTCTGCAAGAAGATGTTCCACAAGAAGAACATGACTCTATATATCATAAATGACCTTCCTATCACCAAAAGACTCAATGCATACATCCATCAGGAACTAAATACATTACATCTTCATCCCAGTGATAGTGGGGAAACCAACATAGGTTGTTACATGACCTGAAGAGATGACTATAATAGATAGAGACATACTATTACATCATGAGTAGTGATATGACATTCATAACAGGGACCAATCATCTAAGATAAACATCAGCAACAACACTGTATGATCTGCTCCATAGTATCTGTCAACAGCAACTAGATCAGCAACTTGCATTAGTGCATGAATCATCAAGGTATGTCCGCATCAATAGAATTTCACATCCTATGTGAGAAACACCATAGCCATCATGATCATCATTTTGGAATATCTGCATCAATCAACATATGTACGAAACAACCTATCATCATATAGGTAAGAGCTCATCATCATCATGTCTTCAACAAAGCAACTTTGAATAATCATTCCTGTATCCAGCCAACAATTCTCATCCATTTGTGCCAAGAATGAAAGGAATCATAATTGTAATATATGATGTCAACAGCAGCATATGAGTGACTCATCATCAAGAAGATGTGAATTTAAGCTAAGTGCTTCTCCTTATCCTCATGAAAGTTACCATGTAAGCATCATTAGAGAATCAACCACAAATCTGATCCAAGAACCATGTGAACAACTCATAGCAAGATTGAATCATTTATCTATATAAGCATCATCACCAAGGATTATTACCCATAATGCCAACAATGCATTAAAAACATATGCTCCCCCTAAACTGGTGCCATCTGTCAGATCTTATCAACAAGAAAAGTCAGCCAATAAATGCCTTAAGATAGATACGCAATTTCTCATTATGTGACATGCGTGGCTCCGCAAATCGTCTTTCGCTCCTCTACGTATCCACGCACCTGACCTTCTGTGTTTCTGCATACTCACGTAGACAGCCTTCCACTACAGCGCGTACCCACGCACCTGTTCCATCAGTTGCGCTGCGTACCTCACGCAGCCTTTTCTTTTATCGCGCCGCGTACTTCTATGTCTCTCCGCAGGTTATCCTTCTATCGCGCCGCGTACCTTCGATCTTGCTACGCACCTCTTCTTCTATCTCGCTGCGTCCGTCCGCATGTGCCCTTTTGTTACGCCGCGTACTTACGCACCAGGACCATTGCTGGGCTGCGTACCCTCGCACTTTTACTGTGTATCACCTATGTACCTCTGATTAGAACCCAATTAACAGTCCTCCTCTGTGCCACTGACAGTCAGATTCTCAGATCTGATCTTGTGCTCGAGAGATCATAGCTTCACTTCCAACTTCACTTTCCCTACTGCCTTTCTTCAAACAAACATATACGCGATTGTGCAGTATTCAACTCGCGTATATACGTGACTTCCCTTTATGGAGTTTGCATATGAGATTCAGGGCACTGAAGTTTTGTGCTTTCAGCTCCCTCTGATTCTGGTATGTCTGTATGTTGTGCTGTGCCGCCACTTTTTGACTGAACTTCCTTTTTTTCCATATCTTCAAGCATGATGATGTTTTCTCCTTTTGGTGTGATGTCCGTGCTTTGTTCCTGCATTCCTTTGCTATATGTCCAAGCTTGTTACATGCATAACATCTTACATGTTTCATATTCCTTTTGTAGCAATCAGCAGCGTTGTGACCATACATATTGCAAGCAAAGCAATATCCATTAAAGTACCTTGAATGTGATGATCTTTCTGCATAATGGTGTTGAACCCTTCTTCTTCTACATCTAGCTGCAACATGTCCAAGATTATGACACACATAACATTCAACATTATTCATAGGAGGAGTAAAGGATTTTCTTTGAGGAATCTCTTTCCTTGGTTGATGATGAAATTGATCTTTCATTTCTTCGTTGATCACTTTAGACTTTTCTTTAGAGTTCCTTGCCTCACCTTGTGAACTAGATTCACCTTCAACAGATTCATGGAAACCAAGACCAGTGTTTATAGCAGGAGACCTTTGACTACTAAGAATATCATCCAAGACTTTAGAACTATCTTGAAATCGTAAAAGCTTATCCTTTTCTTCTAATTTACCTTTCAAGATATTTACCTCAACCTGAAGCTGTTCTTCCTTTTCAAGAGATTGCTTTTTCAAATCTTCTTCAGCTTTCCTTCCCTCCTCCATTTGTTCCCTTAGTTTGAGAATCTCCTTTTCTTGTTCTTCATTCAGATCCTGCTGCATTTGACGAATTCTGAATGCACATTCCAGCTGAGATTTTAAGCTGATGACTTCATTGTCTTGTTTTTCAATTGCTTGATGTAGATCTTCATTCTGCTTCTTTGATTCTTCAAGATCTCCTTTTAGTGAGAGGATTGTAGCTTCAAGATTTTCATAGTAGCTAGATCTATCTTTGAGTTTCTTGATGGTTGTGCTTCTTTCGTTGACTTCTTTTCTTAATGATGTCACTTCATGCTGCAATTTTTGACATTGGTCTTCCTTGTCCTTGAGTAGTTTTCTTACCTTGTTTCCTTCTTCTAGTTGGGCCTTTAGTTTGGTAGCTTCTTCTTTGAAGTCACATTCCCTTTTGTTCAATAGATCTTGTTGATCTCTAATTTTGTCTGTCAGCCTTTTAAATTCTGCCTCTATTTGATATCTTTCTTGTTCACCCAAAAGAGCAAATTCAGTAGTTTCGCTATCACTTTCATCTCTTCCAAAAAGAAAGATATCTGGAACATCAGAGGATAATATATTCATACCTGATAATGATTATGAATCTGATTCTGAATCTGAAGAGTTTCTTATACCTAATCCCCAATCGATTCTCCCATTGTCATAGTTCTTCTGAGATGACTTCTTCTTCTTAGGTGCTTTCTTCTTAAGCTTCTTTCCCATTGTTCCACGGATCTCCTTCAAGCGATCAAGCTTCTACCAAAGGACCTGCTCTAATACCAATTGTTGGAAATAATACTGAGAGGGGGGGGGGTGAATCAGTATTATCACATTAATAAAACTTTTTCATTTCCATAATCAGATTCATATATGCTACTTCCACAACTTCTTATGATTAAGTTAATTGATCTTCAATGAGTGCATTAGAACATTATCAACCATATTATCAGTTAACAGATGCAGTAACATAGAATAGATCATCACACATAAGGCACACACATGAACACCATGATATAAGGTGGAAACCCAATGCGGGAGAAAACCACCTGCTGCAAGTCATCTCAATCTTCTTCTTAATAAGAAAATCCTTTTACAATGTTTGTACTGGTGCAGTCTTATACCAGTACGGGAGCTACAACCCCCTTTGCTCTTGTACTAGCCGATCCATTTACTAGTACGCAGGCTACTACCTGCTACAATGCTCTAAAGATTTCCTTTAGCTCTTGTACTAGCTTAGATACTAGTACGTAGGTGCTGACCTACAATCTTCTCTCCTCCAGGTACCACGTTTCATCAATTTTCAGACTGGATACACTGAAGCACAACACATAATCTGAAAGGCCACATTTCATCCAATTTTCATACTGGACCCAACAACATTGAAGCTCATAATCAAACAACCTTCTGAATTACCCAAACACTAGATCAATACATGTACAATGAGAGTCATCAATTAGATCTAGTCCATCAGATCACATAAAATGAGTCAATAAGAACCTGATCCATTCATCCATCAATGTATAAACATTTAATCAAACACTGCTGTTATCAGAACTTAATACCAGAAACCAAACATCACTTCAAAACCCAGAACATAGCAATGATAAACATGGACAGATAAGTAGATTTCATGAGAATTACGCAGCTTCACCCATATAACACCTGCGTATAAGTACGCACTGTTCCCAACTGCGTTCCTGCGTACCCACGCACTGTGCCTCACAGACTTCCTGCGCTCTGTGTCCAATGAACTGCCTACGTGCCTCCGCATCTGCAGCGCTTCTGGGCCTGCGTATCTGCGCACCTGCAGTACTTCTGTGCCTGCGTATCTCCGCACTTTTCTTTCACTGTACTTGCGTACCTGCGGGTATAGATAATTTCAAGACTACAAGAATAACCCAGACTATCAAATCTATAGATCTGAACATGCGCCGAGGAGATATCAACCCATTAGTAGATCCGACTTGTAACCCTCATGTTTCTCCTTGATTTAGATTCAGCTATCTCTCACAAACCCATCACTAGAATTTCAGATCTAGCTTCTCTCAAGATCTTCTACTTTCACAAGTGTTTAGCCAAATGATCTCCTTTGCTTTATATAGGCAAGCTCTCCCTAAAATCATGGATCAATACCATAGATAACCAAAACATGGGGCTCAGTAATAATAATAATATAAAACAATACCACAGGCCAAAACCATAGAATCAAGAACGGCGGGCTAAATACCACGGGCCAAACATAAGAAACCCCATGTGAGCATGCTTCTCTGCCTTGAAGTAAGTGAACTGGGGGTACGCATCTCATGAACGGGATAACTGCGGGTATGTATGCACTTTATGTAAGACAAGACTGCGTGTATGCACCTTCTGTATGGTGTACCTGCGTACCCCTTATTTTCTTCAATATTTGAGAGCTGATCATCAATCTCTGCTACTGACCTGAAGTACTATGATCTATCACCTGTATGGGTTGCCATCAAGGACAACACTTTAGCCATAATGCCAACAATCTCCCTCTTTGGACTTGATGGCAAAGCTTACTTGTGAATTGTCATCTGATTCCTTTGAACTGTCCTACATCCATGTATTCTGTCATATCTGATATCTCTTCTGTGGATTCATCTGAATGTATACAAGTGGGATGATCTTCTATGAGAGGGTTGCCATCAAGTACAACACATGCATCATAATTCCAACACATGATAGCTCATTGGAAAGATATCTCTATGCAGATATCATTTTACTCATCAAAAAAGTCATTTGGCCAACCAATCTAGGAGAAATCGTGATTTTCCCAAGGTCACTCCAGAAGTGCATCAATCCCCTTGAGGCCAATGATGTTTTTGACATTTCTCTAAAATCATGAAATCAGTGTAAAACGTGAAGGAGGTTTTTCTTCCTTGGCCTGTTATGGAAAAAAACCTCTCTCACATTTTCCAAATTCATTTTTTCTTGCTTAGAAACATCATTTTAGTAAAACATATCCCGATGTGTGGAACAGGGGATTTGTCGAAATGAATTGAAATGAAGGGGATAAGGGGCTTCTAAATTATTGAGAAAATTTTTGGAAGTAGGGAGGGATGTTAGGAAACAACGGAAAGTGTAATTTCAAATATTTAGGAGGGGAAGGGGTCCAAAAGGGCTAAACACAGGCCTAGCCTAGAAAATTGTCAAATTGTAGCAAGAAACTAGGGTTTGTGGGAAAATAAGGAATTTGAGGGGTATCAGTGATGGGAAGTGCTTAATAAGGTACATTAAGGATATGGGAAGGTGTATGAACATCAGGACACAATTTTTGTTGATGATTTGACCATCCAAGAGAAATTACCTTCAAAAACCTAGGAGAGGGAAATGAACGTTACCCAAGTACAACTAAAGCATGAACAAGGTGTAAAATGACCTGTGGGAACCTAAAATGATGATGAAATATATTTGAATGATGGTACACTCAGCTGAATGGTGAAATGGACCGACATTTGGACAACTTTGAAAGGAGTGAAAACAAACCCTAGACCTAATACCTAATGACCAAATTTTACTTGAAGACTCACTGAAATGACAAAATTTGACTTTGACACCCTAAAACCACTTTGTAAGAGCATGTTTGATCACTAGAGGAAGGCTTCAAAGACTGACACTAACAGGAGGCATAAGACGAAACTAACAGAAGGAGCCAAGATGTAATTGGGGTCAAATTGGGGACAATACCCCTCTAAGGTAATTATGACTTAGGGAAAGTGGAAACACATTCAACTTATTGATCCACGTCTGGGTGTGAAGAAGGACCTTTCCAAGGCCTTTTACTTTAGTGATGTGTTAAAATTGCATTTTAAAAGAACATTAACAAATATAACTGCAGACTCTAAGGAAGAGGAACATAACAATCATCAGCACATGAAAACAAAAGCCGTTGATAACGGAGTTCGTCCAGGAGGGACTACGTCTCCGGGCCTTGGTGTCAAGATGGTGTAGGCTGCTACATTACGTGTTGTCAATAAGGTGATGTACACAGAGATGATGTCTTGATCATACAAGGAAGAATGCCCTCACGAAGGAGTGGCTTTAAGAGATGTTCCACAACTAGAACTCTCAATCAAAAGACTCCTATCAGTATGACACAAAAACAAACATGGTGTGCATCCCGCCAACATGGCACGAAAGGGATGTCAAAGAAAAACACATGCATGACGACAACAAGACTATCCCAACAACATACAACAAGGGATCTAAAAGCATAACATGATAAGTTATGACAGAAAGTACATCACATAAAAAGATTCCGCATAACATGAAGCAAGGAATCATGACAACATGAAATAAAAAATATCCTGCATCAACATCAATCATGGATTTGTATAACATAATGCAGAAAGAAGAAGTACATGGACACATCATAGACCTCACAACCAAGGGCCATATGAAGAAGTGGATGTCTCATTGCTGAAGCTGCTGGACCATTGCTCTCACGACATCGATATCATGAAGATGGTTGCTCGCACATGAATGTGGACATCTACACTGGCACTTAGAAAAGTGATTAGAAGAAGAAATGGGAGAATAAGAAATTTGAAGACACCATAAGGTTTGTGGCATCGATTAGTGCTAAATCGACTATCCAAAATCTGAATTCTGAGAAGTTGAGAATTCTGGGCTCAAGGAATCTTCTAGATTCCCCCAGGATTCCTCAAAGATTTTGTTCCATGGATGGAATGTCAATATGCAACTCAGATGAAAATTCTGGTCTCACCATTGTGATCCCTACAGAAAACCATGAAAAACAAGTATAAACTTGACTATATTCTGAAATGTCAAAATTTTACCTCCTTGGGAAAATTTCATGGCTCATGGTTCTGCTCCCTGTTTTTGCTGAAATCATGGTTCCACGTGCATTCTGGAAATGAATGGAAAATGTAGACCTCTGATGAAGAAACGAACAACACCATTGTGTTCATGGCGATGAGAGGTGTAAAAACCATATAAAACTTGTCAAATTCTGACAAAGTGAGAATTTTGCCCTCCTGCAAAATTCATGGTTCCTGCATTAAAATATTAATTAATCTGCTGCCTTGAAATTCGTGCCTACATTCTACCTCAAAATTCATGCCTGCAGTCTCTCTCCTCCTCGAACTGTGTGCAGAGGTGAAAATATGAGTTTATAAAGAAACTCATCGGCGGATTTACCAATGGGAGTAGTTGGCGCATTAGTAATATTAGGCGGATGGTTGAGGAGAGGTCGGGAGATCAAATCTCGCCTCTTCCTTATATAACCTTTTATCATCCATAAAATGCCTTAAACCCCTCATTATTACCTTATCGGTGCACTGTTGGGGCAAAAATCGGTGATCGGTAGGTGCAATGGGCATTGGCGCATACATCGGCCCGATTTCCGGGAGTTCGCCGATCCCCATATTGACGATAGTATAAATCGGTGATCGGCACGGCAAGATATCGGTGCCCTTATCGGGGGTTATGCTGACATATATATATATATATATATATATATATATATATATATATATATATATATATGGGTTTGTGGTAGTTGTGGAGGGTTCGGCGGAGGTTATGACCGCCGACCCCAATATATATATATATATATGTGTGTGTGTGTGTGTGTGTGTGTGTGGGTTATGTGGAGGAGGGTTTGGAGGGGTTTGTTGCTGCCGATCCCGAAACCATGTGTTTGGATGGTTTTATATAGTTATTTTAATAACTATTTAAACATTTCTTTATATGGTTATTTATTTAACCATTTCCCATGATTTTTTTCTCTTATGCCAGTTTTTAGGAGACAAATGAGAGAATGCCAAGTGTCAATGGTTGATGGGCTGCCATGTGGGTCCCACCTACTTACTTGGATGCCATGTGGCAAGTTGTGGGCCTCACTTTCCCCTGTCATGTCAAACTTTGAAGAGCTCTATCTTCCACATATGAGCTCGGTTTGACGAGTCGTTCACACCTCCATGATCAGGATGGCGAGGTCTTCGATCTGGTCTTGGTTTGAGCATAATCCAAACACTTTGATTTTTGAGCCACCTTTGTCCTGTGTGTCTCTCTAGAGTCACCTGGATCAATCCTCCCCACTGAGGAGCTTATGGTCCTCCAAAAGCATGGAAAATAATCTGCATCTTTCTTTGTACTCTGTCTGCATCACAAGCGTCCTGAAAAGGTCTTGCTTCCACCTCCTTCACCTTTGTTCTTTGGAGCCTTAAGCAACGAACTGACACCTGCTACTTCTGCAACCTGTAGTACACTATTTGCAGATCACATGCTTTGAATAACATGACCAAACTAAATACCCAAACATCCCATACTTGCCATGAGTTTATAACACATACTCAGTGGACAAGTTTACAATAAGATGGACGTCATGGAAAATTTTAGGGGTGAATTTTCGCCCTTAGGCGAAATTAAGGGGTTTTAAATTTTCAGTGGGCAAATATTTTGTATCATAGTACATTTTTACAAATCGCCTCAAATAGGCCACCTTATTTTAAGGGAGAGGGTAAAAAAGGTAAATTTAGCCCTTGAAATTAGGAGTACAACCTTCCATTCGCCCTAATTTTCAAGAATAGGTTTTATTTAAGTGAATCTTATGGGCCAAATACCATATTTATAAAAGAGGTATGGTAAATTAATACAAATATAAATAAATGAGAGGTATGGTAAAAATAAAACATTTTTATATTTACTCCATAAATCACCTTATATACATGCAAGGATGTAAACAAATAAAAATATAAATAAAGTGGAGGTATGGTAAATAAATAAAACCTCTTTTTATATTTAGTCCATAACCCTCTTTCTATTTATGAAGGCTCAAAAAAGAGGTTTTATTTAAGTGAATCCTATGGGCCAAATACCATATTTGTAAAAGAAGTATGGTAAATTAATAAAAATATAAATAAACGAGAGGTATGGTAAACAAATAAAACATTTTTTTATATTTACTCCATAAGTCACCTTATATTTACGAACACTCAAAAAATGCGTTATATTTAGGTGAAACCTATGGGCAAAATACTATGGGCCAAATACCATGGGCTAGATTATTATTAATACCATGCAAAAAAACATTATTAACCCTAATATTAGTATTAATAAAAATAAAAATGGCACATGGTATTGACCCATGGTATTCACGTGGAATGTAACCTATTTAAATGGGGGAATTAAACCAGCATAGATCCATCTTTACTCTAGATCTACTAAGCCATGAGACGGATCAAATATAGTGATATGCAAACTAGCATAGAGTGAAAAAATATTTGATCCCTCTCGGGGCTTGGTGGATCAAGAGTAAAAATGGATGTTGTAATTTAATGTATGTTAAACATTTTAACTTGGTTAGAATAAAAAATAAAATAAAAATCAATTATTAATTTTATTAATTTTTATAAATTACTAATAGTAATTTTTAAGCTCCAGGTTTATGATAACCCATGGTATTGACCCATGGTAATACCATGGTATTCATGTGATCATAGACTGTTTAAAGGGGAAATTCTATCATCTTAGATCCATCTTAATTCTGGGTCTACCAAGTGCTCAGAGGGATAAATAGATTTCATCCCCCTAAGAGTGGTAGATGTGGAGTTAAGATGGATATAGGTTGGTTTTTATGATAATGAAGATATTACATAGACTTAGGAAATTATATTGTAAGAACATCTTAAGGTGAATGGTTAAAGCTACATTTAGTCACTTCACAAAATTTAGTAAAAAATACCAATATCTCCATTAATATTGGTTTTTGACTTCTTCTGATTTAACAAAAAAAATTCAAAACAATGAAACCTTATCACTCTTTTGCATCACCCTCACAGAATATTTCTCACCATTTTTCAAACATTCTCAATATGACATCTTCATGAAAAAGTTTAGGTACTGATGTTGGATTAGTTGTTTGAAAAATAAGCTCGTTTGTACAACCTTTCATCTTCTGTGCTATTCTTAGTTTGTCCTAATGATCTGTAGGGGTTGGAGCCACTGCACCATATTTTCCTAAAAGGTGGAGATTTTTCACCAAAAAGGAAATTAATCTACATGTTGCAACGTTGTTAAAAAATGCGAGACCTATGAGGGTAGTGAATTATGCTAATAAGCAATTTAGATTGGTAGAGACTTAATTAAATTTTATTATCTAATTGAAGATTTCCAATTAAAATAATAATAAATCTACATTTATATATTCATATATTGATTGGAAGGATTCTCACAATGGTTACTTCCTTCAATTAGATCCCCTTCAAGCCTTTGGGATACCTAGTACTTTCTTATATAATATAGTTGGGGCTTGCTACTTGTTGGTGTGTTGAGGTAAACAAACTTGATGTGTTTTTTTTAATCTCACAGTTGGAGTCTATGGAATAAGAAAGAAATTTGATAACTTGAAAAAAGTGGTAGCTTGACAAAAGTTGTAGAGAAAAGATTAATCTCTCCTACCTTGACAGAACTTGTTGTCAATATCAACACCTACAAGAACTTTGTTGTGGAATATTATCAAAACTAATATAAGTATATGAAAGAGTGCATTGTAAGAACCTTGACAAACACCTTCACTGAAACTTGGAACATTGTTTGTAGGAAGAGAAAATTATGTTTCTTTTTTCCAAACATGTATGTTAGTATATTACAGTTTAATGAATATGTTTTCTTATTATCATATATGGTTTCATACTTTAACAAAACATTCGCCAAGACTTCACAATGTTTTATTATTCAGTAAAAGATTTTCCAAGATCTTCCAAAATTTTATAATTCAGTGAAAGATTCTCCATCACTATACAAGATAAGATAATCTGGTGAGAGATTCGCCAAAAAAATTATATATACATATTATATTATTGATAAAATTGCCTCCCATTTTTCCTATGTATCATGGGGATTAGCCCATTTATTATACATATAAATTTAGAATGGTTCTTAAAATTTTCTCTGATGGACGTAATACTCCAGATATGACAACAAGGCCAACTCACCATGGTTGCTTCAAAAAGTGATGGAAAACACATCATCACTACAACACATGATTTACATACATAAGGCCAAACACTATTGTTTTGACAAGTGATAGAAACATAACATCACTTTCAGAGTTTTAACATGCGACTCAAAATTCGACTCAAAACATGACTAGACATCATCGTTGCTGACCAATTGATGGAAAATCATCATCACTTTTACACTTTAAAAATGCAACAAATGATTTACAAAGAATGACCATGAAACGACAACAAGTCAAAAAAACCATTTTTCACTTATCAATGTGAATGGGTCACCTCCTTGAGGTGGTTTTTCTTGTCGAACAACTGCTCTTCCTGGTTCACGCACCAACACTTTGTCTTTAAGGCATTGCTCTAGATGGAGCCTCCAAAAAGTGGCTCTTTGATGGCCATTTCTGTCGCAATGACTACAGTAGGTTTTCTTCCTCCATATCTGCTTAACCTGTTTCTTTTCATGCTGTTGAGAGGGTCTTTCATGCCTCATGAGTGCTACCATTCTTTTCCAACACTTAGAAAAGGTATGGTTAGGTAAACCACAAAAGGTACATGTTTTTCGATGCTTGGATCTTCGTTCATTATTAACAACATGATCATAATCAAAATGAACATTCGAAGATCGAAAATGGTTATACCTTCCTTTGCTATCTTTGATGTCAGTATGGCGATGAGAGCTTGCCTCAGCTCTCTCCCTGCGATGGAAACTGCCATGGGATGATGGGGATGTTTTCCCATCATTCTCTTTCCTCGACGATGTCTCGAACACATCTGACACCTTTGAGCACTCTCCTTTAGTGTACCTCAAGCTTGCAAATCGATGCTCATGCACAACCTCCAAAGGCTGAGTGATGCCTTAGTTATTAACACCAAGTTCTTTCTCCGCATGCCTCGTCTTTGTAAGGAGCCTCATATTTGCCCCCTGCAATTGGGATCTCCAAATCTCCAACAGACATCATACTATCAGAAGATGAAATTGAAAGGAAATCAACATCTTTTACCTTCTCTTTCGATTGGGAAAGAACTGATGAGGGTTGCTCATCATTTGTTGTTGGTGGATCGCATTCCCTAACTTCTTTCCTGACATACCCAAGTCCTGCTCAACACGGTAATTCCTCTACTTGGATGGGATTAACAATGCCTTGGCCATTAACGCCCAAGCCTTTCCCTTCATATCCCATTCTCTTCAACAGTATGGATCCAATTCCTATGGTGTGATTTTCAAACATAGTGAAATCATCATCAGGAAACATACATGAAGATGGATAACTACTTTTTAACTCAAATGAGTCTCGCTGCAACTTTTCCAAGGCCTCGTCCTTTGCTTGCAGCTGTAGTAGCAAACTCTACTTCTCCTCTTTCTCTTCATGTAGAAACATCTTGAATTCATCATTTTCTGTTTGAAGCTTATGTCAGTCTTTCTTCAATTGTTTCATGGCCTCTTCTGTGGCTTTCAACTGAAGCTGTAACCACTCCTTTTCCTTTGTTTCTTTCTGTAGAGTTTCATACATAATTTCCACCTTCTTGGAAATGTTAAGCATGGTCTCGTACATTGATCTTTCATCCTCTGTCATTTTTCACACTGCAATTCACATCAATGTAAAGACTTGCTCTGATACCACTTGATCCAGGTCTGGGTGTGAAGAAGGACGTTTCCAAGACCTTTTACTTTCGTGATGTGTTAAAATTGCATTTTAAAAGAACATTAACAAATACAGCTGTAGACTATAAGGAAGAGGAACATAACAATCATCAGCACATGAAAACAAAAGTCATTGATAACAGAGTTCGTCCAGGAGGGACTACACCTCCGGGCCCCAATGTTAAGATGGTTTAGGCCGTTGCATTATGTGTTGTCAATAAGGTGATGTACACAGAGATGATGTCTCGATCATACAAGGAAGAATTCCCTCATGCAGGAGTGGCTCTAAGAGATGTTCCACAACTAGAACTCTCAATCAAAAGACTCCTATCAGTATGACACAAAAACAAGCATGGTGCACATCCCACCAACATGGCACAAAAGGGATGTCAAAGAAAAACACATGCATGACGAAAACAAGAGTATCCCAAAAACATACAACAAGGGATCTCAAAGCATAACATGATAAGTTATGACAGAAAGTACATCACATAAAAAGATTTCGCATAACATGAAGCAAGGAATCATGACAACATGAAATAAACAAGATCCTGCATCAACATCAATCATGGATCTGTACAACATAATGCAGAAAGAAGAAGTACATGAACACATCATATACCTCACAACCAAGGGCCATTTGAAGAAGTGGATGTCTCACTGTTGAAGCTGCTCGGACCATTGCTCTCACGGCATCGATCTCATGAAGATGGCTGCTCGCACATGAATGTGGACATCTACACTGGCACTTAGAAAAGTGACTAGAAGAAGAAATGAGAGAATAAGAAATCTGAAGACACCATCAGATTTGTGGCATCGAGTAGTGCTGAATCGACTGTCCAAAATCTGAATTCTGAGAAGTTGAGAATTCTGGGCTCAAGGAATCTCCTAGATTCCCCCGGGATTCCTCAAAGATTTTGTTCCATGGATGGACTGTAAATCTGCAACTTAGATGAAAAATCTGGTCTCACCATTGTGATCCCTGCGGAAAACCATGAAAAACAAGTATAAACTTGACTATATTCTGAAATGTCAAAATTTTACCTCCTTGGGAAAATTTCATGGCTCATGGTTCCGCTCCTTGTTTTTGTTGAAATCATGGTTCCACGTGCATTCTGGAAATGACTGGAAAATGCAGACCTCTAATGAAGAAATGAATAACACCATTGTGTTCATGGCGATGAGAGGTGTAAAAACCATATAAAACTTGTAAAATTCTGACAAAGTGAGAATTTTTCCCTCCTGCAAAATTCATGGTTCCTACATTAAAATATTAATTAATCTGCTACCTTGAAATTTGTGCCTGTATTTTGCCTCGAAATTCATGCCTGCGGTCTCTCTCCTTCTTGAGCTGTGTGCAGAGGTGAAAATCTAAGTTTATAAAGAAACTCATCGGCGAATTTACCAATGGGAGTAGTTGGCACATTAGTAATATTAGGCAGATGGTTGAGGAGAGGTCAGGAGATCAAATCCTGTCTCTTCCTTATATAACCTTTTATAAACCATAAAATGCCTTAAACCCCTCATTATTACCTTATCGATGCACTGTTGGTGCAAAAATGGACAATCGGCAGTTGCAATGGGCGCTGGCGCATACATCAGCCCGATTTGCGGGAGTTCATCAATCCCCATATCAGCGGTCAGACTTATCGCAATCGGCGGTTGGCATGGCGGAGGGATCGGCGCTTTTATCGAAGATTTTTCCGATATACATATCGGCGATAGTATAAATCGGTGATCGACATAGCGAGATATCGGCGCCCTTATCAGGGGTTATGAAGGTTATGGCTGTCGACCCCAATCTATATATATATATATATATATATATATATATATATATATATATATATATATATATATATATATATATATATATATATATATATATAGATATATATATATATTGTTATGACATATATGTGGGTTATGTGGAGGAGGGTTCGGCGGAGGTTATTACCGCTGATCCCGATCCCATATGGAAATGTTTATTGTGGTGATAAGGTTTGTTCAAAGGGTTTAGCGGGGTTTGTTGCCGCTGATCCCGAAACCATGTGTTTGGATGGTTTTATATAGTTATTTTAATAACTATTTAAACATTTCGTTATATGGTTATTTATTTAACCATTTCCCATGATTTTTGTCTCTTATGCCAATTTAGGAGAAAAATGAGAGAATTCCAAGTGTCAATGGCTGATGAGCTGCCATGTGGGTCACCTACTTACTGGGATGCCATGTGGCACGTTGTGGGCCCCACTTTCTCCTGTCATGTCAAACTTTTAAGAGCTCTATCTTTCGAATACGAGCTCGGTTTGATGAGCCGTTCACACCTCCATGATCAGGATGGCAAGGTCTTCGATCTAGTCCTAGTTCGAGCATAATCCAAAAACTTTGATTTTTGAGCCATCTTTATCCTGTGTGTCTCTCTAGAGCCACCTGGATCACCTATGAACTATGGGCAACTATCATTCAAGTGTAAGAGTTGTCATGAATATGGGCACCTTTCCTGGGATTGCAAAAAATATCAGTCAAGGAATGGTGATGGATCGTCCCCTACCCATGAAGAGTAGTGACATACTCTGAAAAGGGGGGAAAATCAGGGAAAAGGAAGTGTTAAGAACCCTAAAAGTATAGCCCAACATGTTTCCTCTTCTTCGACTAATCCTTTTTGAGCCTTGTCAGAGGAATATAACGTCTAGAAATATCCTTCGTCAGGTGAAGACGCTCCAAGAAATATAAACATCATGAATGAAGGAGAAGAAGGGGAGCCTAGAAAAGAAGACCTTCCAAGAGAAGTTGTCCCAAGCAATATGGCAAAATATATCAAATAAATTGGAATCCCAATTTCCTTGGGAGCTTCTAATTTGGAATGTTGGTCTGACACTATATTCAAGTTTAAAAATAAAAATCATAATTAGGGAGTTAAATGGCTAACCACTATTGGTTGTACCATCCTAATAAAATTTGTCCTAACTTCTCTCCCTCTCTATCTTTTTTCTGGTTTATTGTCTCCTAAATTTGTGCTTAATAAAATGAGTATTATGATCCATAAATTTCTTTGGCAAGGAAAGAAGAATAGTGAAAGGAAATTCCACCTATTGTAATGGAACATTATTTTCCTTCCTAAGGAAAATGGAGGATTAGCTGTGAACGATCATGTGTTTATGAACCTTGCTCTTGGAGTAAAATTATTTAGAGGCTCATTTCAGACTCTAAGGAGTGGTGGAAAGTTGCTTTCTTATGAAAGTGCTTCAACAAGAATCACTTACTCAGGGCCAAAATAGTTAGCTGGTCTAGTCCTAGTTCAAAAATTTGGAAATTTTATAAGGAGGCCGCTCCTCTAATCATTGACCACCTTTGATGGTGAGCGAGGAATGGTTCCTATATTAACATCTAGAAAGACAACTTTTCCTGTAAAGGCCCTCTGGGATAACATGAGGAATTCAGAGACCTGACTAATTGGATGCATCAAAATGGATTCATTAACTTAAAATATATCTCGCTTTGGAATGATAAGGTTCATTGGAAAGGCTAACATAGACCAGAGTCATTGAGCCATCTTGAGCTCCAATAGAACTGCTTGATAATCATCCTAAAAGTCTTGGCACCAATCTCCTTATCTTAGAACGATATTTGAACTTGGAATATAAATCACGATAACACATACAAAACTAAACTAGGATATGCATAGTTGATCAAGTGACTTCCTCACCTCCGCATGCAGAGTGTGGTCCAAATTATGGAACAATGATGGAATTTTAAAAGTGAATATGTTTCTTTTTATTCTTGTTCATAACAAAATCCTTCCTGCTGAAAATTGAATGAAAAGAAATATCTGTGGTCCATCACGGTGTGTATTATGTCTCAATTTAGAGGAAGACATTCCTCATTTATTTTGGTATTATTTGTTTTGTTTAGAATCTTGGCATGAAATGTTTGCTTCAGTTTTCAATATTGAATCTATCATCGTATCGTGGGTGGAAATGTTTGAATTATGGAGAGCCAAATATCCTTTGAATCATAAATCCTTCTCTTTTCTAATTAGATGTTGGGAAGTTATCCCTAAATTCCTCTGTTGGTCCATTTTTAAAAATGAGCATTCGAACCCTCAAAGCATTAAATATGCTCTTCAAATTGATTTCCTCTCAGGGTTTCAATGACAAATATATAGAGGAATTAAATTCAGTGGAGTGCGATTGGATTAAATTTTCAAAGTAGCTCAATCTCTCAGGTAAATCCACCCTTCCTCCTATGAGCAATGTGGTATATAGTATCATGCTCAATCAATTAGAATTCACTCAGTGGAATTTGGAAAGAAACTTGTTCTCCTTATTCATTGATGGCACTTCAGAAGCCAACCCAAGGGAGGCAGGAGCAGGAGGGGTATTATTTAGACCCAATGAAAAAATTGTGTTTCAAGTTGCCTGGGGTCTTAGCCATGCATCCAATAATCAAGCAGAGTTTCTAGCACTTTGGAAAGGTTTGTAAACAACACTAGCAAAAAAAGCTCCTAATCTATTGGTTTTTAGCGATTATCAACTTGTTATTTGTAAAGTAATTAAGGCCTCAAAGGCTCCATGCTCAGATCACCCTCCAATTCTTCAAAGTACGTGCTTAATTGTCTCTTAGCTTGAGTGCTTATAGTTTTTCCATGTTTATAGACATCTAAACATAGTGGCAAATACCTTGGCAAAAAAAGGCTCATCTCTGGAGCAAGGCAAAATAGAGATGGATAATGGAATAATCAAAATTGCCCCAATTCCTTAGTCATGTCAGGAAGTTTTCCAAATTTATAATAAATTATGAAACGACAAGAAATTTGAATTGTGTTGGGGAATGATCTTCTCCCTTTTGTGTAGGCCAGTCTCTGGCTCACATTTCAAGAGTAATGAGAATTGTGATTAGACACCCTCTCATTTTTCAGCACTAGTTCATAAAGATGCTCTCTAGGTGTCCTATGCAATTTATTAATTTTCAATTAATTCATCCTCCCCCTTGATCAAGGTGGTATAAAAATTTAATATCACTTAAGGTGAGAGTAGATGGAGCTCACCATGACTATGGATCCACATGCATCGAGCAGTGAGATGGTTTTAATTTTTTGTCCTCTATTTTCTCTCAATAGTCATTTCACTATCCTTTGAGGAGTATCATTTAGTGATGAAAATTTTGATTCAATTTGGCTCGTGCCAAGGTCTCAACCATGTTAATTTAAAGTTGTTTCTAGTGTCCTTGATTTTCCATGTGCATCTTTCATTTGTTGGTCTTGAAGAGTGGGTAAAGTTTGTTCTTTTGTTAGTCAGTCGTGTGCAGTGGGTTTTCTCTAAAATGGAGGATTCTCCATCAAATACGGAGATCTTGGAAGTTGGATCATTGTTGGATAGGTTTTGGATTTTGTGGAAGCATTATGGGTCACCAAGAAACAACAATATGACGTGGCTTAAAGGCAAATATTGTCGTCTCTGCTTCTTTTAGAATCCAAGTTTCTTTGCCTCCTCAATAGTTTGGAGCTTTCATTAAGTAGTTTGTGTGAGGAAGTTGTAACATAGTTGACCCCTCAGGTTACCATTAGAGGAATGAGGTACTCTGCATATGCGATATTTTAGACGAGGATCTCTATGATTGCCCCAACAACAGGTTTTTGACTCCACATATTTTTCCTTGAGCTGGTCGATTTAACCAAGGCTATGGCTCAGAGGTCCAACAGATCTCCATGTCAACACCAGGGCTCCACACGAATGTTGATGGTTAATTAAGGCTTTGTGTGGTGCTACCACTCCTAATCTCAGGTGATAGGTTCTCCAATGGGTTCCTGGCCTTCTTTCATTCCCTGTGCAGGGATAAGGAATTTTAGTCATGGAGGAATAGGTGCTCTTGCGACCCTTACCTACCACGAGCTTGGCATGAACTCCTAAAAGTTTCCCACCTCGCGTATCACATGTCTATGGTGCCAGAATCCATTTCAATCCTGCAAGTGACTCTATGTCACTACACAGAGCCTTCAAGTGCCTAACCATCAATGCTAGGGTGCTAGTGGAAGATACCCAGACACTGTTGATACATGGCTGAGAGGCAAATTGGGTAGAGCATATGGGTTTCTAATGACCCTAAGGGAAGAAAAACCTTCAAAGTTAATGCAAAGCTTTTCGTGTGGCACAACAAATTGTAACTCAAGAAAATAAGTTAATGTAAGCGAATGCAGACCTTACTAAGAAGATGATCCTCTGTATAACTGTTTCATATTAACAAAAAGGGCCTCTTAGCTTATAGTTCCCAAGTTTCATCCTGAGTTGTCATGGCTTCCTCTATGGCCTGTAACATGGCCTAATTCTCATATATTATTTATTTAAGTGTTGTTTCCCACACAGTTTAACATTTGATATAGAACTAGTTTAGCTCATCATTACAGCTTAGTCATTATTATCATGTGGTTTATTACATAGTTCTGAATCAGATATTATGTGATCAACACCATCATGTTATTCACACAACATTTTATTTCCATCTCAAAATCTCATGCTTATTTATTTTATTTACTAGTGTCAATAATTTTATAGTAATCAAACACACACAAATATATTTAGCACATCCATCATTAGCATATCCCCACAAAGGTGTAACCACATGTTCAAGCATTAAAAACATAAATACAGTCCTAGAATTTAGAACTATTACAATCATAAAAGCATCATTATTCATAAACAGATAAACAAGAATAATCAAATGCTTATATCTGATTTTGTAGGGCAAATGATTCCAGGACAAGGAGTCTCCACCCAACCATAGAAAGTTGCAACCACACTTACTTGCAACTATCATCCCTGAGCCAGATTCTAGAGCTTGAGGGGGATGCTTGCTTAAGGGACTTGAATACCAACTTCCAATTGAAACAGGGGCTCTAGAGGATCTCCTTCCTCAATCCCACCGGTGGATTTCCACTTCTTTTGTCAACACAAGGAGTCCATAGGTATGCTACCTCACCCCAAGCACACCCATAGTGATTCACCCCCTTCTAAGGAGTATGGAATCCATCGTAATTGTAATGTAGTAACCGAAGGATTTTAGTCAAGTCTTCCTTTGATACTACTTCAGGATGGCCTCTTCCAAAGCTATCCAAGGCTCTAGTGTCTTCTATCTCTACCCTCATGCTCTAGGGGACTTGAGGACCAATCCCTTCTCTTCACTTTGGTTATGCTCTGCCTCTACTGAATTCTCGCCGTTGAATGCTCGAATGGGTGTCCCCCCATCCTCTCTGATAACATTCCTTTGATTTAATCCTGTTGTTGTATGTTTCCTTGTTTTACATGGATTCTTCCTCCCTCGTGCTTGCTACTTTGGCCCCTTTCTCAACTAACATTTACTGTTGCGTCCTTGTTTCCTTGCAATTCACAGTCCCCTTCATAAATATTTGTCCTCTTTTCTTGTTGTTGTTTTTCAAGCAATATGGGCTTAAGTACTTTTTCTTGCATACCATTTAATTTAATAACCAATCCCTTGAATTCATGCACCAACCAGCCTTTAATGGCTATCTTGCAATTTAGGTTCCTTTCTCTACACAAGAAACCACAACATCCCAAGTAAGCAATCCTCCTCCCAACTCTGGACTCTATGTCCCTTTGAATCAGTCCCCTTTTTTATTTCATATTTTAGTAAAAAGAATTACAATGTATTTGATGAGAGGACCATGGGTGGGGCTATTACAATCCCCTCGCGCTTGATGGAACACTGCCCTCAGTGTTCATCTGTCCATATACACATAGGAAATATGCTAAATAGAGAAAAGATTGCATACTGTCTTTGGATATTTATATTTACATCTCTTTACAACATTTACACATACTCACATGTCACACATTCACAGTTTCATGCTCAACAACTAAGTAATTATAAAAGAAAATTTTAATCAGATCAACCACTTTTTGTGGCTCTGTGCTATTTCCTGGTGCTTTTGCTGCAGAAAATTCAGCTTGGATTCTTTATTTTGTTCTGGAGGGTAGTATGCCTCCAATATCCAACATTGTCTTTCTTTGCACTCTTGTTTCATTAAAAATAAATAAATAAATTAAAAAAAAAAATTAAAATATATATATATATATATATATATATATATATATATATATATATATATATATATATATATAGATATATATATATATATATAGATATATAGATATATATATAATAAATAAATAAAATAAAATAAAATCCTATCTTATTGCTTCGTGATACAACCCCAATGTTCTTCTGATTCCAATTAGCTATGCTCATGACCAAGAAACCTAATTCGTTTTCCGACCTTCCCTTCTCTGCTTCTCAGTCCCTTGGGTGATCCATTCCTTAGAAAGGCTTCCTTGCATCAGAAGGAGTTAAAATTCAAGGCACGTCCTTGTCTTCAAAACTTCTAGCATGCTTCATTGATCTAAATGTGTAAACTTGATGATTTTTAACAATTTGCAAGTTAAAATTTATATGTGTTTTGGGTAGACAATCAATTTACTAAACACATTAACAAGTGATTTTAACCACAATTTATAGCCAAAACAAAGACAAAATAATCATATCTAAAACACATAACACAAAGTATGATAAAGGAGCTCACCCCTCTCCTGGGCTACATCTCCTGGTCTAGCTTCCAATGTAGGCTATCTTTCGTTAAAATGCTCAAAAGTGTGTTTAAATTATTTTACATAGATAAAATAGAAAAATGATGTCTCCAGTGGATCCATCACTATCAAAAACCCCCATTTTGGTTCTTACTGCACCTCATTTGGCAAAAAACTGAGAAAATTGTGATTGTTTCAAGTTTTTACTCCATTCTACAGCTAATCATCCTCCAATTTGGCCTAAACTTGGCTTGAGTGCACCAAACATGGAACTAACATGCAAACTTGGCCTACATTCCCACTCGGCGGGTTAAATTGTAGGACAGTTAACTTTACCATTAAGCCCACGATTCTGAATTTTGTGGTCATGTGGATTGTTGCCTAGCACCCAGCTAGGCACATGATCCTAGTTTTATGGGTCATCTGTGAGCATGGACTGGACCCCTAGGGGTTGACCCCCACCAGTTCTCCATGCCTGTGGTTACATGGGAGGATCATACGACTCACAGTTGGCCCCCATGGGCTTGACCCATTCCATTATCTGTCACAATCTTTACGCGATGGACTCTGTCTGTGTTTATCTACGGGGTTGTGGTTGTGGGCTGGGCTAAAGCCTAACCCTTAGCCCTTCTCTTGCAGTCCCTTCATGCTAGAGTGGCCAAGGGCTAGGGCTTAGCCCGACCCCTCCCCCAATGGCACATTTATGCAAAGTTTGAATAGTGATTCGGCACAATTATTTACAAGAACTACTAGTAGCACAGTGGTGGAGCACTGCCTGCCACCATGGAGGTCTCAAGTTCAATCCTTGTAGAGGTAGTTTGGCCTCATTCAAAAATTTTCATGAATGAGTGGAGGCCATGTGGCAGCCATCGATTGGCCCACGTGCTACTCCCTCATACAACCACATCAAAAACCCCATTAACTAATAAAAAATCGCCATTCCATAACTAATCAAAAATAGAGAAGTGGCGGTCAATGATTGGTCCACCAAATACTCAATCAAACCCAGTCAAATGCACAGTCAGTGTACGAATTGTTGACTAGGTGTACCTGCAACCCACATTCAAAATTTTTAGTTGTTTCCCAAATCAATCAGAACGTGATATTGGGAGCATCCGATGTTAGTTTTGAGTGAAAGTATTTGCGTTGGATTCAGGGTGACGAGATCTATGCTTTGGCGCTAGTTTCGAGCCAATACGAGCACTTTTAATTTTGAGCATTAAACTAATCCACGATATCACTCCTCCCCATTGGAAGCTTTTGGACCTCCAAAATATCTTTATCAGTCAACAAATAGATGAGGGTTCAACTCCCTCACCCTTTCAATCTCAATCCACTAAAATTTTCTTGAATTTGTTGCTTTGAGATTTTAATGAAATTACATCACTTTCCCTTATTTTGAAGTCCTAAACTTTCTGTCAAAGATGAAATCTTGCTGTTTTTAGTGCCTAAATCTACCTCAAGTTGAGAAAGGTAGGATCTAGGGTAACATCAAACCACGCTTAACCTAGTAGCTAGCCCTACCAAGTCAGGAGAGGGCTCTCTCCTTGTCAATCTCAGAAAAGATGGCCTATGAAGCTTGAGATGACTGATGTATTGACTGATTTTAGGCTAGGTATGTGTACAGAGGTGTTTGATTGAATTTGATGATGTTTTGTTGGCTCAAATGTGAAAGGCAGATTTGGGCCTGGGGAATGAGGCTCAGTTTTGCAGAGATCTCTATGGGCAAGTTAGGCAAGTGATTTGGTACTACAAATTGAGTGATATGGAGAGGTTTTAGATAGATTAGGAGTTGAAAAGGGCATGAAGAACTCAGGGATCCTTTTCAATCAGCTGAAAAAATAGATAACTAAGCAAACCCTAGGTAGAGCATTGCACTTTCAATGTATTCTACCTTTATCCTTGTTTGATTTAGTTAAGATGAAATAAAGAGAGATATGGCATACATAAAACACATGAAGACTTACAATTACAGAAGAAAATACAATACCAAAGCAAGATGCCACATGAATCCCATAAAGTGCTGCAAACCACTGGTCTATTCCTTAGCCAAACTGCTGAAATGAGTATACAATGAAGCTCCAAGCTTTCCCAAAAGTCCAACCATGCTAATGACTGAAAAATTACAAGATATAGGCAACCAACAACATCATCCTAGCCTCTAGGGGTCGAGCTCATAAGATTAGGAGTTGTTCCAACAAAATCTAAATTGAGAACTAAAAAGTAGGCAGTGGAACAACTTGTCTTTAAAAACTAGGAAATTGATTCATTCAGTTGCAAACTACATTTTGATGGATGAATCTACCTCTATGAGTGAAAATTTAGCATAATTACATCAAAATCCATCATGTCACATTAAATTACATCATGAGTTTGACAATTAGAAGGAAAAAAGTCAAACTGTCAAGAAACTAGGCGAAAAACAGAGTATTTTTGGTCAAACTAAGCAAAATTCCTCCAATGCGCTGCGCTGATTTCCCTATGCGTAGCGCCTTTTTGCAGCTGATTTTGGAGGCCTTCCCGGTGTCCAAATTTTCTCCAAGTGGGCTTGTTGGAAAGGTCTACCTGTCTACTTTCTAGCACAAGTGGAATTTTTGAATTTGGCCTCCATTTGCCCCTCCAAAACTGAGTTCTCCCAAGACTGCTTCCTATGTGTCAAAAAAGGGGCAAAAAGGTCATTTTTGGGGTGTTTTTGACCTTTTTGGAAGCCCAAAACCTGTCAAAATTTCTTGGCCATTTGTGAGAATGCATATTTTTTCATGAAAAATCCAAATATGTTGAGTTTTCCTCAAAAGTATGTCTCCATCAAAAGCGAGCCCTAGGTGGCGCGGCCCATTGGGCAGAAAAGCCTGTTTTTTAAGCCAAAAATTCAAAAATTACAAAAAGTGTTGCGTGGCCTCCATTAAGTGCTATGCTAGGCCAAGGAAGCCTCGTCCAATATCTAAAGTTTATCTTGCTCTTTTTGCCTCCTTGATGCTTTCTTCAACTTGGCCTTCAAGTTCCTGATTCTTTCTTGGCACACCATATTTCTTGACAGGTAGTGATATGCCATGTTTCTCAGCATATTTTTCTCATTGATGGCCTTCTCCAGCATCCTCTCCAAGTGGATATTTGTCCTCTCCAACCAAGACTCATGATCAGCATTGATTTCTTGTTCAATTGTTTTGAACTTGACCTTCCTCCTTTTGGCAGCTTGCCGTTTTCTCATATGTTTCTTAGCTCCATTATGGTCTGTTGATCCTCTAGCTGTTTGTTTCTTTGCTCCAGATATTTGACTATCCACTTGGCTCTTTGTAGGTTGAGATACAAATGCTGAATGTCAGCTTGTTGCTCTTGGATGATCTCTCTAAGGTTTGAGCTTTGTGAGCCCAAATCGGTGTCATCATCCTGAATAAGAATAAAATATATCTCCTGCCCTCCTGAAGGCCCCTCATTTTGTAATGGCCGCTTTCCCTTGTCCTGTACCTGCTCTTCTGATGGAGGAGGCGAGACCCTTTCCACCCCGGGTGGAGATAATACTCGCTTTGCTGCTACAAACAACCTTCTAGTGCCCTTTTGGTAGGTGACATATACTGGCACACTAGCGGTTTGTGTCCCATGAAGCTCCACTGATGTGAAGGTCCACCTGTCTCATGAAAAGTTGCTGGAGGTACTTGAGAGCGGTGAAGACCTCATGTGAAATAAAATCCTCCCATGAGATGTTCTATAAACCAAGCTGATGCATGACCACAATCTTGATTAGTGCAAAATGATATATGCTGTTATATTGCTATTGAGGAGTCTTCTTGTGCACTAAGGTGGTCATCTTTTCAATGTTCTGGAAAATAAAGTAGGGGAGGTTCATCATTCTCACCCTAGTGAAGTGCATCAACAATCTGATATGGTAGGCATACAAGTGAGAAAACTTGACCTCACAGCTGAAATACTTAATTATGAGTTTCATCAAGGGAGAATATGAGTCTTGTAGATACCAAAAAGGAAAAACTCTGTTGACATGTCTCAAATATCCAACCTTGATGTAAGGCTCATAATGTTCCCTGTCAATCTGCTGCCTCTTATTCCACTGCTCACCGACATTGGGAATGCCAGTTGCTAGAGAAATAGACTTCGGTGTCAAGGTGAATGTCACACCTGCTAGAGTGACTTGGCCATTTTGAAGATGGAGGAAAAACAACCTGGCCAACTCATGATGGTACTGGACTCTCTCTACCATCTCACAGAACTGATAACAAGATTGGTGTTGAAAACATGTGACAGCAAGAGGACAGGCCTGCAGCTCGGCAAGTGAAGTAGGTTCCTCTCGTATATGTTTGCCACCCTTGTGAGGTCTTCTTGGTGCATGCATTTCTCTAGGAGAATCACTGTGTGTCTCCTCATCTCAGTCATAGGAGGGATCAGACTCCATGTTTGCTAATGTGTGAGTTTTCTTGATGAGTATGAAGAGATTTATGGTGTTTTTAGTTTTCTGCTACCAAGGATGAGAATGTATGAGGGACTATGGAGGGAGAGGGTATGAGGGGTTTTGGGAATGATATTGACAAGTTTTTTGGGAAATAGGGGGTTTAGGGAATAGTATGTAGGCTTAGGGATAACAATTAGGGTTTAGGAATTTGTAACTAGGGTTTGGGATAGTGGGAGTTAGGGATATGGGAATTAGGGAATTTTAGGAATATGGGAATTAGGGAATGAGTGGATGAAAGTGAAAAATGAATGGAGGAGTCAAAGAGTGAGGGAGTGGACTTGGTAGCAAAAACTCAAATGCAAACCCTAGGCAATTGTTTTTGAGCAAAAATTGCAAAGAGGTAGGGTTTGAGTTCTATCACACTAAACCACCATAAATTTTAAGAAAAACTCTTTCACTAGCAAGGGAAGAAAGCTAGACTTACTTGCACACCATAGGATTGAGAAAATTTGGGAAATTTGAGGGAGTTTATGGCGAAATCAGGCTTGCAGCTCTATACGCTACGCCACAAACCCAATGTGCCGCACCTTCTATATGCGCCGCGCCCACGACCCAATGCACCGCGCCCCTGAACTTGCACAATTTTGCTTCAAACTTGCTCCCTTTCTCCAACACGACCTTCTCTTGCTCAATATTTCTCCTTTGAATACAAATGAGCTTTTGAACATGACCAATGAGTTATATACAAGAGATTTTTATTTTTCACTCATAAAACCCACTTTTATAATGTTTGCATTGTGACTTACATTTTCAACTCTGTTTTTGGGCAGTTTACTTCTTTTTTGCCTTTGATGAACTGAATGATTTGATTTTTTGTTTGCCTTGTAGGGGATGGAGTTTCTGAAGCTTGGTAAGGTGACCAGGGTTTCCATTGAAGTTTCTTACATATGAAAAGATTGAAATTACATCAAATTTATACATAAAAAACATAAAATACTCTATTTTTCCTCAATACATAAAAAACATAAAATACTCTATTTTTCCTCAAAACAGGGTTTTGAGGAAAAATCAATCACTTAGTGAGTGATCATGAAAATTATTGTTTCTAGAACTTTATTTGACCTCCCCATGTGCTTCCTGACCATCTCTGAAAATTTTGAGACCTTATTGATGAAAACCCTAGACCTAATGAAACCTAAAACCCTAAAAATGACTTTTACTGATTTAAAGACAAAAATTGACTGCAGATGATCTAGATGAATGAAAATAGGCCAGCACATGAGGGAAAATGTATAATAATCCACTACCATCAGATGATCCATGCCCCTAATGGAATGCAGCTGATCGGGTGAGACACCTAACATGTGATGCAACAAGAGAATTTGATCACTGACGGAGGGATGAAGATATCGACACTAATAGCTACAATTTTCCAAGATATGGAGAACATAAAACTTCCCTTGAAGGAATCTGAATATTCCCTCCTCGGTATTCAATCAATGGAAACTTAAACAATTTCAAGTTCCTTTCACCTTGAACAATGTTGTCATGATGATGCTTAGAGTGTCTAGCCTTGCACTTGGCTCGACTCTTTACCAAATGTGATTGCCATCGCCATGCACCATCCTTCTTCAAAGCCAAAACATTATGAAACCCACAAGAAGATGTTTTGGGACCTATGTCATCTTTTTCAAAAAGCCTTTGTATTTTCATTTTGACCTCTGCATGCATTAACACTAGCATCTTATTCACACCAATGCTCAAAAATGCTGCATCTTGTTGCAAATTCACTTCATTTTGTTTACCTCTTTTAGGAGGCAACTTGTTAGACTCCTGAAACATCTTATCACATGAATTAGAAACCTCAATAAAATGATATTTCAAACTTGATTCATATCCTTGAAAGGCTTCAAATTCCTCAACATCTTTGTGCTTGAACATTAACAATGCAAAATTTTGACTAACATTAACAATTCTCTTCATTTGTCTAGCATTCATAATAGATAAAATCAATTTCTTGTTATGTTCTCTAACAATGTACTGAATCCAATTTTTGAACAAATTATATTTGTTCTCATGGTGATGAAAAATATCTCTCCTATCATAACGATATGGACTTCCCAAAACAATACCACATATATCAAACGGAACTACATCAAGCTCAACCTCATCAAGAATGTTTGTAGTGATTGCAAATCTAAGTACGCATTTCTTTGTCACCTACAATTTTGCATTCTCACATACCCAACCTAAAGGATATTGTTTAGGATGAGGAATGGTTTCTAAATTCAACTTCTTGACAATGTATTTTGAGATAATATTTTCTTGTGAACCATTATCAAACCATGTATCTATCTTGGTATGTTTTGAAATGAATCTAATATGGAAAAGCTCTATTATTGTTTTTTCATCTTGAGTTTCATTGAGACAAATTGAAGAAATAGTACTTGCAATGTCCTTACCTTTCAAATCCATGGTTGTTATCTTTGTTTCATCTCCAGAATTAGAACCTAGATCATGTTGTGTAGTTGCAATTATCTTCTCTTTCTCTTTGTTTTTAAACTTTTTGGGTTTCATCTCTGGATGAAGTTTCCAACAAAGATCTTCATCATCAGCCTCTTTGGAACAATGTTTACAAGTAATTGTTTCTCCTTATTTCTTAACTGCAACATTCTTCTTTCCTTTTTCTCTAGACTCAAAGGAACTCTCACTAGTTTCTTCAGAAACATTTTTTCCTCTTGCCTCTAAATGAGTTGCCTGTACACAAACTTTATCTAGTTTTGTAGGGTTAAACATGAGAATGATATGTCTCAAGTAACTATGTAATCCTCTAATGTATTTGAGCAAAGTATCTTGAGAAGATAAATCTATGCCCAAAATCAAAGCACTTTTTCTAAATTCGTGAGTATAGATTTGAACATATTTCCCTTTAGCTTGCCTAAAGTTTTGCCAATCCATGATAGCTTTCTGCATGTATGCTAATGGATCAAATTTCCTTCTTATTGCAACAACAAAATCATAACAAGAGGATTAAACCTTACCATGTTTCTTCATGTCCTCTTGAGTTTTGGATTCCCACCAAATTAGTGTTTCACCTTCCAATCTAAGAGAAGCAAGCTGAGTCTCGGTTTCATCATATTTGACTCTTTGTATCTTGCAATACACTTCAATCTGGCGAACCCAATTATGCAATCTCTCTGCATTTGCATCTCCATGTACATAGGCAATTCAAACTTAATATCAATCTTAAGCAAAGGAGTTTTACCATGTCCCCTTGGGAAATTTGGAGGTGTTTGTGAAAGGGTAGAAGAAGTTGAAGATGAGGATGAATATGAGGATGAGGATGAAGGTGAAGGCGGTGGTTTGTCACCATTCCCTTTTGAAGGTTTGTCTCCTTTTCCTCCATCTCCTTTTGGAGGTTTTGATATTTCTCCATACAACCTTGCATTTCTCTCCTCATAAATAACCTTAACCATCTCAGACATCTCAAAGAATGCTTTTCTTAAAGTTCTTTCATCTTCAAACATCCCTTCAGGACCTTCTTCATGTGCCATGACTATTGAAGCTTGAGGTGTGTTTTTTCTCCTTGAAACAATTTGAGATCTTGGCTCCACAAGTTCTCCTTCTCCTCTTTTGAGCTTCAACCTTGTAAGCATCAGAAAAACACTTGTAAACAAATCAAATCTTCAAAATAACCTATTTCTATGATACCAAAATGATCTGAATGTGTAAACTTGAAGATTTTTAACAATTTGCAAGTTAAATTTATATGTGTTTTGGGTAGAGGATTAGTTTACTAAACACATAAACAAGTTATTGTAACCACAATTTACAGCCAAAACAGAGACAAAATAATCATATCTAAAAAACATAACACAAAGTATGATAAAGGAGTTCACCCATCTCTCGGGCTACATCTCCTAGTCCAGTTTCCAATGCAAGTCCTCTTTCATTAAAATGCTAAAAAGTGATTTTACATGGTTTAAATAGCTCAAGAAACATAAATGATGTCTCCAATGGATCCAACACTATCAAGAACCCCCATTTTGGTTCTTCATGCACCTCATTTGGCCAAAATATGAGAAAATTATGATTGTTTCAAGTTTTTACTCCATCCTACAACTAATCATCCTCCAATTTGGCCTAAACCTGGCTTGAGCACCTAAAACATGGAACCAACGCATAAACCTGGCCTCCATTCCCGCTTAGTAGGTGAAATTGTAGGACGGTTAACTCTTCCATTAAGCCCCTAGTTCTAAATTCTGTGGTCATGTGGCTGCGATAAAATTGCATAAGGGGTCAATATTCCGGGGTTGTTGTCTAGCACCCAGTTGGGTGCAAGCTCCTGGTTTTTGGGTCACATGTGACCATGGACTGGTCCCCTAGGGGATGGCCCCCACCGGTTCTCTGTGCCTATGGTTACATGGGAGGATAATACGTCCTAGGGTTGGCCCCCATGGGCTAGCCCAATTCCATTATCGGCCACGATATTTACGCATTGGGCTCTGTCTACATCTAACTTCGATGTTGTGGCCATGGCCTAGGCTAAGGCCTAGCCCTTGGCCCTCTGCCTATGGTCCTATGGTGCTAGGGTGTCCAAGAGCTAGGGCTTAGCCTCACTCCTCCCCCAATGGTGTGTTTATGCAAAGTTTAAATAGTGATTCAACACAATGCTTTACAAGAACCACCGGTGGCGTAGTGGTGGAGCATTGCGCTGCCACCACCACAGAGGTCTCAAGTTTGATCCTTGCGGAGGGAGTTCAGCCTCATACAAAATTTTTCACGAATGAGTGGAGGCCACGTGACAGCCACCGATTTGCCCACGTGGCACTCCCTCATTGCGCCACATCAAAAAACCCATTAACTAATAAAAAATTGCCATTTCATAAATGAGACAAGTGGCATTCAACCACTGGTCCACCAAATACTCAATCAAACCCATTCAAATTCCTAGTTAGTGTACAGACTGCTAACTGGGTGTACCTTCAACCCACTTTCAAAATTTTTATTTGTCTCCCAAATTGATCAGAACACGATATTGGGAACATCCGATGTCGGTTTTGAGTGAAATGAGTTGCATTGTATTCAAGGCGGCGAGATTTTCTCTTTGGCGATTATTTTGAGCCAATTCGAGCACTTGAATTTTGAGCATTAAACTAATCCACCGGATCATTCATGGAAATCAACTGACATCATCAGTTTTAGTGTATCACAATGGCCCCATTCTTGAAATCTTTAATCATCGTGCCATTGCACATTTGATATATTTCAATTGCAACTATTTATCTTATAGTTGAGTCCATCCACCCCACTGGGTGATTTTATGCTTCCTGCATCATATCACATAATATGCCTCCATAAGTTCCATTATTAAGGAAATGCAATAACTTTAAATCATACCTCATAGCATTTTGTTCATGAGGTGAACTTGGAATTCTCCTTTAATTCCTATTACAACAAAATTAGGTTAGCTCATAACCTAACCACCATAAATAAGATCATTGAATTTAGATTCATAAAACAAAATCTCAAAGTCATGAAATATTGATACTTATCTTGGTTTGCTTCTTTATTGCTTGCTTTACATACACTGAATCGATAGCCAACCAGGTAAGCACCCAGTGCCTTCTCTTCACTTTGACCACGTACACACACCAAATTAGTTTCCCATCGGCAAGCATCCAATGCCTTCTCTTCACTTTGACCATGTACACACACCAGATTGGTTTCCCATCGAAAATCATCAAGTGCCTTCTCTTCACTTTGACCACGTACACACACTAGATTGGTCCAGTGCCTTCTCTTCTCTTCTCTTTGATTTAAAATTTACTAAGTGACTCATCAACCTCAAGATGAGCACTTAAGCCCAATCACAATCCAGTGATTATGGGCACTACCAACCAAGTAGTCTTCTATCAACAAGAATATAGGTGTGTTTCACACCTGTGTAGGCCCAGGTAGTCCCATACCTTCTTATGTGTGGAACTACACATTATAAGGAACCAAACAGTCCCATACCTATCTAAACAGTTTTGCACATAGATAACACATAGACCCAGATAGAAACATACCTTCCTATCTTGAATACACAAACACAACACATAGATCCAAATAGTCTCATCCCTGCCTGACATGAACACATTTCACTTCACGCACTTATACACATAGTACAACACAACGTACAGAATAAGAATTTTCCCCATTCCCATGCACATGCACAACAAAACACATATACACATAACATATCACATTACACAATATCGCTCTAATCCAAAGACCACCTTGTCTCTCATGACATATCACCATGTCACAATTAATCATGAAACCACCTTGTCTCCATGCATGTGAACCAGACCATACCACCTCATTTATTTTTCCCATTTTCTTAAACTTGACATGGGTATGATGTAATAAATATGTTCACATGATTATAATTTAGCATAATTCTCCTTTCAGCCTAATAAATTATTCATCACAGTGGGAATTATTTTCCACTATGACAACCCCCCTATGGTCCTCTCATTGAAGACATTGTAATTATTTTTACTAAAATGTGAAATCCAAAAGGGGACTAAGTCAAAGGGACATGGATTCTAGAGTTGAAGAGGAGGATTTCTTGCTTGGGATGTTGTGGTTTCTTATGTAGAGAAAGAAAATTGAATTGCAGGACAACCATTAAAGGATAGTTGGTGCATGAATTCAAGGGACTGATTCTAAAATTAATGGGATACAAGAGAAAGTACTCAAGCCCATGTTGCTTGAAAAAAATAACAAGAAAAGAGGAAAAATATTTACGAAGGGGATTGTGAATTGCAAGGCAACAATGACACAAAAATATTAAATGTTAGTTGAGAAAGAGGCCAAGCAACAAGCACAAGGGAGAAGGAATCCTTGTAAAACAAGGAAAAAAACAACAACATGATTAATTCGAAGGCATGCTAGCAGAGAGGAGGGGGACACCCATTTGAGAATTCAACAATAGAATAGCAGAACCAAGTGAAGAGAAGGGGATTGGTCCTCGAGTCCCATGGTGGTTAAGGGTAGAGATAGCAGAACATGGAGCCCTAGATATCTTTGGAAGAGGCCATCCTAAAGCAGTATCAAAGGAAGGTCTTATTGAAAACCCTTGGTTACTGCATTATAGTTAGAGTGGATTCTGGACTCCCTAGGAGGAGGTGAATCACTGTGGGTGTACTTTCGGGTGAGGTAGTGTACCTTTGGACTCCGTGTGTTGACAAAAGAAGTGGAAATATGCTGGTGGGATTAAGGAAGGAGATCCTCTTGAGCCCCTATTTTAATTGGAAATTGGTGTTCAAGTCCCTTAAGCAAGCATCCCCCTCAGACTCTAGAATCTGGCTTGGGGGTGACAACTACAAGTAACTGTGGCTGTAGTTGTTTATGGTTTGGTGGCGAGTCCTTGTCCCAGATTCTGTTTCCCTACAAATTCAAAGATAAGTGTCTGCTTATGCTTGTCTATCTGTTGATGAATCGTGATGCTTTTCTGATTGTAATAGGTCTAAATTGTGGGACTGTATTTGTGTTGTTAATGCTTGAACACATGGTTACACCTTTGTGGGGATATGGCAATGTTGTAAATGCTAAATATATTTGTGTGTGTGATTACTATGAAATGAATGACACTGATAAAAAAAAAAGTAAGTGTGAGCTTTTGAGATGGAAATAAAATGTTGTGTGAATAGCTTGTTGGTGTTGATCACATAATATCTGATGCACAATTGTGTAATAAACCACATGATAATAAGGGCTAAGCTATAACACTGAGTTGAACTTGTTCTGCATGAAATGTTAAATTGTGTGGGAAAAAATGCTTAAATAAATAATATATAGGAATCAGACCATGTTATAGGTCACAGAGTAAGACATGAGAATTTAGGATGAAACTTGGGAACCATAGGCTCAGATGCCCTTTTTATTAATATGAAACAATTACATGGAGGACCATATGCTTAGCAGGCTCCACATTCACTTACATTAACTTACTTTCTTGAGTTACAAGTTGTTGTGCTCTACAGAAAGCATTGCATTAGCATTGAAGGGTTTGTTTCCCTTAGGGTCATTAGAACCCCATACACTTTACCCAAATGTCCTCTCATCCATGTATCAACAATGCCTGGGTATCTTCCATTAGCACCCTAGTGTTGCTGGTTAGTTACTTGAAGTATCTATGCAGCGCCATAGAGGTGCTCGCAGGATTGACATGGATTCTAGCATCATCAGCATGTGATACGGGAGGTGGGAACCTTTTAGGAGTTCATGCCAAGCCTATGGTAGGTAAGGGCCACAGGAGCACCTGTTCCTATATGCCTCAAATTCCCTGTTTCAGCACAGGGAACGTAAGCAAGCCAGGAACCTATTACCCGAGCTCAAGTTGGGTAGCACCACAGAACACCTTAATGAACCCTTGACATTGCCATGGAGCCCTAGTGTTGATCTAGAGGTGTGCCAGACCTCTAAGCCATAGCCATGATCGAAGCAACTGACTTAAGGAAAACTATGCAAAGGTGAAACTTGTTGTTGGGGCAACTTCGAAGATCCCCATCTAAAACATCACATAAGGTAGGGTCGAAATCCTTTAGTCAATCCATGGTAGAGAATGAGAGAAAAACTTGTTTCGACATAGAGGGATCGAGCCTTGAACTTATAAGAAAGGATCAGACAACCCCATCCATTCACCGACCAAACCCCAGTCGTAGAGGCCTAACATTGGCATGACCTTACTTACTACTAATGTGATTGGATGAGGAAGGTTGTTGTGGCCCAAAAGGTTCATCTCGGAACATTGCAAGTGCACAAGCTAAAGATGGAGTCAAGTTGGACCACCAGGATGACATAGCAGGTTGATGGGAGCACAAGGCAGGATGGTGTAAGGAGGGTATGTGGTTGAGCCCGCACCATTGTTGTGGTGCTATTGGTTAGGTACTGGCCCATCTGTCGAATCAACCGAATGAGTTCACCCCTACAGGTTAAAGTAGGGAGACGATTACAAGCATCGGGAGGAAGCTTGGCTGGATGATGTAAGTCATACCACGCAGGAAGTGTGCACATACCTGGTTGGAGGAGAATGGGTCCCGCCAGCCAGGTCAGTGTGATGACATGACCTCGGAAAAATAATGAGGAGCTGCTATTGGCTTAGTAGGCCCTGACCTAGGTTCCGTGTTAATTAGCCAAGCAAATCCCTACACTACTAGCCCTTTCAGTATCAATCCGCGGAACGCGGGTTGAAGTCTCACCCGAAGCAGTATGGGGGGATGCAGGAACCAAGTTTCTACACCTAGAGATGTAGTGATGTCGTTTTATACCATAAAACCGTCTTTGCACAGATTGATAATCCTTTTAGGGCTTATCGATATACTTCTCTTATCCGACTTCTAGACCTTTGCAAAGTCTATGATCATCCTTCGCGGACCCTAAACAGATGATTTATCCACTTACGTACTTCTGCAATTACCATTACTTCCATATTTACCCAGATTAACTTAAGTACCTGATAACTTCAACATGCATTAAGATTTTCTCCATGTAAACATATATTATTACTTGTGTTCATATAACAAAGTAAAACATATATATTCACGCATCAATATAGCATTAAATCATAAACCCAATATTTTTCATAACATAATCGCATGCATTCATAACAGAAATAAATAGATCAAACACATGTAATTCTAGAATAATCTTCTTTATTAATGCTTCAAATCTTCTTTACATACTCTAACTATCCTGTGCACACAGCTGCAGGAGTTCGCGCACTCAGTTGCAGACTTCTACCCTAGGCCTCTGCACACACAGCTACATAGCCTATTTCCTATGCTAAGACTCTTCGGTCTTAGCTCTTACTAACCCATTACATCAACATCAAGTATCAAAAACTAATCTCAACTTAGACTCTTCTAAGACTTCCCTTTTTATACAATCCCATGGTCTGCGGACCATGGGTAGATCTCCTAAAGCCAACATGACTTACATAAATGAAGGGCAGAAACCCTTTATGACACTTTACATCTTCGCGTTGCGCGACCACAAAATGCGGAGACTTTATAATTTTTATACAAAAACTTGGTCTTTTAACCCCAAAATTGACTCTAGGGGACCCTGTCCCAACAGGCCCCCAACACAAATATGGTGACTCACCCCGAGTCACTCCGCTGGTGCAGAGATCTTGTCATGGAGACCTCCCATCTTGACTTGAACTACTACAACTTCAGCGGTACACTACGTCCCTGCCTGCTTAACCTGCTCTACCAGCTGTTCCATTGTTGGTCCTGCACTATCTGCCTTGATTTTCTGCTGTATCACCTGCAGGCTAGACGACTTTCCCTCAATGGTGGCGGTGAGCACATAGGCTTTGTCTAGCCAAGGCCCCAATCTGGCCTTCAATATTCAGCCTCTCTGCGTTGTGCTGTGTTCACCTATTCCTTCAGATCCTTTGCTTCCTGCAGCTTTGCCAATCTCTACGTGATAGCGACGGTGTGCACCGTCACTCTAACCTTGTCATACCACTGTTGTAATTCCCTCACCTTTGTTTCTAACCTCTATAGGTTTGGATCTTCCTGCAAACTGGTAAGTACCTCCAGCAACTGCTCGAAGAGCGCAATGCAATCTGTTACCACGACGTCTACTACATCGGATGCATCCTTGATAGCTTCCTCGCGTTGTTCTTTGACCTCTAGTGGATTTGAAGGCTGGGTCTTCAACTCAAGCTCGGTAATCTTAAGGTTTAGCTCAAACTGAACCTTGGCCAGCTCGGTCTTTGCATCACACACACCGGTAGCCAACTTTTGAATCTTCGCTTCCATTGGTGCTTCTTCTGGGATATGTAGCTTTGGAACGGTTCTGCATGCTTCAGTGACTACTGCCACAGTGTGCTCATTATTCTGTTGTACTTTCTTCCATGTGTCAATTGTTGAAGTCTTCTCGACGAACATCTGCACATTATTGACCTTTTGTTCATTGATCACACTTAATGCGCGTTGTTCTTGAGCCCAAAGTTCTGCGACCACACCTACTTGCAGGGTGTGAAGGGCTTCATTTGGGAGCGCGGTCAAGTTCAACCCGATATGCTTTAGTGTGTTGATAGTAATCCTGTCATCTTACGCTTCTATAGTCAAAGCTCCAGCCGATAGCGCAACGGCTCAGGGATCCAAAGAGAAAACCATCTCTACTACTTTAGAGGTTCTTGATGCCAAAATAGTCGATGTCGTGCTACTTTTCCCTACACCGGTCTGTAGTTGAGTAGTTTGGATCTGCAGCTCACGCAGACCCATCTAAATGGCGACCAAGGCTTGTTTCTGCTGCTTCTCAAACTACTGTAGCAATTTCACGGTCACATCCCTGACCTTATCACCAATTTCATATAAGTCACCTTCTATCAAGGTGATCGGGTCTAGCAATGATTTACTGACCTTGGACTTCTTCCGTGACCCTTCTTTCTCCTGCTCCCGAGTCCGCTTCACCCAGAAGGGAGTGCTCTCCTGGTCTCCACCACCCTATTCAAATTGTTGCTCATCCTTTGTCTGTGGCAAAGGAGACCTCTGATTTTTGTCAGAGTCACACTCTTCCTCCCCGTCCTTCTCTTCTACATGCTCCTTAGCAGTGTACTCTGCTTCATCTCTGGCTTTTTCCTCTGCTTCCTTTTTCCATCATTCAACCATCTGCTACATTTTCAATCAGGCCTCTTCCTTCTTCTGCTTCCCTGTGGACTTACTGGATCTAGCAGACAAATCTGAGGTCATGTGCCATTTTGCTGACCAATGATCGAGGACCGCTGCTATCGCATCATCTGTCACAAGGTATGGGAGATCATACCATTTCTGTTCTGGGTCCTTCTGTGCCTGGATGGAGATACAGTGGAAGTCTGCCTTGAACTCCGCGTATCCCGACAACTGCTCATAAACAGTTGGTGACAGTCTTGGCTTGTGGTTGATGGCCATATTGATGCTCATCTCCATCAAAACCCAGAAGACCTTGCTCTCGCAGACCCTCTCAGTGTCCTTCATGGCCCATAACGAAGCAAACTTCACTGCTTCTTGCAAATCTGTCGCAATCGAAGGAAAGTGTCTGTCGTCTGGCATCTGCCATGCGACCAACACAATTGATAACAATAGCCATGCATAATGGAATGTCTTACTTTGATCGTGCACTTCTCTGTAGTTCACGAGGAACTCGTTGCAGATGTAGTTCACCCAATTAAATTGTACGCCCTCCACGAACTGGGCTGCTAATGAGACTGCAAGTGCTGACACCTCATCTGTGCGAAACTTCCACATTATCTTCCCGGCCAAGATCTGGGTGGCTACCTTGACCACGGGGTCGGTTATGATTTAAATTGAGTATCCACGTGGTTTTTTGACAAGCTTGAACATGTCCTTCATTTGCTCAGTGAGGTCGCACTCGCCCACCTTTCCTCCAAATGCCTTGGCCGAATTTTGTCCTGAATGGGGTAGTCGGGTGATCCTATGGATCAGCATATCAGTTATCGGGATTGGCTCCTCCAACCACAGGCACCCGTCATGCACCAGGCATAGAAATTGTTTGATCACTATCAAATTTATGGGCATGCAGTGGTAATGCGGCACAGAGTAGGTTCAACAATCCTGCCTTCTCCACCCCATGAATCCACTTCACCAGCTCCAACTGGTGACACCTGAGGTGGGGGAATCACTCAGTATTCGCCAAGTCCCAATCCTCTAACTTCATATGTGGGACACGCACCAAGCACGGACCTTCAAATGTGATCTGATCGAGTAGAAGAGGTGTATTAAGCATAAATTTTCCCTCATCTGGGTCCTTCGGGACCTTCACCTTACCCCGACGCGGAGGAATGTATTCTGGTAGCTTTGAGATAGGGTCTACACCCTCAATGTCAATGTCCTCTGCGCCTTCATCTACACCCTCGTTGAATTCTAAGTTTACCACCTTGCCCTTCTCCTATGCGGTGGGATTCTCTTTCTTTTGGTGCTTCCTTGGTGACTCGCACACCGGCTGTGTCGCTTTCTGTTTGTATTTCTTCATCTTAGGCCCCTCTCTTGTCAGCATAGGCCTCAGCCTAGGCGACCTCGGTGACTTTGGCACATCTGCGGGAACCTCCACACTTACAACCTAAGGGGAAGCTCCCTTAGAGGCCATCAATCCTCCAGCACTTGCAGTTTCCACGGGCGCCAACATCAGACTATTAAGGAGCTCTTGGGTTTCCTTAGGCAACCTGTCAAACATTGAATTGGCCACCAAAGCCTCAAAACTCTCAGGGTTCATGCGCAACCGATAGCTCAACACCTCAATTCTCAGAATGCAAAGTGTTTTTGTAGGGTGGCCATCTGTAATTTATAGGCAAATTCAAATTCAAATCTAACTGTTCCCCCCAAAATCCATTCATAAATTCTATATTGGCGGCATATTTTCAAAGATCTCGCATTTAAATTCCATCTTAAATGCTGCCCCTCGCTCCTCTTAGTTGTTTTCTCACTGTCAAATCATGAACAGTGACCGTAACAGTCACTTTCTGGCTGCTTTGTGTGGTCTCTCCTCCTATAGCGTAGCTCCCTTCACGCTTCTGCTGATGTTGTGACATTCTTCCATCCCACACAGTCCCCCAGTCGCGCAACCCTACAACCTAGGCAGTGTAGTTTATAGTCCCGCGCCTCCTTTCAACTGCTTGGAGCACTAAGACTGTGCTTCCATCATATAGTCATCTGGCCAGATCTCCGGTGTATGGCTTCAATCGACTGCCATTTACCTTTCCGGGAAATGGATCTCCATTCAATTTCACCAGCTGAACTACTCCACCATCGGTAATCTCCTTGATGACATAGGGCCCCAGCCAATGCATCTGAAATTTTCCTGGAAATTTTTCAAACTTGTTGTCATATAATAAAACCAAATCATTTACCTTGAAGGTGCACAGTTTGATGTGCCGATCGTGCCATGCCTTTTCGTGCTCCTTCTGAACTTGCTGATGGAATCCAACCAAAAACCTATCTTCTTCAAGCTCTATCAGTTGCGCGAGCCTCTCTTCCAGGGCTCTGCGATCCACCATTCCTGTGAACGCCGCTATGCATAGACTAGGTACAATATACTCCATTTGCATCACAACTTCTATGCCATAAACCAACTTGAAGGGTGTCTGTCCAGTCAATTTCTTACAAGTAGTTCTGTAAGCCCATAACACTGCGGGTATGTGTGTGTCCCAATCATTCCTTTGTGCATTTCAAACCTTCGTTAGTGCATTCTCAAATATATTATTAAATGCTTCGACCATCCCATTAGCCTGCTGGTGATATGGCGTGCTCTTTTGATGATAAACTTGGAATTCCTCTGTCATCGCTGATTGTTTCATTAAGGAAATATGTACCATGATTGCTCATCAAAATCTTCAAGCAACCGGATCTAGTCATTACATACTCAAAGAGGAACTTCGCTTTTGTTACCCCTATACAGTGTTTCACAGGCTGCGCCTCCGCCCATCTGGTCAAATACTTAGTCGCGGTGATGATGTACCACGCACCCATCTTCTTTCCTAGAGGCTGAATTGGTCCTACAAAATCAATCGCCCACTTCTCAAATGGTTGTAATTACAACTGTGGATTCAGAGGCAGCTCACCCTTCCACGATGACCTACCCATCCTCTGGCATGCATCGCATGCCTTACAATAAGCCATGGAATCCTTATGCAATGTCGGCCACCACAACCCAGCACGTAAAATCTTCTGCGTTGTTGCTTTTCCTGCATAATGTCCTCCCGCAGCTACTCCTTGAGCTTCAACAAGGATATTGTTTCGTTCAAACTCAGGCACATAACGTTGCAGTATTTCATTCGATCCCATTTTATATAAATGTCCGACAATGACAGAAAAGTCTGTCGCGCGGACCACCAACTCCTTCTTTTGTTGACTGCTATACCCTTCTGGAGTCGTCCCTGTCGTCAAGAAGTGTATGATATCTACGAAGTGATTTTCCACGAGACACACTAAAAAGAGCTATGCATCGGCCAGTCCTTCCTCCAAATTAGTAAGCTCCTCTCCTGTTTCAATGCGCGACAAATGATCTAGCCCTACATTCAATTGTCCTAGCTTCACAATGACTTTGAAATCATATTCCTAGAATAACAGCAACCATATGCATATCCCCCCCCCCCCCCCCCACAACACAGGCTTGTTAACCAAGTACTTCAATGCAGAATGGTCTGTATACATCTTAAAGTGTCCACCTAGCAAGTAGTGTCTAAACTTCTGGAGCATGTACACCATAGCCAAACCTTCATGCTCTGTCATTGAATAGTTATTCTCAGCTTTAGACAACTTCCTACTTGCAAATGCTATAGGGTGATCCAACTCTCCCTCACTGGCCTATGTCAGTACTGCTCCAAGCGCAATACATGACGCGTCCACATGCACATGAAATTCTTTCTTCTAATCCGGGAAGACTAAGATTGGCACGGTGACCATCTTTTCCTTTAACACATCTAAGCTTTGCTGACATTCTTCATTCCAATAGAATGTAGCATCCTTCTTTAGCAGCTTCTCCATCAGCGCGGTAATCTGGGCATAACTCTTGATGAAATTTCTATAGTATCCCGTATGCCCCAATGCTGCATGCAACTGTTCTACACTTCTCGATGCCTCCAAATTAATTATAACTGCTATCTTGGTTGGGTCCACCATTAATCCTTGTCTTCACACCACATGGCCCAACAAGATTCTGAAAGGAACACATAACAATCATTTCTTCAAATTGAGCGCGATCTGATACGTTCGGCATGTATCCAGGATCAAGCATAGGCTGGCCACATGTGTTTCACCAGTCTAAACACCGTCCAAACGTCAAAGTATACCTCCAGAAACTTGTGAATGAAGTCCTTGAATGCCGCGCTGACTACGCGCGAAAAGATCGTCGGTGCGTTCTTCAGTCTAAAAGGCATTACATTATACTGGAAGAATCCCCTCTTAGTTGCAAAGGTTGTCTTACTTCTATCCTCCGGTGCGATCTTGATCTGATGGTATCCCGACAACCCATCAGTGAACGAATATGCTTCCTGTCCTCCTACATTATCCAACACTTCATCGGTGAACAGAGTCAGAAAAGGATCATGTACGTAAGCATCATTCAACTTCTTGAGATCTATGCATATTGGAAAAGGATCATGTACATAAGTGTCATTCAACTTCCTAAGATCTACACATATCCTTATTTCATCCGTCTACTTCTTTTCCTGAACTACTATTAGGCTCACCCAATCAAACTCTTCCACTGGTTCAATAATACCTATCACGAGCATTTTATCCAACTCTAAGCGGACCCTTTCTTTATACTTTGGATTGAGGTGGTAAGGCCTTTGCTTGATCAGCTTCGTGTCCGGTTTCAACGTAATTTTCATAACTCCCAGGTCCCCTATTATCCCCTTTAAGTCTGAGAACTTCATAAGGAACAAGTCCTGATATTCACGGAGTAACTCAACGACCTTATCCACCATAGCATCATCCCAGTAGTCCACTATATTCACAAACTTCGGCTCCGCCTCTATCCCGATGTTCACTTGTCTTGTTTCCAGTGGCATGGTGATATCTGGGTTTTTTATCTACGGCTCCTCAACTTCACGTTGTCCTTCAATTTCCAAGATATTAATGTTCCTTGGATCCTCATCTTCTTCTTCAACGGTCACATTGTACCACTCCAACACATGGCGCAGCTGGGTGGTCCAATCTGGTTGAATCAAATCCAAGGGATCCTGTGGTATTCTGAAGATCGCTGCTTTGACCTCCTGCAACGCTTCATCAATGCACTCAAATCCATCTTCAACACTGAATATCATTAAGAATCCCTATTTCAAAATATCCCATTTGTCCGTGCCATGGTGGAGCTCTATCTCCAAGTACCAATTCATAGGTATCACATCCAAGGTGTGATAGAATAGATGCACCCACTCTGGTTGTGGTTCTGCTCCATAAACATTGGTCCATTTGGCTAAGTGATCGCATGAATCACTCCTTCCATCGTATTTCTCTATCAATCGTACCTTTGGGCGACCAAATCGTACCCTCATCATTCTTCTATATTCGCACCATCCATCGAAGTTGTCTTTATGTGTACCCCGCCATCTTGCAGGCGTAGCGCACAGCGCCAATTCCAAGGCTTGAAAGCGATGATTCTCTGGCACTTCCCTTTCAAATGCATCTAGAAATTTATCAACGTCAGTTAGACCATCATAGTAAGGCAAACTTCTTACCTCTGATGATACGCAGTGCAACGATTTGGTCATCATGTTACATCATAGCATAGATACTTCGTGCAAAATATTCTACCAGTGTTCCTATTCCTCTTCTGAGTCTGATGTGCAGGAGCTTTCGCAGTCCCATGCAAGATGTTCTTCAGCTATCAGATTCACCCAATATTGATCTTGTGCCATTATCTTATAAATTTGGTCCAAATCATCATCACTTTTGTAATCGCAAACCGGTTCAGTGTAGCGCAGTCCTCCTGCAGGGTCCAACAGTACTACTACATGAAGCAATTTTCTTTCAAATGAGATTGTCTGCTTCTTCAAATTAATCACCCCATTCATGTCAATAGCCCAGTCGATCCCAAGGAGCGCGGGGTAGGGATTGTTGTCATCCACAATCTCTATTACTTCAAAATCAGCCAACGCGCTCACACCTTCAATGTCGACTGTCACTCCCTGTAATCTCCCCACGAGGATACTCTTTTGCTGATTCACCATCCTCAATTGAGTAGGAGACCATTGCAATGTAGGTCTCCCCATTCTATCCCATGTCTGTTTAGGCAAAAAATTTGAGTCGGACCCTAGATCTATAATAACTTGGTCCATTTCATATTCTCCTATCTGTACAGTGAATCTCATCTCTCACCCTGTTCTTGCCTTATGCTTACCAATCTTCCTGACCACGTGCGGGTCGTCCAGGGTACTACCAGCACATTTATTGATCAACTCCTACATTCCTTTGACGACCTTGCTATCTCGAAGTAGCTTCATATAGGTTTCCGAGAAAGTAGTAAGCATAGAAATCAATCTCTTCAGCTGGCTTATCCCGACTTCCTGAGGTAGAGGCCTCAACAAAGCTTTTCTTTGCTTCCATGAAGGTTTCCTTCACATGCTCCAAATCAAAGCCAACCTCCTTTTTTGGAGCTTTGCGGACCCATTCACCTTCTTCAGGCTTCTTTCCCTTGTCTTCACTAGTCGTCATTCCACTTCGCAACATGATGTTCACATTAGGATCCTCTTCGCGGGGTTCAGCCCTCATCATCTGCAAATTCTGGGTAGGCTGCTGAGGTTGTGCCCGCCTTTTGTGTATCTTAGCTAATAATATAGGGCAGTCTTCTGTCACGTGGTCAAACTGAGTGCAATATCTGCACGACAGGTGCGTTGGGTTTGTGCATTCTCACATGTAGTGTCCTGGTCCCCCACAGTTGTAGCAAATCACCTGTCCTCAGCCTCTACCAGGTCCTCCTCCACCTCGGCCTCATCCGCACCCCTGTAATCCTCCTCGTGATCCCCCAACGCCTTGATCCAGAGGCTAAGTTTCTACCTGCACTCTATATGCAGGAGTTTCGTCCATCATGAGATGATAGCTATGGAAATTACGCTCAGCATGCCCCACCGATTGACAGAAGTTGCAAAAGAGTTGTTTCAGTGTCTGTACAAATTTATACAGCAGGTGAAAATTGTCTGTAACATGTTTCCCAACCACCTGATAGATAGCACACCATAGTGTGGGCCCTGTACTTTGCCTTGCTTGAGCTTCTGGCCTCAGAGGCATCGGTGCTCCTGCTGTAACATAATTCGCGAAGACTAGGTAGTGATCTTTGTCATGCCCCTGGATTTTTCATTTCAAGAACCAAACTTCTTCACGCACTTCTGGCCTAACTACTCTATCCTTCTTCAGACTTTGAAACTGTAGGCAAAGGTTTTGCAACTATGTGTGAATCTGTTAAACTCCCAAATTAGCATCTTACATCGATGTCTCATGCAATCTCATTGCAATCTCCAGGGCTTCCGCCTGGGTCCCAATCTTTTGCTGCGATAAAGCAACCCTCAGATGAGGCAAGAGTGAAGCCACAAACCATTCACGGTGCTACCCATCCGTAAGATTCATGTTGGCTTCATGGATTGTGCACTTCAACCTCTGATCTAGATCCCAGGGTGTCTCGCCAGGCTTCATCATGATCTCCTTGAATCCCACAATTGATTGAGCTTCAAACTTAGGCCTACTGAACTCCTTATTCAGCGTGGTCTGAATATCTTCTAATGAAGCCATCGGGTTATCAGTGCAGTACTTAATGTACCTTGTAAAGTAGTGACCAATGTTTCTTTCTTCATCTGATCATACGTTATACCCTGAGCCTCCCATACGACCTTCACAATGAACCAAACTTGGTCCAGGTCCTTGGTTCCTGAACCCTTGAAAATGAGAAATTTTAGTGCATTTGCCATATTAAACAATGGCAAAGGTGGTGGTGATGTGGGCGAAGGTGTATGCGGTGGAGGCGAAGATGGAGGTGGTGTGGGTGGATGGGTTATTCACGAGAACCCCTGTCTTATCAATTGAACAACGCTTTGCGGAGAAGCCTGTGTTGTTTCCTCGTCATCGCTCAGAGGAGGTCCAATCAGAGGGCTATATTGAGGGCCTGTTTTCCCTCTATCCCTAAAGATCTTTCCACTTCGCGTAGCTCCAAACATCAAGGTAACTGCATAACCCGCTTTGCACACAAGAGCTTCTTAATCCAAGTATTTAAAGACCTTAAATACTTACCTAGTCGTCCCTTGAAGAAGCGACGCTTTGCTTCGTTGTAACTGACCGAAGTATCGACCACGAACTCTGTTGCGAATCCTCCTATGATACGATCAAACCCAATGATCGACAACGCGTACGATCTTATCTTCTAAGGCTTCCAATCTCCTTACTAACTCCGAGGTCCACACTATCAGACTGTCAAGCCTCCACCTTCCTTGGCCGTCTGTCAATTTAGCGATCCACTCATATAATTCAACTGAGAAGGAACAAAAGAAGATTTTGTGTATCTCTGTGTACAGATATCTGTCCAACCACTGTTCTTTCGTCAATCGCGGGTTCTTGTTCTCTTGCGTTTCGAATTCATGGATATTTCTATCCAACCATTCTTCAATTTCCTTCTTAGTTGGATTCCAGTGATGCGACATCACATATTTCCTTATGCAGATCCCAATCCTGGCAATGGAACCATTTGTTGGCTTAGTGGGCCCTGACCTAGGTTCAACATTAATTAGCCAAGCAAATCCCTACACTACTAGCCCTTTCGGCATCAATCCGTGGAGCGCGGACTGAAGTCTCACCCGAAGCAGTATGGGGGGATGCAGGAACCAAGTTTCTGCACTGAGAGATGGTAGTGATGTCGTTTTATACCCTAAATCCATCTTTGTGCAGATCGATAAGCCTTTTAGGGCTTATCAATATACTTCTCTTATCCGTCTTCTAGACCTTCGCAAAGGTCTGCGATTGTCCTTCGTGGACCATAAACAGGTGATTTATCCACTTACGCGCTTCTGCAATTACTATTACTTCAGTATTTACCCATATTAACTTAAGTACCTGATAACTTCAACATGCATTAAGATGTTCTCCACGTAAACATATATTATTACTTGTGTTCATATAACAAATCAAAACATATAGATTCGCGCATCAATACAACATTAAATCATAAACCGATATTCTTCATAACATAATCGCATGCATTCATAACAGAAGTAAATAGATCAAACACATGTAATTCCAGAATAATCCTCTTTATTAATGCTTCAAATCTTCTTTACAGACTCTAACTATCCTGTGCACATAGCTGTAGGAGTCCATGCACTCAACTGTGGACTTCTACCCTAGGCCTCTACGCACACAACTGCAGAGCCTCTTTCCTACGCTAAGATTCTTTGCACTTAGCTCTCACTGACCCATTACATCAACATCAAGTATCAAAACCTAATCTCAACTTAGACTCTTCTAAGACTTCCCTTTTTATACAATCCCATGGTCTGTGGACCATGGACATATCTCCTAAAGATGACATGACTTACATAAAAGAAGGGCGGAAACCCTTTATGACACTTTACATCTTTGCGCTCCGCGACCACAAAATGCAGAGACTTTATATTTTTTATACAAAAACTTGGGCTTTCTGCCCCAAAACTTGGGCTTTTAACCCCAAAATTGACTCTAGGGGACCCTTTCCCAACAGCTGCAAAGGAGGCTCCAAGGTAAAGGAAGCAAGATGAAGTGACATAAGCTATAGTGGAAACCAAGAGTTGTCACATCAGACCAATGGGAGAAGGGACCTGATGTGGCCACAACCCCCCCATAATTTTTTCAAAAATCATGAGAACCCTTCATTCTGTTTTGGTGAATTATGAAGTTTTTGATCTTCATCGCTTGACTCGTGGGCTTTTGATCATATTGGTTATGATCATTATTTTGCACACCCTTCATTTTGACCATTACGATTGATGCTTTTGAATTGTTGTCACATCTTCGCAATCTTTTGCGTTCATGGAAACATTTCATATTGGTCATGAGAAGAGGATATGGCACCTTCGGTTGCCACATCACCTCACATTTGGCATTTGATTTCACCGGTTGGAGTTCCCTCTAGATAACTTCGCACATCATGTCACATCCAATGATTAGTCATATTGATTACTTGTTTCCATCACATTCCTTGACATACCTGCATCAACAAAAAAAGTGTAACATTAATTAATTGTTAATTACATTGTAAATATATTTTTATATATAAATAGTATATCTTGTAAATAAATGAATATAATTCAATTTAGTCATTTTAATTTAATTGTAAATAATATTATAAATTCATTTTTAATATAAAATTAACTTAAATGTTTTTTTTTTCATTTTTTTTTTTTAACAAAACTTTTATATATATATTATAAAAAGCCATAAAATAAAATATTTGTAAATATATATATATATATATATATATATATAATATAATATGAAACTTTTTTTATTTAAACATTTATGTATAAAACATTATTTGATTTAGATATATATGAATTAAACGTTGTAAATATGTATTTGTAATTATATTAAACTATATATCAATTATAAAAAGAAATATTTCGGCGTAAATCACATTCAGAAAATCATTATCGACGCGTTTCGAACCAACCAGTGTGGTTCATCGTCAGGACAAGTTGAAAAATCAGATCTATCTTTGCCAATTAAATACTTAGAGCAGAGCTTCCAACGGCTAACTAGGACAACATCTACATTTGACTAGGGACCAAGGTCAACTAAACCCGTAATAAAATTAAGCAAGGGACCTCTATATAAATTACATGAGTAAATTTTTATTAAATTACATGATTAAATTTAATTAAATTGATAGTCTCATAAAAATTTAAAAATAATTAACTAGAAAAATGGAAATATAAATATATAACTCTTAAAATTATAAATTATTTGCTTATTTATTTAATATTTAATATTATTATTATTTATTTATCTATTTATATTTATATATATATATATATATATATATATATATATTAAAAGTATATATTAAAAGCAATATATATTAAATAATAATATATTTATATATATATATATAGCTCTTAAAATTATAAATTATTTGTTTATTTATCTAATATTTGATATTATTATATATATATATATATATATATATATATATATATATATATATATTAATAATAAATATAAATATATATTAGAAGGATAAGTATAAAGTTAGATGAAAATAAATAAATTAAACATAAAAATAAAAAATAAAAATAAATAAATACATAAATAAATAATATCTAAATATACTGGAATAAAATTATATATATATATATATATATATATATATATAAACCGACACAAAATCAAAAGGAGGAGGTCAGGAAAAGGAAGAAAAGAAAACCACAGAGCAAGAAGAAGACACCCTAGGAGGAAGAAAGAGAGAAGGCTCCAAGGGGGACAGTGAAAGCTCGAAAAGGATAAAAAGAGGGCGGCGGGGGGAAGAAAGACTAGGAAGATATGGCAGGGATCCAACAGCTACTGATCTTCCAGCCATCATCTCTATTGAGATTATTAGGCCTTCTTTCAATTTCAATCACTTCCTTGAATTTACGATGATGGAAATGAGCCACTTTGGCAATAACCTTGGCCTCCTCTATACAAACCTAATGCTTGGTCTTATCCACATGCTCTGCTAACGCTGAAGACTTGGTTCTCCCATGTCTTAGGTTAGCTGCATGTTCGCTAATTCTCTGATGGATGGAGCACCCTGTTTCCCCGATATAGGGGGTCCCACAAGAACAAGGGATCAAGTAGACACCCTTAAAAGAGTCAAAAGCCCAAAAAACCTTTCTTTTGTAACATAGTCATCTTACGTGAATAAACATTTTTGTAAATGTTTTAATATAAAATATATAATTTACAACATATATTATATTAAAACTCATTGGGCTCACGTTTTTTGAAATGTATTTAAGGGAACATGTGATTGCATTGGGGGCGAATAAGAAATAAAATTTCGAATTGTTTTTGACGCCAACATAACACAATTCACACGTGCGTAAAAATCTCGGAGGCTTTACTAATTGTGTCACGCCCATGAGTCGTGCATGCGACGTGTGACGAGTTGGGGGTGATGCACCCTCGGTTAAACATGACAAGTTGGTGTGCGACGAGTCCGTGGGTGACGAGCTGGTGTGACGAGTTGGTGAGCGGCGAGTCTGGTTCAACGTTATGAGACGTTGAGACAAGTTGGCGTGCGACGAGCCAATGAAGAGATGAAAATTTGGCTAAGTGTCAAATTCGTGGAGGCAACCTTATAGGATGGGTGGACGGGTAGGTGGACCTGGCGGGGAGACATGAGGGGGGTAGCCGACCTTGAGTGGGGGCATGGACAGTCAACAAACATGGGGCATACACATGAGGATGCATGGGTGGAGAGACATCAACGAATAAGCACACAAGAGCATACGAGCTAGAGTGTGGAGGAAAAGGGTGTGAGCATACGAAGAAGGCCGAGGTGCAAGCGGTGGAGTCTGAAGCAACAAGGCGAGGTAAAGAACTAGACAAGCAAGAGTCGAATGAGTCACAGGTCGGGTAACCAGGTAACAGTGGGGCGACTTTGCCTGCAGGTTGCTACAGTTGGGTGAACCGGGTGAAGCACGAGTTGACAGGTGGACGAGTTGGTTTGGTGAGATGACATTCAGGCAGACCGAGCGAGCTAACAGATAGGTGGATTGGGCGAGCTGACAGACAGGCGAACCGGTGAGATGACAGTCGACGAGTTGAAGGTCTGAGTGAACAGGTGAACGGGCAAGTGCAAGCACCAGACGAGTTGGACGCGCCCACACGACAGCACAAAGGCTGGGAAGGGTGACCCCAGTTTGGGTGAGGCCTACACGACCTGCGAGCCGATGATATGATGGTTGGGTGAAAGAAGCGCCAGACGGTGGGTTAGGAATAGGCACCGAATGATACGACCCACGACCGGGTGAACAACAGTGATGAGCAACGCGACCCGCGACCGGGTGAACAACAGTGACGAGCAACGCGACCCGCGACTGGGTGAACAACAGTGACAAGCAACGCGACCCGCGATCGGGAGGGGCATGCATAGTGAGTTGAGGTAGGCGACACAATGAAGAGTTAGAGTGGGCAAGGTTGCACGACGCGGCGAACTGCCCTGGGGAAGGTTGCACGATAGTAGGGCCGAGTTGAATGGCAGCGCAGGTGAAATTCTGAAATTGCAGTTTGGCATTGTTTGGCCAAAGATATTTTGGGGTTGCCTTGAGAGGTTGATTTGTATATGAACTTGTAAAAATATACTATTATATTATTGTGGGAAAGCTCTTATCAAGGAGTTTCCCCTCCCTTAAAATATTAAGTGTATTTGTATACTTTATATGTGAATAAAGTTAAATATGAATGTTTCCGCTATGTAAAATAACTGATGAATGCTTAGTTAAGTGAAAATATTCTAAGTATTGAATGTTAGGCATAGTCCACACTTGAAAGTATTAGTGAAAAGAAATCGAGAGGTGGTGCTGCACCTGCCTATGAGTGGTTGAAATACTACTGCCAAGATAGGGGTATGACAAGTGGCATCAGAGGTATAGTCCTCTTGATTGATTTCAAAGAAGAAGATACACTTGCAGGTGATATAAAAAGTTGATTCAGTTGAAGTTTGGGTTTTTGAAGCTGATGACCGTTGAAGGTAAAGCAGGTATTGAAGACTTACATAACGGATGAAGATGGTTGAAAGGGCCCTTCGAAAGCTAGAAGACATGACTAATTATTAGAATGATGAAACAAATAGACACTATGAAGCTCTTGTGCAAGAGTGGGAACACTTGATACACATGGGAGATAGGATAGAAGACATGCGGAAGGACTTGAATAATATTCATGGGAAGACTAATGAACTCAATGAACTTAATGAGAAGATATGATAGGGTGATTGTAGGCTCCAAGAACTCATGGATGAACGAGTTCGACTAAGGGAGAAAAGCACCATGGTACAGGAAAAATTCAAGGAATTTGAGGATGAAATTAAGGACTTTCTTGCTACAAAGTCCGTTGTGATAGAGAAAGATGAGCTCGATTACATTGACAGACTTGGGGACTATCACCAAAACATGAAGAAAGATGTTTGGAAGATTGGTTCACTTCAAATGGAAGGAGTCAATGTGTGCTTGATTGGTGCACTTAAGAAAGATGCGATGGAGGAAAAGCTTGAAGGAACTCAAGCTGAGCCTAGTTCGAATTGCTTAAAGGAGCCAAGCAAGGAGTTGAAGTACCTTAAGAAGGAAGTCAGGTCAAAGCATAAGTCGAAAGACTCTTCTGAGGTCGAGTTGTTGAAGAAGGTTGCTAAAGTAAGACGCAAGATTAAGCCTTAGGAGGATGGTGATGCCTTGAAGCTGAGTTTTGTGCAGGTAATCATACATGGCAAAAGGTTTGTAGCTTTGGTGGACATGGGGGCTACTCATAGCTTCCTTAGTAGGAAAGAAACAAAATCTTTTGGGAAGAAAGATGAAGTGGGAAGAGAGTGGAGTGCTTTCAAAGTGGTGAACTCTACCATGAAAGATGCGACTAGTGTATTGAAGGACACTCAGGTAAGAGTAGGTTCATGGTTTGTAAAGTTGGACTTGAGGATCGTTGACTTGGATGATCATACTATGGTGCTGAGGAAAGACTTTTTGAAGGCTGCACAAGCCATACCAAAGGTGGACCAAGACATTCTCTTGATTACAGCTGAAAGAAAATCTATGATGGTCCTGATGAATAGGAGGAGTTGCTTGGGATATAGACCAGGAATGGATTTTATGACTTTATATCCAAATGATCCAAATGTGAAGCATGAACATGTGGAGCAAAGAGAATTTGGATGTATGACTCAAACAACAAAGGAAAGGAAGTTAGTTGACTTCGTTGCAAGAGCTAAGAGAAAATATGGAGGTGGAAGGTCGATTTCACACATCTTGAAACACTTGACAGGTGCATCTTCGACAGAGGATCTTCACCATGGAGTTGCAGATGGAGGGAGTTAGAATACTTCTTCGATGGCAGTGGTTGGGGAAGATTAAATAGGTAGAGATCCGGCTGGCATAGTGGATTTTTGAAGGTATGCCATGGGCATATATGACTTTCAGTTGACGAAATACAAGCTTGAGAAGCTTGGTTGTACACATGAAGAGGTCAAAGTTGTACACAAGTACTTGAGGACGCAACATCAATCCGATACATGGGTGGACGAGAGTTAGGGAGGGAACTTCCTAGCCCTCCTTTCTCGATAGACAACCTTGGAGATGGGTTGGTGCAGGGGCCTTGATATCTAGAAGAACTGCACCATATTTATAGGGGACCTTAGAGACGAGGATTCTTTCTTTGACAGGTTGATGATTCTTGGATGAATGCAACTACATAGCAGCACATTGGCATTAGCATCATGGGTAGCATGTTGTGGATGAGATGGGCATAACATGGACCTGAGCATGGCTTATTTTACACTTGGATGGATTTTTGATCGAGTTGATATTGTGACAGGATGCTGAGAAACAACCAATGGTGGCATGTAGAGGTATGTTCTCATGTGTTGAGAATTACGATTGGATTAGCTACCCAACTAGTTTGATGACATGGGGGCAGGCAGTGAACCGTGTTTGTTTCAGATAGATGTCTTGGTTATGAATTAGATGTTGTGTTGGATGGAGTATTATGCAGAGGTTCACATGATGGAGTCAATTGTGATATATATGTTGCAGGGATGTTTGCAATAGATATGAACTGGCCGAAGTCATGGATTGAGGAGACTTCCTGTTTATGGAGACATAGACTTGATGGTTTATGTGACATTGGAGCAGAGGTAGGAAGCATGAGCATCTTTGGGTGTTGAAGCTAGCAACAATTTGCAACGATGGATGATGGATGTTGTTGAGGACGACAACCATTTAGAGTGGGGGAGTATGTCACGCCCATGATTCATGCATACAATGTGCAACGAGTTGGGGCAACACGCCCTCGGTTAAACGCGACGAGCTGGCGTGAGATGAGTATGTGGGTGACGAGCGGTGCGACGAATTGGTGAGCGGCGAGTCGAGTGCGACGTTATGCGACGTTGGGACGAGTTGGCATGCGACATTATGTGATGTTGGGATGAGTTGGCGTGCGACGAGCCAAGAGATGAAAATTTGGCTAAGTGTCAAACTCGTGGAGGCGACCTTAGAGGGTGAGCGGTCGGGTAGGTGGACCCGGTGGGGTGACATGAGGGGGCGAGCCGACCTTGAGTGGGGGCATGGATAGTCAAGTTTGAAGGTCAGCTTGGGCAGGCCGACCCACATAACATCCATGGTGGAAGTGTATATACACATGAGGATGCATGGGTGGAGAGACATCAATGAACAAGCACACAAGAGCATACGAGCTAGACTATGGAGGAAAAGGGTGAGAGCATACAAAGAAGGCCGAGGTGCAGGAGGTGGAGTCTGAAGCACCAAGGCGAGGTAAAGAACCAGACGAGTGAGAGTCAAACGAGCCGCAGGTATGGTAACTAGGTAGTAGTGGGGCGAGTATGCTTGCGGGTTACTACAGTTGGGTGAACCGGGCGAAGGGCGAGCTGACAGGTGAGCGAGTTGGTTTGGTGAGTTGACGATCGAGCGAACAGGGTGAGCTGACAGACGAGTGGACCCGGCGAGCTAACAGATGGGCGAACCAGGTGAGCTGACAGTCGGCGAGCTGATAGACAGGCGAACCGGCTGAGCTGACAGTCGATGAGTTGAAGGTCCAGGTGAAAGAGTAAATGGGCAAGTGCGAGTGCCAGACAAGTTGGGCACGCCTGCACGACAACAAGAAGGCTGGGCAGGGCGACCCAAGTTCGGGTGAGGCTTGCATGACCGGCGAGCTGGTGATATGATGGTCATGCGGAAGGAGCGCCAAGAGGTGGGTTAGGAACAGGTGTCGGATGATACGACCCGCGACTGGGTGAACGACAGTGATGAGCAACACGACCCGCGACCAGGAGGGGCATGCACAGTGAATTCAGGCAGGTGACATGGTGAAGAGTTAGAGTCGGAAAGGCCGCATGGAAAGGTTGCATGATAGTGGGGCTGAGTTGAACGACAGATCAGGTGAAATTCTGAAATTGCAGTTTGGCATTGTTTGGCCAAAGATATTTTGGGGTTTCCTTGAGACACTGATTTGTATATGAACTTGTAAGAATATACTATTATATTATTGTGGGCAATCTCTTATCAGGGAGTTTCCCCTCCCTTAAAAGATTAAGTGTACTTGTATACTTTATATGTGAATAAAGTTAAATATGGATGTTTCCACTGTGTAAAATAACCGATGAATGCTTAGTGAAGTGAAAATATTTTAAGTATTGAATGTTAGGCGTAGTCCACACTTGAAAGTATTGGTGAAAAGAAATCGGGTGGTGGTGCTGCCTATGAGTGGTTGAAAGAATACCGCCAGGATAGGGCCATGACAAGTGGTATCAGAGGTATAGTCCTCTTGATCGATTTAGAAGAAGAAGATACACTTGCAGGTGATATCGAAAGTTGATTCAGTTGAAGTTTGGGTTTTTGAAGCCAATGACAATTGAAGGTAAAGCAAGTATTGAAGACTTACAGAACGGATGAAGATGGTGGAAAAGGCACTTTGAAATCTTGATCACATGACTGATTATTGGAAATATGAAACACAAAGACGCTATGAAGATCTTGTGCAAGAGTGGGAACCCTTGATACACATGGGAGACAGCATCGCAGACATGCAAAAGGACTTGAATAATCTTCATGGGAAGACTAATGAACTCAATGAACTTGATGAGAAGATACGGCAGGGTGATCGTAGGCTCCAAGAACTCATGGATGAATGAGTTAAACTAAGGGAGAAAAGCACCATGGTGCAGGAAAAAGTCAAGTAATTTGAGGATGAAATTAAGAAGGAATTTCTTGGTACAAAGCCTGGTGTGATAAAGCAAGATGAGCTCGATTACATTGACAGACTTAGGGACTATCACTGAAACATGAATCAAGATGTTCATAATATTGGTTCACTTTGAATGGAAGGAGCCAATGTGTGCTTGATTGGTACACTTAAGCAGGATGCGATGGAGGACAATCTTGAAGGAACTCAAGCTAAGCCATGGTCAAATTTCTTAGAGGAGCCAAGCAAGGAGTTGAAGTACCTTAAGAAGGAAGTCAGGTCAAAGCATAAGTCGAAAGACTCTTCTGAGGTCGAGTTGTTGAAGAAGGTTGTTGAAGTAAGATGCAACATTAAGCCTAAGGAGGATGGTGATGCCTTGAGGCTGAGTTTTGTGCAGGTAACCATACATGGAAAAAGGTTTGCAGCTTTGGTAGACACGGGGGCTACTCATAGCTTCCTTAGTAGGAAAGCAGAAAAATATTTTGGGAAGAAAGCTGAAGTGGGAAAAGAGTGGAGTTCTTTCAAAGCACTGAACTCTACCATGAAAGTTGTGATTGGTGTATTGAAGGACACTCAGGTAAGAGTGGGTTCATGGTTTGGAAAGTTGGACTTGAGGATCATTGACTTGGATGATCATACTATGGTGTTGGGGCAAGACTTTTTGAAGACTGTGCAAGCCATACCAATGGTTGACTGAGACATTCTCTTGATTACAGCTGAAGGAAAAACTATGATGGTCTTGATGAATAGGAGGAGTTTCTTGGGATATAGACCAAGAATGGCTTCTATGACTTTGTATCCAAAGGATCCAAATGTGAAGCATGAACATGTGGAGCAAAGAGGACTTGGATGTATGACTCAAATAGTGAAGGAAAGGAATTTAGTTGACTTCATTGCAAGAGCTAAGAGAAAATATGGAGGTGGAAGGTTGATTTCACACATCTTGAAACACTTGACAAGTGCAACGTCTACATAGGATCTTCACCATGGAGTTGCAGATGGAGGGATTTTGAATACTTCTTCGATGACAGTGGTTGGGGAAGATTACATAGGTAGATATTCAACTGGCATAGTGGTTTTTTGCAGGTATGCCATGGGCATATATGACTTTCAGTTGACAAAAGACAAGCTTGAGAAGCTTGGTTGTACACATGAAGAGGTTGAAGCTGTACACAAGTACTTGAGGACGCAGCATCAATCTGATACATGGTTGGTTAAAAGTCAGGGAGGGAACTTCCTGGCCCTCCTTTCTTGATAGACAACCTTGGAGATGGGTTGGTGTAGGGGCCTTGATATCTGGAAGCCATACACCACCTTTATAGGGGGCCTTGGAGACGAGGCTTCTTTCTTTGACAAGTTGATGATGCTTGGATGAATGCGACTGCATAGCAGCAAATTGGCATTAACATCATGGGTAGCATGTTGCAAATGAGATGGGCATAACATGGACCTGAGCATGGCTTATTTTAAACTTGGATGGATTCTTGATCGCGTTTATATTGTGACAGGATGCTGAGAAACAACCAAGAGTGGCATGGGGAGGTACATTTTCATGGGTTGAGCATTACGGTTGGATTATCTACCCAACTAGTTTGATGACATTGGGGCATGCAGTGCATCGAGTTTGTGTCACATAGATGTCTTGGTTACAACTGAGATGTTGTGTTGGATGGAGTATTATGTAGAGGTTCACATGATGGCGACACATGATGGAGTCAGTTGTGATATATGTGTTGCAGGGATGTTTGCAATAGATATGAATTGATCGAAGTCATGGATTGAGGAGACTTCATGTTCATGGATACATAGACTTGATGGTTTATGTGACATTGGAGTGGAGGTAGGTAACATGAGCATCTTTGGGTGTTGGAGCTAGTGACACTTTGTGACAATGGATGATGGATGTTGTCGAGGACGAAAACCGTTTAGAGTGGGGAGGTATGTCACGCCCATGAGTCGTGCATGCGACGTGAAACGAGTTGGGGTGACGCACCCTCGGTTAAACGTGACGAGTTGGTGTGCGACGAGTCAGTGGGCGATGAGCCACTGTGATGAGTTGGTGAGCGGTGAGTCGGGTGTGACGCTATGCAACGTTGGGACGAGTTGGTGTGCGACGAGCCAACAAAGAGATGAAAATTTGGCTAAGTTTCAAACTCGTGGAGGTGATCTTATAGGATGAACGGTCGGGTAGGTGGACCCAGCGGGGCGACATGAGGGGGCGAGCCGACCTTGAGTGGGGGCATGGACAGTCAAGTTGGAAGTTCAGACTGGGCAGGCTGACCCACATAGCATCCGTGGTGGAAGTGTATATACACATGAGGACACATGGTTGGAGAGACATCAATGAATAAGCACACAAGAGCATATGAGCTAGAGTGTGGAGGAAAAGGGTGCGATCATCTGAAGAAGGCCGAGGTGAAGGCGATGGAGTCCGAAGCACCAAGGCAAGGTAAAGAACCATATGAGTGAGATCCGAATGAGCCACAGGTTGGGTAATGAGGTAGCAGTGGGGCGAGTCTGCCCGCAGGTTACTACAGTCGAATGAACTGGGAGAAGGGCGAGTTGAAAGGCGGGCAAGTTGGTTTGGCGAGCTGACATTCGGGCGAACCGGGTGAGCTAAAAGATGGGCGTACCAGGCGAGCTGACAAATGGGCGAACCAGGTGAGCTGAATGTTGGTGAGTTGAAGGTTCGGGTGAACGGGCAAGTGCGAACGCCGAATGAGCTGGGCGTGCCTGCACGATGACACGAATGCTGGGAGGGGCGACCCGAGTTCAGGTGAGGCTTGCACGACACGTGAGCCAGTGATATGACGTTCAGGTGGAAGGACTGTTGGGTGATGGGTTAGGCACGGGCGCTGGGTGATATGACCTGTGATTGGGTGAAAGACAGCGCCGGGCAACATGACCCGCGACCGGGAGGGCGTGCATGGTGAGTTCGGGCAGTAAACACGGTGAAGAGCTAGAGTGAGCAAGGCCACATGACAGGATAGACTGCCCCGGGCAGGGTTGCACGATAATGGGGCTGAGCTAAATGACAGCTCAGGTGAAATTCTGAAATTGCAGTTGGCATTGTTTAGCCAAAGATATTTTGGGGTTGCCTTGAGAGGCTGATTTGTATATGAACTTGTAAAAATATACTGTTATATTATTGTGGGAAAACTCTTATCAGGGAGTTGCCCCTCCCTTAAAGGATTGAATGCACTTGTATACTTTATATATGAAAAAAGTTAAAGATGAATGTTTCCGTTATGTAAAATAACTGATGAATGCTTAGTGAAGAGAAAATATTCCAAGTATTGAACGTTAGGCGTAGTCCACACTTGAAAGTATTAGTGAAAAGAAATTGGGTTTTGGTGCCGCACCTGCATATGAGATGTTGAAAGACTACCGCTAGGATAGGGGCATGACAACTTGGTTGCTGATGGGGAACTCAAATGCTGGGATGACTTGTTGACCAACATACGATCCAAATATATATATTTTTAATTGTGTATTCACCATCGAAGTTGTGTGTCAATTAATGTTTGAATGCTTAATTTGTTTTGCAGTGAGGGAAGGACGACATTTGTTTTGCAGCTAGGAGAGAATACGGTATCAATGAATCTTGCAATGATTCTCACTAGCAAAATAAGATGTTGGGGTTCCATGGAGGGATATGAGACCTTTCCATGCAGTTTTACAATGCACCAACATAACAACCATGCAACGTGTATAACCAAGCCCTCATCATGGTATGGCGATCCATGATTCGATAAAGAGAAATGCTCTTAAAAATAATTAGTTAATGAAAGCTAATCATGGAAACTGAGTGTTAATTTTGGAGGATACAATCAAGGAGGAGGTCTTGATCTTCAATAGCCTAATAAAATTATAAAAGAAAAAAAACAGATGGACAATCCTAAATTGAATTGGTCTCCTATTCAACTAAGTTTGGAAAACCAATACATAATATTCCCCATCGGCAGGTTGTCTAATGTGAAAGTGGATATTAATGGAGTTAGGAGTTTTTCACATTTTGAAGTGATAGAAATAGTGGATGACATAGTTCCATATCCAACATTGTTAGGAATTGATTGGGCATTTGATAATTAGGTTACCATCAATTTGAAAAAGAGGCAGATGATATTTGAGTCCAAAAATGTTAGAGTAATTGCACCATTGGATTCTAGGGAAGGGGATAGATATGTGGAGTTTGTACAGGATGATCTAGATGCAAAAGATTTGGATAACATCTATAATATAACTATGCGAAGGGAGGACTATGTCAATTTTACTGTAGATGGTGTGTTGAGTTGGTATAATATTGGTTCCTGCTCGTCAGGTTCTGAAGAGGCCTTAGAGAACTGGCAGGATAAATTACATGAACTATCAACCATAAGGTGCACTCACATTAGTTGTGTAGTTATTACTCATGCAATGCGCTAGATCGAGACTTAGGTGCAAGACCCTCAAAGGTATGGTGGTTTTTATGATGTTTTATCTTTTGTACAATAATTGTAATTGCACATACCCGATCATTTAAGATTATTAGCTTTGGATGTTGCTTTGAGAGAAACTCTCACGTGATGGTGGACAATGCACAAGAATAACATAGAAACATGGCATAAATGTAAGAATTTGTTGTTTATTCACTTTGGATCAGAATCATATGTCAAGGGAATGAAATATATAGGGTTGGATTATCCAATGACCCATTTGAAGAGTTGTGTTAGTACTTGGAATAAAAGAAGGATACCATAGGTGGAGTGGGTACATGTTTGTGCATACTTTAGATGTTATTCCTAAGATTTGGTATGTTGAGATAGAGGTGTGCTAAGAAATAGTAGAGTGGGAAGATATGGCACAGAGTTTCAAATCCACAATCTATTTTGCAATTGAGGAGGATGCACTTGACAAAGCTTTGAAGACTCTAAGGAGAAAAATATTTACGCCAGAAATTCATAATGCTTACAAATCAATACGCTTGTGTCTAGCACATAGACATTCACATAATGTGAAAGAATTTATGGAGTGTTATAATATTGTAGACATTCACAGAATGTGAAATAATTTATGGAGTGTTATCATATTGTAGAAATAGTTAATGATTATGAGGACCCAAAAAATGTGCAAATTCCAAAAACAGGAGGAGATAAAGAAGTATCATGGTCTAAGTTAGCGACAAATGATTATTTCAATTCTATTAGGAAAAATAAAGTTAATATTGGCACCGTGGAGGATCCAAAATTAGCCATTATAGGAGATTACTAGGATGATGAGATAGTGGAAAAAGTGGCTCATTTTCTGAGAGAATATCAAGACTTATTCCCCAACACTTTTGCATAAATGAAAGGGATAGTAGGAGCATTTGAAGAGATGAAAATCCCCTTAATGCTAGATGCCAAACATTTTAAGCAAAGGCCTGATAGGTTGAACCCAACTTACAAGCAGAAGAACTGAGTGGCTTAAAAAAAGTATTTTTATTTGTGTTGCAGGAAAGGTAGTATTAGATTTTTGTTATAGAAGTAGTAGTTGTGTGTTGTCGCAAGCAAATATAGGCATTACGAGGAGGTAAATATTGCACACAAGGAGATGTATTGCATGAATTTTTCATAGATGTGTGCAATGCACAGTGCTGGGAGAAAACATGGTTAAGTGGAAAATAATTGTCAAGCATAAAGTGGTAAAAGGAGGGAAAGCACTAGGAACAAGGTGACCATTACATGTGGAAAGATTCTTCAGTAATTGCTAGAGAATATTTTATATCCTAAAATTCTGGTTGGATTGCTAGAATCTGTCATATATGATCACCAATGAAACATTTACAGGGATTGACCACACACCAAGCCAAAATATGCCACATAGGAGTTATGATAGAAGATCGTGCCATAAAAGCACTAGAATATCAAACATAGACTAGGAACACTATAAATACACCATGGAGGGCTTAATTTTGTTCATTATACACTTAGAGATTTTGAGCTAATCAAGAGAAGAAGAAGAAGAGTGATTTTTGAAGGAGTTGGTGAGCACAGTTGTAAGGGAGTCTTGTGGGTTGTTACAATAATAATATATGAAGAAATAGTTTGTTAATATGGTGCAAGTTCCAGGAGCCCCAACATCACGTAGACCTCACACAAAGAAACTCTCAGTTTCTACACAACCCCATCCAACTCCCAAGGAGGTAGAAGTAATATAAGAATCCAAAGTGACAGAGGTCATTGGATCATCATTGTAGCCCATAGGATTTAGGTTGGAAAGGAAATATATCTTGCCAAGAAAACCCACAGCTAGGTAGGTTAAGCTATAGAAAGATCCTAAGTATACCATGACCTTGCCATTTATCCCACCTAGTGTTTTGGTGTAAGGTAGTATGTTTGGCCATGTGGAGTAGCTCAGGCATACAGAACATGACATGATAGACCAGAAGAAATTTCTGAAGCTGAAAGGATATCTAAAACACATTCTAAATAGACACCCAAATGTTTTTTATCTTGAGCTACAGACATTGGGATTAGAATGAGCTAGTATTTTGAACTTATTGGAGATACCACATTTTAGGCACAATTGTGAAATTAATATTGTCACAAAGCTATTGCTAATTTGCATGGACGATGGTTACCTATGGTTATACTATGCAATTGAGATTACCCCATAGGTGACAGTGTGCATCACTAGTTTTCCAATTGTAGGATAAGATCTAGAGCCCCTATTTACTAATAAGATGTAGGTAAAAGTTTTGGGAGAACAGGTGCATACAAAACACTGTAAGAAAAGAGGAGGGTATAGATTCTTGATCTTGAACATAAATGATAAAATTGTTCAATTTTCAACGTAGTTGATGGCTTGCAAATTACTCAGGAAGTGCATAAAATATGAAGTGTTAGCGGGTGCAATTGTAGCAAAAGAAAAATGTGTGCAAGGCATGCACATGAGTTGGCTACCCTTTTTTCTCAACCAATTTTTGGTAGATTGTTTGAAGACACTAGATAATGGCGTATAATTCCACTATGTCCGATTACTTATCCTATTTGCATTACTCGAATGGGAAATTCCTGAAGAGAACAACTAGTGGAGGACTCCCACACACGTATTGCATCCGTGCAATCTCAACATTTGTGGGCGACCATAATTTCCTACTGCAAAATTGACATCAACATCACCTTCTATATTTACAAGGAAATGATTAGGTTAGTGATAGAGAAGACACTGCACATTCCACCTCAAGTTGTTGCCAAGTATAAGAGGATCACGTGCTTCAAGTTGGATCCCGATTTTTTTTACATTCAAGCCAAGAAGGACCGTCGCTATTAATGGGATAAATATCCTTTTACATTGACTACTGAATATGTTAACGCACACATCAATGCTTGGGAGCCTAGTTGGAGGGATTGTGATGATTGAGAACCTGAAGTGGATGATTTAGAAATAAACCAAAGTCACGGATAAATGATGCAACACAAAGAACAACAACAGGGAGGAACAATGCAGACTACCCAAGCATATGAAAAAGATAAGGATCTAGAACAAGAGTAGTCTAGGACATGATCCAAGGAGATAGAATCAATGCAGACTACCCAAGCATATGAAAAAAATAAGGATCTGGAACAAGAGTAGTCCAAGACATGATCCAAGGAGATAGAATCAGAGGAGGCTAAGAACATAATGTGCATAGGCACGAAAAGAACCTAGATTGTAGGTGTAGAAGAAGGCACATCTCATGCTAAGAAGAAGAAAAATGTAATACGTGTAACCACCACTCAGATTACCTTGCTATCTGAAGATGACATTGAGTAGACTATCGAGAAAGTAGGTGAGATTTTGAAAGAGGCATTGGGAAAAGTGAAGTAGTATCAACAAGGCGGTTCCTATTTCCACCTCCATAGCAAAGTTAATGCTATGGAGGTACCCCCTCTGACAGCGGCAGACGACGTGGTTGACGTCATGGCGCCCTTTCATCCTCGACCATGCATCATGGCATCCATCCGGCGCATCCATCCCTCTCCGGCTGCCGTGCTCCTGCCCCTCGACGGCGACCCTGCCCGCAGCCACTTTGGCCTCCCTCTGGCGTATTGATGAGCACATTTACCAACCTCCGGCACATTTACCTCAGTCTCGGCCTTGATCGCAACATGATAGTATGTCGACATTAATACTCATATACCCATTTGATTTGAATTCAAATTTGAATTTTGAAGCGCCCTATTTCCAAAGAGAAGCGAGGAGGACAGTCCCGTGTCATATACCCATTTGATTTGAATTCAAATTTGAATTTCGAAGCGCGCTATTTTCAAAGGGAAGCGAGGAGGCCAGTCCCGTGTCAGAGCAGACCATCAGCTGTTTTGAGTTAGCCTTAATGAGTTACGGAAGAATATTGAAGATGGTTAGATACCCTAGTTGTTCAAAGGGTCTTAGCCGTGGGGCTTGGTTCGCCATGGAGGATATGAATCTCTCTGAATACCTTCGAATTCATAGCAGCAATGGATGGAAAAATATCCCTAAAAAAGCAGGTGAGTTTCAGTAAAATTCTAATTGCAATTTTTATTGCAAACAAAATGCGCATTGAGAGGCTAAATGAGCGGGTAGGTTTAGTTTTGCAAGTCTTAAGCAATGTGGAAAGAGTTGCAGGTTGCGGTGGCTTAACTATCTTCGCCCCGACATTAAACGTGGTAACATTTCTCCCGACGAGGAGGAGCTCATTATTCGGTTGCATCGTCTTCTTGGCAATCGGTATGTAGAAAATCAGTGCACATGACACTTTCGGTTTTCTTAGGTTTTGAAATATTTTGGAAATCTTCCATTGAGTTAATCTCAACTATACAATGTATTTGCAGGTGGTCTCTAATAGCAGGACGACTGCCTGGTCGAACAGACAACGAAATCAAGAATTACTGGAACACTCATATGGGCAAGAAGTTGTGCCTGTCAATGAACAAATCTCAACCCAGGACTTCAGAAAATCGAAGAACAAGATCAAAATCTCCTGTTCCTGTTCAAAATCCTGTGTTCAAAGCCACTACCGTTAAAATAAAAATAGTCGTGCGACACTGTGGAATTGTAAGAGCAAATGGCTATAACGATGAGGGCTGCAGTAATCATATATCAGATGAAGCCTTCAAATTATGGAACATTCAAGAAACCAGGAAATTCTCATGGCGCGACCTAGTTGTGAACGATTCCATCGGAAACGAAGAATTTGAGCGTATTGGTTTGCCATTGGCTGATAATGCCGTCGAAACAACAGCTACACATTTTCTCTATTCTATGTCGAGTTTAGGTTACCAACAATCTCCTCATTACGATTATTCTGGGGGAGATGCAGTTAGTTTAGCCGAGAGTTCATTGTTTCGAACAAGCAGTCGTCTCAATACTGTAATTTGCTCCCTCTCTATTCGTCTGTTCAACAGATTTTACATCAGAAGACTTGTACAGAGCAATGGAAAAAAACTACAATAACGAACAAGACAAAGAATGTATTCATGAATTCAATTAATTACAGACATGAAGCCCGTTGCAATCACTTACGCATGGGTGGAGAGAGCTTTAGACAAAGTTGGGCTGCAACATCGTGCGGAAGGAATGAGCTATGGACAAACTTTTTTCTGGAACACCATGAATAAATCCCGTGACAGGGAATGGAGCCAATAAAATTTTAGGGATTTCAATCTGAAACTTTCCACCAAGTAGAGTGGCAATCAATGCATTCCACAACTATAGTAAATGTTGTTAAGAGAGGTGTGCTGCATTTTTTTTTAAGTAAAAGTATTATTTTCATTAACTATTACTTTGTGTTTGATAATCAAAAGAAAATTGCAGATTCTCTGTAATATTTAAAATTATTTATCGTTTCAAGTTTCATTTTGTAATATTTCTCTTGCAATTTTTGTTTAACATAATATTGGTGATTGACTTATATTTGTGTGATAATTTTTTAGATACAATTGTAATATTTATGTCATGATTTTAGGATTAAAATTTTTCATATTTAAATTTCATAAAAAATCACTATATTAAAATCCTTGCAAATAGCTCATTTTCATATTCACTTAAATACTATCAATTACTATTTATCATAATTTAATCAAATATTTGCATAAAATAAATAAGATTAATATGTAAATGTAAATGTACAGAGTTTCTAGTGATTACTAACCAACAAAATTTCTCAGTTTCATATAATAACAAAATAAAATCTTATCAACCATTAATTAACTAAAACATTACTTAACTATTTTATAATATTCAAACTACTTTTATAATAAATATTATTAATTAACAAGTTCAATATTAATAAATATTGGTACATGCAGGCTTTATTAGTTGAAATAAATAACTATATTCATAAACTCATCAATAATTAAATGAAAATTGATTCAAATAATAAATTTTTATTTAATATATATTACAACTAGTTTGACACTTAAAAAATTGTTTTTAACAAATAATTTTACTTATAGTAAAAAAAGTTGTGATTTTACTTAATATTAATAACAAATAAGTATAAAATTATTGATAATAAATTCAAATAATTTTCAATTCAAATAAGAAATAACTTAGTAAATAAATCAACTTCAATTTTAATATATATATTTTTAAGGAATATATTCAATCTATGTTTCATAGATATATCTCGCAAGAACAATATTTATTTATACTTTGGCAAGAACAAATACCTTTTAAAATATATCTATCTAACTTTTTTGTGGAAAATGTAAAACCTTCTAGACAACCTTCACGACAAATGTACTACTAGCACAATAAGCCATTATTATTGTTGGGTAAGATTGAATTCTCCACCACCATAATGCAACTATTAACAAAATACTCAATTTACCAATCAATAAAACTTAAATTAACTAGATACTAAACCTTAACACTAACTTAAATTTAATACTTTTACTTTTAGTTTAATTTAATTATATTAAAACTAAACAGCGTATAATAGCTACTATATAACACTTGTTTATTAATAATTTCTTTATTATTATTGCAATTATATTAATAAATATAGTTGATAAAACTAAATTATTGTGATTTTTTAATTGATTATTTTAATTTACATTTATATTATGTTATTTAATAATTTAAATAATAATTTTATAAGTATATAAAATAAATGTGATTTAAAATTATATCGAATATATATCTAATATCTATATATATATATATATATATATATATATATATATATATATATATATATATATATATAAACATTTAAATTTAAAAAAGTTACTCTACCGACATCTATCAACCTAAATACTCTTAGCAGCATTTCTTAATTCTTGCATTAATTTGAATCATTCATGCTATTCTCATTATTTTTATACTTGGTCCTTACTAATGAATTGATGACGACCATGTGATTAGTCAAATATTTTGGAAACGTCATATACTCGGCAAGCCTTATTTCCACCCCTATAGGATATTTATTACACCTTAAGAGTACGAGAGACAGTACCTTGACAGTGGGTTTTGGCCGCCTCGATATGGGGACTCCCATCTCCCTGGTTTCTTGGCAACAAATAACGCGATTATTTCCAGCGACTGCTCCATGACCATATAATACTGACGAGAATGCACTTCATGGACATAACATACATGATACTACGTAATCCAGTCCGTCGACATTAATACTCATCTACCCATTTGATTTGAATTCAAATTTGAATTTCGAAGTGTGCTATTTCATTCTAGTATGGAAGGCAAGCCGAGGATGACAACTAGCTAGCATACTTTGGACACTGTATAAGGCTCGCCCATAGAGCTTGAATCCGTTCCATTGCCGGTTTGGAATTTGAAATTGAATCGATAATCCTCGACTAAACATGGTTGTGAACTAGCGCGCAGTGACTCATTTACTAATGATGAAACCAGGCGCCTATATTCCATAGCTAATCTCCCTTGGGCCTTACCACCATTGGAGGATGGAGAAAGATACTGACTCTCCTTGTGCGTAGCTTTCACAGGTGAAGAGGTACAAGATAAACTTCGTGACCACATTCTCACATAACCTGTGCCAAGTTCGTTTCACTCTCACAATTTCGGTGAGTATTCTCAAAACTTCACTCTAATGATGGTTCGTAGATTTATCATTCCTTTTACAATCATTAATCCTTGCATCCTCCTCTTCTATATCAATACATAGCTTAGACTCTAAAACAAAGGTTTTTGTGTGGCTTATTACATGCGTATCATGCACTATATTATTAAATTGGAGAATCAGATCCCGCTGTGTGTGCTGAAGGGAGTTTTCGACTACATGACAGAGATAAGAGAAGAGCTCAAAGCTTTCCATTTAATCATCTATTGTTAGATATGTGCCAGGAGGTTTCTCCTTTCCCATGTGACATTTTGTGCCTTGGTATAGCTGAGCATGAGCTTAAGATATTGATTTCTGAAATGGAAAATGAGCTGCATCCTCTAGGCTACATCCATACATCCCTTTCTAAAGCCCTGCCGATGCAATTTGGCGATGAAAGCCAACAAAGGTGAATGGGAATACCATCGAATGAGTTTAACGACATCCTCGACAAGTCTATTATATGGATCTGGCATTGTCTCTCCATTGTTTGAAGATTGGGGATGTTATTGCAAATATGTAACGACGCCATTCAACAAAAACTTTTTATTTACAAGAGAGCCCCAAATGGTGAGTCACTAACGACGACTCTATCTTTCTTTTCCTCTCGAATTTTGTCTCTATTAATGATTATAAATATGGAATTTTTTTCTTTTCTTCCCTAAGCTAAGGCCTTGGTTGTCCTCTCCAAAAACAGCATGTGGTAATTTTTAAATGTGAAAATTAACAATCTTTAGTTCAATGAAACATTTTCTGTATTTTAACAATAAATTCGATGGTCTACATTATATATCTATCAAACTTTATCATAATGAAATTTCCACTGAAATTTCAATGGTCTACATTATATATCTATCCGATGAGTCTTTTTCAATTTATTTATATTTATATTTTGAAAATCTTCTAATTAGCTTTTTAATTTACATAGTGCAAAGTTTTTGAGAAGATATGCGCAGTTTCTGTAACATAAACGAAGATACGTGAACGACGTGCATATACGGAAGATATGCACATACAGGAAAGTTCATGTATCTGCATCGTATACGCGCAAATTCAATATACAGAAATTGCGCATATACGGAAACTGGGCATATACGGAAGACATGCGCATGTCTTCCGTATATGCCCAGTTTCCGTATATGCGCACATCTTCCGCATATGCACAATTTCCGTATATGCGCAATTTATGTATATGGAATTTGCGTACATACGATGTAGAAGCATAAATGAAGATGTGTACAAATTCCATATACAGAAATTGCGCATATACGGAAGATGTGCACCGTTTTCGTATATGCGCACATCTTCCATATATGCACAGTTTCCGTATATGCGCAATTTATGTATATGGAATTTACGCATATACGATGCAAAATGTCTTCCGTATATGCCTAGTTTCCGTATATGCGCACATCTTCTGTATATGCACAGTTTCCGTATATGCCAAATTTCTGTATATGGAATTTGTACACATCTTCGTTTATGCTTCTGCATCGTATATGTGCAAATTCCATATACATAAATTGCGCATATACGGAAACTGTGCATATACGGAAGATGTGCGCATATACGGAAACTGGGCATATACGGAAGATGTGCGCATATACGGAAACTGAGCATATACGGAAGATTTGTACACATCTTCTGTATATCCTTAACTTTCTTGTATGTGCATACCTTTCTTATATGCACATCGTTCGTGTATCTGCATCGTATACGCGCAAATTCAATATACAGAAATTGCACATATACGGAAACTGTGCATATACAGAAAACACGAACCACGTGCATATACGGAAGATATGTACATACAGGATCGTTCGTGTATCTGCATCGTATACACGCAAATTCAATATACAGAAATTGCGCTTATACGAAAACTGTGCATATACGGAAGATATGCGCGTGTCTTCCGTATATGCACAATTTCCGTATATGCCCAATTTCTGTATATGGAATTTGCGCATCTGCGATGCAGATACACGAACGACGTGCATATATGGAAGGTATGCACATACAGGAAAGTTAGGGATATATGCAAGACATGCGCATGTCTTCCGTATATGCCCAGTTTCCGTATATGCGCACATCTTCCATATATGCACAGTTTCCGTATATGCGCAATTTCTGTATATGGAATTTGTACACATCTTCGTTTATGTTATAGAAACTGCGTATATAGGAAAATTGTGCATATACGGAAGATGTGCGCATATACGGAAACTGGGCATATACGGAGGATATGCGAGTGTCTTCCGTATATGCACAGTTTCCGTATATGCGCAATTTCTGTATATGGAATTTGCGCATCTACGATGCAGATACATGAACGACGTGCATATATGGAAGATATGCACATACAGGAAAGTTAGGGATATACGGAAGACATGCGCATATCTTCCGTATATGCGCATGTCTTCCGTATATGCCCAGTTTCTGTATATGCGCATGTCTTCCGTATGTGCCCAGTTTCCGTATATCTGCACAGTTTCTGTAACATAAACGAAGATACGTGAACGACGTGCATATACGGAAGATATGCACATACAGGAAAGTTCATGTATCTGCATCGTATACGCGCAAATTCAATATACAGAAATTGCGCATATACGGAAACTGGGCATATACGGAAGACATGCGCATGTCTTCCGTATATGCCCAGTTTCCGTATATGCGCACATCTTCCGCATATGCACAATTTCCGTATATGCGCAATTTATGTATATGGAATTTGCGTACATACGATGTAGAAGCATAAATGAAGATGTGTACAAATTCCATATACAGAAATTGCGCATATACGGAAACTGGGCATATATGGAAGATGTGCACCGTTTCCGTATATGCGCACATCTTCCATATATGCACAGTTTCCGTATATGCACAATTTATGTATATGGAATTTACGCATATACGATGCAGAATGTCTTCCGTATATGCGCACATCTTCCGTAAATGCACAGTTTCCGTATATGCCAAATTTCTGTATATGGAATTTGTACACATCTTTGTTTATGCTTCTACATCGTATATACGCAAATTCCATATACATAAATTGTGCATATATGGAAACTGTGCATATACAGAAGATGTGCGCATATACGGAAACTGGGCATATACGGAAGATGTGCGCATATACGGAAACTGGGCATATACGGAAGACATGCCCATGTCTTCCGTATATCCCTAACTTTCCTGTATGTGCATACCTTCCGTATGTGCACGTCGTTCGTGTATCTGCATCGTATACACGCAAATTCAATATACAGAAATTGCGCATATACGGAAACTGTGCATATACGGAAGACACGCACATATCTTCCGTATATGCCCAATTTCTGTATATGGAATTTGCGCATCTGCGATGCAGATACACGAACGACGTGCATATACGGAAGGTATGCACATACAGGAAAGTTAGGGATATACGGAAGACATGGGCATGTCTTCCGTATATGCCCAGTTTCCGTATATGCGCACATCTTACGTATATGCACAGTTTCCGTATATGCGCAATTTCTGTATATGGAATTTGTACACATCTTCGTTTATGTTATAGAAACTGCGTATATAGGGAAACTGTGCATATACGGAAGATGTGCGCATATACGGAAATTGGGCATATACGGAAGATATGCGCGTGTCTTCCGTATATGCACAGTTTCCGTATATGTGCAATTTCTGTATATGGAATTTGCGCATTTACGATGCAGATACATGAACGACGTGCATATATGGAAGATATGCACATACAGGAAAGTTAGGGATATACGGAAGACATGCGCATATCTTCCGTATATGCCCAGTTTCCGTATATGCGCATGTCTTCCGTATATGCCCAGTTTCCGTATATGCGCACAGTTTCTGTAACATAAACGAAGATACGTGAATGACGTGCATATACGGAAGATATGCACATGCAGGAAAGTTCATGTATCTGCATCGTATACGCGCAAATTCAATATACAAAAATTGCGCATATACGGAAACTGGGCATATACGGAAGACATGCGCATGTCTTCCGTATATGCCCAGTTTCCGTATATGCGCACATCTTCCATATATGCACAGTTTCCGTATATGCGCAATTTATGTATATGGAATTTGCGCATATACGATGTAGAAACATAAACGAAGATGTGTACAAATTCCATATACAGAAATTGCGCATATACGGAAACTGGGCATATACGGAAGATGTGCACCATTTCCGTATATGCGCACATCTTCCATATATGCACAGTTTCCATATATGCGCAATTTATGTATATGGAATTTACGCATATACGATGCATAATGTCTTCCGTATATGCCTAGTTTCCGTATATGCGCACATCTTCCGTAAATACACAGTTTCCTTATATGCCAAATTTCTGTATATGGAATTTGTACACATCTTCGTTTATGCTTCTACATCGTATATGCACAAATTCCATATACATAAATTGCGCATATACGGAAACTGTGCATATACAGAAGATGTGCGCATATACAGAAACTGGGCATATACGGAAGATGTGCGCATATACGGAAACTGGGCATATACGGAAGACATGCCCATGTCTTCCGTATATCCCTAACTTTCCTGTATGTGCATACCTTCCGTATGTGCACGTCGTTCGTGTATCTGCATCGTATACGCGCAAATTCAATATACAGAAATTGCGCATATACGGAAACTGTGCATATACGGAAGACGCGCATATCTTCCGTATATGTCAAATTTCCGTATATGCCCAATTTCTGTATATGGAATTTGCGCATCTGCGATGCAGATACACGAACGACGTGCATATATGGAAGGTATGCACATACAGGGAAGTTAGGGATATACGAAAGACATGGGCATGTCTTTCGTATATGCCCAGTTTCCGTATATGCGCACATCTTCTGTATATGCACAGTTTCCATATATGCGCAATTTCTGTATATGGAATTTGTACACATCTTCGTTTATGTTATAGAAACTGCGTATATAGGGAAACTGTGCATATACGGAAACTGGGCATATACGGAAGATATGCGCGTGTCTTCCGTATATGCACAGTTTCCGTATATGCGCAATTTCTGTATATGGAATTTGCGCATCTGCGATGCAGATACATGAACGACGTGCATATATGGAAGATATGCACATACAGGAAAGTTAGGGATATACGGAAGACATGCGCATATCTTCCGTATATGCACAGTTTCCGTATATGCGCATGTCTTTTGTATATGCCCAGTTTCCGTATATGCGCATGTCTTCCGTATATGCCCAGTTTCCGTATATGCGCACAATTTCTGTAACATAAACGAAGATACGTGAACGACGTGCATATACGGAAGATATGCACATGCAGGAAATTTCATGTATCTGCATCGTATACGCGCAAATTCAATATACAGAAATTGCGCATATACGGAAACTGGGCATATACGGAAGACATGCGCATGTCTTCCGTATATGCCCAGTTTCCGTATATGTGCACATCTTCTGTATATGCACAGTTTCCGTATATGCGCAATTTATGTATATGGAATTTGCGCATATACGATGTAGAAGCATAAACGAAGATGTGTACAAATTCCATATACAGAAATTGCGCATATACGGAAACTGGGCATATACGGAAGATGTGCACCGTTTCCTTAGGGACTTTGTACCAATCTAAGTCTCTGGTGAATAAACTGCTCCTGCAGAAAAAGCTATATAACCTGAGGATGAAAGATGGAGACTCGCTGACAGAGCATCTGAATGCATTTAATACTGTGGTAAGTCCGTGATTATTTGTTGATATCAAAATTTCAGATGAAGATAAGTGAATCAGTTTGTTGTGTTCTCTACCAGATTCGTGGGATAGTCTGATTATTGCAATAGGTAGCAATACAACTGCCTTGCAATTTGATGAAATAGTCTCATCCTTGCTGACGGAGGAGATGAGACGAAAAAATATGGAGAGCCAGTATGGTGATGCCTTGTCTGTACGAGGACAGTCCCAGAACAAAAACAAAAATAAGTCATCGAGTGGGAGATCTAAATCTCCAGGAAAACTTGTAAAGGTGGTGTGCTGGAAATGCGGAAAGGAAGGGCACTACAAAAAAGACTATAAATCTAAAGCTCTTGACAAAGGAAAGGGATCTGATGATTCTCCTTCTAAAGAGGTGAAAAACACCTCCGATGAAGGTGGGGATGTGTACTTGGCTTCTTTAAGTACACATGTAGATCATGAGGCATGGTTGATTGACTCAGGTTCATCCTTTCACTTCACTCCCTGTAGTGACCAATCTAGGGTGCTAGATTAGACTATATTTATTATCAACCAGGGTCGATAAACTTCGAGGCATGCGTCTACAGTCTATAGACATAAAGGATCCCTAACTAAGTGTTTATTGTGATGGGTCACAGTACTTCTTTACAGAAGATTAAGATATGTTTCCTCTCACCTTAACACTCAGATCATCTAACTTGTCTAACTGTCCTAAGGATACAGCGTATCACTAGACTGAGGTTTTGATCCCCTTACAAGGATGATATGCATAAAAACTCTGTCTAGTTAACACTTGAGCACTCATGAAAGATCAAAGGCATACTACAAATTTAAATACATGTAAACAGAGTCTATGAGGATGCTTTAAAAATATAACGATGGATCAGATCTCTTACAAGATATGGTTCAATGATCTTAACGATAAATCCTTTAAGCTATCACCATAAACACCATTCATAAGGATTGCTAATTAAATCAACAAAATTATAAGCATAACTCTAATTACTATGCATGCTATTCAATATTCAAAAGCTGCTAATGAAATGAAAATGACAGTATACCAGTCCACGCAGGGCCCGTCCGCGTTTCAATGGTACACTGGAATACGCTCAAGCAACTAAGGTATTAACGCATGAACAATGTTATAATAAAACTGTGACTATAATCGAGTTCTGGTATTAAGTTTTGAAGATCTTACAAAAAGCTCTGTTCTCAAAACAATACACAGAGATCACCAACCCCGTAACTGTAACTATATCTGTGTTTTTAAAAACAATTAATACACCGTTTTCATTTGGATTGAATGTACATTCACTATGCAATTGTTTCCACTTTTACTATGGAATGATTTTTGGGTCATTTCCATTCTAAACCGATTTCCAAAAAGAAACAAAACGAAACCGGTTTGGGAAACCTATGGTTGTTGCTGCCTTTGTCACCAAAAGGTTGGGGCTTTGACCAGCGTTGACCGCATAACCAGGAGTGTTTGATTTGCTATAGGATCGATGTTTCTCCATGCTTGTACATTCCAGTTTTCGTTCCTATCCATTGCTTTGGCTTGCCTGTCATGCCACGTGTCAGATGATGAACCATTTACAGGATGTTGTGACTTCCTGTAACATTTTTATTAAAAATTCCTAATTTCTAACATAAAAACTCATAAATTAACTTTAATGCAAACTAACAACTATAATGCTATTAATTAATCAATTTCAAGGAATATAAGGGATCTATGGAGGAAAAAGGTAGATGCGCAAATTCCATATACGGAAATTGGGCATATACGGAAATTGTGCATATACGGAAGACACGCGCATATCTTCCGTATATGCCCAGTTTCCGTATATGCGCAATTTCTGTATATTGAATTTGCACGTATACAATGCAGATACACGAACGACGTGCATAATCGAGAGGCATGCGCATACAGGAAAGTTAGGGATATACGGAAGACATGCGCATGTCTTCCGTATATGCCCAGTTTCCGTATATGCGCACATCTTCTGTATATGCACAGTTTCCATATATGCGCAATTTATGTATATGGAATTGTCAGGCGGAAAGAGTCGATAGTGCGGACACAAATCAACCTCCCTAGGAGCCTAAGACTCTCTAGTGACAAACAAGACAAACAAGAGCAATCCTTCTCTAAACATGCATTTACTATATGGGAAATCAAGTGTTTAGATCCTACCTGTAGTCCAACGCTGTTGTAGCAGTCCAGCTCCGCGGATCCGGATGAGCTCCTCCTTCACTTTGAAACCTGCATCCACTAACAATCAAACGATTAAATAGCACTTGATAATCTCATAGAATAAAACATATTTAACACATAGACCAAGGAGTACATGAAACAACTCATAAATAACAAGTTATTGAGAAGAATGGACTCATTTGCATTAATAGGAAACAAAAGGAACAATTACAACCTGAGCCTTGGTGTTGTGCAAGTCCCTCCCAGGGTCCATCAAGAGTTCTCATTTACTTTGACAAAGCTCACCCACTTCCAAATAGAACAAGTAAAGATGACAATCTCTCCTCACAAGCTTCTAAATGGGAGTCCTAATTCCTACAGCATCTACCCTTAGAAATGTTTAGCTTTCAACCTCCCCTCCTTCTGGCCCAAGGCCTTTATTTATAGTGCTCAGGAAGAAGTTATTCAGGTCCACCATCAATGGGATAAGTCCCTCTTTGGGTGGGATAGTTCCCCTCTTGATGGGATAAGTTCCTCCTTCATAGGGATACATGAACCATCTGGAGGCGCTCAATACACGTCGAACAACCTTCTAGAATGCTCTAGAAATGACCACAAGTAACTTTTTAAAGATGAAACTTGCGCATTTTGACTTTTACAGGGGGACGCACCTGTCCCTTTACATACAGAGCGTCCAAAGACGCAGCTTTTGTGAACATTGGGTGCGTCCCCGCAGGCAAAGCTGAGAGAACCTGCGTACCCAGAGATAAACACATTTACAAAGACTTTCTCTCATTTTGGAGTTTGACATGACAAGCAGAGGCATAAGACTTGCCCAGGAGGATAGCATGACTGTTGATAGAGCCATACTAACTGTTCATGACCATGGTGACATTTTTTAGTGTAACAGATTGCCCCCTAAAGTGCGAAGCCTGTAGTAGATTAGGGTTTTGTTTTATCTAGGAAGGGTGAAGCGCTTTATCATTTCAAGGATCATCTCGAGGAGAGCCTGGTCAGAACCTGCAATTTTCAACACAAAATACATGCATAAGATTATATCATCGCTGAGGTAGGCATTCCCATACTCAGATCAAAACTTTAACTAACAGACTAACTATTCTGATACAGGAATGATCTTGCAATACATCATAATCATAGACTTGTGTAGACATAGTATGGACGCAGCCATCTGTTTATAGTTGGTCTACTATATAATGAATACAAAACTCCTTGCAGCCTGGATGGTGGAAACTAGATCCAGGGTCTTCATTTCCGCTTCCCAAATTGGTACGATTTTAGCCATGCGAATAAATGAGTTGATGTCGAGCATGGTAGAAACCACTTGATTACCAGTCGATGATGTAAACTGTTAACAAGTGTGAAAGAAACCACCAGTAATGTCAATGGTTCTCAAAGTACCCAGTACAATCCATGAGATGTGAATGAATGAGTTGATGTCGAACATTTCACGGAGTCCCTTGATTGAAAGTCAATGATGTAAACTGACGTCAAAGGCGAGAAACCTACCATTGATGCATGCAGACTTCAAGGTACTGACGATTTCTAAGTCATCTTTCTAGATAATGTGCTGATGTCGATAGAAAGCGACCCGTTGCAAGCAAGCCCACAACACGAAATCATAGTTCGAGTTGAAGAAAATGTTGCTGTAAGGACTGACTCAGGGATGGTCAAAATGGATGACAAGTATTTTGCAGATGAAAGTTTTGTTTGCAGACCTCTTGAACACATAACGACACAACAGATGGTTTGGTGACGAATGACTCAAAGTTAATCCCCGAAACTCGGCTGAAGACTTTCAATGTGGTTTGATCAACTGTGAGGTAAAGGATTTCCCAACCCAGGTGAATGAAAAGTGTCGTATTCAAGAGTGGTAATAAGGTTTCTTCTGAGACAAAGGATAACAAATAGGCTCATTCTTCTCTCTTTTCCCCCACCATTTCTGGCAAGTACCTCTTTATTTTTAACAAGCTTGAGGAGGATAACATATGCTTGGTTATAAGCTCATCCTTCGGATGAGTCCAACCTAGTTTTGATTCGAACCCTAGGAAGGAGTGGTTCGTTCCTGTTTGTAATTGAACAGGTCCTTTACTGTGAAATTTTAACGAGTCCAGTATAGGAGAAACTTGGTGTTTTTCAATTTTAGAGAGTCTGAAAAACTTAAGAAGACTCCAAGTTGAACTTTTTCATAAATTTGTGTCCCACAAGCCCGAAAAAGTATAAAATAATACCTGGGGGAACCGCTTGATCTTGCGACCAAGGAGTACTTTCATAGTTAGTGCTACTGACCTGAAAAGTAAAAAGCGATCAAGGACACGTCGTTTTATTTCCAGTATCGAATTTGAAACGACAAAAATCCGGCAATTTTTTCCTGTTTTTACGGTCAGAAAAGGGCTATAAGGGGATCATCTTTTAATTCCGTTTTAATGAGTGTAAAAGAAATGCTCGACAATCTTTTCATATTTTGAGAGTCTGAAAAGGGCTTAAAAGATGACTCCGAGGTTTCACTTTTTCGTAAGTTTTAACGAGTTCGAAAAAATGATAAAAATGTACTCATGGTTTTCAATTTTTCGTAAGTTTTAATGAGTTCGAAAAAGGGATAAAAACGTACTCATATGGCCGACTTTCAATTTAATTTACGAGCAGGAAAAGACGGAAAGAACTCGGCATTTTCATTTGTTTTACGAGAATGAAAGATAGCAAAATAATCTCGGAATTTTCATGAGTTTAACGAGTCTTGAAAATAACTGAAATTGACTCGAGATAAGTTTCATTTTTACAAAAGCTTGAAACAGATAAAAACTATGCTTCAAAGTAGTTTCATTTTTGCACAAGCTTGAAACAGAGAAAAAACTGTGCTTGATGCCCCCTAAGCATAACTGCTAGAGTGCATGCCCCCCCCAGCTTCATTTCACTCAACTAGTTGGATGAAATGAAGGTTGAGTTACGAGATCATGGAAAGACTTGACCTAAAACTATAAGAAAATTATGCAAAAACTGAAATAACTAACCTAAATATACAACTTAACATTTATGAGGTCTAGTCAAACTCTCAACTCAATTAGAGGAGGATTTGTTTCATTTTTTAACGAGCTTGACACAGGAAAAGAACTATGCTCGGATTCGGTTTCATGTTTACGCAAGCTTGAAACGAAAAAATATGCTTGTTATAAGTTCACATGCCCCCGACATAATGACGCAAAACGAGGTACATGCCCCCCAAGCTTCATTGCATTCAATGAGGTGGATGGAATGAAGCTTTACTTTCAAGATCTTGGAAAGCCTTGTGGGAGTTGCTTCATTTTTTAGTGAGGTTGACACAGGAAAAGAACTATCCTCAAAACCCTTGTTTCATTTTTTAAACGAGCTTGACACAGGATAAGGAACTATGCTCATAACTACACTCTACAATCTACCTAACAAAAAACTTTACTCTAAAAACCTTGATTCATTTTTTAACGAGCTTGACACAAGACAAGGAACTATGCTCTAAAATCCTTGATTCATTTTTTAATGAGCTTGACACAAGATAAGGAACTATGCTCATGACTACTCGCTACAATCTACCTACTTAACCTACCCTTGTTTCATTTTTTAACGAGCTTGACACAAGACAAGGAACTATGCTCAAAAAGTTCGCATGCCCCCAGTTTAATGATGTAAAACGAGGTACATGCCCCCCAGGCTTCATTGCATTCAACCAGATGGATGGAATGAAGGTTTACTTTCAATATTTAACTTGAAAAGGGAGTTGTTTCATTTTTAAAGAGGTTGACACAAGAAAAGAACTATCCTCATACCTGATTCATTTTTTAAACGAGGTTGACTCAGTAATAGGAACTATCCTCATACCTTATTCATTTTTTAACGAGGTTGACTCAGTAACAGGAACTATCCTCAAAATCCTACTTTGTACAATCTACCTAAATATCCTAAAATCTACCTGATTCATTTTTTAATGAGATTGACTCAGTAAAAGAACTATCCTCATAACATCCAATTTCATTTTTTAACGAGGTTGAGATAGGAACAAACTATCCTCGTACCTGATTCATTTTTTAACGAGGTTGACTCAGTAAAAGGAACTTTCCTCATAACATCCAATTTCATTTTTTAACGAGGTTGAGATAGGAACAAACTATCCTCATGGACACCTGTTTCATTTTTTAACGAGGTTGTCACAGGAAAAGGAACTGTCCTCGGACACCTGTTTCATTTTTTAACGAGGTTGGCACAGGAAAAGGAACTGTCCTCGCGCTATCCTGTTTCATTTTTTAACGAGGTTGATACAGGAAAAAACTATCCTCGTTGCAGCCTGTTTCATTTTTTAACGAGGTTGGTACAGGAAAAAACTATCCTCGCAAACACTGATTCATATTTTAACGAGGTTGACACAGTAAAAGGAACTTTCCTCACACTAGCCTGTTTCATTTTTTAACGAGGTTGATACAGGAAAAAACTATCCTTGCTCACACTGATTCATTTTTTAACGAGGTTGACACAGTAAAAGGAACTTTCCTCACTCACACTGATTCATTTTTTAACGAGGTTGACACAGTAAAAGAAACTTTCCTCACAACTCCTTGTTTCATTTTTTAACGAGCTTGACACAAGACAAGGAACTATGCTCATGACTTCCAGTTTCATTTTTTAATGAGGTTGAGACTAGAAGAAACTATCCTCACAGCATCCAGTTTCGTTTTTTTAACGAGGTTGAGACAGGACAAACTATCCTCGTACCATTGATCATGGCTTCCAACTGGAAGAAAGACATGTCAATGGACACACCTTGATCATGGCTTCCAAAAGGTCTTCATCCGAAGGAAGAATAGTTTTTTGGAAGGAACACACGTCAAGGGACTCAAAAGGGATAAGAACATCGTGTTCAAATAATCCCATAGAGTTTTCCATGTCAATTACCGGATCTAAATCAACAGTGAGAGGCTCACTTACATCGGTAACTGAAAACATGGGACCAGTTGCCACATAATTAACCCGTGGCAGGGTAGATACCACTTTAGAATCAGGAACATTTAGGGGTGTCATATTATTGGTAGTTGAAACAAGACTAGGGAACGAAAGCTGGTCTACAGTCACAATACTGTCATTGTGAGGGAAAGACATCACGCGAAAGAGTGTCGATACGACAGCTTTCATTGCATAAACATAGTCTCGTCCAAGGAGTAAATTGAAATCCAAGGGACCTCGAACTACCATAAGATCAATACAGACAGTTTTACCTTCCAAGGTAATGGAAAAATTAGGAAGGATTCCTAAAGGTTCACTAATGGTTCTATTAAAAGCTTTCAGATTCTGCGTAATAGGCGCAAGCTGAGGGGAACCCAAAGCTTTCCAAACAGTTGAGGATAAAATACTAACAGAAGCACCTTCATCTACCTGAGTACGATGTATGTCCCTACCACCAGCCTTGACAATGATTTGGAAAGGGATGGAGGAAGGAAGACGAGGTTCTGTCAATCTATTCCAATCAAAGGAAAAGACCTCAGTACTTGGAGGGGGTTCTGTAGAAACAGGTGAAATGCCCCCCGGCATAGAAGAATCCGATGTAACAAGAAGAACATCAGCGGTATGAAATTTACTCTCGAAAGGGAGAGTGTGATCGACCGAATGTGAAATTGAATCGACCACTTGATCAACTAATGGATCATCAACCTGAGTGACATGAGTTTCACTCTCCAATGGAAGAGTGTGATCGACTGTACTTGATATTAGATCAATCACTCCGTCAGTTGACGGTAGGTTGGGAGAAAGTTTACGGTAACCAGTTGGAAATTCTTGCTGTGGAACAGTAAGGTTTTCCAACAATTTTGAGGCTTCATCCATGTGAGGGCAAATGTGAGTTTGATGACTCCCTTTGCATAACTTACAAGGAAACCTAACTTTACCCTTTTTCCCAGGAACCTGACTATCACTGGTTGATGGATCAATGGAAAGTTGATGAGATTTTTTTGACCATACTTCCAAGACCTTTGGAATACCAGGACAATTGACAAGGAAGTGGTCACCCTTACAAAGCCTGCAAGGGTACTTGGGTTTACGATGCATGTCAGAGTTTTCCTCAACACCACTAACACTTACAGCCATGGTTGGTTGGTTGACTTCTTTCTTATCTTGCTTCTTCTTCTTCTTCTTCTTCTTCCCTTTCTTCTTCTTCTTAGCCTCCTGGTTACTAGCATCAAGGTTTTTACCAGGCGAAGAGGAAGAAATGGAGGAAGAAAAATTAGGCGAAGAAGGTAAAGGGTCAACAGAAGGTTGGTGATGTTGAGATGGTGAACTCTGTTGAGGTGAAGCATCCGGTTGAGGTGGAACAATTGGAGTACTTTGGGCCAACGAAGTTGAAAATAACCATATTGGTAATCCTATTGTAAATCCAGGTAATGACAAAGTAGCCATATAAGGAGGACCAACATTTCCAAAGTAAGGAAAAGTACTAGGATTCTCGTTAGGAGGGGTTCCTAGGTTGGTAAATTCCGGAACATTTGCCATTATATTCAACTTCAGTGAATTTTATCAACAATTTATAACTAAAATTAACAATTCACAGTTCACACTTAACAATTAAAATTCACAATTCACACCTATGGTCTCTAAAAGCAAAAACAAACAAATTAACACACGCTATCAAATCTAGGAGTCAAACCATACACAAACAGTAAGCTCTCCGGACCGAAAACACTAGTTGGTGATGAAGCCCAACCTCGCCGAATTCAGTACAGAAGTGGTGGGTGGAACAGTTACCCCGACAACCTGCTTAATGAATAGACTGGACCAAGTTCCTCCACTTTAACCGTCTCGAGTGAAGTGAACCCCCCAGAAAATCCAAGTGAGTCTAGCCGACGTCCGCTCCAGGTACAGTGGGATCTTCCCTCCACCGTCACCTTGGGTAGAAACCTAAAGATAATGGTCACTAAGGTCACCAACAACAACAAATGCACCTGGGGGAACAGTCTACACTCCGACAGCACGCAAGGGCAGAGTATCAAGCTCAATCCCCTTGCCGGCTCCTTGACAATAATCCAAGGTTTACCGACAAGTGACCCCTGGCTCCTCGACAATGGTTAATCCGAGGTTTACCGTTTGTAATACGTGCGTGTCTGGCATCGTTCCCAACGAGGGAGGATTGATCCCCTCACTGGTTCGGACACGAGCTCGTGCTTCTCCTTTAAGAGGAGCTTTCCCAGAGTATAAATGCAACAGTTGGATTTATCCTACCACAAGATGAGCTACTTGTTTGGTTTTGCTGTCTTGGAGAGTTAATTACTCTCCTACTCCAAGACACTAGCCTAAGCTATGTTGGTGTTTCAGAGCCCTAGAAATGTAAAAATTACTAGATGAATTTTAATTAAGCGCTGTGTTATTAACGCTGTTATTACTCAAATGGGTAAATGGATACGAAACCAATGGTGTTATGACCCGACTCAACTGAATGCAATCGAATATGATAATGTAATCTTTTCAATTCGATGAATCCTAACTAAAGTAAGGAGAGAGTTTCCATTCACTTCCAACAATGCAAAAATTGATCACTAAGAGAAAATATAACAAATTCTCTAATGCACTAATTTTATCAAGACAAACTAATGCAAATCAATTCCAAACCTTTTTTTTTATTTTTATTTTTGTGTAAATTCAAATCAAAGAAAGTTGATCTAAATCTACGATTGATTTTTCAGAATGTAAACTATGCAATTGTAATCTAAGCACAATTCACTTGAATAGTATGCAAATGTAATCTATGCACATTTTTCATTCATATTCTGAAAATGAGAATTCTAATTATGCAAATGTGATCTATGCAAGAGAATCCTCAAAACACAAGATGATTCTAATGTAATCTAAGAACCAATCAAGTGCAAGTCGAGAAAATTGGGTGAGAGTTCCAAAGATCAAAAAATAAAAACACTCAAAGGCGATTAACACTCATACACAATTTAGCCCCCCCGGCAAATGAGGGGGAAATTTTTTGCAAAAACAGAAGCAAAAAGATGCAAAATTGTGAAAAGACTGAGACAAACCTCCAAGTAATGACCAAAGGAAATCAAATTAAGAATTTCTCAAAAAAGAGACTCAAAACACCCAATTGATGAAAGCTTAAAGTAGAAATGCCAATGGAACAAGTTCAGGTGAAGATCTTTGACAGGATACTAATGGATCTGGGCAGTAAAAACTAAGAAAAAGCAAAATCCAAGAGAAGAAAATGTAAAAAATGGAATTTTCTCAAATTTTAGCAGGGGACGCAGGCAACCTGTTAGAACAGGTGCGTACCCGCTCTGTGCACACAGCAACAATGCGTCCAGAGACGCACTGTGCAATACTCAGAGGTTGCGTCCTACTGTAAAAATCAAGAAAAACTAAATCTAACTTAATGCTAAGCTAATCCACCCAAATACAAATTCACACAGTCAAAAACCAGAAAAATAAATCGAATTTCTCAGAGCAAAGTTCATTCAAAGGAAAAATCTTTTTCATTCTTGGAATCCCCAGTGGAGTCGCTATTTTGTCAGGCGGAAAGAGTCGATAGTGCGGACACAAATCAACCTCCCTAGGAGCCTAAGACTCTCTAGTGACAAACAAGACAAACAAGAGCAATCCTTCTCTAAACATGCATTTACTATATTGGAAATCAAGTGTTTAGATCCTACCTGTAGTCCAACGCTGTTGTAGCAGTCCAGCTCCGCGGATCCGGATGAGCTCCTCCTTCACTTTGAAACCTGCATCCACTAACAATCAAACGATTAAATAGCACTTGATAATCTCATAGAATAAAACATATTTAACACATAGACCAAGGAGTACATGAAACAACTCATAAATAACAAGTTATTGAGAAGAATGGACTCATTTGCATTAATAGGAAACAAAAGGAACAATTACAACCTGAGCCTTGGTGTTGTGCAAGTCCCTCCCAGGGTCCATCAAGAGTTCTCCTTTACTTTGACAAAGCTCACCCACTTCCAAATAGAACAAGTAAAGATGACAATCTCTCCTCACAAGCTTCTAAATGGGAGTCCTAATTCCTACAGCATCTACCCTTAGAAATGTTTAGCTTTCAACCTCCCCTCCTTCTGGCCCAAGGCCTTTATTTATAGTGCTCAGGAAGAAGTTATTCAGGTCCACCATCAATGGGATAAGTCCCTCTTTGGGTGGGATAGTTCCCCTCTTGATGGGATAAGTTCCTCCTTCATAGGGATACATGAACCATCTGGAGGCGCTCAATACACGTCGAACAACCTTCTAGAATGCTCTAGAAATGACCACAACTAACTTTTTAAAGATGAAACTTGCGCATTTTGACTTTTACAGGGGGACGCACCTGTCCCTTTACATACAGAGCGTCCAAAGACGCAGCTTTTGTGAACATTGGGTGCGTCCCCGCAGGCAAAGCTGAGAGAACCTGCGTACCCAGAGATAAACACATTTACAAAGACTTTCTCTCATTTTGGAGTTTGACATGACAAGCAGAGGCATAAGACTTGCCCAGGAGGATAGCATGACTGTTGATAGAGCCATACTAACTGTTCATGACCATGGTGACATTTTTTAGTGTAACAGGAATTTGCGCATATACGATGCAGAAGCATAAACAAAGATGTGTACAAATTCCATATACAGAAATTTGGCATATACGTAAACTGTGCATATATGGAAGATGTGCGCATATACGGAAACTGGACATATACGGAAGACATTCTGCATCGTATATGCGTAAATTCCATATACATAAATTGCGCATATACGGAAACTGTGCATATATGGAAGATGTGCGCATATACGGAAACGGTGCACATCTTCCGTATATGCCCAGTTTCCGTATATGCGCAATTTCTGTATATGGAATTTGTACACATCTTCGTTTATGTTTCTACATCGTATATGCGCAAATTCCATATACATAAATTGCGCATATACGGACACTGTGCATATACGGAAGATGTGCGCATATACGGAAACTGGGCATACACGGAAGACATATAAATTGCACATATACGGAAACTGTGCATATACGGAAGATGTGCGCATATACGGAAACTGGGCATATACGGAAGACATGCGCATGTCTTCCGTATATGCCCAGTTTCCGTATATGCGCAATTTCTGTATATTGAATTTGCGCGTATACGATGCAGATACATGAACTTTCCTGCATGTGCATATCTTCCGTATATGCACGTCGTTCACGTATCTTCGTTTATGTTACAGAAACTGTGCACATATACGGAAACTGGGCATATACGGAAGACATGCGCATATACGGAAACTGGGCAGATACAAAAGACATGCGCATATACGGAAACTGTGCATATACGGAAGATATGCGCATGTCTTCCGTATATCCCTAACTTTCCTGTATGTGCATCTCTTCCATATATGCACGTCGTTCATGTATCTGCATCGCAGATGCGCAAATTCCATATACAAAAATTGCGCATATACGGAAACTGTGCATATACGAAAGACACGCGCATATCTTCCGTATATGCCCAGTTTCCGTATATGCACAGTTTCCCTATATACGCAGTTTCTATAACATAAACGAACATGTGTACAAATTCCATATATAGAAATTGGGCATATACGCAAACTGTGCATATACGGAAGATGTGCGCATATACGGAAACTGGGCATATACGGAAGACGTGCCCATGTCTTCCGTATATCCCTAACTTTCCTATATGTGCATACCTTCCGTATATGCACGTCGTTCATGTATCTGCATCGCAGATGCGCAAATTCCACATACAGAAATTGAGCATATATGGAAATTTGGCATATACGGAAGATAGGCGCGTGTCTTCCGTATATGCACAGTTTCAATATATGGGCAATTTCTGTATATTGAATTTGCGCGTATACGATGCAGATACACGAACAACGTGCACATACGGAAGGTATGCACATGCAGGAAAGTTAGGATATACGGAAGACATGGGCATGTCTTCCGTATATGCCCAGTTTCCGTATATGCGCACATCTTCCGTATATGCCCAGTTTCCGTATATGCGCACATCTTCTGTATATGCACAGTTTCTGTATATGCGCAATTTATGTATATGGAATTTGCGCATATACGATGTAGAAGCATAAACAAAGATGTGTACAAATTCCATATACAGAAATTTGGCATATACAGAAACTGTGCATTTACGGAAGATGTGCACATATACGGAAACTGGGCATATACGAAAGACATTCTGCATCGTATATGCATAAATTTCATATACATAAATTGCGCATATACGGAAACTGTGCATATATGGAAGATGTGCGCATATACGGAAACGGTGCACATCTTCCGTATATGCCCAGTTTCCGTATATGTGCAATTTCTGTATATGGAATTTGTACACATCTTCGTTTATGCTTCTACATCGTATATGCGCAAATTCCATATACATAAATTGCGCATATACAGAAACTGTGCATATACGGAAGACATGCGCATGTCTTCCGTATATGCCCAGTTTCTGTATATGCGCAATTTCTGTATATTGAATTTGCGCGTATACGATGCAGATACATGAACTTTCCTGCATGTGCATATCTTCCGTATATGCACGTCATTCACGTATCTTCGTTTATGTTACAGAAACTGTGCGCATATACGGAAACTGGGCATATACGGAAGACATGCGCATATACAGAAACTAGGCATATACGGAAGATATGCGCATGTCTTCCGTATATCCCTAACTTTCCTGTATGTGCATATCTTCCATATATGCACGTCGTTCATGTATCTGCATCGCAGATGCGCAAATTCCATATACAGAAATTGCGCATATACGGAAACTGTGCATATACGGAAGACACGCGCATATCTTCCGTATATGCCCAGTTTCTGTATATGCGCACATCTTCCGTATATGCACAGTTTCCCTATATACGCAGTTTCTAGAACATAAACGAATATGTGTACAAATTCCATATATAGAAATTGCGCATATACGGAAACTGTGCATATATGAAAGATGTGCGCATATACGGAAGACATGCATGTCTTCTGTATATCCCTAACTTTCCTATATGTGCATACCTTCCGTATATGCACGTCGTTCGTGTATCTGCATCGCAGATGCGCAAATTCCATATACAGAAATTGAGCATATACGGAAATTTGGCATATACGGAAGATATGTGCGTGTCTTCCGTATATGCACAGTTTCCGTATATGCACAATTTCTGTATATTGAATTTGTGCGTATACGATGCAGATACACGAACGACGTGCACATACGGAAGGTATGCACATACAGGAAAGTTAGGGATATACGGAAGACATGGGCATGTCTTCCGTATATGCACATCTTCCGTATATGCCCAGTTTCCGTATATGCGCACATCTTTTGTATATGCACAGTTTCCATATATGCGCAATTTATGTATATGGAATTTGCGCATATACAATGTAGAAGCATAAACAAAGATGTGTACAAATTCCATATACAGAAATTTGACATATACGGAAACTGTGCATTTACGGAAGATGTGCGCATATACGAAAACTGGGCATATACGAATGACATTTTGCATCGTATATGCGTAAATTCCATATACATAAATTGCGCATATACGGAAACTGTGCATATATGGAAGATGTGCGCATATACGGAAACGGTGCACATCTTCCGTATATGCCCAGTTTCCGTATATGCGCAATTTCTGTATATGGAATTTGTACACATCTTCGTTTATGCTTCTACATCGTATATGCGCAAATTCCATATACATAAATTGCGCATATACGGAAACTGTGCATATACGGAAGATGTGCGCATATACGGAAACTGGGCATATACGGAAGACATGCGCATGTCTTCCGTATATGCCCAGTTTCCGTATATTCACAATTTCTGTATATTGAATTTGCGTATATACGATGCAGATACATGAACTTTCCTGCATGTGCATATCTTCCGTATATGCACGTCGTTCACGTATCTTCGTTTATGTTACAGAAACTGTGCGCATATACGGAAACTGGGCATATACGGAAGACATGCGCATATACAGAAACTGGGCATATACAGAAGACATGCGCATATACGGAAACTGGGCATATATGGAAGATATGCGCATGTCTTCCGTATATCCCTAACTTTCCTGTATGTGCATATCTTCCATATATGCACGTCGTTCATGTATCTGCATCGCAGATGTGCAAATTCCATATACAGAAATTGCGCATATACGGAAACTGTGCATATACGGAAGACACGCGCATATCTTCCGTATATGCCCAGTTTCCGTATATGCGCACATCTTCCGTATATGCACAGTTTCCCTATATACGCAGTTTCTATAACATAAACGAAGATGTGTACAAATTCCATATACAGAAATTGCGCATATACGGAAACTGTGCATATACGGAAGATGTGCGCATATACGGAAACTGGGCATATACGGAAGACATGCGCATGTCTTCCGTATATCCCTAACTTTCCTGTATGTGCATACCTTCCGTATATGCACGTCGTTCGTGTATCTGCATCGCAGATGCGCAAATTCCATATACAGAAATTGGGCATATACGGAAATTGTGCATATACGGAAGACACGCGCATATCTTCCGTATATGCACAGTTTCCGTATAAGCGCAATTTCTGTATATTGAATTTGCGCGTATACGATGCAGATACACGAACGATCCTGTATGTGCATATCTTCCGTATATGCACGTCGTTCGTGTTTTCCGTATATGCACAGTTTCCGTATATGCGCAATTTCTGTATATTGAATTTGCGCGTATACGATGCAGATACACGAATGACGTGCATATACGGAAGGTATGCACATACAAGAAAGTTAGGGATATACGGAAGATGTGTACAAATCTTCCGTATATGCCCAGTTTCCGTATATGCGCACATCTTCCGTATATGCACAGTTTCCGTATATGCGCAATTTATGTATATGGAATTTGCGCATATACGATGCAGAAGCATAAACGAAGATGTGTACAAATTCCATATACAGAAATTTGGCATATACGGAAACTGTGCATATACGGAAGATGTGCGCATATACGGAAACTGGGCATATACGGAAGACATTCTGCATCGTATATGCGTAAATTCCATATACATAAATTGCGCATATACGGAAACTGTGCATATATGGAAGATGTGCGCATATACGGAAACGGTGCACATCTTCCGTATATGCGCAATTTCTGTATATGGAATTTGTACACATCTTCATTTATGCTTCTACATCGTATGTACGCAAATTCCATATACATAAATTGCGCATATACGGAAATTGTGCATATGCGGAAGATGTGCGCATATACGGAAACTGGGCATATACGGAAGACATGCGCATGTCTTCCGTATATGCCCAGTTTCCGTATATTGAATTTGCGCGTATACGATGCAGATACATGAACTTTCCTGTATGTGCATATCTTCCGTATATGCACGTCGTTCACGTATCTTCGTTTATGTTACAGAAACTGCGCATATCTTCTCAAAATCTTAGCACTATGTAAATTAAAAATCTAATTAGAAGATTTTCAAAATATAAATAAAAATAAATTGAAAAAGACTCATCAGATAGATATATAATGTAGACCATTGAAATTTCAGTGGAAATTTCATTATGATAAAGTTTGATAGATATATAATGTAGACCATCGAATTTATTGTTAAAATACAGAAAATAATTCATTGAACTAAAGATTGTTAATTTTCACATTTAAAAAATTACCACATGCTGTTTTTGGAGAGGACAACCAAGGCCTTAGCTTAGGGAAGAAAAGGAAAAAATTCCATATTTATAATCATTAATAGAGACAAAATTTGAGAGGAAAAGAAAGATAGAGTCGTCGTTAGTGACTCACCATTTGGGGCTCTCTTGTAAATAAAAAGTTTTTGTTGAATGGCGTCGTTACATATTTGCAATAACATCCCCAATCCTCAAACAATGGAGAGACAATGCCAGATCCATATAATAGACTTGTCGAGGATGTCGTTAAACTCATTCGATGGTATTCCCATTCACCTTTGTTGGCTTTCATCGCCAAATTGCATCGGCAGGGCTTTAGAAAGGGATGTATGGATGTAGCCCAGAGGATGCAGCTCATTTTCCATTTCAGAAATCAATATCTTAAGCTCATGCTCAGCTATACCAAGGCACAAAATGTCACATGGGAAAGGAGAAACCTCCTGGCACATATCTAACAATAGATGATTAAATGGAAAGCTTTGAGCATCTCTTATCTCTGTCATGTAGTCGAAAACTCCCTTCAGCACACACAGCGGGATCTGATTCTCCAATTTAATAATATAGTGCATGATACGCATGTAATAAGCCACACAAAAACCTTTGTTTTAGAGTCTAAGCTATGTATTGATATAGAAGAGGAGGATGCAAGGATTAATGATTGTAAAAGGAATGATAAATCTACGAACCATCATTAGAGTGAAGTTTTGAGAATACTCACCGAAATTATGAGAGTGAAACGAACTTGGCACAGGTTATGTGAGAATGTGGTCACGAAGTTTATCTTGTAGCTCTTCACCTGTGAAAGCTACGCACAAGGAGAGTCAATATCTTTCTCCATCCTCCAATGGTGGTAAGGCCCAAGGGAGATTAGCTATGGAATATAGGCGCCTGGTTTCATCATTAGTAAATGAGTCACTGCGCGCTAGTTCACAACCATGTTTAGTCGAGGATTATCGATTCAATTTCAAATTCCAAACCGGCAATGGCACGGATTCAAGCTCTATGGGCGAGCCTTATACAGTCTCCAAAGTATGCTAGCTGGTTGTCATCCTCGGCTTGCCTTCCATACTAGAATGAAATAGCACACTTCGAAATTCAAATTTGAATTCAAATCAAATGGGTGGATGAGTATTAATGTCGACGGACTGGATTACGTAGTATCATGTATGTTATGTCCATGAAGTGCATTCTCGTCAGTGTTATATGGTCATGGAGCAGTCGCCGGAAATAATCGCGTTATTTGTTGCCAAGAAACCAGGGAGATGGGAGTCCCCATATCGAGGCGGCCAAAACCCACTGTCAAGGTACTGTCTCTCGTACTCTTAAGGTGTAATAAATATCCTATAGGGGTGGAAATAAGGCTTGCCGAGTATATGACGTTTCCAAAATATTTGACTAATCACATGGCCGTCATCAATTCATTAGTAAGGACCAAGTATAAAAATAATGAGAATAGCATGAATGATTCAAATTAGTGCAAGAATTAAGAAATGTTGCTAAGAGTATTTAGGTTGATAGATGTCGGTAGAGTAACTTTTTTCAATTTAAATGTTTATATATATATATATATAGAGAGAGAGATATTAGATATATATTCGACATAATTTTAAATCACATTTATTTTATATACTTATAAAATTATTATTTAAATTATTAAATAACATAATATAAATGTAAATTAAAATAATCAATTAAAAAATCACAATAATTTAGTTTTATCAACTATATTTATTAATATAATTGCAATAATAAGAAAGAAATTATTAATAAACAAGTGTTATATAGTAGCTATTATATGTTGTTTAGTTTTAATATAATTAAATTAAACTAAAAGTAAAAGTATTAAATTTAAGTTAGTGTTAAGGTTTAGTATCTAGTTAATTTAAGTTTTATTGATTGGTAAATTGAGTATTTTGTTAATAGCTGCATTATGGTGGTGGAGAATTCAATCTTACCCAACAATAATAATGGCTTATTGTGCTAGTAGTACATTTGTCGTGAAGGTTGTCTAGAAGGTTTTACATTTTCCACAAAAAAGTTAGATAGATATATTTTAAAAAGTATTTGTTCTTGCCAAAGTATAAATAAATATTGTTCTTGCGAGATATATCTATGAAACATAGATTGAATATATTCCTTAAAAATATATATATTAAAATTGAAGTTGATTTATTTACTAAGTTATTTCTTATTTGAATTGAAAATTATTTGAATTTATTATCAATAATTTTATACTTATTTGTTATTAATATTAAGTAAAATCACAACTTTTTTTACTATAAGTAAAATTATTTGTTAAAAACAATTTTTTAAGTGTCAAACTAGTTGTAATATATATTAAATAAAAATTTATTATTTGAATCTATTTTCATTTAATTATTGATGAGTTTATGAATATAGTTATTTATTTCAACTAATAAAACCTGCATGTACCAATATTTATTAATATTGAACTTGTTAATTAATAATATTTATTATAAAAGTAGTTTGAATATTATAAAATAGTTAAGTAATGTTTTAGTTAATTAATGGTTGATAAGATTTTATTTTGTAATTATATGAAATTGAGAAATTTTGTTGGTTAGTAATCACTAGAAACTCTGTACATTTACATTTACATATTAATCTTATTTATTTTATGCAAATATTTGATTAAATTATGATAAATAGTAATTGATAGTATTTAAGTGAATATGAAAATGAGCTATTTGCAAGGATTTTAATATAGTGATTTTTTATGAAATTTAAATATGAAAAATTTTAATCCTAAAATCATGACATAAATATTACAATTGTATCTAAAAAATTATCACACAAATATAAGTCAATTACCAATATTATGTTAAACAAAAAATGCAAGAGAAATATTACAAAATGAAACTTGAATCGATAAATAATTTTAAATATTACAGAGAATCTGGAATTTTCTTTTTATTATCAAACACAAAGTAATAGTTAATGAAAATAATACTTTTACTTAAAAAAAAATGCAGCACACCTCTCTTAACAACATTTACTATAGTTGTGGAATGCATTGATTGCCACTCTACTTGGTGGAAAGTTTCAGATTGAGATCCCTAAAATTTTATTGGCTCCATTCCCTGTCACGGGATTTATTCATGGTGTTCCAGAAAAAAGTTTGTCCACAGCTCATTCCTTCCGCACGATGTTGCAGCCCAACTTTGTCTAAAGCTCTCTCCACCCATGCGTAAGTGATTGCAACGGGCTTCATGTCTGTAAATAATTGAATTCATGAATACATTCTTTGTCTTGTTCGTTATTGTAGTTTTTTTCCATTGCTCTGTACAAGTCTTCTGATGTAAAATCTGTTGAACAGACGAACAGAGAGGGAGCAAATTACAGTATTGAGACGACTGCTTGTTCGAAACAATGAACTCTCGGCTAAACTAACTGCATCTTCCCCAGAATAATCGTAATGAGGAGATTGCTGGTAACCTAAACTCGACATAGAATAGATAAAATGTGTAGCTGCTGTTTCGACGACATTATCAGCCAATGGCAAACCAATACACTCAAATTCTTCGTTTCCGATGGAATCGTTCACAACTAGGTCGCGCCATGAGAATTTCCTGGTTTCTTGAATGTTCCATAATTTGAAGGCTTCATCTGATATATGATTACTGCAGCCCTCATCGTTATAGCCATTTGCTCTTACAATTCCACAGTGTCGCACGACTATTTTTATTTTAACGGTAGTGGCTTTGAACACAGGATTTTGAACAGGAACAGGAGATCTTGATCTTGTTCTTCGATTTTCTGAAGTCCTGGGTTGAGATTTGTTCATTGACAAGCATAGCTTCTTGCCCATATGAGTGTTCCAGTAATTCTTGATTTCGTTGTCTGTTCGACCAGGCAGTCGTCCTGCTATTAGAGACCACCTGCAAATACATTGTATAGTTGAGATTAACTCAATGGAAGATTTCCAAAATATTTCAAAACCTAAGAAAACTGAAAGTGTCATGTGCACTGATTTTCTACATACTGATTGCCAAGAAGACGCTGCAACCGAATAATGAGCTCCTCCTCGTCGGGAGAAATGTTACCATGTTTAATGTCGGGGCGAAGATAGTTAAGCCACCGCAACCTGCAACTCTTTCCACATCGCTTAAGACCTGCAAAACAAAACCTACCCGCTCATTTAGCCTCTCAATGCGCATTTTGTTTGCAATAAAAATTGCAATTAGAATTTTACTGAAACTCACCTGCTTTTTTAGGGATATTTTTCCATCCATTGCTGCTATGAATTCGAATGTATTCAGAGAGATTCATATCCTCCATGGCGGACCAAGCCCCACAGCTAAGACCCTTTGAACAGCTAGGGGATCTAACCATCTTCAATATTCTTCCGTAACCCGTTAAGGCTAACTCAAAACAGCTGATGGTCTGCTCTGACACGGGACTGGCCTCCTCACTTCCCTTTGAAAATAGCGCACTTCAAAATTCAAATTTGAATTCAAATCAAATGGGTATATGACACGGGACTGTCGTCCTTGCTTCTCTTTGGAAATAGGGCACTTCAAAATTCAAATTTGAATTCAAATCAAATGGGTATATGAGTATTAATGTCGACATACTATCATGTTGCGATCAAGGCCGAGACTGAGGTAAATGTGCCGGAGGTTGGTAAATGTGCTCATCAATATGCCAGAGGGAGGCCAAAGTGGCTGCGGGTAGGGTTGCCGTCGAGGGGCAGGAGCACGGCAGCCGGAGAGGGATGGATGCGCCGGATGGATGCCATGATGCATGGTCGAGGATGAAAGGGCGCCATGACGTCAACCACACCGTCTGCCGCTGTCAGAGGGGGTACCTCCATAGCATTAACTTTGCTATGGAGGTGGAAATAGGAACCGCCGTATCAACAACGCACACTAGAATGATTGGAGCTATTGCAGCAGTTGCTAGAGGCCAATAGGTTAGCAACTCTGCAACCAGTTGTGACAGAGAAAATGGTGCATATGGAAGCTCAGAGTGTGACTGGAATACTAGAATCGTGATTAGACACATTTGCTACATCTGGAGATTGTTGTGTGCTCCAGATCTTCCCATATGCTATAGATTTCCCTACTATAGAGATGCAACAACACACACAAGGTTTGACGCATATTGATTTAATTTTGTCTTAGTTTTAATTGGATGTTTTACATTAGTTGTAGTTTCATGTAACCATCGCAACATTAGAATTAGTACAGGCTAATACAACACAAGAAACATTATAGTGTGAGAAGGCACAATTAGAAGAAGAGAACCAGTAGGTCGTGAACAAAGAAATGAGCTTGCACACAACAATTCAACTAATATATCATGAAATCACTAAGGAGCCTATGGAGGATGATACCTTAGTATTAGGCCAATTCATTTTGATCAACAAGGTTGTTTAGGGGCTCAAATAAAAGGTCGAGGAGCTAAAAGTGCAACAAAAGCCATTAACTCTCACCTGAGAAGAAGCAACATTAAGCAAAAGAAGAGAGGGCCATTTCCCATCTTGAATAAATGAAGGTTTTGGAGTAGTAGTGTCAAACTACATATGAGGAAAGGTTGAACTTATCGACAACCTATTGCAGAACTAGGAGTTTCAAGATATTGTTAAGAAAGTTTAGGTCCCTAAAGAGAAGTTGCATAAAGTTGGTCTCCGGTTTGAGTAGCTTGGCAGTGGTCGAGAATATGACTACTATAGAAGAGAATTTGTAGCTGAAAAAGGAAATAAAATATACCAGTATAGATCCATCTTAAGTACGGATCTAACATGAGCCAAGAGGGATCAAATTTCTTCACGTGCACACTTTTTTAGAGTGCAAAATACAATGTGTTATTTTTCATTGTTTAAATTGTATTTTTGAATGTTAAATAGAGTATATATAGGACGAAATAAATTTTTTAACCACAAAAACTTATTTTTTTTTTCTATATATAGATATATATGAAATTGATATCGACATAAATTAGTTAACATAGATATTCAAATAGTTTATTTAAATCTCTTGTTGAAATATTTTTTAAAACTATAAGATTTAAAGATTTGATTCACACATTTTTTTTACTTCTAATTACCTTACAGCATATTCATTTTTTTTAATTATAGCCCACAACTTTTTTTTTATCTAGAACATAATTTTTAATTTTATTTTAATGGGGCACGGACGGATGGACAAATTTACACATCCCCTCATACTGGGCTATAGAATGAGCCTCTTGGCTCAATGAGGATCAAACAACAGGAATTCACACGAAAAGTGGAATTTTTGTAGGAGGAAGCGTTGTGGATTACCAATGAAGTTGTGGAAGGACAAGAAGAAGTCAATACTGCAGTGGAAGAAGGGGAGCAATGGATTACCACTACAATGAAAATTAAAGCATATGCAAGATTGATTACACACGCTGGTAAAATGCATTCTAAGGTTGAAAGTGTGTGCAACACACTCAAATCATTGAAGGGGACAACTAAAGAGAAAATCCCTTGCTAAAGGTTGACTGAGTGGCTCGGGACAAGCCACAGGTGAGTGTTGGGGGCTTATTAGGATTATTTTTGGGTTTGTATATTTATGGAATTTTTGAAAAAATTGTGTGCATAAGTGCAACATAGAAGTATCACAGAAGAATCAATGTGCAAAAGTGTTGCAAAGGAATCACCACAGAGAATTGGTGTAGAAGGAAAGAACATGTGGACATGAGTGATGCATGAGGAAGTCAAGCTAAAGTGGTTAAGTTTGAATGTATCTTTCAAAACAATTTTGATCAGGTCAAACATAGAAACTGTAGTGTACCTACCCATGGTAAAGATTTTCCATGGTAATGAGGTTGGTTTGGGACTACATAGTTATCTATAAATAGATGTGAGCCAAAAGGATTTGGGTTTGTTTTTTGGGATTAGTTGGATACATGTTGGTTAATTTAGTATTAGTCAATTAGCTAATTATTTATGGGGTTCATGATTGTTGTGATGCAGTGTCAATTAGGTTGGTGATTTGAAGTAGAGTTGGTATGGTAATGTTGTAATATTACACTCAATGCACTTTATATTAATGGAAGATAGTTGAAGATTGGTTTTTTCCCCATTTACTTATGTGATGTGTTTATTGCATAATGTATGTGGATATGTTCATTGTTTATGTGTTGTAGTACACCCCTTTTTAATTTTGCTAATGTTTTAATGTATATTGTGGATATTATGAATGTTTAAGAAGATAACATGTGCATATAGATTCCATTTCCCTTCACCACTGCATAATATTGGTTCATGTAGTCCTCATAGGTTCCTCAGGTGAGACTCCATCTGCTCCGTAGGTGATGTTGAAAGGGCCAATGTCTAGTGGGGCTTTGTTGGCCAACCTTTATGCATTAACTTGCGTTAAAATATCCCCAACACCAACAAAGGCCATAGAGGAGGAACTAATGCAATTGTAAATCCAAGTGACAAAGGAGGGACATAATCCAAGGTGGAGGAGAAGGAGTCTAATGTATAACCAATTGAACCTATTGAAATCCTTTGAGAGGTCCACCTTGTAGATGAAAACTTCTTGGTTTTTAGAATGAATGGAGTGAAAACCCTCTTGTTCCAATCCTATGGCATCATGAATTTGGCAATTCTCCAAAAAAAACATTTTTCCCTAGAGAAATGTGGGCAGAGATGACAAGATTTAAATTAAGGGAGATTATTTTAGATATGATTTTATAGATTGTGTTACACAGAGAAATGGGTCAGAAGTGCTCAAAAGAGGATGAATTATCATTTCTAGGGATAAGGGCCAAGAAAGATGAGTTGCAATTGGTAAGGATGTTGTCATTTATCCAAGAATACTTGATCACCTTATGTAAATCATCCTCTATGAAATCAAAGAATGTGAGATAGAATTCGATGGAAAAGCCATCCGTGCCATTGATTTTTTCCTTTTGGAATATTTTTAACACATTCTCAAGCTCATTTTTTGTTACTTCCACCATTAAATCCCTGTTCCCCTCTTCGTCAATGAAACTCGGAAAATAACTTGCAGTTTTGAGGATTTTGTCTATATTTTCTTGATTTCAATTTTTGAAGATGGATTTAAAGTAAGTATAGCCTTCCATAGAAATATCATTGAAGGATACAATGTGATCATCTAATATTTTTATATCCCATATAATGTTAACCAATTTCTTGTGACTAGCAAACATGTGGAAATACTTTGTATTTTCATCTCCAACCTAGAGTCAAAAAGATATTCTCTTTCATATCCATTATCTTTCTTTTCTCGAGAGGATGGATTTCTTTTTCTACTCTAGTGATGTTAGAGATTATTTTTACTCAAAGAAAGAAAGTGGGCTTGAAGAGTCCATGAGTTCCTATATTTTCTTTTTAGTTTCAAGTAGAAGCTTTTCATCCTAAATATTTTTTCATGGGCCCATTTGTAAGTGATTCCTTTGACTCTCTTTAGGTTCCTTTGGAATGAATATGTGGTGAGTCCCTTATAGAGGATCAAAAGGAGTCCATGTTTGATATTTTCTATGAGTAAGGGATGATCAATCTAGTGTGATTTTTTCCATGAGAAAGGGATGATCAAGCCAGTGTGGGTTTAGATTGAATGACCTAATAGGTTTTAGACTTGAGGACTCTATGTCCAAGAAAACCAGGTGATGATATGATCCTCTACCAAAAGAAACCCATTGTCGGATTTGAAAATTTTTATCCAAAAAAGAATTTGAGATGAGAAATCGCTTCAACCTTTTTTGAGATGTATGCTTCTCCAGTCCTATTATTTGACCAAGCGAGGAGTAATTTGGAGGGAATAACATCAAACAATCCAAATAAGTTGATATTATCCACACACAAAAATTAGCAAGAGGTTCCTGGTGAGATGTTGGTCCCAAAATTTTAGAGTATTCCATAGTGAAATTAAAATCTCTCCCTATAATGACCTTCTCAGAGCTTAAAAGGGAGAGGCTATTTTTTTATCCAGAAGTATTCCGGTCCAAATATGGCCCATATATATTTAAGCCCAAAAAAGATAGGTCAACGTCTCTTATGGTGAATGAAGTTTCCAGATCGGACCATGAGGACCAAGCTAAAGTATAGGAGATCATGCATTGTTTCCATCTAGTTATCAGTCCACCATAGTGACCATTTATGTCAGTGTAATGAAATGATCAATTTGGGAGAATAGGAGCTAGAATCAAGACCAATTTTGGTCCCTCAATCAAGGTTTCTTTAATATAAATGAAGTGAGGAGAGTGTAAGAAAATGAGGCACTTCAAGGCTAGGTTTTTGTTGGGTTGGAAAAAACCATGATGTTAAGGAATAAAATTCTCATTCCATTCCCTTTACATGGACATTAGCTCTAAGAGCCCTTAAAATCGACATTTTCTTCCCTTGAAAAATATCTAAGGAGGCTTTCTTCATGGAAATCAAAAGGAAATATTTCATGCCCCACCCTTGGCTACCAATATCAACATTAATTTCCTATCCTCGACCTCCTCCTAGTTTTGGAATGAAGGAAACCAAGGAGTCCTTTCAGGGGTGAGGGAAGCACAGTGAGAATTGAGATTGTAGGATGAGGGTAGGGGAATTGAAGGGGGCGAGGGGGGGTGATTTTTGAGGAGGAAAGTGAGAGGCAAAAGAGGTGCAGAGGGGGGAATATGAAGGGGACTGAGGCCTAAGGGAGAATTTGGGGAAGGGTGAGGAATTGATATACTAAGGACGTTCTCTGAGAGATTAGTAATAATGGGATAAATTACCAAGGAAAATTCACTAGTATTCAATGTAGGAAAACTTTCAAAGGAAACAGGAACGAAGGGATGGGAGGGAGAAATCATACTGGAAAATTAATATTTTGCCTTAGTAGTGGTCTCTAGAAAGTCGTCGTCTAGAAAGAAAAATGAACCTCTTCTGTGTGTGCATTGGGAGCATCCTGATTCTGAGCATATTCAATGACCATGAGGTTTATCTCCTTGGAACGAGAATCTAGAGGAACTTTATTGGGGCTTTGATGCCTTTTTTTATGCTCCTCCATCTTCAAATTAATTTCTTGAACCCATTTTTTTCTTGGTTTTCCCTTATCACAATCTACTCCTAAGTGCCCATGTGAGTGGTAGTGTCCACACTTGAAAGTGATACCCTAATAGTCAAGGGTTTACTTGTGGACTCACTTTCCATATTGAATAGAGGTCGAGTCTGGGAAACTTGAGGCTAAATATAATGTTACCAGAATTCTAGCCAACACCATATAGCTTGAGGATTTAAATGAGGAGTCCACTTCATAGTAAAAACCCAATATGTTTCCAATTTCCTTGAAAACATCTTTAGACTAGTATGGAAGTGGAAGTCCTGGGAGATAGGCCTAAATAAGAGTCATCATAAATCACTCAATCTGAGCATCGAATTCAAAAAGCCACTTCTTGAGATAGAGGGATCAGCAGCCCTAACTCCATTGCTTAAAGAGGATTTTATTCACATCCTTCCTTATATTCAGTAGCCATCCTATCCAACCTTTTTCCAAAATGAGGCATCATGGTGAATAACCTAAGTATGGCAAGAAATATTTTTCCTTTCATGATCTCATGACCACCATGGTTATTCTCTTGTTGGTGAAATGACCTATCATTATAGTTTCCTCCATCCACAAAATGTCATTCAATTTTACGTCTTCTCCCAGAATGAGGCTGGGTTCCTCCACTTTTCATTTTACAAGTTTTTTCCTCACTTTATGAAAGTCCTTGTATGCTAGCTAAAGGGGTGTCGACTAGCAGGGAGAAGATGTAGCTCCACTAGGCATCTCTAAGTCGAAAAATTATTGAGAAAACTAGACAAATGGGAGTGTTAAAAAAATATGTCGATGAGAGAAATGTCAAAGATGCCATATCCACAAAAAACTTATGAGGGTTCAAGGGAAAGACACGGAGAGGGAGGGTTAATGCATTCAAGGTCTGGGTTAACCATAGTTGTATCTATCAAAGTGAGGGGTTGCTTTGAAAATGGGGCATCTAATCGAGAGAAAGGTGAAAAGTGTGGATTGTGAGTAGTATGGTTTGAGGGGCATGTGGATGATCCAACTCATTAGCTTTTTTGATTTTATGAGGTCCTTGTTGGAGACACCAATAGAGGACCTAATGGGGTTGAAAAAACAATCAACGATGTAGATGCTAAAGAGGTAGTAGGAGGGATTGTTCATATCTATATGCCCTCAAGAGGACCGTCTAAGAAATTGATGAGTTCCTTGTCCATATCTTATGTGAAAAAATAGTGATGTCAAATATCGCAAGGACAAAAGGAGTGGAGGAAAGTGCAGGGATTGGACAAGAGGGAGGGAATAGTCTAGGGCTTGGATCCCATGGATTCCACCCATGATCAAACCCTAGCCATTCACAGAAAAAACCCTTAATTAATATCCTCCCTTCAAGTCAACAAAATCAAATATTATAAAGTTTATATGGAAGGACTATCATATTTTTAAGATAGAGTGAGATTTAAAAAAAATTGGTTTTTAGATTGCAACTTGATTATAATATCTATGTCAAACCTTCTTTTTTAAATAAGAATGTTGAATCTTCTTATTCATATATGAATTTTAGAGTATCAAACTTTTAGATGATATTGAATTTTTTTGGAAATTTATTAAAATTGACACATGCAAAAATAACAAGATAATCATTCCATGTATATAACTTGACTACAATGAAAGTTTGCGAAATCAACACATGTTATAATATACGATAATTATTGGAGTAAACAAAAATTAGTTTTTGAGAATAGAACATTCAAGTGTAGAGTTTTTATAGCCATGTTTTTTGAAGGATGTATGTTCAAAAGCCAAAGTTTATCAACGGAAAAATGGAAAAAAGAGCAAACAAAAAAGGTTGGAGACACACTAGGACAAAAAAGAGATGGATATTGATCAAATTCTAGATCACTAACAAAGATCCATATGCTTGCCTCCAAGGAATGCAATGTGGATATGAATTTAGTTATATCAAGTGAGCCACCTTCTCTCATGAATAAAATCCCTCTAGTGGTATGAAGAGATGCCATAAACTAAATAATTTACATGAAGAAGTAAAACAATCCCTATGACCAAATCAAGAGAAGGAAGGTAGTTGGTTTTAGTAGAGATTTAAGTAGTGTCAAATTAATTTGCTAAATTGAAAAGAAAAAAAAAAAAAAAAGGTACTCCGCTAGCATACCAAAGGTGTATCTAGTAAATTAAGAATTTGATGTTTTATATATTGTTAAACAATCATGCTAAAATATGACCTTGGTTTACAAATTAAATAATAGATATATTTATTTAGCTATCCACGAGATCAATTGCCTATATGAAACAAAAAAGTTTACGTTTTATGCATCATTTTCCAAGAACTTAAAGCAAAGTAATACACTAACTTGAAACTAGCTCTAGTCCCCTTTATTCCACATTAAGGTCTCATTGTATGTTGAATCTACTCTGAATGGTATGCATCTTACTTGCATTATTTTCTCGCTTAAGCTTACTATAAGTCTCACTAAAATCCCTTGAAATGTATATTCCTAGTGTGTGATATGCAAATTTGGTCTCTCTTTCATTTATTAATACACTACATAGTGTATGAGCAATTGTCCCTTAGTTTCTACTTTCCAATTTCTACATACTCAACACAACTCAACCATATGACGCTTTAGGTTCTACCTATATTCTTCTTTCACAACTCAATTTGTGTGAGTTGATTCTTAGTTGCATCATCTCTTATTTTTCATGTCACAGGATATTAATTTCAAGTAGTTTTGCAATATGATCTTTTCATGTCTATTGTCTTTGCCTTTATAGTATTTTTGTTTTTATTTAACATATTTTCTCCATTTACCTTTGTTGTAACATTCTCATATGTAATATTTCGATGTTCATTATCTTTCTCTAAAACCATTTTCAACAAAATATGTTATCAAAAAACTATACTTAGACATATAATGAAAAATTAAATATATAACATCAAATATGAACTTATGAAATAAAAATATTATACACCTTACTTAAAAAATACATGCAAATTATAGTTATTTAATAATAATAACCAGAAATAATCAAAATAAATAAATAAACTAGCATTAGTTATTAATTGGATAACCACTGATTTAATAATAAAAATATAAGAAATTGCAAACTTAATTATAACTAACATGTACAAACATTAAGGAATGCTAAAAAAAAAAAATTCATTGTTAGATCAATTGGAATCCATTTATATAAAAGTGGATACATATTACTCAATGCATGACTTCACCCACCTCACACTTTAATACCCAGACCACCGTATGAGAGGAAGGAGGAAGAATAAGGGCCGTCATCGGGAAAGGGGAAGAGGAACCCCGGTATGTCAAAATATGAGTAAGGATGGAGTAATAGATGGAGGTGGAGAGAAAGATAGAGAGATATAGATATTGATTTTATTTTTTTGTTTTTTTAAGAATAAGTGGTATATTTGTATCTCGTAGTATTTGGTTGTTTAAGTGATTGAAGGTCTATCTCATTTTTATTTCTAAGCATTTTGTTTTACAATTCATTAATATATATGTATCCAAAAATATCGGGAAAATTGAGAAAATTATATATATATAAGCATTTTGTTTTACAATTCATTAATATATATGTATCCAAAAATATCGGGAAAATTGAGAAAATTATATATATATATATATATATATAGTTTAATTATTTTATGTTTTACAGTGTGTTTAATTTTTTTATATTTTGGTTTTTCATTGGAATTAAACAATTTTTTTTTTTGTGAAATTGTGGTTTTTTATTATTTAAAATGTATTTTGTATAATGAATTCAATGTCATGAAAAAATCTTTATAACATTTGGAATATGTAGATTTTGTAACTCAAGCATGTGATTGCAATTAATCACTACTAGATTTCCTAAATTAATAAAAAATATTACTAAAAAAAATGTATAATTAAAAATACACAGAAAAAGAATATTCTTTTTTTTTTCTTTAATAAAATAAAGTTCTACTCTAATCTTTTTTTTTTGTTTTCAAATTTTGATAATTTAGATATTCTTAAATAAACAGAAACGATTAAAAACAGTGTTTCGTCAAAATTCCAATCAATCAAATAAAACTACAAAATTCTTATTAAATTTAGAAAATAAAATTAATATAAAATTAATTCACCTATTAACTTATTTCTAATTAAAATAAAAATAAATTTATTTATTTATCAACCATCTTTCATTTTAACTCCAAATCTAACAAAAATACAACAAAATTTTTAAATACAAATATAATTTTGCCTAAAATCCAAATTAATAAAACAATACTATTGAGAGCTCCGCCTAATCAATCGAAATTAAAAAAAAAAAAAAAAAAATTAAATGTAAGTTTCAAAGGAATATAACTCTTACTTTTTCATTGGGCTATGAAAATAAAAACAAAAAGAGATGACAAAATTAAAAAACTCCATCAAAATATAATAATAAAAAACAACACCGTAATATTCCTAAAAATTGTAATCCATCTCCCCATCATTCTAAAAAGGTGGATTTCTTGCTCCTTTTATCAAAAGGGAAAGCAATATTGATGGCCTGCCTCTAATGTGTAAGAGAAGCCCAACACACGCACATGGAAAGATATTTGAAGATCCTAAGTGCGTATCTCCACTTCGAAATCCTTGGGATATTCTTAATTTATAGCTTATGTTATCCTTTTAGTGAATAATGCGTGACTTAATTAAATGATAAATACGTGTAAAAATACATATTTAAATTTTCAACAATACTTTAACTTATGTCTTTACATTTTCTATTTTGGTGCAGCGTCTTTGTGTACGTTGAACAAACATTTAATGTTTATGCCATGACACCTCCATCAAGCCGCCTACCGTGTAAAGATACTCCGCAAATTCCTCACTTTACATCAATGTGGTACGGACATACAAAATGTAAAGTGTTGAGAGTATTTGGCGCATTCGAATGTCCTTTGAATTAAATGCATTATTGCTACTTAGTTACCAAGATGAATAGTTGCGAGGGTATGCTTATGGGAAAAAATTATAACTTACTACATTCGGAGGAATGGGGTTATGTTGTTATATTGGCCTTTGTGAGAAGTGGAGGTTTTTTTATTTGCTATTTTATAGAAATTAAAGTATATAATTTTGTCAATGATTTTTATTAATTTAAAATATAAATAACTAAACAAAAATATATGTAAAGTTTCATTAATTATAATAGTATTATTTCAAAAAATATTGTTAGCGTTCACGCTAATGATATTATTGATTTTTTCTATAAACATTAATTGTCCTATAGGCTAGAATAATGCTTCCTTTGATTTTTTGTCTGCATCAATGTTGTGTTCCTTGTGGATATGCAATACCTCTAGTTCCTCAAAAAATTCTTTTAATTAACGAATTCTTTGTTGCCAATGATTTAGGGTCAGATTGTGTAATGTGTCGATCCCCAAGAACCAATCAATAACCACTAGAGAATCACCAAATATTTCTAAGCATTTCACCTGCTTAGATATTGCAAAGTGAAGGATGAGCCAAAGCACAATTACTTATGTGTTATTATTAGTTCTAGGCCCCACCCCAAGCTAAAAAGGAAAATGTGATTGTTGTTCAAGTGAAATGGAACTCCCTCTCTGCAAACATTCCTAACAGGAATTTTGGCTCCATCAAAGAAGGTCCATTAAGCCTCTGAATTATCTATCCCAAGACTAATAAGAATTTTGTTATTCTTCTTTAAACCTTTTGTGTTGAGTTCCTTCATCATTGATTTTGATTTGTGCTCCACATGTGGAATATTTTGGATTTGATGATTAAAGATGGTTCTATTATGGTGTAATCGTATTGACCAAAGGATTAGTCCTTGAAGGCTAGAAAGATGCTCCAAAGATGGGGTTTTAGTCCACTATGTGAGGAATTCCCCTAATGGCCTACTTGACTACATCCCAATGCAGGCCTCTTCAAACAAAATCATTCTGCACACTTCCTATAAAAAAATACAATCCATGAATAGGTGTGTCACTGACTCTTGATATGATCACAATAGAATGGGCATCTTGTAGGCCATTCCCAACCATGCCTCTGCATATTATCTTGTGTGAGGATCATGTTATTTATCGCCAACCATAGAAAGAGGCATATCTTTAAAGGACAACACCACTTCCATACAACTTTATACCAATGAAAGGGGTTTGACTATACTTCTTGAATCACCATCACTTCATAAGCTAGTTTCATCATCACCGCCCCACATTCTTTGTTCATTTTCCACATGAGTTTGTCCAAGTCTCTACTTATAATAATGCCATTATGTGCAAATGACAAGGCAAGTTCTGTCCACTCCCATGTTAGATTCCTTGAGAGGCTCAGAGAATTAGCTAATTTCCAAGGACTTGGAGAGATCTCATTAGCTCCAAGATCAATTGCTTCAAAAAGAAAAGAAACTCCTCTATAATTTAACGCCACTGCTAGATTCAAAGAGATTCTTTTGAGACCATCACCTCCTATCCACAGATCCTTGCTTCAGTCTATTTTTGTAACAACCCTATATTTCTACTTTTCAAACATTGACTATTTTTAGACATGGACCTATTATTGGATTGAATGGCTATGGAAGCCATGTTTAGACATTTGTGATGATGTAATTATTTTATTACTGTGATTATAATAAATAAATTGTTTGGAGAAATTCATGAAAGAGCACTAGAGTTTAGAAGATTTCTTGCCAGCTTGGGAAAAATTGTTGGTGGTCAAGTCCACATGATGGACCTTCCCTAAAAATCCCCAGGACAAGATAATTAGAAGGAAATTGATTTAACATAATGGGAGAGAAAGATTATGTTAAATCATTTGGATAAAAATACTAATTAGCATGGAATAAAACGGTGTGGGAGAAAAAGAAAGACTTTAAAGAAAAAGAAAATAATATATTTTTTATTTTTATTTATTTATTTATTTTATTTTTTGTTTTATTTTATTTTTTTCCGAAAAAAAAGAAGAAAAAAAAAGGTCAAAAGACCTTAAAGCAGGATGCTACTGGAAAAATCAATTGGGAAGAAAATCTATGAGTAAAAACCACTTAGGAATCAAAGAGGTTGTTGATTCTTACAGCAAAAAGATCTTAGCTCGGGGGGAACTAGTCGAGGCAGTTCATGGTCGGGAGGAACATGCTTGGTTCCTAAATGTTTTCCAAGCAATGATTATGGTTAGATTCTTGTTTATGTTTTATTATCATGATATGTAAGTTGCAGAATAGTGAAAGAAATGCATGTATTATACATATGTATATGTTTTAGTTATGCATACCTAGTATAAATATTCTCCAGTCTTCTATTGGTAATTGTATGTAGATTTCTTTATGCATGCATGGAAAATAGATCATATAATCATTATTTAATTACAAATTTCTTTATGGATGCAAGTAAGGAAATATGCAAGTACTAGAGTATTATACGAATAAATATGCATAAAAAATCATCTTATGTTTATGTAGAATATTGTGAATTTAATACGACATACACAGGTAGTAGTATAAGAGAAGGGTTACTATGGTACATGTAGATTTAGGTTCTCTTCTATGCAATTTATATATGTGTTGATAAGACCAGATTTTCATGCATAAGTGTGCATGCTTTTGTAACATTTTTCCTTGATATTAAACCTATATGCATGTAGGTGATGCATTCAATTTTAGGAAAAGTCTATCGAAAAAGCATTGAAAGTTAGCAATCTAGAAAGAAGAAGTTTGCTATTGTTATTGAAGTTATAAAATGGATACTAAAGCCTCATTATGATCATGTATGATTATAGAGCACATGCATAATTCTAATAGGAAGATAATCTACAGGATCCTTATATTTCTTTTATCTTTAAACCTAGAACATTTATGTCTATAAATTAGCTACGAAGATACATGATAGATAGAGCAACCTTATATTAACCCTGTAATTATATAGGATTTTGGACAAGGGTCTTTTATTCATTAGTTAAACTAGTTGACGTGTAGAAATAACTTGAAATTTGCAGTTGCTAATGAAATAAGACTAAAATCAATAGACAAAAATTTCTTCTACTCAATCTGTGGAAGGGAAAATATACAATAGAAACACATGCAATCATTCAATCACAATGAACATAGTATTTTTACTAGGGAACCTAACTAGGAAAAACCCCTCCTCTATTCGTATTAAATCAAATGAGAATATGGATCTATTACAATGACAACTTCAATCCTTGAAGCTCAATCTACACTTCAATATTGATCTCCTTCTGCCTTGCATACTCTGACTAACACTTAGTGTTACAGGATAAAACACCCTAGGGTATGGGTTGAGAACCCGAACAAATTGAAGGGCATACATCAACAAGAAGCAAGAAAACAAGGAGTCCTAATGCTTAAACTACTAAAGTGGGGTGAAGAGATAGTACCCATAGGTCCTACTTTTGAGGATGTTCCCGTAGGGTCCAAACCCTCTCCTTCCTCCAATTCTTCAAAACTTGCAACTCATTCCAGAAAAGCATATATACTAGCATAGTTCAAAGAATGTTTAGGATATGAATGTTAGATCATATAAGAATATAGATATAAAACATGAGATCATACATAATTAGATCATAACATGAGTTAAAGCATAAAGATCATCACATCAGGAAGAAGACATAGCTTCTTTATTGATGTTTGCAAAGAATGTGAAAGAATACAACCTGATTCGACCATGGCTCCAAGCAAAACCTTCCTTCGGACCTGTTCAACCCAAGCCTCAACAATCCTCTTTCAAATGCATACGCATAGATGCCATATAAAGGAGATGGACATCTATATGAGGAAACAAGGGTTTCCTATAATTGGGAGTGTAGGAGGCACAAGGATAAATCAAACTTGATCAGGGACCAATTGGATATAATATCAATATCCTATCTTTCTCTCCCCTTAGGCCTTCCCATGAGGTGTATTTATACCACCTCAAAACAGTTGTTTCAGTTGGGATACAGTTAGGCCACGGGCTCCTGTAGGTGGGCTTCCAGTGTAACTCGTAAACCCTGCCCATAAAATAGGGATTTTATATTTTTTTAATATTTCAAATTATATACGCGGGTTGGGTATAGTTGGAACCGCGTGTGCACGCACTTTTTGAAGGGCAGAGTCGCGTATGGAATTTAAATAATTTTTTTTAGTAAATGGACCAAGTCTGAAGGGAAAGGGTTGCCCAAGGCCATGACTCTGAGCATCAAGTTTACAAGGGTGATAAATGATGCTATAACACTTAGCCAAAATAGGCCTCAACCTTCCTCCTATTTCCTTGCATAATTACTGAGGAAATTAGCTCAGATAGGGAAATCTCCTATTTCCTTGCACAAATCCTAGAGAATGTGTTCACCTGATCCAATGCAAAACCTGTACACTCAACTAGTATATATTGATAATTCCAATGATGCCTTTTTCCTCCACTCAACTGGCCAATTTGAATCCCATGCATGAATAGGGATATTTTTAGTAAATTGACTAGTTAATTAAGAGATAGTGAGTTAACAATAGCTACAACTACTCAACTAAACTCCTACTAACTCTATTCATGACTAGAGCTCAGATAACCAATTTTCACTAACTATAACTCCACTAGATTGCTATATCTGAGAAATAAACTCATGCGAAACTCTACATCTTTCCCACAAACTCGAATTGTTTGACTTAACTAAGTGACTCGGCCATGTCACTCCTCCTAATTGCAACTCAAGTCATATGTTGATGTGGAAATTCTAATTTCTCCATTTGAATAAGACACAAGTTAAATGAAGCCTTTTCTTGTTATAATTTAACACTCCCTCTTAGCAAGGAAAGGGTTTTGAACCACCCCTATCATGCTCCTATGGAACTCGAACTTGCATCTTGACAATGCCTTTGTCAAAATGTTTGCATCCTACTCCTCTATGGGAATGTATTGCAACATGATGATCCTCCTTCACACATAATCTATCAGGTGATGGTACCTAATATCTATATGCTTCGACCTATCATGAAACACTGTATTTTCATAGAGTTTGATACAACTCTGATTATCACAATGGATCAATGTATGATCCATCCCATAAATAAAGAGACCAACTAGGATATTCCTCATCCAAATAGCCTCATATGTTGCTTGACTAGTAGGCATATACTTGGCCTATGATGAGCTGAGTGTTACAAATCTATGTTTATTTCTATGCCAAGAAAATGCTACTGACCTAAAACTTAAGATAGCTCCTGATGTGCTCTCCATGTCTAATGGAATCACTGCCTAATATGCATCTGTGAAGCCTTGGAGATTCACTCCATCAGTCCTCCTCTACCATAAACCAAAATCTACTATGCTTTTGCGGTCTCTGAGAAAATGTTTTGCTTCTTTCCAATGAATCTTGGTAGGTTCCACCATAAAATGACTAAATTTTTTAAATGCAAAACAAATATCAGGCATTATGTTCACCAAATACATCAAGGACCCCACCAATTGTCTTTAGATAGTGCCATCTACCGCCTCTCCTGTATAAGAATCATCTTTCCTCTAGTCAATAGATAGAGGAGTTTCCATATGATTACAATCTTGCATATGGAATCTTTGAAGGGTTTTAGAGGTGTACTTCCCCTAACAACATATAGCTCTCCATCTCCCTTCCACATCTCCAAACCAAGGAAGTAGTGCATCAAACCCATATCATTCATCTCGAACTCTCTTGCGAGGTCGTCCTTGCAAGACTGGATACCCCTCTCATCTCTTGTCAATATCAAGTCATCTACATACAAGACTATTAGATGAGAAGACTTCAATCTACCAAATTGTAGTAGAAATTGACATCCACTTCACTCTTAGTGAAGCCCAATCCACTGAGATAGGAATCTATGTGAGTGTACCAATCACGAGGTGGCTGCTTGAGACCATAAATGGATCTCTTGAGTCTACACACATGTGTCTCCATATCAAATGTCTCAAATCCCGCAAGTTACTCAATGTAGATCTCTTCCTCAACCACTCCATCGAGTAAGGTAGCCTTAACATCCATTTGGTCATCTTCCACCCAAGCTGTGCTGCCAATGCTAGTATGGTCCTAATAGAAGAGTCTCTTGCCACAAGGGAAAATTTCTCCTCATAATAAACTCCCTCTACCTGTGAGAATCCTTTGGCCACAAATCTGGCTTTGTACTTATCAACACTGCCATCAGTTACATGTTTCACCTTATATACCCACCTAGAACAAATAACAGATTTTCCCTTAGGTCTTGGCACAACCTCCCAAGCATCATTCTTCATGATGGAGTCATACTCCTCCACCATGCCATCTACCCACACTTGCAAGGAAAATTCCTCATTAAATGAAGAAGACTCATAATCAATCAGTTCTATCATGAGTGCCTTATATATGGTATATTTGTCTCGTGATCTCCTTTTTCTACGCATGGAGCTAGGAGCTCCAACATGCTCCTGAGCATCTTACACCAATCTATCTTCCTCCTGGTTCTCTTCCTCCCTTCTTTGGAAGGCTATGTGTGAGTGGGTGCCTCCACTCGATCTGCTCTCTACTCCTCCACATGTGGCTACTCCACAACATCTTATGGATCTGACTGAGGCTCCTCCTTTAATGTAATGCTCAACTCTTGCTCTAGATATCTTCTCATGGACTTCTCCTCATAAAATATGACATCTCTCCTCATCACATTCATCCTATGTGAATGCGCATACACCCGGTAAATATGAGGTGTCTCTGTGTATCGTACAAAGATCCCCTTCTCTACAATAGTCTCCAAATTTTTATTTCTATCTTTGGAGACATGACAATAGACCATGCATCCAAAAATGCGAAAGTGGGAGACATCTAGCTTCCTCGCATAGAAATCCTCTTCAGGTGTGATCATTCCAAGAATTTTGTGAGGACTCTTGTTCTGTAAATAAATAACAGTATTGCATACTTCTACCTACAAGTATAGTGGCAGTGCCTGATGATGCAACATTGCTCTTGCAGCCCCTACAATTCTTCTATTTTTCCTCTTTGCCACTCCATTTTTTTGTGGGTTGTGAGGTGCAGTCAACTCCCTTCTAATACCTTCCTTGGCACATAATTCTTTGAAGGCATTAGACACATACTCTCCTCCATTATCACTTCTCAGGGATTTAATTTTCTGTCCAGTCTCATTTTCAACTAAGGATTTGAATTCAACAAAATTTGAATAAACCTCATATTTCTTCTTCATAAAATAGTTCCAACATTTGCAGGAATAATCATATAAAAATATCACACAATACTTGTGCTTTGCAACTGAGACTGTAGAAAATGGTCCACACACATCTGAGTGAACTCGCTCCAAGATGGCTCCAACATTGTTATCTCAGCCTTGGAAGGAGGATTTAACATATTTTCCAAGAGTGTATCCCTTTCAAACATCATGTTGATCAAGGGTGAATTTTGGAAGTCCAGTGGTGATATGTTACATTATTTTCAAAACTAGATTGTGTAGGTGTTCCATGTGCCTATGACGGAGCTCTCCAACATCTCGGCCCTGAACATGTTCTTCCTTGCTTCTCAATGCAATGTATGTTTCCAAATTGTAGAGATTTTTAACAAGAACACCAATTTCTTTTACTTTTCCAGTAGAAACATGCTTCAGATAAGCATTCCCCTTACTGAACACCACATCATATCCACAGTCTTCAAGTACATCTACATAAACTAAATTTTTCATCAGACTAGGCACATACATTATATTCTTTAGGTGAAGATACAAGCTTGACTCCCTCTTAAAGTTTACAGTTCCAATCCCTTTGGTACTGTACCTCCCATCATCTCCAAGTTCTATGTGTAATTGTAGGTCCTTCTCCTCTAAGCCGTTGAAGAACTCCTTACTTCCTGTCATATGAAATGAAGCACCAGAATATAAGTACCATACACTTCCTTGTATATTACTTTCCATGCATGTGATGAGGGTGAAATCCAACTTGAGTTGTGATGTGAAAGCATCACCTCCTACTACCACTGTAGTATTCTTACTAGATTTCTTGTGTAGACACTTGGTTTCATAATATCGATACTCATGATAGTAAAAACATTTAATTTTATTGAGATCTTTCTTCTTGCCATGGTTTTGTCTATATTTTTCCTTGCCTTGGGCCTTCTTTCCCTTGGCTTCCTTTCCTTCTCTTGCTAGAGAAATTTTTTCTTCCTCTTCAATTTTGGATGCGATACCATCTCTAGTGTTTCTTCTGATCTCCTCTTGCACCAAATCAGACCAAAGTATCTCCCAGTCTGGTAGCTTGTCTCTTTCATTAACAAAATCTCGATAGTTTTGCCAGGATTTCAGAAGGATAAGGAGTGCTAAGATGAAAAATTCAGATGATGGAACATTTTCTACAAGTCCTCCAATTTTATCTCTCACCTGAGTGAATCTGCATAGGTATTGAACACTATTTTTATTTTTACCCATTCAAATGTTCTTGAGTTTGTCTCTCAATTTTGATTTCCTTGCATCACTCCTTCTTTGGAATAGATATATGAGAGTTTTCCACATTTCAAATGGAGTCTCCTTTCCATGCAAGTTCGAAACCACATGATCTCTGACTCCCTTAAGAATAATCCTCCTGGCTTTTGCTATGTCTTTCTTCCACTATGTCAACTGTTGAGCATCTAATGTTGATAGTTTTGGAATATAAGTTTGTGTGTAATCTAGTACTCCATTGTCATCCAACACAAATTCCATCCCATATTTCCAAGAACATAAATTCGAGGTGCCCTCCAATGCATACTACAACCTCAATCCATTGAAAGACATTGTTCACGCACTAAAGAAAATCTGCACCAAAAACTCTGCAAATCGGAATTTTATGAGAGAAGATATAGAACATGGTTTCTATGTAGCTATATTCAATAGCTATGATACCGTGTATAAATAACTTGAAATTTGCAGCTGCTAATGAAATCAGGCTGAAATCAATAGACACAAATTTCTTCTACTCAATCTGCGAAAGGGAAAACATACAATAGAAACAAATGCAATCATTCAATCACAATGAACAAAATATTTTTACTGGGGAACCCAACTGCGAAAAACCCCTCCTCTATTTCTATTAAATTAGTCGAGATTATGGATCTATTACAATGTTAGCTTCAATCCTTGAAGCTCAATATGCATTGCAATACTGATATCCTCCTGTTATGCCTGCCCTAATCAACACTTAGCCAAAATAGGCCTCAAACTTACTCTTATTTCCTTCTGCAATTCCTAAGGAAATTATCTCCTAAAAGATGGGAAATCTCCTATTTCCTTGCACAAATCCTAGAAAAATTGCTCACATGCTCCAACGCAAAACTTATACACTCAACTAGTATACATTGACAATTACAATGATGCCTTTTTCCTCCACTCAACTATGAAATTTGAATTCCATTCATGACCAGGGATATTTTTAGTAAATTTACTAGTTAACAGAGAGATGAGTGAGTTAACAACAGTTACAACTACTCAACTGAACTCCTACTGACTCTATTCATGACTAGAGCTCAGATAAACAAGTTTCACTAGCTATAAATCCACTAGATTGCTAGGTCTTAGCAATTGACTCTACTTCTTGCTCACAAACTCAAATTGACATATTTAACTAAGTGACTTGGCCATGTCACTCCTACTAATTGCAACTCAAGTCATATTGCTGATGTGGAAATTCAAATTTCTCCATTTGACTAAGGAACAAGTCAAATGAAGCCTTTTCTTGCTACAATTTAACAATGATTGTTCAATGGCCAACTAGTTTCACAACTCACTGGACAACCATTAAAATAGGAATAACCTTTACACATGGATAGACGATTCCTTGGAATTAAATAAGAGAAAAAAAAAACAAATCTATGGTGAAGAAAGCATATCGCTCTAGACAATAACTACAAGGAACTATGATGTATTCAATATAGAATGTATACAACAACTAAATGAAAATAGTATTTTACAAAAATCAATCTAGTATGAAAATGGAAAAGCCTACACATAATACTCACTAAATTAAACAATATTTTTAGGTTAATCTCTGTTGAATGAGAGTTAGATGAGAGAGCCATAACAATTGCCTTGTGATTAACCAGAGTAACCACATCAGTTATAATAAGTCCATTAATATAGAAAAATGTCACATAATATGATAATATAAATAGCCAAATCAAAACTATTTAGTAGAATCACATTCTTACATTTCATATCTAAGCTTCAACTAGACAAAGGGTTGAAGCCTGTTTTTAATTTTATATCGATATAGAGTGAGCACAACAGAATAAGTCTCGAATTCAAATACAAACAAAAAGGGGCGTAAACAATTAAAGGAGAGCTTTACAAACAAAGTTAAAACTAAAACACTTTTAGCTTATTCTTCAAAGAACCTTGAAGAAATTGTGTAAGTTATAATTTTTTTATTATCTAATAGTAATGTGTAGAGACTGGCCGAACGCAGGAATATATATATATATATGTGTGTGTGTGTGTGTGTGTGTGTGTGTGTGTGTGTGTGTGTGTTGTTGTGTGTGGAGATAACACTTGAAGCATACATAAACAATGATAACATAGACTCAAGAAAGAAATCCAACCATGGATACAAAATGAACTAAAATCCAAAAAAAGGGTGGAACAAAATAAAAACATAACCATACTTATATTGAAAAGAGGTACAACTCTCCCATAATAACTTCATACATGTTTATGTTGAAATAAAAGTAGGGGAAGTTCCCACATTTGTTTAATTCATTGTAACCTACCATAGGAAGCATGAAGTCATAAACCCCTAGTACTTTAAGTGATAATCGAGAGGAATAGACACAAAGAACGTTCACACAACGCACATTGACCATGCATCAAAATGAGATATATATATATATATATATATATATATATATATATATATATATATATATATATATATATATATATAACCTCAAATCTAGTTAGAACCTTTTCCACTAAAATGGAGGCCCAAGACCATCAAAGAGATAGCAGTGGCAAAAATATCCACAATGCAACTAGCATTTCAACCCTCATAGAGTATGCTTAGCTAAATTTAAGGAACCCCTGATTAGGGTTGGGAACTAGAGTTTGAAAGTTCGCATTCACTGAGCCTTAGCCTATGTACCCAAGGGATGAATACTGGAAGTAACTGACATATAGCACAAAAGTGAAATTCAAGGACCAAAAAACAAGGTGAAACTTCAGTAAGAATTGCACCTTTTGAGCCAGAAAAATACCTGCAAATTCAAGCATCAAGTGGGGTTAGAAATCCCTAGTGAAAAAAAATGAAAAAAATTAATATAATGTGTGCATAGGAGGAGAACAATATGTTATATCTATCACAAACAAATTGACCAACATTCAAACCCTGCACGCAATAGAGAACATGGTGTTTAGATTAGCATTGTAGAAAAATAAAAGGAAGATCTTGAAGAAAACATAAAAGGCAAGAAAAAAGGCGACGTTAAGAGTAGTCAAGAAAATCCTAGGTGCCAATTTGAAATCCATACTCTAGAGAAGAATAAAAGAAAATTTCGCCCATCAAGATGGTCATAGCCACGCGAGAGTTGAGTTCCTTAAAACCCTTACATGGAGCATATGTGCCTATAGAAGTTGTGGCTAAATAAAACATAAGGAAAAATTATATCAAGCCTCCTTTTACACTCTAGACAATCGAGCGATTGGGCGAAGAGAGTAAAAAAATTTAAACCCATGAAATTTCATGTGCTCTCATTGAAGCCACTACAAGTTGGCTTTTGCTAGAAACCTAAAATCAAACTAAGGGTGGTAAGATTCAAAAATGGGGTCTACGAAATGGTGATTTAATAGTGGAATAAAGTTACTAGATGGGCCACAATGATTTTTTAGAAATTACCTATGTGGTAGTCAGAGGAAAACCCCAAAATCGAACCTGAAGCCTTAGTTCACCAGGGGTTATGATTCTCTTCCGAATTTCACCATGAAATTTGTAACACAACTTAGAACCTGCAGAAAACCCAAACATAATTAAATATAGTCGCAGAAGAGAAACTCAAAAGGACAAGAAATGCAAGAAAGGTACAAAATAAATACCAGACCTTCTACCTATGCGAGCCTGTTCTTTCCTCTTAGAGACGACAAGCTCCTTGGTTACAAGTGTAGGAAGGGCCAAATGGCCATTGAAAAATGGAACAAATGTAGTGATATCTCAGAAGCCCAGAGCGACGCTATGTTGAGTGTCAAAATAAAAAGAGGGTCCAATTAACAAAAGGATACTAGGGTATATGGTTAAGGTTTATCCATACCAAATCTTAGCCCTTGGATTGCCCCATTTTGATTGATATGTAGTTGGATGTTAGTTTTGTTGTGCTAATTTCAACTTCAGAATTAAAAACACTTGCTTATATTTTGCTTCATGTGCATAGGTTTCCTTATGGTGTATGTGAATGATCACAGGTAAATTTGTCAAGTTTTATGTTAAAATCATGAGTAAAATAACATGAAAATCAAGTGAAGAACAACAGAAAACAAATGAACAACAAACTAGGAAAATGAACACTTAACAAAATGTTTTGATAAAGGAGTTCACCCCCCCAGGCTACATCTCCTTGGTCTAGCTTCCATGGCTTGGGCCTCTGTATTACCTCAATATGGAAAAAAATGTTGTTTAAAATGCTCTGACCTTGAAACCTGCTTCAATGTGCTCAAAACATCAAAATCATCTAGGAACACCTTTTACAAATCCCAATTTGGTCGAATTTTGCAAAAGTTATGGCAGAAACAATCTCCCCTAGGAAAACTCCTCTAAAATTGGAGAACTCCAGTTAGTCCCGCCAAGGATGGAGGAATCCCCAAATTTATTAGACTCGCTAAATTCACCGACAAACAAAAATGTAGCTAATTAAATGTAAGCACAGTTTAATTAAATGTTAAACCTAGATTAGTGCATTTAAACACGCAGTTATGGCTAACTGTTAGCCGTTAGCCTGGCGGTCTTGGTGGAAGAGGTCACATGGGAGGTAATTACCAATGTTAATGTGGTAGTTAAGGTTTGCGTAGCCTTTGGTTCCTATGTAACTAGTCACATGGGAGGGGGTTGGGCCGCGGGCTGGCTCCCTCCTCCCCCAACCGTTAAACGTTAACATAAAAAATACATAGGGAAACCATAGACGATTAAGAAACAAAGCGGTGGTGTAACAGTGGAACATGGAGTTTATTCAGGCGAGGTCACGGGTTTGACTCTACCGATCTTCCCATAATTTTATTTTTCACTACGCGCCGATAACTCGACCTTTGGGGAGGGACACATGGCGGCCTCCGGGCTTGCCACTTGTCCCCTCATTGGTCCACCTCTGACCAATAGAATCGCTCCAAATCACCAACCCGTCGACCAACCACAATATGACACTTGGTGAGTCTTAATTGGATGTTGATCATCCTGTTGACATGCCCAGTCACCTGCCACGTCAGCAGTACGGACTACTGAGTGTGCAGTGACTGTATTTTTTTGGCAAAAATTCTTCTGTTTGGCAAAGCAGACAGAGCGTGATATCTTCCTCATACGAGCTTAGTTTGGAGTGAAACGAGTTGCGTTGGGATCATATCACCGAGACGAACTCAATCGTTTAAGTTTCAAGCGATTCCAAGAAATTTGAGTTTTGAGCTAATTTTTGCCCCTAATCCGATTCTAATCAATCCTTCCCACTGATAGGCTTTTGGACCCAAAATCTAGTTATCTAATGAGAGATGAATAATCTTCTCATTCCCAATTTTTATCAATTGATTTTACTTGGAAAAATCTCCATGACAACCACTTGGGTTCACTGACATGCCTTGCCTTGCAAATGGCTTGGCACTTCAACCAATGTTCTCCTTTTGCTGCTGACCCAATCCAACACTTGCTGGTTGCTTGCTGATTAAATACCCTATTGTACCAAAGTGATCCCTTGGTGCTTGGAAAGCTAACTGATGGCCTTCCCACTGAGAATCATGTTCCTCCTTTGCAACATGCATTCGATGCAAGCTTCTCCTTGGAAACCACTTTTCCAAGTTAAGCCCATTTGAGTGAACTACAACAATGAGTTCCAATATCAATAATAACAAGAAAAGAAATGACCATTCTTTTACCTCCACAGTTCCAAATTCCACATCTGGAAGAATGCATTCACCATCTCTTTCGCTTCTTAGCTTCAACATATCAATTCGCATTGTAGACCATTTGATATTTTACAAGGGCTGCAAATTCTTTTGGCATTTTTTTTTGTCCACTTTTGCTTCTTGATTCCATCATCCTCCAGTATTAACATGATTCTCATGTCATTATTTGAGAATAAAGGCTAATCATGAGCTTCTTTCGCAAGCATGGACCTTCCAATTTCCCGCGACATCTTGTCACAAGAAACACCATTAACCTTGAAAAACACTCATGCAAGACTATAACTACGACCTCTTCCTTTTGCTTCTTCAAAGCAACAAATGTCACATCATGCGAACATCGCCATGTACTCTTACATCTTGGTGTATAAACTATCGACTAGAAATGCTTCTTCAAACAACTGACTTTCAAGTCAAGCAAAAGCATGTACAACAACTTGACGATTTGCAACAAGAATTCCACATTCTCATGAAACAATTCGTCACATCTCTCTTTCATCTTTGGAGATAAAATCAACTCTTCCAAGTCGATATAACATACATGTAACAATCAATCGACCACACAAGCCAATACTCATGCATGTGCAAATGATCAACATTCTCAAGTTGAAAACATACATGTAAACAAAGCAATCAACCAACACAAGTCAATCACTCATGCATGTTCAAGCACAATGAAACTATTAAAAATTCCACTATTCACACACACAAACTCTCATGCATGTATAACAATTCTCAACTCTCTCACAAGTACAATCATGAGTACAAGAATCCCATTGGTATGTACGAGTACTTAAAGAGCTGAAATGACCAAATTTGCTACAATAAAGTGAGTAAGCATACTCCACTTTTGAACACCTTCCTGGTGTAAACATGCAAGTTCAAGAATGAAACGTGCATGAAAATTTGTAGTTGCAAATTTCCATCTTGGATGCATCCAAGTGAGTCAACATAACTCTACTTTTCCAACATCTTGCTTCATGTGATATGCAACATACTTTCAGGAGAAAAGAAATGCATCCAAATAACAAGGAAATGCATCAATAAGGCAAGATTTGCATTAATTATCAAAATAAATGGAAGGCCTTAATTGGTTAAGAAATTTAACTATCTCTTTCCAAACCATTTCAATGGTGCTTCTTTTAGCTACACTTCATCATGTGTATCATCCCGACCCACATCAATTATGGAATCCTCTTTTCCATTCTTGCCAAAATCTCTCTCCACCTTTTTCAAATGTCATGGATGACTTTTTGGATGCAAGGTCCAACACTTGTCTACAAGATGATCCTGCTTATGGCAATGAGTGCAAAATAATTGTAAATTGTTTTCAACATGGTTTCCATTATCTAATGGACCTTTTGATTTCTGTCTCTTTTGTTTTGAAATTTTCCTGTGTATGGCTATCCTCTTCCAACACCTCGAAACAATATGGTTATTCGAACCACAAAAGGAACATGTTAATTTTTTCTAAATCTTATGTGGAGATTTACCATGTTTATCATAATCAAAAGAAACTTGATTAAAAGCAGATTTATACGTTGCACATTCACCTTTGTCACCTTCTTGAGGAGGTGAATTTGATGAGGTAGTGGCTCTCTTTGGAATAACAATAATGGTTTCAATGACCTTAGATATTTTGACATCCTCTTGTTTTCCATTACCACTAGTTGCATGCTTATGAGCATCTTCTTGCAAAGTGGGTATAAAATTTTTGCATTCCTCATGAACACAAACTTCACAAGCTTGGTATAATGAACATGTAATGAAAGTCCTTCTTGAAACACATTCATATGCCTCCTTGGCTTTGGATCATTCTCCATCATGTTGTCCATAACCAAGGCCCAAATACCTAGGCCTTTCCTCAACAACAATTGGCTCAACTATGCCTTGTGCATGTTTTCCTAACCCTTTACATTCATTTCCCATCTCCATCAATAATTTTGACCTTATTCCTCTAGTGTGTCTTTCAAAAGCACCAAAACATTTGTTTTGAGAGGAAATTGAAGATAAAATTGAATTTCATACCTCATTTACATGCACATACTTGGCTAGGGTTTCCTTGGCATCATGGATTTGAATCTCCATCTCATGCATATTTTCAAAAAGCTCTTACTTCTCCTCCTTCATGGCCATTAATGGCTCTTGAAGTATAGTGTTCTCCTTCATATCTTCAAACAACTCTTGCACCATATCTCCCATGATGATAATCTCTTGCAACATATATTCATCAAAGAGTCTTGCTAAGGAAGATAAATTAGAAACATCACTTGTTGAAGCTGCCATCACACTTGTAATGCATAAAAAAGCTTCACAAATCTACAACCATTAAAACCCTACTGGCACAAAACTCAAGCAATCAAGAAAATAACCTTTGCTCTGATACCAAATTGATTTGTAGTTGAATGTTAGTTTTGTTGTGCTAATTTCAACTTCAGAATTAAAAACACTTGCTTATCTTTTGCTTCATGTGCATAGGTTTCCTTATGGTGTATGTGAATGATAACAGGTAAATTTTTCAAGTTTTATGTTAAAATCATGAGAAAAATAACATGAAAATCAGGTGCAGAACAATAGGAAACAAATGAACATCAAACCATCAAAATTAACACTTAACACAATGTTTTGATAAAGGAGTTCACCCCTCCTGGGCTACATCTCCTTGGTCCAACTTTCATTGCTTGGGCCTCTGTATTAGCTCAATATGGGAAAAGTGTTGTTTACAATGCTCTACTTCTACTGAAACCTACTTCAATGTGCTCAGAACATCAAAATCATTTAGGAACACATTTTCCTGATCCCAATTTGGTCGAATTCTGAAAAAGTTACGGCATAAATAATTTCCCCTAGGAAAACTCCTCTAAAACTGGAGAACTCCAATTAGTCCTGCCAAATATGGAGGAATCTCTGAATTTATCGGACCCGATAACTCCTCCGCCAAAATAAACTGCAGTTGATTAAATGTAAGCGCATTTTAATTAAATGGTAAACATGGGATTAGCACATTTAAACACGTGGCTATGGCTAATCGTTAGCCGTTACCCTGGCGGTCTTGGTGGAAGAGGTCACATGGGCGGTAATTACCAACGTTAATCTGGCAGTTAAGGTTTGCGTAGCCTTTGGTTTCTACGTAACTGGTCACATGGGAGGGGTCTGGCCCGCGAGCTGGCTCCCTCCTCCCCCAACCATTAAACGCTAACATAAAAAATACATTTTGAAACCATAGACAGTTAAGAAACAAAGCAATGGTGTAACGGTGGAATGTGGAGTTTATTTGGGCGAGGTCATGGGTTCGAAAATGCCAACCTGTCCATAATTTCTTTTGTCACTATGTGCTGATAGGCTGACCTTTTGGGAGGGATACATGGCGGCCTCCAGGCTTGTCACTTGTCCCCTCCTCATTGGTCCACTTCCAACCAATAAAATCGCTCCAAATCACCAACCCGTCGACCAACCATAGTATGAAACTTGGTGAGTCTTGATTAGAAGTTGATCATCCCGTTGGTCTACCCAATCACCTACCACATCAGTAGTATGGACTTCTGACTGTGTAGTGACTGTACTTTTTTTTTGCAAAAAATCCTCTATTTGGCAAAGTGGACAAAAGACGATATCTTCCTCATACAAGCTCCGTTTGGAGTAAAATGAGTTGCATTGGGATTGTATCGTCGAGATGGACATGGTCGTTTAGGTTTTGAGTGATTCCGAGCACTTTGATTTTTGATCTAATTTTTGCCCCTAATCTAGATTCCAATCATTGATCCCCACCATTAAAGTGATTAAGAACCAACATTACATAATAATCACATGGACAGAGCCGCATTGCACACCAACACCAAACCCTAGGAAAATCCCAATATCCCACATATGCACCATTTGATAAGAGTACAAGTAATAACATGCTAGGAAAAAAACAAAAGGATATAGATTTGAATGGAATATTAGAGCTAGACCCAAAAGTATTATATCATATGCACTTGAGACATAGGTAGAGTGTAATTCATATGTGCGACATGGATTATCGACCCCATAGGGGTACTTTGGTTAACATTAAATAATATATTCATACACATCAATCTTGATAACATTAAATAAGGATAAAGTATTTCTGCAAATGGAAAGAAATTTTCAACAAGGAAATGCTTAGATGAATCAAAGTGGAAAAATACCATGTTTCGCTATTGAGGCATATGCAAGTTTAGTACGGAACAATACACATGAAAAATGCAACTATTTAACTAAATATAACATGGAAAGAAAAACATTGGTGTGAAATTTAGACATGTGACAAATGGTATCAAAGTTGTATGTTCAAAACTAGGCCTATGGGAAACCATTGTAAGAGAATAGTATGTATAGGAATTTATGTATTATTATGTGATATGAATGCAAACTAATGGTTTTGTTGTTGGAAATAAGGTACAAAAGTTAATCAACAATAGAAGATAAGACGAAAAAAACTTCAAATCCACTTCCTCTTAAAGGAGAGGGGATTTATGTGAATTTGGGAGGAGAGAATACCCCTCCATCAACTCAATTTCTGCAAATTGTGAGAAGCATACAACAAGAATTGGCCATTATCAAAACCAGTCATGAACGGTTGCTAAAGGCCATCGAGGAACAATAAAATTTGATAAGTGACTTGATTGAAAAGTTAAGTCATAAACATAGGGAGGTAGAGGGGGATGTAGTTAAGGTAGACCCCTAAAGATGAATGAAAATATGAAAGTTGGAATGAATCAGATAAAAGCTATCCAAAGGCACAAAAACTGAAAAATAAAATGAAAATGGAGATACAAGGAGAATTTAAGAAAGAAAACCCCCTACATTTGATGGAAAAAAGGAGGAGGATGCAGAAGTGTGGCTTCTCAATATGACAAATTATTTCCATGTTTATGAGAATGATAGTAATTTGAAGGCCATACTGGCAATTTATCAATTGCAAGGAAAATTTGCTCTCTGGTGGAAGGAGGTCAAAATAGTGCACAGTCTAGAAGAGAAGACAGATTCTTGGGAAGAGTTCTAGAAACAATTTAAGTCTAAATATTTAATTGAATGATATTATGATGATCAAGCAAAAGAGTTCCATGACTTAAGGTTGGGACAAATAACCATGGATGAGTTTGTTGCTAAATTCACCAATTTACTACATTATGTCCCCTACATCAAGGAAGAGAAAGCCAAAGTGCATAGATTTTTAAACTTTTTGTCAGTTTCTTACAAAGAGGGGATTGAATTTGACAATCCATAGACAATGGACGAAGTAGTGAGTAAGGTAAGACTATGCTATCAGTAGTTTAAATTAAAATAGAGGGGAAGGCTCAAAATTCTAGCAAAAGAAAGATAAAAATAAACTTGCAAGTGGGATAAAGAAACAAAAACTTGCATACATGTAGAATTTTTTAAGGGATCACCAATGGAAAAGGTTTAGTAGAAGTAACCCACCCCAACCTGCCCAATATCAAATCAGGTCAAAACCAATGGAACTGAATAATAAAAGAGTAAGTGGGGTAAAAGAGAGAACCTTTGAAATGTTGGGGATGTAGAGAACCCCACCTATTGAGAGACTGTCCACACAACCCAAGATCTCTTAAGAACATACAAATGGCGCATGACGCAACAACAGTAAATGATATTTCATGAAACATTCCAAAGATAAGTGCAATGTTAGAAGATAGACAAGCAAAGAACCAATCCACCATGATCGGAATTGAAGGTAACTTATTGAATTATCCTGTGTCTGTACTAATTGATCTAGGGGCTATTCTTAGCTATATTAGTCAGATAATGGAAAAGTGTAATTTGAAGGCTAAAAATTTTAAGAATGCATGGTTAGTAGAAGTAATAATGGGCACAAAAAGGAAAACAATCAACCATGTGAAACACTGTCATGTAAATTTAAATGTTTTTCCAACTAAAGTAAACTTAAATATACTTCTTTTAGGTTCATATGATTTATTAATAGGTATGGATTGGCTAGAAAAATAAAGAATTGCCTTAAATTGCTTAGAAAATACAGTGATTTGTGTTAGTTAAGAAGGAATAATGCAACTGATAAAAAGTACACCAAAACCTATTTTAGTTAGACAAATTTTAGCATTGCAACTAAAAAGAAGTACAAAAAAGGTTGACAACAATTTGTTGTCCAGATTGAAGAAAACAATTAGAAGACAAAAAATAAAAAATTAGATGAACTATTGGTAATAAAGGAGTTTAAAGATGTATTACCGGAAGTCGGGCTATACTTTTAGGAAAACATGGTCACAACTATGAATTCCTTTCTTATCCTATTATTGTCTAGATAGATAATTTCCTATCCTGGGTAGCCTTAAGTTTTTCTCTATTTTAACTGCTTATTTTTCCATTTCCCTAAGAAAATCTAGACCAACAATAGCCTTGTCCATTGGGTTGTCCCAACTCACAAGTGTTTCATTTTGTACCATACAAGGCCTCAAATGGGATCATCTTCAAATATTCTTGATACCTAATTTTTTTATGCAAACTCCACTAGTTGGAAATACTCTTCCCATATTTATGGTTTGTCCATCACATACATCTAGAATATCATCAATCACCTGATTAACTCTCTCTATTTTTCCATCTGACTCTGGATGATATGTTGTACTAGAGTTCAACTTGGTTCCAAATCCCTTGAACAAACCCTTCCAAAATTTTGATGTAAACTTGGGATCCTTATCTAAAATGATTCCCTTAGACACTCTATATAATTTGGCAGTTACCTTCATATATATTTCAACAATTTTTTTTTCCTTTTGTGTTGAATTTAATGGAATAAAGTGGGTAGACTTAGTGAGTTTATCCACCACTACCACAATAGAATCATTGTTCCCTCATAGTCCTAGGAAGATTTGTAATAAAATATATTGAAACAATGTCCCATTTTCATTCTTAAATGGGTATTGGTTGTAGCAATATAGTTGGATTTCTATGTCCATCCTTCACCTTTTGGCATTCCAAACACCTATCTATGTAATCAACTATTTTCTTTTTCAAATTTGGCCAAATATATCAAATTTTTGTAGTTGAAATTGTTTTCTAGTACCATGGGTGTCTAGCATAAGGTGCCTTGTTCATCTCACTCAGCATTATATTTTTTATCCTTTGAGAATTTGGCACATAAAATATTCCCTTGCAAATGAGGATTCCGTCCACTTTCAACTCGTAATTCTTGTACTTTAGGTGCAAATTACCTTGTTTTAGCTCACTTTTTATTTGCATGTATTGTTGATTTGAGTTTTAAACCTCTAATATTTTGGTTTTTAAATCATGTTTTCATATACTGATGGTTGTAGTGTGAACTATATGCCCCCTTCTACTGATTTCATCAGTCGCTTGATTTCCTTTCCATTTATATTCTTAATATCAAAATCATAATCAACTAGAAATTCCATCCATATGATTTGTCTAGCATTCATAGTCAATTGTCTAAACAAATGCTTCAAACCACTGCAATATGTTCTCAATTCAGATATTTTTCCCATGAGGTAATTCCTCCATATTTTCAAGGCATGAATGGTGGATTCCAAATCCAAATAATGAGTGGCATAATTCCTCTCATGCTCCTTCAACTTCTTTGACTCATAACATGTGACATGCCCATTTTGGATGAGGACTCGTCCAAGCCCTTCTTTTCATGCATGAAATCACACCATAAATCGATCATTTGGATCAAATATCCTCAATATTGTTCCACTTGTTAATAACATTTTCAAATGTTAAAATGAATAACATTTATGAGACCACTCAAATTCCACACTCTTCTTAAATTTGAAAATAAGTGATAGAATGTGCTATTTTAGAGAAGCCCTCAATAAATATTTTGTAGTAACCTCGTAATCTAATGAAGGATCTCACCTCTTTCACATTTTTTGGTGCTGGCCACTCTTTGATAGAGTTTATTTTCTTTTGATCCACTGCCACCCCTTGCTCTGAGATGATATGACCAACAAATTTAATTTGGTTTTGATAAAATGAGCATTTTCTCAAATTGGCATAAAGTTGATGCCCCCTAAACACTTGCAGCACCATCCTCAAGTGCCACTTATTCTTTTACTCAATTTTTGAATAGAAAAAGGATTCCATCTAAAAAGATAATGAAAAACTTGCCCAAATATATTTTATAGCTCAAAATGTCACCCCCTTGGGTTCATTGGGGAATAACAATAATATGAATCCTAGAATACATAAATTGGTCCATGGAAACTCTACAAAAACTTATGTTTTACACTATCAACACACCTAAAACACTAGGAACTAGTGTTTCTAGGCTTTAAATGCTCCTAATGACTTGACAAGGAGAGTTGAATAACCCAACAACTCTCTAGTTACCTATCAAAAGAGATTTGAAGTGACAATGTGAATGGATAAGATAAAACAAGGTCCAAGTTGATCATTTTTTGAGGATAAGGATTAAAGGACCATATCAAACATGGTCAACAAAGTGTCTATATCCATTATGATCACTCCTCCAGGCCATATATAAAAGAAATGTCATGCATGGAACAAAGAGAGAAAATTTCATTGTAATGAAGTGTTGTTGGATTTGAGACTTATGTTCCTCCTCTCACCACTGGTAACTATCAAGGCACACAACAAATGTAGTTTATTGCAAGGAGTTACACAAGTCTAATGTAGATTATATGAATAAAAATCTAGTCAAGTTTCCAAGCTAACTATGATATAGGAAAGTGAAATTGTAGAAGTAACTTGTAGGAATTAAATGACACACACCTATGTGGATTGTAGGAAAAGGAAAACACACTTTGCTTGAAAATAAAATATGTGGAAAGTAAACCTAAAATCTATGTTTTGGAAGCTAAAAACAACACTCAGAAAGCATAGAGTAAAAGAATCTAAAGGAAGTTTCAAGAGATCTCTAATCTTCCAAACTCCATCCTCAACATTCCAAACATGTTCTAATACCATAAGGAAACTAAATCAAGAGTTAATTTATGAATTGGATGGAGAAAAGGAGTTGTTTTTTGGATGCTAAATAATTCCATGTTTTTCTACACGAAAAACCAACAAGAGAGAAAAATGCTAAAATGCAAATCTAGGACAAGAGAATGGGGTAGGAATGGTGGGAAATTATATCATTTATCTAGTAGAAGAATAGAACAACTAAGTCTAATATTCAACACTATGAAACCAATTTTTGTTCACCCTCTGTAATCATAATATTGGTCGCACAGTAAAATAAGAAATTGTGGAAATTGTAATGGAAGATGAAATGAAATGGAAAGAGACTTGAAAATGAAATGATAAGAAATATGAGTGATCAAAGATGTTGACATATTGTATAAATGACTTGGAAAAAATGTTAGCTCATAAAAATATCTAATTAACCAAGCATAATTCTATCAAAATATAATTTCCATAAGTGTTGATTCAAGATCTAAAAAAAGTAAATGCAAAGCATGGAAATGATAGTAACAAAAATATAGGAGGGATCTAAAGCTTTTGGGGTGGGCCCAACTAAAGGATGATAAAATACCTTGAGGAGGAACCAAGTAAACTTAAATGATGAGTTGCTTCCATTAACTTAGAATCTATCTTACATTAGGAAATAAAATGTTGCAAAATTGCATATAAATATTCAAAGCATAAACTTCCTTCTAATCTATTATTTCCTAGCCTTAAGGGCCAACTTGAATCTCCTATTTATACATTAGGTGATGGAGAAAACTCCTTGAGAGGAGGGATTCATTTCCCCCAAAAATCCTAATAGGAAGGGACCTTTCCCCAAGTCTAACTCATAGCAGTAGGAGGTGGCATTAAATTCTTTGAGCTAGTTGAGTTTGAGTTTTCCTATAGCAGGGAGAAAGTCCCTAAAATATCTTCAATGTGGGATTCTTCAGAATCAGATCAAAATATTTGTAAATCCCGCACAATAAACATATTAAGCAACATAAATCATGAAAAACACATTGAATCCTCTAGGAACTCATAAAGCTATGAAAATATACCATTAAGTGCAAAATTTGGGGTCAAAACATTGTTCTATGTTCCTAGGAGTGGACCAACGATCCTTATGATTTACCTATTTTAGAGGCCCATCAAGAGTATCCCTACACTTTTTTCATATGTAATATGGAATAAAATTGTTTGAGGCCCTGGAGTCGACTAAGAAATTATGGAAATTTTGGTTAAATATTTTGAGTAGGAATGGGGATGTTTAACTTTTATTCCTTTTGTTAGACTATTGGAGTTTGGTCACATAGACCTTCTTAGTGGTTTCAAATTTCTCATAAAATAATTCTCTAGTCAGATTTTTCCATTGTTAAGGATTCATCTTGCAAACGTCCATCATAGAAATATTGGCTTTAATCTTCTTTAGATCCTCTATGACATGATATTTAATGGGAAAAGAAACATTGTTATTAGGGGAGGGATGTAATCATCAAGTGAGGGACATGATGTCCTAATGGGGACATTCTATGCAACACGTAGGGGAGCTTTTATCACAACTATGGACCTAGAAATTTTTGGGTTTGAAAGGACTGGAGTAGGTCTCTTACTTCATAAACAATATCTCCTTATGGTGGGTACTTCAATTTTTTTCTCTCCAATATTGATTCTTCATAAAACCCCCCTAAACATTACCTCAAATCACTCAATATGGTCATCATCATAAGTATTAGGAAAAATTGATTCGTGAGGGGTCATTGGTGCTTCTTTGGGAAAATATTAATTTATGAATCAATTAGATACTAGATTCATGGTTTCTTGCCATTGTAGGTAGGTATTATAGTAGTGATGCTTCTTATGGTAATGACATAAATTTTCAATAGCAACAATGTCCAAATCCATATTTATATTGGAAAGAGTTTATTCTATATCACAAGAAGGTTGATTTGGTCTCCTAATGAAGGGTCTATAAGGCCTAGGGTTAGATGTAACTTCCCCTATGCTCATGTTGATATTAATTACTTCATTAGTTAGTTTCTTGATCATCTGTTGGAGATATCCTAGTTCAAGGAAATCCCTATTTATTTCTCTGGATTCAGTTGGGACTCTACTCATGTTAAGCCCCTTCTTAGATGGATCTCTTCTCAATTTGTTTTCCTTACAACTTATTTTTTATTGATATAGTTTGTGTCTAGAAAACTATGCGAGGACACCAAAAATGTTTTTAAAGTAAGGTTGTGATTCATTTCAATTCCTATTTTATGGATTACAAGACAATAACTTTCAGATATTTAATCAACATGGTAGCTTCCAACTAAGGTAGATGGCTAATAAGGTTAATATGGTTGTAGAAGGAAAGAGGCAAGGACATAAAAAAATTTTATAGCCTTCATCGAATGCTTTGTGATTTGTTACTACTAAAACTAAACATGTATAATATTCAAATGGTTCTAACACAAAGAAAAAAAATTAATCATATGAAATATGGACAATAATATAACCATTCATATATAGGTATCCTAAAAGAAAACAAATTCTATCATAAATCTTTGTGTGTAACATTACTAGAAGATAGGGAAATTGATTTTCAATTTAGCCTCTTAGAGATATCTCATATAAATTCAAATACTTGCACAAATGAAAATAGGATCTAAAACTTACAAAGGAAAAATAACATAAAATATTACATTGTCAATAGCTAAAAGAAGAATTTGTTGATTAAAAAGCCATAGAAATATTGTCCTCAAATACAATAATACAATTTTTCTCTTTGAATTTGAATCCCTTCTTTTAGTTCTTCTTCGATTTTTATAAAAAATATTACAATAGATTATTGTTGCAAAAGAAACTTTCTAGGAACAAGCTAATATAAATAGAAACCATTTACAAATATCCAATAGTTTTTGTTCACTTGTCCATTTCTCTAGTTGAATTTTATTGATGGAATAAAAAATATTTAAGGGGGGAAGTTAGATAACCAATCATAATCTGACTCAAGTAGATAGCTATATGACATCATTTTCTTGTAGGAAATATCTAAGTCTCTGTATTTTTTATATGTTGGAGTGGTTAGAAATAACATTTTCACTTGAAAGTGAACGTAAAACTCATCCAGATCGATTGTATTTGGCACCTTCAATGTTCCACTTATGTTTGAAAATTTGCTGGAATCTACCTTATTTTTTAATAAAGCTTCTCTATATATATCTAGAGATGTAAACCTACCACTATTGTTAAGAAATTTACGGAAGAGAGATAAATTATTACTGAGATTTACCGAGATTTATAGAGAGGAATAATAAAATAACCAACAACAATACACGTAAATATTATACACATAATATTTAACCAGGAAAACCCCAAATCCGGGGAAAAACCCAACACAATGTGATCTCATTAGCATTGGCCAAAACCCTAACCAATCTAGTAAAGTGAGCCGTCACCTCTCACCTCCATGCCTACATTACAATGAATTATTACCAGTCTTTTATAGGCCCCATTACATGCAATACCACAGACCATAATACCATGGGTACATTATGCCATGTGCCCAAAACCACTACTATTTAACTAGGTCAACCTTGACTCAAAACCCGAGTCAATTTTACCTAACAATTCCCCCCTTAAACTTGACTTGGGGTTCCTTGACTAAATCCAACGAAAACTTGCTAAGTGAGACAATCCTACTCACTCTCTGTTATGAAACCAGCTCACAAAAGATAGAAAAGAGAAATAAATGCCTTAGAATTCACCCTCTTCGAGGGGGAAACCTCCTTTACATTAAACAAATGAACAATTCTTGGATGATACAAATGACAAGACCTCCTTTCTATATATAGGAGTCTAAGGGGTCATAATATAATCAAAGCTAACATAACAATAATAATGTAAGGGCACAATAATAACAAAAGTGGGCTTCTATGGGGCACAATAATAACAATATGGGGACTACATGGGCACAAAAATATAATAAGGGGGTTATACTAATAACAATAAGGGGTTACATTAGTAGTATAGGGACCTAACATGCCCCTCTCCTTCAAAAAGTGTTGTCCTCAACGCTTGAGTAGTTCTTGACGCTTTTGTACAAAATTCTTGTCCTCCCATGTGCAATCTTCAGCGGGCAAGTTCTTCCACTTGATGAGATACTCTGAAATTGATTGATTTCGTAGCTGTCAGGTTCTTGTTTATGTGAATGCTCCAGGTTCCAATATGATTTTTCCTTCCTCGTAAAGTTCTGGCAATATTGTTTGAATTGGGATCTTCTGCAACTTTTGAATGGGTGGCCACACTTCTTCATCCTTTTTCCATTCATCCCTTGCTTTGTGTATCCAATCTGGTTGGATAATAGAAATAACACAAAACAATGCTTCCACATCCTCATCCTTTCTTGAAAATGCATCTACAACGACATTTTTCTTCCCTTTTTTGTAGATGATTTCAAAGTCATAACCCAACATATTTGTGACCCATTTTTTTTTGTTCTTCTAAAGATAATCTTTGTTCTAAAAAGTATTTAAGACTATCATGATACATTTTTACCTTGAAGTGTCTTCCCATTAGGTAAGGTTGCCATTTCTTAAGTGCATGTAATATTTCCAACATTTCCTTCTAATAAATTGCTTGCTTGAGATGTAGCTGTAAAAATACTCAATCACCTACATCAAAACTTCTTTCACTGTGATGTTGATCTGCCTGTTGTTTCATTCAATTTTGCACCAAAGTGGCATTATCCTTTAAAAGTTGGAGAACTTGTTGTTGATGCTTGATGTGATATTTCATTGCTTGAATATTTTTCTTCTTGATATGTCCTTCTATCTTGAGAGTTTGAAGAGTGATAATTTCTTCTAATGCATTACAAGATATTGTTGGATTCATTTCTTGATGCTCGATGTGATCTTTCACTTCTTGAACTTTTTTCTTCTTGATATGTCCTTCTATCTTGATAGTTTGAGGAGTGTAATTTCGGCTAATGCATTACAAGATATGGTCAGATTCATTTCTTCTATCTCGATGTGATCTTTCACTTCTTGAACCTTTTTCTTCTTGATGTGTACATCTATCTTGAGAGTTTGAGGAGTGGTAATTCTTTCCAATGCTTTACAAGATATGGTTGGATTCATTTCTTCTTTCTCTGGGGTTAGTTCCTGGTGTATATCATCTTCTTTTGATTTTTCTTGATCATTTTCTTCCTCTTCTCCACAATCAATGTAAAATAATTTATTCTCAACACACTTATGACCTTTAATGTATTTGTTATCACAATTGTAACAAATCCCTTTTTCTCTTTTTTCTTCCAATTGTTGTGGTGTTTCTCTAAAGAAGGTGTTTCTCTTTGTATCCTCATAATGTGCTATCATTTCCTCCATGAAAATTGACCATGAAACAAGTTGTTTACGAGAACAAAGCCCTTTATACCATAAAAATTTATCTGGTTCTAAATATGAAGATGCAATACATACCTTTTGTAACAATGGTACACTATGTAGATCAAAATATTACTCCATCTGAAGTATCCAATTTACCAGATCCTTGCCATCAAACTTCCTCATATCGCCTTTTCTTGATTTTAGGAGCTCGATCTTGAAATGAATGTAACTCTATAATTTAAGATCTCCAAATTCTTAAATTACTTCCTGCGGTATCTCTCTACATTCTCTTTCGAATGCTGCAAGTTTGATCAAGATTGGATTTTTCAAGGAAGTGTTATGTCAAATCTCCCACGATGACCTAATTATAGACTGGCTCAGTAGAGTGAACTTGTATAAAGTTCCACGTGTCCCTGTTTCAACCTTAGTACTTGAAAACTGATATACAGAAAACTACAGGAAGTTTTCTTTCTGAAACTTCTTACGAAATTTCAATCTGATGCTCAAAACAAAAGTTATGATGATTTTCCCCAGGTCACCTGTTTGGAATGTAATCCAGGAGTCTGCAAAATCTATAACTTCCTCAGATCATATCTCTGAAAATATAGCGAGACAAGTTCTAAAATTTATACCGGAGGTTTAGTGTGATTTCGTCTCAAATGGGTATTTTTTTTCTTCTGAAAAGTCGCACAAAAAAAGTTATAGCGAAAATTCCATGATGACCTATTTGGAGCAGCGAAACCCTAGAATCTAAAGCTTTGATACCAAATGTTATGAAACCAGCTCACAAAAGATAGAAAAGATAAATAAACACCTTAGAATTCAGCCTCTTTGAGGGGGCAACCTCCTTTACATTACACAAATGAAAAATTCTTGGATGATACAAATGGCAAGGCCTCCTTTCTGTATATAGGAGTCTAAGGGGTCATAATATAATCAGAGCCAACATAACAATAATAATGTAAGGGCACAATAATAACAATAGTGGGCTTCTATGGGGCACAATAATAACAATATGGGGACTACATGGGCACAAAAATATAATAAGGGGGTTGTACTAATAACAATAAGGGGTTACACTAGTAGTATAGGGACTTGACACTAGCCCTTACCTCCTTCAAAGTTTTTACTTGGGATTTGTTAACCCAACATCCCCCTATTACCTAGGTCTAACCCAGACTTTACTGGTAATTACCTAGGGGTACACATGCCTTACTAGGGTCTTACAACAGTATGCCCATTTACATGCAAATTAAAAATTTCACTCCATTATAATAATAAAAGTGTGTTTACCCTTGTTGTTGTGTTTGAACATATGACATCAATGTCCATAAAAAAAGAACCCATCAACCAGATTACATGGGTCACCCACCACTATAACCACCAGTCCTCTAGGAGTTATCTTCAGGAACATGGTTCACCAATTTAAATAGTTCACGTGCACATATCTTCCTCATCCATTGCATCTCTCATGACCTAATAGTATGCAGCTTTGCTTCACAATCTATGGCTTTTGATCTAGATCTGCAAGAAAAACTCAATTATCTCTCTCATGACCCAATAATGTGCATCTTTGCTTCAAAATCTATGGCTTTTGATCCAGATCTACAAGAAAAAATCAATTATCTCTCTATCTACCAAGCCAATACAAACCCTTGGCAAAAACAAAACGTCCTTCTGAAGCCAACTTAGCTCTGATACCAGTTGTTAAGAAATTTACTGCAAAGAGATAAATTATTACTGAGATTTACCGAGATTTATAGAGAAGAATAATAAAATAACCAGCAACAATACACATAAATATTATACACATAATATTTATCCAGGAAAACCCCAAATCCAGGGGAAAACCCAACCCAATGAGATCTCATTAGCATTGGCCAAAACCCTGGCCAATCCAGCCAAGTGAGCCTTCACCACTCACCTCCAGGCCTACATTACAATGAAGTATTCCCAACCTTTTATAGGCTCCATTACATGCAATACCATATACCATAATACCATGGGTACATTATACCATGTGCTCAAAACCACTACTATTTAATTAGGTCAACCTTGACTCAAACCCCGAGTCAGTTTTACCTAACAACTATGATTCTGACATGAGGGTAAACCCATTTCCTTTAAAATGTTAAATATATAATTAAACAAATCAACCTCCTTTTCAACAAGCATGCATTTATCTTGTGCATGATGTACACAATTTCTCTTAATTAGAACTTATTTGACCTTCGTGGTTACATATGTTCTGTCATCCACACCCATTGTTGTTAGTTTTTCTCAATTTATGGTGTTGAGAAACTTTAATATTTTAGTAACAATCTGGGGTTTATCTCCTAATTTTCTCTAGATCTTGTTAATGGCTTGCTCGTTGTTGTAGACCATTTCTAATTCATCTCCAACAATTTTGATGGATCTCAACATCATTGAAATACTGGTCATTGTTTCTCCCTAAAGAATTTTCCTAACCTCTACCAAGGATTGTGTTCCTACTAGTTGATTCTTCAACCAATCAATTTCCCTATGTAATCTTGCTTTCAAGTCCTAATCAACATGAATGGTTTCATTTTCATTAGCTAGTTCCTCATTGAGGCCTCTTATCTTAGAAATTTTCTCTATGAGTAATTTATTGATATTTTCAATTTCAATATATGTAATACTCAAATCCGACATTGTTTCTGCAAGCTTCTCAGAAGGATCAACTTTTTTTGTTGATGGTGTTGAATAAGTTGTTGCACAAATGTATTTAGATTTTTATTTTCTAAGGATTTCGATCTACTATGCATAATTTTCAAGCTTCTTATTATGTTCAAATATTAGGGACAATAATTGTTCTTTCTCTTTTTGTGCCGCCTCTAATTTAGGTGTTTGAACATGTTCAATTGCTAGAATTTTGAGCTTTCTTTTGAGCACTTGAATATCAATTTATCTAGATTTAATCAAGGCATGTACAACATAAGGGTGTTTTGAGTCCACCCCCAATCTAATTATACAATGCTCTAAGTCATAAATTCTTATTTGTTTAGTTCTTGTTGCAGTTTTCTCTTATTTCAACTCATTGGTAACTTTTGTGAGCATTAACAATGTAAAGTTTGAAACGGGAACTATAAACTCAAAACGGGAACTCTGGCCAAAAGACCCCGAAAAAACATCAAAAACAGTGCTAAAAACGAAAAGTGTGTATACTGGAACGATGATTTTTGTTTTTTAGGGTCAATTTTGAACATGTTTTAAAAATGGCAGTGACTACGAAATTTTCGTGCAAAATACAACTTGAAAACGAAAAAGTGATGATACTGAAACAATGATTTTTTTTTTAGGGTCAATTTTCAAACTTTTTAAAAAATGCTAGTAAAACCAAATTTTTATGTGCCAAACAAAGTTGTTTATGAGGAAAAAAACACATTAATATTTTTGGTAAAATATCATTTTTCTTTCCTAAGTATAAATTCAACATGTTCTCAACCATAACATGTGAGATACAAAAGAAATTGAAATTTTTTCAACTATAAAATTAAAAAACCATGACATTATGAACAAATTACATCACTAAATGAATTCAAAAGTCATTATTTGTATATTGAATAAAACATACATAATATCTCTAATTTAATATTGCATTGTATATATTTTAAACAATAAAAATTATCATAATTAAGACATATAATCCAACAACATAAAAATGCCTCATAACTTCTCATTTAACACCATATGGAAATCATAAATTTTATTTCAAGATACGATGCATACATCAGTTATAAACTGTCTTAAACAATTATTCAAAATCACTCATATTTTCTTGCACACCATCAAAATTCACATCTTCAGATGAGTGACTGGATGTTGATGAAGATGTTCCATATTCTTCTCTTTCATCAACTAGTGCTCCATTTGAGTCCACATGCATGCCCATAATTTCAGGTTTCAAAATTCTTCTAGATCTATGACTGGTTTCAGTGGACTCCCATCTCAACACTGTTCCTTCTGGTAACAACCTTTTCAGAATCTCTATCGTCTTGAAGCGAAGAGTTCTTCTCTTTGTTAAATTGAAGTCATAAACAAGCATGTCAACATCCTCCAATTTTAATATGTCTATGCAACGACGATTTATATTTGTACCCTTTCTTTTTCTCTTTCCGCCATTTTTTTTGTCAACTACCATCTCTAGCTTATACACACCATTGAATGGGTGTGTATTTGTGGCATACCAATGTACTTCAAAACTTGTAACATCCTCATTTTCTGTAAAGACCTTTATAACTTTAGCAACCCAAAATGGATAGCCATTGGGATCTCCATCTGCTAGCACTGTGATCATGCAACCCTCCTTAATATCTTGTACTGAACCCTTGTAAAGGTCTTCCATGGCTTCACGTTGTGCACAAGATCTTCTGGAACCAATACACATCTCTCTTTCCTCTGCCTGTGAAGAATTAATAATACCTTGAGATTGTTGCTGTTCAACAATGTTTATTTCCTCATGTTCATTCGACACATTTTGTGGCCAAATAAATGAATTTTTCAAAGGTATATATTCATTTGTTGAAATGATATCACTTTGATTATTGAAAAATGACTCCCACCAAACTGAATCAGCGATGTCAAAGTACTCATATGTATATATATACATTTTTTAATTTCTTCCAGGCAATCAGAATAATTTATATCTCTATTTTGTCTACGTGCATTATGAAATTCACCAACTGATTGTAATAACAATATTTTTTATGCAAATATTGGATGATCTGAAATGAACTTCAAAAATTGCAAACCTGATGACGGTGCCCATTCTGTAGTAGTTGAATACTTCTTGCCCCATATTAGTGTTTTCCCATCAATTTTTTTGATATGAAATTGATTTTGTAAGCTAATGCATTTCCCCTCACCATATGATCCCAAAATAAACCTTCGCATGTCAACAATTTCTTCCAACACATCAAAACTAGGCTCTGGCATGTATGATTTCTTAAAACATTCAATTAGTGATGGCAAGCTCCCAACTTCCTTCCTCCTCAATGTGACTGAAAAACGACTGAACATTTGATCAATATGGTCATGAGTGTGCCCAACAAGAAGGAAACCAACCTTTACCTTTTGAAAAATTCTCAATTCAACAAGCATGTTTAGATATCCAAAAACAACCTGATTTTTGTTTTCACAGAAAGTGTTGTTCAATTGTAGATACAAAACTTCAGGAAGATTACCAGACCAATGAGAAAGTACATCATGAATTATGGTTATGGTCAGATTTGCATCATTATGAATATTTGGAGCTGTGAAGTACACCCTTGGTAACATTTTCCCATTGAAGACCATACAACCAACCAAGTGAAACTGAATAAAATTTTCCTCCTATAAATTTTTGGGTGTGCGAACAAAATGTGGCAAAAGTGTTTCCTTTTGGTCCATACCATCAATTATCAAACCCAAATATTTATTCAGATTATCATAACACTTCTTTCTATGCTTGTACAAACTTCTTTGTTTCATTTGTTTGTTGTTCGTGTTGCTCCTAAAGTTCTTTGACAATTGAATCTACACAACATAAAAGAAAGCCATTAAGAAATATGTTTTCATAGTTGATGACTATACAATTTTAAAAGTTAAAGTTATGAATTCTTACCTCTTTCTGACCCTTCACATTTGTCCCTTTTTTATTTAAGAGAAGCGCATGTACTGCAAATCCCCATCCTTGTCTTCTTAGGAATACGGACATTGTTGAACTCTTTCTTCCATACCTTCACAAAATATTGATATGTAATAAACCGGCCATGTCCCTCAACACCTTCTGCATATTCTTTGTATATGTTGTAGATTTCTCGTCTCGAAAAATTATCTGGAATATGTATTGTCTCTCTATTTGGCATACAATGATTTGAAAAGAAATATTTCCTCCATGACATTGCAATATTTGATAATGGCCCAAACTGTCTTTTATGACGTACTTTTGAATAAAATGTGGGATCCTTTTCCAAATTTTCCTGAATTCTCGAGAGACGAAAATTCCCAATAGAATGAAACATTTTGAAAGATTTTCTACAAATAAATAAAGTCCTAATATGATAATCATAACTTGACAATGTAGATTGCATGCACCCAACTAAATATGAATTTTGCATGCTTTTATTCATTGACAAATATCTCTTCCTGCTCTCTAATGCAAATTTGAAATCCATATGTTTCAAGCAATCTTTTTGGCAACATTCACTTGAAATGAGAGCACTAATAGAACTTCTTCTTGTCAGATATTCTACTCTACCCCTTGTATAACTAGAACAACTTGCATTGATATGAAAAGGTCTGCTCCTACTCCTCGATACAATATTTCTTGGCAACATCTCCATCATTGGATCATCATTTGTATAAGGATTTTCATCATCATTAAGAGGAATGTTATCCACACTATGATCAGTTGTGATTTTCAAATATTGACTTGGAGGATATTCTTCATCTTCCCCTTCATCAATGTTATTGTCATAGTCCTTATAATGCAGATTGAATGGAAAATTTGACTCGATGTTTAATGGATATTCATCCTCATGTGCATTGTCAGTGCTGCTCTCATAGTCCATAGAATTAGGACTACGTCGAAAATGTTACTACTTACTTATTGAAGATGCTACATCATGTATTTTGTCACTACTACCTTTATACTCATTAGAATTAGGACTAAGTGCATCATCCTGTCCTTCATCACTCCTGCTCTCATAGTCCTTAGAATTAGGACTAAGAGGACACTGTGACACTCCATTCTTTTGAAATTCATCATTACACTCTTCATCACTATTGCTCTTATAGTCCTTAGAATTAGGATTAAGTGTACACTGTGACACTCCAATCTTTTGAAATTCAACATCCCGCTCTTCATCACTGCTGCTCTCATAGTCCTTAGAATTAGGACTAACTGGACACCGTGACACTCCATACTTTTGAAATTCATCATCATGCTCTTCATCACTACTGCTCTCATAGTCCTTAGAATTAGGACTAAGTGGACACTTTGACACTCCATTCTTTTGAAATTTGTTATCACGCTCTTCATCACTGCTACTCTCATAGTCCTTAGAATTAGGACTAAGTGGACATCGTGACACTGCATTCTTTTGAAATTCGTCATCATGCTCTTCAACACTGCTGCTCTCATAGTCCTCAGAATTAGGACTAGGTGGACACCGTGACACTCCATTCTTTTGAACTTCACCATCACGCTCTTCATCAATGTTGCTCTCATATTCCTTAGAATTAGGACTAAGTGGACATCGTGACACTCCATTCTTTTGAAATTTGTCATCAAGCTCATCATCACTGCTGCTTTCATAGTCCTTAGAATTAGGACTAAGTGGAATCTATGACTCTTTATTTATTTGAAATTCTCGATCCCCTCTTTCATCAGTGTTGCTCTCATAGTCCTTAGGATCAGGACTAAGTGGAAGAATTGACTTTCTATTCATAGTGGAAGAATTCCCGCTATATTCATCAATATGAATAGAGTTGTTACGCGATGAAGATGTTGATGGTGTATAAATTGAAACTTCACTATCAGGACAATCCATCCCTTTCAAATAGAAGATGTTGAATGATACAAATGGAGAGTCTCCTAAAGATATTATATAGCTTAGAGAATGAAATTTTCCCTCCAAAAAGTTTGTTAGATTTATTTCCCTTCATTATTTTATTCTACAATTTATTGAAAAATGTAAACTAAATTTTTTTATGAAATAAATCATTAAAGTTAAAATTGTAAACTACAACTTCTACATTAATTATTTTAATATTTAAAGTATATAATATTTACTAAACAATTGAATGTTTTTTTAATTTTATAATACGTTCTAAAACAAATTAATCCCACATTCACCTCGCTATAAAACAATTCTATAATATTTGCTTTATCATATTTTAAAACAAATTATCCCACATTAACCGTACGGTAAAACATCTCCGCAATTTCACTTATATACTAAATTCTATTATCACTATTACTCACATCACATCAAGGTTTTCTGAAGTTCGTTGAAAGACTTGTGAATTTGTGGAGTAGCTACATTGCTATCAACAACATATTCAACGGAGAATTCTCGCAATTGAAAGGTAAGTTAAATATTTTTCCTTGAATTTTTTCATATTAAATTAGTTTAATGAAGTAGATTTTTTTTTTAAATTAATACTTTTTTTTGAGCCAAATTAACCAATACGTCCGTCGTGAGCATGGTGGGCCCGACAAAACTCAATCGCCCAATAGCCATGGGCGGGCCACCGTGGTGTCACGGGGTGGGCGGAGAGGGCGGGCGGGCGGGTGGGCAGGGTGGGGGGCCGAGTGGGGCGGGAGAGGGTGTGGGGGTTGGTGGGGCTGCGACGCCCACCTCGGCAGCCTACCCACCCACCCGCCATGGGGGTTGGGCGATTCTCAGAACCAGCCAACCCCCACGGCGGGTGGGCGAGCCACCGAGGTGGGCACTGTAGCCCCACCCACCCCAACATCCCCACCTGCTCCCCCACACCGCGCCCCACCCGCTCCCCCACACCTTCACCCCCTACCATCCTCCCAACCCACACCCCCTCTACCTGCCCTCACCCCCCCACACCCGCCCTCACCCCCCCACACCCGCCCTCACCGGCCCACTCACCCCCTCTTGCACCCGCCCCCGCCTGCCCTCACACCCCACCCACACCCGCCCTACCGCACCCCACCAGCCCACCCTCGCTCACCCTCTCACCCGCTTGCCCCACCCACCCTTCCCGCCCCCCCCACCCTCACCCTCGCGCGCCCCCTCACCCGCTTGCCCCCACACCCGACTGCCTCTTGCCTACCCTCACACCCCACCCGTCCTCACAGCCCACCCACCCCATCTGCCCACCCTCACACCTCGCCCGCCCCACCCGTCCTCACCCGCCCTCACACCCCGCCCACCCCACCCGTCCTCGCTCGCCCTCACACCCCATCCATGCTCGCCCGACCCACTCGCCCTCAACTACGCCCGCCCCACCCACCCTCGCCCGCCCTATCACCCACCCGCCCCAACTGCCCAACCCCTCCTGCTCTCCCTCACACCTCGTTTGCCCTCCCCCTCTCGCCCGTTGTCACACCCCGCCCACCCCGACCCCACCCTCCCTCGCCCGCCCACCCAGCCCCCGCCCGCCCACCTGGCCCCCGCCCTCACCCGACCTCTCTCGCTCACCCACCTTGCCCTTGCCCGCCCTCGCCCACCCACCTTTACCCGCCTGCCCAACCCTCGCGGCCGGGCGGGCAGGCCACCGGGGTGGCGCGGGGTGGGCGACGCAACCCCACCCAGCGCCACCCCGGTGGCCCACCTGCTCGACTGCAGGGGTTGGGCAATTCCCAGGTGGGCCGCCGGGGTGGCGTGGGGTGGGCGACGCAACCCCACCCAGTGCCACCCCGGCAGCCCGCCCACCGGGCCGAGCGAGCGGGCTGCCAGGGTGGCATGGGGTGGGGCTGCGTTCACCACCCCACACCACCCCGGCAGCCCGCCCGCCTGACTGCGGTGGTTGGGCGATTCCCGAAATCGTCCAACCACCGTGCGGTCGGGCAGGTGGGTCGCCAGGGTGGCGCCGGGTGGGCGTTTCCGCCCGCCCCATCCCACCCTGGCGACCTACCCACCCGCCTGGCTGTGTGGATCGCCGGGGTGGCATGGGGTGGGCGCCGTAGCCCCACCCGCCCGCTCGGTCTCCCCCTCCCTCCCTGCCCATCTTGCCCTCCCCACCCGCCCACCCATGCCCGCCCGCCCCCACCTGCCCTCACTGACCCTGCCCACCCCGCTTGCCCGCCCTCACCGCCCGCCCGCCCACCCGCCCTCACCGCCCGCCCTCGCCTGCCCACCCCTGCCCTCACTCACTCACCCCCGCCCCACCCACACCACCCGCTCACCCACCCGCTCTCACCCAGCCACCCTCACCCACTCACCTCGCTTGCCCTCACCCACCCGCCCACCATCCCTCACCTGCCCTCACCCGACCACCTTCACCCGCTCACCTCACCCTCCCTCATCCGCCCCCCACCCACCCACCTGCCCCGCCGGCCCCCGCCCCACCCACCCGCCCTCACTCGCCCTGCCCCTCCCCCCGACCTGACTGCCCTCACCTGCCTGCTTGCCCCGCCCCGCCCGCTCACCCGCCCTTACCCGGCCTGCTCGCCCTCACCTGACCACCCTCGCTTGCCCACCCCGGCCTCGCTTGCTCACACCCGCCCACAACCCCTCCCCCCCACCCACCTCCCGCCTGCCCGCCCTCACCCACTCCCCCCCCCCTCGCCTGCTCGCCCTCACCCGCCCTGCCGCCCACCCTGTCCGCCTTCCCCACTCGCCTACCCACCCTCACCCGCTCACCCTGCCTGCCCTCACTCGCCCTGCTCAGCCCTGCCTGCCCTCACCCGCCCACCCATGCACTCGTCCACCCTGCGTGCTCGCCTGCCCACACCCGCTCACCCTCACCCACGCACCCCACCCACCCAGACCCATCCGCCCTCACCCGTGCATCATGCCCGCCCTGTCGCCCTCACCCACCCAACCTGCCCTCACGCCCTCACCCGCCCGCCCGCGCCCGCCCTCCCGCAGTCGCCCACCGACCCCCGCCGACCTCGCCTGCCCTCACCCACCCGGCCGCCCACCCCGCCCCGCCCTCCCTCACTCGCCTGGCCACCCACCCGCTCGGCCGTTGGGGGTGGCTGGGTGATTCCGAGAATCGCCTAGCCACCCCCGAGGGGTGGGCAGGTCACCTGGGTGGTGCAATGTGGAGCTGCTGCAACCCCATCCTGTGCCACCATGGCGGCCCGCCCGTGGAGGTTGCGCGATTCTAGGAATCACTCGCCACTTTGCGGATGGACGAGGTGGTGTTGGTGAGCTTCTACCATTTCTCCTAATATTGATCTCCTTCTCCGTCTTCATTCTAACCCTCAAGGGGGACGCTGAGGGGTAGATTGAAGATGGAGAAGGAGATCAATATCAGGAGAAATGGTAGAAGTTGTTGCTGCAGCGCCCCTCATGCTACCCCACCCAGCAAGCCGCCTGGGTGGCGTAGGGGGAAAGCTGTGGTAGCCCCCAATACCACCTTGGCGGCCTCCACGCGGGCGGGCGGGCCACTGGGGTGGCGCGGGGGGGAGGCTGTGGCAACAACTCCTACAATTTCTCGCCCCATTGATCTCCTTCTCCATCTTCAATCTACTTCTTAGCCTCCCCCTTGAGGGGTAGATTGAAGATGGAGAAGGAGATCAATGTGGGGAGAAATGGTAGAAGTTGTTGCCACAGCCTTCCCCCGTCCCACCTCAGCAGCCCACCTGCCCGCGAGGTGGCAGACGATTTTCTTACTGTTAATATTTTTTTAATTTCAATTATCTGATTATACAAATAAAAAATTTATGATATATTTTCATTGTTAATTTAAGTTAATATGTTTTCATTATTTACTGATTTATGTGTTTCTATTTTTCAGGAAAATGGCATCAAAGAAGATTTTTGTGAATCTTTCTGGACCAAAGACTCTTAAAGGTGCATCTTCAAAAAACATTGGTGAACAAACTCCACCTGAGCTCATGGCTACAAATCTTTCAAGTGCCTCAAATGATAAGAAGATGATTTCATACTGCAAGAATTCAAAAGAGGTGAAATTTCCATCAAGAATCTGGTATGTGAAAGAAAGATAAAGCCAAAATGTGACTATATATCTATATATTGATATACCGAATGATAATGGAATTTATGAGGTGATGGGAAGAGTCATAGATATGTGTTCGATACCAGACACTGAAGTTGTTTACATACTTACAAAAGCTCCCAAGTCACATGAAAGGATTAAATAGCGACTATCATATTCATTGTATGACACGAGAGAGGTATCTACAAAGTTGTGTAAACAAATTGTAAATGAGATGAAACAAAACATCGTAAGTATTGTTATTTATATTTTTATTTTGCGTTTTTGAAAGTGTCTCGCTATATTTTTTTAACTTTGTTTTTATTGACATATAATATTTTGTTTGAAGAATTTTGTTGAAAGTTGTTCAATTAGGTTGGGAAGCATTCATTTCATAAAGCATGATATCATGAAAGTTGTCCGCAATTTTTACTCAGTGTTAGAAGAAGATATGGAAAACAAGCAAAATGTAGTAATTGATGATGCTACAAAACTACATCCAAAGGATCAGAAAAAAAGGCCTCTGGTGGATAAATCTAGCAAGGGTAAACAAGTTACTTTTGAGGACGATGAATTTGAAATTGATAGTGAAGCATATTTTGCCGTTACTGAAGATGACATTGGAACTGAGAAGAGTCATAAAAGACCAAAAGTAACAATTCCCAAGAATAAATATGTTGATAATATTATGATGAAGAAAAGTAAAGTTGAAGATTTTGAAGTCGTCATTACCAGCAGTCAAGAACCTAGTGAAACTTCAAAAGAAAGCAGAGAAATCATTACACCAGGAGCTGATTTAGAGGATGGTATTATCAAAACAAAAAAAAATTCCATTCGACAGAATTTGACAAAGAGAAACTTAATTGATGGTGGTCGTACATTTCAGCTTCATGTCAGACAAACCTATAAGGCAAGTGAAGGACAATGTCAATATCAAGTGAAAAAGCCACATCATTTGCATGTTCACAACTTGAAGACATTGATGAGGTACAATCCATATGCTCATGTCGTTAGTTATGTGCTTCTTGTTGATCCACTTCAAGTTTCCAACAAAGAAGCATTTGATAAGTCAAAATGTTTTGAATATAATTATTATGTGCTTGGGGGGAACCATTATGTAGAAGCTCAAAGACAATTGATGGAGGAATATCCTAATATCCCACGTTTTGAAACAATGAAATGTATCATTTATGCCGGTTTATCAGATACAGAAACAAAGTTAGTGGCATGGGATCATAATTCAGATAATGAATATAGGATGTCTATGACTTTCATCCAAAGGGTTAGATTTATTCATAGTGAATTTCAAGAAAAATGTGGTGGGGATAGGATAAATGTTACTGCAGATCTTTGAAAGGAATGTTGTATGGAAATAGGCTATCAAATTAAAGAGAAAACCAATTCAAAAGGTGGAAAAGGCAACATAATTAGTGATTTATTCAAAGGTGTTGATAACATTTTCCAATTGGCATTTAGAATTGGACATTTTTGGAAGTTGATTGATGAGATTTTTAGCATGTGGGAAGACATTGGCATTAAAAACTAGAAGGTCAAAAAGTCTAAGCCATTGATATGTAACAGTAGTAAATCAACTCCTGAAATGAAGTATCTTCCAGACGATATGACTATCACACCTTGGAGAGCAATGCAAGGAGTGAAAGATAAAAAAATGTCAAAACAATATTATCTCGTGTGAGGTCAGGGGAATTATCGTTGGAGGAAATGTCTGAAGAATTTCAAAAGTAAGTTTGTTGAATTATTTTTATTTATTTCTAGATTATAATTTTCTTTTAAATAAAACATGTTGTTCTTGGTAATATTTGTTATACATATCATTATATTAACTTTTTGTTACTTTATCTATGCAGTCACAAAGTTTACATGAAAATTCGAGAACAAATGGTTAGACTGTTGAATGAAGATAGTTGGGATGATGTTATACGCAACTATCCAGATTCAAGTTCTACATCAACGTTAAAAGATTTTTATCTTGCATTTCTAAAGGTATCTTGATCTACAAATTCATTTTTATTCATCTGTGTACTATTTTCAATTTATAACTTACACATATATTTGTTTATTTTATAAAAGATGAGGAAGGATGATAATGGAGCACCAGGTAGTTTCAAAACCTTTATTGAAAAAATAAAGTTCGAAAGACTGAGGAAGCAACGTATTAATAATGTTGAACTTGATCCAACTCTTAATCATTTCATTTGGAATGGGCTAGACACTATTCAATATCAAATAATACAAGGCAACTGTGAAGACATTACTAAACTCATACCTAAAAGGGATTATGCCCTAGTTATTGCAGATATTCCCCATGGTTTCAATATTCCAAACAGTGACTATGATAGTGACCCTTATACTTATCAAGCTCTTAGTAAAGTGGTTGCAGGATTTGTACAAGTCACGTCATCACCATTATGGAGATTTGTGACATTTCATTCAGACACACAATTAACAATGATATTGTCAAGCTTCAAGGGGAAAACAAATTCAAAGATGCAGCTTACATGGTAAGACGTTTAAAAATGTATATTTAATTAATGTTGAAAAATTCATTTATGTACAAGTTAATTGAACTTTTACTATTTCATGTTACAGGCAAAAGTCAAATCTTCTTAACTATGAAGATCAACAATTTATAAATGATTGTGAGTTCATTCATATTGATAGTTGCGCAAAACATGATAGCCATATGTCTATGACTTTTAATCAGGTAGACAGAAAGAGTCATAGCCAAATACTGACTTATGATGCTGTTGTGAGAAAACTAACATATGAAGACAAAGAAGCAAAATGAGAGATAGTTAACATTTATCAAAAACCACAATTATTGATTAACTATCTTATAGACATATGTTCAAATGAAGGAGATTGGGTTCTGAATTTATTTTCTGGCTCAGGTAAGTTTTATTATATGGAATTGAATTTCAATATGTTACTTTTTAATTAATATGTCATTGTACTAATTTACTTCATTGTTTCTTTTGTGCTTGATAATTAGGTACAACACTAGCATGCTGCCTTCAAAAAGGAAGAAATTGCATTGCAATTGAAAAAAATCCAATATAGTGCAATTTCATTCAGCAAAGAATTAATGCTCTTCAATTTCTTCCAGATGCAATGCAAGAAATTGGGTTGAAGAAAGGGGACTTTAGTGAATCACGTGTGGAAAAAAAGGAAAAGGAACCCCAACCACCATTATATGGAATGTTTGGAAAGACATACATTGGGAAATTCACAGACATCAAAGATCCATTAGAAGAAGAAAATGAGCAAAAGGAAGCAGAAAATATTGTGGAAGAAGACAATAATGAAACTCTAGATGACAAAGAGTTTGGATTACGTGACATTGTTGATTAAATTTAAGTTATGCTTGGAAATCAAGCTCATTTTTTGTAACTATTAAGTAGTTATACTTATAATGTTTTGACTTTGACATTTTTTGAGAAGAATAAACACTCAATTAAGGTTGTTATGCGTTCAATATTTGTAATATATGATTTTCGCATTAATTTTTAAGTTAATCATTATTTTTTGGAAAAAAAAAGTGATTATTTTTTTTTTTTGACATGAAATTCATAAAAAAAACTATTGATTAACTATCTTATAGACATATGTTCAAATGAAGGAGATTGGGTTCTGAATTTATTTTCTGGCTCAGGTAAGTTTTATTATATGGAATTGAATTTCAATATGTTACTTTTTAATTAATATGTCATTGTACTTATTTACTTCATTGTTTCTTTTGTGCTTGATAATTAGGTACAACACTAGCATGTTGCCTTCAAAAAGGAAGAAATTGCATTGCAATTGAAAAAGATCCAATATAGTGCAATTTCATTCAGCAAAGAATTAATGCTCTTCAATTTCTTCCAGATGCAATGTAAGAAATTGGGTTGAAGAAAGGGGACTTTAGTGAATCACGTGAGGCAAAAAAGGCAAAGAAACCCCAACCACCATTACATGGAATGTTTGGAAAGACATATATTGGGAGATTCGCAGACATCAAAGATCCATTAGAAGAAGAAAATGAGCAAAAGGAAGCAGAAAATATTGTGGAAGAAGACAATAATGAAACTCTGGAGGACGAAAAGTTTGGATTACATGACATTGTTGATTAAATTTAAGTTATGCTTGGAAATCAAGCTCATTTTTTGTAACTATTAAGTAGTTATACTTATAATGTTTTGACTTTGACATTTTATAAGAAGAATAAACACTCAATTAAGGTTGTTATGCGTTCAATATTTGTAATATATGATTTTCGCATTAATTTTTAAGTTAATCATTATTTTTTGGAAAAAAAAAGTGCTTATTATTATTTTTTTGACATGAAATTCACAAAAAAAAAAAAAAAAAAAAAAAAAAAAAACCTATTATTTAACCATTTTTAGTTAAAATTTTCATATAAAAATTGTGATTTTGACATGTCAATTCTAGCAAAAAATTATCAAAACGTGCAGTTTTTTAGTTATATTTATGTTAAAATGGTTATTTTTATGTCCATTGTTAAAAAATATTGTTTTTTAGAAACAATTATTTCATGTGGATTGAAAAATTATGGATGTATAAATATGTAGAATATCGAAAATTAAAAATATCAACCTTCTAATTTAAAAATGCAAAACAATAAAATCCTCACTACAAAAAAACTAAAATAAAAATAAAAACAAGAAATTATGAAGAAAACGATCGCTTCAAAAATTATTAAATTTACAGAATAATTATTTACATTTCATACATTAGAAAATTTAAAGTCAAAAAATAGGTCTTTTAAAAAAAGGGTTTGATGTAGAATTACCACTTTTTAAAATCAGCATGAAAATCATTACCATTCTAAAGTGCAATGTACATAAAAAAAAAAAAATTAAAGTGCCAAAAACTATGCTCTAAAAAAAACATGTGTGTTCTGCATCACCCCTTTTCAAAATCAGGTCACTTTTTTGCTATCTCTATGAAATGGGTAACAATATCAGTTCTCATTTCAAAGTTTACATTGTTCATTGTTTCTAGCTTAGAAATATTTACAACAATATCCATCAAGCTTTTGAAGACCATTTCTCTAGTCTGTCCATGTAAATCAATCTGGTCCACTAGATGTATCTTCTTTAAATAAATAGTGAACTTTGTCGCCCTGTAATCTTTTACATTTTTAATAATTTGAGCTTTTAGTCCCAAAAAAGCCATGTTAAGTTGTCTCTTCTCATAATCCAAGGCTAAGAGTAACCTTCTTTGTGAAGAACTTGAACCTTGCTTCCATAGTTTTGTATAGGCATCATGTTTCATCTTCAGATTCTTATTCTTAATTTCCATAAAGTGAGAATAAACATTGTATTGCTTTCCTGTTGAAGGAGATACATTAGAAGATGTGAATATGTGAACAACTTGTGAGTTGGGAAAATTTGTGTTTAAGGGAGATTAAAGTTTCTGTAAGGACTATTTATGCTCAATTCTTAATAATGAGAAGCAAGTTTCCTAGCTAAGAATTTCTAATAAATTATGTTTATCTCTTGGACTATTCTAAGAATAGAAGGGTTTTCTTTTGCAATTTAGATTATCTTAATTTCTTTTTATCTGATCTTAATTAGTTTAACTAATTTTCTTAAGATATTTGAATGTTCCTTGGAATATTTCATGAGAACTAGTTTCTTTTGTGGGGTATAGAATAGATCCATCTCTTTCTTATCTAGTTGATTCATATTTTTCCTTGAGTTCTACACAAGGACTATTCTGAACTATGAATTCAGTGGACTCATGTGATAAGAATTTGTGTACTAATGAACTATTTTCTACAAGTGCATATTCCTTTGCAAATAGAATAACTACACATTTATTTATAAGATACACGTGAATACCTTATAACCTCAAAGGGTTTTTATTTCTTTGCTTATTAAGTTCGGGGGTAAAATGATATCAATTGAAGTCAAGGTCATAGATGCCCATTAGGCTACAACCTCTTCCTCATGTGAAGCTAGTTGTATGCTATAAATACTATTGTTTCATCTATCTTCCACGTCATGATGTCCCCCCATCAGGGTAAAATAGTTACTATTAATTAGGTGACCCTTTGCAAGCCTAACTTGCATTTTCACAATAGTCAATGGGTTCCATTCATAGGATATTCCCCTTCTACTACTAATAGAATTGGAGTAGGGATGTTCAATGACTCTCTGTTAATAAGCACCTTTCTCCTTTCTCCACATGATCCATCTCCATTTGCTTACATTATTAAAAATCTCTCTTCCCACCAGTGGATCCCTCAAACTTCCTAATCCATGGGTGGTTCCTATGGAAGATAAATCTCATGGGGGCATAATGCCACCTTGATCAAGGGGATCAAAAATATGCTAACAATTAAAAGTTCTCAAAATTGCTCAAAACCAGTGCCAAACGGTTGATCTCATCATTATGATTCCAACAACGCTTGAATTTCCTCATTCTGACACCGTATGTGAGAGCTATCATGTTTTGAAGTTTTTGGCAAACAATTAAAAAGTCAACTTTTAGGGTTGATTTGGGTTTGAGGGGACTGTGGATGATCCAACTTATTGACCTTTTTTATTTTGTGAGGTCCACATTGGAGAAAACAATATAGGCTCTAATGGGTTTGAAACAACAACCAACGATGTAGATGCTAAAGAGGTGGAAAGAGGAGTGTCCATATCTAGATGCCCTCAAGAGGATCATCCGAGAAATTGATGAGTTCCTTGTCCATATCTTAGGAGAAAAAATAATGATGTCATATATCGCAAGGACAAAAGTAGTGGAGGCAAGTGCATGGATTGGGACGAGAGGGAGGGCATAGTCTAGGGCTTGGAGCCCATGGCTTCCACCCACAATCAAACCCTATCTATTCACATAAAAAACCCTCAATTAATCTCCTCCCTTCAAAGTAACAAAATCAAATATTATAAAGTTTATATGGAAGAAGTATCATATTTTTAAGATAGAGTGAGATTTAAAAAAAATGGTTTGTAGATTGCAACTTGATTATAATATCTATATCAAACCTTCTTTTTTAAATAAGAATTTTGAATCTTCTTATTCATATATGTACTTTAGAGTATCAAACTTTTAAATGATATTGGATTTTTTTTAAATTTATTAAAATTGACACATGCCAAAATAACAAGATAATCATTCCATGTATAGAGCTTGACTACAATGAAAGTTTACAAAATCAACGCATGTTATAATATATGATAATTATTGGAGAAAACAAAAATTAGGTTATGAGAACAAAACATTCAAGTGTAGAGTTTTTATAGCCATGCTTTTTTAAGGATGTGTGTGCAAAAGCCAAAGTTTATGAAGGGAAAATGGAGAAAAGAGCAAACCCAAAGGTTGGATACACACTAAGATAAAAAAGAGATGGAGAATGATCAAATTCTAGATCACTAACAAAAATCCATACCCTTGCCTCCAAGAAATGCAATGTGGATATGAATTTAGTCATATCAAGTGAGCCACCTTCTCTCATGATTAAAATCCCTCTAGGGGTATGAAGAGATGCCATAAACTAAACAATTTACATGAAGAAATAAGAGCATGTATTTCTTCTTAAGAGGTCACATGTTCAAAACTAGAGGGGTAGAGAATATATGCGTGGAGGTATGTCCCTTGTCCCACAGACAAGGGGGTGGTTTGGCTGTGACCTTAAAATTGGATAATTAGAAATTTTGATCATTTAAATCTTCTTAAATAAACAGAAACTATTAAAGACATGTTTTTTTTATAAAAGTTCCAATCAATTAAATAAAACTACAAAATTCTTATTGAATTTGAAGAATTTTTTTAATATAAAAGTATAAAAATTATTTCACTTATTAACTTATTTCTAATTAAAAATTGGATAATATATATATATATATCGTGTGAGTGGGTCTAATGTAAGACCCACTCATGTATTTCTTCTTAAGAGGTCACATGTTCAAAACTAGAGGGGTAGAGAATATATGAGCATGTATTTCTTCTTAAGAGGTCACATGTTCAAAACTAGAGGGGGTAGAAAATATATGCGTGGAGGTATCTCCCTTGTCCCACAAACAAGGGGGTGGTTTGGTTGTGACCTTAAAATTGGATAATTAGAAATTTTGATCATTTAAATCTTCTTAAATAAACGAAAACTATTAAAGACAATTTTTTGATCAAAGTTCCAATCAATTAAATAAAACTACAAAATTCTTATTAAATTTGGAGAATTTTTTTAATATAAAAATATAAAAAATAATTCACTTATTAACTTATTTCTAATTAAAATTGAATAATAATAATAATAATATATAGCAAGTGTAGTTTAATTATCTTATGTTTTGGTATATATATATATATATATATATTCAATAAAATAAAGTTTTACTGATATGAATTTTTTGAAATTTTAATGATTTAGATTTTTTAAATAAGCTAAACTATTAAAAACAAATTTTTAATCAAAATTCCAATCAATTAAATAAAACTACAAAATTCTTATTAAATTAAAAAAAATGAATATAAAAACAATAAAATTGATTTACTTATTAACTTATTTCTAATTAAAATAAAAATAAGTTAATTTTATAGAAAACCATCTATCTTTTTACCCATAAATCTAATAAAAACACGATAAAATTTCTAAATACAAATATAATTTTTCCTTGTATCCAAATTAATGCATAATAAAAAAATACTCTTCATAGCTCAGCCTAATCCAAATTACTAAAAAACAATCCATGGAAGTTTCAAATGAATATAACTCTTTTCATCCCGCTATGAAAACAAAAACAAAAAGAGACGACAAGAATGTAACTCAACTTTTTCATCAGGGCATGGAAACAAAACAAAAAGAGAGGACAAAATTAAAAAACTCCATCAAAATATAATAATAAAAAACAACACCGTAATATTTCTAAAAATTGTGATCCATCTCCCCATCCTTGTAAAAAGGTGGTAAACCTTTGAAACATATTTCTTGCTCCTTTTATCAAAAGAGAAAGCAATATTCATGGCCTGCCTCCACTGTATAGGAGAAGCCCAACAGACGCACATGGAAAGATATTTGAAGATCCGAAGTGCGTATCTCCACTTCGAAATCCTTGGGATATTCTTAATTTATAGTTTATGTTATCCTTTTAGTGAATAATGCGTAACTTAATTAAACCCCTTCATGCTATTCTTCAGCGTATTCAGGCATGCCATGAATCCTTTCATCAAAATGACTCTCTGCTAAAGGCGCCTGCTATATGATTCTGGGGTTTTTGCTCCTGCAAGATGTTTTCAGTCTTTCTGGATCTCTGTTCCAAGGCTGGGCCAACTGCTCCTATTTTCTTACGTGTTAATTGTATGTAATCTTTTAATAGGGCTGTTTCTTCAAATGATCGTATACTCTGTTAGCAACTTTGGACAAGCGGGCTTTGTAGATGGGACGTATATGTTTTCCCTTTTTAGATATGGAAGATTCGGACTATCTGTATCCAATTTTTGCAAAGGTTGCTGGGCATTTGGCTCAATCCAACAACTTTTGTATTGAAGATCTTTATATTTTCTTAATATAAATCTATGATGGTTTTTTTCTCTGAAAAAAAAATATATGTGTAAAAATACATATTTAACTTCAGCAAAATTCCTCACTTTAACTTCTGAAAATGACGATGGCACATACTTTACGTCAACGTAGTACGGAAACATACAAAATGTAGTAATATTTGGGATTTGATTTGAGCACCACCTGTGGAATATTTGGGATTTGATGATCAAAGATGGTTCTAGTATGGTGTAATCATATTTACCAAAGGATTAGTTTTTGAAGGCTAGAAAAATGTTCCAAGGATGGGTTTTAGTCCACTATATGAGGAATTTTCTTAATGACCTATCTGACCACGTTCCTATGTAGGTTTTTTCAAACAAAATCATTCTGCACACTTCCTATAGAAAAACACAATCCATGAATAGGTGTGTCATTGACTCTTAACATGATCACAATAGAGTGGGCATCTTGTAGGCCCTTCCCAGCCATGCCTATGGAGATTATCCTATGTGAGGATCATGTTATTTATCACCAACCATAGAAAGAGGCATATCTTTAAAGGACAACACCGTTTCCATACAACTTTATACCAATGAAAGGAGTTTGACTATACTTCTTGAATCACCATCACTTCATAAGCTAGTTTCATCGTCACCACCCCACATTCTTTATTCATTTTCCATATGAGTTTGTTTAGGTCTCTATTAAGAACAATGCCATTCTGTGCAAATGAAAAGGCAAATTGTGTCCACTCCCATGCCAGATTCCTTGAGAGGCTTAGGGCATTAGCTAATTTCCAAGGACTTAGAGAGATCTCATTAGCTCCAAGATCAATTGCTTCAAAAAGGAAAGAAATGCCTCTATAATTTAATGCCACTGTCAAATTCAAAGAGATTCTTTTGAGACCATCACCTCCTATCCATAGATCCTTGCTTAAGTCTATTTTTGTAACACCTCTATATTTCTACTTTTCAAACATTGACTATTTTTAGACATGGACCTACTATTGGATTGAATGGCTATGGAAGCCATGTTTAGACATTTGCGATGATGTAATTATTTTATTACTGTGATTATAATAAATAAATTGTTTGGAGAAATTCATGAAAGAGCACTAGAGTTTAGAAGACTTCTTGCCAACCTCGGAAAAATTGTTGATGGTCAAGTCCACATGATGAACCTTCCCTAAAAACCCCCAAAAGAAGATAATTAGAAGGAAATTTATTTAACATAATGGGAGAGAAAAATTATGTTAAATCACTTGGATAAGCTCAAAGACAATTGATGGAGGAATATCCTAATAACCCAAGTTTTGAAACAATGAAATGTATCATTTATGTTGGTTTATTAGATACAGAAGCAAAGTTAGTGGCATGGAATCATAATTCAGATAATGAATATAGTATGTCTATGACTTTCATCCAAAGGGTTAGATTTATTCATAGTGAATTTCAAGAAAAATGTGGTGGGGATAGGATAAATGTTACTGCGGATTTCTGAAAAGAATGTTGTATGGAAATAGGCTATCAAATTGAAGAGAAAACCAATTCAGAAGGTGGAAAAGGCAACAAAATTAGTGATTTATTCAGAGGTGTTGATAACATTTTCCAATTGGCATTTAGAATCGGAGATGTTTAGAAGTTGATTGATGAGATTTTTAGCATGTGGGAAGACATTGGCATTAAAAACTAGAGGGTCAAAAAGTCTAAGCCATTGATATGTAGCAGTAGTAAATCAACTCCTGAAATACATCAAGGACCCCACCAATTGTCTGTAGATAGTGCCATCTAATGCATTTCCTATATAATATTCATCTTTCCTCTAGTCAGTAGTTAGAGGAGTTTCCATGGGCTTGAAATATTGCATATGGAATTTTTGAAGGAGTTCAAAGGTGTACTTCCCCTAATCAACAAATAGCTCTCCATCTCCCTGACACACCTCTAAACCAAGGAAGTAGTGTATCAAACCCATATCCTTCATATCAAACTTTCTTGCAAGGTCCTATTGGACATTATATAATCCAACACTCCCCGTGTGTTTCGCAACATGGACTGACCGCCTCTCGTGAATCCTTATCTCTGGCGAAGCGATCATTGACTAACACCAACGGGTTTTGGTGTAATGACAATCGTGATTCCCAACAAGTGGTATCAGATTGTAGGTCACGAGTTTGATACACACTTGGCTCATGTTGGGGGGATATTGTTGGATATTGAATAACCTAATGCTCCCCGTGTGTTTTGTGACATGGACTAACTGCCTCTCGTGGATCCTTATCTATGGTGAAGCGATCGTTGACTAACACCTGCGGGTTTTGGTGTAATGGAAATCGTGATTCCCAACAGGTCCTCCTTTCAAGACTAGATCAACCTCTCATCTCCTGTCAATACCAAGTCATCTACATATAGGAATATAACATGAAAAGACTGCCATTTACCAAATTGTATTAGATATTGGCATCTTCTTCACTCTTACTAAAGCCCAATCCACTGAGATAAGAATCTATGTGAGTGTACCAATCACGAGGTTCCTGCTTGAGACCATAAATGGATCTCTTAAGTCTACACACATGTGTATCCCTGTCAAATGTATCAAATCCCTCAATTTACTAAATGTAAATCTCTTCTTCAACCACTCCATTGAGGAAGGTGTTGGCCCTCAATTTTGGTCATTTTTGCTTATCCTAAATCCATTCATTTACCACCATAATCCATATTATTTCACTTACAAATGCTTCATTTTAGTCCTATTTTGCATATTCAGGTAACTAAATTAAGTTTTTCAATTTTTAGAATTTTTTTTGTAAAAATTGGGTTTTAAGAGTAAATTTGGATTGCATTAAAAAATCTCGTAATAGCTCTGTTAAAGTCATATGTGCAGGAAACATGGGCGAGATTTGAGCACATATTTTGAAATTTTGGGAACCATAGATGAAGGAACACCTATTGGTTTGGTCAAACTGAGCAAACACAGGCCCGGTCAACGCTGGTCAAACTTGACCTGTCATTCAAAAATCCCTAGTAAAAAGGGGCATATTTCTTATTTTGTGGGATTTTCCTAATTTTGTGAACTAGACTTGATGAGTTCGACCTGTATGGATGGATTAGGATATATAAGGCTGTTAAAGCTATTATAGCAAAGTTTTTTTATGATTTGCATATTTAAACACAGTTCATAACCATTCAAAGGGTGTAATTTTGTATTGAGACTATTGGAGACTTTTTAGATAATTTGAAGAATCAGTTATATTGTTCTGTTGTTGTTCATGCTGTGGGTGTTTTATCAAGTTAGTTGTAGTTTAAGAGTTATTTAGGTGTACAAGGCAAGGTTGGAGGGTCCCCATACCAAGCTAAGTACACTTTGGTTAAATTTTGTATAAATTAGCATAATTTTGATTCAGCATTTCTTGTTTCAGTTTTATGATTCAATTGCTTAGATGTGTTATGATTTATTTATGATTTTTGGATGATTTTGGTTTAAGATCTAATTTTCATATGAAAGGACAACCAAGGATTTAAGTTAAATTATCTTTCTATTAAATTATGAATCACAACTAAAAATCATCCTTTTTCATTTCTTGAATTGTTTCTTGAACTTCAGTTTATGATTTGATGCAATAGTAATGTTGTTGGAGTAGAATTGTGAGAAAGGACAACCTGGACCTCCTAAGTTAGGATCCTCTTCTCTTTCTATCTACACATCACAAACTATTTCTCTTTAGTTTCTCTTCTTGGAGATTGTACTGTGAGGAAGAACAACCAAGACCTCCTAAGTTAGGAGCCTCTTCCTTTGCTTACTGCATCTTGAATCAGAGACTTTTTAGTTTATTTAAATTTGGAACTTATTTGTAATATGTACTTCCTTTAAACCTTTGAGTCTTGTCTTCTGAAATTTATTTTATGTGAAATACATATATTTTGGACATGCTTCAAAGTCTACAAACCCAAATTGACAAGTAAAACACCTGCGTTAGTTTACTTAGTAAATTGACCCAACATTTTTGGTGTTGTTGTCGGGGATCAAACTCGGGTCACTTGCGTGACAGGCGGGAATACTCACCACTATACTACAACATAGAAAGTCTACTCTGTATCATCCACAAGCAAACAGACAAGTGGAATCTACTAATAAGGTTTTGGAAAACATCATGACAAAGACAGTGCAAATGAATAGAAAAGATTGGTTAGACAAATTAAAAGATGCATTATGGGCATACAGAATCACACAGAAAAATATTATTGGATTTAGTCCATATCAACTGGTATATGATAAATAAGTTCTGTTGCCAATCAAATTTCAAATTCATACATTCAAACTTGCAACAGAATTGGGATTAGACTTGTCAGAAGCTCAACAACAAAAACTAATGCAACTAAATGAATTAGACGAGATAAGACAACAAGCAGTTGAGCATACATCAATAGTACAGTAGTAGAGAATCAAATGGCATGAAATATTTAACAAAAACAAATTTTCTCATAAGGGAGATTGGGCACTTATTTTCGACTCCAAGTACAAAGATTTTAAAGCTAAGTTCACTACTCATTGGCTTGGGCCATATGAAATAGAAGAAATATTTGACAATGGAGCGATCAAGATTAAGACAATTGATGAAGCAACTATTTCAGTTTTAGTTAATGGTCATAGACTCAAAGTTTATAACAAACCTATCAATAAAGAAGATTTTATGAACAGAGCCTCAATAGAAAACAATATGAAAGTATTGGAACAACATAGAAATATGCCTTCCCTACTTCCAACATAAAAATAAAATAAAATAAAAAGTTAAAAAATAATAAAGGAGTTTGGTTGTGAAAATCCAGGATACTGGCACAATGCAAACTCGAATTCATATTGGAAAACCAACTTGTTTGGATAATATGAATTCTCTTTTATGTTTTTCCAAAGTTCATTTTGCATAATCAACTTCCAAAATTCAAAGATTTGAGGACAAGTCTCAAGATCAGCAAGGGGGAAGTTTCATAATAAACCAACAAACTATGCAATTGGTTTGCAGAAGGGACCTGAGACATCATTATCAAAATTAATCAGTAAGGGACTTGAACAAGATCAATATCATATATTATTGCATAAGGGAGGTGATTATTCATTTTAAATCAACATCAGAGGGACCTGAAGAGCAGCCACAAGCATCTACAATCCAGCAAAAATCATTCAGCAGGATTCATTTTGAAGTCAAAGTATTGTCATAATTAGCACAAGGTCAAGTATTGACAAAAGAGAAAAGGTCATCATCAATAGAAGAAAAGCATTAAAAATGATCTATCAAGTCAAAGGAAAGTACTGTAAGTTTAAAATATTCTTAATGCCTTCGATTTTGAATTTTTTTCTAAGATTGATAACCTATTTTAAACTTGAATATGAAATACTCCTAGCCATGTATATATCATATACATTATCCTACATTACCGTACATTGTATACATTCATTTATCTCATCATCAATCACATCAATTGCAATTTTGAACCAAAATTTTTGGCCACATCTCCTTTTTGAGAGATTTTTTTTGTTGCTCATGGAAAAATTGTCTACACAACAAAGAAGGATTAGTTTATGTGCCTACAAAACAAGAATAGAGAGGGTTAGCATCATTACTTATATACTTAATATTTCAAAAATAATTTGATTTGAAATGACCCAAGATTATGGTCATTTCAAAACAAATATCAACACATAAGTATATGCTGAAAAGGGACAAATATGCAATGATAAAGGCATGAATATGCAACATGAAAACAAGTATGGTGAATGTAATCAAACATAGTGCATGCAATGGAAAAATCATAAGCTAAAGTACTAATGGTAATGAGTATTAAAAACTCTAATCTACAAACTATGATGCAACATAAAACAAGGGTCGAAGGAGTGTACAAAGGATAACACGCTCATAAGTAAATGAACCATGATGCATTAAGTAACACAAGTGACAACTAAAATCGAAAATTGAAAGGTCATCTAGTCAAATCAAGCAACAAGAAAATGATCAAAAACATTTTCAAAGGATTGAACACAGTCTGTGTATGATATCCTTCATCATCATAGCTAAACCCGGCTCATAATTGAGTGCAATATTGCATATTCATCCATAGCTCAAGAAAACGAAAATAACCCTGATTGAAAGAGAAATACACAGAGAGAATAACATAGAAAGTAAAGGGAATTAAGTGGGAGCGAAGAACCCTGTGCAGTGGAGGGATTGGGTGAAAAATTTCGTGGAATTGCAAGAAGGGATTGGAGGAACTCTGTGGAGAATAAGGATAATCATTTTTAAATAAGGAGAGAACGATCATTTCCTATGTGCTGCGCTGACAATTCTCTTCAACAAATTTTGAAAATCATGCAGTGATTAGGTAAGAGTCAATTCTAAGGTCTCCTCAACAATGATAAGATTTCGAAAAAAGGGTTTAACTTAAGATTTTGTTCAGATGTGGCATAATGTGAGAGAAACAAGACTCCAGTTATGGAGTTGCAAGCTCTATCACCTTAAATATACTCTGCCACCTGTAGAAACCACGATTTTTCGAGATGTTGGAGGAGAGTTTAATTAAAAATTTATGTTTACACGGGAAGGACACAACCATTAACAAGAAATTTCTACAAGTTTTCTACACATCACTTACAGTTCAGGTATCAAAACAATGATTTCCTCATTTTTGTAAAAAAATTTGAACATAAAAATGTAGTGAGCGTTATTTCAAATACACAATACACATTTTTTGAAATAGAGAGGGATTTTCATAAATTTTTATGAGGAAATTTTACAAAATAAGAGAGATTTAAATACGATTTGCAAAACAGTGAGAGATTTTTCTTACAAAGGAGACTTTTGTTTTGCGTCTTTTACACAGTAAGAGATTTCATTCAGTGTAAAAACAGAGAATTTTATTTGGATACCATTCGCAGTAGAAGACAGGGAAATTGAAGATTTAAAGGCAGAGGAAGTAATCTCATTTTTTTCAAAGCTATAGAGATCTGGTAAGTACATTCACCATGATATTTATCCAAGGATTCCATGAATAAGAAGGTTAAAATTATATATTTTTCTTGCAATATTCATAATGAGGTTATTTACTGGACAAGGCCATATTAATTGGCACACAGAGCAGATGCAAATGGAAACCAAACTGGAACCTAATTACTTCAAGATAGAAAATTGTAAGGATAAAATGGAGAAATTATACCAAGCAAGGCTAATGGAGTTTCTTAATAATTTCAATGGTCATAATGATAAAATAACACAGGAGTTCATAGAACATTTTGAACATGGAAAAAATAGAGTTGGCGAACTCTCTATACCATTGAATCCAACCTTTCTTTCTTAGGAATTAGATCTTCCTTTGATAGGAGAAGAGTATCACAAGGGTTTTAATTTTAAGGAGAAGGGATGGACCTTTTTCCTGGAGAAACCAAGGAAGGGATCCTTTGACAGAACAAAAGGGATTCAAAGAGATTGGCTCAAAGAACCATGGTCAGAATTAGTTTTGATTATCTAGAAGTATTTCACTTGTGATAGTCGATACAGTGTGGTATATCTCTATCATATTAAATTTATTCAACATATAAAAGGAGATTGTAAAATCAACTTACCTTACTTCTTTTCAAAGAGCTTAACTAAAATGATAGAGAATGTCAAAAACAAAACAGAAGCTAAAGAAGCCAATATCTATCATTGTGGGTTAATCAAGATACTTGTTGAGTATCAGGAAAAGAACAAAGGGATACTTTGGAAGGAGTTTTTGGTTGCACATGATTTTGAGGAACAAGCAATTGGAAATGAGGAAAAGTTTGAACAATTACATGCCACAATAAGTATTATGAATTCTCCTTTGTATCCTAGGATGAGAGTGAAGAAAAAGAAAGATGATATTGTGACAAAGAAAGAAAAATCCTTTTTGTCCATTCCTAGGAGGTTTAGAAGAAAATCACAAGAAGAACCAAGTAATGAAGGAAAAGATACAGAAATTGAAATTATTGAAACTGAACGTCCATAAACATCAAAGCTAATTGATGAGATTATACAAAGATTAGAGGAGGAAGCTTGAGAAGAGCCCATAAAGAAAGAATCCCATTTTGAGGATGCTTAGGTAGGAGCCACTTCATCTCATTCATATGCCAAACAGGCAAGGGAAGAATCTAAAGAATTGCACAATGAACAATATCTTAAGAAAATAACAAAATTGACAAGTGAACTGGAAGACAGCAAGATCATGGAAAAACACTTGAAAAAAGGAAAACAAAATGTACAAAGAAAACAACAACAACATAGCCAAGGAGAACAAGAAACTGAGCAAGCAGATTAAAAATCTTAAGACTCAGAATATGTTCTTCTCCAAACAAGCCTACAAATGGCTAAAGGAGAAAAAGTTATGGCAGTACAAATATGAGAAACAAAAAGTAAAAACTGCCATCTACAAAGTAGAGGAACATGAGGGTATTTATATTCTCCTTCGAGCTACACAAGAAGAATCTACAAGTTCAAGAATAGCAGGGGCATCATCACTCAGGAGATCCAAATGGAGAAAGAAAGCATGAGAACATGCTTGAACATCAGCAAGGGGGAGAAGTTGGCCCTCAATTTTGGTCATTTTTCCTATCCTAAATCCATTCATTTACCACTATAATCCATATTATTTCACTTACATATGCTCATTTTAGTCTTATTTTTCATATTCAGGTAACTAATTTAAGTTTTTAAATTTTTAGATTTTTTTGTAAAATTTGGGTTTTAAAAGTAAATTTGGACTACATTAAAAAATTTGGTAATAGCTCCATTAAAGCCATATGTGTAGAACACCTGGGCGAGATATGAGCGCATATTTGGAAATCTTGGGAACCATGGATGAAGGAACGCATATTGGTTCAGTGAAACTGAGCAAAAACAGGCTTGGTCAACGCTTGTCAAAATTTACCTGTCATTCAGAAATCCCTAGTAAAAAGAGGAAGATTTCTTATTTTGTGGGATTTTCCTAATTTTGTGAACTAGACTTGATGAGTTCGACTTGTATGGATGGATTAGGATAGATAAGGCTGTTAGAGCCATTATAGCAAAGTTTGTTTATGATTTTCCTATTTAAACACAGTTCATAAACCATTCAAAGGGTGTAATTTTGTATTGAGACTATTGGAGACTTTTGAGATAATTTGAAGAATTAGTTCTATTGTTCTATTGTTGTTCATGTTGTGAGTGTTTTATCAAGTTAGTTGTAGCTGAAGAGTTCTTCAGGTGTACAAGGCAAGGTTGGAGGGCCCCCATACCAAGCTAAGTACACTTTGGTTAAATTTTGTATAAATTAGCATAGTTTTGATTCAATATTTCTTGTTTCAGTTTTATGATTCAGTTTCTTAGATGTGTTATGATTTATTTATGATTTCTGGATGATTTTGGTTTAAGATCTAATTTTCATACAAAAGGACAACCAAGGATTTAAGTTAAATTCTTTTTCTATTAAATTATGAATCACAACTAAAAATCATCCTTTTGCATTTCTTGAATTGTTTCTTGAATTCCAGTTTATGATTTGAAGCAATAGTAATGTTGTTGGAGTAGAACTGTGAGGAAGCAGAACCATGACCTCCTAAGTTAGGAGCCCCTTCTCTTGCTATCTACACATCACAAAATTCTACTCATTGTGGAGCACCTGGAAGGTATGCTTTTGACTAGCAATCTAGTGGTTTTTCAATAATAATTTTAACCTTTTCTGCATGAGGAATTCGAAGAAGATAAAGGATTTTGATAAAATGTGCAAAAATAGACAAAGGAAGCTCAAGTGCTAATAATTGACGTTTTCTATGCAGGAAGACATGCGAGCAAGGAGTTCCCGCCCAAAAGCGAGAAGCGGAGGAAAAATAACTGCTGTTCCTCCAGTAGGGAACCGGATGCGGACACGATCAAGCAAAATCGGAATTGAATAGTCCAGGAAAAGAATGCGGGATACCGGCTTGGCAAACGCAAGAAAGATTGAACGATTAGCGAATGCTGCTTTACTTATCTCTGATTATCTAGATATCTCCATCATTTCTGTTATATAATGGCACAACATCATTAAGCAAAAGAAGGGGATTGTTTTTGTAATTTTACAGTTCGAGAACAAACTTTAATCATCGAGTCTCACTGAGACCTGATTTTGTTATACTTTTGTGGATGCGATTAATATAAAAGACTTTGTGTTTATTCCGTCTCTGCGTCTGGAGTAATTTAAGGCAGTGTACCATTGGCAGCTAAGGGCCCGGCTCCGAAGGACACTTGCTTTTGTATCATTATATGGTGATTTGTGTGTGGTTTGTTTATCTTCATTACTTAGCAGTCTGATGAATTCTTTATATGATACGCTATGCTCTGTTATGTTTAATGAATGAATGATTTCTCTATGTAAAGATTCTGCACTGTATATCTGGATTTACACAGGGTCGATTGTATCTTTATTCAGCCATTTCTGTAACAGAGTACTGGTATGAACGTTACTGTCATTGGATTTATGGGATTTGAAAGTAGCGTCATTCTGTTTAGAAACATAGTTGTATCATTCAATACTCTCAGATTGCTATATTAATGTAGAACATGTACATACGGGTGATGGTTGTTGTTTCGTAAATCATTAAGGGTTGCTGTTCCATTTGATTACTGCTGTTCCATTTGATTACTGCCGTTCCATTTGATTATTGCTGTTCCATTTTATTACTGCTATTCCATTTTACTGATGTTCCATTTATTGTTGTCCCATTTCCATTTCGCTGTTCCATTTTACTTTCCGCTGATCTGTTTACCTGCCTTTGTTGCTTTGGTGTGAGAGAAGGCCTAAGGCTGTAGTGAGCCTCAACAAGACGCTGCTTAGCTCCCAGACCTATAAGTCCATGCTCTAATTTCCCTTCTTTAATCAGTTTCTAAAGGGATGGGATATTGTTTACGTACCCTTGACTGATCAACTGTTTTGTGTGACTCCATCTTTTAGGTTAGTTTAGTTACAGCTTAGCATCTGTTTTCCTTTGATCTTCTCAACCCTGTACTACTAAGCATTACTCGGACAAATAGCCTCAGATTGAGCTACTTCTTGCAATAACAAAATGTTCCCGGATTGACTTATTAATGTGGAATAATTAGCGGTGTGAGAGACCCTAGTTGCAGCTCTACATTTTGGCGCCGTTGCCGGGGAAGGAGTATAGCCATTTGCCCTTTACGGAGTAGTGCGCAAAGCTGCTAGGGGGGGGTTGGATTTTAAAAACGGAAGGTAAGAACCTGCGTACGGAGCATGTAAAAGCCCTGCTCCACCGTCCGCTCTCTTAGCAGAATTGCTGGTTGAATAGGATTTAGTAGTTTTTAGAGTGCATGACTAAGCAGAAAAAGCTAGAAAAGAATATCAAACCTTCAGTCAAACCTGAAAAAGCCAAAGGACCGGTGACCCTTGGCCGAACAACCTTCATAGACGAAATCTATAAGAAAACTGAATCTCAACTGTCAGTAGGCCTCAGAAAGACTCATTCTAAGCAGCCTACTAGTTCCCTTCAGGCTACAACATCACCATCTGGAGCCTATGCTGAGGTGCATAGTCGGACTGATGAATAGGACTTCCAAGAAATTGAAAATTCTGTGTCAGAACGGCTGCAAGAAGGGAATTTAAGTAATCTTTGTGAAGGAGAAGGGGAAATAGGGGAAATAGAGGAACCAAGGTCTCCTTCTAGGATAATCCAATTAGATATCATTTTGGGATTCAACTGCATTAAGTAAGTCATTCACGTATGACCATTTCCATGAGAAGTAGTCGTAACTGACTAATTTCTCATGATTTTTGAATAGTTCACTTAGCACTCATTGCATCGGGTGATAATCCAATTGTTAAACAGCCCAGACAGGGGAAGTGCAGCCAAAGTTAACCTTGAAGGTACCCCATTTCCTCAGACAGAGATCCCAAATAAGGGAAGTGTCATTAAAACAGTTCCTGCCAAGGCCGTCCCTTCTCAACCTAGGAATACCCTCCTAGAAATTCCGGAAGGATATTGGCACATATTTGATCCAATGGCGCAGAATCAGCCAAATGCTCAAACTTCTACATTGCAATATCCTATAGTAGATTCTGCTGCAAATGCACCCATGAAAGCAATACCTCTTCAACACATCCCGACGTTTCATGGACTTACATCAGAAGACCCCGATGCATTTTTATTTGAATTCGATGTGCTATGTAGAGGGTACGATTACACCACTGACCCCCAGAAATTAAAGATGTTCCCCTCCATTTTAAAAGGAGCAGCTCTGAGATGGTTCATGGGTTTAGGTGGTGGAGTCATAAACAACTGGGAGCAAATGAAAGAATCCTTTCTTAAAAAATATCAGGATTATTGTAGATCGAGAGAGCTAAAAGATGAAATTTTTCAAATGACGGCCAGACCAAATGAAACTTTGGAAGAGTACGTAGAACGTTTCCAGTATAATTTACAGAGATCTCCCTATGCATCACTACCTCTGCCCGATAATGTGTTGAAAACTGCATTGATTAGAGGAATGAAAGAGCAGTGGATTGAAACATTGAATATCATGGGAAAAGGGGATATTTACCAAGAGAATTTTGCTGATATCATTAATTTATGCATCAGGAGTTCAAGAGGCAGCACAAGGATAAAATCAACAGAATATGATAAGTTTGTTAAAGACAACAAAATATCAATAGAAGGGGTAACACGTGTAGAACTAGGGAATTTATTAGAAAATTTTAAAACTGATATTCTGGGGACATTAACTACTCAGCTTGATATTGTGCAGGCTAAACAAAAGCAAATGGAGGCGGAGCAAAATCTGGCAATTTTCTGCCCCCGATGCAGAAGAAAACACAGCCACAAGGAGTGTCCGCTAGATACAGTTCAAGCATGTGCTATCTGTACGAAAGACCACCTTACTGAGAGCTGCCCCTCACTTCCTGGATTGAAGGTTGTATACAAGGAAGCAGAAGAAGAATCAGAACCAGCATACTTTGTTAACCAACATCGCCAATGGCAACCTAGGCAATCTGGTATGTTTTCGGACCCAACTTCTTCTTTCCAGCCTCCGCAGTATAATGCTCAGCAATATGGTATGTGGCAAAACCAATCTATACCCCCAGTCTCGAATTGGTCATCACAGCCGTTTCCTTCTCCAAATCCATGGATGAATCAGACAAGCCAATTCGGATGGCCAAATTTTCCTTACACTCCACCATATTGGTAGAATAACTCATACCCTCTGCAATGGATTCCCCCTACTTCACAAGGTTCACCCTGGCAGACAAATTGGCCAAGATCGACATATCAGTCAACAGGAACTATTCCACTCCCTCAACCGACTCTGCCAGCCTTACAACAAAACCCCCAGTCTAATCTAAGGCCGCAACTCCCAGCCCAGCCCAATCCCAATCCTAATAATAGACCAGTCCAATCCCTCCAAATTATAGAAACATCAGAAACTGGACTTGACCTAAGGGAGTGCAATGACCTTCAGTTACGATCTGGACGTATCATAGAAACAGAGGGAGACAAAACAGTTCACATTGAAGATCAGTTACCAATAGAACAACCACCACAACAAGAGGGTGTAAATAAGGAACAGACCCATCAACAAACAAATACATCCTCTCCTCCTTTCTCGGAACGATTAGTCATACCACGACCAGTACAACATCCAGACTTTGACATTCTGGGAGAGTTACAAAACCTGTACATAAAAATTCCATTCCTCCAGGCCATTCAAGATATTCCTATATACGCAAAAACTATAAAAGAACCGTGCATAAAAAAATCAAGGAGGAATACAACCACTAACCCAAGAGTCCAAGTAGTCGGGACCTTATTTGACTTATTATCGGGAAAAGAGACACCTATCAAATATGAAGATCCCGGAAATCCAATTGTGACTGTCCAAATCTATGGCCAAACCCTGACTAACGCTTTAGTTGATCTAGGAGCTGCGATCAATATTTTGACAACCTCTACCTGCCAAAAGCTTGGCATCACATCAGTAGAACCTACTTCTACTTTGCTAGAATTGGCAGATCGATCTGTAGTTCGACCAGAAGGCACTCTATACGATGTCATGGTTTCTGTACACTCCTGGGAATATCCAACTGATTTCCTGATAATTAATCCAAAAAACCGACTGGATGGACATCCGCTAATATTAGGAAGACCTTGGCTTGCTACTGCCGATGCCTACATTGGTTGCCGGCAGGGAAACATGACTATAACTAAAGGACCAGATGTTAAAAATCTAGTTCTATATCCTCCAGCACAGCCAAGCCTGCCAATGATCAAAACCAATCAGTATCCTGTGTCATACCTTACTAACAATATCAGAGCCCCATTGACTGTACAGAAGGCTTTAGATTTTAAAGATCAAATAGAAGATGATGCCATCAATAACTTCATTAGTCAAACTGAATCTAGATCTCACACACAGTGTTTTATGATAGAGGCAGCATTTGATAGTGAGCTAGACGAAGACCCTTTGAAAGACGCACATGACCAAACAATACCAGTGACTGTTGTTGCCAATAGTAAAGTAGTGGAAATTGAACCTGGTAAGGCCCTAAATATCAACGCCAACCTTACACCAGACCAAGAAGCAAAACTTGTAAATCTGTTACGAAAATATCAAGGAGCATTTGCGTGGGATTACCCTGACATGAAAGGGATCGATCCCCAATTATGCACCCACCACATCTACATAGAAAAAGATGCAAAACCTATTCGTCAACCGCAAAGAAGACTTAACCCCCATCTAAAAGAGGTAGTAAAAGCCGAACTTCAGAAACTTCTAGATGTTAATTTTATTTATCCCATCTCCGACAGTAAGTGGGTCTCTCCCCTGGTGGTGGTACCCAAGAAAAACGGAAAATGGAGGATTTGCGTAGATTACAGGGAGTTAAATAAAGCCACACAGAAGGATCACTTCCCTCTCCCGTTCATAGATCAAGTATTGGACACTTTTGCAGGAAATAAATTCTTTTCTTTCCTAGACGGCTTCAGCGGATATAACCAAATCCAAATTGCCCCTGAAGACCAGGATAAAACTACCTTTACTTGCCCTTGGGGAACATTTGCCTATCGAGTTTTTCCCTTCGGCCTATGTAATGCCCCTGCTACGTTCCAAAGGGCTGTCCTTAGTATCTTCGCAGATCTGATAAATGATGGACTTGAAGTGTATATGGACGATTTTACACCATACGGAGATGATTTTGACCCAGCTCTAGATACCCTGGAAAAAGTCCTACAACGTTGTATCGCTACCAGACTTTGTCTGAGTCACGAAAAGTGTTACATGATGATGACAGAAGGGCTCATTCTAGGGCACTATATCTCAGCAGCCGGCATCCAGGTAGACCCGGCTAAAATCCAGATTCTTTTGCTTATTCCTACCCCCACTACTCAAACAGAGGTACGCAGTTTTCTTGGCTTTTCTGGGTATTACAGACGATTTATAGAACATTACTCACGTATTGCTGCACCTCTATATGCTTTAACTGGCAATGTTGATTTCTTGTGGACAGAAAAATGCGACCAGGCTTTTAAGGAATTGAAGAAGCTTCTATCAACAACACCATTCCTTCGAGGACCCAACTGGAATTTGCCATTTCAAATCTCATCTGATGCCTCGGACACAGCAATTGGTGCAGTCCTAGGGCAAGAAGAGGATAAGAGACCATACGCTATCTACTATATCAGCAAAAATTTATCCTCTGCCGAACTCAATTATACTGTTACTGAAAAGGAATTCCTGGCTGTAATACATGCTGTTAACAAATTTAGACATTATATCACAGGCTATCCCGTTGTGTTATATACAGATCATTCTGCTATCAAATACTTGGAAAATAAACCTGTTACGAAAGCTAGAATAACCAGATGGTTGATCTTATTGCAGGAGTTCGACATCACAATCAAGGATCGACCTGGCAAGGAGAACCCTGTAGCTGATTTCCTCTCACGAATACCGAAAGCAATTGAAACAGCAACAGTGGAAGATCAATTTCCTGACGAGCACATGTTTGCTGTTGCTGTTCGAACACCCTGGTATGCTGATGTCGCTAATTACCTTGCAGTCGGTAAGCTACCAAAACACTTAACCCCTCAGGAACGCAAGCAGATTGTTCAGAAGAGCACTCGGTTTTCGAGGATTGGAGGCCATTTGTTCCATACAGGGGCAGACATGCAAATCAGAAGGTGTATTCGAGAAGACAAAATCTTCGACATTCTAAAAGCTTGCCACGATGGGCCATGCGGGGGACATTTCGCTGAAAAAAGAACAACACATAAAGTATTGCAGACAGGATACTATTGGCCTACAATTTTCAAGGATGCGAAAAAATTTGCACAAGCCTGTGACAGCTGCCAGCGAGCAGGAAGACCTGGCCAAGCCGATGAAATGCCTCTGAGACCACAATTGGTCATTGAGCCATTTGAACGATGGGCTCTGGACTTCGTTGGGCCCATCAATCCATCATCAAATCAGAGGACATACATTCTGGTGGCGACAGACTATGTTATTAAAATGGGTCGAGGCCGAATCATTACCTAGGGCTACAGAAGACTCCGTGATACAATTCTTGTTCCATTTGTTTGTACGTTATGGACTTCCGAGAGAACTAATCACCGATGGTGGACCACAATTTGTTGGAAATAAATTAGCTGCAACACTTAACAATTATCATGTCCAACATAAGATCACTACCCCATACCATCCGCAGGCAAATGGGCAAGTAGAGAGTAGCAATAAGGTAATAGAATCAATTTTAACAAAGACCATTGCATCGCATAGGCGTGATTGGGCCACGCGACTACCCGAGGCACTGTGGGCCTACAGAACCACATGGAGAAGTACTACAGGCTATTCACCTTATCAATTAGTGTTTGGAAAGTAGCCAATTTTCCCCATAGAATTTGAAATCTGAACGCTACGAACTGCACAGGAAGTCAACCTAGATCTGAGTGAGGCACAAATCAATCGATTACAGCAGATTAATGAATTGGACGAAATCAGGCTCTCTGCATTACAAAATACAGCATTAATCCAACAACAACGAGCTAAATGGCATGATGCACTTATCAAGAATAAAGTCTTTCATGAAGGAGACTGGGCTCTGTTATATGACTCTCGGTTTCAGGACTTCCCGGGGAAACTCCAGACTCGATGGTTAGGACCATACGAAATCCAGAAGGTACATGACAATGGGACCCTTACCCTGATCACAATTGACGGTTCTGGATATGCATTCAAAGTAAATGGCCACCGAGTTCGCCTTTATCGAAAGCCACTCACTCGGGAATCCTTCTGTCAGCAGCTGCGACAAGATACTGATATGGAAATCTTAGGAGAGGAAGCGAAATCTTCCTCACCTATAGTTTAAGAAATTCATTTTTATAACTTGTACATAATATCTTGTATATATGTTTTCTTGATTTTTGTTGTTCCTTTGCGAAAAGGAACAACACTTGTGTGTCTTTTGTTGTTCCTTTGCGAAAAGGAACAATACTTGTGTTTTTGTTGTTCCTTTGCGAAAAGGAACAACACTTGTGTTTTTTGTTGTTCCTTTGTGAAAAGGAACAGCACTTGTGTGTTTTCGCTGTTCCTTTGCGAAAAGGAACAACACTTGTGTTTTTGTTGTTCCTTTGCGAAAAGGAACAACACTTGTGTTTTTTGCTGTTCCTTTGCGAAAAGGAACAGCACAAGTGCTTTTTGCTGTTCCTTTGCGAAAAGGAACAACACTTGTGTTTTTTGCTGTTCCTTTGCGAAAAGGAACAACACGTGTGCTTTTTGCTGTTCCTTTGCGAAAAGGAACAGCACTTGTGTGTTTTTGCTGTTCCTTTGTGAAAAGGAACAGCACGTGTGCTTTTTGCTGTTCCTTTGCGAAAAGGAACAGCACTTGTGTGTTTTTGCTGTGCCTTTGTGAAAAGGAACAGCACTTGTGTTTTTTTTGTTGTTCCTTTGCGAAAAGGAACAACACTTGTGTGCTTTTTGCTGTTCCTTTGCGAAAAGGAACAGCACTTGTGTGTTTTTGCTGTTCCTTTGCGAAAAGGAACAACACTTGTGTGTTTTTGTTGTTCCTTTACGAAAAGGAACAGCACTTGTGTGTTTTTGCTGTTCCTTTGCGAAAAGGAACATCACTCGTGTGTTTCTGCTGTTCCTTTCCGAAAAGGAATAGCACTTGTGTGTTCCTGCTGTTCCTCTGTGGAAAGGAACAACACTTGAGTGTGTCTGCTGTTCCTTTTCAAAAGGAACAACATTTGAGTGTCTTTGTTGTTCCTTTCTCAAAAGGAACAGCATTTGCGATTTTCCATTGTTCCTCTCAAAGAAATGGTATCCTACGAATGAATTCCTCTCTCAGGAATGCCATCGACATATTTTTGCCCTTATGGGGGATGCTCTGCCCCATGTTCTCCTCAATCTTGTAGATACAGCAATGAACTTATTCGGTGAACATAAGCCATGATATACCGAAATCAGCACATCATAAATCGCTATCACTATGAAGCCAGTATGTATAAGAGGACAAGAGGAGGGACGTGAACTTTTCATCTTCGCTGTCATTGTCATTTACCGGTACCATTGTCATTGGTGATATTTATCATGACGATTCCCCTAAAAATCTTTTTTGATCATTACTTAGGAGTAAGAACGAACAATTTATATCTATCTGTTGGGATCGTAAGACTTCTTTCACCATTCCCCGCTCTTAAGGAGTGCGGAACCACCCTTATGTGAAAATAAACAAGAGAGGTGCTCTGCAAAAGAAAACAAAAACAAAATATGAAAATTGTCAAATGCAGGATAGGGGGTCTCATTCAGAGCCGGCCTACCATGATCATAAGGGTGGAAGCGAAGTGGCATTCCCATAACGGCCACCACACCAGGGATATGGTCCAAAGGTAAATTAACAAGCAAACCTTGGAACAGGAGGTCTCATCGCGAGCCGGCCTGACCACGTTTCGTGCCTACCTTGTGAATGCCATTATGGCTATCTGGTCACCAAGCCAGCATAATGGCCTGCATTTTGACAAAGCACTCTTCAGAATATACACAAAGGATCATGGTTCCGGAGGGTGAAATAAACAACTCTGCCAAGGTTATGAACACCTGTTGGCAGCAGAGCTCTGTTAATTCCATAGAAGTCGTAATAATTACACCAACAGGTATGATATTAAAATTTTTCTGTCTCTTATCCTTTGCAAAGATCATATGTCACACCCGATGTATATATCGCATGAATATTTATTACCACCAATCATGGCAACGGAACTGACAGTGACCACCGGAGACTTCGTACGCTTGACAAACGTCCCATCCCCTAGCTCCTCATTATATCACGCAGGCTCTTATGCAAAACGCGATCTACCTTTTTGCCTCGGTTTCGGCATTTCGTTGTTTTTCTAAAACATGGCATAATTTCATATGCTGTACTTTATGATTGGACCTCCGACTGGCTGCTGCTCCTCTCTTTGACGGCTGAGGACAGCCTATCAGATCGCGGGGGGGAAGGTAATCTCATTACTCCATGATTACGTGGCTGCACACCATTCGGGCGAGATAATGTACGAAGGAATGACATGGTTTAACGGTATGATGCTTCCATTTTACGGAAATTTCCATCCACGATCTTTTTTTTTTTAGTTGCATGCTCGGTGATCATCCTCTCTGCGTCGCAAACACCGCAAGCAGTTGCTGTTCCATTTCTGAGAAGAATCATGGGCGGAAAGACGGTCCGAAGTGAACCTCACGAGCTGACAGTTTCCGCTGCTGCCCGCGAAATTCTGAAAACGTAGGATGGTTGAATTACTTCAACCATCTACAAGAATCAAATGAAGCCATGGCGTTGGAATTCCTGCAGAATTTGCAGGGAAATTACTCCATAGTAGGAGGGAAGCGGATAGCGGTTACAGAGGATATTATCGCAGAAGTTTCAGGATTACCAGCTGCTGGACCCATATGGACGCCGAAGAAGGAAAGATTACAAAAAGCTATGGAAATTTTCCAGGACGAAGGCCAAAGCTTGACAGTCAAAGGGAAAGGAGTTCTGCCGGCAACACTAGGGGAACCCTGGACCGAGCTAGCGAAGACAGTACAAAGTTATATCACCTGCGAAGGGAGAAAAGACGTGGTAAGACCTCGTCACTTGAAACTTTTAGCTGTTTTAAAAGGAAAATGTTCTGTAAATCTCCCTGCACTTTTAAATTCGCTACTACATGACGCGGCCCGAAACCTGAGAAAGGCCCAGCACATAGATGCAGTCGTTAGCCACCATGGGCTGATTCGGTTGATAGTGAGCCACAGTCTCACTCAACAGCAAAGCACTTGGGAGGAATTGATCGCAATAGTCGAAGGAGGATCGGCTGCACCACCCCCAAAACCTGAACAGTCCTCTAGCACGCCGGAACGATTAGAGAAACGCAAGAAGACAGCAACAGAAAGACATGCCGCTTCAAAACGGAAACAACCTTCCGATACGCCAGAACGACCAGAGGAACCCAGAGAACCTGCTGGCACGCCCGACCTACCTGAGAGACCAAGGAAGTCAGCTCGGCTGGCCCGGATACGAGGAAGGTTGGAAAGAATTCAGGAAGCAACGGCCCAGCCAATTGAAATTGCGGACGAACCTCCAGAACCAGAAGGAGGACCTTCCGAAGGAAATGTGGAGCAATCAGGGCCTGGGACTAGCCAGCCGGAAGGGGAAGAAATGGTTATCGAACAGAGCAACCAAGAAAATGAGCACTCTGAGGAAGCAATGGCCACCGAGCAGAACAATCAAGAAAATGAGCACTCTGAGGAAGAAAGGGTTACCGAACAGGGCAATCAAGAAGAAGAAATAGCACAGCCAGGGGGTAGCCCGTTGCAGGACCCTGTAGGTGAGGAGGAATTGGCAGCAGTTCTGGCCAATATGGGGGAATATGGCCAGCCCTCCAGCACAGCAGGCGTCCCTAACAGTCCCGCAGAGGAAGAACTACCCGAGGAAGCACATGCAAAAAAGGCAGGAGAAGAAAACCCGCCTGGTTATGATAATGAAATTGAAGACAACAATCAGGGATAGTCTGTCCCCAGGACGCTGGAAGATATCCCAGATGAAGAAGGAGCGGGCTTAAGGGCCAAACCCTCTGCCGAGGCAAAGGAGATTAAGAAATTAAGAAAGAAATAGCAGAGGTTGTTGGGTACTATAGCCAGGCTCCGGCAGCAAATTCGAATTCTGAAAGCCGATTTGAGAATACAAAGGACCTCAAGGAAAAGGAGGAGGGCCACTACAGCAAAAACCCTGAGGACAAGAACCCGTTTTGTTGGTCGAAACCCCATCAGAAGACCTACTGCCGAGGAACAGTCTGTTGTTCCAAATATTAATGAGGAACAGGGTGTTGTTCCAAATAACATAGAGGAACAGATTGCTGTTCCATCCGACCCTGGAGAACAAATTGATATTCCAATTAAGAGAGAAGAACAGCAAGATGTTCCAATGGCAGGGGGACCTCAGCAGCCTTTCATTCGTGTCAAGAAGGAGAAAGAGAATAAGGAGACCCAAACAGAGGCACCACCCTCAGGGGTTATTCGGGTTCTGAACTCTAAACAGCGCAATAAAAAGTTGCAGGCAAAATTCCCGGCCTCTACGGCTCAATGGAACAAGGATCCAAAAACGAGAAACTTGCACAGGATGATGAAGCAAGCCCAACAAGAAGCTGAACAACTAAGAGAGCAAGCAATCCCCCGGGAGAAATATGAAGAATTACAACAGCAACTTCGGAATATTAGTCAATCCAAAAGCCAAGCCTTTGAGGGGTGGCAGAAGGAACAAGAAAAGGTTGCTAAGGTAACTCGTCGATTAGATAGTGTTGTTAAGCAGATGGACACTGCGTGTTCCTTATATAATGACGTTTTGACTTGTAGGGCCCCTGCTAAAAATTATGCTTTATTTTTGCTTGAAAGATAATTGAGATTGAAAATAAAAGCCGTTAGGGCAGGAGCACCTATCCACATCAACACTGTTAATGATTTTATAGACTGTTGCAAGCACTATGGGGTTAAGGTTCAAAGGTTATTGTGCGAGTTTTACTTGCACAACCTTGTGCTAGACCAGGAAACTGATTTAAATCCTGGCCCTTTTGTTGGCGATATACAATTCCAAGCCTTCATCTCATTTGGGGTTAATCAGGTGAAATGGCTCAGAGCTTATAACACCTTTCAGAGACAAGAAAATAGCCTAGACTTGTGGATACGAGCTGAACCTAGAGACCCAGTGACGCTATGGAGAGAGCATAGGAGTCTTATGAGGATCCCAGGTGTCATTGAGATAATAGGACCCATGCACGAAGACTTGATCCGAAATGGTCTGGAATATTTCCTGACTATTAAAGATCTTGCCCTCGATGCTGCAAAATTTCGATATCGGACCTCTAGTCCAAGCATCCAGCTCAGGGAACCATTCAAATATGAGAATTTTGAGCTGACTGCCAGCCGATTGAACCTTTACGGGGAACGGATTCTGAAAGCAGGGCCATCTTGGTTAGGGTATCGATTTCGCAGTCCAATTATTTGGCACCCTGCACCCGGATATCAGGCCTTGTATGAGATGCCTGCAGATCAAATAGATCAGTTCTTTGATAATCTAGTTGCTCATCACGGTTGTCGGCCTCCTCACGAGATCCCTTCTCCGGCCTATTCTCTCACCGCCTTGCATGTCAACTACAATGTTTTCATGAGGCCATGAAACAGGGTAAGCAGGGGGGTGTGTGGAGCACCTGGAAGGTATGCTTTTGACTAGCAATCTAGTGGTTTTTCAATAATAATTGTAACCTTTTCTGCATGAGGAATTCGAAGAAGATAAAGGATTTTGATAAAATGTGCAAAAATAGACAAAGGAAGCTCAAGTGCTAATAATTGACGTTTTCTATGCAGGAAGACATGCGAGCAAGGAGTTCCCGCCCAAAAGCGAGAAGCAGAGGAAAAATAACTGATGTTCCTCTAGTAGGGAACTGGATGTGGACACGATCAAGCAAAATCGGAATTGAATAGTCCAGGAAAAGAATGCGGGATACCGGCTCGGCAAACGCAAGAAAGATTGAACGATTAGCGAATCCCTCAGGATCTTCGATCCTGAGGGATCGCTGCTTTACTTATCTCTGATTATCTAGATATCTTTGTCATTTCTGTTATATAATGGCACAGCATCATTAAGCAAAAGAAGGGGATTGTTTTTGTGATTTTACAGTTCGAGAACAAACTTTAATCATTGAGTCTCACTGAGACCTGATTTTGTTATACTTTTGTGGATGCGATTAATATAAAAGACTTGGTGTTTATTCCGTCTCTGCGTCTGGAGTAATTTAAGGCAGTGTACCATTGGCAGTTAAGGGCCCGGCTCCGAAGGACACTTGCTTTTGTATCATTATATGGTGATTTGTGTGTGGTTTGTTTATCTTCATTACTTAGCAGTCTGATGAATTCTTTATATGATACGCTATGCTCTGTTATGTTTAATGAATGAACGATTTCTCTATGTAAAGATTCTGCACTGTATAACTGGATTTACACAGGGTCGGATTGTATCTTTATTCAGCCATTTCTGTAACAGAGTACTGGTATGAACGTTACTGTCATTGGATTTATGGGATTTGAAAGTAGCGTCATTCTATTTAGAAACATAGTTGTATCATTCAATACTCTCAGATTGCTATATTAATGTAGAACATGTACATACGGGTGATGGTTGTTGTTTCGTAAATCATTAAGGGTTGTTGTTCCATTTGATTACTGCTGTTCCATTTGATTACTGCTGTTCCATTTGATTATTGCTGTTCCATTTGATTACTGTTGTTCCATTTTACTGTTGTTCCATTTATTGCTGTCCCATTTCCATTTCGCTGTTCCATTTTACTTTCCGCTGATTTATTTACCTGCCTTTGTTGCTTTGGTGTGAGAGAAGGCCTAAGGCTGTAGTGAGCCTCAGCAAGACGCTGCTTAGCTCCCAGACCTATAAGTCCATGCTCTAATTTCCCTTCTTTAATCAGTTTCTAAAGGGATGGGATATTGTTTCCGTACCCTTGACTGATCAACTGTTTTGTGTGACTCCATCTTTTAGGTTAGTTTAGTTACAGCTTAGCATCTGTTTTCCTTTGATCTTCTCAACCCTGTACTACTAAGCATTACTCGGACAAATAGCCTCGGATTGAGCTACTTCTTGCAATAAAAAAACGTTCCCGGATTGACTTATTAATGTGGAATAATTAGCGGTGTGAGAGACCCTAGTTGCAGCTCTACACTCATTAGTTTCTCTTCTTAGGGATAGTACTGTGAGGAAGGAAAACTAGGACCTCCTAAGTTAGGAGCCTCTTCCTTTGCTTACTGCATCTTGAATCAGAGACTTTTTAGTTTATTTAAATTTTCAAATTATTTGTAATATGAACTTCCTTTAAACCTTTGAGTCTTACCTTTTGAAATTGATTTTACCTGAAATCCAGATATTTTGGACATGCTTCCAAGTCTACAAACCCGGATTGAAAAGTAAAACACCTGTGTTATTTTATTTAGTAAATTGACCCAACATATGGCATTCTTAACATCCATTTAGTGGATCTTCCACCCAAACTGTGTTGCTAATTCTAGTATCGTCCTAATAGAAGAGTATCTTACCACAGGGGAAAATGTCTCCTCATAGTCAACTCCCTCTACATGTGAGAAGCCTTTGGCCACAAATCTGTCTTTGTACTTCTCAATGCTGCCATTAGCTACATGTTTCACCTTATACACCCACCTAGAACCAATAACATATTTTCCCTCAGGTCTAGGCACAACCTCCTAAGAATCATTCTTCATGATGGAGTCATACTCCACCATGGAATCTACCCACACCTGCTGGGAAACATCCTCATCAAATGAATAAGACTTATAATCAATTAGTTTTGTCATGAGTGTCATATATCCAATATATTTATCTAGTGATCCCCTTTGTCTTTGCAAGGAGCTAGGAGCTCCAACATACTCCTGCGCATCCTACACCAATCTGTTTTCCTCCTTGGTTCTCTTCCTCCCTTCTCTGGAAGGATTTGTGTCAGTGGGTGCCTCCACTTGATCTGCTCTCTGCTCCTTCACATGTGGCTACTCCACAATATTTTTTAGATTTGACCAGAGCTCATCCTTTGGAGCTGGAAGCTCCTCCTTTGATGGAATGATTAACTATCACTCTAGAGATCTTCTCACGGCCTTCTCCTCATCAATCTGACATCTCTCCTCATCACATTCATCCTAAGTGAGGACATATACACCCAGTAAGTATGAGGTGTCTCTATGTATCATAAAAAGATCCCCTTCTCTACAGTAGTATCCAAATTTTTCTTGATATATTTGGAGACATGAAAATAACCATGGATCCAAAAATGCAAAAGTGGGAGACATATGGCTTATCCCATAGAAAGCCTCTTCAGGTGTGATCATTCCAAGAATTTTTTGGGGACTCTTGTTCTATAAATTAACAACTGTATTTCATACTTCTACCCATAGGTATAGTAGCAACCCCTGATCATGCAACATTGCTCTTGCAACCCCTACATTTCTTCTATTTTTCTTCTCTACCACCCCATTTTTCTGTGGGTTGTGAGGTGCAATCAACTCCCTTCTAATACCTTGGCACACAATTCTTTGAAGGAATTAGACACCTACTCTCCTTCATTATCACTTCTCAGGGATTTAATTTTCTGTCTAGTCTCATTTTAACCTAAGGTTTTTAATTCAACAAACTTTGAATAAACCTCATATTTCTTCTTCATAAAATAGATCCAACATTTGTGGGAATAATCATCTACAAAGATAACACAATAGTTGTGATTTGCAATTGAGACTATAGAAAATGGTCCACACACTTCTGAGTGAACTTGCTCCAAGATGGCTCCAGCTCTACTATCTCGGACCTGGAAGGAAGATTTAACGTATTTTCCAAGAGTGCATCCCTTGCAAACATAATGTTGATCAAAGGTGCATTTTGGAAGTCCAATGGTGATCTGCTGCATTATTATCAATGCTCTAGGGTGTAGGTGTCCCACGCGCCTATGCTGGAGCTATCCAACATCTCGACCCTGAACATGTTCTTCCTTATTGCTCAATGCATTGTATGCATCCAACTCTAACTTGTAGAGATTTTTAACAAGAACACCAATTTATTTTACTCTTTTAGTAGCAACATGCTTAAGGCAAGATTTCCCCTTACTGAACACCACATCATATCCATGGTCTGCAAGTACAACTACAAATACTAAATATTTCTTCAGACTAGGAACATAAATTATATTCTTTAGGTGAATATGGGAGCTTGACTCCCTATTAAATGTGATATTTTCAATTCCTTTGGGACTATACCTCCCATCATATCCAAATTATACTTTAATTTTAGGTCCTTCTCCTCCAAGCTACTAAAGAACTCCTTACTTCCTGTCATATGAAATGAAGCACCAGAATATAAGTACCATACACTGCCTTGTATAGTACTTTCCATGCATATGATGAGGGTGAAATCCAACTTGAATTTTGATGTGAAATCATCACCTCCTATTGCTGCTACAGGATTCTTAGTAGATTTCTTGTGTAGACACTTGGTTGCATAGTATCCATACTCATGGCAGTGAAAACATTTCATTTTACTGAGATCTTTCTTCTTGCCATGGTTCTATCTAGATTTTGCCTTGCCTTGGGCCTTCATTCCCTTAGCTTTATTTCCTTTGCTTTCTAGAGAAAAATTTTCTTCCTCTTCATTTTTTGGATGTGACACCATCTCCAATGTTTCTTCTAATCTCCTCCTACACCAAATCAGACCAAAGTCTCTCCCAATCTGGTAGCTTGTCTCTTCCATTAACTGAATCCTGATAGTTGTGCCAAGATTTCAGAAGGCCAAGGAATACTAAGCTGACAAGTTCAGATGATGGAACATTTTCTCTAACTCCTCTAAATTTATCTCTCACCTGAATCTGGATAGGTATTGAAAACCTTTTCATTTTTATGCATTCAATGTTCCTGAGCTTGTCTCTCAATGCCAATTTCCTAGAATCACTTCTGCTTTGCAATAGATCTATGAGAGTTTTCCACATTTAAAATGGAGTCTCCTTGCCATGAAATTTCAAAACCACATGACCTTTGACTCCCTCAAGAATAATATTTTTGGATTTTGCTGTGTTTTTCTTCCACTATGTCAGTTGTTGAGCGGCTGATGTTGTTGTTTTTGGAATATCATTTTGTATGTACTCCAATACTCCATTGTCATTTAACACAACTTCCATTCGATCTTTGCAAGCACATAAATTTGAGATGCACTCCAATACATACTCAAGCCTCAATCCATTGAAAGGCAATATTCCTACATTGAAGAAAATATGCACCAAAAACTCTGCAAATCAAAATTTTGTGAGAGAAGATATAGAACATGGTTTCTATGTAGTAATCAATAGCTCTGATACCATGTAGAAATAATTTGAAATTTGCAGCTGCTAATGAAATTAGACTGAAATCAATAGACAAAAAATTATTCTACTCAATCTACGAAAGGGAAAACATACAATAGAGGCACATGAAATCATTCAATCAAAATGAACACATTGTTTTTACTGGGGAACCCAACTGGGAAAAACCCCTCCTCTATTTGTATTAAATTAGATGATAATATCGATCTATTACAATGATAACTTCAATCCTTGAAGCTCAATATGCATTGCAATACTAAACTCCTCCTGCTATGCCGGCTCTAATGAACACTTAGCCAAAATTGTCCTCAACCTTACTCTTATTTCCTTGTGCAATTCCTAAGGAAATTATCTTCTAAAAGATAGGGAAATCTCCTATTTCCTTGCATAAATCCTAGAAAAATTGCTCACCTTCTCCAACGCAAAACCTGTACACTCAACTAGTATACATTGATAAATATAATGATGCCATTTTCCTCCACTCAACTACGAAATTTGAATTCCATGCATGATTAGGGATATTTTTAGTAAATTTACTAGTTAACTGGGAGATTAGTGAGTTAACAATAGCTACGACTACTCAAATGAACTCCTACTGACTATTCATGATTAGAGCTTGGATAACTGAGTTTCACTAGCTATAACTCCACTAGATTGCTAGATCTTAGCAATCAACTCTACTTCTTTCTCACAAACTCTAATTGATTGATTTAACTAAGTGACTTGGCCATGTCACTCCTGCTAACTACAACTCAAGTCATCCTACTGATGTGGAAATTCAAATTTGTCCATTTGACTAAGGCATAAGTCAAATGAAACCTTTTCTTGCTACAATTTAACAATTACTATTTATGGATGACTAGTTTTCCAACTCACTGGAAGACCATTAAAATAGGAATAACCTTTACACATGGCTAGACAATTCCTTGGAAAAAAATAAATAAATAAAATAAAAAATAAAATATTAAATCTATGGTCAAGGAAGCAAATCACTCTAGACAATAATTACAAGGAATTCTATGGTCAAGGAAGAAAATCACTCTAGACAATAATTACAAGGAATTATGATGTATTCAATAAAGATTGTATACAACAACTAGAAAAAAATAGTATTTTATAAAAATCAATTTGGTATGAAAATGGCAAAGACTACACATAATACTCACTAAATTAAATAATATGTTTAAGTTGATCTCGGCCAAACGAGAGTTAGATGAGAGAGCCATAACAAAAGCAAGGGTATTGCCTTATGATTAACCAGAGTAACCACATAAGTTATAATAAGTCCATGAATATAAAATAATTTCACATAAGATGATAATATAAATAGCCAAATCAAAACTATCTAGTAGAATCACATTCTTACATTTGATATCTAAGCTTCAAGTAGACATAGGGTTGAAGCATGTTTTTAATTTTATATGGATATAGAGTGAGCATAATAGAACAAGTGCTGCATGCAGTCGGTAGTCCCTGCCGCCAAGCACAAATGAAGCCCTTTTCTGATTTGTGCTTCAGTCTTATCACCGCCAAGCACAAATGAAACCCTTTTCTGATTTGTGCTTCAGTATTATCATTGTGATTTAGACGAAGCACAAATGAAGCCCTTTTCTAATTTGTGCTTCAGTCTTATCATTGTGATTTGGATGAAGAAAGGCCACTTCGCTTGAACCCCATGTCAAACCGGGTTTTATTTCTAATAGAGTGATTTGGTCCCCTAACATTTCATTGGAGACATGTTTAAATGATACCTAAGGGAAGGATGCTCCAAGACAATCATTGCCTACCTCAGAAGCATGCCTATATAGTATATGCATACCCAACCACATCTAATATCCACACATGGTTGAAGGAATTGTGTGACTGAAAGTTCAATTCAGTCCACAGATTTCTCAGGGGGTCAATGAAATGATCCAGTTATTCCAAACTCTTCTCTTCAATAAATTGAAAGAAGCAAATAGCTTGCTACAAGTGAAATTTAGAAGCAGACCTGGTGCTGGATATTGTCTTATGGAGTGAGGAATACATGCCATTATAGTGCAGAAAGTGGATGAATTTGGATGAATTATTCAATGCATCCTTATTATCTGGTTATTATTAATTAATTAGGATACATTATTAATAATTTGAATAATGCATTAATGTTCTCATAATTCATAATAAAGAAAGAAAAAACCCACAGAAAACCATTATCATGAAACAAAGATCCAACAATATAAAATATGCACATTGCCATTCACTCTTTAAAATATATTACTATTAAATTACCAAATATGCACATTCACATTCACTCATTAAAATCTTTTATTATTAAATTACAAATTGTAATATGCACATTCACATTCACTCATTAAAATCTATTATTATTAAATTACAAATTGTAATATTAGAGAGAAGAGAAGAGAACCAAATAACAAAAATAAAAATCGCTACAATAACATAACATTTAAGTCTCGATTATGTGCTAAGAGGAATGATTAATGATGATATAGAATCATTTTACGTTGCCATCCACACATTAAAATATATTATTAAATTATAAATGGTAACGATAAAGAAATGAGAACCAAATAACAAAAATAAAAATCACTACAATATTGAACGTTAACACATTAACATTTAAAGTCTTAATTATGTGCTAAGAGGAATGATTAATGATGACACATAATATGAATTATCAAAATGATTCTAAGGGCAGTATCTAGGTATACAATATTGAACGTTAACACATTAACATTTAAAGTTTTAAAGTCTTAATTATGTGCTAAGAGGAATGATTAATGATGACACATAATATGAATTATCAAAATGATTCTAAGGGCAGTATCTAGGTAAACACATACAAGACCATAGGACACACCGAATTTCCTGAGTGAAGTTGTAAAAGCCTTCTTATTTATTTTGCAAGCAAATTGAATGAGTAAATTCTATTAACAATAAATAAATCCCATTTACCATTTTAATGGCAAACGTGTAACCGTTTTATGGTAGATGTGAAAAAAGTTATTGAAAAGGCGGTAACACCACATTGAAAAAATAACTGGAGTAGATGTGAAAAAAGTTATTGAAAAGGCGGTAACACCACATTGAAAAACTAACTGAAATGGCAATTCCACCACAATTTAATAGCCCAGAGTAATGGATCATGTATTTAATAAACACTATTATTATATATCTTATGTAAGTAGGGCATCAAACATCTTGTGCAAGAAGGCATCATAGCCGAAAATTGAAAGCCGGTCATTTTTACAAAGCTTCACATGTAAGCAACTCCTCGGGATGGCAGAAAAAGCCCCCCTGGCTTCGGTTCCAGAAGTGAATGGTGAATACTTTTCACAACATACGTGGTAAGAGGACGGGGTAACATTTACCCTCAAAGCAGAGGAATGGGGAACTTTTCTTCTACCAGACGTTTCCAACCAACTCCAAACAGGAAAGAAGCAGCAAAGAGAATACCACCTTGGACATCTCAACATTTCCCAACCAACTCCAAATAGGAAAGAAGCATCAAACATTTCCCAACCAACTCCAAATAGGATAGAAGCATCAAGGACAATACCACACCCCAACGATTTGTGGATTTGCCACCATTACAGTAACCAAATACAAACAGAAAAAACCCAGCTCCCACAAAAACACCTGTAAAGTGGATACCAGTACTATCAATAATGATAGGGGAAGGACAGTATCAATGTAACACGAGATCTCAGCGAAGGACATGCAAACTACAAAACGAAGGACAACATCAATGTAACATGAGATTTCCATGAACAAACTTTCCATATTTCCTGAAATTTCCGCCAGATTTGAAATCAGGTAGGAATCTCCAAATCAGGCCGGAATTTCCATTGTTTTTCGAGCAAATTTGTGGCCTAGTTAGACTATAGTACCGATTAAAATTTTCTATAAACCCACAACCTGGAAAATTTCAAGTCAACAGTTCCACCTGACTGATGGAAATAGAACACCTTTGCCAGATCTTTTCACCAAAGTGGAACCTTTCTTCCACAGGAAGGAAGATTAGGTTGGTCTGATTGAGGCATTTAATAGCAAAACTGCTGTCAATGATCCAGAAACTGGAACTTACACTCAAAGATAGCTTCCAACCGTTCACAAAGACCTGCAAATACAAATATAATTAACACTAAAAAACGTCGTTAATCGTTAAAGCCATCACCGATTCACCACCACATGCCTGACATAATTTGACCCAAAAAAAAATCAACACGACTTGGGCACCATCACAATAGACAAAGAAGCCCCCAGTTACAGTTCAATTCCTTTGAAACGGAAATGTCTAAAAAACCAGCAATACATTCATTAAAATGGCCAAAACCCCGTGAGAAACAAAAGAGATGATCATGTAACAGGCAAAGAGCAACGCTTATACTTACGACCTTCAAGGCTTAAGTTTCAGACACAATGCACACACAAAATCTCTACCTAGGATTTCCGTCAGTGTTAAACTTAGAAAAATATACCATAGTGTGTAAATTCATGGAAATATAAGGGCCGTAAGAATTTGTTTATCAAGAACTCCGTTAATATGACACTATTTATCAGAAATCGGAAGAAACAAGACTGTCGATCAATAATGATCGAGGATTATGGAAATGCTAAAATCAATAACAGAATTGAAAGATTCGTCAACATAAATAAAGGTATGAAGAAAAACGGAAAATCTCCAGAGTGACATAGGGTAGGGGCAACCTCTGTCACACAGACTATAAAGAAAAATGGAAAATCTCCAGAGTCACAATGCAAGGTGACGGAGGGTAGAGGCGGCCTCTGTCACACAGATTGTAAAGTAAAACAGAAAATCTCCAGTCACAATGCAAGGTGATGGAGGGTAGAGGCGTATTTAATGATCAGATGCAGTAGGCCGACGTTCGAATAGAACGACACGGGTGTAGGACATGCACAAAGAAACGTGGCAGGAATTACGAGATTAATATAACCATGTAAAGAGCGAGATGTCTCGACTAAGAAGGAATGGTTAATCGAAATGATTTGGCGATAGAGTTACATGAATTGCAACCATTCCACAGAGTGTGTATTCCTAATATGCCCAAGATGTAACGTTTGGCTTGTAACTGATGATTATATTTACTATAATCTATGCTTTATAATGTAATCATGTAATTATAGTATCTAGAGCTGATCCTAAAATTCACAAAGTCAAATGAGCCATCCCAACTTTGTTCTAAAATTCACAAAGCGAAATAAGCCATCGAAATTTTGGTTAAATTTTTTTTTGATTTGGAAATTCAGCAACCCGAACTTTGGATATCTTATATTTACCCCGAATATAATGTCTTGAAATCTGCGAAGCGCGCAATAAGACCCCCAACTTTATTGTCCAATCAAAAATTACATAATAAATTTTATATTATTTTGTAATATGAAAACTTTGGTTAAAGTTGTGATGTATAGCAATATTTTTTGGTCAAACAAGAGATTAATAGGCAGTCAACACACGATCGATTGCTAAGAGTCCCAGGCAGGCAGGGACTAATAAGTCTCGAATTCAAATCCAAATAAAAAGGGGCCTAATAAATTAAAGGAGGGCTTTACAAACAAATTAAAACGAAAATGCTTTTAGCTTATTATTCAGAGAACCCTAAAGAAATTGTGTAAGTTATACAAATTTTTTTATATGATAGTAATGCACAGAGACTGGCCGAACGCAGGAATATATATACACACACACGAATGTAGATATCACTTTAAGCATAGATAGGTTTTTTTATGAATACATGGAAAATATATTATATAATAATTGTTTAATTACAAATTTCTTTATGGATGCAAGGAAATATGCAAATACTGGAGTCTTATACGAATAAATCTGCATAAAAAATCATCTTATGTTTATGTAGAATATTGTGAATTTAATACTGTATACAAAGGTAGTAGTATAAGAGAAGGGTACTATGGTACATGTACATTTAGGTTCTCTTCTATGCAATTTATATATGTGTTGATAAGACCAGATTTTCATGCATAAGTGCGCATGCTTTTGTAACATTGTTCCTTGATATTAAACCTATATGCATGCAGGTGATGCATTCAGTTTTAGGAAAAGTCAAACAAAAAAGGATTGAAAGTTAGCAATCTAAAAAAAGGAACTTTGCTATTGTTATCGAAGTTATAAAAGGGATATTGTAGCCTCATTATCAGGGAAAATTTTAAGAACCCCGCCCCCCCCAAATTTATTTGTATAATAAATGGGTGAATCCCCATGGTATATAGAAAAATGTATTGGCTATTTTTTCATTGATATAATATACATGTATAATTATTTGGCGAATCTTTGAATGATTTATAAAATTTTGTTAAATCTTGGCAAATTTTTCACTACGTTATATGGTATTGCAAATTCTTGGCTAATCTACTAAAAAAATAGAAAACATTATTAAATATTGGTGATTCCTTGATAATGTATAAAAATATATATAATAATAAGAAAAATATTTAGTTAAATTATAATATACTAATTTTCCATGTTTTGGAAAAGAAAAATCACGAGTAATGTTACTCTAGGTTCTTATTATACACTATTGCAAATCTTTTTGCATGTTTTTACCATGTTTTACCACAAAGGTCTTATCACATCCCAAGGGTAAACTAGTTGGAAATGCACCCCCAAAGGCGTGTGATGTTGAACTAAAGAAATTATTTTTCTCAAACTTGGTCTTGATGCATCTAGATAACTCAATCATATTTAATGTAATTCATATTCTGTAGGCTTCACATGAAAATAAGGTTTATGAATAGCTATATCAAACTCGTGAATATTTACATCAAATTCTTTTGTTTTCTCATACATCGCTTTTCTAAAAGGTAGATACTTCTCCAATTCCTCGAGTTCAAATAAACCAACAACTTTAAATATGGTGCTTCCTTGTCATATGTAGGGTTTTCACCTAATTTTTGGATCATAACTGTCATAGTAGTTGTTGTACTTTATTCTACAATTGACAACTCTAATAATGTTGAATTGGTAAACAATTATTTGAAATCGCACAAAATGAAAAATTAAAAAGAATGGGAGATAAATATGTATTGAAACTTAATTTCCTACATGATGAAAAAAGAAAGAAGGTAATAACACAAACTCATTAAAATACTACAGTTGGTGAGTTAAAAAATATAAACAATAGTCTTTGCATGTTCATTACTTGGAAAAATATGTCACAAAACAATCATCATCAAGGGATTTTCACTTCAAGAATGGTAGTGCACTAAACAATCTATCATTCTCATATAATAACATGTGATGCTTTTTTTGTATTGGTACCAAAGTATAATTGCGTTAGATGAATGCTAGTGTCATGATAATAGGACTCATGATGAACACATAGGATCCTAGTGCATAGAACATTTTTCTCTTCAATTAACTAAGTAGATCTCATTTTCCTTTCTTAACAAACAATAATTATTTTCAAACAAAATATAAAATAAACATAGTAGATTCTAAAAGGCAAATATTCTTTTGTGAAACAATAGAGTGAAAGGAAAAAAAAACTTTCCTTAAATAATCAAATATATAAAGAAAATAATTTATCTTTTATGGCTCAAATTTCTCGTAATGTCTACATTATTCTTTATATGATTTAAATATCTTTTCCATTCCTTGGAACCCATTTTCTTCTTTCATGGTTAACTCCTTTCTCTTACCTATATATTCTCTTTTCATTACTAAACTCACTTCATATTTTATTTCTTTATTTTTCCTTGATGATGGGTGGAGTGTCCACTCAAATATTGGACATTTCAAATATTAACAAAAAATTTATTCCAAAAAAAAATCAACAATGGTTGAAAATGTTGATGATGAAGTGGCCTATGATAGAAAACCTTGGGAAAAGGATAAAGTTGATAGGATTCTTGTCAATAGGTTGATTAAGGGATCATGTGAGTTCCCATGAGACATCATGTTAGAAAATTATATATTACAGAAATATAAACACAGACACAGATATACGTGGTTCACCCAATTTGGGCTACTTCCACGGAGAAACAGAAAGTCCTTCCTTTTATATTATCCAGGAAAATGAAGAGATACAACCTACAGTAGATCCGTTGTTATTCCCTCTTCGCTCTCACACAATCTCCTCTCTCTTTCTCGCTTGGAATACATATCAACATAGACGCAATACAATTCCCTCATATATAGTGAGGGGTTTCCTTCTAGGGAAAAAAACCCCTTATTAAACATAACTTCTACTGTCATATCTCTGCCTAATGAACGACCCAGATTGACTACGAAATTACAACATTTTACCAACAAATTTTACGTCTACTTTTAGCCTTGGGGGCGTTTCCCTCGATCCCCTGCAAGGGGGGGCTCCAAATAATCATCGTCGCCTCCCTAGACCCCCTTGACAGTGTACATTTTATGGGTGGCGTTGCCGCCACATTACGAAATGGGGTCCAAATGCAGTGATACCAATGCGGCAACTCCATCGTTGCTTCATTTGCTAGACAATGACTTCACTTTGGACTTCGATGTTTCTCATCTTCATCATCATACTTGAAGACCAATTGAAACTGAGAAAAATCTTAGTTTCTACCTGATTACAACTTTTGTTAACATATGTGCAGGATTCTGGCTAGTGTGTATCTTTTCCAGCTTCAACTATCCATCTTCCAACACTGATCATATGAAATGGTACTTGAGTTGTATATGTTTAGTCTTGGAATGAAATGCAGAGTTCTTTGCAAGATGTATGGCACTCTGTCTGTCACTGTATAACCTGCCCAACTCCTGCTTCTTATCTAATTCATCCAGAAACCTTTGTAACCAAATCATTTCTTAACTAGTCTATGTATCAGCAACATACTCTGCTTCTATTGTTGAGAGTGCAACAACACTTCGCAATTTTGAAAACCAACTGACAGTTGTTCCACCTACAGTAAACACATATTGTGTGGTGCTCCTCCTGTTATCTCTATCACCTGCCATATCTACATCAACATATCCCTGTAGAGCAATGTTTGAACCACCAAAGCATAATGCTTGATTTGTTGTACCTCTCAAATACCTGAGAATCCACTTCACCGCCATCCAATGTTCTTTTCCTGGATTGTTCATGTACCTGCTTACAACTCCCATTGCATGTGCAATATTAAGCCTTGTGCAAACAATTGCATACATTAAGCTTCCAACTGCTGATGCATATGGAACTTTAGACATATAAGCCATTTTTTCCTGAGTCTTGGGGCACACCTCCTTACTTAGTTTGAAAAGGCTAGCCAAAGGTATACTAACTGGTTTTTCATTCTGCATATTAAATCTTTTCAACACCTTTTCTATGTACTCACTCTGAGGCAATGTTAATTTTTGATTCTTCTTGTCTCTAGCTATTCTCATACCAAGGATTTGTTTTGCAACACCCAAATCCTTCATTGCAAATGAGTTTGCCAATTTTATTTTGAGAACGTTTATTTCCTGCATGTTAGAACCTGCAACAAGCATGTCATCTACATATAATAACAATATAATACATCTGCCATCATTTTTCCTTTTGAGATAAACACAATGATCAGAGTGACATCTAATATAAACTTGTTCAGACATAAACCTGTCAAATTTTAGATACCACTGCCTTGGAGCCTGTTTTAAGCGATACAAGCTCTTCTTCAACCTGCCCACTAGTTTCTCCTTCCCTTTTACCTCATATCCCTGTGGTTTTTGCATATATATATCTTCCTCCAAATCCCCATGGAGAAAGGTTGTCTTTACATCTAACTGCTCAAGATGCAAATCTTCAGCTGCTACTAGACTTAAAATAGTTCTGATTGAAGTCATTTTAATAACAGGAGAAAATATTTCATCGAAGTCTATACCCTTTTTTTGTGCAAACCCCTTCACCACAAGTCTATCTTTATACCTTTTTCTACCTCCATCTTCTTCCTTCAACCTGTAAACCCATTTATTCTGCAATGTTGTTTTACCTGCAGGCAACCTGACTAAGTCCCAAGTCTGGTTATGTGCTAAGGATTCCATCTCTTCTTTCATGACTTGCTCCCACTTCTTCTTGGTTTCTATCTGCACTGCTTCTTCATAACATTCTGGCTCACTGGAATTAGTCAACAATACATAGTATAATGAAGGAGAGTGTTGTTCAGGGGGTCTACTTATCTTGGTAGATCTTCTAACACCACTTTTAGGTGTTTGAGGTGCTTGTTGTTGTTGTTGTTGTTCCTATTAATCATTATGATTTTCACGCACCTTCACTTTTCTTGTGGACTCATCAAGCACTGTGTATTCTCTATTTTCTTTTTCCTGTTTCTTTTCCTGCATCTGATCCTTATAAAAAACCTTTTCATTGAATATGACATCTCTGCTCCTAATGTTTTTTTGTATTTCATAATCATAAAAGCGATAACCAAAATCATTAACACCATATCCAATAAAGGTACATTTCTTTGATTTTTCCTCAAGCTTTGTTCTATTTTCATTATTAATGTGGACAAAGGCTTCAAAACCAAAAGTCTTTAAAAATGAGCAGTTTACCTTTTTACCTGTCCATGTCTCCTCTGGAATACCACCATCCAAGAAACTTGAAGGCCCTCTTTTTATTAGATAAATAGTAGTATCTACAGCGTCTGCCCAAAATTGTAAAGGCAATCCTGCATGCAATCTCATGCATCTTGCACGCTCCATGATTGTCCTATTCATCCTTTCTGACACACCATTTTCTTATGGTGTTCCTGGAATTGTCTTCTCTCTACAAATTCCATTCTCTGAACAATACCTATCAAACTCTTTGCTTCAATATTCACCTCCATTATTTGATTTGAGACACTTCAACCTTTTTCCTATCTCATTTTCAACCAAAGCTTTCCATTTCTTGAAAGTATCAAATACATCAGATTTATTTCGAATACAATCAATCTAGGTTTTTCTGGTTGCATCATCAATAAAAGTAACATAATAACGAGATCCACTAAGAGATGATACCTGAGAAGGTCCCATACATCTGTATGAACAAACTCTAATTTTTCACTCTTCTTTTCTTTCCCAACTCAGAGGAATATGACTCTCTTCTTTTTTCCATAAACACAATTTTCATATAATTTTAAATCAACATGCTTCAAACTTGGCAACAAATTTCTTGAGTGAAAAATCTGCATCCCCTTCTCACTCATGTTCCCAATCCTATGATGCCACAATGCCGTATCTTCTCTTGTATAGGTTAAAGCATTAACAGAATTAGAAATACCATTGCATAAATACAATGTACCAACCTTTTCTCCTTTTTCTATTACCAGGGCTCCTTTAGTGACCTTCCAGGTTTTATCTGTAAAAGTAGTTACATAGCATTCACCTCCCAACTGCCCTATTGAAATCAGATTTTTCTTCAGATTTGGAACATGCCTTACCTCCTTCAATAGCCATTGATTTCCATTCTGTTGTTTTATGAAAACTTTACCCATTCCAATGATTTATAGGGTTTATCATCACCCAATCGAACCTATCCAAAATCTCCTTGAACATAATCATGAAAATGTTTCCTATTAGGTGTGGCATGGAATAAGGCCCCTGAATCTACCACCTAGGCATCAATAATATTTTCTAATGAAAGAATCAAAGCATCTTGCAACACATCACCTGTCACATTCACTTCATGATTTTTTTCTTGTTGTGCGTCTCCTTCTTTTCCCTTCTGAGACTTGCAATATTTATTTAAGTGTCCTTTATTCCCGCATTTCCAACACACTATCCCTGATCTGGACTTGGATCTACCTTTCCTTGATTTACTGCACTATCCTAGGCTCTTTCCTCTTTCCATTTTTCTTTGCCTAGTCTCTGCAGTCAAAGCATTACCTGATGTCTCACTGGAGCTTTCCCATTGCATTTCCTCGCTAAGGATTGCACCGAAAACATCATCAAACTTTAAAGTACTAGATCTAGAGATAGAGTTACTAATGGCCATAACTAAACCATTCCAACTTTCTGGCAATGAGCATAGAAATAACAGTGCCCTATCTTCATCATCAAAAGTTACCCCTACAGAACTTAACTGACTGGTAACTGTATTAAATTCATTTAAATGATCAGCAACAGATCCACCTTCTGACATCTTCATATTAAATAAACGCTTCATAATAAATACCTTGATTATTTGAAAACATTTTCGGAAGAAATCACATTGGTAGATTTAGGCCTAAATCTACCAATGTGATTTCTTTCGAAAATGTTTCGAAATAATCAAAATATGGATCACAGAAGCTTGAATTTGATTAATACATACCTTATTTGAGGCCGAGGGTTTTTCATATAATTTTTCCAATGCCGACATTAAACCCTCTATTGTCATTTCCTTTGAAATATTAAAGGCTAACGACACCTCTAAACACAACCATATTGTTCCAAGTGCCTTTCTGTCGAGAATATCCCATTATGTGTCTATCATACCTATTGGCTTCTTTGTCTTTCTGCTCAATGGTAGGTACAGATATTTCTGATATAGATAATCTTCCATTTGCATCTTCCACAACTGGTAGTTGTGGCCTTTAAATTTTTCGACCCTAAACCTACCATCTTCCACCATTGCTCCCACTCTAACCAAGAACCCTTCTCTCTTGTAAGTTTATCAGCCAAATAGACCTTCAGCTCTGATACCAATTGTTATAAAATTATATATTACAGAAATATAAACACAGAAAACACATAAAACAAGAGAGACATAGATATACGTGGTTCACCCAATTTGGGCTACATCCATGGAGAAACAACCAGTCCTTCCTTTTATATTATCTAGAAAAATGAAGAGATACAACCTATAGCAATTCCGTTGTAATTCCCTCTTCGCTCTCACACAATCTCCTCTCTCTTTCTCGCTCAAAATACATATCTACATAGATGCAATACAATTCCCTCATATATAGTGAGGGGTTGCCCTCTAGGGCAAAAAACCCTAAATTAAACATAACTTCTACTGCCATATCTCCCCCTAATGAATGACCTAGATTGACTACGAAATTACAACATTTTACAAGGTAATTTTACATATGTTTTTAGCTTCGAGGGTGCTACCCCCGATCCCCCACCAAGGGGGCTCCAAATAATCACCGTTGCCCCCCCATGGACCCCCTGGTGGCATACAATTTATAGGCGGTGTTGCCACCACATTACGAAATGGGGTCCAATGCGGCAATACCTCTGAATAAGTAAGATAATCAAGCTCGACACCCAACACATCAACTGATCAAGCAACATCAAGAATGCTAAAGGAAACTATCCAAGTATGAAAATTAATCATGGCACATTATATGACTTGAAATGATTGGAGTAAATATTCCTTTAGGAATAACTTATATATTCATTTATTTGTTTATGATGGAATGCATGTATGATAATGATACCTAGGTGGGATATAATGAAGGAAGAATATTTTTGTATGGCAAGATTGTTATAATCCTTTTGATTCAACCATGAATTAGTATCTCGCGATTGAGTCACATGACAATTAGTGAATGGGTAACATAATCATGTTATGAATTTGTATAACACATCAAAGTGAATGCCAATAGAGCTAATGTGTGAGACATAGACTTTAACCTTCTTACAAATAGTGAGGAGCACCTATAGAGGAGAGTGTACCTAAGGTAATATAGAGTATAGAAGTGAAGTTCCTTGTAGTATTCCTAAGGTATAGCTGGGAGGTGACTAGATGATGTGTTGAGGTGTCGGCTAGACTTTCAAACTAATGGTGGTGGAATACATGGTATAGAAATGTAGTATTTTGATATCAAGCGACAAAGATAGATTGAGTAGATGTGATCATGAGTATTGGCACATTGGTTTATTGGTATAAGTATTTAGTTTCATCTTGTAATAGTAGGTATGTTAAGTAACCCATGTACATTGAATCATAGTTCCATTTCATTGAGTATGATTAACAACTAATAATTATTGAATTATTAGTTTGTTAATATTATTCTGAGAACACCTCATGGATGGTAGTAAATATTGAAATAAAGGATTATATGCATAGATACTTACTTTTATTTTGTTGATTGAAAAGTTTAGGTTGTAGGTAGAATGGTCTCAAATATGAAAATGAGTGTAATTTTGTAAGAAAGATTAGGTGCTACAACACACAAGAGCCAAACACTATGAGAAGCAATCTCATACTTATGAAATATGATATTCTTTATGAATTAGACTTGGAATTTATAAGTTGTATTATTATGAATATATCTATGGTAACTGAATGTGTATGATACATGGTAGATGATGGCTATTGAAGATGGAAACCCTCGAATAAAGGCCATTGTTAGGACAAAGGAACCATGTGATTGCCACACGTTATATACTACTGGTGGATGTCTAGTAGTTAGTGCTCTCCTTACATGAGAAATTCATGACAAGATTTCTCGTCTAAGGGATTGTTTAGTAGAGAAGGGGACATGTAAGCCTAGAGGGTCAGTGTATCAAGGAGGAGGAAACTTAAATGTTCATGTGGGATGGTGGCTATAACCTTGTGGGTGAGTTAGAAAGGATAATGAAGTTAATTATTTCCTATGGAGCCATTATATGGGATAGATGCATATCCATAGAGATAAGTATTAAATAAAAAATACATACATATATTGGAATAGATGCTTACATCATGGAATTGAGAAATCTTTTGCATAAGATAAGTTTTTCTTGATAATTGTTATAATATGTATGCTTACTTGATTACTAATGTAGGCATATGTTGGAATGTTGAAGTCTAGTGGTATAACAAGATAGTGAATGGGATGGCATTCCAAATACAACTGAAGAATGAGAAAAAGAAGTGTTTTTAATGAGAAGAGAAGATTTATGATTGTGTTATTCAAAGGGGGATATGATAGAATGTCCTAGTATTGAATCCCATTGATTAACTATACTTAATTATGATTAAATGTTCAATTTTGTTTAGCATGTATATTTTAATTACCATGCTTTATTTACACCACAAGGAAGAAATTTTATGGTACATTGAGTAATGTAAGTATTACCTTGAATTTAATAAAATAATAGAGCTACCTGAGATAGGAGCACATAAAAAGGGGTTATGATAGTAGGATATGGGAAATGTGAGAGGGTACTAGTGGGTTCTACATTTCGAATAATCCTTAGTTTTCCATTTTTCCAAACTTTACTTTGTTTCCTTCATCACCATGTTCCTTACTAAAAATCTAGAAACCTTAACTACTAATCATGGAACACATGTGGTGGTTGTGGAGATGTACACCTTCCACAATTACGAAATCGAGGCGATAAGTACCTTCATCATGGGAATTGTGAGAGGAGTGGTAAAACCTAGATTTTCTTACATTTTCTTTGAAAAAAATCATGTCCTCACAATAAGGGGGAAAATGAGGTCTCGTGGGGTGTTGAAGACGAGGTGATTCTTTTATTCATTCATTCATCATTATACCCCCCACACATGTGGTTGATGGGGAGGGAACAAAATCATGATTGGATGTACGAAATTGATTGTATAGAGGCAATGATTCATGTAGTCTTAGAGGCATGTATGTGAATAGTTGTAGGGAAGAAGGAATTATTAATTATTGGTCATTATTAGTCTAAGACAAGCAATAATACAATACAATGATCACCTAAATTACATAATTAATTTTGGTTCTAAGTTGAATGGTGGAGGCCATTTCAAATTCACATGAATGGTGTGGGACCATTATGAACTCATGAAAAGAATATTGAAGAGAGATGCATGGGGCTAGACACAATATAGAAGGAAAATCATATGGAAGAGAAGTAGGTTATAAGAGAGAAATAAATATAGGAAGAGGTAAATTCATTCTCTCTTGGTTGATGCTAGCATCCATAAAAGTAGTTTTAGAGGTATTGATTCATACTAGGAGGCTTATCAAGGAATGATAGAGACCATTTTGAATTCATGTGATGAGAACTACAAAAATATGTATAGATTATGAAAATATATAAGGAAGAGATTCAAATGGTTAGAAGATAATTCCTTGGAAAAGAAGCGAATTATAGAGAGGGAGAACATAGAGAGATTAAAAAATTAGGTTGGAAAGGGATCCAGAAAATATATCAAGCTATTTGAAGGAGAAGGCATGGATAGAATCTAAGGAGGGAAGCATAGTGTGGGTTGAAAAACCAAGCAAGGAAGCCTTTAAAACTTGAAAAAGGTAAGAATTAAGTAAATGTTGTTGGAGTTAATGGATAGTATCTAGACCCTCTATGTACACATAAAGGGGGAGCTCAAAGACTTTTGAGGGAATATTGAGTAGATAAGGAAGGTATTCTCATTTTTCTATGTAAGGAAAGCAATGTGTCACCAAAATAGTTGTGTTGTTCCAAGAAAAAAAATTAGTGGTGAAACAATGGGATAGGAAATTTTTTGTCCTAAGATAGAATCATTCCATAAAAATGTTCTAATTTTCCTTAGTGGTATCATAGCCTCAATTGGGGTGGCCTAGCATAGAATAAGCGCAATAGAGTGTATGGTTGGGTGGAACATTTATCTACCTAAGTTAATGTTGGCCTTCAACTTTCAAATAGATAAGTTTTTCCTTTAGTTTGTTTATTCAATTGATTAATACAATGCACTTTGTTGGAGTATTTTAGTATTTAAATGTTGAATGTTGAATATTGCTATAGGTTTACTATTTCTTCATAATGGGAAATCAATGTTATATGTGCCAATGTAATTTTTGTAAATGGAATTTTATATGATGGTACAACATTTTTACAAAGTATCAATATCTCTATTTATTTTTGGATGTGAGTGTGCCAATAAACATCCATAATGTTATAGCTTGTGATGAACGCGTTATATGAATCGAAATTTTGGTTATGGGATACCATTAGGGCATAACGAACTATGGATGGAACATATGCTTTCTTTTCTAATGTTATGCATGGAACTAGAGGTATATATTCTGCCTCATCTACTTAAACATACTCATTTACCTTGTATTTTTTTTTTTATTAAAATAAGAACTCACTTCTTATGCACCAAACTAGAGGTAAAACAAATATAGACCATTTTCAATCACTTTTTTTTATTAAAATTAATGTAACAAAAATTTGGATATAAAATATAATTGTGTAAGGGAAAATTCCAAAAGACAGTTTCTATATACCCCAGGGTTTTGAACAAGGGGATATCCATGAAGATTTTTCTTTCTCTAAGTGCTTCTTGAGCATTTTGGATAACAATCCATATGTACAATGCTTCAAATTCTTATTGAGAGTAATCACGGTGATTGTTTTGTTTGCATGTATGTTTTCATCCGTGGGATATGAGGATCAACTCTTTAATTAGAAACCTAACTACAATACTTGGAACTAACAACAAATTTGTGCACACATGATCAATTTAGTGTACGCGTACATGTTTGTGTTGGTTTAGATTGGATTTAAATCTTGGAGAGAGAGAGTATATATGATATTTTCAGGGGAGCAAGACTATCTTGTAGCTCCAAGGAAAAGCTTGTTTACAATGAACATTTTGACTAAAAAAATTGCACACAACATAGCTAGAAACCTAATCGATTTGTAATATATATATATACACACAGACTACCTGCAATTTTTCATTGTTTAAATTATATTTTTGAATGTAAAAAATGAGTTTAATGTCTTCAAAATTTACTTGAGAACTTGGATTGTGTAAACTACATAGATTCTAACATATCTTTGCTTAATTTCAAACAAAATTTACCAAAAAAATTGCTTTATGTAATAAATATATAATTTTTTTAATCATATATAATATATAGACATTTAAATATTTTTCTTGAAATAATTTATCTATGGAATACATTTTCCACATTAAAATGAGTTTTTTGTTATTAATATATTTATGAATACATTACAATATTACTTAACCCTCCATATTAAAATATTTTATTTATTAGTCACATTGAATATTTTATTATTAATTATATATTTTTAAATGTTGCATTTTAATTTGATATTAATAATTAAATAAAATGCATATCTCCTTGAACTTTTTTACTTTTAATTGCTCCTCTTACAACATTGAAATATTTTATTATGATCAACATTAAAATAATTAGTCATTTACGCTAGCCTCAAGGGATAACTCAGTTGGTTGAGTTCCTGTTGCTAAGTACCTCGCTTATCCTTGCTAGTTTGGTCGGTGGGTAGATCCCTTCGGGTTGATCTACCTAGATTTTCTCATGGATGTGGCAGTCATGGCGGATCCCTTCGAGTTGATCTACCTGGATTTTCTCATGGATGTAGTGGCCATAACAGATCCCTTCGGGTTGATCTACCTAGATTAGGGGATTTTCTCATGGATGTAGTGGTCGTAGCAGATCCCTTCGGGTTGATCTACTTGGATTTTCTCATGGATGTATCAGCCGTAGCAGATCCCTTGGGGTTGATCTACCTAGATTAGTGGATTTTGTCATGGATGTAGCGGTCATAGCGGATCCCTTTGGGTTGATCTACCTGGATTTTCCAATGGATGTAGCGGCCACTCAGTGTTTATGAACCACGCCGTAGCCGATCCCGTGGATGTAGCGACAACTCAGTGTTCCTAAACCACGCCGTAGTGGATCCCTTCGTGATGATCTACTTGAATTTTCCGGTGGATGTAGCGGTCACTCAGTGTTCATGAACCACCCTTAAAAAATAGTCATTTAAGCTCCCTCCATTTACATACGCATGAAGTTGAGATTGAAATAAATTATTTGACATGCATATTTAAAAACATTATTTGAGTCATGTACTAAAAAAAAAATAAAAGGTTTTTAAGTCAGGTACTGAAATAGTTTAGAAAGTATAAGAATTATATAGTTTGTTGTACTCAAAAGTATAACCTTTTTATTGTTATTTTTAGTTACTTTATTTCCCTATAAAATTGGTATAAGATTATGATAGTTCATATGGACATTGAAATATTTTATTTATGGTTGAGAGTAAGAGTATAACATGTATATTCATTTTTTTTATAGCCCACATTTTTTATTTACAGTGAAAATTTTGACTAAAAAAATTGCACACAACAGATTTAATCCCTTTAGAAACCTAAGATATATATATATATATATATATATATATATATATATATATCACGTGTAATTTTTCATTGTTTAAATTATATTTTTGAATGAATAAAATGGATTCAATGTATTGAAAATTTAAAGTGAAAAAAATAACTAAAACACAACAGATTTAATCCCTCTAGAAACCTAATACACACACACACACACACACATTCACACACCACATGTAATTTTTTAACACTTTCAATGTTTTTTAATGTCTTCAAAATGTTAAATCTCTCTCCTTTTCATGGATACCATATATATGAATAGAATGTCAATGATTGTTAATGTCTATGGGAACCTAGTAAATAAAAATTTCATTGCATCTATGCATATAAAATTGCTGAAAATATCTCCTCCATCTTCATCTTGCTAATGAAATTTATTTGAAGTAAATAGTTTCAAATTTATTATTCATTTTCTTAAATTCTCATTTTAATATAATCTTTCTTGTTTCAATCTTGAAAGTTTGGATGATAGTCCTTGTTTTGATAATACATCTATTTTAAATATATCTGGTTTCTTTTTTTTTAATAAGATATCTTCACACATCCATTCAACAATCCTTGTTTTGATAATACATCTATTTTAAATATATCTGGTTATTTTTTGTAATAAGATGTCTTCAGACATCCATTCAATCATGTTACAACTGAATTTTTCAATCGGCCAACACCTTACTATTCCAAGAGTAACAACAACTACTTTATCAATTCCTACTACAAACATAATCGATAAAATTTAAACAATTTTAGAGAAATTTGATTTTTAATAGAGTGTCTTCCAGCAAACGGTCTTTTGGTAGAGTTTTTCAAATTGTCAGCACCTTGGTATTCAAATAGTAACAACTACTTTATCATTTCTTTGTAGAAACGTAATTTACATAGAGTGTACATTGAAGATAAAGGGTAAGTAACAAAATAAATGATGTAATTTAGGTTGTATTGATTTTGGAACGTCAGGAGTTACTTTTTTGGATTAGAGATTTTTAAATTTTTCACAGATGTTGACTTAACGATGGGTGGAAGCTGAAAAGAAATAATCAAACATCAATTATTTTAATGGGATTGAAAATTAAAAAAAACTATTATCTAAATAATATTTGAAAATGAAAAGTATATAAGAAAATTAATAATTATATATACCAAAAATCCATTAAAACACAGACTTACATGTACCAATGTACGTTGAATTTTGACTTATTAATTCAATTCACTACTTTGCGAACAACCTTGTACCATTATTCTCAATCTTGACTTCTTAATTCAACTTATACAACCTTGCGAACAACCCTCGTATATGATTATGACTAAATATATGCAAACTTGGAAGATGGCAAGAGCACTATTCGATCTTTAAATAGACATTAAAATAAGAGACTTGAATTTTTAAATAAAAATGAATTATTCTTTTGTGACCATTTGTTCCAAAAATTGAGGGTCATTTTCTCGAAATTAATCTCAATACCATGAAATATGGGAAAATGAAAGAAAAAAAAAAAATTACACCGAAGGGGAAGGCAAAATAACCTATTCTTGAAAAGTAGGGTGATTGTAAGGTTGTAACTAGGCCTAGAATTTCAAAATCCCTCTGCCCATCAAATGAAAATTTCATGACGTTTTTACATTTTACATGCCCTTCACTTTACGTTTTATGCCAATAAACCACCTTTCATACCAATAAACTAAATTAGTAGCATTAGATCTTCCCGCATTGAACTCTTCTATGTAATAATCAAGAAATAATTCTAGGCTTGTTCATAAAGCTTCAAAGTAGAATCATGTAGTTTTCACATAGATGCTAGTGAGCAGTGTACAACATCTGCAGTGTGAGCATGGTCATCCAAGTCTCCAATGTGAGTATAATACTAATCATCTTACACTGTATGATGTTGAAAATATAGTGAAATTATGGTAATTTACTAAAAGTAACAACTACTAGCATTTATTCATGCTTAACACAACATTCTTTAAACCAAATTACCAAAGTTGTGCTTATAATTGCAAACTTTCAGACTTCACATAGATATATCCATCTCTAACAAAAACAAATCGCTGAAATATCAACATGTGATCCCCAATCTGGACAATCTTCAAGCAGCAGAAAACTTGAAAGCAAATATGGACAGTGTGGACTTTTAGTTAACCATTCAACTATAAATTTTCACCATTAAAGCAAGAGGATTGAAAAATTACAAATCATTCTCATAAATTTATCTTTGGGTTGAAATTGAATTATCCCAAATGATGCTAGAACATTAATTTAGGATTTTTTTACACAGATCAAGACTAGAGTTCAATTCATAAATTCTTCTCATGCGTGTACAAGCCAGATTGAAGGGATTTTCCTCATAAACTCCGAAACAAGGAAGGGAAAATTATAATCACTAACCTTTTTCATTTTTCTAAAAAGGCTCAAAAATTCTAATCACAGACCCTTTTCATTCTTTTAAAAAGGCTCAAAAAATTCATTCAAATCACGCACATTTTTCATTCTTCTGTAATATTTTATGTAATCAGGCACATTTTTCATTCTTCTATAATATTTTTTGTAGTTTTACCATTAACAATACATCTGCAACAATGTATAGAGGACAAAATTTTCAAACATTTGTCAACTCAGAAACATTATTTTTAACATATTCTGGTCTATAAGTATATACATTTGTCAACCCAGGAAAATTATTTTTAACATATTCTGGTCTATACGTATATTATATATGAAAATTTTCAATCTCCCCTCACTAACAGACTTGAATTCTAGTTTTATTACAATTTCCAGATCCAAAAAAATAGGATCACTTTGACTAAAATTAAAAAGAAATATTTGTTTTTCATTTTTTTAACTTAAGTAAATAAAAATAAAAATACAACTGACACTAGTTAGTTTTCAAACTAATTTTATTATAATTTCCAAATCCAAAAAAATAAGATGCCTCACTAAAAATAGAAAACAAATATTTGGTTTTCATTTTTTTATCTTAATTAAATAAAAATAAAAATACAACACAACAGTTAGTTTTCAATCAATCATGCGGATTTTAGCAGAAGTCATTTATTGTTGTGCACCTCACTACCATACTCAAACAAATCTAGCATTATAGAAGTCAACAAACAAAATAAAGAAATATAACGACACCATGCATCATTGTACATGGGTGAAAATAGTGGAATTGTAGTCTATCATATTTAGAGTCCAAATTTATAGTGAGACTATTTAAACAATGAAAACCATGCAAATGTAGTATAAATAAAACATTTAGTGGAATTTTTCCAAACTATAGTGTATTTCATTGAAATTCAAACTTGTTAGAGAAAATACAAAAAAGTTTTTAGTAATAGATCGTAATTATACTTCATTTAAAGTCAATCTTTCTAGAGGAACTACAAAAAACTTTTCAATAGGGATATCTTAACATAACCTAGAAGAAATTTCAAAGCTCAAGAATCCTTCTTGACTTTGTATCAATCCATACCTCATATACTGCATGCCAATCAACATTAGATGACTCAGGTCCATTCAAAGATATTCTCATTAAAGCATCCAGTGTATCCAACCCTAGCCTTGATTTTCTGATGTCCTTGATGATGTTTTACTTAGAAAATCCCCTTTCATAATCTACTGTACTTGTAGGAATAGTGAGCACGGCTTGCCATAATTTCATCATATTAGGATAAGTTTTGTGCCATTGTTTTGTGTTGTGTTACGAAAGAATTTCCATGCTTATTTCATAGAAAAACCCTCACAAGCCAAATTTAATGAATCAACAAAAGGGTGCAACTCTCTTTTACAAGCTTTAACATCAAATAAAGCTACAAATCCAACATCACTTGATATGGTATGTTGCAAATGTTGAAAAAGCTTTAAAAGCCAACATTTTGAATTTTTCTCACGATTACGATGCTCTTCTGGATAATAGCAAGGGTTGAACAATTTTGCTGCATTAAAAAGATGAAGGTTCGGAAATCTTTCATTTAAAGAGTCTATGAGAGTCTCTATATAACCTTTTGTGAGTTGCTGACAACTCTCTTGTGTACCTTCAATACAAGGTTTCATAGATTGTTTCCTTGCTTCATTGCATTCAATATCCATGGCTGAGATAGAGATGTATCGTAATTCATGTCTATCTACCAATGTCCCTTCATCTTTAATATCAATGTATCCATTTTGAGAATCACTTAAAAATTTTGAAAGATAAATTGTGTCTTCTGCAAATGTCTCTTTTCTCAAAAACCATCTAGATAATGTGCTTATAGTTACTTCAAGAGCCAACCCAATAGTTGTAATGTCTACATTTTCTTCTTGAAAAGTCATATTCAACTTGTTCAATTCCCCTAGAACATCAGCAAGCATATGTAAACAATATTGGATAGAATATATCCGTGCCTTATCATACCATGATGAAGTTTTTTTTCATTTTTCCACAAAGTTAAAATCGTTGGCATAAGCTTCACAAGCCTTATAATAACTTCCCCTCTCGATAACCATCTCACTGAATGTATTTGTAGAACATCAAGAACATCAATTTGCATCACTCTAAGCAAATCATTAAGTTCATTATTTCTTTTTGGGGAGTTTTGAACCCATGAATACACTTTGTTTGCAATTTTTCAACATACAATGACTCTGGTATTTTCTTAGAAGCATCTGCTGCTGCTAAAGACTCACGATGAGCCACACAATGAACTGCAATAAGGTTTGAATTTTTCTTTTTCAAAAATGAAACTAGACCATTTTCATGTCCAATCATTGCTAAAGCTCCATCTATAGAAACAACTATCAAATCTTTATATTGAAGGCCGCTAACATTTATTAATTGATTATTAATTGATTGACACTATTATATATTGTTTTGCCTTTTCCATCCACTACATCATTGAGCTTCATAAACTGTGAGATAGGTGGTCCAACACCCTTTGAGTCTAAATATGTTGCATAAACAACAAGGTGTTGCTCTAAGGTTTTATCAGTGCTTTCATTAACCATTAATGAGAAGAAAGGGCTTTCCATCATATTTTTTATCTGAATTTGTTCAAGACATTTCGATATGCAATATATAAAACCATTTGCAGACTTACGATTTGTGTATGAAGAGTACTCTTGAGACTTTGGCATATATGGAGTTTTTTCATCCATTAGAAATTTGCAAAGTTTCTCATACTTTGAAAGAGATAAATCTTCTTGACAAACAAAATATGCTACTTTCATTGTAGAAATCACTCTTTCCTTATTGACATCTTCAAGCTGTCTAATATGATCTGGAATTGGTTTCATCTTTCCCTCTAGAGAATTTATCCATCTTACCTTCACATCTTTATGCACCAATTATTTTTCATGAGTAACTAGAGCATCATGTTGTAATGTTGTGCAACCATTACCTAAACCCCAGGGTCCATTCATCTTATACTTCTCACAGTAACTACACTTCATAGCTATTTTATCATCAAACCTCACATAATTCAACCAAAGAAACTTATCTAACCATTCCATACGAAAGTGTCTTTTTGTTTGCACTTTCATTTTTGAATTATTAGCAACTTCTTCTTCAACTTCATTTGTTTTTTCATCTAGATCACAATCAGAAGAACCTCCAAAAATTTCATGTAATTTTTGTTCCACATCAGCATTAATTTCATGTAATTTTTGTTCCACATTAGCATTAATTTCATGTAATTTTTGTTCCACGTCAGCATTATGGGTTTCTTCACATGTTTTTAAATTGTTTTGAGTCTTGGAAGTTTTCCCTTTTTTCCATCCATACATTTCCCCAATTGTAGCTTGTAGTTTTCTCTTTTGAGACATTTGTAGATTTGTAATCACCTATATAAAAAATACATATGAAAATTAAAGTTCATTAAATCATACAAATTGGCCAAGTTAATACTTTCTAATAATGGATATTTATTTATTACCTAAAAAAGCATAAACATTGTTAAACCCATTACCCAAAAAAATATTTGTTAAAAAAATATTAAATGTTAAAAAACAAGGTATTAACAATTGCATTTAAAACAAAAGAAATTGTTAAATAAAATTTAACTATTATATATAACTCAATTCAACAACCTCAATGGCCTTCACATGCAAATCCATAATCACGTAAAGTTATACCATCACATCTAATTATAAAATAAATTTATATTCATTTCAAACTATTTAAAACCGGACATGAAAATTTGAAATGACACTCTCGCAGTTCTAAATTTTATTAATACAATTTTATGAGTTAATAAATAAAATTAATATTCATGGCGAACGTTTTCAAAATCTTAAAGTCACAGAAACGATAAGCTTTAGGATAGAAAATTTTCAGCTCCCTTATAAGATCACGGTTCTAAATTTTACTAATATAATTTTATGAGTTAATAAATAAATTAATATTCTTGCATAATGTTTTCAGAATCTTAAAATCACAGAAATGATAAGCTTTCGGATAGGAATTTCAGATTATGTTATAAGATGATGAATGATAATGAATGGTTTCAATTTTGAAGTCACGTCCCTGTAAATATAGAAAGGATAAGCTTTTAAATAGAAATTTCAGATCACATTATAAGATGATGAATGATAATGAATGGTTTCAAATTTCAATTTTGAAGTCATGCCCTTGTAAATTTCAGCCCTTGTAAATTCAAAATCTTCAACTTCCCATTCCAGAAAACTACCAAATAACATTAAACCTCTTATCCACTGCAATTTTGAAAATTCAAAATACCAAATAACATAAAACTATGAAACACATAATAGATTAGAATACAAAAAATAAAATACACACTTTTTTTTCTTGATTTTGAGGGTTTAACACGCTACCAACCTGAGTTTGAGCTGCTCCCCACGCTAGTTGGAAGAAATCATGCCTTAATTTACTTCAAAATTTCTTTAGGGGCTCCCTAAGGTGGTTGGAAGAAATCATGCCTTAATTTACTTCAAAATTTCGTGAAGGGTTGTATACCATATCAAAATGTACATATAACTTGTAAGTATTTTTCAGGTTTTACAATAACTAACTACATAAGTAAATAAAGCAACCACGCCTTAATTTACTTCAAAATTTCCTCAGGGACTGTATACCATATCAAATTTGACATAACTTGTAAGTATTTTTCAGGTTTTACAATAAATAAAGAGTACATACCTCATAGGCTGATACCACCAGTCTAGCAGTTTTGAACGAGAAAGCATGCCATATTCAAAGGCTAACAAATTCAACACTGCAGTAGAGTAAAAACAAATTCAAAAGAAACCACCCCTTAATTTACTTTAGGTAAAAACGAATTCAAAAGCAACCATGCCTTAATTTACTTCAAAATTTCGTGAGGGGTTGTATACCATATCAAATTTTACATAACTTGTAAGTATTTTTCAAGTTTTACAATAAACTAATGACATGAGTAACTAAAGAGTACATCCCTCATAGGCTGATAACACCAGTCTAGTAGTTTTGAACCAGAAAGCATGTCATATTTAGAGGCTAACAGATTCAACACCAGTCTAGTAGTTTTGAACCAGAAAGCATGTCATATTTAGAGGCTAACAGATTCAACACTGCAGTAGGATAAAAACAAAATCAAAAGCAACCACGCCTGTATACCATATCAAATTTTACATAACTTGTAAATATTTTTCAGGTTTTACAATAAACTAATGGCATAAGTAAATAAAGAGTACATACCTCATAGGCTGATACCACCCAGGGTTGTATACCATATCAAATTTTACATAACTTGTAAGTACTTTTTCAGGTTTTACAATAAACTAATGGCATAAGTAAATAAAGAGTACATACCTCATAGGCTGATACCACCCAGGGTTGTATACCATATCAAATTTTACATAGCTTGTAAGTACTTTTCAGGTTTTACAAACTAATGGCATAAGTAAATAAAGAGTACATACCTCATAGGTTGATACCACCAGTCTAGCAGTTTTTAAGCATGCCATATTCATAGGCTAAAAAATTCAACACTCAACACTGCAATACAGTAAAAACAAATTCAACAATGAAGTAGGGTAAATTAAAATATTGTAGAGATGTTATTTCTTTTCCCAATTAGAAAGAAAGAGCAATCACAGAGGAAAATGTAAGACCATAAAACACATAATTCATCAAACCACATATGGTTAGATGCCAAAGGCGAAAGTGGTAACTGGACCATGGTAAATTCTAAAGGCGAAAGTGGTAATTGGACCCTGGTAAATTCTAAACTGGACCTTGGTAAATTCTAAAGGCGAAAGTGGTAATTGGACCCTGGTAAATTCTAAAGGCGAAAGTGGTACTTGGACCCTGGTAAATTTTAAAGTTGTTTTGAAAGAGAGTGAAATCCAATGCTAGTAAATAGGTCATTAAAATGCTAGTAAATAGGTCATTAAATTATTTCATCAACAACTAGATCTTGAAAGAATAACATGCTAACCAGTTGTGCCACGTGCCATAGCCCTGTAGTCCCCATTGCCCATAATGTTCCATTAATTCTCAACAATCGGATCTTAAAAGAATATAGCAGGCTAGCCATAGCCCTATATAGCCTTGTAGTCCAGACTCCGTAGGTACAGAGCAATTCGATTGGATCACCCATGATTAGATTTTTGTAAACTCAACTTTAGTTATAATAAATAGTTTTGGGGATTAGTAAATTCTGGTACAATATATTTTTACGGTTTGGATTTTTAATTAAACATTGGAATGACGGGACCCAAATATATTTTAGACGTCAGATTTGATGTGCAAAAATTTTCACCAACTATAAAATACATGTTGAAACTTAAAATATGTCTTGTAGGACATCAATTTCTAGGCCTGGTTGTAACTCCTAATTTCAAGGGCTAAATTTACTTTTTTTACCCTCTCCCTTAAAATAAGGTGGGCTAACTCCATACCTAATCTTTTTGTAAAATAAATTTGAGGTGATTTGTAACAATATACTATGATACAAAATATTTTCCCAATAAAAATTTAAAACCCCTTAATTTCGCGCAAGGGCGAAAATTCGCCCCTAAACTTTTCCATGACTAGAATTATGTTTATGCGTTGATACACTTATTGGATATATGTATATATGCTTTTTTTATTATGTTATACATTATCATATTGATTTGATGATCTTGCAAACAAGGTATCCTCCCTGAATTATGCTAAGGTATGTTGGTTTATTGTGATTTGGTTTAGTTGACATAGTATGCCTTGTAGGAAAGAGATCAGATGGCTAGCAAGGTGGTATACTACATAGAATATCCCTATGCATCATATGGGCAGCGTGGTGTGGGGCACTCTTCTAACCTAAAAGACACATTGAGAAGCCTGAAGGAAGAAATAAGGAGCTGCAAAGCAGACAATGACAAGATGATGCATACACAAGAGAAATAAGCAGAGATGAATGCGATACTACTTCAGAGTTTGTCAGATTTGCGTGATAGGTACCACTTTGGATCAACCATGGGCACGAGGACAAAAATAATGGGGCATATGGCAGTAGGTCTCCTAGTAGACACAGGTCGGAGAGTCCTTACATGATTAGAGATGGCAGGCTATTGGACACTTCGGATAAGAGAGGTGATCGACACAGGTACTATTCCAATTTTGGTTTTGATAGACATCATGATCTTCATCCTCATCATCCTTATAGGAAGAGTGATAGGGGATACTTGCTGGATGATTTTAAGAAGGTAAAGCCACCTACCTTGGATGGAGAGATGAAGAAATCATAGGATGTAGAAGCATGGTTGCTTGGTATGAAGAAATTATTTCGCTTACATTATTATTCAGAAAAAAATGAAAGAAAAGATAACCACTTTCAATCTCAAAGGTAAAGTGAATATATGGTGGAAAGACATGAAGAATTTCAAATGTATACATGAGGAGGATTTGACTTCGCGTGCATTTGAAAATATCTTCAAGAAGAAGTACTTGTCGGAGAGGTACTATGATGATAGAGCTAAGAAGTTTTATGATTTGTAGATGGGTTCTATCACAGATGATGAGTACACTAACAGATTTTTGGAGTTGTTGAGATATGTGCCTTAACTTAGGGAGGAGAGGACCAAGGTTTAGAGATTCATCAGTGGATGTCTAGTTTCCTATAAAGACCGGATTGAGTTCGATGAGCCTAGATCATTGGAGTAGGTCATTCGAAAGTTGAAGCATTGTTATGAGCAGTCGAGCCGCAAAGTTGAGCCCAAGCATGACTTGAAAAGAAATGATAAAGCTAAAGGAAAATGGCCACCAAAGAGAGGAAGAACTCAAGATGCAAGTGAGAAAGAAAATGCAGTTCCTTACAAGAGATTCAATACAACTGAGAAAGGATGTGGAGAGTAGAAATCTAGAGGCAGTGGTAGGGAACCATTGTAATGTTGGATATGTGGTAGGGATCATCTTAAGAGGGACTGTCCATAGTATTAGAGTGGTGGTAGACCCCAGAACTATAGTGCTTAGGAGGCGCATACAGTTGGTGATGTTAGTCATAACATTCCTCGGATCTATGCAGCTATGGAGAACTGGCAGGAAAATCATTAGGCATCAATCATTGAGATGGATGGTAAGCTTTGTGATAAAGTTGTTTATATTTTGATTGATCCTGGGTCTCACTATAGTTATATTAATCCTAACTTGGTGGATAAGTGTGGTTTGAGAAAATAAGTGCATGCAGAATCTTGGTTGGTATAGTTGGATACAGGTACAAAGAAGCAAGTTCACCATTGGGTAAGAGCTTGTGCATTTGAGTTAAATGGTATGCCTACAACAACACATTTGAATGTATTTCCATTGGGTTTGTATAGTATACTTTTGGGTATGGATTGGCTATACCTTCACAGAACCAAAGTGGATTGATTCGACAAGGCCATTGAGTGTGTGGATGATATTGGGGAAAAGAGGACTTTGTAGGGGAAGAAGAAGCCTACATCATTGAGGATGGTTACCACTATGCAAGCTAAGCATAGTTGTAGAAAAGGTTGTGTGATGTTTTCCTTACACATTTCTAGTAAAAAGGGTAATGATGTTGAGGATGCAGATGTGTTAAGCAGATACCCAGTTTTGCAGCAGTTTTAGGATGTATTTCCTGAGGACATTACAGAGTAGAAACCTCACAGGGAGGTATACTTTTCTATTGAGTCGATCCCAGGGGCAGCCCTAGCATCAAAATCACCTTATAGGATGAGCACACCTGAGTTGGTTGAGTTTAATTTGCAGTTGAAGGAAATGTTGGATAATGGGTAGATTAGGCCAAGTGTATTGCCTTGGGGTGCACCAATGTTGTTCATGAAGAAGAAAAATGGTACTATCAAATTGTGCATTGACTATAAGCAACTGAACAAGGTAATGATCAAGAATAGGTACCCATTGTCGAGGATTGTTGATTTGTTTGATTAGTTGAAGGGAGAAACATTGTTCTCTAAGATTGACTTGATATCAGGATACCATAAGGTACACATCAAGGAAGAGGATATCTTCAAGACTACGTTCAAGACCAGGTATGGCCATTATGAGTTTTTTGTTGTTCCATTCGGTTTAACTAATGCTCTAGCTACATTTATGTGTTTAACGAATAGTGTCTTGCATCCTTATCTAGACAAGCTTGTTATTGTATTCATTGATGACATACTGGTATATTCTAAGAACGAGGAAGAACATGTCGAGCATTTAGCAGTAGTGTTGAAATTGCTAAGAGAGCATTAATTATATGCTAAACTTAGCAAGTGTAGCTTCTTTCAGACCAAGGTACATTATTTGGGGCATTTTGTCTCCAAGGATGGCATAGCAGTGGATCCAGAAAATATAAGGGCTATTATGGAGTGGGCATCTCCTAAGAATGTGGATGAGGTGAGATCATTTATGGGATTAGCAAGCTACTAAAGGAGGTTAATCAGGAACTTCTCACACATTGCATATCCTATCACATCATTTTAGCAGAAAGGTAAGAAGTTCAAATGGACATAAGAATGTGAAGCTTGTTTTGAGCAGCTTAAGTAGTTGTTGACTCATGCACCAGTGCTAAAGATTGTGGATCCAAACAAGGAGTTTGTAGTGTGTACAGATGCTTGCAAGAGAGGACTTGGTGGAGTTCTCATGCAAGAAGGACAGGTAGTGTGCTATGAGTCATGGAAATTGAATGAGCATGAGCAGAACTATCCAATGCACAATCTTGAGCTAGCAGCGATTATACATGCATTGAATATGTGGAGGCACTATCTTCTTGGCAGGAGGTTTACATTGATGAGCGATCACAGTGGGTTGAGATATTTGTTTGATCAGCCAAATCTGAATGCCAGGAAAGCTAGATGGTTGGCTACCCTTAGTGAGTTCGACTTCGAGATCAAATACATCAAAGGGAAGGAGAACCAGGTTGCGGATGCTCTTAGCATGAAGGTATAGGTAAACCATATAACAGCTATGAGCTCTTATAAGATAGAGTTACATGATAGTATCTTGCAGGCAGGACTGCAGGATGACAAATACATGGAGATTATGCAGAGGTTACAACAGAGCATAGATATAGGTACAAGTGTAGGTACATGTATAGGTGATCAGGATGCAGACTATCGTCTCATGACAGATGGTTTGGTGACATTTAGAGACAAGATCTATGTACCAAATTACAGTGAGCTCAGGAAACTTATATTGAGGAAATTTCACGCCAAGCCACACTTGGGTCATCCAGGATATCAAAAGACATTGACGGTGGTGAAGAAGTTCTACTATTGGCTGAATCTGAAGAAGGAAGTGGCATAGTTCATGGCCAGATGTTTAGATTGTCAGCAGGTAAAGGTGAAATGTAAGCATGCAGGTGGTTTACTACAACCTATAACTATTCCAGAATGGAAATGGGAGGTCATTTTCATGGATTTCATCACAAGTCTTCTGAGGAAAGTAAAGCAGCATGACTCTATTATGATTGTGGTTGAAATATTGAGCAAGGTAGCTCACTTCATTCTAGTAAAGACTACATATTCAACCAATGAGGTAGCACAAGTGTTCATTAAAGGGATAGTGAAACTGCATGGTGTTCCAAAGAAGATTTTGTCTGACAGAGATGCGAAGTTCACTTCCATGTTTTGGAAGGAGCTATTTGCAGGCTTGGGTACAGAGTTGGCCTTCAGTACAACTTATCATCTGCAGATAGATGGACAGACATAGAGGGTCAACAGGATCTTAGAGGATATGTTGAGGATGCACATGATGCACCAACAGAAGAAATGAGAGGAGTATCTTCAATTAGTTGAGTTCACATACAATAATGGTTATCAAGAGTCATTGAAGATGAGTCGTTTCGAGGCATTGTATGGGCAGAGTTGTAACACTCCCATCAACTAGAGTGATCCATTGAACAGGGTACTTATTGGACCATACATGTTGGCGGACATGGAGTAGGAAATGTAGGTTATAAATATGAATCTAAAGGAAGCACATGATAGAAAAAAGAGTTATGTGGATCAATGTAGGGTGTTCAAGGAGTTTCAGGTTGGGGAGCATGTGTATTAGGGCATCAAGCCCAAGAAAATATCTTTAAGGATTGGTTCATGTGCCAAGTTGGCACCACAGTCTTGTGGGCCTTTCCATATCCTTGAGAGGATTAGACCAGTGGCATATCGACTTGGACTGCCTCTAGCAGTGAAATTCCAGGATGTTTTCCACATTTCATTGCTTAAGAAGTATATAAAGGATGTTGATCATGTTATTGATTGATCTGTATTGCAGGTGGAGCAAGAAGGAGAGTTCAAGCCGAAGCTTCAGAGCATATTACATATAAAACATCTCATGCTCAAGAATAAAGCCATAGATAAAGTTAAAGTGCAGTGGAAGCACTTTGGGCCTGAAGAAGCTACATGGGAGATGGTGGATCAGATGCGGGCCCTGTATCCTTCATTGTTTTCCAGTTGAGGCAAAGCAGTTTTGGTTTGATGTTGGTATATGTTTAGCATATGTTTTGTTGATGTTTTGGTATATGTATGTATATGTATATGGATGTAAATATCACCATGAACTAATTTATGAAGCTCCATTAAGTGGTATGGGTGTCATGTTATTATGGTTGTTATATTGTCATGTTGTCATGATGTTTTGCTTTTGAGAAGGTCTTTCATTGTAAATACTGCAACGAGCTAAGTTATAAAGCTCCATGGGCAATATGTTTTCTTTTCAGTGGTTTTGTTGAGGTCATGGTGTGGTTTAACACCAAGGATGATGTTCCCCAAGGGGGAGGGTTTTGTAACAACCCTAGTGAAATTTTCATGTAATAAAATTTAATAAAGGAAAAATAAGGCCATGATTAAGGGATACTTATTCCAAGCTAAATGTTGGGCAAAGATAGCCTAGTGGGAATCACTGGATGCGTGTTTTGGCTAAGGAAAATTGGCAAAGGAAATAAAAGGCAATAAAAGGCAGAAAGACATTTTTAGCACATTTATTAATGAAAATAAATGAAAATACGAGAAAATTAAGATGAAAGGTCACAGGTTGCATGTGAGGAGGAAATTGAATGAAAATAATGGAAAATGAAGAAAATAGAGACCTCATTAATAAAAACGCTTCTGAGAATTAGTGGGAAAGCTTATTCTAACCTTTGGTTAGTTCAATTTTGAAGCTCTCTCATTATTCTCTCTCTCTCTCACTTGGCCACTTAGAGTTTTCTTGGAGCACTCTATATTTGGATCAAGGAATGAAAAGCAAGCAACGATCAAGGAAAGGAAAGTAGGATCAAGAAACTTCAACAAGAATACTTGTAGGTAACCTTTTGCATGGGTGATTTTGTAGCTGGTTTGGACATGCATGGATTTTCATATTGGTGTATGGTTCTCTTGTTGTCGGTGGCATGGTTTTGCTAGGTTATGATAGTGGTTTTTAGCCTAGCCTTGCCTTTTCCTGGATGCCATGGTGTTGGGATGTTTATTTTGGTTTTGAGCTTTGGTTTTTCAGATGGATTTTGGAATTCAGGGTGGAGGTGGTCTCAAGGTTCATTCCTAGAGGCCTAGGAATCCCTTGACCGATTTTGGTGGGATACACGGTAAAGCATGAGGGAGAAGTCCCAGTTTAGGGCCTAGTGATATGGGTTTGGATTGTGGTAAATCCTGAGAGACTGATCTCGGTTTAGGGCCTAGTGATCCGAGTTTGGATTGCGATAATGCCTGAGAGACAACGAGACAAAAAATTACTCAAGGATAGTGATAGATTCCTGATGGAATTACAAGTTCGGTTTGGTTGTGATTAGAGCACCGGTTTTGGCATGATCACAGTTTGGTGAGGGTGGAAATGGTTTAACATCTGGATTCCCTTAGTTGTCCTTGGATTGGTTGTTCTAAGAGATCCCACATTCATGCTTGGAATATGGCACGGCTATGATTGGTTGAAAGAGAGATTTGGTTTAGCCATGTGTATGGTCAGGTGGTACGTGGAAGTCCCGAACCTGGTCAGATTTTCCTATGATTAATAAAAGCTAAGTTCTCTTACTTTTGTACTTGTTTATATGTGGATTTAATGGTTGTCATATCTTTGATATTTATATGGTTTAATGCTAGTTATAAGCATGGTTATGTGACTAGTTCATGTCATGGTTATTTCATGTATTTACTTGTAATTGTTAAATGGATGGATGCAAGGCCTAATTGATGATGTATTAGTTCAATGGAGAAGGAGGTGATTCTTTTGTTTATGTTTGATAAGTTATTTTAGTCATTTAAACTATGTCTCGTATCCTAGACCTATAGGTTGCATTGATGCCAAGTGTTTGACAGAATGTTAGTCCCAGTTGGGGATTCTCAGGCTTAGTCCTGAGGTTGATTTTTGATTTATCAGCATTGTTATCATGTATTTGATGGATTCTTAAGGTTGTAGCAATTTCTAGGCAGTGGTCGGGATTCTGGGCTAGAAAAGTGGCTCAAATATCGAGGTCTATGGCACAGGTCAGCTGAGAAAAGTCCACTGTTGCTAGCACAGAGGCCTATGAGAGCGAATTTGATTTGTTGGTTGTTGTCTTTCCTATAGCATGAGAACGACTTTGGGTTAAGAGGCTTAAAACATCAGTGGGACCTAGGGACAAGATGTCTAAGTGGTTGACATGTCTCCTAGGGGTGTAATTGCTGATGTGGATGGGTTTGTTTGATGAGTTTTGTCGATTCCATTTCCTTAAGGTCACCAAGGAGATTGAATCCCTTATAGTAACCTCTCTCATCACATGTTTTCCTGATTGGTTGGATGCTTGGGTGGACCTAGGAGAAGGGGGTGTTACAGTTTCTTTTTCTTATTTTCTCCTCATTTCTTCTTCTTGCATCTACCTTTCCTCTTGTTATTTCTTCTCTTATTCTTCCTTTTGTTTCTCTTCTTCCTCTTGACTTTTTTTTTCCTTCTTTCTCTCTGATTCCATAGTTGCTTTCAAGATAGCTGGATCTGCTTTGAATTTGTAGCTTTGTTCCTCTCCTAGACTGTGTGAAACCTTCTTTTTATACTTTATTCTCACTGGGTTGTGCTTCTCTGATGGCCTTACTTCCAGAGTGGATTCCTATTGTGGGGCAGGGAAAATTTTAAGGATGACATTTTTTTATGAAAGTTTAGAAACTTTGGCGAATATCACTAGAACTTATTATGTAAATTACAAAATGTTTGTTGATATCTTTGTAAAAACATTCAAATTTCTAATGGTTTTGTATTTAGTCTCTATATAGTTTTCCCGATTTTGAAGGTAAAATAATTTTATACTATAAAATATAGGCGAATCATTTTTAGAAAAAATGGAAGTTGATGAATTGTTTTTTTGGAAAAAACATGAAAAATTAGCCCACTTGCAAATATTAGCCCCTAAAATTTTCCATGTTCTGGAGTCACATGTGATGGACCTACTTTGCTGACTAGTGTGCGGAGCTTAGAGGCATTTTAATAGATTTTTAATATTTTCTCATACAGTCTAGAATAGGTCCTACTTGGCAAACTGAAATGTATCTTAGCATAGTGTTGCTTACAAACACTTCTAGGATCATATGGGTGGTACTCCATAAGTCCAAATATGAATTCCTCCAACTCAGTACCTTCAGTTTCTATCACCTTCAGATTATTAATTTCATAAGATCCCACGTGCAAAGGAAGAGTGGGCCAAGGTGCTTTCTTATTCCTTTGCAATATTGTTGATAATCCAGTGGAAAGATGGTACGTGATCTCCTGCATGACCAATTTATTAGTGGTGTTCCTCAGTAACAGATTTGATGACTTCTGACAATCGAATACCTTGAGGTAAGTGCCATCAATTGAGGCAAACTAATCGGAAAGTTCTGTTACTGCATCCATAACCTCACAAGACATGTAAGGTGGATCTGCCTCGAAGATCATCTGGTACAATACTATGAGGAAGTGATTAGAAAAATTCTCCATGAACCCTTTATAACTAGACTCTAAAAGCAACTTGCAATAAATATGAATGACATGTTCTTTTGGTGTCTAAATCCATCTCATGTCAGGGAAAGAATTATGATCACATATCCCATCCAATAGGTATGTATACCTATAAAATATTCCTTGCTTTCCCTTGGGAGGATTCTTTGCATTAGTCACATGGATCTTAATTTGTTGAGCCAACAAATCCGACCAGTTGAACACCTTCCCCTCATTAACAATCTGATGCAATAAATAAACCCAACCTTCAGGGAAGGTTTCAATACTATTCTAACCATATATATGAAAAAATAAAACAAATTGGTACTGGAACACCTTTCTAATGGATTTAGTCTTCTATATGGTGTGGATGTCTAAACATTCACACTGGGAGAAGGGACTGCGCAATTCCCAACAACAAGGGATTTCATAGCTCCTGACTGAAAGAGAGGGATGGCGCAGTTTCTGTACTCAGTGATTTCCTAACTTCAAGGATTGTGCAATTTTGATCCTCAAGGCCTAACACAGTTTCCAGAGACAGTGGATTACACAGTTCCAAGAGGGAAGATTGGTAGTAAGTGCAAGATCATGGCAGGAGATGGCTTATGTTATAAATTTCTTAGTTATTATCGATAAGAATTAGTCATGATCAAGACAAGTTAATCAAGTTATTACAAGTATTGCATGCAAATATAGGTCTTCACATTTAAGAGGAATACTTGACAACAATGAAAGATAGGTTCCTATGAACAGAAGGTAGGCTCCAAAATCAAGGCATGGGAAAAATTTTAGAGGGGGGTTGTAGCATCTATAACACCCTGAAAATGCACTTCTTTCATATTTAACTATTGATATCAACATTTAATGTTTTAATTGACTTGGATTACGAATTGGTAAGACATGTGCCTAGGTATGGACCATGCACTTATTTCAAATGACAATCAACCCAATTATCTCAATTATAAGGAAAAGAAACTATTTTTTTCTAATTGCTTGTTCCACAAGTTTTTCCATTTTGACCTATTAATCAAAACCTTCAATTCATTAAAAATGGCAGGAAGATATTGACTCAGTCCAATATTTGATTTCTTATGAGGGAAACAAAATATCATGTGAAACATCACATTCCCATTGGGATCACAATATAAACACAAATAACATAACAAAGAGTAAAGAGAAATTTACTTTTCTTCATAGAAAGTACAACTAACAGTGGCAAATTCAAACTCCATTAATAGACAGATAACACTTCACAATTTATTAAAGATGAAAAACTTCATGAGTTTTTAATTATTTTGACAAATATATATATATATATATTTCCCATGCATCCACAATTTATTAAATATGAAAAACTTCAAGAGTTTTTAGTTATTTTGACATTTTTTTTCTTTCCAATGCATCCTATAAAGTAACTAACAACCTGTTTAAGCACATGCAATCTAACATTTCTCTCTTCTTTCCTAAATGGTTATCCATAAGCGATTTTTATCATTTTCTTTATTACTTTGTTACTTGGTTTATTTGTTCATGTCATCCTTCCTTGAATGGATAAAAATATGCATCATATCATTACAAAATGGGAAAATGAATATTTACCTATTCAAGTCTCAAATTTTTGATGAAGTATGAATTTTAAATACTCTCAAATGAAACTCCATGTGCTGATTGGAATAAAATCATTTCACTGTTGGAATTCAAGCTCATCATACCTTGAATCAGAGGATGATTCCACTCTCTCCAAATATCTTGGAATGAATCAACAATAGCTTTCCATATACTACAGAACAATCATTGACAAATGCTAAATACCATATTCAAAAAATACCTTTCACTTTATAACTGATGTTTAAACTACGATACTGAATTCTTGTATGGGCCACACAGACGCTCAAATCAAGAGGGTCCCAAGAGATGATCCAAATATCACCCTTCAACTTTAGAAGCGTGGTGAGACTTTTCAGCAACGAAGATCTCCCTCAAAAGGGAAATAGAAGGAAAGGTGTGACCAACATGAACTAATCACTTCCATATTAGTTTGATTGTTAGTTACATATGATCTATCTATTTATTATAAGATATGATGACGAGGACATGGAGCTCATCGATGAGAGGGTTGTGTTTCAAGGTGTTGAAGGGTCCAACACCAAGGAGAAAGAAAAAGAAGTTTTCTAGGTATGAATCTTCCATTCCAATCCATTTTTCTATGGTTTTACAATTTTATTTATGGCTTTGTCTCTTCTAAAGAGTTTAGAAGTAAGCCCTTGAGTGTTACTATGCATAGAAATTTGCAATAGTAGAGCATGAGTGTTTGCCTCAATACACGCATGTCTTCCTTTTCCTATATGGACGGATTTTGGGGCTAATGATGAAGATTCTTCAATATATTATAATATATGAATGGATTACCATTAGTATTCATCATTGGCCAAATTGAACTCAAAAAATGGGTCAACAACTTTTGGCCATGGGTTCAGTGTGGTGGAATCATACATTTGATGATAGCAGGGGGCCCAAGTCATTGAAGTAGACTCGCATAAGCACCTAACACATAAAATGCATAACTACCATTATAAAGAAAATTGACAAGAGTACAAATCCTCATTTTATCTAGCTTGTCCAAAAGAAGTAGTCATCAATGAGAAGTTGTTATGGTTTGCAACCAACAATACCAAAAATAAATATACAAACATGATAGTCAGCTTCATCAAATTTTTCTTGTTCTAAAGCAAGTCTGAATAGTGCAAAAATAAAAGAAAACTACATACATAAGCTATATTTTATTATCACTATGGAAATTTCATCTTTTCAAGCAATCACGAATTCACTTCTACATATTGTTCATTGAACCATTGTTTTCATTGTTACTATGAAATAATTTTTTAAAGATATGAAAGTATAAGACTCCAGCATAAGATTAAACATTGGGATTTTGTTCAGATTAATTAGGGATTATTTTGCAAAGGAATTTCTAAAATGTATTACACTTCAACATAACTTTAATAGTGATGGAACAATTTATTTAGAGAATTTTTGTTGAGAAGGGAGATTTGTTTATCTTACCAAACTATGGTTCTTACCACTGCAAGGCCTCTCTCTATTTATTTAGCAATAACATTGGAAAATTACTAAATCATTGGAAAAATATCTATCCATCTACTTGATGGTAACATTGTAAATTGTTCAACCATCACTAATGTATAATATATAAAATATCCTCTACACAAGATAGAAGAGACATCCCACTAGGCACCAACAACACAATGTAGCAAAGTTTAGCTTAATTGATATACACTTACCGTTGCATTAGCTCACATTAAATTAATATACATAGGATCTTGACATATATCAGTCAATTGAATTAGTTCATATGTTATATTTAACATACTATTTCACTAATTAACAAGAAACACACACCTTAACTTCTTCACCAACAATAGGTTTACATTGTGTAAATACATAATCAACAATAAGAAAATCACAAACATATCGAGATGCTTCGAAATATATAAAACATACATGCCATTTTTTATATTAAAACCATATTGTGATTACTTGCTTATGTATACATATTTGCAATAACCTCTACATTGAACAAAGGCTATGGTTTGGCACGTGGCAAGATTTTTCCTAGCCACTAATTAACGCTCCACTTCACTGCAAGGAGTACTATGTGAACACACCACCTGATAGATGGATTCTCTAAAATATTCCACAAAGGTGCATGTTTCATCCATAGAACTCAAAACAGGCCACTAGAATTCACTTGAAGTCACTTCCCTGAGAAAAAACATTATGAAGATTTTGTGAAGTACAAGCTTAAAATGGTGGGTGTGTGGACACTATATTAGGTGGGCAGACTTACTTATGGTTTTGTGCATGGGTTTTGCACATGGTTTTGGGCGTGATGGCTTTCTTCCCATGGTATTTTATAGATCTGGTTAAGGGAAATATGGTTATGTTCTAATCCAAGGTTAATGGATTGGGGTTTATGAATGGTTCAACATGTATATATATGTATTGTAAGATTTAAAGGAACATAATGAAAAATCAATATGGTAGTCCCAATTTTGGGATCCAGGGGAAAATCAATGTGTATTTGTTTTGTTTTTCTCGCCATTGTATATTTTTTATTTTTAAGAATTCATTTGCAGGTAATTTTTGTACAGGGTTAAAACCTACATTTGGTATCAGAGTTGTTTCGGCTTCAAGGGGATGCCTTTGTTGTTGAGGGGTTTTTCTCGTACCTATGGTAGATCCTGTTCAGTGGGAGATTTGCGGGATCGATTCTTGTGGTGAAAGAAGATGGTGAGAAGTGGAAAGATAGAGATTGAGAAATTTAATGGTTAGAGTTTTGAGTTGTTGAAGCTCAAGATGAAGGATCTGCTGGTGGATAAAGATCAGTGGATCATGGTAGATCTGGGTACTAAACCAATGACAATGTCAACAGAAGACTGGGTGAAGTTGGATCGGAAGGCAAAGAGCACAATACGATTGTGTATCTCAGATTTAATGTTATTGAATGTATCAAGGGAAGCTACGGCAAAGGATTTGTGGGTCAAGTTAGGGACTTTGTACCAATCTAAGTCTCTGGTGAACAAATTGTTCCTGCGGAAAAAGTTATCTAACTTGAGGATGAAGGATGGAGACTGGTGACATAGCATCTGAATGCCTTTAATACTGTGATAAGCTAGTTTTTATATGATGATAGTAACATGTGACAGTAACAGATAATTTATTAGCATGACCCAAATTGATTAGCATGAAGAAGATATCAAATATTATTTCTCTGGTATTTTGAGCATGCAGATCTCCATACCCAACAGTGGTGAGAGTGGTAATGGACCAATAGATTGAGGTAACATAACAAATCCACAAGATTTTTGTTATGAAATATTGAGTAGAAAACCAATCCATTTCTTTCTCACTTCATGACATCTAGTAGCAAGGAGATAATTAAAGCATCCAACAGAGTGAACCGCAAACAATGTTAGTTGCATAGTTGAGCCAATACAACTTCAAGTTCAATGTGGATCGACACTATTCACAATTATAGAGAATGTTCCAAAATTTAGCTAAAATTTAAGGCTAAATCCACTTAAGAATAATGAAGATTTAGAAAACTTGACAATCAAGTCATAAATGATGGAAAACTCTCAGAAACGCAAGCCATACATGATGGAAAACTCTTAGAAAAGCAAGCCATAAATGATGGAAAACCCTCATACAAGTTAATCCTCTAAGATGAAGTTAAGTTGTAGAAAGTTGTCCTACAATGGCCCGTTAAGTTAGAAAATCTAGGGTATATAATCTACTATTTGTAATGCAAAAAAGAAAATAATGTAGCATGATTTTTCCTGAGCATCCCACACATAGCCATAACCTGTATCATTAGCAGCGATGAGTGTTCTTGAGAGGTGGATGTTTTGGAAAACATCCAATACTTTGGGAAGCATCCACTTAAACACATATTCCACTGCATGCACCTTATTATGATGGTGACAACGGGATGACCTTTGACATAGGAATATTTATCAGGAAACATGTGGCTTAGTAGTGGTTCGGCTTTAAAATGCCTATAAGTATTTATTTTGTTGTGTAAGGGTTGCACCATGTGAACCAAAAAACACACTCCAAATATCTAGCATAACATATCTGTGAATACAATGAAACCCAAATATATTCTCCTTCCTACAATGAAATCATCTTATTCATTCGAGAATGCCAGGTTTTTTCCATAAATATAAACCCATCATCAAAGTTGAGAACCTCAGAGTCTTATCAGCCTTCATGATAGGGTTAGCCTTGGTGATGGCCTCCCACCCAACAGTGTTGTAATCATACCTACAATTGTATTTTTAAGAGTACTTATGGAGGCTGCAAAATATGTTGTTGCAACAACATTTGAATCCAGTGAGTCCCATGCATTTTCAGTTGGAAAAGAAGTGATTCGTTTGGTGCAGCGAAAGGGGAGGGGTTTTTGATGTTGCTGGGGTTCCAGTGGATTAACGATCATGCTGCAAGAAGGGTCGGGTCCATTGATGACTAGAGATATTCAAATCGAATCTCGAATCTCCTCAGCACTGATCTCAGGTCTTGGGATATAAATCTTTCCATGAATTGGATGCTGCTATGACATGTTGAAGAATGATTTGGGGGAGTTGAGTAAAATGAATTCAATCTTAGATAAGAGGCTCATGGTAACTCTTCAATCTTAACTTTGTTTCTCTAAAGGATGACTAACTTTCCTTTGCCACAACAACACCTCAATCTGGTGATCCTAGCATTTTAGGTAGGAAAAGAAGTCGTTTGTTTGGCGTAGTGAAAGAAGAGGGGGGTTTTGATATTGTTGATAGGGTTCTAGCTGATGATTGGTCATGTTGCAAGAAGGGTTGGCCCCGTCTATGACCATATATTTGGATCAAATCACCTCAACACCAACGTTGGGTCTCAAGATAGAAACCTCGCCCTACATCGACTCATAGGTAGTGGCCATTGAATTTGACAACAATTGTGTGGGGCTTGACGTTGATAATATTTCTTCTATGACCAAGAATTTATTACACAGAAAACCATTGGATTAATAATGATAGTATAACTTGGGATGCATGGATTGAGTATAACGCCACAGGAATGCCGCTATTGGAGATTTTATAGCTAATTCATCAAAGTGGATAGTGATAGATTGGGAAATGGGTTCATCACCTTTGTCTGAATCTATGTCGAGGTGGACCTCAACAAAGGTTTATTGGATAAAATCATCCTCAAGTGTGATGGTAAGGATTATATCCATCCATTGGATTACTAGCATACAACGTGTAGGTGCAGAAGGTGCCAGCAACTTGGGCACATTCAAAATGCATGTCCTTCTCCTAAAGAGGCATTTTGTCCCTAGGTGGAGAGATATGAAGCCATCAGCTAATTCAAATATTTATGCTAGTTAGAAAGAGGGTTCTTAGGATAAGAACTCATCCTTGAACAATTCAACATCCCCAGATCCAGTTTTGCACCTACAGGTAGTGAATCATCCCTCTGTAAAGGAGAAATGCCCATCAAAGGATAGTGAATTAACTTTAGAATTAATTGCGCCAACTATAAATGGTTAGAAATGTTCTCATGAATCTGATCATTCAAGTAGCGAGAAAGATGCAATGATCTCGGTTGAATCGGTCGCTATGGAGTTCTATCAAAGGAACGAGGAAATGAGTAGATCTTCAGTGGTTACAGATAACACTGAAAGATGGATTGATGTACATAGGCGAAGGGGAAAAAAAGAAAAACCTTTAAATCACTCCAATATATGATATAAGGACGTGAAAGATCGTAATCAAGCGGTCTATAATTTATCTTTATAATCTGTTTTTTTTATTATTTACATCGTTTAATTTTGTCATTAATTTTTTTAATATATGATTATGAAAAAAATTTAACCCTTTTTCTAATTTCAAAATAAACTTTATCATGAAAATCATAATTTTAAATTTTGTCTTTTACTCGATTTTAGAAAATTATTTAAAAATATAACTAAATTCAAATTATAATAAACTATAATTTGCATTAAAAAATATTGTTTTTTTTTTTTTTTCCTTCGCTGTTATACCATATATAACATATGAACGGGAACTCCATTTGTGCAGTTGCCTTCATAAATCTTTTAGGTTCATTATCGGTAAAAAGAACCTGCATATGTAGGCCAAACTTATGCAAACTTGATCCAAGCTTAGGAAAGTATGTGGTTAGCTCAGACAAGCTTAGTAAGATAAGAATGTGCATTTACTTGGTCTAGTCACTGGGAGTTGTGAGGCTTTATCATAATCCTCGAATTTTAACTTTGAGATTTGAATTTTGATGAATTTAAAAAAAATTAAAGTTTATAGTAATTGATCAAGTTATAAATTAGAACTTATAATTTCATGTCCTAACTTAAACTTGTTATTTATTTTGTGAGATTTGAATTTTGATGAATTTAAAAAAAATTAAAGTTTATAGTAATGGATCAAGTTATAAATTAGAACTTATAATTTCGTGTCATAACTTAAACTTGTTATTTATTTTTACAATTAGTGATAGCATTTTTTATATTTATTGATTTTGATTTCTTACTCTATATATAATGGCGTCAAAAAATTTGAACTCAAACTAACCCCGAATAATGTAACAATGGCTCTAAGTATATGACACCCATAATTTTGTCTAAGATATTTATTTATGATATAACCTATATAAAAAAACTCCATAATTATTTGTCTTGTTAGCTAAAGAAATCAAGCCATATCTTTAGATACTACCACTTTGCTTGTACTTGTTAAACTCACATGGACAGCAAGACACATATGAAAGATAAATCAGTGAGTTCATATTTTTATTAACATCAGATATACATTTATAGTACAATGTGTGACTCTTGGGTTTCAGATCCCAAGGTCTCTTAGACTGCTTAGTCTTTTCGGCTTCCACACTAACCCTTTAGGATTAGGTGTCCAACATTCCCCCCCTTAATCCGAAGGGTTATGTATGAGTCCAAGAAGAGAGCTGTAATACAAAATGTGCAAAAATGCATGGCAGCACTAGGCTGAATGTGCTCTATGAAATGTTGGTAAAAAGGGCGGTGGTTTAAGGATGACCACCAACACTGGAACGCTTAGTGCAGTTCCCGGAACTCTTCCAAAACTGGCAAGAAGCTGGAGTCTTCTGCTAGAGGAAGTGTTCTTAATCTGTGATGGTTTAAGGATGACCAACAACTCTGTGATGGTTTAAGGATAACCAACAACTCTGGAATGCTTAATGCAATTCCTGGAACTCTTCCAAAACTAGCAAGAAGCTGGAGTCTTCTGCTAGAGGAAGTGTTCTCAATCTGTTCACGGGCATCTTTGTCTCTGGCTACAACTCTGAAACTGGTGTGGCAGGTTGTGGCTCAGGCTCGCTTGAAGTGACTTTGAAGCTTGTAGATGACCATCATTTCCCCCCCTGTCAGGTACAAGATGAGAAGATGGAGAAAACTCAACTGCAAGACTGTTCAATACTCTCGAACAAGTTCTGACATGTGTTTGGAATATCTTCTTGGCTGTTGATTCCCATTGCCAAGAAGCGATCCATCCAAGATGAATCTTTGTTCTTGCAGGACGTTTGTTTTTGAAGCATCTGTTTGAAGAATGAGTGGTTTTATGATAGTGCTTACATGGATGAAGATCAAAACAGTGATCTTTCAGATGGCCAACTCGATCACAGTGTTGGCATTTCTCAATCTGTTGTTGTTGTTGTTGTTGTGGAAGAGGGGCAGAATCTGGAACAGCTGGAGGTGAACTGTCATGAGGAGCAAGTGAACTGTTATGAATGAATCCAGCACTTTGAAACTGAATGGGCTTGGCATAGTCTGGAATATGAAAGGACAAGTCCTTGTCATATCCAAGACCGGTTCTATGCTTGTTGTGGACAAGCTGTTCCCAAGGCCTGATGATGGGCTTGGGAAGTGCAGACTGAGTTTCTGCATCTGCATTTACAATTGCTGCTTTATTTGAATGAACAGTAACATTATTGACTGGCTGTTTATGGGAGTCTGCTTCATTGTTCTGAACAGAAACAGGTTCAGAATGATGACTCCACTGGTGTAATTCTTCCTGCTGTAGCTTTGTTTCAAGCTGCAAAAACTCAATATTCTCATGTGCAGTTTGCAGAGAGGTTTGGATGTCAAAGAGAGTTTCTTTGTTAACTTTGACCATCTCATCAACAGTGGAATGAATTAGGATATTCAATAACTTTAATGCATCTTCAAGTCTGGCCATTTTTCTTCAATGTCACTTAAAAAAACACAACTGAGGCAACAGCAACAGAAAAATAATATTGTACTCTTACTACAAGATATTGTAAGGGCTTATCAAGTGGCAACAATGTCGTGAAAATGGTTGATGGAGCAGGACCTGAGTAAGCTGGATGTTACCAAGTTAAACTCAGAGATAGTGAAACCTGGTATACACACTGCCCAGAAAACTTCAACTCAGTTATGTTATAGATATGCACATGGAAAACATAGCTCAAATTGTTTCATGGTTGAAAAGGCTCCTCCTGATATCCCTTCACTTCTGGAGTTGAAGCGCATATACTATGAACTGATGATTAGGTATTACTCTCACAATAATGATTATCTGGAAATCTGCCGTAGCTACAAGGCAATTTATGATATACCTTCGGTGAAGGAAGACCCAGCACAATCCAAATCTGGAACTCAATAAACTTCTACTGTACCAACTGAGATTCAATAGCTACATCAGAACTGATAATTTTTGGCTGCAGGAAAACCAGAGACAAAGGAAGCCACATCTGAAGTCGGAATTGCAGAAAGCAAGAAATACCAATATATGCTGACGGACTCGTCAGAATTCTTCTTAAAGGCACACATTCCTTTGCTGGCTGGAGACTTGAAATCTCTTCATTAATTTGAAAGTCTTGGAAAATTTCAGTGTTTAGAGAAGACTGGGTTTCGTATAATGTCTCTAATCCACTTTCGTAGGTACCTGGGATTCTTTCTTCCTGTTGAGCAGTGGAAATGTGAACATTCGGCAGAGACGAGCATTGGATTTCAGCGGGTGGAGATTGTCGTGACGGTGTCTGCTCAGGAGATTTTCAGATGCAAGGAATTAGAGAATCACCTCCGTCCTACGCTTGTTGGTTCCATAATCACTCTCATAACAATTCGTAAGAACAAGCGTTTCCAACTTCCTTCGGTAATCTATTACGCAGGTTTCACAAGCTATTGATGGTGGATCCGAACAAAACTTGACTTGAAACTCTTGCTTAGTGGGGTGGCTTATTACAATCACCGCTATTGACAGAAATAATAAGAAGAAGACATTTTGGCCCGAATATAATATGCTTTCCTCACCATCAATAGTTCAGCTTGCCGCAACAGTTGAGGATAAAAGTAAATGGCAACAACTTCATATGTGATTCCCAATTTCCTCCGTCAATTTTTGGTTCCAAGATGCCTTATTTTCCTTTCCTGGCCACAAGTTCATCATTCACCTCAAATCCAAAACGTAAACATTACAAAACACGCTGATCATTCACCGCCTTGGGCAGACGAGAGGACCCCCTCTGTGTCAATAGACTGCTCCCTCGGCGACGATTGGTAAACAACAGTGTGAAAGAAATGCACAGTCGTTACAAAAATTTAAAATACATTTCAGATTGCCACGTTACAGTGATAACCGCAGAAATAAGTAGCAATAACCCCAGAAATCCTCCGTTAGGCCTGTGGATATTCATTCCCAAAGATGCGCTAATAAAATGTAAATTCGCCAGAAATAAATCAATATGCAGTAAAGATTTGCTCCAATATCAATGCCGAACCGCTTTGACAAATTCCCGTCACTACCTGTTCTCAATTGAAACACCACAAACAGTGTTTTTCTTCCCGTCTCGACAAAGGGGTGGAATAGAAAAGGAACTACCCGCTGTCTCCATTGCGCGTATGAACCGTGGACTAGAGGCAAGCAGGCGGAACTCTCGAAGGTTACAGAGGAAAGAAACGCTCTCGGGAAAATGCCAAGTGAACTCTAGAGTGGGAAGAGGGGAAGGTTAGGTATCTTCAAACCGCGCGTTTTAATGATACCAATCGATTGCTAGCTGGAGCTGGAGAGTCATCGACCTAATCTCGGATTTCAAGATTTGGAGGGCCAGGCGTTGATTCTTTCTGCGCCAGGCAGAGGCAGAGCAGCGCAGGACAGACAGGACAGAGGGGCGCAGGACAGAGCAACACAGTTACTGGGATTTCATGATTGACAAGGGATCATTTACTGCGATTTACAACGATTTTGCTGAGAGAGAGGAGTGTTCGTTCATAAGAATAGGTCTGCACAGTACAGAGGAATGGCAGAAGCGTTTTATGTAGAAAGGCCACAAAACAAAACAAGTATGAGCTGACAAGGGCAGAGCGCAGGAAAGAATATGTCAGGCCCAGAGCGCAGGAAAGAATATGGCGCAGAATGAGGAATAAAACGCTCAATAAGGTGGCAATTCTGATCAATTCTAATTAGTAGAAAGACAGAACTGACATGTAGGTAGAGACCACAAAACAAGTGGCTCAAAAATGAGCAGGGCCAGAATTCGCCCGCTCTGATACCATGTTAAACTCACATGGACAGCAAGACACATATGAAAGATAAATCAGTGAGTTCATATTTTTATTAACATCAGATATACATTTATAGTACAATGTGTGACTCTTGGGTTTCAGATCCCAAGGTCTCTTGGACTGCTTAGTCTTTTCGGCTTCCACACTAACCCTTTAGGATTAGGTGTCCAACAGTACTTAATGAATATAAAAGTATTATACTCAATTATAGAATGTTCAAAGAATGTACACTCTACATTAATGTTAAAGGTAGATATGTATTTTTGGTTTACGAGATTGTTTAATTGATAATCCTCTGATTTATTTCTATTATTTCTAATGTAATCTGGATAATATTATTTTATTTATGGTAATATAGATAATAATTTATTTGTAAAAAAAATGTTAAAGCTATTAAAAATAAAAAGTAATAATTAAAATATATTATTTGAATGAAAAAAAATCAATTACAATTATATATATTTTTAATTGGAGTTAGAAAATCAAATAAATTTTTGTTTTTGTTTTTTTAAAGTTCATTAATATTTAATTTGGTTGTAGAGATTTATTTTTACTAATATATATATATATATAGATATAGATATATGAGATATAATATAATATAATATAGATCATAAATACAAATGTAAAACTTAATCCAGGCTTATGAAAATATGAATTATATGAATATGTTATACTGATGTAAATGTTTTTATTTTTTTTATTTTTCAAAACAAACTTCACCATGGCTAAAACTAGAAATCAAAATTTTTATCTAATCAAATCAAAAGAAATAAAATAAAAAAATTCAAATAATTTTAAATATAAAATTTTATTAAAATTAAAATTATTAAATAAATTAATAAAAATTAAAATATAATTAATGCAAATTAATTATATATATAAAAAATAAAAAGAGCAGTATAGACCCCTTACAATTACTTAATTGATAATTTATAAAAAAATAAACTTTTCGTGTTACTAAATGTAATTTATTTCATTATTTCATTAAATAAGACAAAAACAAACTCTTAACCCTATAAAAAAAAATCTAAAAACATAATCCAAACCTAAAATATAATAAATACCTATTTTATCTACCATTAATATTTAATTACTATCTTAAATTATATTGTTATAATAATTTAATTTATACACCTTTAAAGTTTTTAAATGAGAGCCTTATCTTATCATTTTTAACCATAATATTCCAAACCTAAAATAGGATAAATACCTATTTTATCTACCATTAATATTTAATTACTATCGTAAATTATATTGTTATAATAATTTTATTTATACACCTTTAAAGTTTTTAAATGAGAGCCTTATCTTATCATTTTTAACCATAATATTCCAAACCTAAAATATAATAAATACCTATTTTATCTACCATTAATATTTAATTACTATCTTAAATTATATTGTTATAATAATTTAATTTATACACCTTAAAAGTTTTTAAATGAGAGCCTTATCTTATCATTTTTAACCATAATGATAACGTGCTAAGAAAAAGCTATTTAGTGGAAGCTTTTGATTCATGTGATACACGTGATTTGTTTAATAAATTTAAATCCTTAAATTCCGACTTTACTTTACGGAATTTTTTGGACTCAGTGGGTATCTTTGAATTTGCATAGTTTACTCATACAATTTTGAAAGGATTTATGATTTATGACTGCACTCTCTAAAGTCAAAACCTCATAATTTTAATGATGGACCAAGCAATACGTCATATTAAGTTAATAATGGAGATGGATAAATAATAGATATTATAGATTAATTATATTGGAGAAATAAATTTTTCACCCAACTATCTAAATTAAACTTTTTTAAATACATATATCTTATTATTATTATTAGTATAGATTTATTTTAATTGCTAATTTATTAATTTAATATGTTGGAGAAAAATTAAATTTTAGCCATAAAAATTTAAATTTTTTATTGCTTTATATAATATATGTATATATGCATAGTTGTCATTGAAATATTTTATTTAATATAGACATTTACATATTTCATTATAAACCAGTATAGATCCATTTTAGCCATGGATCTACGAAGCACATCTTTGCCATGGATCTACCAAGCACAGATCAAATTTCTTGAGGTGCAAATCGTTTTTTTAGTGCAAAATTTAAAAAGATTTGCATCTCCAAAGATTTGATCCCTTTGAGACGTGATAGATCATGGTTAAGATGATCTCTCATTATATAAATGGCATTGGAATCAACCCAATTGAATTTTTTAATACATAAATGGATTCAACCCCTTGAAAATCCTTTTGGATATTTGGATTGTGTAAAAAACATAGTTTAAACATGCAATTCCAACAAATATTTACTAGATTCAAAATTATTCCTTAAAGAAAAGGCCAAAATGTAAACTAATTTTATATATAAATTGAATGAATAACACATCACCCTCTTATTAGAGTTATTATTAGAAAGGAATTTGAACTTTTTACTTTCAATTACTTCTTTTTCCACATTGAAATATTTTATTAAGGTTCATATATATTCACATGGTTTATTTATGTATTCGATTGAACAATGAAAATATAAATAATAATATTATTATTTTTTAAATCACATTAAAAGAATTTTACAAGTTGATATAAAATTGTCTTATTTCACCAAGGTAGAGAAGGTGCTTATAGGGTGTTTTGTTAAGGCACTCCATGGTTCTAAATTTTGTGGCCAGGTGTGGCCCAGGGGCAATCCTTAGGAAATTTTGACGGAATAATGCCTATGAGTCTTAGTTATTCAAGGTATAGTTTAGGCTTGCTAGTCATTTGAGGACTCACATTACCTAACAATATATATATATATATATATATATATATATGAGGATGGAAAATTGTACAGGAAGGAGGGAGCTCTGATGGCGGTCTCGCGGAGCTACCGTAAAGGGTTAGGCTAATTTAGCCGCAGGATCGTAGATTATCGAGAGGAGCGCGGAACAGACAGCACAATAGGGGTCTAGGGTTTCGGAGTATCGGTTACTGACAGCGACCGGGCTGACCTACAGTTGGCCGGGATGGAGGACCGCGAGGAGACCGAGCTGGTGGACTATTCTGCCGACCCTCTTGAAGGCTTCGACATTTTCGGTTATCCTTCTCATCCACCTGCTACCGATACCGTAAACTTCGCCATCCAGTCCGCTGAACCTAGGGTTTCGCTGCCATCATCTTCCGCCCCGCTTTCGTTTGAAGCTCTGCCTCTATCACCTGGATCCGCCCTTCTCCTATCATCTTTCTCGCCAGAAGATTTCACCATCGACTTTCCGAACTCGCCCCGTAGGAATTGTCCCTCTGGACCTGTTCAATCTAATGTTGCAGTATCGCCTCCCTCCGACCCTGCAGGGAATACACCCGTCTCGGAGCCACCTAACCCCTCGGAGGTGAATAAGGATCAGAGGCCTAACCCATTGAATCCGGCAGAAATCAGGACATCGGGCAGCTTTAGCACGCCTGCCCTAATTGCACAGGCCATCAACCGCTCCCCCAGGGCTGGCGTTACAAATCCGCTCTCTGATCATCCTACTGCTCCGCGATCCAAGAAGACGAAGTGCATCAGGGAATCGGTGAAAGATATCACAGTACAATTTGGTGACCCATCTAACTTTGAAGAGACCATGGCTTTGGCACGCACGACCTTGGTGGGGCATGTGCGCGGACGTTCATACTCGGCGGAAAGGCTGAAGGAATGGGTAAAAGAGATCTGGGGCAGATTGTTTTCTGAGCTGCCAGACGTAATTGAACTCCCTAGAGGCTGGTTCTCCATCCATTTTGCAAAAGAGGAGCACACAAACACCGTATTGGCGCAATATTGGCACATAGAAATGGCTCCGGTACTCCTGAAAAGATGGAGTCCTCTTTTCGATCCGGAGCGGGAGCAGATTGGTGCTGGACCAATATGGGTCCGTCTGCCGGGGCTTCCGATTCAATATTGGTCCGAGGAAGCATTCATTAAGATAGGGAACGCACTGGGTACATACCTGGATCACGATCGATCCTATAAGGACACAAACAAGCAGATCATGGCTCGAATTCTGGTCTATCTGGATACCAGGGAGGGGTTAGAAGGCAAGATGACACTGAGATGGGGGAATTTTAGTAAATCTCAGTTACTGGATTACGAAGGGGTTCCCTTCAGGTGCAATCGATGTCGCCAAATAGGACATTTGTACAAGGATTGCCCTCTAAACACCTGCCATGTTGGATCCCCCAAACATCCACGATCGGCAGCCGGCGGGGTTTCTCCATCTGCACCAATATCTCCGAGGACCGGTGGTCTCCCATCAGATCAGCGATCGCCATTGCAGAATGCAGAGCCTCCCGTCCCCCCATCAAAAGAGCACGAGTACCAGAAAGCTCCGCCATCGCCTCCGATGACCAGGGCTCGTGCAGCAGCAGCGGCCGCGAATGTATCAGGTACTCTCCCTAACTCTCTCTTTATCACATCTGATATATCATATGCGCATAATATCTCCACTGCATGCACTATGGTTCAGTGTGATATTCCCCTCCCCCCTCCCTCTCTTTCTTCGGTGCCGCCCTCGCTCCCGTTCCCCTCTCCGCCCCCTTCGCCCCCTTCATCCCGATCATCATCATCTCATCCATACTCCCTCCGTCCCCGTGCTCCTCGCCCGGAAACCTCACCATCTTCGGGCCTGGGTATCGTTCCTTTTGATCCTGGGTACTCAACGACCCGAGGACGTAAATCAAACCTCACAAAAGCCATCAGACATGCGGGTGCTGAAGTCGCAGCCGGGCGTCAAGCCACCATCGTAGGGGTCCTTAGAGCAACTAACCCCCCTAAATCTGGTCCCCCATGAAGTTCATCTCTTTCAATTGTAGGGGCCTGGCTAGCTCCCCAAAAAAGCTAGCCCTCAAACGACTTTTTGAAGTCGAAAATCCGGATATCATCTTTCTTCAAGAAACCCTAGGATCTGAAGAAGCCTGTATTCGAGCACTAGCCTCTGTGGGGACCAAATGGAACTTCATCGCCTCGGATGCTATGGGAAGATCCGGAGGACTGGCGCTCGGGTATAATCCCATATCTATTGGGCTGGTATCATCATGGGGCGGACAGGGATTTCTTGGTGCAGACATCTTTTGCAGTGAACTTGGCTGCCCCCTGAGAATCATCAATATCTATGGACCCTGTCACCATAGGGAATTCTTCTGGAGAAACCTTCTCAGTCGCAACCTCCTATCAAACGATCATATCATTATAGGGGGAGACCTGAATTTTTCAATGGGATTCACAGAATCATGGGGAGAGGCGGCACAGATAGATCCCATCACAGATTACATGAGCAGGTTACTGGAGCTACATGATTACATTGACATCCCTATGCAGAAGCCTCAACCCACTTGGAGAAACAGAAGAACGGGAGATGCTGCATTGGCCAGAAGGTTGGATAGATTTTTGATGAAAGGTCCCTTGATTCATCGGTTGCAATCTTTCAAGCAATGGGTTAGCAATGGAGGCATCTCAGATCATCTACCCATAGCCTTGGAAATTCTAGGGCCTCACCAGAAACCTAAGGCCCCCTTCAAATTCAACCATCTGTGGCTTCAAGACCCGAGTTTCTCAGGCTTGGTCACATCATTCTGGAAAGCTCACCCCATCGACCGAGAACCCTCGTTGGCTAGGGGCTTTGTTAAAAATCTTACAGAGCTAAAACACCTAGTGATCAATTGGGCAAAGGAGAAAAAGATAAAAGAAGATGAGCACCTCACAAAGGTCGAAAATGACTTAGAGGGTCTCCTGGATGAGCGAAATTTAGGGTTCATATCTCAGGAAGATAAGACCAGACTCGTGGAGCTGGAGAACCAAAAGAACACCATCCTAAAAGGGAGGGAAGAATCTATCAGGCTTCGAAGTAGAGCCATCTGGCTGAAAGCGGGAGATGAAAACTCCAGATTCTTCCACAACTTCGCAAAAGGAAGGAAAGTGGCAAATACCATTTGGAATCTACCTATGCCTGAGGGAGGTCTGGCGGACACTTTCAATAAGTTATCAAACCTGGGCTCCACACACTTCAGGAATCTTTACAAAAATCCGGCTGGCACAAATCTGGCAGAAATCATCAATGTGGCTGGTCACTTCCCCCGGTTTATCGAGGAGGAGGATGCAGAAGACTTAGAAGCTCCTGTCACGATGGCTGAACTAGAAAGTACGATCAAATGGTTCAAAAAGGAAAAGAGCCCTGGACCGGATGGATGGACTATCGAGTTCTATTCAGCCTTTTTCGATCTCCTGGGCGAGGACATTCTTAAGGTGGTTGAGGAAAGCAGATCCTCAGGTAGCATATACCATGCCATCAATTCTACATTCATTGCTCTTATTCCCAAATCTGACAATCCAACCTCTTTTGATGACTTCCGTCCCATATCCCTTTGCAATGTGCTATACAAGATCATTTCCAAGATCATAGCTTATAGGATCAAGCCCATCCTTTCCAGACATATCTCTCCCCATCAATTTGCTTTTCTGGAGAACTGGCAGATTCATGAAGCCATTGGCTCGGCTCAAGAAGCTATTCACTCCATCTGGACCAAGCACCTCAAATGTATTCTGCTAAAGATTGACCTCTCCAAAGCATTTGATCGGGTTAGCTGGCTGTATATCAAAATGATCCTCATTCATACAGGCTTCCCTCTCTCCCTCATCAACTGGATTATGGCTTGCATCACCTCGCCCACCTTCAGCATCCTGATCAATGGATCCGCCTCACATTTCTTTCACTCTGAAAGAGGGCTTCGTCAGGGCTGCCCACTCTCGCCATTACTCTTCCTTTTGGTTATCGAAGCCCTCAGCAGACTTCTCATTACAGCAAATCGGGAGGGAACTATCAGGGGTCTAAAAATCTCCGACATCTGCTACCTCACTCATCTTCTATTTGTAGATGATGTTCTAATATTACTGGATGGCAGCATACAAGATACTACCACTTTCTCCTGTATCCTTGACCTCTTCTCTAAGGCAACGGGCATGGAAGTAAACAGAGCAAAATCATCTATCACCATGACGGGTACATCTGTGAACGAAGCTCACTCAGCCAGCATGGCATTCCCTTTCAGCACACAGCCACTGGAAAGGGGGCTCAAATACTTGGGATACTGGCTCAAGCTGACCAGTCAGAAGATCGCGGATTGGGTATGGCTTGTATCGAAGATTGAAAAAAGACTATCATGCTGGAGCCACAGATATCTCTCCAGGGCAGGGAGACTTATCCTCATACAATCTGTACTAGAAGCCACCCCTGTATTTTGGATGGCTCTGGCCTGGATCCCTCGGAACATATTATCAAAATTGTAGCAGCTCTGTAATAGATACTTATGGGCTGGGAATCAGGATAAATGTACATTTGCATGGATAGGATGGAACAAGATTGCCCTTCCTAAGAAATGGGGAGGCTGGGGATTAAAGGAGCTCCCAATATTTGCAAAAGCACTAGCTGGTAAGATGGGATGGGCCCTTCTGACATCACAAATTCTATGGACCAAGATCACATATCACAAATATATCTGGCCTCTCTCCATTCTCGACTGGGAAAGACTTCCGGGATGGAATAAAACAGGCATTTCCTCGATTTGGAAGGCTCTCCTACACTCATTCCCTCTCATCAGGGACAACCTGGTTTGGCGCATCAGAGCAGGAAACAAAGTCAGAATTGGACTTGATCCCTGGTTTGGCTACGGTGGTAGACATGCGCTCCCTCAAGACCTCATTGCATACCTCTCGACTCACAACATAAAGGTCATATCTCAGATAGATGACCCCGATCGAACAGATATTTTCCATCAGGCATGGAAATCTGTGAATCTATTAAACCTTCCACAGAGATGGCATACCACTTGGGACGAATACAGAGAGGCATTAGTGGAATCACACATACGCATATCTGAGGGTTCGGACGAGCTAATATGGCACCGAGTGGATCATGGAGTATATACCCCCAAGGACGGGTACATACACCTCATTGAGCACAAAAAACCTGCAGCAAGTGCAAGCTGGTGGCAGAGCCTTTGGAAATTATCCGCCTCCCCTCGATCAAAACTATTCAGCTGGTGTCTATTGAGGAACAAAATCCCCACGGGAGATCAGCTCATGAAACGAGCTATTCACGGACCCACCTGGTGCGTTCTTTGCAAGGAGGACTCTGAATCTATTGATCACTTATTCCTGAAGTGTCGGGCTACAAAAAACATTTGGATCAATCTCAAGCCTCACGCAAATTACGTAGGAGAGTGGGCTGGATTGGACATCAACAGCGCTTGGATCGAATGGGAAAAGAATAACAGAGGGTCAAAATTGATCAATCTACCCATCATCGTAAATTGGTCAATCTGGAAGTCGCGAAACAATATCATTTTTGAAAACATGTCTATCCACTGGCCCTTGCTGGAGGCAAGCATTATCACAGCCCTGAGAGAACTGCCTGACCCTCCCCCTCCAAAAGCCCGCCAACCTGCCCCGCCTCCTCCCATCGACACCAGCGTGCCATGGGCATTCTTCGATGGTGCTGCTAACTCACAAAGCAGTGGAGGAGGATTCATCCTCCACATAAATGAAAACCATCACTACAGAATTAAAGCAGGATTAGGAGCCGGCACAAACAACTTCGCTGAGCTCATCACCCTTCGCCATCTACTTCACTTTGCTCTGAGGCATCATTGCACTAGCATCAACATATTTGGGGACTCATAGATCATCATTAATTGGATAAATGGCACTGCTACTTGTCACATGCACTCACTCAGCACTATTCTACATGATGCACTTGATCTCAAATCAGCATTTAATCATATTTCCATCTCTCATATCTACAGGGAACATAATAAGGGTGCCGACAAACTTTCCAAGGAGGCAGCGTTGATGGACAGGGGCATATGGGAGATCACGGAGACCAACAATCAGCAGGAGCATACATTTTATCATCGGCCATATATAGATCCAGGGTATCCAACCCTGGATCAGCATGCAGCACTCTAGCATCTTTTTATTTTTTGACTACAGCTCTACAGACACATACTGTTATTTTTTGTAAATTTTTGTTAAAATATTAGAAGGAAAGAACAGCATACTGATAGTACACCGATAGCATACCCTGCGTGGTAGTGCAACAAAGAAGCAACTGAAATATCATGTAAATAACAGACTCTCATGTAAAAACTGATCATCAATGAAATATTTTTTATTTTTCCAGGGGATATATATATATATATATATATATATATATATATATAACTGAAAATTACCATATTTCCTTAGTATTGGGTTGTAATATCAATACTCAACCTAGTGAGCATAATTAGAGTGGGATTATGTTTTATTATAAATTTATGTAAAACTAACCAAATATGTATATTGGTTTTTTATTTGATTATAGCCGACATTTCTTTTAATTTAAATAATATTTCATTTTAATTTTAAAAGGGATATGTGTCAACTCCACATTGAGCACAGAAGAAATCACACTCACCATAACCACATTTTCTATATTAAATTTTTATTATTTTATTAGTATATTTAAGTACCATACTGAAATATTATAAGGTAAATATAAAATTTATTATTTAAAAATTTTAATTACCTTTTTTCATATAAAGTATGGCTCTAAAACTATGGAAAATTTTAGGGGTTAAATATACCAGATGGGCTAATTTTTCATGCTTTTTCCAAAAAAAAGATTGGCCAGTTTTCATTTTTCTAAAACTGATTAGCACAAATTTTATAAGATAGAATTATTTTACTTTAAAAATAGCCAAATTTTTACAGAGCCTATATAAAATGTTATGAAACCAGCTCAAGAAAAGATACAAAAGATAGATCAATGCCTTAGAATTCAGCCTCTTCGAGGGGGCAACCTCCTTTACATTACATAAATGAACAATTCTTGGATGATTCAAATGACAAAACCTCCTTTCTATATATAGGAGTCTAAGGAGTCACAATATAATCCAGCCGACCTAACAATAATAATATAAAGCCACAAAAATAACAATAGAGGGATTCTATGGGACACAATAATAACAATATGGGGGCAATAGGGGCCAACAATATTAATAAGGGGTATAACTACAATAGTAAATGGGTAATCACTAGTATTATAGGGACCCAACATGCCCCTCTCCTTCAAGAAAGTGTTGTCCTCAACGCTTGAGTAGTTCTGGATACTTCTGCATAAAATTCTCATCCTCCCATGTGGAATCTTCAACGGATAAGTTCTTCCACTTGATAAGATACTCTGAAATTGAACGATTTCGTAGCTGTCGAGTTCTTGTTTCTGTGACTGCTTCTGGTTTTAATATAATTTTTCCTTCCTCGTCAAGTTCTCGCAATATTGTTTGAACTGGGAGCTTGTCGCCTATAACCTTCTTTAAACATGAAACATGGAAAACTGGGTGCAATCGAGAAGCTGCAGGAAGCTCTAATTTGTATGCCATAGTACCAATATTTTGCAACACCTTTTACGGACCATAATGCTTTGGTGATAATTTATTATCCTTCTTAGTTTGCTTGAGGGACATTTGCTTATATGGTTGTAGCCATAGGAATACCCAATCACCTACATCAAAACTTCTTTCACTGCGATGTTGATTTGCCTGTTGTTTCATTCTATTCTGTGTCAACACGAGGTTATCCTTTAAGAGTTGGAGGACTTGTTGTTGATGTTAGATGTGATGTTCCACTGCCTGAACCTTAGAATTTTCTCTTAAATATGATGTGATGGATGGTGGTTGATACCTATAAAGTGCCATAAATGGGGTCATTTTTGTTGTTGTATGGAAGGAAGTGTTATACCACCATTCAGCCAGAGGCAACCATTTGACCCATTGTGTCTGTTTATCAGATACAAAGCAACGAAGATATCCTTCCAAACATTTGTTTACTATCTCAGTTTGCCCATCAGATTGAGGATGATAAGATGAGCTATGAGCTAACTGAGTACCAAGACAAGAAAATAATTCTGTCCAAAAATTTCTAGTGAAAATGGGATCTCTGTCACTTACAATAATCTTTGGGTTTCCATGTAGATTTTGAATTGTTTCCATGAATGCAGTAGAAACTGTACTGGCTTTAAATGGATGTGATAATGCACAAAAGTGTGCATACTTGGTAAGTCTGTCAACCACCACCATGATGACACTCTTTCCCTCAAACTTGGGTAAACCTGTGATAAAATCCATTGAAACCTCCTCCCAACGTTGGCTTGGAATGGATAAAGGTTGTAATAGACCCGATGTCTTAATTGTTTCAACTTTATTTTGTTGGCAAACCAAACATTCCACCACAAACTTTTGAATATCTGATTTAAGGCCATCCCAAAAAAATTCCTTCTTAACCCTGTGGTAAGTTTTTAAAAATCCTGAGTGCCCTCCTAAGGGAGAAGTGTGCAATTCCATAAGAATCTTTTGTTTTAGCTGGGAATTCTTACAGAGGTATAAGCGATCTTTGTACCATAACGAATCATTTTGCCAGCTAAATGTATCAGATGTACTGGAATCTTGTTGTAACTTTCGAATAAGTGCCCACACTTCTTCGTCATTCTTCCATTCCTCCCTTGCTTCGTTTATCCAATCTGGTTGGATAATAGAAATAGCGCACAACAATGCTTCCACATCCTCATCCTTTCTTGAGAGTGCATCTGCCACCACATTTTGCTTCCCTTTTTTGTAGATGATTTCAAAGTCATAACCCAACATCTTTGTGACCCACTTTTGTTGCTCTTCAGAGGATAATCTTTGTTCTAAAAAGTATTTAAGGCTATCATGATCCGTTTTTACCTTGAAGTGTCTTCCCATTAGGTAGGGTTGCCATTTCTTAAGTGCATGGAGTATTGCCAACATTTCCTTCTCATAAATAGCTTTGCTTAAAAAATTTCCCTTGATTGGACGACTTTCAAAAGCAATGGGTCTTTCATCTTGCATTAGAACAACACCAATTCCATTTCCTGAAGCATCACATTCCACAATAAAGGTTTTCGTGAAGTCCGGTGTAGCTAAGACCGGTGCTTGGCACATTGCCTCTTTAAGATGTTGAAAGGCCTTTGTTGCTTCCGAAGTCCATGAAAATGCATCTTTCTTCAATAATGTTGTTAGAGGTGCTGCTATTCTCCCATAATTCTTAACAAACTTGCGATAATACCCTGTCAACCCGAGAAATCCTCGCAGATGCTTTATGGATGTGGGGATTTTCCATTCCTTAATGGCTTTAATTTTGTTAGGGTCTACCTTAACTCCTTCATGAGATACAATATGACCCAAATATTCCACCTCCTGGACTCCAAAGAAACATTTGGATCTTTTTGCATATAATTGTTTCTCCTTCAATAGTTGTAGCACCCTGTCAACATGTTCAACATGATCCTTCCAAGACTTGCCGTAGATTAGTATATCATCAAAAAATACTAACACAAATTTTCTAAGGAATGGTTTGAAAATTGAATTCATCAAACCTTGAAATGTTGAAGGTGCATTGGTAAGGCCAAAAGGCATGACCAAAAATTCATAATGACACTCATGAGTTCTAAATGTTGTTTTCGGAATGTCTTGAATCTTCATTATGATTTGATGATATCCTGAACGAAGATCCAACTTGGTGAACTAAATTGATCCATGCAATTCATCCAGTAATTCATCAATGACAGGAATGGGGAACTTATCTTTAATAGTGAGCTTGTTGAGCTCCCTATAATCCGGACACATGCGCCATGATCCATCCTTCTTGTGCACCAATACTACTGGAGCAGAGAAAGAACTTTGACTCGGTTGAATTATACCAGCCTCTAGCATTTCTGCAACCATACGTTCAATTTCACTCTTTTGGACATAGGAATATCTGTACGGCCTGATGTTTGGAGGAACACTTCCTGGAATCAGATGAATAGCATGATCATGATCACGCATAGGTGGGAGACCTTTGGGAGTCTCAAATTCCTTGGAATGATTGTCCAGGACATTTTGGAGATCTGGAGAAATAGATGATTCCGATGTGGAAACATCTAGCAAGCATAATTGTGCAATTACACCTCTTTGCTCATTTTTTAGAAGCTTTGTCATACCATTAGAGCTGATTATCTTTCCTGGTTTCCCTGCAATACCCCTTAATTCAACTTCCTTTCCTTCTGTAGAAAATTTCATGAAAAGTTCTTGAAAATTAAAAGCTATTGTACCCAGGGATTGTAGCCATTGGACTCCTAGTACAACATCAGCACCTCCCATTGGAATGGAAAGCATTGGGCTAGTCAATACATATTCTCCCATGGATAGCTTGATATTATGGCATATTCCAGAGTAATTTATTGTTCCTCCATTTGCAATCATCACTTGAAACTCTGGTGCTGGATATAGGAAGCAATTCAATTCTTTTGCTACCTTACAATGACTAAAATTGTGGGTGCTTCCTGAATCAATCAAAACTATTACCTTTTTCTTCTTGATTTGTCCTTCTATCTTGATGGTTTGAGGTGTGGTAATTCCCACCAATGCATTACAAGATATGGTCGGATTTATTTGTTCTTCATCTAGGCTTTGTTCCTGGAGTATATCCTCTTCTTTTGACCTTTCTTGCTCCTTTTCTTCTTCCTCTTCACAATCTATGTAGAATAATTTCTTCTCAGCACACTTATGACCTTTAGTGTATTTGCTATCACAACTGTAACAAAGCCTTTTGCTCTTTTTTCTTCCAATTGTTGTGGTGTCAACCTTATAGGTTGTGGAAGACTAGGGGTAACAACACTTCCGTCTTTATAGTTGTGAGTGGTATGCTTCCTGGTTGCCATAATTTTGCTTTCCATTTTTCTTGCTAACCTGAATGCCTTCTCTAATGAATCAGGTTCCCAAAGGCGAACATCATGTTGGATATTATCCTTTAAAGACCCTATGAACACATCAATCCTATGCTCCTTTGGAATATCTTTTACCCTTATGTTCAATTTTTGGAACTGCTCAATGTGCTCCATTATTGAACCCTTTTGTTTGAGACTTATCAATTGGCTAAAAAAAGTGTTGCTTTTTGTATCCTCATAATGTGCTATCAATTCTTCCGTAAAGATTGCCCAAGTGATAAATTGTTTACGAGAGCAAAGCCATTGATACCATACAAACTGATTTGGTTCCAAATATAAAGTTGCCATACGTACCTTTTGTGTGTTTTTCACATTATTGAGATCGAAGAATTGCTCCATCTGTAATATCCATGTGGCAGGATCCTTGCCATAAAACTTCCTCATATTGATTTTTGGAATATGGTGAGTCTTCGATCCAACATTAGCGTCTATGGAATCATGATTAACGTTTCTTTTATTCTCATCATGAGTTTCCTTTAGTACCCTTTCACCCTTAGTGCCCATTTCTTGTAGCAACTTATTCATATTTATCTTCAATTCGTCCATGTCTGTCTTCAAATATATCTTCAAATCATCCATCTTAGCTTCCACGTCAATCATCTTAGCTTCTACGCCTTTGTTTAAACAGTCCATCTTAGCTTCTACACCTTTCTTTAAACCATCCATCTTAGCTTCTACATCTTTCTTTAAACCATCCATCTTAGATACTGTTCCTTTTTGTGTAAGGGACAGTTGTTGCACTTGGTCTTGTAATTTTGATATATCATGTTGTATTTCTTCCTCTTCTTCATGAGTCATGCTAGAGCTTTCAGGTTCCTTACTAGGTGTTTGCATTTTCTTTCCTCAGGGCACCAGTTACTGATAATAATGCTCTACTATGCCCTTTGGATTCCTTCAAAATAAATTTTCAAACCAAGCTTAAGCAAAAATTTAAGAAAATCTACACACCTTTTTTCACTTTGTAGGAGCTCGATATTGCCTCTGATGTATCTCTGTACTTTCCGATCATCTAGTTCTGAATTTGTGACCTATAGTAGCCCTCTGTGTCCTCTTTCGAATGCCACAAGTCTGACCCAAATTGGATTCTCCAAGGAAGAGTTATGCGAAATCTCCCATAGTGACTTGATTATAGACTAGTTCAGTAGAGCGAACTTGTACGACGTGCCACGAGTCACTGTTTCCACCTTTGGATCTGAAAAATGCATACAAGAAACTACAGTCCGTCCTCTTTTTGTACCTTCTTACGAAATTTCAATCCGATCCCCAGAGAGAAAGTTATGACGATTTTCCCCGAGTCACCTGTTTCGAATGTAATTCAGGAGTCTGCAAAAAGACCAACTTCCTCAGATCATATCTTCGCAAATATAGCGCGAAAAGCTCTGAAATTTGGACCTAAGGTTCAGCGTGATTTCTTCCCAAATGGGTTTTTTTTGCGACTTCTGAAACGTCACAGAAAAAGGTTATAGCGAAAATGCCACGATGCCCTGTTTGGAGCAGCGAAACCCTAGAATCCAAAGCTCTGATACCAAATGTTATGAAACCAGCTCAAGAAAAGATAGAAAAGATAGATCAACGCCTTAGAATTCAGCCTCTTCGAGGGGGCAACCTCCTTTACATTACATAAATGAACAATTCTTGGACGATTCAAATGACAAAACCTCCTTTCTATATATAGGAGTCTAAGGAGTCACAATATAATCCAGCCGACCTAACAATAATAATATAAAGCCACAAAAATAACAATAGAGGGATTCTATGGGGCACAATAATAACAATATGGGGGCAATAGGGGCACAACAATATTAATAAGGGGTATAACTACAATAGTAATGGGGTAATCACTAGTATTATAGGGACCCAACATAAAATCAGTGGAAATTTGATTATTTTTTCAAAAGTATCATCAAAAATTCTATATTTGCATATTAGGGACTAGTAACATTAGCCAATGTTTTTGTCAAAAGAACTTAGCTCAAGTGGTATGGTTCAGGATTTATGTCCTATGAAGTTACCAACTATGCCTAGTGGAATGTACTCATTACTTAAAAAAAAGAGCCAATGTTTATATACTTTGTGATAAATAACTCCACACTAAGCATAGATGGAATCACACATACAATTATAATAAATAAATTTATCAGTAAATACTTTGCAACAAATAATCTAATGCTATATAACATAAAATATATACAATTAACTTTAAATATACTTTAAATTAGACATTATATATTTGATTATTAGATCAATAATATTTATTCATAAATAACATTATTGCATAATTTAAAATAATTTTAATCGTTTTAAATAATGTGGATATGCATGTTTATTTTGAAATAAAACTTAATTTAATTTCATAATTTATAAGTGGATAGTAAAGATTTAATCTATATGAAATATACACATTATATTTTTAATATTAGTTAGATATATAGGGTTGAGATTTATTTTAAAAGTTGTTATTCCATTTTTTAAAAGTCGTAGATTTTCGGTCATTTGGTGTTGATAAATTATGGTATCAACCCATGTTATTATAACAAAGCTTATTTATAGGTTAAGAATTTTTATATTAAAGTAAGGTTGAATCTCTGTAGTTACCAACCTAGATCCATGATAACTTTGAATCTATCAAATGTCTAGAGAGATCAAACTTCTCTAGGTGTAATCCTTTTCCCAAGTTTTGCATTCAAAAATAGGTTTACATCTGGAGAGATTTGTTTGATTACACTGAAAAGGAGAATTGCATGGAGAAATTTGATCACTCTCAATGTTTGGTAGATCCTAAGTTAAAATGCATATAGTTGGTTATTAATATATTTTTTTAATGTTAGTTGTCAACTCCATATTAAAAATTAAGGAAAATTAAACATTGAAGGAATTACAAATCTATCGCATACCTTGAATTACAACACTCTCTCTATAAATCATAATCAATGGAGAAATGTGGAAAATTCTATATTATATTATTATTAGTTATTTGTTGTGTCTTGTTAAAATTGTGTTTTTTTTAGATCTTATTTATGAGGAGGTTGTTCAAACTCCTCAACTAATTTGTAATCCTATAAGTGTGTAGAACACACGAGACTGGAAACCAAATCAAACGTATATTAATCAATCTCTAAGAATTATGTACATGTTGTACATATAAATACATATAGGAAACATTTGAATTAGTTCCCGGGAGTTCTTGGACTCCAATAACTACCCAAACTGACCCAAGGTTAATCTTGAGGATTAGCTATCTAATAGTCCCCCCTTAATCCGAAGGGATATACCAAAGTCCAAGAACGAGAGGTCAAAATGCAAAAATACATCTTAGCTAAGAGCTGAATGTCTCTTAGAAAATGGTTTTTGAGGATGACCACAAACCAATATAGGAGAACTCAAAGTCTCAACCAACACCAACTCTGGAACCTTCATAGCGGTTCTCAGAACAATAAAAAAAATGTGGTTTTAAGGTGACCACAAACTTTGGAACTATCACAGCAGTTCCTTGAACAATTCCAAACATGGAAGTGCTCAATCAACTCGATCAACTCTACTCTGACTCAAGCTCGCTTGACCTCTCGAACTCGAACCTGTAGTAGACCATCAATAATTCCCCCCTTGTTGGATATAGGGTGAGAATTATTAGTCTTCATCACTACAAGGTTGATCATCACTCTCGAACACATTCTTCGATATGACCTATAAATCTTCTTGGTTGCTTTCGTCCAATCCCAAGTAGAAATCCATCTGAAATTTACCTTCTCTCTTGCAGTAGACTTCTTTCTTGAACATCTATTTGTATGATGATTTCTCTTTCCGCAATGCTCACACGGGTGAAGATCAAAACACCGATCTTTCATATGTCCAACTCTGTTACACTATTGGCATCTATCAACTTGTTCTGGAACAACATCGTCCAGAAATCTAGCGCTTTGGAATTGTATGAGTTTAGCAAAAGCTGGTATGTGAAAAGATACATATAGAATATCCTCTTTGTAACCCAAACCAGTTCTGTGTTTATTGTGTCTAATATCTTCCCATGGCCTTATGAAAGTTTTGAGAATATCAGGCTTCTCATAAGAACTTTCAGCTGTATTTCCTTTTGAAACCACTACATTACTCTGATTATTTTTTTACTGATGATCAGGCTCAAACAAACTATTATTCTAAATAAAAACTGGTTCAAAATCTTCTTTTGCAGTTCTTCTCACTGAAACTGAGATTCTAGCTCCAAAAATTCAATTTTGCTTTTCGCATTTTGTAAACAGGAGTGGATGTGAGAAACCGTGTCCTTGTTGACTTGGACACTATTATGAACTGTGGATGACAATAAATTGCATAATAACTACAACAAATCATCGACTTTGGCCATTTTCTTCAACAATCAACTTTGAAAAAAGGTGTGGGCTATCACCGAAAATGCACCCAATATAAACGAATTTACGATGAATTAACCGGGTGTTGGGTTCAATCGAAAGTGCACCCATTTACAAAGAAGATTCAAGGATAAAAAGATTATATAGCTGCAACTACACAATTAGGAACTTTTATCTTTGCTCCATACAAGGAATACCATGAAAACTCAAGTTTGTTGTGAGTTATATCCAATATGCATGAGTTGCAAATTTATCAAATAGTGACATGCTCAGGGTTGCCAACCGATGGAAACTGAAATCATGTTCACAACCTCCAAAATACCGAAATCATGTTCACAACCTCCAAAAATATCTCCCAAAATTAGCTTTAAAAAAATATCTTTCAAAATTGTCTCTATAAAAATTTGAACTTGAGACCTTCAATAGACCAAATAACTATATAAACTTCACCAACCACAATGTCATTTTCCCTTCTTGATTTTATATTCATAAACTCTACCTCCAAAAATATCTCCCAAAATTATCTTTTCAAAAAATATCTTTCAAAATTGTCTCTATAAATATTTGAACTTGAGACCTTCAATAGACCAAATAACTATATAATCTTCACTAACCACAATGTCATTTTCCCTTCTTTATTTTATATCCATAAACTTTGTTATTTAAACTTCAACAAAAACAAAATCAAAACTTGATGTCATTCCCCAGAAGCTCCTTTTCTCCACTTGCCACCAATCAAAATTAATCCATTTAATGAAAATAAGAGAAGGAAGGAGCAAGCCTTACCACTTCTTTTATCTTGGCTCCTTCTACGTAATTTTTTTTTGTTTTTACTTCACATAAAAATTACTTTTTATCTTGGCTCCTTTTACTTAAAGTTTGTTGGTTGACTTTAATCTTTTTAATAGTGAATTTTACATGTGAACATTATGGCAACATCCTGAGAGTTACTCCTTACTCTTAGGTATTTTTTATTCCTTTCTCAATTTAAAGAAACTTTCTCAACTTTCTCAAAAAATAGCGTTCACAATAGAAATTATTATTTAAATAATTTTCAAATTTCACCACAATTTAATGTGAATGCCATTTCTTCCATGCTTACTGACTTCTTCTACGTTATACCTCTCTCTGCTGCAAACTTCGCATAGTCAGTTAAGTTAGTTACCTATTGTTCTGAGATTTCACTGCAAAATTCTCACGGTCCCCTTCACACTCGACATCTACGTCCACCCAATATATAAACTAACAAAATCTCTTTTTTAAATCCAGGACAACCAAAAAATTGACCACTCTTCAATTAAAAATTTAATTCAAACCACCAAAAATATATATATCTTTCATTTTATGTCTCCTTTAGAAATCCTTCAGTAAAAACTTTGTATCCTTCAAAAATCTTTCAGTAAAAACTCGGGAGTGCAGTAAATGTAAATATTATGCTTCATAAACTTTACTTACTATTATTAAACTCTTTTTTACTGTCGTAAATGAAAATACTATCCTTCAGACATTTGACTGTGATTAAACTCTTGTTTGACGCAGTAAATGCAAATAAAGCCTCCCAAAATTAAAATAGCAAGCGACCATTGGGTGCATGGAACTTAGACTTTTAACAAACAATCCAACAATTATTGGTATTCGACTCAGTATTGGAAATTTTTATTGAGAACAACAAGCACTCAAAACTCCAACATGTATTCTAACTTCCAAGGATATATTAAAAAAAAACCTTTATACCACTGAATTTCTTCAATCTTCTTTCATTATGACAGAAAGTTATAAAACTTACAAAGAGTCAATAGTTTGGGTGTCCCACTAGGCTAACCTTATGTTGCATTCAACTATCCTCATAGCCTTCATGCTTCGCGTCTCCTTTACACCATAGACTTCAAATACATGGAGTTTAGAAACAACTCAACCAGGGCTCTGATAACGTTCAAATTAACCTCTGAAGTCTCATATTCGTTCTATTTGATAGAGAAAATTAACCATACTCTCATTCAACAGAGCATCTCACCCGCTCTGATACCATTGTAGAACACATGAGGCTGGAAACCAAATCAAATGTATATTAATCAATCTCAAAGAATTATGTACAAGTTGTACATATAAATTCATATAGGAAATAGTTGAATTAATTCCTGGAGTTCTTGGACTCCAATAACTACCCAAACTAACCCAAGATTAATCTAGAGGATTAGCTATCTAACAAAATATATGATTTTTCTAGCTAAATGAAGTAAGTTGTGAGTGTAGGCAGTCTAGATTGAGTTTTGCCTCACCTGAGAACTGCATCTCTCTTCTTCAATACTTTGTCTTCCACTTTTTGAGTTGATATCAAAGCTCAAGGTTAAAGCTGAGTTTTATTATGGTGTGGTTAAGTCTACTATATGATAGATCGTTGTTGCATAAAGGCCACCTAGCGCATTTGAGGAGGTCAAGCCACGGGAGGAGGAGAGATTCAGGTCCCTGTAGAGATCTATTAGAGAGGAAGGTCCCTCTTGTAGTTGAGAGCTTGTGTGTCGTTATGCATAGCTGAAGGTGTATTTGTGTGAAAACAAGTTCGTTGTGCACATGTTGGGTTGTTTGTGACACTCTGGTGTTCAACTATTATCAGACATATCCCAACGTCATCGCCGTGGTGGTGGTGGACGTGAATGGTTATAAACTAACACTACAGGGAATTCGAAGCGATACTCTAGATAAGGGTTATTTTTAGGATTCCTGGTCTCTTGCTAGGATGAAGCTGGCAGTCATCGCCGATTAAAGATATGTGTTATAATTATCACTCACATTTGATCAAATCCATATTACTGCACTCCAGTCATTTTTCGACTCTATAATCCTCAGTTTTTGTTCCCTGTCTATGCCTATATAGACATATCCATCTATTTATAGTTGCTGCTACTCCTGTTCTATTCATTATGTTTTCTATTATCAACACTATTGGTTTGTGCTTTCTGAATAAGAATATTGTAAAGCTTAATCAAATTGCATGGAGGTGAAACTACATGTCCAGCTCGTTTGAGGAGAAGGGAGAAGGCCAAGTGCAGAGGTTAAGAAATCATGAGGGAATATTGTTGAGAGCCGTAATGACTATATTGTAGAGTTTCCTTTCTTGAAGGAGTGGTGCTCTTTCTTCTTGTTTATGTTGGAGCAGAGTTGCCATTCTAATCATGCTAATAGTGGTTTTCTTTAACAAAATCCTTGCAACCAGACAACGGTGGTGTGTGGTTGTAAGTGTTTTTTTGTCTCTTTCCTCAAATTTTCAAGAAATTTTTTTTTTGTGGATTGAGCTTTCAATTATTGTGCAAAGTTGGACAAATTCTTCTCTTACATTAATGTAAGGCTATAATGTGTGGTCCATAGCAATTAGAGAGGAAGGGAAGTCAGATGTAGCTATAGGTGCAATAGCCGCATCAATTCAATATTGGGAGAAGTAAGAGATCAAGGTGAAAGTGTTTTTAAAGATGTCCATAAAGAACAATATCATTCCCCATATTAGTGATTGCAAGATCTCTAATGAGACACAGACTACACTTGAAGACTTGTATGAGTCTAAAAATACAAATTGGATCCTCAATCTAAAAAGTAAGCTCCTTGACATTAAGATGGAAGAAAATGAAACCATTAGTAACTTTATTTCAAGAATTAAATATATGAAAGATAAGCTGGGAGACATGGGAGAATCGGTATCTATTATCGATCTTATTACCATAATTTAAAATGGAATGTTATATGAATATTAGATGTTCATTACAAGTCTTGCAGTAAGGGAGAAACCTCCCACTTTTGATGAGTTGACAGGTATATTAATGCAGGAGGAAGAAATGTAAAGAAATCTAAGGCCTCAAAATTTAGATCTAGCATTAATAGCAAAAGGAAAACAAACTTCCAAGGGAAATCCATGGGAAGAAATCAAAGGAGGAAAGCCACCAAAAATAAATTCATCATTTGGAAAACCATTTTATACAAAGCCTCAACAAGGTATGATACCTTCAAATACTGATGTTAGAATGAAATGTTATTACTGTGGCAAGCCTCAGAATCATTCTAGAGATTGTTTTAAAAGGAAGTATGGTGAATCTAAACATAGAAATAGAAGGCACACTAGTAATTTTGTTGATGGAGGAGAAGTTATGAATGATAATTTTATGAATCTTAGACTATTTATTTCAAATGTTTCATTATTTGCTGAAACCGATGGTTCAAATGTGTGGTTTTTTTACTTTGGAGTCTCTATTCACATGTATTGTAATAAGCATTGGTTTAAAAATTTCCATGAAACCAACAATCATACAAATATAGATCTTGGGGATTATCGTTCACACCATATTAAAGGGTATGGTGATGTGCTTGTAACATTACCAAATGGTTTTGTTAAACAGATTCATAATGTGATGTATGTACCTACCATTAAGAATAATCTAATCTTTGTTTCTACCATAACAAACCAAAATTTGAAGGTAGAAATTGTAGAGTCACATTGTTTGGCGAAAGATATGAAAGATCACTTCAAGGTTGTTGCTACACGTGTGAGAATTGGAGGCTTATATGACCTTGATTTGACAAGAAAAATTCATCAAGCATTGACATCCACAACCATGACAACAAAAGTTCTTTGGCACCAAAGGTGTGGCCACCATAATTATGATGATTTGTTGTTACTTCATAAACAAAGAATGATAGAGAGAATCTCATTATTAAAGAATGAATATTCTGCATGTGAAGGGTGTGCATTAGGGAAGATGCATAGGAAAGAGTTACCTACTCATATAGATAAAAGAAAAGGAATGTTCTTGAACTTGTGCATACAAATGTGTGTGGGTCTATGTAGACTAGATCATTTGGAGAAGCACATTATTTCTTGATCTTTACTGATGATTGCACAAAATATACATGGGTTTACCTTATAAGAAATAAGAATGATTTATTTGAATGTTTCAAAGAGTTTAAAACTTGGTTGAGCAGAAAATAAGAAAATACTTCAAAATCCTCAGATTTGCTCAAAGGGGAGAATATATATTAGGTGCATTTTTCATGTACTATAAAGCCCATGGAATTGTACAATAGTACACAGGGCCACATACTCCACAACAGAATGGAGCATCTGAAAGTAATTAGAACAAGACCTTACCATAATATGCGAGGAACATGATGAGAGGTAAAACTTTTACCAACGTGTTTTGGGTTGAAATTATTAGTACTATTTTTTATTTAAAAAATAGAAGTCCAACAAAAAGTTTAAACCATGAGACTCCATTTAAAGCTTTTTATGGTTATAAACCAACAATAAACCATTTAAGAATATTTGGAAGCAAAGCCTTTTCTCATGTTCCGAAATAAGATAAGAGAAAACTTTATGCAAAAGTTATCAAGACTATTTTCATTGGTTATTGTTTTGATTATAAAGAATATAAGATGTTTCATCTCTCTACACATGATTTGTTTGCATGTAGAGATGTTTTATTTCATGAACATGTAGATGAAGGCAATGGGGGACAACTATGATACATGACATATCCCTCATGACTTTGATGATGTCAAAGAAGAATTTGATCGCAAACATGAGAAGAAACAAGAGGAAGAATCTAGTGATATGGACACCTCAAGTAGTGAAAGCACACCCAAAGGAGGAGCTCAGTCACCACAAAGAAGGAGAAGGGATGGAAGTAGTGAACTACCAACAAGGTCATCGTATCAGATTTAGCCACCAGTAAGGTATAAAGACCATGCCTTGATGACTAAAGTGATGAATTTTATAAAACCTTTGAACTTTAAAGAAGCTAACGAACATGTAGAATGGATAAATGTAATGAAGGACGAATATAATTTCATAATAAGAAGTGATACTTGGGAATTAATGGAATTACCAAAAAATAAATTACCCATAGGTTGTAAATGGTTGTTCAAACCCAAATTTAAATCTAAGGGGAGTGTGGATAAATATAACGCTAGGTTGTTTGCTAAAGGTTATACACAAAAAGAGGGAATTTATTATGATGAAAATTTTTCATCTGTAGCTAAGATAAATGAAATTATATTGATGATTTCTTTAGCTACAAGCCTACCTTTCTGAATGAGGAACTAAAATAAGAAGTATATCTTGTTCATCACGAAGGGTTTGTTAAAATGGGTCAAAAACACCTTGCTTGTAAATTAAAGAAAGCTTTATATGGGTTGAAACATGAACCAAGATCATGGTATGAGAACATTGATTATTTCTTTCTTCAAAAAGGTTTTATCAACATTGAAAGTGATCCTAATCTATATATCAAAACAAATCATAAGGGGCATGTTGTTTTGATTTCCTTATACATTGATGATACTATAATAATATTAAATGCTTATAAGTTGATTAATGGTGTTTAAGGAAAGTTGTAAAAGGTGTTTGAAATGAAATACATTGGTGAATTGCATTATTGTTTAGCTCTTGAGATATGGACAGAAGTTGGACAAACTTTGGTTACATAGAGTAAATGTTATGAAACCAGCTCAAAAAAAGATAGAAAAGAGAGATCCACGCCTTAGAATTCAGCCTCTTCGAGGGGGCAACCTCCTTTACATTACATAAATGAACAATTCTTGGATGCTACAAATGAAAATACCTCCTTTCTATATATAGGAGTCTAAGTGGTCCCAATACAATCAAAGCCTACATAACAATAATATTGTAGGGCACAACAATAACAATAGTGGGCTTCTACGTGGCACAATAGTAACAATATGGGCACTACATGGGTACATCAATATAAATAAGGGGTATAACTACAATAGTAATGGGGTAATCACTAGTATTATAGGGACCCAACATGCCCCTCTCCTTCAAAAAAGTGTTGTCCTCAACGCTTGAGTAGTTCAGGATACTTCTGCATAAAATTCTCGTCCTCCCATGTGGAATCTTCAGCGGATAAGTTCTTCCACTTGATAAGGTACTCTGAAATTGATCGATTTCGTAGCTGTCGAGTTCTTGTTTCTATAACTGCTTCCGGTTCCAATATAATTTTTCCTTCTTCGTCAAGTTCTGGCAATATTGTTTGAATTGGGAGCTTGTCGCCTATAACCTTCTTTAAGCATGAAACATGGAAAACTGGGTGCAATCGAGAAGCTGCAGGAAGCTCCAATTTGTATGCCATAGTACCAATCTTTTGCAACACCTTGTATGGACCATAATACTTTGGTGATAATTTATTATCCTTCTTAGCTTGCTTGAGGGACATTTGCTTATATGGTTGTAGCCGTAGGAATACCCAATCACCTACATCAAAACTTCTTTCACTGCGATGCTGATCTGCCTGTTGTTTCATTCTATTTTGTGCCAACACAAGGTTATCCTTTAAGAGTTGGAGGACTTGTTGTTGATGTTCGATGTGATGTTCCACTGCCTGAACCTTAGAATTTTCTCTTAAATATGATGTGATGGATGGTGGTTGATACCCATAAAGTGCCATAAATGGGGTCATTTTTGTTGCTGTATGAAAGGAAGTGTTATACCACCATTCAGCCAGAGGCAACCATTTGACCCATTGTGTCTGTTTATCAGATACAAAGCAACGAAGGTATCCTTCCAAACATTTGTTTACTATCTCAGTTTGCCCATCAGATTGAGGATGATAAGATGAGCTATGAGCTAACTGAGTACCAAGACAAGAAAATAATTCTGTCCAAAAATTTCCAGTGAAAATGGGATCTCTGTCACTTACAATAATCTTTGGGTTTCCATGTAGCTTTTGAATTGTTTCCATAAATGCAGTAGAAACTGTACTGGCTTTAAATGGATGTGATAATGCACAAAAGTGTGCATACTTGGTAAGTCTGTCAACTACCACCATGATGACACTCTTTCCCTCAGACTTGGGTAAACCTGTGATAAAATCCATTGATACCTCCTCCCAACGTTGGCTTGGAATGGGTAAAGGTTGTAATAGACCTGGTGTCTTAATTGTTTCAACTTTATTTTGCTGGCAAACCAAACATTCTGCCACAAACTTATGAATATCTGATTTAAGGCCATCCCAAAAAAATTCCTTCTTCACCCTGTGGTAAGTTTTTAAAAATCCTGAGTGCCCTCCTAAGGGAGAAGTGTGCAATTCCATAAGAATCTTTTGTTTTAGCTGGGAATTCTTACAGAGGTATAAGCGATCTTTGTACCATAACGAATCATTTTTCCAGCTAAATGTATCAGACGTACTGGAATCTTGTTGTAGCTTTCGAATAAGTGCCCATACTTCTTCGTCATTCTTCCATTCCTCCCTTGCTTCATTTATCCAATCTGGTTGGATGATAGAAATAGCGCACAACAATGCTTCCACATCCTCATCCTTCCTTGAGAGTGCATCTGCCACCACATTTTGCTTCCCCTTTTTGTAGATGATTTCAAAGTCATAACCCAACATCTTTGTGACCCACTTTTGTTGCTCTTCAGAGGATAATCTTTGTTCTAAAAAGTATTTAAGGCTATCATGATCTGTTTTTACCTTGAAGTGTCTTCCCATTAGGTAGGGTCGCCATTTCTTAAGTGCATGGAGTATTGCCAACATTTCCTTCTCATAAATAGCTTTTCTTAGAAACTTTCCCTTGATTGGACGACTTTCAAAGGCAATGGGTCTTTCATCTTGCATTAGAACAGCACCAATTCCATTTCCTGAAGCATCACATTCCACAGTAAAGGTTTTTGTGAAGTCCGGTGTAGCTAAGACCGGTGCTTGGCACATTGCCTCTTTAAGATGTTCAAAGGCGTTTGTTGCTTCCGGAGTCCATGAAAATGCATCTTTCTTCAATAATGTCGTTAGAGGTGCTGCTATTCTCCCATAATTCTTAACAAACTTGCGATAATACCCTGTCAACCCAAGAAATCCGCGCAAATGCTTTATGGATGTGGGGATTTTCCATTCCTTAATGGCTTTAATTTTGGTAGGGTCTACCTTAACTCCTTCATGAGATACAATATGACCCAAATATTCCACCTCCTGGACTCCAAAGAAACATTTGGATCTTTTGGCATATAATTGTTTCTCTTCCAATAGTTGTAGCACCCTGTCGACATGTTCAACATGATCCTTCCAAGACTTGCTGTAGATAAGTATATCATCAAAAAATACTAACACAAATTTTCTAAGGAATGGTTTGAAAATTGAATTCATCAAACCTTGAAATGTTGAAGGTGCATTGGTAAGGCCAAAAGGCATGACCAAAAATTCATAATGACCCTCATGAGTTCTAAATGCCGTTTTCGGAATGTCTTCAATCTTCATTCTGATTTGATGATATCCTGAACGAAGATCCAACTTGGTGAAGTAAATTGATCCATGCAATTCATCCAGTAATTCATCAATGACAGGAATGGGGAACTTATCTTTAATAGTGAGCTTGTTGAGCTCCCTATAATCCGGACACATGCGCCATGATCCATCCTTCTTGTGCACCAATACTACTGGAGCAGAGAAAGAACTTTGACTCGGTTGAATTATACCAGCCTCTAGCATTTCTGCAACCATACGTTCAATTTCACTTTTTTGGACATAGGGATATCTGTACGGCCTGATGTTTGGAGGAACACTTCCTGGAATCAGATGAATAGCATGATCATGATCACGCATAGGTGGGAGACCTTTGGGAGTCTCAAATACCTTGGAATGATTGTCCAGGACTTTTTGGAGATCTGGAGAAATAGATGATTCTAATGTGGAAACATCTAGCGAACATAATTGTGCAATTACACCCCTTTGCTCCTTTTTTAGAAGCTTTGTCATACCATTAGAGCTGATTATCTTTCCCGGTTTCCCTGCAATACCCCTTAATTCAACTTCCTTTCCTTCCACAGAAAATTTCATGAAAAGTTCTTGAAAATTAAAAGCTATTGTACCCAAGGATTGTAGCCATTGGACTCCTAGTACAACATCAGCACCTCCCATTGGAATGGAAAGCATTGGGCTAGTCAATACATATTCTCCCATGGATAGCTTGATATTATGGCACTTTCCAGAGCAATTTATTGTTCCTCCATTTGCAATCATCACTTGACACTCTGGTGCTGGATATAGGAAGCAATTCAATTCTTTTGCTACCCTACAATGAATAAAATTGTGGGTGCTTCCTGAATCAATCAACACTATCACCTTTTTCTTCTTGATTTGTCCTTCTATCTTGATGGTTTGAGGAGTGGTAATTCCAGCCAATGCATTACAAGATATGGTCGGATTTATTTGTTCTTCATATAGGCTTTGTTCCTGGAATATATCCTCTTCTTTTGACCTTTCTTGCTCCTTTTCTTCTTCCTCTTCACAATCTATGTAGAATAATTTCTTCTCAGCACACTTATGACCTTTTGTGTATTTGCTATCACAATTGTAACAAAGCCCTTTTGCTCTTTTTTCTTCCAATTGTTGCGGTGTCAACCTTGTAGGTTGTGGAAGACTATGGGCAACAACACTTCCATCTTTATAGTTGTGAATGGTATGCTTCCTAGTTGCCATAATTTTGCTTTCCATTTTTCTTGCTAACCTGAATGCCTTCTCTAATGAATCAGGTTCCCAAAGGCGCACATCATGTTGGATATTATCCTTTAAAGACCCTATGAACACATCAATCCTATGCTCCTCTGGAATATCTTTTATCCTTATGTTCAATTTTTGGAACTCCTCAATGTGCTCCATTATTGAACCCTTTTGTTTGAGATTCATCAATTGGCTAAAAAAAGTGTTGCTTTTTGTATCCTCATAATGTGCTATCAATTCTTCCGTAAAAATTGCCCAAGTGATAAATTGTTTACGAGAACAAAGCCATTGATACCATACAAACTGATTTGGTTCCAAATATAAAGTTGCCATACGTACCTTTTGTGTGTTTTGCACATTATTGAGATCGAAGAATTGCTCCATCTGTAATATCCATGTGGCGGGATCCTTGCCATCAAACTTCCTCATATCGATTTTTGGAACATGGTGAGTCTTCGATCCAACATTAGATTCTATGGAATCATGATTAATATTTCTTTTGTTCTCATCATGAGTTTCCTTTGGTACTCTTTCACCCTTAGTGACTGTTTCTTGTAGCAACTTATCCATCTTATCATCCATGCCATCAATTTTAGCTTCCATGCCATCCATCTTAGCTTCTACACCTTTCTTTAAACCATCCATCTTAGCTTCTACATCTTTTCTTAAACCATCCATTTTAGATTCTGTTGCTTTTTGTGCAAGTGACACTCGTTGCACTTGTTCTTGTAATTTTGATATATCATATAGCATTTCTTCTTCTTCTTCATGAGTCATGCTAGAGCTTTCAGGCTCCTTACTAGGTGTTTGCATTTTATTTCCTCGTGGCATCAGTTACCGATAATAATTCTCTAATATTCCCTTTGAATACCTTCAAAATAAATTTTCAAACCAAGCTTAAGCAAAAATTAAAGAAAATCTGCACACCTTTTTTCACTTTGTAGGAGCTCGATATTGCCTCCGATGTATCTCTGTACTTTCTGATTATCTAGTTCTGAATTTGTGACCTGTAGTAGCCCTCTGTGTCCTCTTTCCAATGCCACAAGTCTGACCCAAATTGGATTCTCCAAGGAAGAGTTATGCGAAATCTCCCACAGTTACTTGATTATAGACTAGTTCAGTAGAGCGAACTTGGACGACGTGCCACGTGTCACTGTTTCAACCTTTGACTCTGAAAAATATATAAAAGAAAACTACAGTCCGTCCTCTTTCTGTACCTTCTTACTAAATTTCAATCCGATGCTCAGAAAGAACGTTATGACGATTTTCCCTAGGTCACCTGTTTTGAGTGTAATTCAAGAGTCTGCAAAAAGACCAACTTCCTCAGATCATATCTCCGTAAATATCGCGCGAAAAACTCTAAAATTCGGACCCAAGGTTCAGCGTGATTTCTTCTCAAATGGGTTTTTTTTGCGACTTCTGAAACGTCACAGAAAAAAAGTTATAGCGAAAATGCCACGATGACCTGTTTGGAGCAGCGAAACCCTAGAATCCAAAGCTCTGATACCAAATGTTATGAAACCAGCTCAAAAAAAGATAGAAAAGAGAGATCCACGCCTTAGAATTCAGCCTCTTCGAGGGGGCAACCTCCTTTACATTACATAAATGAACAATTCTTGGATGCTACAAATGAAAATACCTCCTTTCTATATATAGGAGTCTAAGTGGTCCCAATACAATCAAAGCCTACATAACAATAATATTGTAGGGCACAACAATAACAATAGTGGGCTTCTACGTGGCACAATAGTAACAATATGGGCATTACATGGGTACATCAATATAAATAAGGGGTATAACTACAATAGTAATGGGGTAATCACTAGTATTATAGGGACCCAACAGTAAATATACCAAATAGCTACTCAAAAGGTTCAAATTGGATCAATGTAAAGCAATGTCAGTACCTTTAGAATATAATTCCAAACTCTACAGTGATTATGGAGCAAGAGAGGTGGATGGCACATTGTATCATCAGTTAGTGGGAAGTCTAAACTATGTCACTACAACCAAGCTAGATATTGCATATTTAGTAAGCATTTTGATTTATTTCATGTCCAAGGCACTTGAAAGCCATTGGGAGGTAGCAAAGAGGGTCCTTTGGTATATTAAGGTGATTATTAATTATGGTATTAAATATATTGATGCTTTTGATGTTGAGTTGGTAGGTTATTCTGATTTAGATTGGGTCAGGAACCCTAATGACAGAAGATCAACTTCATTATATGAATTTAGCCTTGGATCCAGGATTGTGGCATGGAGCAATAAGAAATAGCCAATTTTATCTTTATCATCAACTAAAGTAGACTATTAAGCTTTGTGTAGTGCTACATGTGAAGCAATTTTGTTGCAGTGAATTATTGAAGATGTTGGATAAGTACAAAAGACAACAACAATTATCAAATTTGATTATCAAAGTTTCATCAAATTGGAAAATAGTCTTGTGTACCATGCAATATAAAAAATTATTGAGACTCATTACCATTTGTCAAGGAAAAGGTGCAGTCTAAGGAAATTAATTTAATTTATTGTAATACTAGTGAAAATGTGGCTAACATCTTTAGAAATCGTCTTGAAAAGGAAAAGTATGAATTATTTAGAACTAAGTTAGGTGTGGTAGAAAACACATTTCTCCATTAAGGGGGAGACTTAAAATAGTGGAGACATGTGGAGAATTCTAGGCTATATTATTATTGGTTATTTGTTATGTCTTGTTAAGATTATGTGTTTGAGTCCCCGATGGTAGTGACAACTAATGGAAATGGTGGCACAGTGGGGGACTCATCATCCTCGCCCATGTGGCATAGGTAATGAATATGTGTTCCAAGTACTCCTTACGCTACAAGTGTGCATTAAAGGCTCTAGAGCAGGAAAGGGACATATATGGTAAAGAAGATTCTTTGTATTATTGTTGGATGCATGAGGTTATGGGATTATAGGCGCTGGTAGGATTTGGTCGTTTGGACTCGCAAGGTGGAATTGTGGCCATGCAAACCCCTAGAATTCAAGTGGTTATGATCTGTGAAGGAGCTCAAGTTGGATTCAACGATGTTGCTAAAACTAATGTGGCAATTCAATGTAAGCCTATTTGGGATTTGGGCTCAAGGTGGCCTCCACAATCAACCTATTGTGTCTTCATGGCCTAGTTGGAGTGACATATGAAAGGCTAGGAAGAAAGGGAGAATACGTTGGGGAACACATTAGGATATTGTCTTCTAGTAATTTCCTTAAACTTAGTGTTAAGGTTGGTTCATGTTCTTCTCTCTTTGTTGGCATGCATACACTTTAGTTCGGTTTATAGGTCTGCTCTAGGTATTTGTAGCAGAGTTTGTTGAAAAGAAGTGGGGAGGTTTGGCAGAAATATGGAATAAACCCCTCTTCTCTCTAGTGTTTTGGATTCTATAAATGAAAACTAAAGTCGTGGGTGTGTCTTGTGGGGAGGTGTTTAAATTAGCATTTTGCTTAGTTCTTCGAAGGGCATTTTCATCTATGTGTATTTTTTGAATTGTAACGTATTGTATCATTTGGCTAATATTCTGGTTGAATATTGCTTGTTTGTGGTAAATATTTTATGTTTCTATCCACCCCTCAGTGAATTCTGGAGCTATGGGGAGTGGAGAGAAGGCCTTGCTTCCTATGCGTGTTGCTTTACCTATGGTTCTTCAGCCTAGGAGGAGAGATACTTAGCTATAGAGGGTGGCAGTTAAAGCGTTGAATTTCACATGGAGTGTGAGGGTCATTTTGGGGCAGGCACTTAGGTGTTGGTCACGGGAAGGAAATTACAAAACACTTCCATATTTAGGCTCCATGCAGTGACAATATGGTTGATTCCATTGGGGTTTAGGGCCATGGGGCCACGGGGAAGCTGATCTTTTGGAAAATTGTGACTTGGGGGAAGAAGTAGATCTGTAACAAACTCTATCTCCTAACAGGTTTGTATTTACCCCTCCCTTTAATTCCATGGATGACCATCTTCTACAGATAAAATTGATTTTGGATCAACTTGGTTGTGATAGGCATGAGGAAAGGAACGTGACCATTGGTTTCATGAATGACCTTCAACGGAACCAATGGTGCATGATGGATTAGTTGGTTTCTATTTGATGCTTCCAAAAGAAGATTCCCTAGAGAATGGAGTGACTGGAAGGTAGATTGGAGCACATGGAATTCTATGTTCATTGTGATTTCATTCCACCTATGTCACTAGGTAATGGATCGAAAAACCCAACTCCAGTGCACTCTCTAGATCAGGATGAACGTTGGTTGCTTTCAAGTTCTTGGAGTTTTTTGGTTTCATTAGGCTAGTTTATTTGGTTCTCTAGTTTGCTTCCTTTGTTTATCATGTGGTTTTTTTATGATCTTCTAGCCAACAAGCCTAGTAGGAATGAGGTCAAAAGTTTTATGATATTCTTCCCTTCATGAATTATCTTTGATTTGAACGAGTAGAAAAATTTGTATTACAAAAAAAAACATTGTGTTTTAATTAGTTTATAGATCCTATTTATGAGGAGGTTTTTCAAAATCAACTAATTTGTAATCCTATAAATGTATGTGTTTTTTAGCTAAATGAAGCAAGTTGTGAGTGTAGGTTGAGCTTTGCTTCACTTGAGAGATGCATCTTCCTTCTTCAATACTTTGTCTTCTGATTTCTGAGTATAACATTTTTAAATGGCACTCATCTCCTCCATAATGGAAAGTGAAAACATAAGAAAAAATTCAATTTCAATTATTTCATCTCTCTATATAAAGTTGATATAAATTTATGTTATTTAATATGAACATTGCAATGTTTTATTTATGACTAATACTAATTTCCTTTTGTTATTAATCTAATTTTTTAAAAGACCACGTGTAAAGTAAACATAAAATAAATTACACAACGCTTTCACAGTGAATTGTAATATCAATATTAATTTTAGATGGGACATGTCAATACGCATCTCCCTCTTACAAAAAAAAGAAGTATAAAGCAATTATAGTTAAAATTATTTTATTTATTTATTTTCAATTACCTTATATTTTTATATAAAGTTGATTTAAAATTAAAGTAAAACTTGAAGTATTTAATTTATTGTTGATATTGAAATATTTTTGTTATTGTTATATTTGAATTTGTTAATGTAAGTATTATTTCATTATTTTTAAATGCAACATTAGGGGGAAACATCTCACTTATATTGGTTTGTAGAGTGCCTCTCCTCACAAATTTACTACATGTTTTTTTAATTTCATATGGGTTTATCTTGGGTGGTTGGGGGATGATTGGATCCTCCGCACCCAAGTATAATTCTTATAAGTCACATGATAAATTTTGATGTAATAGCTTTTCGCTGAAACATGCATATTCATTATATGGAATATAACGATATTTTCCACGTGAAAATAATAATAATAATAATAACTAAAATAATAAAAGTCATATATTAATTATTTTTATGATTATTGATAAAATAATAATTTAAAATGGAGTTATATTTTAATTAATTTTTATGAATTATTAAATTTTGATAATGTAAACTGTATCATGAGATAAATGTCTTGATGCATATTGTGAAAACTCAGCCATTTGACTTCTAACTTTTGGAATTGAATCTATGACCTCTTGTGAGGAAACACATGCTCTTAACTATTAGACCCACTCAAATTATATACATTAGAAAGAACAAATCCAAAATTTCGCACTCCATTGTTTATTTCAATAATTATTTTCTTTTAATTTTTTATTTAAAAATCACCACATAATTTTGACCTATATAATCAATTCCATTTACAATCCATTTACAAGAGGCACCTTGTATGTAGTTAAACCAATATTTATGTAGTTAAACCAGTGTTTTTAAAACTAGATTTAATTTATGTTGAACCATGATTACTACTTCGTTATAGTAATTTATTTTCATTTATAAAAATAGTTAATATAATTCTTAAGCAATGAGTTATTATTTTTTTTTAATATAATTTTTTTTTAATAAATAAAATTTAACTTATGTAAAATTATTCATATTTGTGTTCTTATTTAATAGAAAAATTAAAATACTTTGATGGGGTGAGGCTTGGGGTTTATGGTGGTGTCAAAAGAAAAGTTCACCACCTCGAAGACAGAGCAAAATTAAAGTCGTTAAAGGTAGGGCGTGCAAGCGTGTGTGAAGTAAGTTTAAAAGTTCAAGACAATCATTTATATTCTTGACAATGGAAAAATGTGGAGTAAGCGGGAGTATTGGGGACACTACTAACTAGTTGAGTATTGGTTTTTTGGCCACAGGGAGAAGCGTTTGGTTAAAATCGTAGGCACTCGATGGCTTGATAGGTAGAGCACGCCCCTCTCGGCGTATGAATTTCGGCAGCTTGTCAACATGGAGCCAGTGCATGATTTATCTAAACCATCGAATGTTTTCTCTTACCACTCGACATATAACAATTGACACAATGGAGATAAGAGATTTTGTGAGAAGAGAAAGGGATGGTAATTATGGTAGTGTGTTGATGGAGAAGGGTGGAGGTCCATCAACGGTCAACCACCCTGTTATTTGGATAGCGACATTTCTACCTTTCATGAAGTGTCTCGAGTGCTACACTAACTTGGTAATTCTTAAACCTTTCAGGGATTTTTATATTGCAACTATTTTTGTTTTTTATATTGCAATTATTTTTGTTTGTTATATTGCCTGGGTCGTTAGTTTGATTGTACCCTCAAGCTTTGGTAGTGTGAGTTGGCAGGGTTTTCATCTTAATTCAACTTATTGGTTCAATTATGATTTCTTTAAGATTTGTCTCAAGTTCAAGGGAAGTGTTTTGGTTGTGGGGGTTGGGTATTCTGTGATTCCATGTTTTATCATTTTGTGTTGTTCCTTTACACTTGACCTTAGTTCGATTTGTCTTCCTACACATTTTGTGCCCCACGATTGAACACTAGTTCATTTCCCCTTGCATGTTGCTCCTTGGTCATGTGTTAATTCGCCCCCATGCAACATTAGCGTATGTGGAGCAGGAGAGGGGGGTGGCTGAGAGCTCGAGGTTTGTAATCAAGCCCAGGAGGTTGTCGAGTCTTTTCATTCGACTATTCCCAATGATATTCGTAGCGAATTCAAACCCTAGAAAATATGGTAACCAGAGACATACATTCACTTTCTGAGTCATATTTACTGGAGGAATTTGGTTAGATGATTTTGGACCCTAGGAACATCAGAGGCTAGAAGAAACAATATCTCCATGTTCTTTTTCTTTATTGGAAGATGAAAACCGTGATTGGAAGGATTTTAATGGAAAAATAGGCAAACTAGTATAACATTTTTTCCAACCTTTCAGACGTGGAAAGAGAACAGAGGAATATGATGTTTCGTATGGAAGGTTGAACAGTCACCTAACTCTAATTAAGTGCCACATCTAGTGCATTTCTACCTCTTCTGCACCATCGATATCTCATGCAAGACATTCAACTCTTGTTACATCTTCTAATTATTATTTGTCATATGATTTTTGTTAGTCTTTTATTATTTGATGCTTTTGTAGATACTTTTGTTATGTTGATGATGGTAAAACTTTTGTAGTTTTGGACTAGCTACTCTATAGGAAGATGGTCAAAAACACCTAGTTTCCCATTGGGCAAGTTAAGGCCATCTACCATAAAGTAGATTGACAATGGATGACTGAAATATGTACTAAAACTTGATTTTGGCAAAGTAATACAACTAGAAATTGCACCACATGTTGCAAAGGAAACGTCGTAAGGATGTAGCATAGGAAAGAGTAGCATAGAAGATAGAAGGCAATTATTTTTATTTCTAGGTATTTGTGTGAAAAAAATTGACATATAAACTTTGTATAATTTAGGAATCCCATCGATATCTACTTTTTCATAAGTATGTTCACTGATAATGTGTGCTTCTTCAGAATGTGAGATTTATGTTCTCAATTTTCTGGATGATTAAGAGAAAGAAAAACATATCTCTATTCCTCAAATACAGTTTATCTCAACAAAGGATAATTGAAGAGCACATGAACTTTCATCCCATGGAACATAATACAATATAAAGAAAATAAACTAACTTACTTCAACATGCATCATCCAACATTTACCATAAGCATCCATGAAAAGAGATTAGATCGCATTCTAGTTCCACCCAAGAGAAGTTGTTTAATTAGAGTTGGAAGGTTGAACAGTCACCTAACTCTAATTAAGTGCCACATCTAGTGCATTTCTACCTCTTCTGCACCATCGATATCTCATGCAAGACATTCAACTCTTGTTACATCTTCTAATTATTATTTGTCATATGATTTTTGTTAGTCTTTTATTATTTGATGCTTTTGTAGATACTTTTGTTATGTTGATGATGGTAAAACTTTTGTAGTTTTGGACTAGCTACTCTATAGGAAGATGGTCAAAAACACCTAGTTTCCCATTGGGCAAGTTAAGGCCATCTACCATAAAGTAGATTGACAATGGATGACTGAAATATGTACTAAAACTTGATTTTGGCAAAGTAATACAACTAGAAATTGCACCACATGTTGCAAAGGAAACGTCGTAAGGATGTAGCATAGGAAAGAGTAGCATAGAAGATAGAAGTAAAAATTTTATGCAATTATTTTTATTTCTAGGTATTTGTGTGAAAAAAATTGACATATAAACTTTGTATAATTTAGGAATCCCATCGATATCTACTTTTTCATAAGTATGTTCACTGATAATGTGTGCTTCTTCAGAATGTGAGATTTATGTTCTCAATTTTCTGGATGATTAAGAGAAAGAAAAACATATCTCTATTCCTCAAATACTTGGAAGAAGGGTTTATCTCAACAAAGGATAATTGAAGAAAATACCAAAATAAACTAACATAGCACATGAACTTTCATCCCATGGAACATAATACCAATATAAAGAAAATAAACTAACTTACTTCAACATGCATCATCCAACATTTACCATAAGCATCCATGAAAAGAGATTAGATCGCATTCTAGTTCCACCCAAGAGAAGTTGTTTAACCAGGCATCCATAGCGCATAAAAAGAAGAATCACTAATCAAGAGAATGTATGATCCAAGTGTGACAATACAACAATGATGTAAATTGTCCCCCTTTTTATAATAAGGAAACCAAGTGACTCAACTCATATTTAGGCTAAAACCCTTAAAATGTACTAAACCCGTGATACAAGGTGGGTGGGTCAACAAGTCAACCCCCAAAGATATTCTCTATAAAGACTAAACATGAAAAATAACTTCAAATAATCCACACATGTGAGTATAAATGCCTCCAAGGGTGACTTCATCATCAATAGGCATGTCTCTCCATGAAAAGGTGTAATAAATGATTCATGTGGTGGACCCTAAGGAAGGTGACATTGGACTAGGAACAAACGATAAGTCCTTTTGCATGACATAGACTCTTCACGAAACTCACTCATGAATTGGGTCTAGATCATCCAAAGCGTTGTTTTTGAATGATTTGGTTATGTTAGTAGTACTAAAACAGAGACCCAAAATGAGTGAGGATACTTACAACCTGAAGCGACAATTGCCATGCAAATTTCTCTTCTTTTTTATATAAATAGATTTAGTTTTGTTCCTTGTCTTCTCCTAAAACAAATTTGTTGAGCTGCAAGCATTATCGATACTTATCTGTCAATAAATAACATGGGAAAAAAAATACAATTTAACAATTGTTTTTTAATTTCATTGAGCTACAGTTGCTTCTGAATTTGAATGATTTGCAGGGACAAGGGAAGGATAGTAGTACAATTTTGGAATTTCTGATGTGCTATTAGACTAGAAACAAGTTTGTCAAAAGCATTTACATACACAAAAAGGATTGTAGAAATGGATTCTTCTACTTAAGCAGTGTTTATGTATGGCGTTGATGGTCTCTCAACTCGGTCTCACATATAGCCAAATCTTCCTCTCCTTTATCAGTTGAGCTTCGAGTTATTTTATTTGTAAGAGCCATTTAATTATTTGAACATTTTTAGCACACTACAAGGTCATTATTACTAGTTTTGCAAATTAAATTAAAAAAAACACAAGTCCTCTCCACCTTATCCTGAAGATTTCTGCACATTTGTTCCCTTCCCTTGAATTTGATCTCCATTTTCTGCAAGCTCTTTTCCATCTTTGTTACCTCTTTTCCATCCTGTCTAATCCTCTCAATCTATGTGAATAAAGTGACTAGAGGATAACATTTGTTTATACTTTAAAACTTCACTGGCATCTTGTTGTCTTCGAGTAGGACCAAGCTGTAATCCTCAAACTCTGTTGGAAAAGTTCAACGAGCAGAGAGTTTCTCCCATGTCATTTTCATGTGGACTAATTTGTACAAACATCGGAGTCTTTGAATATCCTCTTGGGTGAACATACATCATATTGGTGTCAGAGGCAACTGAATTGAGCTTGATACAACTAAATTAAAATTTCAACTTGATTTTGACCAGAGTTTTTAACCAGAAAAGAAAACAACGAAGCAAGAGAAGAAACACTCAATAAACATTATGAAATCAAAGAAGCAACTTAATATTATAAATGAAAAGGTTAAAGACAATTACCCAATGAATCTTGCAACAAATGCTTGAGCTTAGAGTTCCTATTGTCACCAAGCAAAGTATCACTACTAATTCTATATTGCGAAAAAGGAAATAGACCAAATAATAGAATGCATAAGAGTTAACTAGAAAACAACATTGCAAAAAGATCTTGCTCCTTATATTTTGTACTCCCAAAATACTAGACATAAATGCAGTACTGCCATGTTTTTAAAAGAAAATGTGCAAATGGAAAAAAAAGATACTTCTTTGTGTGTTGTCCTTGCTATGCTAGGGATGTAAGAAGATCTTGAATAATCTCATTTTAAACTTCCAATACACTCACTGAGATATTAATTGTGTTTTCCCTTTCTTTCCTCAGCCACTCGAAAATGTTCATCCAATGTACGAAAGTTACTCCCCTATTTTCTGGGGTACCCTCCATTGTAAATGTTTTTCCAATTCCGTTTTTCCCATTGTTAGTGTTAGTATCTACATACTTCCATCAGGGATCAAAATTTTCTATTTGCATTTTCATTTTAGGGGTCCCATACTGAATTTTTTACATCATTTCTTTAGGTCATGTCAAACTAATCCATTGATCGTTGTTTTCTCTTCAGAAAATCTAATTTTTCCCTCATAAAGTATACTTGCTGACCCATCTTCAGGATTGTCTTTAGTCATGGTTTCATGGTCAATTTACAATCATGTTTTCATTAGGTCTTAGGGCATTCTTTCAATAGGTCTTAGGGTTTCATTTCCAAGGTCAAAGGCATGATTTAAAGGTGTAAATAAAGGGCAGCAAGGGGATGAGGATGATAAATAAGTCAAGAATGATGGCTAGTAAGTCATAGTCACTATCTAGTTATCCTTTTAACTAATGTATTTTGCATTAATTTATATTTCTTATGTAATTTTAAGTCACTTTATGTAATAAATGATCCTGGCTGCACCAATGCATCTCTCCTTGCTACAAGACAAAGAAACACTGCAAAAATCGGTTCAAATTCAGCGTCATCCACCTGAAAAGGAACAAAGAAGAAAAGGCATTAAAACAAAGATTTTGAAAAGGTCAAAAAACATTAGAAAGTGGGTTTTTCTAGTGAAAAATCAAAATCTACTCCTATATAAGGTGTCACATTTCATTTTCAAGCTTATCATTCTAATTTGGCAAAGAATGAGTCCAAAAGTGAAGAAGAGAGGAGAAGTTTAGTGAGTTTTGGGCTAAGGAGAAGTGGCATTGTGCTTCTGGAGTTTGGCACTACGGGTTTCAGGAAGTGGAGGTGGCGCTGTGCGTTCAGGGGGTGGCGCTGCATGTACAAGCTGAGCGCTACGCGTAGGGCGTTTCCGACAATGTAAAATTACACTGCGTTGCACATTCAAGAGGGTGTTGTGCACTTGTAGCAGGCTCTGCGCATTCAGCTAGCAAGGGCCAAAAAATCTCCAGCTACCTAAAAACATCAAAAATCACCCTCTCTTCCCTCAAGCAAGTTTCCTCATTGTACTTCATCATTGGTTTTCAATTGAAGATTTTAAAGGTAATTTACAATGGCAAAAGTGAAACCCTAGATTCTTCCTTAATTATACCCTAGAAACCCTAACCCCTATTATTTCTCCCATCACCTGTTACTAAATCCCTAAACCCCTTCCCTATATCACTCCATAACATTTTATACCCCTTCATCCTTCATCCCACAAGCTATACTTCAAAAAAGGACCCAAGCCCTTCTCCCTCATTTTCATGATTCATAGGTTCCCCTTCATTTTCTAAGCCCACCAAACACCTCACAAGGTCATCTCCCATTCCCTTATTCCTAATCTCTCTTGCTCACTTCCTTCATCCATTTTCTAGGAGTGCACAACCTCAAAATTTGCAAACATGGATAGAGAAGACAAAGACTATGAGGAGGAAAACATCGACAGTGACAGTTCAACAGATAGACCTAGGCATTAGAGAAAACCACACAAGGGAGGCATAATTATTAGGGAAGAGCCATCAAACCTCAGAGAATTGGAGGCCTCTCAGTTGGCTATCACTTGTTTCAGACATCTAGGGTGCTATGAGTTCTGTGAGCAGGTAGAGAGAGTTCAACACGACCCTGCGCTCACAAGGCTTTTTGTAGCCAATCTTTGGGACAACAAGGTGACTCTTGCTGGGTTTAACTTCACAGTCTCACCCTCCATCATTGCAGATGAAACCAGGATTCCAAATGTAGGGGAGAAGTGGTACAAGGCACAGGACCTGCATGAACACTTTTATGAGCCTTATATCAAACCCAAGTAAAGAAATGAGTAAAAAAGGCTTTTTCCTTTCAGATTCCTTGAATACAAGTATGCTCCCATGATGAAAATCATCATGAAATATTTCACTTGTGAGGGAAAATTTTCCAGACTATACACCTATCACATCAGGCTTCTCATGAATTTTACCATGGTGAGGATGTTAAACATCCCTTATTTCTTATTCAGGAATATTGAGAAGATGGCCCACTTTGTGCATAAAAAGCCATACCCTCAGCAGATGAGTAGTCTTTATCATTATTCCCTGAGGAAGATGATTGTGCTTCATCATCTTAGCCTCCTCAACATCTCTTGGGAGACATTTATTTCTCATGACATCTTCAGGGGTCCTCAAATTCCTCCACGAGTGTCTCAAGAATCAGGAGGACCTTCTAGCAGTGCTTAGGTGAAGACAGATGAGAAAGCCAAAGAGACTAGAGCTACTGAGGTGCCCGGGACCTACATGACATACCAGAGGGGCACAAGGAAATTGTTTGTAGCTAATAGGCAAGTGTTTGCTCCACAGGATGTGGAAGGGACCTTGCCTTCTTCATCAACTCATAGGAAAATGCTTACTCCACAGGGTGTGGAAGGGGCTTTGCCTTCTTCATCAACATAGCAGGAACAGGTGCAACATATGCACAAAGGGAAAGAAAAGATGTCGGAGGAAAGTTTTGATGATGAGGAGGAAGAGAGAGACTTTGATTTGACAGAGCATGATGAGCTGGAGCAGCATTATACTCATCATGGCATGGAAACAATTGACTTAGAGGCTCAGGATCAAGAAACAATAAAGGACATCATCATACAATAAAAGGAGGCTAAAGTCCAAGCATTGATGGACAATTTGGAGAGATCCAAGTATGTCATTACATATCTGGAACAATAGAACAAGCAGTTGAGTGACGAGCAGGTCCTCATGGAGCTGGAACTTCTCAAGATAAGACGACAAGGTGACAAGGGTAAATCAGCTATGCAAGAGGAAGAGGCACCTTTCACTTTGACTCCCATTGAGAAGGAAATTGAGGGTGATAGAAAGATTTGGTTTGAAAGAGTCAATTTTCACTTGGACAAGCTACTGCAGAAGGCCAATAGAGACAACCAAATCATCAGGCACATGGCCTACGATTACAGGACCCATAACAAAATTTGCAACATGAGGGTCAAACAGATGAAAGCTAGGCTAAGGTGGGCTCTAAAAGGAAAAAAAGAGGAGGATAAGCTTAGATTTCTTGCTAAAGTTTCTTTGGCTCATCAGGATACTTGATGATGGTGCTGCTCACCAATTTTGGTCAAGTTTGGAGGAGATTTTGTTTTTTGCAAATTTTGAAAATTTCACACATAGAAAACCTGGCTCAACGTGGGGCACCCAATGGACAAATGGCTTGCATTTTTGGATTCAGAGCGATCATTACATGCACCCTATGGATTTTCTAATTTTTTGGGGCAGAACTGGTCCACCAAAAAGTCAAAAAACACCCTAAAAATGACCTTTCTGCCACTTTTTGGACACACAAAAGTAGTCTTGGGAGAATCAACTTTTGGGGGGTAAAATGAGCTTCAAATGGAGAAATTCTAGGTATTTTGGAAAGTATGCTTGAAGATATTTCCAATGATCTATCATGAGCTCAATTTGGGTGCCGGGAAGGCCTCCAAAAGGGACCTGAAAGTGGCACTGCACTTTGGACCAGTGGTGTTGCGCGTAGGACAAATTTTGCACAAGATGGCCATTTTTCTGAGTTTTGACTGTGTTCATGGATTTTCTCTCATGGAGGATGTTTTACTATTGTAAATGATGACTTGGCTTGTAAATATGATGGATAATTAGTAGCAGAGGGTAGATTCACTAGATTAAAAGTCATTTTGAGCACAAATGAATCAGTTTCCTCACTTTTAGAGGCAAGTTGTTAGGATGCCTATATTCCAGTTTCTTGTTCAGTGTTGGTTAGATTAGCTCCTCATCTTAGTGATTCAACCCTTGAGGATGGGAGGAGGTTGAATTCATGTCTATGTCTTCTTCTTCTTTCTCATTGTAAAGGGTTGGACTCAGCTGGATGCTTATGCCTTGATTGTACATCATTTTGTAGCAGTTTAGCAGGAGATTAATAAAAATTGCAGCTATTTCTTTGGAATCCATGTGGTATGGAGTTTAGTTCAGTTTCTTATCTTGTGATCATATGTTAATATGTTTTTTGTACTTCATTAGTCATTTCATTGCTTCTAAGTGGATGTTTTCAAGTTGATAGGCAAAATTCATAACATCACTTCTATAGTCTAGGGAGGATCCATGTCAAATCACATGCTCTTCCTAGCTCCTCACCAGTCTTAAAACACCTAACCCATCAAGCCTTAGAGTTTTAAGCCTTATACCTACCTTGCCCCATTAAACACCCTGTAATTTTGACCTAATTCCCTAGCCCTAACTGTCTAGCTCCTCCTGATCCAGCAAAACCCCTTCAAAACAAATCAAACCTTGTGCTACTATACCTAGCCTAATATCATTTTCCTGATCCAGTCATTTTGGCTGAGATCCTTACGGAGAGAGCCCTCTCTCGGCCTAGTAGGGCTAGCTACTTGGCTAAGCGTGGTTTGTGGTTACCCTGGCATTGCCTTCCTTCAGCCTAAGGTTCAATCCAGGTGATAACATAGTGGCGACCATACTGGGGAGTGAAAGATTAATCACCTCGGTAATATCTTTCATTTGAATTCTTAAGCTTGTGGATGATGAGTTTTAGAATTTACTAGGCTGAATTGGAAAGTTGTAAAGCAATATATAAAATTTCAAAATTGAGCATACTGGCTTCTCGAAAGTACACCAGATCCAATCCAGATCCGAATCCTCCAACCATTGTCAGTGATCCTCATAAAATTGGGTGGAAATCTAAGAAATCTGTAGAGAAAGGTAGTGTAGCAGAAGAACAATCAAGTGAGGTTTTCATTCCTCGTGTTCATTCACTCCCAGAAAGGTTAGACACTTTGCAAGATATTGAGTTTGATGTTCATTTTGAGCAAAGTCTATTTCGCAGTAAATATTTGAGTTGGATTGATCAAATAGTTGTTGATTCCTCTATATCTCTTGATAACCCGTTGAAGACTTGTTTACACAAAGTAAATCAGGGTCACAGCTTATTCATGCTCTCAATTAGTTACAGAACCTTACTTCAAGCGTAGACACTTGGGTGAAAAATAGGCCATCTTTTGATTTTTGAAATATCTCCTTTACATCTACTGCAACCCAGACAATCCCTTACCCACTGCTTTCATCTTTACAGATTGTTCACACTACTCCAGCTATTGTTAATTCCCCTTTGAATATACCGAGTACCCCAATCCTTGCTTTAAATCCACCTCCCCCACCTCGAGTTATGGTTGCCCGATATGCACCCCTTGTTTTACCTCAAAATCTTGGTGCCATGCCCGCTGATTATCAAACCAAAATACCTTTCTTTGATGCCACTCAAACCATTACATCTCAGCAGCATGTAGATAAAATGAATGATTTCTTTGACCTCCATGAAGTAGAAATTGAAGATGTGATAATAAGGTTGTTTGTAAAAAGATTTGGAGGTGAAGTTTAGAAATGGTTCAGAGCCTTACCAACAGCTTCTATCACCACTTTACCAATCCTCCATAGGTAGTTCCTAGATCGATGGGAGGTGAAGAAGAATACCCTTTAGATTTTGTTCGAGTATGAGAACATCAAAAGAAATGTTGGCAAGAGTGTGCAAGACTATTGTGTAAGTTTTAATGTAGTATACAATGCTATTCTTGCAAACATTAAACCATTGGAGGGATTGGCTTTTCTCAAGTTTCCAGACAGTTTCGATACTGATATGGCATATCAGTTGCGGGAACATGATCCTACAACACTAGAAGACATGCAAAAGAATGTTGTGAGCGTAGCAGCAAACTTGTTGGCCAAAAGAGAAAGAATGAGATCCGAGAAAAGAGTGACCATGAAAGAAGAGGCATCTACGTCAAATGTAAAAATGGATACACTGATTCGAATAGTGGAGAGGATGGTTGATCAGTTATCCATCATAGATAAACCTAAAACTCAAATCCGGAATCCAAATTTTAGAGGCCAGCAACAACCCCAATTACGAATCAAGCAAAGAGAACAAAAAGCACCAGAGCAACCAACACAACAACAACAACAGATCAGAACTCCCTTACAGTAGAATTATGTTCAAGGAATGGAAGAAGAAGATGAGACAATCCGATAATTGAAACAAATCACTTTTTCACTGTTGATGGTATGCCCATATTTCTGACCGAAGATAAAGAGCATGTAGAAGTTCCAGACATTCAAAGGGATGAGGACTACATCTTAGCAAATGATGTGGTTTTGCAGGCTGAATTTGATGATTATCAGCGTGGTTATATGAATTCTTTGACTACATAGCAGAGGCAGTAATCTTTAAGAACCAGAGATGTACCAGTCAGTCCCATTCAGAAAAGAAAGGATGTGCAATCAAAGAATGATTCCTCAAACATTCAGAAGAAAGGAAAAGATCTTGCTGATCCGAATTCTAGCAAGGTACCATCAACAAGTATCGCTACAAATGAGAAGAACAATCAGCAAAAAGATAGTGCAACGAAAGAGCAAACAGATAAGAAGGACATTGGTGTCAAAGAGGTAGAGAAAGTTTCATCTTTTAATTTAGAAAGTGAAATTGCTAAATTAAAAGTGTCCATTCCTTTGACTGAGCTTGTTAAGAATAGAAACTATAAACACCATGTATCTAGAATATTGCAAATGGATCCTTTGTCTGACATGGTGAATGTCGAGGATGATCATCCTGAACTCATTTTTGGTCCATCCATAGAAGGTTAGTCTGAAGATAGCGAAGTCCCTCCCTTTTATCTGAGTCTTAGACTTTATGAGTATATTCTCCATAATGCCATGTTAGATTCCGAAGCTTCCCACAATTTGATGCCTAAAGCCATTATGGAAAAGTTGGGCCTGGATGTCACTCGGAAATATCATGATTTGTACTCATTTGATTCTGGTAGAGTTCGTTACATTGGTCTCATCAAATATTTGGTGGTTTCTTTAGATCAAATCCTAGCCAAAAATGTCTTGATGGATGTGGTAGTTGCTGATATACCACCACGATTTGGTATGCTCTTATCTAGAGCATGGGGAGCTAAACTCAAAGGCACTTTACAACTTGACTTCTCTTATGCTACAATCCCTGTTTTCGATCAATTGAGGAAGTTGTACCAGCAAAAGAAAATGAAGTATATGATCACTAGTAAAGAGAAGCCTGTGAATCATCCGATAAATGTTGTACATACTGATTTAGAGTCTTTCTTTTGTACTCTGATATTGGATTGAATGATGTAGATATTCAGCTTGTAGAAGTAGATGATGTACCAAAAATTTCCGAGAATTTTAGAGAAATTCTTAATCAAGAAAAAGAAAAGATAGCAATTTCTTCTGAGCAGCTTACACAGCAGCAAAAGATCGTGAAGAGTAGAAAAAAGAAGTAATCAGCGAAGGTAAGGTCGAGAATGAAACATAATTCCAACATGTAGAAGATGAAGCTGGCCTTTGGAGCATGGAATTCGATGGTGCTATGGGTAAAGACGATGTTGGTATTGGAATTTGGATTCGAAGCCCTGCTTTCTAGCCTGCCAAAGTCCCAAGTAATGTTAGAGTATGTTCCTACAAGTTAGCTTTTGATTGCTCTAATAATGAAGTGGAGTATGAGGCATTAATTATAGGTCTAAAATTTTTGAAGAAACTGCGTGCAAAAAGGATTTATGTTTATGGTGATTCAAAGCTAGTGATTAAACAAGTAAAAGGAGAATATCAAGCAAAGCATCTGCAGATGAGAGCCTATAGAAATGCAGTTCTGGATATCTTGAAGATGTTTTCAGAATACAGCTTGACAGCGGTACCCCGAAGTAAAAACATCATTGGAGATTCACTCGCCACTGCAGCAAGAAATTTGAAGATTCCAATGATTTCTAGCAATAAATTTGAAATTCATGTCAAAGGCTTAGTGTTCCTGATAATTTAAGGTATTGGCAAGTTTTTTGGGATGACAATGAAATTAATGCCTTTTTGCAGAATGAAGGAAAGTTTAAGAATGCTTTCAATGATAATGTTTGCGATTCTAATGAACAAGATATTGAGGTAAATCAGATGGAGGTTTTATAGCTAAAGGATAATATTATTCCTAGAGGTCTTATACCTTTAGAGGAGCTCTTTGATCAAGATGATGTGGCGAGAAAACCAACCTTGGCTCCTATGGACAAAGGAGTTGAAGATGTAAACCTTGGAACAGTAGACCAGCCCAAGCTTGTAAAGTTATCAAAAACATTGTCTCCCAAAACAAAGGCTAAGTATGTTAAGTTACTTTCTGAATTTTCTGATGTTTTTGCGTGGGATTATTCAGATTTGAAAGTGTATGACAAGAACATCATTCAACATACTATTCTTATCAAGCCAAATCAAAAACCTTTCAGACAAAAGTTGAGAAGAATCAATCCAAAGTTGCTGCCATCCATCGAGAAAGAGGCAAATAGATTGTTTAAAGCTGGAATCATTGTTCCAATTAGATTTTCTGATTGGATTTCAAATCTGGTCCCAGTACGAAAGAAGACCAGAGAGATAAGGTTATGCATAGATTTTTGGAACCTCAATAAAGTGTCCTTAAAGGATAATTACCCTCTTCCTAAGATGGACCATATTATGCAAAGAGTAGTTGGAGAATCATGGATGTCACTACTAGATGGCTACCTGGGCTATAATCAGATGTTGGTGCATGAAAAATACCAAGAAAAAATTGCCTTCACAACACAATGGGGAACATTTCTGTATGCCAAGATGCCATTTGGGCTGAAGAATGCCGGAGCCAATTTTCAGCGGGCGATGGGCATAGCTTTTGCTAATGAGAAGGATGTTTTCTTGGTAGTCTATTTAGATGATTTGACGATATTTTTTGGTTCTGATGATGAGCACTTGCACCACTTAAGGATTTCTTTTCAGAAATGTAGGAAGTTCGGGATTTCTCTAAACCCAAAAAAGAGTCTTTTTGCCATGGAAGAAGGCAAACTCCTTGGTCATATAATTTATAAAGATGGTATTCACATTGATCCTTCAAGGGTGGAGGCAATCCAACAAATAGACTTTCCGCACAACAAAAAGGAGATTCAAGCTTTCAATGGTAAGATGAATTTCTTACGCAGATTTATACCAAATTTGGTTGAGCCTTTACGTGAATTAACTAATATGTTGAAGAAGGATAGCACTGTGAAATGGACCGAGGATGCCATTAAATCGTTCAACTTGGTAAAGTTTGCTTTGATCACAGCTCCAGTTTTGATTAGTCTTGATTATACCCATGATTTCATTATATTTTCATTTGCGTCTGAGCACACTATGGCTATGGTGTTGATGCAAAAGAGAGATCAGGTGGAGTAAACCATTTCTTTTTTTAGTACGACTATTAGAGATGCTGCCTTGCATTACAATATCATTGAAAAACAAGCTCTGGCTCTTATAAAATCATTGAAGGATTTCAGAGTATACATTCTACATTCACATACCATAGCATATGTTCCTAATGCAGCCGTCAAGGATGTTCTCATGAAAATTGATCTGGAGGGAAGAAGAGGTAAGTGGATATCAGTAATGTTGGAGTATGATCTTGAGATTAAGTCTACCAAACTGATCAAAGGACAAGGCTTGGAAAAATTGATGGCTGAATCAAATTTGCACGCTCTAGACATAAATCTCATTGCAGCAATGTCAGATGATGAAGATGGTGGCTCACTCATTCAAGTATCAGAAATGTTTCTCAAATCATCTTGGTATTCCGATATAGTTTATGTCCTTCAGCATCTTTGGCCGCCTCCTAGAATGTCAAGAAGTAAAGGTAGATCACTAAAACTAAAGTCTGCATAATTCTTCATTTTAAATAGTGCTCTCTATTAGAAAGATCCATGAGGGGTTCTTCTTAATTGTTTGGTTGAATATGAAGCTCAACAAGTGATGAATGATTTTCATAGAGGTGATTGTGGCAGTCATTTGTTTTGGAAAACAATAGCTAACAAAGTGTTGAGAGCAGGATATTATTGGCCAACTTTGTTTTCAGATTTATATAAGACAGTCATGAGCTGCCATGAATGCCAAGTTTTTCAAGGAAAAAGGAAGTTGCTTCCTCTTCCTTTGAAGCTAGTTGAAGTAAATGCACCTTTCCAGCAGTGGGGACTTGATTTCATAGGAGAAATCCATCCTACATCATCAGCACAACACAGATGGATTTTGACAGCTACCAATTACTTCACCAAGTGGATTGAGGCCATTCCAACAAGGCAAGCCACAGACACGGTAATTATCCAGTTTCTAGAATCTAATATCTTATCTCGTTTTGGTTGCTCTCACAAGATTATAACAGATAATGCATCAGCATTTAAGTCAAAGAATATGGTCGAGTTTTGTAATAAGTACAATATTACATTGGGTCATTCCACAACATCTTACCCGCAGGCAATGGATTAGTTGAGTCGTCAAATAAATCTTTGGCGAACAGTATCATGAAAATGTTGGAGGCAAACAAGAAGAATTGCCATCGAAAGCTTGTTAATGCCTTGTGGTCCAACAGAGTGAGAAGCAAGAAATCAATAGGTATGTCACCTTTTGAGTTGGTTTATGGTATTGAAACGGTATTTCCCACATCACTTGTAGTCCGGTCATGAGATAATTACAAGAAGCCGACAGCGAAGAGGATGATATTCAGCGCATAATTAATCAAATGATTCACCTTAAGCAAACAAGGGAAGAGGTTTCTCAAAACACTTTCTGGTTGCAAGAGAAGATAAAGAAAATTTATGACCGCAAAACCAAGGCAAAAATTTTTCAGCTGGAAGATGTAGTGTTGCGATGGGATGCACAGAATGAAGAAAAAGGAAAGCATGGTAAGTTTGACAATCTATGGAAAGGATCGTATAAGATCTTAGCCTATCGAGGACAGAATGCATTTTTGTTAAAGGAAATGGATGGTCAAGAGTGCTCAGGAGGACCAGTGAATGGTAGGCTCCTGAAACACTACTACTTTTGATGTTGTTCCCTGAAGTTGCTTCACCGTCATTGTAAATACCAGTTTACTTTTCCTTGCAAGATTTCAAGTACACTGTCATCTGAGCTTGGGGCCCGAAGTGAAGGCTATAAAGCTTGAATGATTTGTGTTGAGTTTGGTTGATTTTTTTTTGAGTCAAGTTTAGAGTCGGTTGTGAGTCAGTTTCCAGTTTGTATTGAGTCATTATTCTTTAAAATTGTAAAAAAAAAAGGGGGTTTTTCTAGTCTTTGTTTGTTTGACCGTATTGGCCCAATCAGCTAGGCACTTGGTCTGTGACGTTCTTGACACCTCCAAGGAGCTGCCATCCCCAATAAGGCGAATGTTAGTGTCAGTATCTACATGCTTCCATCAGCGATCAAAATTTGCTCTTTACATTTTCATTTTAAGGGTCCCATACTGAATTTTTTACATCATTTCATTAGGTAATGTCAAACTGATCCACTGATGGTTGTCTTCTCTTTAGAAAATCTAAATTTTCCCTCATAAAGTATACTTGCTGACCCATCTTCAGGGTTGTCTTCAGCCATGGTTTCATGGTCAAATTGCTTTCATGTTTTCATTAGGTCTTAGGGCATGTTTTCATTAGGTCTTAGGGTTTCGTTTCCAAGGTCAAAGGCATGATTTAAAGGTGTAAATAAAGGGTAGTAAGGGGATGAGGATGATAAATAAGTCAAGAACGATGGCTAGTAAGTCATAGCCACTATCTAATTATCTTTTTAACTAATGTATTTTGAGTTAATTTATATTTCTTATGTAATTTTAAGTCACTTTATGTAATAAATTATCCTAGCTGCAACAATGCATCTCTCCTTGCTACAAGACAAAGAAACACTGCAAAAATTGGTTCAAATTGAGCATAATCCACCTAAAAAGGAACAAAGAAGAAAAGGCATTAAAACAGAGATTTTGAAAAGGTCAAAAAACATAAGAAAGTGGGGTTTTCTAGTGAAAAATCAAAATCTACTCCTATATAAGGTGTCACATTTCATTTTCAAGCTTATCATTCTTATTTGGAAAAGAAGGAGTCCAAAAGTGAAGAAGAGAGGAGAAGTTGAGTGAGTTTTGGGCTAAGGAGAAGTGGCTCTATGCTTCTGGAGTTTGGCACTGCACGTTTCAGGCAGTGGACGTGGTGTTGCGCATTCAAGGGGTGGAGCTATGCGTACAAGTTGAGAAATGTGCATAGGGCGTTTCCGGCAGTGTAAAATTACACTGTGCTGAGCGTTCAGGAGGGCACTGCGCATTGAGCCAGCAAGGGCCAAAAAACCTCCAGCTACCTAAGAACATCAAAAATCACCCTCTCTTCCCTCAAGCAATTAAGTTTCCTCACTGTACTTCATCATTGGTTTGCAATTGAAGTTTTTAAAGGTAATTTACAATGGCAAAAGTGAAACCCTAGATTCTTCCTTAATTATACCCTAGAAACCCTAACCCCTATTATTTCTCCCATCACCTGTTACTAAAGCCTTGAAACCCTTCCCTATATCACTCCATAACATTTTATACACCTTCATCCTTCATCCCACAAGCTATACTTCAGAAAAGGACCCAAGCCCTTCTCCCTCATTTTCATCATTCATACCCTCTCCTTCATTTTCTAAGCCTACCAAACACCTCACAAGGTCATATCCCATTCCCTTATTCCTAATATTTCTTGCTCACTTCCTTCATCCCTTTTCTAGGAGTGCACAGCCTCAATATTTGCAAACATGGACAGAGAAGACAGAGACTATGAGGAGGAAAACATCGGCAGTGACAGTTCAGCAAATAGACCTAGGGATTAGAGAAAATCACACAAGGGAGGTAGAATTATCATGGAAGATCCATCAAACCTCAGATAATTGCAGGCCTCTCAGTTGGCTGTCACTTGTTTCAGACATCTAGGGTGTTATGAGTTTTGTGAGTAGGTAGAGAGAGTTCAACACCACCCTGAGCTCACCAGGCTTTTTGTAGCCAATCTTTGGGACAACAAGGTGACTCTTGCTGGGGTGACATTCACAGTCTCACCCTCCATCATTGCAGATGCAACCAGGATTCCAAATGTAGGGGAGAAGTGGTACAAGGCACAGGACCTGGATGAACACTATTATGAGCCTTATATCAAACCCAGGTACAGAAATGAGGCAAAAAGGCTTTTTCCTTTTAGATTCCTTGAAGACAAGTATGCTCCCATGATGAAAATCATCATGAAATATTTCACTTGTGAGGGCCTATTTTCCAAACCATACACCTATCACATCAGGCTTCTCATGCATTTTACCAGGGTGAGGATGTTAAACATCCCTTATTTCTTATTCAGGAATATTGAGAATATGGCCCACTTTGTGCAGAAAAAGCCATACCCTCAGCAGATGAGTAGTCTTTATCATTATTCCCTGCTCAAGATGATTGTACTTCATCATCTTAGCCTCCTTAACATCTCTTGGGAGACATTTATTGCTCATGACATGTTCAAGGGTCCCCAAATTCCTCCACCAGTGTCTCAAGAATCAGGAGGACCTTCTAGCAGTGCCCAGGTGAAGATAGATGAGAAAGCCAAAGAGACTAGAGCTACTGAGGTGCCCGGGACCTACATGACATACCAGAGGGGCACAAGGAAATTGTTTGTAGCTGATAGGTAAGTGTTTGCTACACAGGATGTGGAAGGGACCTTGCCTTCTTCATCAACTCATAGGAAAATGCTTGCTTCACAGGGTGTGGAAGGGGCTTTTCCTTCTTCATCAACACCGTAGGAATAGGTGCAACATCTGCATAAAGGGAAAGAAAAGATGCAGGAGGAAAGTTTTGATGATGAGGAGGAAGAGAGAGACTTTGATTTCACAGAGCATGATGAGCCAGAGCATCATTATACTCATCATGGCATGGAAACAATTGACTTAGAGGCTTAGGATGAAGAAACAATAAAGGACATCATCATACAAGAAAAGGAGGTTCAAGTCCAAGCATTGACAGACAATTTGGAGAGATCCAAGTATGTCATCACATATTTGGAACAAGAGAACAAGAAGCTGAGTGACAAGCAGGTCCTCATGGAGCTGGAACTTCTCAAGATAAAACGACAAGGTGACAAGGGTAAATCAGCTATGCAAGAGGAAGAGGCACCTATCACTTTGACTCCCATTGAGAAGGAAATTGAGGGTGATAGAGAGATTTGGCTTGAAAGAGTCAATTTGCACTTGGAGAAGCTGTTGCAGAAGGCCAATAGAGACAACCAGATCATCAGGCACATGGCCTACCATTATAGGACCCGGAACAAAATTTGCAACATGAGGGTCAAACAGATGAAAGCTAGGCTAAGGCGGGCTCTAAAAGGAAAAAAAGAGGAGGATAAGCTTAGATTTATTGCTAAAGCTTCTTTATCTCATCAGGATACTTGATGATGGTGCTGCTCACCAATTTTGCTCAAGTTTGGAGGAGATTTTGTTTTTTGCAAATTTTGAAAATTTCACACACAGAAAACCTGGTTCAACGTGCAGCGTCACTGGCGCTGTGCTTTTCCTAGCGGCACCCAGTGGACAAATGGCTTGTATTTTTGGATTCAGAGCGATAAGTACATGCACCCTATGTATTTGCTAAGTTTTTGGGGCAGAACTGGTCCACCAAAAAGTCAAAAAAACACCCTAAAAATGACTTTTCTGCCATTTTTTGGACACACAGAAGCAGTCTTGGGAGAATCAAATTTTGGGGGGTCAAATGAGCTTCAAATGGATAAATTCTGATATTTTGGAAAGTAGACTTGAAGATATTTCCAATGAGCTATCATGAGCTCAATTTTGGTGCCGCGAAGGCCTGCAAAAGGGACCGGAAAGTGGTGCTACGCGTTGGACCAGTGGCACTGCACACAGGACAAATTTTGCACAGGATGGCCATTTTTTTGAGTTTTGACTGTGTTCATGGACTTTCTCTCTTGGAGGATGTTTTACTATTGTAAATGATGACTTGGCTTGAAATATGATGGATAACTAGTAGCAGAGGGTAGATTCACTAGATTAAAAGTCATTTTGAGCACAAATGAATCAGTTTCCTCACTTTTAGAGGCAAGTTGTTAGGATGCCTATATTCCAATTTCTTGTTTAGTGTTGGTTAGATTAGCTCCTCATCTTAGGGATTCGACCCCTGAGGATGGGAGGAGTTTGAATTCATGTCTATATCTTCTTCTTCTTTCTCATTGTAAAGGGTTGGACTCAGTTGGATGCTTATGCCTTGATTGTACATCATTTTGTAGAAGTTTAGTAGGAGATAATAAAAATTGCAACTATTTCTTTGGGATCCAGGTGGTATGGAGTTTAGTTCAGTTTCTTCTCTTGTGATCATATGTTAATATGTTTTGTGTACTTCATTAGTCATTTCATTGCTTCTACGTGAATGTTTTCAAGTTGATAGGCAAAATTCATAACATCACTGCTCTGCTCTGGGGAAATATTCACCATTATATGTTTTCTACAGTCTAGGGAGGATCCATGTCAAATCAAATGCTCTTCCTATCTCCTCACCAGTCTTAAAACACCTCACCCATCAAGCCTTAGAGTGCTAAGCCTTATACCTACCTTGCCCTATTGAACACCCTGCAATTTTGACCTAATTCCCTAGCCCTAACTGTCTGGCTCCTCCTGATCCAACAAAACCCCTTCAAAACAAATCAAACCTTGTGCTACTATACCTAGCCTAATATCATTTTCCTGATCCAGTCATTTTGGTTGAGATCCTTACAGAGAGAGCCCTCTCCCGACCTAGTAGGGCTAGCTACTTGGCTAAGTGTGGTTTGTGGTTACCTTGGCATTGCCTTCCTTCGGCCTGAGGTTCAATCGAGATGATAACACCCATATGCGAAGATGCAAACATTGTACCCATCTAAAATAGATACAATGACTGGGGTAGTATCCAGAAAGACATCCTCTACACATTTACATAATCCAAAGGATGATGGTGGTTTTGATTTGTACCTTGCAAAATATAATTAAGGAAAAAATATGACATAAGAGAGTTGTGGTAGAAGTTGGTAGCATTACAGACATAGCAGGAAGATGCCCTAAGAATCATGGTAGGACTAATGTTGTTGGTGTAGCAGGAAATACAAGTGCATCTATTCGCAACAACTTTGATGTTGTTTCAGCAACATTAATTTCTCCTACAGTAATTGGAGACTTTGTAAGCCAAGCTGCAATTTTAACAATGGGTTCTTTGAAAATTGGAAGTAATCACCAAAAAACTGTTTCATTGCCCAGGAAATGTCACTGCACTATCTTATTAGTTTCCAACCATGACAGTAAAAATGTGGAAAGATCGCCTTATATTTATCAACATATTATCGCTACAATTGGAAAAAACAAGTTGATTATCTCACCTATGTACCACTACTGAGATTAACTAACATGTTCACTATTGCTGAGATTATCTGATATTTAGTTACAAATAAGTTGTTGTTAATGATTTTTGGTTTTCTCTTAAATATGTAATTCAATTTTAAAGGATGTTTTCACTTTAGTTTCTTGTACAATAACTATTGTTAGTCAAGTGTCTGTTCAGTTTTACCTAGGTGATTGAGTTTGATTTTATCTAGATAAATAATGTTTTATGGCGCAATGACATCATAAACAGGAGCCCATCCACTATGGTCCCTATAATATTCTACAACAGGTTAATGCGAATGCATGTGATTTATATTTACCTTGGTAGCTTGGCCTACACAATGTGGTTAATGTTAATCATCTCAAGATCTATGAACCTCCTATTCTGGAAGAGGAAGTTCACATTTCCAACCCACGTGATAAAATTCTGGATTTTCAACAGTTGTTGGAGGAATACACACAAATGGAGCTATGCACCTACTCCACTTGTTAGCAGTAGGTTATGGCGTATCGTATTGAGCACCAAAAACAACTTCCTTGTTAGTACAAATGGTCATCCCATGTTTCAGCAGTCGTTGGAGGAAGACACACTATTGGACCTATGCACCGGCTCCACTTATTAGCAATAGGCTATGACGTATCTTATTGGGCACCAAAGCCAACTTTCTTCTTAGAAAAAATGGTTGTCGCATGTTTCAGATGGCATAAATAACAAGAAAGTAGCACCCATTAATATGTTTCTTAAAAAAGAAATGAATAAAGTTAACTACAACTACAAAGTTGCAGAGTCTACGATAATAGTGCCCACAAAGTTCATTTCATTTTAAGGCTATCTTAGCAAACAATAATCCTACCATGCACTGATAAACCAGAAGATCAGGGTAATATTTTTTGTTTAGGCCTCTTTCCCTTGGCTACTAGTAGAGGATTCACTACCATAGGAGTTAATGAAGGTTCTAATTTCCATGGGGAAACTCTTTCTACTTGAACCCATTTTAACGTCTAGATGGATTTTCACTACATTCGCTTCCGATATAGAGTTGAGGCTCACTCTCTTGTTTATCACTAACATATTTCCAATCCTAAAGGACTTCACAACTTTTCTTATGCAAATTTTCTTGATATCCTACAATGTGAGGAGAAACCGAGGGAAAGGAATAATATTTCTTATTAGATAACGTCATCCAAGATATGGATATCTTGTTATATTTCTTATTAAAATATATGGATTTCTAAATCAAACACAGTGATGGAGACAAAAGCTTCTCCAAATACATTTTATAACAGGCCAAAAGTTTTTTTGTTAGCTTAGTTATGAATGGGAAACCTTTAGAAGGAATATCAAGTAGAAATTTGGTTTTGCCTTGTGTTACCAACAATGACAGAGTTGTACACAAAAAAGAACCAAACAAACTGCTATCTCGATCAGTAGTTCAATCAAATCATTATTATAAAATCATTTAAAAAGTAAAATCATCCCAAGGTCTGCGACTTTTTTCCTCTGGATGGTTGTCAAGCCCCTGAGAAAAAGCCAAAACTGAGCTTGAAGGATTTTCTAAAAGCAACACTGAATTAAATACTTTAGATATTTTCCCATCAATGTCTACAATATAAAATTGCTACAATACCAAAACTATTATGTTAATTAATTTATTTCTCCATCAACTTCATATAATATGTTGTATATAACAAAATATTCAATGTCCAATAAAAAAAAGTAATTGAAAGTTAAAAAATAAAATAAAAAATATAAAGTATTTCTTAAAAAAAGAGTAAGAGGAAGATATGTAATTCATTCAATTCTTAATATAAAATTAATATCTAACATTTAAAACTATTGATAATAATAAAAGATTTCAATATGGATCATGAATAAAATATTTTAATATATAAGATTAAATAATATTGACATATGCTTAAAATATATTAATAAGGAAAAAAACATTTTTAGTGTGGATAACTTATTTCTTAGATAAAATGTCTCAATGCATATGTTATGTGTGAAATATTTTAATGTCAACTATGTATATATCATATGTGGTTTAAAAAAAATTATACATATATCATATAAAGTGATTGAATAAAATGAGTTTTGACGATTAATTTTTTTTAAATATTCTCACTATTTTATATTTTGGTAACTTTTTTATCACTTTTTTAGGTATTTTTTTAGTCAATTTTCACTGAAGGTTTTTTGGACTTATTAATTTACTTACTTTACAAGTTTAAGTGATACAAAGAGAGAACCAATACAAATTCAGTGGGATTTATTAAGAAATAAAAGGGGTGCATTTTTTTTCAAAATTTTCGCTCTAAAAGAGATTTGCATATAAAGAGATTTAATCCCTCTATGCCCATTCTAGATGCATACTTAAAATAAATTCATATTGAAATTAACTAAAATAAAGAATAATAACTAACATCAAAAAATCTTACAACAATCAAACCTCAACCAAAATTTTACAAGCAAAAATTTAAATATTATAACTATCGAACTTCAACCGGAATTTTAAAAGTAAAAATTTAAATATTCTAAACCTTGATAAACATGGTTGACTACTGCAATCAAAGTTCAACACAAGAAAAAGAAGGTAAAAACTTGAATATATTAATATATTAAGGCATAATATATATATATATATATATATATATATATATATATATATATATATATATATATATATATATATAATGTTATGTTGTATAATTTATATCAGAAATAGTACTATACATATATTATCAATATTGTTAATACTTTGGTTGTGGGACTAACTTGTACTTTAAGAAATTGTGATTACTAGTCATTTAAGCCATCAAAATAACTTGAGGATCAAATTAGATTTAGAGTACAATCCCCTTAATATGCATGAATTCTTTTAATATCTCTTCTCAATTATCATGAATTTTAAACTTTAACTATTTTATAAAAAAAAATCTCAAAATCTATCTATCTATATATAAAATATATTTATAATCTTACAATATGTAATATCACTCATTACTTTTATTTTATTTTACTTTTTATATCTATATTATAATATTAAAAAGGAGAAAGACATTAAACTTTGACAAGAAATTGACACTTTCCCTTATAGTTCCTCCCCACCTACACCCTAATAATTGTACAAAATTCAATTATTGTACACACACTTATATGAATTTGATTGATAAAAAATTACAAAGCATCTATAACCTATAATACTATAAAAATGACACTTTAAAAGTTATATCATAGGAATAAGGTGAATAGTTATAAAGTAACCAGGTTTAATGATGAAGAAGCTAAGTATTAAGAAATTAATAAGTTGCATATAATAAATAAAAAATAGATTACATAGTGATCAATCTCAATCTATCCTTTTTAAATTTACTTATAGCCACACCTACTAGCATTCCTATATTTCCCATATCAATCAGGTGAAAATTTAAGAGAATTAAAACCTTTAACTTGAGATATTGTAGTAAAGAACACACTTCACCTCTATTTATTTCCAATATTAGTCGTTTATTTCTCCAAAATTAGTGTTTATTATTTTATGAAGCCTTAGGAATGACCCCAACCATGAAACCAATAAAAGGTGGCAAAATAAAGAAAACTTATATAGATTGAGAAAATGTCAAGCAATGAGAACTATAACACCCAAGGGTGTACTTGAAATTCCAAGGGACTCCTACCTTTGGGTTTTTACTTATCAACTTAGGATTTTTTGTTCATGTTACCTTTTGTAGATTCATAGGAACCCAATCCTAGCAAAAGCTAGAGAAGTGGGACTTACATAACTTCCTATTTTATATTCTCATTATTTGGACCTATGCAAAAGGAGATGTTGGAATCATGTGACATTTTTCTTCATGATTTGTCTTTTATCAATGTGTTATAATGTGTAGCTCATGCAAGCTTTTTCCTTTAATTTTTTTCTATGACTATGATCTCATGCCATATAATTGATTAGTTATTCATTGCATCAAAATTCTTAGCTAGGCGTAATGATTTCCATACAATTCTATCTAATAAATAAAGAGAAAATAATGAGAAACTATATTTAATGGAACCTTTATCACTACATTGTCATTGAAATCAATGCACAAAATAGAATAATCAAATTTACTATACTATGCAAAAGACTAAAATAAATACAATATATTAAGATAAATATAGTGAACAAGTTATTCAAAAGTTATCAACTATAAAAACATTAGAATCTATGAAATATAATGATTTTGATTTACTAGGGATTCCAAAGTTTTTCCTTGAATTTTGTCTTTTGAAGCAATGAACTTGCAATTGCAAGTTCATGGGACATTTAGTTGTATATTGTAATATCCCTATCTTGACCCTTAAGTTAATTTTTAATTAATTATGTTGATGGCATTGTATTTCTTGTGTTAGCATGGGTCGCAATTGCGACAAAAATGAATTGGATGAATCCAAGAACATTGTCTATGTAATATAAATGCTTGATGAATAAAAATATTGACACAACCGAATGGGAACATATGAGCAGTGATACAAGCTATGATACCATGTGTGGTGTTATCACTCAAGAAAAAATAATTTAAATTCTGAACATCAATTTTTTAAAATTTGTCAAAAGGTTGGTGTCAGTTTTGGGCCTAGTCTTTTCATCTTGTTTTAGAGTCTTGTTAATATGTTAAATGGGGTCAATTCTCTGTTGTAGTCCATCACTGGCCTCACACCGCACCTAAGCTCCATATGCCAATCCTATTTCAAAGTTCATAGCACAGAAACCTTGGTTTAGGTGATTTCGTAGCGGAAAACACCGATTTTGCACTAACTGCGCTACGAAATGGGGAATTCGTGCTGATCCATAGCACATCTCACCCCAGCTGTCATATTTTCTTCAAAAAAATTTACGGGAATAGCATGTGTAAGGTCTTATATGTCGGTCTTGACACGTGTTCTGTAGCCTTCAAATTTGATTCTTGCCTGCACTATTCAAATCGAGATTTCCATCCAAAACCGAAGACAATTCTCGGGCAATAAGGGATGTACTGGAGAATGTGTGATTTACCTTAATTGTGGTGGTTGTAGCAATGCTGGTTCTGGCATTTCTCATTTCTGGCACTGGTATCATTTGGAAAGATGAAAATGTGAAAAGTAAAAAGAGTGCGGAGGATATAACGAAATGTGCTTTTCCGCAAAAGCAATTACTTCTTGCAGAAATTGACATGGCGGATGCAGGCTCAAAATCAGGAGGTTATGTAGTTTGCCGTAAGAGATTCATTGGTTAATGTTGGTCCATTGAAAGACTTCACATCTAGATTGCGATTGAATGCAGACCTTAACGCAACAGGTGTTGCAAAACAAAGCAACTATGAACTGGTAGGTTGTTCTGGTCATGGAAAGAATGTTTCGTTATGTGCGCTTCAACAATCTATCCGTCCAGAACTAATCACTGAGGTTGAATTGGCGGGATGCAAAGGAACGTGGACGGTATATCACAAAGGTTCAAGTAGCCATGCATCTGAATCTGCAAAGCTAAAAAGGCGCTTGGAAGAAGTGGTGGTGTTTATGTTCCTCCTTTCAAGCTGGCCCAAATGATGAAAGATTTGCAAGATAAAAGCAGTTTGGAATATCAGCGTATGTCTTGGGATGCTCTTCGTAAAAGTATCAATGGGCTTGTAAACAAAGTGAACGCGTCAAACATTAAAAACATTATTCCAGAGCTCTTTGCAGAGAACCTTATCCGGGGAAGAGGTCTATTTTGTAGGTCATGTACGAAATCCCAGATGGCATCACCTTTTGCTGCCTTGGTTGCTGTGGTGAATACAAAGTTTCCAGAAGTTGGTAATCTCCTTTTGAGAAGAATTATTTTGCAGCTTAAGAGAGCTTTCAAACGCAATGACAAGCCTCTGTTACTAGCAGCAACAAAATTCATAGCTCACCTAGTGAACCAGCAAGTTGCACATGAGATCATTGCTTTGGAACTTCTTACTGTTTTGCTGGAGAATCCTACAGATGATAGTGTTGAGGTTGCTATTGGATTTGTAAAGGAATGCGGGTCCATGCTTCAAGACCTATCACCTCAAGGCCTCTATGGAATTTTTGAGCGATTTAGGGGTATTCTTCATGAGGGAGAAATTGACAAACGAGTGCAGTTTTCGATTGAAGGACTCTTTGAAATTCGCAAAACCAATTTCCAGGGTTATCCTGCTATTCGTCCAGAACTGGATCTCGTGGAGCAAGAAGATCAGTTTACCCATGAATTTTCCCTAGAAGATGAGCTTGATCAAGAAGTTGGCCTCGATATTTTCAAGCCAGATCCAGTTTTTTTTGGAGCACGAGAAAGCTTATGAAATCCTTAAGAAAGATATCCTTGGAGAGGAATCTTCAGATGAAGTAGAAGGAGAGAATGATTCAGGTCAGGAGTCAGATGAAGATATGAAGATGGTACTGTTCATTCAGTTGTATTTGCTGGATTTTCAGCAGAGTCTCTTGCTCAACGAATTATACACCACAAAGCTAAAGCACTGCTAACTTGTAATGCTGTCTGCCGGGGTGCTAAATTCATTAATCTGAAAGAAATAAATAGACTCTGCGCTGGTGGAATCATCTAAAAATGGAGTTCCTGTAGGTGTCTATTTGACATATGCAGATGAGTTTGCATTAAATAAAAAACACATCATGAAAGAAAGGAAGAGACATCTGGTGGCAGGATACAATTCCAAAATACAGGACCGAATGTGAAGTTAGATGGATTGATGCAGAAGATCCTCTGTTCCTTCTATATGCAAGTGGTAGTACAGGGAAACCTAAAAATGCTGCTCAAAGATTGCTGGTCTTGTGAATTTAGCTGGTTTTGTGAACTTGACAATTCTGGATCTAAAGAGGTGCTCAGGGATTCATGGTGAATTGGTGCATCTAAAAGGGCTTACAAAATCAGAAGCAAGCTATTTAAAAAAAAAAAACTCAGCAGTTTCGTAGCGCGCTACGAAACTGCTGTAGATGATGATTTTAACGCAAAACAAGCAGTTTTGAATTATAGGCGGGAATTTTGAAAGGGAAACATCTAAAAAGCATACAAAGAATCATCTGAAGCTATCTAACAGTTAACCAGGTCAAGACACGTGGAGATAATATGCATTCGAATCCAACTTTGGATTCTTGTCATAAAGGAAGCATATCTCATATTTATCACACTTCAGGATTGGTGAAACAGTTACAGTTTGCAAAGGTTTTGGCTTTCACGTATGCAAACGGTGGACAGCACATCAAAGACGTGGCAGTTTGCTCCATTTTGGGGTAATTAAAAGATAAAGGATATACTTCGTTGGATCTGGACATGGTAAGGCATACTAAAGACAGATACACAGGGACAGTTTCATATATTTCAGGGTATTGGAAAGGATGTGGCATTAAAGATCAAACATGGAGCTTTGAACATCCATTACAGCCAAACTAAAGGGGGAGCAGATGTCAAAGAACGAAGTTCATTGTAATTAAAGCCATCAAGCATGTAATATGGAGTTAGAGTCATAGTTAATTTAGAACTCTTAGAAAACTCCAGTCAGCACTTTATTGTATTTATTAGTTAGTTAAATGGTTGATAGGTGTCATTAGAGGTAGTTTTCGAGTTCCCCTCATGCTGGAGGAGGAATCTCGATTAGTTAGAATAAGAGTTCTATATATAGCTGAAACAGCAATGTAATGAGGGTTGGAAATTTTATAGCAGAGGACTGTTTTGGCTTATGTAAAGACAGAGTTTCAGTAATGTAATTTGGCTGCTTTTCTTCTCAGGATTCATGAAGGATTTCCATGTTCAGAATGTGTGATTTTATTCTTTCCTTAATGTCTTTTACAGTTGCATAGATGTGTAATCACTCAGAATTCACTGATTGTGCTCTGATTTCCTGTATGCATTTATGAACTATGGTTTTATATGAGTTGTGTTCTGAACATCCAAATGCTAAATGCCCTGACTTCTATGTAAAGGCAGTATCATTGTTTACTGAGGTGTTATTGACTCCATAGGCCCAATGGAAACTTGTCTAATGTATTTCCAGCATTCATTTTTATCACTGTTATTTCACAAGAGTTAGCCATCTTATTCTTAATCAAAATCAATAACCCTATGAGAGAGCCCTCTCAGGCTAAGGAGGCTAAGCCTTAGTCAAAAGATTGGTTTGAAACAGTTACTTGAAGTCTTCCTGGTCTGCAGCCTTCCAGGGTCTGATTTTGAGATAACATGTGGGAAAACAATGAGGGAGTTGTGGGGAATTATCTTGCCAAATCCTTGCCATGAAAATTGAATTTAAATTTGAGCCATTTTCCCTCTTTCCTAAGAACTAATTGAATGTGAATGATCGAGTAGTTAGAACAATCACCCTCATAAATATGAAAGTTGGGGTGGCAACTACAATAGAGTTTCAAAATAAATGGAATGAATGGGTTGAGTACATTCCTTGGAAATTGAAGTTGATCCTTGGATTTCCTTATAGAATAAGGTAAATATAGGTTTATACAACAATAGACAATATTGATTATGGAAAACCCTACAAGGGGGGAATGGCCCATGAATCTCTGAGACATTCATTGACACATGAATTCAACCATTCATAGAGAGAGAGAGAGAGAGAGAGAGAGAGAGAGAGACCCACAAAGAGTAGAGACATGTGGGTTTAAAAGTACTGAAAATTGTGAGTGAAATGTTTCCATTTCTAAGTGGAATGATGGATAAATAATTTTGGGTCTTTAAACTACATTTGGAAGCCCAAATATGCCTAGAAAAATGCAATAAAATATTGGAACTATGTTGGTGTATATTGGAATCCCTAAAAGTGAATTTCTCCTAGAAAATATTTGAAAAAAAAATATCTAGACTGTAACTAGGCAGAGTGGGCTACAATTTGTTGTGTGTTGATTAGCATGACATGAAAGAGGTGGGGAAATCATTGAGAGACTATAAAGCAGTGAAGGGGTTCTCTTATTTTATTCAATAACCAAGCTAAGAGGAATTTGGATATCATGGAACCCCATACTCAATTGGGAATGGAGAATCCTAATTCTATCATGTGAGAAGGAAAGTTATTTTTACCTCGCACAATTATTATTGAGTTATCAATTTTCCCCTTGTGGTATTCATGGTCTGGCTAGAGGGTGACAAGATTTCAAAAGTTGATGTGCAACTCAGTTTATGGTTAGGTGGAAAAGTATCCTTCCCAAAATTATTTATAGCTTGAAATTTTAGATAAGTTCTACCTGTGTTGATGTGATTATTGTTTGTTTGCTTCTTGAATAAATATGATGAAAGTTTGTAGTATTAAACTATGTAATAACGAAAAAATGGTTATATGATTATGACATATATATTCATGCAAAGATATAATGCTATGCTTGAGTTTGATATATTTTAGCATGAACGTATATTACTTTGAGTTTAGAAGAGATTTTTTGGAAACAAATTGATTTCTGAATAATTAATTGCCCATTAAAATTAATTACCTATTTATGTACAAGGACTTCCGTAAGTTTTGAAGGGTTGTAACCTACACATTTTGATTCAAATCATATCATTATATATTTTTTTCATCCATATTGATTCTTTTAGAGTGGAAAAAGTGGATGAATAAACTCATAAGACCATTTTTACCGGCAAGACCCAATTTGTCAAATTGAGATTTGAAACCTTCTAGCAGCTGGATTTAAGATTTGAAACAATTTGTCAAATTGAGATTTGAAACATTCTAGGAGCATTTTGGCGCATCAAATGGTGTTTTTTGAGGGGTTAAAACTTTGATGCTTTAGCATATAACCTTTTTTCCTGTTATTCACAAAGATAACTTTCCAATGGTGCAATAATCACCTCAATCAGAGTCTGTATGCAAACTTTGTGCCACTCAGAAGTTGACCTTATTGTCTTGACCACCATAATTCAAGAGGATGACACATCAGCCCCCATTATTCATGGAAAAGGAGTTAGACACATGATCATGATGAATAATAATATAGAAATTTCCATATTGTAACTCTAGTTAAGAGTTGGAGTCAAACTTAACCACTACTAGGTTATCAGGTTGTGTTATAACTGAGTCACTAGGAGGAAAATAGGTTCCACTATTTTTAAATGCATTTATTCCATAGATGTGTAAAGTAGTTGAGAGGGATAAGGAGAGAGAACATAGAGAATATTTTTTCACTGTAGTAGGCCACGCGCCATATGATTTACTTATTTGTACTTGCAGCCATTTCCTATTTGATGAAAGAGATCACCGTGACCTCACCTTCGAGCTATGTTTTCTCATGAAAGGGTTTCCTAGGATATATCTTGTGCCAATTATGGTTTTTGAGTTTTAATTTTGTTTTTCTCTATTTTCTAAATAATTATATTTTTCATGCATATGCAATAAATATCAATTTATAGATCCATAAACCTAAAGAGAAATAAGCCTTCATAGTGTAGATTTCAAAATTTTAAGTATAATTTTATCAAATATGTTGTGACAAAAAGTCAAGTGGAATATCGACGAAAATTTATGGATCATATTGGTATCAAATCAAGTTTATTTTGGTATATTGTGCATATTTTCATGGGATGTAGATAATCTAATAAAAAATTCATAAAACCATAGTCATGGCTAATGAATTTGTGAATAACCCTCATGATCCTACAAAGAAGAGGCTTTTGTGACTGGAAGCACAAGTTGTAGATCTAAACCATAATGTGAATGTCCTCATGGTAACCCTTACCAATAAGCTTAGGATGTTTAGAGAATATGGGGGTTCTAATGCAAAGGTCTGATCAGAGGGGAGATCAATAGATCAAGAAGAAACTAAGGAGGAGTTGAAGAAAGAACTCGAAAAGGATCAATTCAATTTTAGTGTCATGAAACATTTGCAATCCCAATTCAAAATAGAAGTGATGGTAGATATCAAGTTGTATCTAGGTGATATAGACACTATGAAGCTAAATAAATGGTTGCAGAAATCATATGTCTATTCTAGTATTCATCATATAGAGGAAGAACAAAAAAGTTCATTTGCATAACTAAAATTAGAAGACCGTGCTATGACTTGGAGGGAAGGCCACACATAGACTTTCAGATTGGAGGGAGATCCTATAGTGACTAAGTGATAAGATTTTAAAACCATCATAAAGTCACAATTTTACCCTATAAAGTATGTAGAGGACCAGTTGATTTGATGGCACTACTTTAGGTAGAAGCAAGTGCAAAGTGTACAAGAGTACACCACATAATTTAGAAATATGGCCATAATGATGGATATCTCACCAAAGAACCTAGATATACTCAAGTACTTGTGGGGTCTACAAACCCATCTGAAAAATAAAATGATGTTGTTCAAGCCTAGATCGGTGGATGAGGCTTGTGTATAGGCACAATACCTAGAGAACTGATCTGAAAATCAATCGTCCTCTGACACTTTGCAAGTTGTGATCAATTTTGGGTCTTCAAAAGATAATTTTGTTCGTAACTTGTTCAACTGTGAATATTTATTTTTAAATGAACTTAAAGATGAAACAAAATCATGTGCAATACAACATGGTAAAAATTAAGAACAGAAAAACCATGTGATAACAGAGTTCACCCATCCTAGGCTACGTCTCAGGGCCCTACTCCAATGGCTAAGTCGCTTTATTGATCTCAACAAGAAAAAGAGTACATTACAAATCTTTGACTCATAGAGTAAACCTCCTTCTACAGTTGCACTTGTTTCTCCTTAAGATAACTCTCACTCACAAGTTAACTCCCTTTAGAAAAGAAATGATGGTGTCAAAATAAAAGGACTCTCTCACTGAATGTGGCAACAGGTCCTCGTACTCATTCTAAGATCAAGAAGCACAAATCCAACTACTTCATAATGAAGTATTGAAATGGTATTTTCCACAATAATACTAAGAATAGACTCAAATTGGCTTCTCTAATGAAGAAACATATGCTGCAAATGTATCCGAAAGGCTTGAAAACCCCTGTCTAGGCTCTTTCCATGCTAAAAAGGTCTCCATATAGCCTTAAAACATTCTCTGTCTACAACAAAAAATGACTTGAATCCGTAAATTATCTAACATACAATGCTAAAAGCATTAAAAAAAATGCTTCCATTGTGTCTAGAACACCTAAAAACCCCTGTATAGGCTCTTCTTGGGCTCAAAAAGACTGAAAAATGGGCAAGGTAGGCCTCCTGGAACATTTCTCTGTTGTATACTTACAAATTGGTAAAAACTGGCTAACCAGGCATCGAATCCATCCATTTGGAAGACCACTGAGTGAAAAATTGGCATGAGAGTGATAGAAATCCCACTGATATAGGTGCATTTTTTCATCTCATTAATCACTCCTATGAGGCCTTAAGCGTTGATTCTTAAGCCCTGCTCTCTGTTGTGTGGTTCCATGTGGCCAGAGGTTGGGCCACGCGCCCACCCCTCCTTCTCTGACACCCCCTCTATCGGTCAAATGGGTTCATCATAGGACCTAAGGTAAGGGCTAACTACTCTTCACCTCTGATTCTACCATACCTATGATCGTGTGACTTAAATGTGACTGGGGTCAGGCCTTAATGCATGACCTTGTCACCTTTGCACCCACTAATGATTACATGCCTGGTTTATGGGTATTAATGTGACCCCAGAGCTCAAAAAACCACCCGAACCCACCTCCTTTTCGTTATGGTCGTGTGGTTCCGTGAATCCAGGGGTTGGGGCCATGTGCCTTGCCACCTGTGTCAACGCTGAAACTCATTTAATTTAAATATAAAATTTCCATATAGTTATAATGAGCACCTCGTTTAGTCTGTTGGTTCGAGGGTCAGTTTGTAACTAATTGGTTGTGGGTTCGATCCTGAAAAAGTTGGTTGGTTAACCCATAAATATTTTGGCACATTTCCAGAGGGCCACACGGCACCCTCCCATTGGGCCATGTGGTGCCTCCTCATTGGGCCACCTCAAACCAAGCAACCAATAAAAATGTGCCAATGTCGCTTGTATGACCTTCCACGTGTCAGCACATGATTGATCCACCTTCATCCATACCGCCCGTTCATTATGTTGACATTATCATGGTGTCACTATACATCCTTCCCAGTCAGCATCCTAGTCAACCCTGCAAGTTGACCTTTTAGTTGCTTGGCAAAAACTTCAAAATGTGATAACTTTCACATACAATGTCAGATTGAGGTGAGTGAAGTTTCGTTAGAATCAGAATGACGAGATATATGATTTGGAACCAATTCTGGGAAATTATAAGCACTTTGTTTTTTTAGCATATTTTGATCCCCTAGATCATTCCTCCCAGTTGGAACTTTTAGACCTCCAAAATTTTGTTTTTACTCAAAAAATAAGTAATATTACATCTTCCTCACTTTCCTAGTCTCAATACACCTTTCTTTACTTGGATTTGTATCTTTGAGCCCCACTCGAAGATACTCCACATTCTCTCTGCATGAAATCCTGATTCTCCTATTGAGAATTGAGTCTTCCTGCAACTCATCTAAATATTCATGAGTAAAATATTCAATAGATAGAATATGACCATTCTCTTCATGATCATCAATCATTGGAGGCTCATACAATATTTAGTTTGAATTCTTTCTTTGACAATATACAACCAAAATTGATCTCCCACTTGGAAACCATGATCAACTCTGTTTAGCTCATTTTTCACTATGTTCAAAATTCAAAAAAAAAGAAAAACAAAATAATATATATATGTGTGTGTGTGTGTGTGAAATCCAAAAAATCATATATATGAAAAAATAAAAAAGGGAAAAATATTTAAAACATGTTTAAGGTGATTTCTCGAAGAAATAATGTCAAACCGAGAGTGATGCAAGGTTAAAGTTCACTCAATATGGAGCGGCGAGACCCAATGAAGAAAGAAATTAAATATCGTACAATTTGGGAACGTGATGTTGTTTGTGGCATTGGGCCTGCCCCATAGGAGAAACCCGACAACACAAATAGTGTGATGGTTATGGGCTTGGGTGCCCCTGTAGAAGATTCAGCGGATAAACCACCTTTGTCCGATCAACATTTGTGATTGTTTGTAATATCAGCAGTCGATGAGACCACTTACCACCATGGGTGCCCCCATGATGGTAAGTGGATTTTGTCGGAGTCTACGGAAAGCGAGTGTGTTCTACAATAGGTGAGCGAGATTATTCCACTGCACCATCTACCATATCACTCCTCCATGTCACCCGACACCTCATCTCATATCCCCACATCATCATCACTAAGTCATCACCTCCACGTCACCAATATGACATCATGTCATACATCTGTCACTTCCTCATTTAATTCTGTTTTTTCCTCATTTTTCCCCGTTTACCCATAAAACCTTATTTTTTAAGCTCATAATAATTTATTTATTGTTTGTTCTGGAGCATACCAAAGTATGCCTGCATCTGCCAGCTCGCCAGTTTTAAGTGTAACATCATCTTAGAGTTTCTAGGTATTTATCCACTATGTACACTTGCTCAGTTGTTCGAAAATGTCGAAGAAAACATCTATGGTGGGTTCTGCAACCCACATTCCTTTTATGGACATGGAAAAGGACATTTTTGACCCCGTTTGCACATTAAACCTTATGGAGATGTGTCAAAACATCCTAGTTGGTCAATTAGATTCTTCTGTATATTCTAGAGTTGTAAAATTAGGATTATTCTCTGCAATTATCCCTCGGACATATTTTTTCCCGAAATTAATTACTTGGTTGACTTCTTCTCTTTATCCTTGGAAATAGTTTGTGATGAATTCACTGGGGGGAAATATCTTCCAAGTTTCTACCTTGTTGACTCATTAGACCCTTGATTTTCCACACTCTAAGCATTATACTTCATACTTTAGCCAGGTCACAAATTTTAACTTCAGAGAGAAAAATTCCCGTGTAATGTGTTTATCTTTTCTTGGAGACTAAATAAATATTCATGGATGATTCCAAGTTTTATTTTGGATATGATATGTGTTTCCTTCTATTGTAAGTCATTTATTGTTGCTTCTTTTGGAAAAGTGTAATGAAGTTGTTGGTTATTTTTATAATACAGATTTACTTTTCTCACAGTAACTGTAAATTGGAATTAAATAACCTTAAAATTGCACTCCATTTTTCCATACATTCATTTTGTAAGTCTTTCACGTGTCCTTCTAAGGTTTAGAATAAAAGATTCTTGCAACCTTCTGTTCTAAATCTTCCACTATTTCTTTATGTCACCCAACTACAACTTTTAAGTCATTTTCAAAGTTAGTGAGGCCATATTGAAAGAGAACGTTATCCCAAGAAGTTTCCTTTGCATTACTTGTACAAATTATCTCTGAATAATAATTATGGGACAAAAAATAGTATTTATTATATTTTTGTACATATGTCCTAGGTAGTGACCTCTTCTCAGCTAAGGTTGTCTCTAGGGTTACAACATATTTTGGCGTCATTGCCGGGGAGTGAAGAACGAAGTTATTTTTCCCTGGTTTTGTTTTTGAAAACCATTTCTTTGTTTGGTGAGCAAAGAAAGTGTGTTGCCTGATTTTTCGCACCAACTGAGAATAAAAGTAGTAGTCTTGGCTCCAATAAGGCCTCACATGAGGTCATACACCTCACAACAAAAAGCCCCAGTTTTATCTGATCCTGAAAATTTGGTTTTTCAAAGGGTTTGGAGAGAGAAATATCCAAAGATTCCAAGTCGTACCTTGTCTTCTCCTGGTGCCAGTTCTTCTTCACCTGAAAGAAATCACAAAAAAATGGATTTTTCTGAAGGTAGTTCTATTTCCCCGCAATCCTTGTTTCTTGAGCCTACTCTTGAAGAAAGATATTTTGAATCTATTTCTCTCTCTTTTCCAGCAATTTCAGAGGTTGAAGAAATTAAAACTGTTGACTTTTCTTCCTCACACCAAATTGTTCCTATAGCTCCTCATCCAGTTCCTATATTTGTGGTTCCACCACCTCCTTTTGTGTTTCAAGCATGAAACCCTCCTCCTCCCATCCAAAACCAAAATATGGTGATGCCAAAATTTATTTTAAATTATTATGCTCTTATAAATCTTCCCCAACCTGTGAATGCTATGCCTCGGGATTATTTGAAGTTGCTGCCAAGATTCATAGGAGAAGATGAGGTTACAGTAGAAAAACATATAACAACCTTTTGTGCTTTTGCAGAAAACCTTAATGTGGAGTATCTAGATGTAGTAATGAGGTTATTTGTACAATCATTGGATGGAGAAGCTATAAAATGGTTTAAGACCTTCCCAACCAATTCAATCAATACCTGGGAGGAATTGGAAAATACTTTTATACAAAGATGGGGAGAGAAGAAAGATCATGGTTGTTTCTTAACATAATTTAATGAAATCAAAAGGAAGTCGGATGAAGAAGTGGTTGAATTCATTAAAATATTTAACAAACTTTATAACAATCTTCCTTTAGAGATAAAACCACCTCCTGCTAGTGAAAACGTAGTTTTGGTAGGAGCATTTGATTCAGACTTTGGTTTCACACTAAGGGAAATACGGTCTCCCACTTTAGATCAAATTCAAGCTGATGCATTGGTGATTGAGGCAAATCTGTCTACATCAAGCAAAATAAAACAAAAATTTGAAACAGTGGACAAAAAAATGGAAAGGAAGAAGCAGGACCCTCTAATTAGAAAAAAAAGATTCACATGAATAGAAGTTGGATGAGATGACAAAGGTCATAAAAAAATTGTCTAATAAATTAGTGAAGATGGAGCTTGATAATAAAAATCCTCCCAGGAAAATTCAATAGGGGTAAAATAGAAATTTCAATCCTCAATTTTGGAGAGCACTGTTGCAAATTATGAAGAGGGAAAGGAAGTACCGAGATCAGGTGAAACCTCCTATTTATATTGAAGATGAACCTGAAGAAGGAATGGAGGAAGCTCTTAAATATCAAGAAAACCAATACTCTACTCTGTCAGAGGAAGAGGGTGAGGAGATATATGATGATGATTTGGGTCTTGGGACACAAATTTCATTGGGTGAGGTGAGGAGGGATATGATGATGATTTAGATCCTGAGTCACAAATTGCATTGGGCGATGAAGAGATTGATGAATATTGTAGAAAATTTTCAGATTTGATGCAGGTAGAATTAAATAATAAATATGATCTTAGATCTAGAAAGAGACCAAGGACTCGGGATCAAGTCGAAGAACATTCAAAACATCCATCCCATCAGCCTATTCAAAAATATGATTGCAAGGGAAATCAGCCTCTTAGAACAATCCCAATCCAACAAGGAGAAACTTCTAAGAGTCAACAAATTAAAGTGAATTAGGAGAAACAAGTTTAGCAACCTTTCATGATCCAACAAAACATTCAAAATGAGAAACTAGCAGAAGAGGAGAAAGTTAAAGAAGCAAAGGAGGTTCATTATTTCAATATTTAGAAAGAATTGGAGAAGGTTAAAATACCCATTCCATTGACTGAGTTGATGAAACAATCTACTTACAAGAAGAAGATTTAATATTTTATTAATTTATCTCAAACAAATGGTGCAGTAGATACAATCAATTTGTAAGAGGAGAGGTGAGTAGTTATGTTTGGCCCTCATGTAGAGGAACAAGATTCTTCTAGTCCTTATTTTTATATTTCTCTTGTTATACATACTTTCATTCTTCACAATTGTATGCAAGATTTAGGGTATTCTAATAATTTAATGCCTCTCTCGGTGATGAAGCAGTTAAACCTTCAAATCATGAAACCATGCAAGGATATGTATTCTTTTGACTCTAAGAGAGTCGAGTGTATTGGGCTCATTAAAAGCCTTATAGTTTCTCTGGATCATATTTCAACCAGTAGCGTTGTGATGGACATAGTATTTGCAAGCATCCCAGCTCGATTTGGATTGCTGCTTTCTAAATCTTAGGGAGCTAAGTTAGGAGGAGTATTAAAGCTAGATTTTACTTATGAAATTATTCGATTCTTTGATGGAGAAGAAATAAGACTATACAGGGAGTCAATATTTGTCAAAGAAATTATGAAGGAGGGTTCCATTAATTCTCCTATTTATAGTCAGGAGAAAAATGATTTTTCTTGTTTTATGTTGCAAGTACATGAAGAAATTGCTGAGGATACATAGGTGCAGGTTCCTACAGCAGTTCAGAATAAAGAAGTAGTAGAAAGTGGAATTTGGAAGTTATAATTTGATGGAGCATACTCAAAGGAAGGGAATGGTGTAGGGGTTCTTCTTCTTTCCCCAAAAGGTGAAATGATTCCCCTTTCTTATAAATTGGAGTTTGACTCTACCAATAACATAACAGAGCTCAAGGCTCTAATTCTTGGTCTGCAAGCTGCCAAGAATATAAAGATAGAATGCATTTATGTATTTGGAGATTCAGAGTTAGTTGTGAAACAAATCAGGGGGTAGTGTTAGACAAAACACCCGAGGCTTAGAGCTTACTGGAATGAAGTTTTTGATTTGGTGGACAACTTCTTTTCAGCTTTTAACATTCAGTTTCTGCTAAGGGAAGGAAACAGATTGACCAATTCACTGGTAGTGGCAGCCAGTAATTTTAGACCTCCACAAAACCCAAAGTTGAGGTATGAAGTTGAAGTTTGGAATAGACCTTCTATACCAGATAATGTCAAATATTTGCAAGTATTTGAAGATGAAGAAAAAATCAAAAGTTTTTTGGAAGTGGTAGGAGACTTTTCTAACTCAGACATTGATCATGAAGTGGAAGTTGAAAATGTTGCAGAGGAAGGATTTGATGATGAATTACTCTAGAAAGATTCTATGGTTGGCCAAAATATTGTTCAATTGAAGGGTAATGTGATTACTAGAGGTTTGGTACCTTTGGAGAAATTTTTTGATGCAAATGATGTTCTAGTAAATGTCAATAAATAGAGTTGAGAGGATGATGTGAAGATTGTAATCTTGGAATTGAACAACAACCCAAACTTGTGAAGTTGGAAAAGGGTATCTCTAAAGATTATAAGCATGAGTATGTAGTTCTGTTAAAAAAATATTCTAATGTTTTTGCATGGTCTTATGAAGACCTTAAAAATTATAACAAAGACATTAGCCAGCATAAGATCCCTTCGAAGCTAGGGGTCCACCCATATAAATAGAAGTTAAGACAGATCAATCCTTTGCTTTTGCCTTCAATAGATAGGGAAGTGAAGAAGTTATTGCAGGATAAGATAATTATTCCTTTAATATATTCAGACTGGGTGGCGATTTTAGTGCCTATAAGAAAAAAGAACGGAGAGATCAGATTGTGTATAGACTTCCGAAATGTGAACAGAGCATCATTAAAGGACAATTACCCTCTTCCAAAAATGGATCATATTTTGCAGAAAGTGACAGGATCTTCAAGGTTGTTCATGATTGATGGATTTTCAGGGTATAATCAAATAGCAATGCATCTAGATGATCAGAAGAAAACAACTTTCGCAACTCCATGGGGAACTTTTAGGTATGCAAAAATGCCATTTGGGTTGATGAATGTTGGTGCTACCTTTCATAGAGCTATGGATATAGCCTTTGTGGGATAAAATAACAAATTCGTGGTCATATATTTAGATGACATTACATTGTTTTCAAAATTTGATGAAGAACATCTAGAACACCTTCTGCAAACTTTTGAGAAGTGCAAAAAATATGACTTGTCACTCTATCCAAAGAAGTCTCATTTTTCTATAAGATAAGGGAAAATGTTGAGGCATATTGTATCAAAGGAGGGAGTTAGAATTGACCCAAAGTGAGTGTAAGCAATCAGTAATATACCTCTGCCTAGAAATAAAAAGGAAATTCAAGTTTTCTTGGGAAGAATAATTTTTCTCAGGAGGTTCATTCCCAATTATGCAAAAATTGTTAAAGAGATTACTGATATGTTAAAGAAGGATGCAGAGGTTAAATGGAATCCAAAAACCAAGGGGTATTTTTACAAGAATTAAGAAGCCTTTTGGAGAAGCTCCAGTTTTGGTAAGTCCTTATTACCAAAAACCCTTCCAAATTTTTTCTTTTGCCTCACCTTCTACTATTGCAGTTGTTCTCTTGCAAAAGAATCAAGACAATAAGGAGCATCCAGTAGCATTTTTCAGTAGGGTATTGAGAGATGTTGAGTTAAAGTATAATAGTTTGGATAAAAAATCCTATGCTCTAGTCAAAGCCTTAAAGGATTTCAGAACGTATGTTTTGCAGTCTCATATTACTACACATGTACCAAACTCATTTGTTAAGGATGTGTTGACACAGGGTGATAGTGAAGGAAGAAGGAGGAAATGGATGGCTAAAATTCAAGAGTATGACATGGATTTCAAGCCAACAAAACTAATAAAGGTGTAGGGATTGGAAAAGATCTTAACAAAGGCAAATTACCAGGAAATGGGGATTAATTTTCTAGCAGAAGTTCTTGAATCCAAATCAGTTGATGAAAAAGGTAAGGAAAATGGACAAGATAGTAGAATTGCATACAAATATATCTGCTCTGATTGGTATAAAAATATTTCTCATTGCTTACTATTTTTTAGCTGTCCAACAAGTTTAGACATAGAAAATTATAAATATTTTTGATTGAAAATGCAAAAGTATGTGATAGTAAATGGTAAGTTATATTGGAAATATATTTTTTGTGTTTTGCTGCTTTATCTGACAGAAGGAGAAACAATTGAAATTTTTAATGAGTATCGTGGATGTGCTTGTGGAGGGCATTATAGTTGGAAGGTGACAACACACAAAATCTGAAAAGTTGGTTTTTATTGGCATACTTTGTTTTCATATGTTTACAGGCTAGTTAGATGTTGTAAAAAGTGTCAACTTTTTGCTGAAAAGGAAAAGTTGGCACCACTGCCATTAATTGGTGTTTTTGTTGAAGAACCTTTCAAGCAGTGGGGATTGGATTTCATAGGGGAAATAAATCATCCACCTTGCAGGGGAAAACATAAATGGATTTTAACAGTCACTAATTATTTTACAAAATGGGTGGAATTTATCCCAACTAGAAGGAAATTGATTCAGTGGTGATCAAGTTCCTGGAAGAAAATATTTTTACAAGATTTGGTTGCCTTAAGAAATTAGCAATAGACAATGCTCAAGTATTCAAATATACAATATTAATTAATTTATGCCAGAATTATAATGTCATTCTTTCCCATTCTACCACCTATTATCCTTAAGGAAATGGGTTTCCAGAATCTTCGAACAAAGCTCTAATAAGGATATTCAAGAAAATAGTTACAGAAAACAAAAAGAATTGGGACTCTTAGCTAAATTTTTCCTTATGGGAAAACAAAGTGACCACCAAAATATCTACTGGTAAGTCACCTTTCGAATTGGCATATGGAGTATCAACTCTCTTCCCTATTCAGCTAGCCAAACCAGTAGCTTCTTTCATTCAAGATGTTGAGGTGGAAACAGATGCATTGACTCAAAGGATAAACCAACTAGTATAACTAAATGAGAATAGAGAAAAAGTGATCGAAATTTTGATCAACTATCAAGAAAATATGAAGCTAATTTTTGACATAAAGGTCATGGAAATAATTTTTCATCCTGAGGACCTTGTCCTAAGATGGTATGCAAGAAGGGAGGATAAGGGAAAGAATGGTAAGTTTGATCCTCTGTGGTTTGGTCCTTTCAAAATAGCAAAAGCCAGAGAAAATAATACTTTCATTTTGGAAAGTCTAGATGGAGAACTACAACAACTTCCTTTAAATGGGCAGTATTTGAAACATTACTCCTAACATTGAGCACTTTTTAATTTTTCCATTGTAAATACTGGTATGATCATTGTAAGTATTTAGTGAGCTTCTCATTGTAATGTTTTTAAGCTATAATATGACTCCATGCCCGAGATGAAGGTGCTAATTTGTGGTTCTTAGTGCTTTGTTCCAAAATATTATCCCCGAGTGGAGCCAGATGTTGTAGCCCGTTTTTCACTATGTTCAATATCTGTGTGTGTGTGTGTGTGTGTGTGAAATCAAAAAAATCATATATATGACAAAATAAAAAAGGGAAGAATATTTAAAACATGTTTATGGTGATTTCTGAAAGAAATAATGTGTGACTGAGAGTAATGCAGGATTAAAGTTCACTCAATATGGAGTGGTGGGACCCAATGGAGAAAGAAATTAAATATTGCACAATTTGGGAGCGTGATGTCATTCGTGGCATTAAGACTCCCCCATAGGAGAAACCCGATAACACAAATAGCGCGATGGTTATGGGCTTGGGTTCCCCCGTAGAATATTCGTCAGATAAACCACCTTTGTCTTATCAATGATTGTGATCTTTTGTGGTATCACTAGCCGATGGGACCACTTACCACCATGGGTGCCCCTGTGAGCAGTAAGAAGATTTTGTCAGAGTCGACAACAAGCGAGTGCATTCTACAACAGTCAAGCAAGATTATTACACTGCACCATCTGCCATATCACTCCTCCTCATCACTGGACATCTCATCTCATATCCCCACATTATCATCACCATTTCATCACCTCCATGTCACCAATATGACATCATGTCGTACATCTGTCACTTCCTCATTTAATTTTATTTTTTCCTTGTTTACCCACAAAACCCTGTTTTTGACGCTCATAATCATTTATCTATTATTTGTTCTGGAGTGTACCAACGTATGCCTGCGTCCGCCAACTTCCCAGATTGAAGTCCAACACCAACTTATAGTTTCTAGGTACTTATCCACCATGTACACTTTCTCAATTGTTCAAAAATGTCAAAGAAGACCTCTATAGTGGGTTTTGCAATCCACATTCCTCTTATGGACATGAAAAATGACATTTTTGACCTCGTCTACACATTAAAACTTATGTAGATGCATAAAAACATCCTAGTTGGTCAATTAGATTCCCCTATATATTCTAGAGTTGTAAAATCAGGATTATTCTCTGCAATTGTCCCTTAGACATATTTTTTCCCAGAATTCATTACTTGGTTGACTTCTTCTCTTTATCCTCATAAATTTTTTGTGATGAATTCACTGGGGGAAATATCTTCCAAGTTTCTCCCTTGTTGATTCAGTAGGCCCTTGATTTTCCACACTCTGAGCATTATACTTCATTTTCAGAAGAAACCCTGGTAGCGAGGTTCCAATTTTTGACTTCAGAGAGAAAAAACCTATGTAATGTGTTTATCTTTTCTCAGAGATTAAATAAAGCTTCCTGGATGATTCCAAGTTGTCTTTTGGATATGATATGTGTTTCCTACAACTATAAGTCATTTATTTTTCCTTCTTCTTTTGGAAAAGTGTATTGAAGTTGGTGATTTTTATAATACAGATTTACTTTGCTCACAGTACCTGCAAATTGAAATCAAATAACCTTAAAAATGTGCTCCATTTTTCCATACATTCATTTTCTAGGTCTTTCATGTGTTCAACTAAGGTTTATAATAAAAGATTCAGCAGTTGTAGCCTTCAGTTCTGAATCTTCCACTATTTCTTTCTATCACCCTACTACAACTTTTAAGTCATTTTCATAGTTAGTGAGACCATCTTGAACGTTATCGTTATCCCAATAAATTTCCTCTGCATTACCTGTACAAATTATCTTTGAATAATAATTATGGGACAACAAATAGTATTTATTATCTTTTTGTACAGATGTCCTAGGCACCGACCTCTTCCCAAAAAGAGGTTGTCTCTAGGGTACAACAAACTCGATGCTTGTCATGTATTGTTTTGTACTTGGCTTTGCTTTTCTCAAGCTATTGTTGTCCTCCTTGATACACTAGCTACATTTTTTTGATGAAATGCTTTGATTTTTCCACATCACTATGTCCATCTACTACAAAATATTTACCAAAGATAAAATACAAAGGAGACTTTGGCAAATAACCCAAACAAGATTCAAATGGAAACACTTGCGTAAATGAGTGCCTGGAACGATTGTAGCATATATTAGATGTAATGCAAATGCTCATCCCAAAGTTTAGGATGCTTACCACAATATCCATGAAGGGGATGCATCTTTTTACAATATGTAATAAATTCAACGCTCAAATTCCCATACAAATTGACCCATAAACAGGTGAAAATAACATCAAATGCAAAGAAAACATTGATTTATTTGCAAAACCACTTTTACAAAATACCTAGTGATTTATTATTTCTACATTTCGCTTTCTTTGGGAGTTGGTCTAAGGATAGTTATGGTGTGCCTTGTACATTCTTCTTCCTTCTCTTTCTCAGGTGATTTCATGACCTGTTTTTCCTTCTTTGGATGAAGATGTGGATGTAGCTTCCAACATTTATTGATCCAATGGCCACTTATATTCCAATGAGTACAAAAGCTTTTGTGAGCATTTCTTGGGAAAAATGTCTTTGAACTTGGAAGAGGATTTTCCTTCCCAATGTCACTTCCAATCGACATATTAATTTTCTTGACTAATTATTTATTTTTTTGGCACTTGGCTACACAATGGTTAAGTGCATGACAAAAAGTGCATGGAAACACATTCCACAAAATTTAATTCAAATCATCATGTTTTTCATAGTCATAGAAAGGCTTTGAATAATCAGGACATTTATACATTTTATGATTGTCCTTTGGATTATTAGTCTAGCGAGGAGAACTTGACTTTGTTATTCCTTTGAAGAATGAATCTCTCTTTGGAGATGTTTTTCCATCAACGTCGTCATCGTGATATGATACTCCTTCAACTTGTAGAATTTCTTTCTTCACGAATTTCGACTTAAAGAATTCCTAGACTTCACAATTTTGGAGCATTCTCCAACTTCTTCTTGTACATATCCTAATCCTTCATGCTGAGGTTGTGGTATCACCTCAATAGGATTAATGATTCCATGACTATGGATTCCAACACCCTTATCATTGTATCACATTTTGGTCAACAATTTCATACCAATATCCTTGGTATGTTTCTCAAATGATGTAAAAGAAACATTATCATTGTTGACAGAATGGTTTGAACATGAAGTATCTTTTACCTCATTTTCTACTTATGACTGTTGGTCCTCTTCCTAAATCTCAACCATCTCCTCCTCCTTCTCTTTTGTAGATGAAGTGGTAGATGAATATTCAAGAAAACCACTCCTGTAATTTAACATATAAGTAGTGTTCTTCAACTGACAAAGGGTACAATCATCAGTCAATTCATGACCACAAATTTCTCGAATCTTAGGGGAATCTTTGGTAGATTAAAATTCCCCAATGTTCTCTTCAATGACATTGTACAACATCAGGCACAACTACTTCTTCTCATATTCGGTTCGTTCGAGCAATCTTCTTAGTTCCATGTTCTCCACTTGGAGAGAGGAATTCTCTCCACGATTTCTAGGAGCCTTGTATGCTACAAACTTTCACCCATGCTTTCAATCTGGTCAGAACCTACTCTGATACTAATAATATGAAAATTGATCGTCCTCTAACACTTTGCAGGTTGTGATAAATTTTGGGTCTTCAAAAGCTAACTTATTTTGTAACTTATTCAATTGTGAATAGTTGTTTGTAAACGAACTTAATGATGCAACAGAATCATATGAAATACAATATGGTAAAAATGAAGAAGAGAAAAACCATGTGATAACAGAGTTCACCCCTTCTGGGCTACGTCTCTGAGCCCTACTCCAATGGCTAGGCTTCTTTATTGATCTCAACAACAAAAATAGTTCATTACAAATCTATGACTCATAGAGTAAACCTACTTCTAGAGTGGCACTTTTTTCTCCTTCAAATAAATTATCTACTTCAGATAACTCTCTCTCACAAGTTGAATCCCTTTAGCAAAGAAATGGTGGTGTCAAAAGAAAAGGACTCTCTCACTAAATGTGGCAACAAGTCCTCGTAATCAAAATCTAGGAGGAGTGTGTCTAGGTGTTGAAGGAGGTGAATAAGGAGGTGAGGATAGAGTTGAAAATAGGAGAAGGATTTCTTGAAGAACCAAACCCTCGAATTGGTTCAAGGAGGTAAAAAACGCCTCAAAATCTACCAATCATGGAAGATGAAGAAGGCCATGAGATGATGTTTGAGGATGAGAGAGCTTTCAGAAAGGCTTTCTATGACATGTCTGAGATGGTGAAAGTGTTGTATGAAGAGAGGACAACAAGGTTGCAAGGAGAAAGTTCAAATCATCCAAAAGGTAATGGTGGTGATGGGAGAAAGACCCCATATCCACCACCTCCTTCACCTCCATCTTCACCTCCATCCTCACCTCCTTCTTCACCTCCTTCACCTCCATCTTCACCTCCATCCTCACCTCCTTCTTCACCTCCATCAACACCTATACATAATCCTCCTAGATCTCAAAAAGGACATCCTAAGTCTCCTTTGTTGAATCTTGATGTCAAATTTAATTTCCTATGTACAATGGGGAAGTAAATGTTGAAAAGTTGGATAATTGGGTTCTTGAAATTGAAATCTATTGTAGGATTCAAAGGATTAAGTATGATGCTACAAAAATCCAACTTACTTCTCTTCATTTGGAAATTGCAGCTCTCATCTAGTGGGAGGCCAGAACTCAAGAAGATTTGAAAAAAAGTGGTAAAATCATCTCTTCTTGGAATGATTTTATAGCTTCATTAAGAAGGAAATTTTTTCCATTAGCGTATATGAAAAAAAATTTATGGATTGGAAAATTTTTAGATAAGCTAAAGGTCAATGTGTTCAAAGTTACACACAAGAATTTAGAAGAAGAGCTTTAATCTTGGGTGTTGATTTGTCTTCACAAGACATTCTCCTTAAATACATAGGTGGATTACATAGTTATTTGAGGCATACAATTCTTATGTTTAATCCCACCAATATAGGTGAAGCGTGTGTTCAAGCAACTCATTTAGAAGCAAGAGGCAAGGATGTTCCTCAAGATACTATTAAGAAGCCATCAAAATCTAGAGACAAAGGAAAGGGGAAGTTTAAAGGCAAAGGAAAAAAGAATGCTACAATCAAGAGAGAGGGAGAGAAACTTACTTGTAAACATTTTTCAAAAGAAGGCCATGATGAAGACCATTGTTGGAAGCTACATCTATAAATGAGACAAAAGAAATTTAAAAACAAGGGGAAACAAAAGACTGTTGCATCGACATCTTCATCCAAAGAAGGACAAACAGGACAACAAATCACTTGAAAATGAGAAGGAAGATGAATGTGAAAGGCACACCATAACTATCCCAGAAGCAACTCTAGAAGAAAGTGAAATGCGAAAAGAAAACTCCCTAGCCTGGTTGGGTAAGAAATTGTTGGACTATTTGTCCAGTTAAATACTGCATTTCTTTTGTATTTCATATGTTGCATGTCCCCACAACTAGGTATTTTGTAGAAGTGATCTTATGAATAAATCACTTATATGCAACAATGTTTTCTTTGGAAATTTATGCTATTTTTGCTTGTTGACAAGTCAATTTGTATGGGAACTCGAGAATCGAATGTTGTGAAAAATGAATTTCTTTCATGGATATTGTGGTAAGCATGCTAAGCTTTTGGATGAGCATTTGAATTAATCCAACAGCTAAAATTGTGCCAAGCACTCATCTATGCAAGTGTTTCCATTTGAAGCTTGGTTGGGTTATTTTCCAAAGTCTCCTTTGTATTTTATCTTTGGTAAATATTTTGCAGTAGATGGACATAGTCATGTGGACAAATCCAAGCATTTCATTGAAGAAATGAGGCTAGTGCATCATGGAGTACAAGTGCAACTTGAGAAAAGCAAAGAAAAGTACAAAGAAAGGCATGAAAAGTGTTGAATTGATCATGATTTCCAAGTGGGAGATCAAATTTGGTTGTATATGAACAAGGAAATACTTCATGATGAAGGTAAAATGTTCAAGTCAATCAGATATGGTCCTTTAAAAATCTTGGGGAAGATTGGTAACAATGTTCTCCGATTAGATTTGACACCTTATATGAAAATTTGTTCTGTTGTGAATGTGGAAAACTTGAGATTATATGAGCCACCAATGAGTGATGATCATGAAGAGAATGTTCAGATTCCATCTATTGAATCACTCGTGAATATTTAGATTATTTGTAGGAAGACTCAATTCTTGATAGGAGAATTAGGACTCCACGTAGAGGCAACGTGGAGTATCTTCGAGTGGGGGGCTCAAAGGTACCAATACAAGTAAATCAAGGTGGATTGAGATCGGGAAAGTGAGGGAATTGTACTCTCACTTACTTGCTAAGTAAAAACATACTTTTGGAGGTCCAAGAGTTTATAGTGGGGAGGAATGATCTAGGGGATTAAAATATACTCAAAAATCAAAATGCTCATAATACCTCGAAACTAGTGTCAAATTGTATGCCTCATCGTTCTGATTCCAATGATGCTTGAATCACTTCATTTTGACATTGTATGTGAAAGTTATCGTGTTTTGAAGTTTTTGGAAAATAACTTAAAAGTCAACTTGTAGGGGTTACTGGGTTGTTGACTGGGTAGACCGCATGATGATGTCAGCAGTTGCCTAGTTTGTATAGTGTGTAGTATAGGGAAATCACATGTTGACACATGGCATGTACATATAGGGTAATTTGGCAAATTGTGATTGGTTGGTGAGTTTTTGAGGTGGGCCAATTGGGAGGTACCACATGGCCCAATGGGAGGGTGACACATGGCCCTCAGAAATCACACCAAAATTTGAATGGGTCGACTGGTAGGCCTCTGCCAGATTCAAACCCACGACCTCCATTTAACAAACTAACCACTCCACCTTTGAACCATATATGTGACATATTAAATATAGTTGGGTGCATTGATTTTAAATTGGAATTGTTTCGGTGGTTGGAGGAGGGGGCGAGGCATGTGGTACATGGTCACATCCCCTCATCACACGGTAGTCCATACGTCCATTGGTGAAGGTGGAGGGGGCGGGTGATTATCCCGGTCGTTGGTCCCATTAACTCATACGACCACCACCCGAAGCTTATGGCGGAGGGGATAGCGCATGGTGATTGGCAATGACCAAATGGCCCATATGACCGAGATTGGAGCCAAAAAATCAATGCTTAAGGCCTATTTCGCGTGTTTAAATAGGTAGCATTTTACACCTTTTTTGACAAAAAAACTTCTTTTCATCCTCCACTACTTTGATAAATCTTCTTAGTTCCATGTTTTCCACTTGGAGAGAAGAATGTATCTCCTCTATTTCTATAAGCCTTTCACGCTACATCAAAACTACTCCCATGACATAATCACTTGAATTGGTTTGAATCTCAAATGGTTTCTTAAGATCTGTGAGTGCTAGAACTAGTAATGAACTGGATTTCTCTTTCAATGTATAGAAGGCTTTATGTTTCTTGCCTCCCCACTAAAAGACATGTTTCACACATGTCAATGCATGTAATGGTATTGCGAGGAGTGAGGAGTCAGCTATAAATTTTCTCCAATATTGGGCTTCTCCCAAAAATCTCCTAACTTCTGTTACATTATTGGGTTTAGGGCAATTCACAATGACTTGAAATTTTGAGGGATCAATCTTCAATTCACCCCCTCCCACAATATGACCCAAATAAATTAAAGAGGTCTTCCCAAATTCACACTTAGACATCTTCAAATACAATTTCTTTTTTTTTAAGATATCTAAAACTTATTTCACAAGCTTGACAACATATCATATGCAAATCCAATCAAAATGCACCAAAATCACTTGTATGACCTACCACATGTCAGCACATGATTGGTCCACCATCATCCATACGACTCAGTCAAAATTTTGATGTCATGATGATTTCATTGTACGGCATGTGCAGTCAGCAACCCAATCAACCCTGCAAGTTGACTTTTTAGTTATTTGCCAAAATTTTTAGAATACGATAAATTTCATATACATTGTTGGATTGAGGTGATTCAAGCGTATTTAGAATAAAAAAGATGAGATCTACGATTTGGCACTGGTTTTGAACAATTCTGAGCATCTTGATTTTTGAGCATATTTTGATCCCCTATCATTCCACCCCAATGGGAAGTTTTGGACCTCCAAAAGTTTGGTTTTACTCAACAAATAAGTGAGAGTACAAATTTATAACTTTCCTGATCTCAATCAACCTTGCTTTACTTGGATTGGTACCTTTGAGCCCCACTTGAAGATACTCCAAATTGTCTCTATGTGAAGTCCTTATTCTCCTGTCAAGAACTGCGTCTTCCTGCAACTCATCTAAATATTCATGAGTAAAATATTCAATAGATGGAATTTGAACATTCTCTTCGAAATCATCATTCATTGGAGTATCATAAAATATTAACCTTGAATTATTTCCTTGTTGATATGCAACCAAACTTGATCTCCCACTTGGAAATCATGATCAACTCTATGCATTTCATGTCTTGCTTTGTACTTGGATTTTCTTTTCTCAAGATGCTCTTGTACTCATTGATGCACTAGCTACATTTTTTCTATGATATGCTTAGTTTAGTCCACATCACTATGCCCATCTAATGCAAAATATTTACCAAATATTGTAACACCCTCCTCCCATAGCTACCCAAGTAATCGGCCAACCAGGGTGAATATGTGATGAGAGGCTACTATGATTGGATTCAACCTCCTAGGTGACCTTAAGGAAATGGAATCGATAGAAACACATCATATAGACCTTCCACATCATCAAGAAGACTCCTAAGAACCATCCCAACCTTTCTGGTAACTAGCCCTTGGGTCCCACTAATGTTTTTTACCACTTGACCTTTGGACGCTCTCATGCTATGGGCTTGAGAGTGCCCAAGAGGCTCTTGACGCTCTCATGACAAGGCCTGTCAACGTCCGGGGACTATTTTTCTCAGTGTTGTGCCAACATCCTCAGGATTTGAGCCACTTTTTGAGGCCCAGAGCCTAGGTCACTACCCATAATTGAATGACACCTTTAGAACAGAAAGATAACAAGGAAATAATGATGCAAATGAAAATACTTGAAAAATCCCTTAATCGAACCCGTACTAGCCATGACAAGAATTTTGTCAAACATATCACAAATATGTAATCTACAGATGTAAACAATAGATTTAAGCATAGGGGTCTCATAATTGATATGAAGCATTGTTCCCTTATATCATTTGTTTCATTATCATCTATTAGATCATAGATACATTGTTCATCCATTTACAAGTAAAAACATGATGAGATCCATTCATAGCCATTGTCATAAAACATATACATAACCAACATAATAGAAATAGAAATGCAAAGGAAATCATAGCCATATGATCCACATATAAACCAATATAATGCTCATAAAATTACAAGGAGAAATAAGCTCATATTGATGATGAAAAATCCAAACCCGAGATGGGATTACCGTGTTCCACCCGACCATATAATGGCTGAGCCAAATCTCTCTTCAACCATTCACCCTCGTTCCATTTTCCAAGCATGAATGTGGGACTCAAACCAAAAGAATCAACCAGGGCATCTCAAGGTTAAACCACCTCACCCTCATCCATAGAAACCAGGCTTTACCGTAATCCATCCCAGATCATTAGGCCAAAAAATTAAACATGTAATAAGAGGTTTTACCATGATCTCCACCCGATCACTAGGCCAAACAAGCATGGATTCCACTCGATTTCTCCACCTACACTGTGAGGAATTTTCCTGTTTTCTAGTCTCTCAGGCTTTACCACAATCCACAATCTAATCTAGGAATTACTAGGCCCTAAACCGAGACACCACCCTCTAGGCTTTACCATATATCCTATCATTCACTGGTAAGGATTCCTAGGCATAATCGAGGGCAAACACTTCTTATTTTTACTGTATATCCCACCATTCACTGACAAGGATTCCTAGGCCCACCGAGGCAACAAAAAATCTGAATTTACCACAAACCACATTCTGTTTCAGGGGTTACTAGGCCATGTGTTCTACCATTCGGTGATCCACCTCACTTAGCTTTGAATCCATCTAGCAATCTAGCTCAACCAAAACATGAGAACCCCATCACACCATGGTTATCAGGAAATGGCAAGGCTAGGCTGAAAACACTGTCGCACTTGAAAAAACCCATGTCATAACAGAAAAAGAACCACATGTATGCCAAATCTAGCAAGGAAAATACACATAGAAATTGATACCTGCAAAGAACACTTTTGTAGCTGCTTGAACTTGATCCTTCCTTCCTCTTTCCTTCTTTTCCTTTCTTGATCCAATGCCAAATTTCTCTAAGAAAACTCCAAGTGTCCAAGAGTGAGAGAGACAATAATGAGAGAACTCCAAAAATTAACTGACAAAAGGTTACAAACTAGTCCTTAGAAGCCTTTTTATTAATTAGGCCTCTATTTTATTCATTTTCCATTATTTGCCTTCATTTTCTTCCTCTCATGAAACTTGTGACCTTTCACCTTCCTTTTCTTCTAATTTCCATTATTTTCATCAATAAATGTGCCAAAAATGCCATTTTCCCTCTCCAAAGCCTTAGCCATTGCCTTTGGCAATTTCCTTACCCATAATAAACTAAATGAATACCCACTAGGATGTTTGCCCAACATTCAGCTTGGAATAAGTGTGCCATCAACCATGGTTATTATTTTTGCATGTATTAACTTTTATTTCATGGAATTTTCACTAGGGTTGTTACAAAGATAAAATACAAAGGACACTTTGGAAAATAACCTAGATAAGCTTCGAATGAAAATACTTGTGTAGATTATTTCTTGGAAATATTGTAGCATATTGGATGTAATGCAAATTCTCATCCCAAATTTTAGGATGCTTACCACAATATCCACAAAGGAGATGCATATTTTTACAAAATGTAATAAATTCGACGCTAAATTCCCATACAAATTGACCCATCGGCAAGTCAAAATAACATCAAATTCCAAAGGAAACATTGTTGCATATAAGTGATTTATTCACAACATCACTTTTACAAAATACCCAGCTATGGGGACATGCAACATGTGACATACAAAAGAAATGTATTATTAAAATAGACAAATAGTCCAACCATTTCTTACCCAACCAGACTAGGGAGCTTTCTTTCTATATCTCACTTTCTTCTAGAGCTACTTCAAATATGGGTATGGTGTGCCTCACACTTTCTTCTTCCTTCTCTTTCTCAGGTGATTTCATGACCTATTTTTCCTTCTTTGGATGAACATGTGGATGTAGCTTCCAACATTTCTTAATCCAATGGTCATTTATATTACAATGAATACAAAAGTTTTTGTGAGCATTTCTTAGCAAAAATGTCTTTGAACTTGGAAGATGATTTTCCTTCCTAGTCTCACTTCCAATCGACATGTTCATTTTATTGAATAATGCTTTCCTTTTTTGGCACTTGGGTACACAATGGTTAAGTTCATGACAAAAAGTGTAAGGAAACGCATTCCACAACAATTTATTCAAATCATCATGTTGTTCATAGCCATAGAAGGTTTTTGAGTAATCAAGATGTTTATACATTTTATGATTGTCCTTTGGATTACGAGTCTAGCGATGATAAATTGATTGACGAGGAGAATTTGACTTAGTTATTCCTTTGAATAGATCATCTCTCTTTCGATATTTTTTTCCATCAATGTCATCATCATGATATGATACTTATTCAAATTACATGATTTCTTTCTTCACGAATTTCACACTTGAAGAATTCCTAGACTTTTCGATTTTGGAGCATTCTCCAACTTCTTCTTGTACATATCCAAATCATTCATGCCGAGGTTGTGGTTTCACCTCAATAGGATTAATGATTCTATGACTATGGATTGAAAGAACCTTATCATTGTATCCCATTTTGGTCAGAAATTTCATACCACTATCCTTGGTATGTTTCTCAAATGATGTAAAAGAAGCATTATCATTGTTAAGAGAATGATTTGAACATGAAGAATCTCTTACCTCATTTTTTGCTTGTGAATCTTGGTCCTCTTCCTCAACCTTAGCCGTCTCCTCCTTCTTCTGTTTTTTTAGACGAAGTGGTAGATGAAGATTCAAGAAAACCACTTTTGTGATTTAACATATAAGCAACATTCTTCAACAAACAAAGGGTACAATTCTTAGCCATTCCATGACCACAAATTTGTCGAATATTGGGGGAAGATGCAATAGATGAACATTCCTCGGTTTTCTTTTTAATGACATTCTACAACATCGGCCACAACTCCTTCTTCTCATCCTATACTTCTTTAAGCAATCTTATTAGTTCCTTGTTCTCCACTTGGGGAGAGGAATTCATCTCCTCTAATTATAAGACCCTTGCATGCTGCAAACATTATATCATGCTTGCAGACTAGTTAGAAGATGCTATGACACTAGTGATATAAAAATAGATCATCCTCTGACATTACAATTTTTGAAAATTTTGGGTCTTCCAGAATTAACTTAGTTTGTAACTTGGTCATCTGTGTATAGTTAATTTTAAATGAACTTAAATATGAAACAAAACTATGTGAAACACAACATGATGAAAATGAATAAAAGGACAACCATGTGATAACGAAGTTCACCCCTCCTGGGCTACATCTCTGGGCCCTGCTCTAATGGCTAGGCCACTTTAGTAATCTCAACAACAAAAAGAGTACATTACGAATGTTTGAATCATAGAGTAAACCCCCTTCTGGAGTGGCATTGTTTCTCCTTCAAAGAGCTCTCACTCACAAGTTGACAACATTTAGCAAAGAAATGATGGTGTCAAAGAAAAGGACTCTCTCACTAAATGTGGAAATAGGTCCTTGTACTCATTCAGAGATCAAGAAGCACAAATCTAACTACGTCATAATGAAGTGTTGAAATGGTATTTTCCCACTATCATACTGAGAATAGACTAAAAATGGTTGCTCTAATGGAGAGACAGTTGTTGCAGATGCGTCTATAATGCTTGAAAACCCTTGTCTAGGCTCTTTCCATGCCCAACAAGGTCTCCTTATGGCCTCAAATTAGTCTTTGTATGCAACAAAAAAGGACTTGACACTGCAAATTATCCAACTTACAATATTCAAATCACAAAAATAATATTGCCATTGTGTCCATAACACCTAAAAACAATTGTTTAGACTATTCTTAGGCTCAAAAGGGATGAAAAATGGCAAAGTTAGGCCTCCTGTAACATTTCCCTACTATCTGCCTTGCAAAATGACAAAAATTGCTAACTAGGCAATGAACTTGTCCCTTTTGGTAGACCACCGAGAAAGAAATTGGTGCGGGAGCAACGCAAATCCTGCCAAAAAAGGTGCAAATTTTTGCCAATTTAAAAAAACCTCAATGCCCAAAAGATCCACCTTTTATTTTGTCACGTGGTGGCCATGTGGCCATGGACTGGTGCCATGCATTAGCCCCTATGTTGTTGGCTCCATATGGTGGCGACATTGTAAAAATGGGAGTGGAGGCCAGGCTAATCGCCCACCCCATCCACCTTCGTCATGAGAATATGGTAGCCATGTGGATCGGGGTTGGGCCACACGCCCTCCTTGGCCTCTAAAACATCCACCAAATTAACTGTGGATATATGGGTTCAACATAGAACTGGGGCTAGGGTTTAACGCCCAACCCTCCCGCCTTCGCACCCATAGGTGGTCAAGATACATGCATCGAAACCAGGGGTTGGGCAAACCATATTTCCCCATCGCCATTGAAATTTGGTCATTTGGGCACCATGTAACTAGGGGTTTGGGCCACATACAACCCCCCCTTTGCTGATGTTGGAAGAATTATAATTTAAATATATGCAATGCCCTTTGTATATCAAGACCCAAACACATGGTATAATAGTTTGACATGGTGGTTACAATTAGCAGGTCGTGGGATCGAATCTAGCGGAGGCCTACCAATCAACCCATTAAAATTTTGGCATGATTTTTTAGGGCCACGTGGCACCCTCTCAGTGGTTAGAATTAAGGATGATCATTGGTATAATGTGCAATATGGGCTAATCACGTTCAGACACGTGGCATGACCATACAAGGTGATTAGCAAAATTGTGATTGGTTGGTGATTTGTTGAGGTTTGAGCATGGAAAGAACCAAAACAGGGGTTTTTAAGCCTTCTCAATTCATTTGCAACATCTATTTCTTCATTAGAGAAAAGAAAATTTAGCCTATTCTCAGTATGAGTGTGGAAAAAGACCATTTCAATACTTCATTATGGAGTAGTTGGATCTGTGCTTCTTGATCTCAGAATGAGTATGAGGACTTGTTGCCACATTGAATGAAAGAGCCATTTTCTTTTGACACCTTCATTTCTTTTCTCATGGGAATCAACTTTTGAGTGAGAGTTCTCTAAAGGAGAACATTTCTTTGAAGGAGAAACAATTGCCACTCTAGAAAGAGGTTTACTCTATGAGTCAAAGATTTGTAATGTACTCTTTATGTTGCTGATATCAATAAAGCGACCTATCCATTGGAGTAAGGCTCAGAGACATAGCCTAGGAGGGGTGAACTCCATTATCACATGGTTGTTCCCTTCTTCATTTTTACCATGTTTTATTGCATATGATTGTGTTTCATCTTTAAGTTCATTTAAAAACAACTATTCAAAATTGAACAAGTTACAAATTAAGTTAGCTTTTGAAGACCAAAAATTTATCACAACTCGCAACGTGTCAGGGGACGATCGATTTTCACATCACTAGTATCATAGTAGGTTTTGACTAGATTGAGCATGGGTGAAATTTTGCAGCATGCTAGGCTTCTAGATTGGGAGGAATTATTCTCTCCAAGTGGAGAACATGGAACTAAGAAGATTTCTCAAAGCAACAGAGGGTGAGAAGAAGGAGTTGTGCTTACTTTTTTAGAATGTCATTGAAGAGAACACTGGGGAATGTTCAGCTACCGAAGCTTCCCCCAATATTCAACAAATTTGTGGTCATGGAATGACTGAGGATTGTACCATTTTCCAGTTGAAGAACATTGCTTATATGTTAAATCACGAGAGTGGTTTTCTTGAATCTTCATCTATCACTTCATCTACAAAAGAGAAGAAGGAGGAGATGGCTAAGATTTAGGAAGAGGACAAAGAGTCACAAGCAGAAAAGGAGCTAAAATATACTTCATGTTCAAATAATCTCTTAACAATGATAATGCTTCTTTTGCATCATTTGAGAAACATACCAAGGGTAGTGGTATGAAATTTCTGACCAAAATAGGATATAATGGTAAGGGTCTTGGAATCCATAGTCACAGAATCATTAATCCTATTGACGTGAGACCACAACCTCGACATGAAAGATTGGGATATGTATAGGAAGAAGTTGGAGAATGCTCCAAAATTGCAAAGTCTAGGAATTCTTCAAGTGTGAAATTCGTGAAGAAAGAAATCCTAAAAGTTGAAGGAGTATCATATCATGATGATGATGTTGATGGAAAAACATTTCCAAAGAGAGATGAGCGATTCAATGGAAGAACTAAGTCAAGTTATTCTCATCAATCAATTTCTCCTCGCTAGACTCATAATCCAATGGACAATCATAAAAGGTATAAACGTCCTAATTATTCAAAAGCATTCTATGACTATGAACAATATGATGATTTGAATAAAATGTTGTGGAATGCGTTTCCTTGCACTTTTTTTCATGCACTTAACCATTGTGTAGCCAAGTGCCAAAAATGGAAAGCTTTGTCAATAAAATGAATATGTCGATTGGAAGTAAGACTGGGAAGGAAAATCCTCTTCCAAGTTCAAAGACATTTTTGCCAAGAAATGCTCATAAAAACTTTTGTACTCATTGTAATATAAGTGGGCATTGGATCGAGAAATGTTGGAAGCTGCATCCACATCTTCATCAAAATAAGGAAAAAAAGGTCATGAAATCACCTGAGAAAGAGAAGGCAGAAGAACAAGTGAGGCACACCATACCCATCTATGAAGCAACTCTATAAGAAAGTGAGATGCAAAAAGAAAGCACCCTATATTGGTTGGGTAAGAAATGGTTGGACTATTTGTCTATTTAAATATTGCATTTCTTTTGTATTCCAAATGTTGCATATCCCCATAGTTGGGTATTTTGCAAAAGTGATGTTGTGAATAAATCACTTATATGAAACAATGTTTTCTTTAGCATTTGATGTTATTTTGACTCGTTGATGGGTCAATTTGTATGGGAATTTGAGCGTTGAATTTATTACATATTGTAAAAAGATGCATATCCTTCGTGGATATTGTGATAAGCATCCTAAACTTTAGGATCAACATTTTCATTACATCCAGTATGCTACAATCATACCAAGCACTCATCTATGCAATTATTTCCATTTGAAGTTTGTTTGGCTTATTTTCCAAAGTCTCCTTTGTATTTTATCTTTGGTAAAGATATTGCAGTAGATGGATATAATTATGTGAAAAAATCCAAGCATTTCATTCAGCAAATGTTGCTAGTGCATCAAGGATGACAAGAGAAGCTTGATAAAATCAAAGCCAAGTACAAAGAAAGGCATGAAAAGCATCGAATTGATCATGATTTCCATGTGGGAGATCAAGTTTAGTTGTATATCAGCAAGGAAAGGCTTCAAGATGAATATTGTATGAGACTCCAATGTCTGATGATCATGAAGAGAATGTTGAGACTCCATCTATTTAAGATTGTACTCATGTATTTAGATGAGTTGTAGGAAGACTCAATTCTTGACAGGAGAATCAGGACTTCATGAAGAGACAATATGGAGTATCTTTGAGTGGGGTTCAAAGGTACCAATCCAAGTAAATCAATGTGGATTGAGATCGGTAAAGTGAGGAAGTTGTACACTCATTTATTTGCTGAGTAAAAACATACTTTTGGAAGTCCAAAATCTCCCAGTGGGGAGGAATGATCTAGGGGATCAAAATATGCTCAAAAATAAAAGTGCTTGGAATCGCTCAAAACTAGTGCCAAATCGTAGATATCATCTTTCTGATTCCAACAATTATTGAATCGCCTTAATCCAACACCGTATGTTAACTTTATTGCGTTCTAAAGTTTTTGAAAAACAACTAAAAATTCAACTTGCAAGGTTGACTGGGTTGCTGACTGGGCAGGCCATATAGTGATGTCATGTTGATGTCAGTATACTAACTAGGAGGTATGAATGATAATGAACCAATCACATGCTGACATGTGGCAGGTCATAGAAGTAGTGTTGGTGCATTTTTATTAGTTGCTTGGTTTGAAGTGGCACAATCAAGAGGCACCATGTGGCTCTCAGGAACTGTGCCAAAATTTTTATGAGTCGACTAATTGAACTCACCAGGATCAAACCCATGACCTATCCATTACAAAACAATTGTCAAACTAATAGACAAAACAAGGTTCTTGTTATAACTATATGGAAAATTTATATTTAAATTAAATGGGTTTTAGCATTGGCAGAGGGGGAACGACACATGGCCCCATCCCTTGGATTAATCAGGCATCTAACCATTGGTAGGTGTGAAGGAGGGGGAGCTAGGTGGTAAGCCCTAGCCCTGGTCACATTTAAGACACATGACCACAGGGATGGCTGAGGCGGAGGGGTCGAGCGGTTAGCCTTAGCCCTGGGTCCTATGATGAACCCATGTGAGCGATAGCGAGGGTGTTGGAGACTAAGGGGTAGGCGTGTGGCCTAGCCCCTGGCCATATAGTACCACATGACCGAGAGTTGGGCTTAAGAATTGACGCTTAAGGCCTCCTTCGCACAATTAATGAGGTGACAAAATGCACTATTTTTAGCGGGATTTTAACTGCTCCCTCGCCAATTTGTCACTTGGTGGTCTACCAAAAGGCGGGATTTATTGCCTGATTAGTTATTTTTTTCCAATTTGCAAGACAAATAGCATAGAAATTTTCCAGGATGCCTAACTTGGTCATTTTTCAGTCCTTTTGAGATCAAGAATAGCCCACACAGGGGTTTTTGGGTGTTCTAGACACAATGGAACCATTATTTTTATGATTTGAGCATTGTATGTTGGAAAATTTGCAGAGTCAAATCCTTTTGTTTTGTAGACAGAGACTATTTTTAGGGCATATGGAGACCTTTTCTTAGCATGGAAAGAGCCTAAACAGGGGTATTCAAGCCTTTTTGATGCATCTACAACATCTATTTCTTCATTAGAGTAGCCATTTTTAGTCTATTCTCAATATGATTGTGGGAAAATACCATTTCAATACTTCATTATGAAGCAGTTGGATTTTTGTTTCTTGATCTCAGAATGAGTACAAGGACCTATTGCCACATTTAGTGAGAGAGTCCTTTTCTTTTGACACCATCATTTCTTTATGAAAGGGAGTTGACTTGTCAGTGAGAGTTCTTTGAAGGAGAACCTTTCATTAAAGGAGAAACAAGTGCCACTCTAGAAGGAGGTTTTCCCTATGAGTCAAAGATTTGTAATGTACACTTTTTATTGCTGAGATCAATAAAGCAACCTAGCCATTGAAGAAGGGACTTGAGACATATCCTATGAGGGGTGAACTCCATTATCACATAGTTTTTCTCTTCTTTATTTTTACCATGTTTTATTGCATATGATTTTTTTTGAACTTTAAGTTCATTTAAAAATAACTATTCATAGTTGAACAAGTTACGAGCTAAGTCATCTTTTGAAGACCCAAACTTTATCACAAATTTCATAGTGTCATAGGACAATTGATTTTCAGATCACAATGGATTCTCTAATGAAGAAATTGATGTTGTAGATGAATCCAGAAGGCTTGAAAACCCATATCTAGGTTCTTTCCATGCTCAAAAAGGTCTCCACATGGACTCAAAACAATATATGTCTGCAACACAAAAGGAGTTTCACATACAGTTTCAGATTGAGGCAATTCAAGCATTGTTAGAATCAGAATTACGAGATCCACAATTTGGAACTAGTTTCAGGTGATTCCGAACACTTTGATTTTTGAGCATATTTTGACCACATGGATCATTCCTCCCCACTAGGAACTTTTGGACCTCCAAAAGTATGTTTTTACTCAGCAAATAAGTGAGAGTACAACTTCCTCACTTTCCCGATCTCAATCCACCTTGCTTTACTTGGATTGGCACCTTTGAACCCCACTCAAAGATACTCCACATTGTCTCTTTGTGAAGTCCTGATTCTCTTATCAAAAATTAAGTCTTCCTGCAACTTATCTAAATATTCAGGAGTAAAATATTCAATAGATGGAATCTAAACATTCTCTTCATGATCATCAGTCATTAGAGGCTCATACAATCTTCACCATGAAGTCTTTCCTTGTTGATATACAACCAAACTTGATGTCCCATTTGGAAATCGTGATCAACTCGATGCTTGTCATGTCTTACTTTATACTTGGATTTTATTTTCTCAAGATGCTCTTGTCCTCCTTGATGCATTAGCTACATTTTTTCAATGAAATGCTTTCCTTTTTCCACATCATTATGTCCATGTATTGTAATATCTTTACCAGAGATAAAATACACAGGAGACTTTGGCAAATAACCCAAACAAACTTCAAATGGAAATACTTGCATAGATGAGTGCTTGGCATGATTGTAGGATACTAGATATAATGCAGATGCTCATCCCAAAGTTTAATATTCTTACTACAATATCCACGAGGGAGATGCATCTTTTTACAACATGTAATAAATTTGACGCTCACATTCCCATACAAATTGGACCACCAACAAATAAAAATAACATCAAATGCCAAAGAAAACATTGTTGCATATAAGTTATTTATGCACAACATTAATTTTACAAAATGCACAACGGTGGGGATATGCAACATGTGTAATAAAAGAGAAATGCAGTATTTAACTAGACAAATAGCCCAACCATTTCTTACCCAACCAGGCTAGGGAGCTTTCTTTCTGCATTGCTCTTTCTTATGGAGTTATTTCAGGGATAGTTATGGTGTTCCTTGCATGTTATTCTACCTCCTTGCAAGAAGTACCAATTTTTTTTTAGAATTTCTTGGCAAAAATGTCTTTAAACTTGGCAGAGGATTTTCCTTCCTGGTCTCACTTCTAATCAACATATTCATTTTCTTGACTAATGCTTTCCCTTTTTGGCACATGGCTACACAATTGTTAGGTGCATGAAAAAATGTGCAAGGAAACAAATTCCACAACATTTTATTCAAATCATCATGTTGTTCATAGTCATAGAAAGCCTTTGAATAATCATGACATTTATACCTTTTATGATTGTCCTTTGGATTATGAGTTTGGCAAGGAGAACTTGATTGACAAGCAGAACTTGACTTAGTTCTTCCTTTGAAGCACTCATCTCTCTTTGGATATGTTTTTCCATCAACGTCATCATCATGATATGACACTCCTTCAACTTGCAGAATTTTTTTCTTCACGAACTTCAAACTTGAAGAATTCCTAGAATTTTCAATTTTGGAGAATTATCCAACTTCTTCTTTTACATATCCCAATCCTTCATGTCAAGGTTGTGGTCTCATCTCAATAGGATTAATGATTCCATGACTATGGATTCCAATATCATTACCATTGTATCCCATTTTGGTCCACAATTTCATACCAATACCCATGATATGTTTCTCAAATGATGCAAATGAAGCATTATCATTGTTAAGAGAATGGTTTGAACATGATGTATATTTTATCTCCTTATCTTCTTGTGAGTCTTGGTCCTCTTCCTAAAGATTAGCCATCTCATCCTTCTTCTATGAAGATTAGAGAAAACCACTCTTTTAATTTAACATCTAAGTAATGTTATTCAACTAACCAAGGGTACAATAATCATTCAATCAATGACCACAAATTTGTCAAATCTTCGGGTAAGCTTCGGTAGCTAAACATTCCCCACTTTTCTCTTCAATGACATTCTGCAACATTAGGCGTAACTTCTTCTTCTCATCTTCTGTTGCTTCAAGCAATCTTCTTAGTTTCATGTTCTCCACTTGGAGAGAAGAATTCCTCTCTTCCAGTTCTAAGAACCTTGCATGCTACAAATTGTCACCCATGCTTGCAATATGGTCAGAAATTTCTCTGTTACTACTAATCTACTACTAATCTACCCCTCCCATTAGGAACTTTTGGACATCCAAAAGTCTGTTTTTCCTCGGAGAACAAGTGAGAGTACAATTTCCTCAATTTCTCGATCTTAATCCACCTTGATTTACTTGGATTGGTACCTTTGATACCCACTTGAAGATACTCGACATTGTCTCTGCATGAAGTCCTAATTCTCCTATCAAGAATTGAATTTTTTGACACTTTTCAAGTTGTGATAAATTTTGGGTCGTCAAAATATAATTTAGTTTGTAACTTGCTCAACTATGAATAATTATTTTTAAATGAACTTAAATATGAAACAAAATCATATGCAATACAACATGGTACAAATGAAGAAGAGAACAACCATGTGATGACAGATTTCACCCCTTTTGAGCTATCTCTTCAGGCCCTTCTCCAATGGCTAGGTCACTTTATGATTTGTTTTTTTATGATTAGTTTTGTTGTGCTAATAACAATTAGAATTTTCTAAACATATGCTTACTTATTGCTTCTTGTACTGAGGTTTCATTAGCTATTTGTGTATGCAATCAGGTAAATTTCCTTAAGTTTAAAATGACATTCATGAGAAAAATAACTTCAAAAAACCAATACTGAAAAAAAGACATTCAAAGTACAACAAACCATGAAAAAGACACGTTAACACAATGTTTTGATGAAGGAGTTCAACCCTCCTGGGCTATATCTCCTTGGTCCAGCTTCCATGGCTTGGGCATCTATATTATCTCAATGTGAAAAAATGTTGTTTTACAAAGCTCTATGGCTCTTGATACCTACACCAATTTGTTCAAAATGTCCAAATTATCCAAGAACACCTCTTTCTGAGCTCAATTTGGTTGAAAAATGACTTCTCTATGACTCAGACAGTGTTTTCCTATAATTTCTCCTCTAATTCTAGAATATCTCCAATTAGCCCCGCTAAATCTATAGGTAGGCCTGAATTTGGGGGCACCGCCAAAACCTCCACCAAATTCAACTCGAAGTTAATTAAGGTTAACTGCACTTAATTAATTTTTGATCCTGGATTAGCGCAAACTGAAACCTTAACTTCCAGCAGTTTTGGTGGGCTTGTCACATGCGATGGTTAACATTGCATTAACCATTGGAGCTGGAACCATTGGAGTACTAACCATTAGGGGTTATGGTATTGTGTTCACATGTGGAGCATATAATTGTCGCGGAGATGGTGTGGATAGCTGCTGATAAACCGCAAGGGTTTGCAATGTTGCGTTCACATGCGGAAACAACAAACCATTGTAGAGTGGTGTGGTTAACTGATTGTCAAGTTAACTGTAGTCGTTTTTGGTTAAAATATTTGCATTCACATGAGGGAGAGTTGGCCTACCAGCTGGCGCTCCCCTAACCACCAACCCATAACCTTTGAACTTCAAATGTAAATAGGGATGTTACATGGTAAGAACAATTTGGTAGAGTAGGCAGTTAAGGCGCATGGTTTGTGTGCAGTAGGTCGTGGGTTCGACCCCGACTTCCACCAAATTTTTGGTGAAGTGAACTCTTTTTAGGATGTTGGAAGGTGCCACGTGGCGACCTCCAGGCTTGCCACATGGCATTCTTCCATTGGTCCAAAATAAACCAATAATAATGCGCCAACACACCACCCGTACAACTCAATCAAATGATGCCACTTGTCCACCTGTGATTCTTCGTTGAACAATGTTGACCATGCCTAGTGACCTACCACTTGAGCAGTACAGACGTTGATTGTGCAGTGACTGGGCAATTTTTTTGCAAATTTCACCTGTTTACCAAAGCAATCAGAACACAATAAATTTCTCATATGAACTTGGTTTTCAATGAAATGAGTTGCGTTAGGATCATTTTTCCAAGATGGATGCGGTGATTTAGGTTTTGAGCCATTCTGAGAAATTTGATTTTTGAGCTATATATTGAGCACCTGATCATTCCTCCCCACTAGAAGCCTTTTGGACCCCAAAAGACACTATCAATTGTTCAGCAGGTGAGGGTACAACTCCCTCACCTTCTCGGTTTATAACCATTTGGCTTGAGAAGGATTTTGTCCCTTGAGTCCCACTCTAAGGTATTTGACATCCTCTCTCTTTGAAGTCCTGGTTCTTTTGTCAAGTATGAGATCTTGCTGAAGTTCATAAAGATATTCTGGCAAGAAATCATCTATTGATGGCAATTGAACATGCTCTCCTTGATCATCAATCAAAGGAGGCTCAAACAATATCAAATTCGCAACATTAACAACAGAGTATATTTGCATATAAGGAGGCAAATCAAGCTTAAATGCATTGTTACCAATCTTTTCCAGAATTTTAAAAGGACCATAATGGATTGGCTTAAGCTTTTTACCTTCCCCTTGAACTCGCTCTTTGCTAATATATAACCAAACTTCATCACAAACTTGAAATTTGTGATCAACCCGGTGTCTGTCATGCCTTGCCTTGTAGCTTCTTTGACTTTTCTCACGCTGTTCTTGCACTGTATGATGTATCAACTCAATTTTCTCTATGAACTTCCTTGCCTTATCGATGTCACTATGACCATCGATGGCAACATCTTTCTCAAAGATGAAGTCTATTGGCGTTCTTGGCAAGTACCCATAACATGCCTCAAATGGCAATGTATTTGTGGAAGAATGCTTTTCCCTGTTGTATGCATGTTGTATGTAATGCAACTCTTCATCCCACAACTTGGGATGTTTGCTGAAATATCCTCTAAGAAGATGAATAACGGTTCTATTGACCACCTCGGTTTGTCCATCTATCTGTGGATGAAAGGTTGTACTCTTCTTCAACTTTGTGTCCATCATGTCCCACAAATTTGAAAAAAAATTCCCAACAAATCGAGAATCTTGATCACTTACAATAGAAGTAGGAAGATCAAAATGAACCCAAATGTTTTGTAAGAAAAGATGAGTTGTTTGTTCAGTTGTAATATGCTTTTTACATGGTGTTAGTATGCACATTTTTTTGAACCTGTCTACAACTACATACAAGTAATTTCCATGCTCTCCATAATAGACATGCAATACATGCCAATGTTCGGAAGTGGAACATCCTGTTGCAATTGAATCTCATGTTGAATTCACCTCTTGGGAGGTAACCCCTTTGGTTCTTGAAACATCTCACCATGCTTTCTTACCACATCAAACAAATCAGATTTCAATTTATCATCACAACCTTTAAAATATTCATAATCAATATCATTCTTTTTCTTGAACATGAGAAGCGCAAAATTATTACTTGCATTTACTAGTCTCTTCATCTAGCTTGCATTAACCAAAGAAATGTTCATCTTTTTGCGATGGGCTCTCACTATGTACTCCACCCCATTCTTGAGAAATATGTATTTGTTTTCATGGTGATAAAATACTGCTTTTCTATCATACAAATAAGGACTACTCAAAATGATTCCTGAGATGTCAAGTGGAACTACATCTAACTCAACCTCATCAATGAACTTTTTAGTAATTGCGAACTTGAATAAACACGTCCTTGTAACCTGTAAGTTTGCATTGTTAACTATCCAAACCAATGGATATGGCTTATGATGAGGTACAATTTCAAGGTTTAGATTTTTAACCAAGACTTCTGAAATAAATTTTGATTGTGACCCACTATCAAATAATGCATCAATATTTGTATGATTTGAAATCACTCTTACATGAAACAACTCTATTCTTGACTCTTCATTTGGAGTGTTGTTTTGACTATGTGATGAACTAGTGATTGAAACAATTTATTTTCCTTTTGTAACCATGGCTAAAATCTGAACCAAGGTCATGTTGTGTGGTAGCGGTCATAATTTGTTTTCCCTTATTGTTTTGTTTCTTATGCCTTAATTCAGGATGAAATTTCCAGCAGTGGGCTTCATCGTGCCCCTGTTTGGAACAATGTTTGCATGTGATTTTCTCCCCTTCTTTCTTCACACTTTCATTTTTCTTTCCCTTCCATTTTCCACCCTTTTCTTTCTCCTTATCCTTGAATGGATTCCTCTTACTACCCTCTTCTTGAATGTTCTTTCCTCTAGATTCAAGGTGCGCGGCTTGCACACATACCTCATCTAAGTTATTTGGATTGAACATAAGAATAGTATGTTTCAAATAAAAATTTAAACCCCCAATATATTTCAGTAGTGTATCTTAGGAATTCAAATTCTCTCCTAATAACAAAGACCTTTTCCTAAACTCTTGTGTATAATCTTGGACTATTTGGCCTTTAAGCTACCTAAAATTCTGCCAACTCATAATGGATTTTTGCATATAGGCTAAAGGATAAAACTATCTTTTAATTGCAGAAACAACTTCAACCCAAGTAATGGATATCTTACCATGGATTCTCATTTCCTCTTGAGTATTTTCTTCCCACCAAACTAATGCAGCTCCTTCTAGCCTCAATGGAGCCAACTGGATCTTTATGTCGTCTTCTTAAAGGTTCTAAATTCTGCAGTATACCTCCAATTGTTGAATCCAATTTTCCAACTTTTCTACATTCACCTCTCTATTTTACATGAGAAGTTCAAATTTTATGTCCAATTTAAGTAATGGATTCTTTGCTTTTGGGGTTTTTGAATGAGTATGGGCAGTTTCAGTGGTGGTAGTGGAAGATGATGTTGTGTGAGATGATGAAGATGATGAGGATGGTGGAGATGGAGGTGGATTTCCACCATTCCCTTTGGAATCATTCTTCTCATATTTTTTTTCCTATGAGCTTCCTTCTCTATGTGGAGGTTTATAACTCTATCCAACCATTCTAGTGTTCCTCTCTTAATAGAGGACTTTAACCATTTTAGTTAAAGTGAAAAAAACTTTCTTGCATTCCTCCTCTTCTGAAGAGGGACCTTTAGGTTCTCTTTCTCCATACATAATGGCTATGGATTTAGGCTCAGAAATTGGTACTGCTTGTACCTCTTCAATCTCAGTTGAAGGAAAAACTTGTGGAGTTTAAAGTGCAACTAGAATTGGAACTTTGGGTGGTGGATATTGTGGCCTTGTGACTCTCCTTCTTCTAGGCATTACCTCAGGAGTTTCTACCTATAGCTTCCCTTCTCCTTTCTGCAACTTTAACCTTGTAAGCATCACAATTTTGCAACCACTAGAAACCTAATTGCACAAACTCAAGCAATAAAGCAATCAAGAAATTCAACCTTTTCTCTGATACCAACTTGATATGTTTTTGTATGACTAGTTTTGTTGTGCTAATAACAATTACAAATTTCTAAACATATGCTTGCTTATTTCTTCTTGTACTAAGGTTTCATTAGCTGTTTGTGTATGCAATCAGGTAAATTTCCTTAAGTTTAAAATGACATTCATGAGAAAAATAGCTTCAAAAAAAAATACTGAACAACAGACATTCAAAGTACAACAAACAATCAAAGATACACTTTAACACAATGTTTTGATGAAGGAGTTCACCCCTCCTGGGCTACATCTCCTTGGTCCAACTTCCATGGCTTGGGCCTCTGTATTAGCTCAATGTGGAAAAATGTTGTTTTACAAAGCTCTATGACTCCTGATACCTACACTAATGTGTTCAGAATGTCCAAATTAACCTAGAACACCTCTTTTTGAGCTCAATTTGGTCGAAAATTGACTTCTCTATGACTCGGACAATCTTTTTCTACAATTTCTCCTCTAATTCTAGAATATCTCCAGTTATCCTCACTAAATTTGGAGGCAAGCCTGAATTTGGGGGCACCGCCAAAACCTTTTCTAGATTAAACTCGGAGTTAATTAACGTTAACTACACTTAATTAATTTTTAATCCCAAATTAGCACAAACTGAAACCTTAACTTCCAGCAATTTTTTTGGGGTTGTCATATGCGATGGTTAACATCACATTAAGTGTTGGAGCTAGAACCGTCGGAGTGTTGATCGTTAGGGGTTATGGTATCGTGTTCACATGCATAGCATTAAACCATCGTGGAGTTGGTGTGGATAGCCGTCGGATAAACACAAGGGCTTGCAATGTTGCGTTCACATGCAGAAACAACAAACTATCGCAGAGTGGTGTGGTTAACTAACCACCAGGTTAACTGTAGTTGTTTGTGGTTAACGTATTTGCGTTCACATGAGGGAAGGCTAGCCTACAGGTTGGCCCTCCCTTAACCGCCAACCCATAACCGTTGAATTTCAAATGTAAACGGATATGTTACATGATAAGAACCATCCGGTAGAGCAGGCGGTTAAGGTGTATGGTTTGTGTACAGGAGGCCGTGGGTTCGATCCTGACTTCCACCAAATTTTTGTTGAAGTGAGCTATGTTTAGGCTGTTGGGAGGTGCCACGTGGCAGCATCTGGGCTTGCCATGTGGAATTCTTCCATTGTTAAAAAATAAACCAATAAGAATGCGCCAACACACCACCTGTACATCCTTATAAAACGATGACACTTTTCCACCTGTGATTCACCGTTGACCATCGTTGGCCATGCCTAGTCACCTGTCACGTCAGCAGTATGGATTGCTGACTGTGTAGTGACTGGGCTTTTTTTTTGCAAATTTTGCCTGTTTAGCAAAGGGATCGGACACAATAACTTTCTCATGCGAACTCAATTTTCGATGAAAAGAGTTGTGTTAGGATCGTTTTTCCAAGACATACACGGTCATTTAGGTTTTGATTCATTATGAGAACTTTTATTTTTTAGCTAAACACTGAGCACCTGGTCACTTTATTGATCTTAGCAACAAAAATAATACATTACAAATATTTGACTCATAGAGAAAACCTACTTATAGAGTGGCACTTGTTTCTACTTCAAAGAAACATTCTCCTTTAGAGAACCCTTAGTCACAAGTTGATTCCCTTTAGCAAAGAAATGATGGTGTCAAAAGAAAAAGACTTTGTCACTGAATGTGGCAACAGGTCCTCGTACTCATTCTGAGATCAAGAAGTACAAATCCAAATGCTTCATAATGAAGTATTGAAATGGTAGTTCCCCACAATAATACTGAGAATAGACTGAAAATGGCTTCTCTAATGAAGAAAGAGATGTTGCAAATGCATTCGGAAGGCTTGAAAACCCTTGTCGAGGCACTTTCCATGCTCAACAAGGTCTCCTTATGACCTTAAATAAATCTCTGTCTGCAACACAAAATGACTTGACTATGGAAATTGTCCAACTTACAATTCTCAAATCACAAAAATAATGTTGCCATTGTATCCAGAACACCTAAAAACCCCTGTGTAGGCTCTTCTTGGGCTCAAAAAGACTAAAAAGTGGTCAATTTAAGCATCCTGGAACATTTCCCTATTAAAGTCCTGAAAAATGACAAAAAGTGCTAACCAAGCAAAGAACTCGTCCTTTTTGGCAAACCGCCAAGCGATAATTGGGTTCAGGAGTGGTAGAAATTCCACTGAAAATGGTGCGTATTGTCACCTCATTAATCTCGACTATGAGGCCTTAAGCGTTGATTCTTAAGCCATTCTCTTGGTCGTGTGGTGCCATGTGGCCAGTGGCTGGGCCACACGCCTGCCCCTCAAGCTCTGGCTCCCCCACTATCAATCACATGGGTTCATCATAGCACCCAGGGTCAGGGCTTAACGCCCGACCCTTGTACCTTCCTACCCACTAACAGTTACACGTCCGTTTTGTGTGCATTAATGTGACCTGGGGGTTGCGCTAACTGCCCGCCCCCACCTCATTGGCGTTATGTTCATGTGGCACCATGAATCGAGGGGTTGGGGCCATGTTCCCCACCCCCTCTACTAATGTTGAAACCCATATAATTAGAATATAATTTTTTCATATAGTTATAATGAGAACCTTGTTTGGTCTGTTGGTTTGATGATCAATTTGTAACTGATAGGTCATGGGTTTGATCCCAACGGGGTTGGCTGGTTGACCCATAAAAATTTTAGCATATTTCTCGAGGGCCACATGGCACCCTCCCATTGGGCCATGTGGTGCCTCTTGATTGGGCCACCTCAAACCAAGCAACCAATAAAAATGCGCCAACATCGCTTGTACGACCTGCCACATGTCATCACATGATTGGTCCAACGTCACCTATACCAGTTAGCCAACATGTTGATGTCATCATGAAGTCACTATACTGCATGTCCATTCAACAGCCTAGTTAACCATGCAAATTGACTTTTTAGTTATCTACCAAAAACTTCAGAATGCGATAAATTTCACAGATGATGTCAGATTAAAATGATTCAAGCATCGTTAGAATCATAACGATGAGATCTACGATTTGGAACCAGTTTTAGGTGATTCTAAACTCTTTGAGTTTTGAGCATATATTGATCCCCTAGATCAAGAACATAGGCCAAAAGAAAGGGAAATCAAGTGGATCAAGGTAGAAGGAGAACCAAGAAGCTTCTAAGGAGGGGAAAAATAAGTGTAAAGGGGAGAAAGATAAAAATATGGTAGCTACAATACACTAGTGCAACGATACAACAACCACTGTAACCACCGTAGCATTGATGGCCATACATAGGAGAATTTCTCAAAGTTTCATCTAGAGCCTAACTTGAAGAACAAGAATAAATATAATAAGAAGAAGAATCTCATGGATATTGATTTGGGAAACTAGGTTAAAAGCATCTCTGAAATGTATGAGAAGATTATATGTGTGTCAATGCATAAGGAGGTGAATCTGAGTAGCCTTCAACAACAGGAAGAGAATGAAAAGACCAGGCTCTTCCATATAAATATACAGGCTAAGAAGACCAATATTAATGTTTTATTTTTACTCAAGATCATAGCAAAATAACATTGCAACAAATATGGTCAACAATTGGGATTATAAGCTCATGATCATCCAAGTCCATATCCATTGGGATGGGTAAATAAATATGTAGAGGTAAAGGTAATAAAAAAATTCAAAATTATATTTGTTATCAATGTTGATGTTATTGATGAAATAGAACTAGATGTAGTTCTCCTTGATGTATGTGGAGTGGTGATTGGAAGTACCTATAAGTACAGGCAGGATGCAATCTTCATGTAGAGAGCCAACTAGTACAGTTTCATCAAATATGAAAAATACCTCACTATCAACACATACAAGGGAAAGTCCAAAATTTCATTGGTAAGTTCCAACCAAGCCAAGGAATTAATCAATTCAAGCAACTAATATGTTTTATTATTTTTAAGATAAAATTAATGTGTAGAATAACTAGTAAGAGAAAAGGAATCCTTGGAGAGGTGTGCTAAGAAACACAAACAAAAACTAGAAGAGTTGCTACATGCATACATGGATATGTTCTAAGAGCCTAAACGATTACCACCCAAGAGGGAAGTGGAGCACAAGATCCAACTATTTCTAGACTCCCTATTTCCAGGCAATGGGTTATACAAGCAGTTTGTTATAAAAGCAAGTGAGGTGAAGAAATGATTATCAAACATTGGTTTATAAAGGAAGTCTGATTTTACTACGACATACTAGATGTTGATTATAGGAAAACAAGTTCCATACTTCTACCTCCTAGATGTTCTCTTGTGCTACTTATGTCACCTTTGTGTTCCTTCAAGAAAGCATGCCAAATTTATTTCGAAGGCACATTACTGTCAAGTGGTAAGGTACTTCAGTATGGAGAACACAACAATAGTACTTCAAAAGTATTTCTATTAGCCAAAGCTTCCATAAGATGTCAGTAAATATATCAGATTGTGCATTATCTATGCCATTACTAAATAACCATCAAGAAGTGGGAGTTGTACACTCCTCCACCTATTCCAGATAAGCATTGGGAGTTATTATCCATGGATTACATGTTAGTTTTTTCCACCAACCAAGATAATTATTGTGTATTTTTGGTTTTCGATAAGTTATCTAAGATAGTCATTTTCACCATGCAAGAAGAATATCACAACTAAATCCAATACAAAAATATTCTTTGAGTGTGTTTGGGTTCATTTTGGGCTACCTTGGGCCATTATTTTATATAGGGATAGCATGTTCCTTAGCACCTTCTAGTCTAGCCTATGGTCTTTGATGGATATCAAGTTAACCAAGTCAACTATATTTCACCCTAAAACCAATGGACGGATAAAAGTAATCAACATAATGATTTTTCATATCTTGCATATGCACAACTCCAAGCATCCACATAGTTCCACATGTCCAACATATTTATAATAGACCCCTCTATAGATCTATAGTCCATTGTATTTTTTGGTTTTACTTAGGGTTCCAACAATTGGTTTTACATGGTGTTAGTATGCACATTTTTTTGAACCTGTCTACAACTACATACAAGTAATTTCCATGCTCTCCATAATAGACATGCAATACATGCCAATGTTCGGAAGTGGAACATCCTGTTGCAATTGAATCTCATGTTGAATTCCCCTCTTGGGAGGTAACCCCTTTGGTTCTTGAAACATCTCACCATGCTTTCTTACCACATCAAACAAATCAGATTTCAATTTATCATCACAACCTTTAAAATATTCATAATCAATATCATTCTTTTTCTTGAACATGAGAAGCGCAAAATTATTACTTGCATTTACTAGTCTCTTCATCTAGCTTGCATTAACCAAAGAAATGTTCATCTTTTTGCGATGGGCTCTCACTATGTACTCCACCCCATTCTTGAGAAATATGTATTTGTTGTCATGGTGATAAAATACTGCTTTTCTATCATACAAATAAGGACTACTCAAAATGATTCCTGAGATGTCAAGTGGAACTACATCTAACTCAACCTCATCAATGAACTTTTTAGTAATTGCGAACTTGAATAAACACGTCCTTGTAACCTGTAAGTTTGCATTGTTAACTATCCAAGCCAATGGATATGGCTTATGATGAGGTACAATTTCAAGGTTTAGATTTTTAACCAAGACTTCTGAAATAAATTTTGATTGTGACCCACTATCAAATAATGCATCAATATTTGTATGATTTGAAATCACTCTTACATGAAACAACTCTATTCTTGACTCTTCATTTGGAGTGTTGTTTTGACTATGTGATGAACTAGTGATTGAAAGACATGCCAAATTTATTTCGAAGGCACATTACTGTCAAGTGGTAAGGTACTTCAGTATGGAGAACACAACAATAGTACTTCAAAAGTATTTCTATTAGCCAAAGCTTCCATAAGATGTCAGTAAATATATCAGATTGTGCATTATCTATGCCATTACTAAATAACCATCAAGAAGTGGGAGTTGTACACTCCTCCACCTATTCCAGATAAGCATTGGGAGTTATTATCCATGGATTACATGTTAGTTTTTTCCACCAACCAAGATAATTATTGTGTATTTTTGGTTTTCGATAAGTTATCTAAGATAGTCATTTTCACCATGCAAGAAGAATATCACAACTAAATCCAATACAAAAATATTCTTTGAGTGTGTTTGGGTTCATTTTGGGCTACCTTGGGCCATTATTTTATATAGGGATAGCATGTTCCTTAGCACCTTCTAGTCTAGCCTATGGTCTTTGATGGATATCAAGTTAACCAAGTCAACTATATTTCACCCTAAAACCAATGGACGGATAAAAGTAATCAACATAATGATTTTGCATATCTTGCATATGCACAACTCCAAGCATCCACATAGTTCCACATGTCCAACATATTTATAATAGACCCCTCTATAGATCTATAGTCCATTGTATTTTTTGGTTTTACTTAGGGTTCCAACAATTGGCCCCCACCAATGTAGCTCTACCTAATGCATATTCACTGATATATTCCTCCTATGATCAAGTTGAGGTATATAGAGAAACCATTTTTTTTTTGAATGGATCCAATACCTCCAACAAAAGATTCATGATGTCCTACAACAATCCAATGCCAAGTTCAAGCAATGACATGACCAACATCGAGTTCCACACAAGTTTCAAGTTGGTGATAAGGTGTTGTTAAATTTACGAAAAGAGTACCTCATAAGGCCCCACAAGAAGCTTATACCACTCTAATATGGGCCTTACATTATCACAAAGGGTGTGGGTGAAAATTGTTTTGAATTGAGTATTCCTTGTTTCCTTGGCTTGCACCCAATATTTAATGTGGAGCTACTTCAACCATATTTTCTGCTTCTATAGGAAACCTTGGAGGCAGCTGAGTGGTTGGCCCTCACATAAAACAATACAAAAATAATTGATTAGCATACATCAGAATGGAACGTGGAAACTAAGATGAACGGTACTTTCCAATAGAACATACAAGTCTACCTATTTGTGAAAGAAATACAACTTCTTCGCTAAGGAAAGTTTCTCAGTAAGAGCCAAATTCATCCAACCTTTCCCCATATTATGAGGGAACATGATGAAATGGATACCGTTTCTTCTTAATGGGGGGATATTCATTAAGGTTGATATTTGGTTTCCACCCACCTCTTCTACTAACTCAACAATTATATATCTTCTTGGCATTTTTCTATGGATTTTTGGGTTCCATACTTCTAGGGCCATTTTGAGACCCTAAACATTGTTTTTTATCCATTCTCAAGGCCAAGGATTTCTATGGCATGCCTTGGCCCCAACCAAAATTTGTATTTCTCAAATAGTTCTTTTCAATAAGCTACTATGTGCTCAAAATGGATATTGTATGCAAAAGTTACACCATTGGGATGTTGACATATCAACTAACCACTTCGTGGCCCACAAACCTTTTTCCACTTTATCTTCTAGGGTTATGGTTTGGGACCTTTATTTTTATTTATTTATGTTAAAATGCCATTCTTTTGGCCTCTTGTAATAGCTTTTACAAATGAGTGTAGCCACCATCTCTCTCTCTCTCTCTATTCAGAGATAAGCTACCACCATTATATCCAATTTGTATTCTATATTATTCTACTATTTTATTCATTAATAGAAGTTGGGTTTTCACTATGTTATTGTGTTATTTTCCATATTTATGTGTGTGTTTTCTATTTCCTTTCCCACTATTCATTGTATTCCTTGTATGACCTAGATCATAAGAATTATAGAAACACTCGTGAAAGAGCATAGCCACCATCTCTCTCCCTTTCTCTCTCTCTTCATAGATTAGATAGTTTTATTCTATAGTATTATACTCTTTTATTCATTAATGTAAGTTGAATTTTCAAGATATTGTTGTTCTCTCTACTATATTTCTTTATGTGTGTGTTCCATTTCCTTTCCTTCCTTTGATTTTGTTCCTTTTAAAACTGAGATCACAAAATTTATAGCATCAAATCCAAGTAAGAAAATTCATGCATGGAATCGAAGTGAATTTTTCAATATGATAGGTGAGGGTGGAACATCTTATATACCATAATTGAGCTAGCACAATGTTATATTTGAAGGAGAAAATGAGAGAATTGTTGATTTTGGAGAGTCTAAGCAAGAAGGATCATAGAATAATCAACAATACACCTTTGTGAGGGTGCCTCTAAGGTAGCTACCCCTTTGGGGATAATAAGAGGATATTGGTTGAAGAAATAAAAAATAATAGAAAGGCATGGAAAGAATAACTTCTTATTAATGAAGTTGAAAAGGCATGATTGAATAATTTGATAAATATACTCATGAAAGATAATTCTTACAAAGTCTTAAAACAAAATAAATAATGGATAATATACATAGTATATATAGACTTACCCTAGAAATCCTTAAGTATGAAGAAAAGTGATTTACAATATAATATATAGGAATTCCATAACCCAATTCAACCCTAACATGTGAAGTAGTAATAGATATAAAATCATGGATTGAAACCACCCAAACCCAAAAAAATATATGTAAAATGGCCTCCACAAAATAAGGATGAAAAAGAGAACCCTTTTTGGTATGGACCTTGACCCATACAAAAATATGTATGAATGCAAAATTTGTACTTACAAAGAATACAGCACATCTAGAAATCTTCTGCCTATTGAATACTTTGTAATGACACTTGAAAATTCTTAAATTAGCTACTTATGATAGGAAAGCCCATTGATTCCCTACGACGAGGAAACTTCTTAGTATTCAGAGACATCATTGATAAATCTACAACACTTTTCAAGGTATCACCTTTCTCCAAAAACATCTTTTTTTAATCATTTATATCTTTAATATAATGGTATTCCACACAATATGCTTTGTATTAGAATGCTAAGTAGGGTTCTTTTCCAAAAAGATTACACTTTTGATGCCACATGTTATCCTTATTTCTCTTTGTAGGAACCCAACATTTGAACATAACCTTTGTAACCATACCACTTCCTTACTCACATGAGTGGCTTCCATGTACTCAACCTTTGTAGTTGAGAGTGGAACTATTTCCTTCCTACTTCTCATCCAACCACTACTCCATCATATAGGTTACAGATATAAACACTTGTAAATCTTCATTGATCAAGATATCTAGCCCAATCATTATTACAAAATATTTTTCATCCAATAATTTGTATTTTTCCCCATAATTTTTTCTATATCCACAATCTAAATCTACACAAAATGCAACCCATCCAACAATGCCAAAGCTAAACTATGGAAAAACGTGAGAAAAAGTAAGGTAGAGACAAAAATAAGATGAAGATGTTGAACAAACATAAGAAAGAAAAATAATAGTATGTGGAGGCAAAGAGAAGAATACGAGAAGAGCTTCCACAAGAAAATGATTAACAAGGGAAGGGGACATACACAATCTCTTTCAGGAAGATGGTATTAAAAGAAATCAAGGTACCAAAAAGCACTAAGATTAAAAAATGTTAGATGTTATTGAACTTTACCAAAGAACAACCAGAAGAAGCATGGGTGAAAGTGGATCATAAGAAAATAAATAAACCCAAAAATTTTAAGCTTGATCACATCCAAGTGATTGAGAAAATGGTTGGTCATTAAAATAACCAATAAAAATAGTGGAGGATAAAAATAAATAAGAAGAAAAATCGATGAAGGAAATAGCGAACACATAAATTCAATTTTGTCCCACAAGAAGGGTGAAGATGGGGAGGATTTAAACCAAGGTTACAAGAGGAAAGGAGAAAATTCATTAGTTAGTTGAAGGGAAATATCTATAAATGTCGCAATACCACAATAATGCGCCAAAAACATGTTGAATTGGACCTAATCAATATGCTACTTCTCATTGAAGTCCTACCTATATTTAAACTAGAAAATGTGCATCTTTGGTTTCTCGGGAAACATAGAAAGGAATAACATTAGTTGTATCAATAGGTTTGTAATCAAGACATCGTGGTTAATCCCTTCTATCTTGAGAAAGAAAGAAACTTAAAATAGGTGATAAACCCAAATAGAAATAGATATTGATAGGAAGAAGAAGTACTAGAAACCATAGTAGTCATACTAACTACTTCAACCAAGAAAAGGCTACTTATGGGCGCATAGGATTATATGGTCATTATAAAGTCAATCAAACAATCTAAAAAGGAGGATTAACAACACTTCAAGGCTTCATGATAAAATTTCAACATCAAATACATCAACCTCAAATCCAAATTTAAGATAAGGATTAGAAAATAAGGGACCAAGAGAAAGATATGAGAAGATGTTGAATATCCTAAAAATTCCTTCTCATTTCTCCAAGATTTAGAGTGATCCATGGTAAATGAGTTCAAACAAAGAACTAATTTACATGACAACATGTAGAAAATATTGATATATCATGAGAAGAGATGAAGGCCATCACCACAAATGGTTGCATGTGACTTGGCAAGAACATGTAATAAAGATTTACCACTTGTTAAAGTCTACTTGGTTATTGAAAACTCACCATAAGGACATCATGGAGGGGGGATTAAAGCCCAAAGGAAACTGGAAGCACATAGTTAACTACAAAGGAAATTATATAAAGTGAAACATTACAAATCCCTAGCAACATTCTCAATATTGAAAGAAGACATCTCTAGGTAAGAATCAACAAGTTAAATATTTTGGAGCATGATTAGGAATTCTAAGAAAGCCTCCAATAAAGTTCATTGTCAAAATAATATTGGGGTATTTCAGACAAGAATGGAAAAAATATTTTTCTCAACTAAATAAGGATAGAAAAAAATACTCCCAGTAATCATATGAACTAGATGATTTGATCATTTAATCTGATAACTTGATGGAGGAAAATTTGAGAAATGAACAATATAAAGAGAAAGTGGCATGTAAAGAAGAATTGTTCATAGCTAAAGGCAAAGGACTTTAATGAATCTAAGGTACATCCAGTAGAAACTTGACTTCTAAGCCAACAATTTTATTCAAACATGTCAACATAGCTACTAGGAAGTTTCCAAACATTCAAGATTAGATAATTGTTGGGTCTAAATACAACCAAGTTTTTCAATTAATTCTTATAACAATCCTAGTGAAAAGTTCATGTAATAAAAGTTAATAAAGGAAAAATAAAACCACAGGTAAGGGACACTTATTCCAAGCTAAATGTTGGGAAAAGATATCCTAGTGGGAATCACTAGATGTGTGTTTTGGCTAAGGAGAATTGGCAAAGGTATTAAAAGGTAAAAAGGCATTTTTGGCACGTTTATTTATGAAAATAGAGGAAAATAGGAGAAAAGGAAGGTAAAAGGTAACAAGTTGCATGTGAAGAGGAAATTGAAGGAAAATAATGGAGAATGAAGAAAATAGAGGCCTCATTAATAAAAAGGCTTGTAAGGATCAGTGGGTAAGCTTTTTGCTAACCTTTTGCCAGTTCAAGTTTGGAGCTCTCTCATTATTCTCTCTCTCTCTCTCTCTTACTTTTGGTCACTTAGAGTTTTCTTGGAGCACTCTAGCTTTAGATCAAGGAAGGAAAAGAAAGCAAAGGGAAAGGAAGGAAAGCAAGGATCAAGGAAGAAGAGTAGGATCAAGCAGCTTCAACAAGAATACTTGCATGTAACCTTTTGTGTGTGTGATTTCCTAGCTGGTTTGGACATGCATGGCTTTTCATGTCGGTGTATGGTTCTCTTGGTGTCGGTGGCATGGTTTTTCTAGGTTATGACGTGGTTTTCAGCCTGGCCTTACCTTTTTCTGGATGCCATGGTATGTTGGGATGTTCATCTCGGTTTTGAGCTTTGGTTTTCTAGATGTATTTCAGAATCTGGGGTGGAGGTGGTATCAAGTTGTTTCATTCCCAAAGGCCTAGGAATCCCTTGATCAGTTTTGGCGAGATACATGGTAAATCCTAAGAGAGAAGTCTTGGTTTAGGGCCTAGTAATCTAGGTTTGGATGGCATTAAATCCTAAGAGATTGGTCTCAGTATAGGTCCTACTAATCTAGGATTGGATTGCGGTAAAGCCTAAGAGACAAAGAGACGAGAATTTCCTCAAGGATAGTGATGGATTCTGGATGGAATTCCAAGTTTATTTCAGTTGTGATTGGAGCACCGATTTTGGTGTGATCACAGTTTGGTGAGGATGGAGGTGGTTTAACCTCTTGATTTCCTTAGTTGTTCTTGGATTGGCTTTTCTATGAGATCCCACATTCATGCTTGGAATATGGCACGGGCGTGACTAGCTGAAAGAGAGATTTGGTTCATCCATGTCTATGGTTGGGTGGTATGTGGAAGTCCCGAACCTGGTCAAATTTGCCTATGATTAATAAAAGCTAAGTCCTCTTACTTTTGCATTGGTTTATATGTGGATTTCAATATGGTTGTCATATCTCTGATATTTATATGGTTTTATGCTGGTTATAGGCATGTTTAAATTATTGGTTCATGTCATGGATATTTCATGTATTTAGTTGTAATTGTTAAATGGATGGATGCAAGATCTAATTGATGATATAATAGTTTAATGGAGAAGGAGGTGATCCTTCTAGTTATGGTTCATAATTTCTTTCAGTCATTTATGCTCTGTCTTGTATCCTAGGCCTGTAGGTTGCATTGATGCCAAGTGTTTAACAGAATGCTGGTCCTGGTTGGGGATGCTCAGGCCTAGTAATGAGGTTTATTTTTTATTTACCATAATTATTATCATGTCTTTGGTGGATTTTGAAGGTTGTAGCAAGTTCTGGGAAGAGGTCGGGATTCTGGGCTAGAAAAGTGGCTCAAATCCTAGGGTCATTGTCACAGGTATGCTAAGAAAAGTCCACAGTCACTGGCACATAGGCCTATGAGAGTGACTTTGAGTTGTTGTTCATTGTCTTGCCTATAGCATGAGAGCAACTTTAGGTTTAGAGGCTTAAAACATCAGTGGGACCCAGGGACAGGATGTATGAGTAGCTGACATGTCTCCCAGGGGTGTGATTTCTGATGTGGATGAGTTTTCTTGATGAGTTCCGTTGAATCCATTTCCTTAAGGTCACCAAGGAGATTGAATCCCTTATATTAACCTGTCTCATCACATGTTTTCCTGGATGGTTGGTTTATTGGGTAGACCTGGGAGGAGGGGGTGTTACAGATTGGTATCAAAGCGGGTTGCGCTCTCTTTGGGTCATATCTGATACCACATATTGGTATTAGAGTGGGTTGCTCTCTCTTTGGGTCATACTTGATATCACATATTGGTATCAGAGCGTGGTTGCACTCTCCTTGGGTAAAGGTGCTTGGTCATGCATGCATGTCAGTTGCATGTGTGTCTCTTACACTTTCATTCCATGTGCTTGTGCATTGCATCATGTTGAGCATGATTGTAGTAAGGTTGTCATGAGGAACTTGTCTTACACTTGCATTCCATGTGCTTGTGCATTGCATCATGTTGAGCATGATTGTAGTAAGGTTGTCATGAGGAACTTGATGTGATTTTTATGGCATGCATTGTCATAAGGATATGACTGGTTGCATATGGTTATATGTCACCTACATGTTGATTATATGTTGCTTGACTACATCCTTGTTGTCAGGTGCATTCTTGAATGTTTTCATTACATGTATCATTCTTGTAGGTTGATTACAAGGATTGATCGCTTATGCTCGATTGCATGTGTTCATACGTATGTGTAGTGATTAGTCATTGCTTATGCATGGTGATAGTGGCATGTGGCAATGTGTGCAATGGAGTAATGGTTTTTGTCATGCATGAGGTCATAGCATGCATTGTTGATATGGCCTTTCATTGATGACTAGACCCTACCTAGAATGATGTTTATGTGTTCATACACTTATTTGATATATGTCTATATGTTGTTATGATTATGTTATACATGTATCACATTGATTTGATGATTTTTCAGACAAGGTTTCCTCCCAAAATTATGCTAAGGTACGTTGGTTTACTGTTATTTGGTTTAGCTGACATAGTATGCCTTGCTGGAAAGAGATCATATGGCTAGCAAGGCGGTAGACTACATAAAATTTCCCTGTGCATCAGATGGGCAACGTGATGTGGGGAACTCTTCTGACTTGGAAAACACATTGAGAAGCCTAAAGGAAGAAATAAGGAGTTGCAAAGAAAACAATGACAAAATAATCCAGGCACAAGAGAAACAAACAAAGGTGAATGTGGTACTACTTCAGATTTTGTCATATTTGCAGTGACAGTCACCACTTCAGATCAGACATGGACATGAGGACAGAACTAATGGGGGATATGGTAGTAGGTATCCTAGTAGACATAGGTCGGATAGATCTAACATGATCAGAGATGGCAAACTATTGGAAACTCCAAATAGGAGAGGTGATTGACACAGGTACTATTCCAGTTCTGGTTCTGATAGGCATCATGATTGTCATCATTATCATCCTTACAGGAGGAGTGATATGGGATACTTGTCGAATGAGTTTAAGAAGACAAAGACACCTACCTTTGATGGAGAGATGAATAAATCACAAGATGCAAAATCATGGTTTCTTGGTATGAAGAAATTATTCTGATTGCATGATTATTTAGAAAACATGAAAGCAAAGATAACCACTTTCAGTCTCAAAGGTAAAGCGGATATTTGGTGGGAAGACGTGAAGAATTTCAAAGGTATAAATGTGGAAGATTTCACTTGGCATGTGTTTGAAAGGCTCTTCAAGAAGAAGTACTTGTTTAAGAGGTACTATGATGATAGATCTAAGGAGTTTTATGAGTTTTGGATGGGTTCTATGACAGATGATGAGTATACTAGCAGATATTTGGAGTTGTTGAGGTATGTGCCTTACCTCAAGGAGGAGAAGGCCAAGGTTTAGAGATTCATTAGTGGATTTCCAGTTGCATACAGAGACCGAATTGATTTCGATGAGCCTAGATCATTGGAGGAGGCCATCCAAAAGTTGACGCATCGTTATGAGCTATCGAAGCGCAAAGTTGAGCCTAAGCATGACTTGAAAAGAAATGATAAAGCTAAAGGAAAATGACCACCAAAGGGAGGAAGACCTCAAGATGCAAGTGAGAAAAAAAATGTAGTTCCTTACAAGAGATTTAATATAGATGAGAAGGGACGTGGAGAGAAGTAAGCTAGAGGAGGTGGTAGGGAACCATTGCAATGTTGGATATGTGGTCAGGATCATAGTAAGAGGGATTGTCCATAGTATCAAAGTGGTGGTATATCCCAGATATACATTCCTCAGGAGGCGTATACAATTTGTGATGTTGCTCATAGCATTCCTCGGATCTATGCAGCTGTGGACAATAGGAAGGTGGATCATTAGGCATCGATCATTGAGATGGACGATAAGCTTTGGGATCAAGTTCTTTCTATTTTGATTGATCCTAGATCTAACTATAGTTATATTAATACTAACTTGGTGGATAAGTGTGGTTTGAGAAAAGAAGTTCATGCAGAATTCTTGGTTGGTATAGTTGGATATTGGTACAAAGAAACAAGTTCACCATTGGGTAAGAGATTGTGCATTTGAGTTAAATTGTATGCCTATAGTAGCACATTTGAATTTAATCCCATTGGGTTCGTATAATGTGCTTTTTGGTATGGATTGGCAATACATTCACAAAACCAAAGTGGATTGCTTTGACAAGGCCACTGAGTGTGTTGATGATAGTGGGGAAAAGAGGACTTTGCAAGGGAAGGATAAGCCTACATCAATGAGGATGGTTACTGCTATGCAGGCTAAGCATAGTTGCCAAAAAGGTTGTGTGATGTTTGCAGTACACATTTCTAGTGACAAGGGTAAGGAGGTTGAGGATGCATGTGTTAAGAAGGTACCCAATTTTGTAGAAGTTTTAGGATGTATTTCCTGAGGACATTACAGAGTTTCCACCTCACAGGGAGGTATACTTTTCTATTGAGTTGGTGCCAGGGGCAGCTCCAACATCAAAAGCACCTTACAGGAAGATCACATATGAGTTGGTTGAATTAAAGTTGCAACTAAAGGAAATGTTGGACAAGGGGTACATTAGGCTGAGTGTATCACCTTGGGGTGTGTTAGTGTTGTTCGTGAAGAATAAATATGGTAGTACTCTTAGATTGTGCATTTAGTATAGGAAGCTGAACAAGGTAATGATAAAGAACATGTAGCATTTTCCGAGGATTGATGATTTGTTTGATCAGTTGAAGGGAGAAACATTGTTCTCTAAGATCGACTTGAGATCAGGATACCATCAGCTATGCATCAAGGAAGAGGATATCTTCAAGACTGTGTTCAGGACCAGGTATGGGCATTATGAGTTTGTTGTTGTTCCATTATATTTAACTATTGTTCTAGCTACATTTATGTGTTTGATGAATAGTGTGTTGTGTCCTTATCTGGACAAGTTTGTTATTGTATTCATTGATGACATACTGGTATATTCTAAGAATGAGGAAGAACACGCTCAAAATTTAGAAACAGTATTGAAGTTGCAAAGAGAGCATCAGTTATATGCTAAACTTAGAAAGTATAACTTCTTTCAGACTAAGGTACATTACTTGGGGCATGTTGTCTCAAAGGATGGCATAGCAGTTAATCCAGAAAAGATAAGGGCCATCATGGAGTGGGCAACTCCTAAGAATATGGATGACGTGAGATCATTTATGGGATTGACAGGTTAATACAAGAGGTTCATCGAGAACTTCTCATGCATTTCATATCCTATCACATCATTACAGTGGAAAGACAAGAATTTTGAATGGGCAGAAGAATGTGAGGCTAGTTTTGATCAACTTAAGTAGTTGTTGGCACATGCACCAATGTTAAATATTTTGGATCCATACAAGGAGTTTGTAGTATGTACAAATTCTTGCAAGAGAGTACTTGGTGGATTTCTCATGCAAGAAGGGTAGGTAGTGTGATATGAGTCAGAGAAAGTGAATGAGCACGAGAAGAACTGTCCAACACACGATCTTGAACTAGGAGCGATTATACATGCATTGAAGATGTGGAGCCACTATCTTCTTAGCAGGAGGTTTACATTGATGAGCGATCACAGTGGGTTGAGATATTTGTTTGATCAGCCGAATGTAAATGTCAGACAAGCTAGATGGTTGGCTACCCTTAGTGAGTTCGACTTCGAGATAGGATACATCAAAGGGAAGGAGAACCGGGTTGCAGATGCTCTTAGCAGGAAGGTACATGTAAATCACATAGTAGCTATGAGCTCTTATGGGACAAAATTACAGGATAGGATCTTGCAAGTAAGACAACGGGATGACCAATACATGGATATCATGCACAAGTTACAATAGAGCACAGGTACAGGTATAGGGGATCATAATGCATACTATCGTCTCACAACAGATGGTTTGGTGAGATTTAGAGACAAGATCTATGTGTCGAATTGCAGTGAGCTCAAGAAGCTTATCTTGAGGGATTTTCATGCCAAGCCATACTCGGGTCATCCAAGATATCAAAAGACGTTGACAGTAGCAAAGAAGTTCTACTATTGGTCGAAACTGAAGAAGGAAGTGGCAGAGTTCATGGTTGGATGTTTAGATTGTCAGCAGGTCAAGGTGGAATGTAAGCATCCAGGTGGTTTACTATAGCCTATAGCGATTCTGGAATGCAAATGGGAGGTAATTTCCATGAATTTTATCACAGGTCTTCCAAGGACAACAAAGAAACATGATTCTATTATGGTCATGGTTGATAGGTTGAGCAAGGTAGCTCACTTCATTCTAGTAAATACTACATATTCAGCCAGTGAGGTAGCACAAGTGTTCATAAGAGAGATAGTGAGACTGCACAGTGTTCTGAAGAACATTGTGCAGACATGGATGCAAAATTCACTTCCCAGTTTTGGAAGGATTTATTTGCAGGCTTGGGTATAGATTTGGCCTTCAATACAACTTAACCATCACAGGTTGAGACCTCCCTTTTCAAGTTGAGATTATCCCTTTTATGCGGGGTGAGACCTCCCTTTCATGGTTGAAGGTTTCCCTCTCAAAACATCAGGAGCACTTCCTCTAGCAGAAGACTTGAGCTTCATGCGAGACTTGGAAGAGTTCTGGGAACTGTACTAAGCATTCTAGTGTTGGTGGTCATCCTTAAACCACCACCCTTTATACCAACATTTCAGAGAGCACATGTCTTTTTGCACGTTTTGTATTACAACTCTCTTCTTGGACTCATACATAACCCTTCGGATTAAGGGGGGAAATGTTGGACACCTAATCCTCTATGGGTTAGTGTGGAAGTGGAATAAACTAAGGAAGTCCAAGAGACCTTGGGATGTGGAACCCAACAGTGACACAATGTACTATAATTGTATATCATTTGTCAATCATAAATGTACTCTCTTGTTTTATCTTTCATACTCTTTCTGCCATGTGTGTGTTTAACATTCTGCAGACATATGGAAATACAGAGAGGGTCAACAAGATCTTGGAGGATGTTGAGGATGTACGTGATGCACCAACAAAATAAATGGGAGGAGTATCTTCCATTGGTTGAGTTCGCATACAACAATGGTTATCAAGAGTCATTGAGGATGAGTCATTTCGAGGTATTGTATGGGAAGATTTGTAACACTCCCATTAGTTGGAGTGATCTAGTGAACAGGGTAATTATTGGACCGGAGATGTTGGTAGACATGGAGCAGAAAATGCAGTTTATAAAGAAGAATCTAAAGGTAGCATAGGATAGATAGAAGAGTTATGTGGATTAACACAAAGTGTTCTAGGAGTTTCAGTTTGGGGAGCATGTGTAATTGCGCATCAAGCCCAAGAAAATCTCTTTGAGGATTGGTTCATGTGCCAAGTTGGCACCACAGTATTGCGGGCCTTTTGAGATCTTTGAGAGGAATGGACCAGTGGCATATCGACTTGCACTACCTCCAATAGTGAAAGTCCATGATGTTTTCCGTATTTCATTGCAATAAGTATATAAAGGATGTTGATCATGTTATTGATTGGTCTGTATTGCAGGTGGATCAAGAAGAAGAGTTCTAGCTGGAGCCTCAATGCATATTGTAGCGGAAACATCTCATGCTTAAGAACATAGCCATAGATCAAGTTAAAGTGCAATGGAAGCACTTTGGGCCTAAAGAAGTTAAATGGGATATGTCGGATCAGATGTAGACCTTGTATCTTTCATTGTTTGTCGGTTGAGGCAAAGAAGCTTTGGTTTGATGTTGGTATATGTTTGGCATACGTTTTGCTGATGTTTTGGTATATGTATGTATATGTATATGGATGTAAATACTGCCATGAGCTAAGTTATAAAGCTCCAATAAGTGGTATGGGTGTCATGTTATTATGGTTATTATATTGTCATGATGTTTTACTTTTGAGCAGGTCTTTCATTGTAAATATTGCATCGATCTAAGTTATAAAGATCCATGGGAGATATGTTTACTTTTCAGCAATTTTGCTAAGGTCATGGTGTGGTTTAACACCGAGGAAGGTGTTCTCCAAGGGGGAGGGTTCTGTAATAGCCCTGGTGAAAAGTTCGTGTAATAAAAGTTAATAAAGGAAAAAATAAGATCACGGGTAAGGGACACTTGTTCCAAGCTAAATGTTGGGCAAAGATATCCTAGTGGGCATCACTGGATGTGTGTTTTAGCTAAGGGAAATTGGAAACGACATTAAAAGGAAAAAAGGCATTTTTGGTACATTTATTTATGAAAATAAAGGAAATAGGAGAAAAGGAAGGTAAAAGGTCCCATGTTGCATGTGAGGAGGAAATTGAAGGAAAATTTAATGGAAAATGAAGAAAATAGGGGCCTGATTAATAAAATAGCTTGTGAGGATTAGTGGGCAAGATTTTTGGTAACCTTTTGTTAGTTCAAGTTTGGAGCTCTCTTATTATTCTCTCTCTCTCTTACTCTTGGTCACTTAAGAGTTTTCTTAGAGCACTCTAGCTTTGGATTAAGGAAGGAAATGAAAGAAAAGGGAAAGGAAGGAAAGCAACAATCAAGGAAGAAGAGAAGGATCAAGTAGCTTCAATAGGAATACTTGCAAGTAACCTTTTGCATGTGAGATTTCCTAGCTGGTTTGGACATGCATGGCTTTGCATGTTGGTGTTTCGTTCTCTTGCTATTGGTGGCATGGTTTTTGTGGGTTATAACAGTGGTTTGCAGCCTAGCCTTGCCTTTTTCCAGATGCCATGGTATGTTGGGATGTTTATCTCAGTTTTGAGGTTTGGTTTTCCGGATGGATTTCAAATCTGGGGCAGAGGTGGTCTCAAGTTTCATTCCCAAAGGCCCAGGAATCCCTTGACTGGTTTTGGTAGGATACAAGGTAAAGCTTGAGGGAGAAGTGTCGGTTTAGGGCCTAGTGATCTGGGTTTGGATTATGGTAAATCATGAGATACTGGTGTCATTTTAAGTCCTAGTAATCTGAGATTGGATTGCGGTAAAGACTGAGAGACAAGGAGACGAAAATTCCTCAAGGATAGTGATGGATGCAGGGTGGCATTCTAAGTTCGGTTCGGTTGTGATTTGGGCATCGGTTTTGGTGTGATCACAGTTTGGTGAGGATGGAGGTGGTTTAACCTCTGGATTCACTTGGTTTTTCTTGGATTGGTTCTTCTATGAGATCCCACATTCATGCTTGGAATATTGCACGAGGGTGACTGGCTGAAAGATAGATTTGGTTCAGCCATGTCTATAATCGGGTGGTATGTGGAAGTCTCGAAAATGGTTAGACTTTCCTATGATTAATAAAAGCTAAGTTCTCTTACTTTTTCACTGGTTTATATGTGGATTTAATTGTTATCATATCTATGATATTTATATGGTTTCATGCTGGTTATAAGCATGATTAAATGATTGGTTCATGTCATGGTTATTTCATGTATTTACTTGTAATTGTTAAATGGATGGATGCAAGACCTAATTGATGATATAATAGTTCAATGGAGAAGGAGGTGATCCTTTTGGATATGTTTCATAAGTTTTTTCAGTCATTTATGCTCTGTCTTGTTTCCTAGACCTGTAGGTTGCATTTTTTCCAAGTGTTTGATATAATGTCAATCCTAGTTGGGGATGCTTAGGCCTAGTATTGAGGTTTATTTTTTATTTATCATCATTATTATCATGTCTATGGTGGATTTTGAAGGTTGTAGCAAGTTTTGGGCAGAGGCCGAGATTCTAGGCTAGAAACATGGCTCAAATCTCGGGGTCACTATCACAGGTCTGCTGAGAAAATTCCATAGTCACTGGCACAGAGGCCTGTGAGAGTGACTTTGAGTTGTTGGTCAGTATCTTGCCCATAGCATGATAGTGACTTTGGGTTAAGAGGCTTAAAACAGTAGTGGGACCGAGGGACATGATGTCTAAGTGGCTGACATGTCTCCTAGGGGTGTGATTGCTAATGTGGATGGGGTTGCTTGATGAGTTCTGTTGATTCCATTTCCTTAAGGTCACCAAGGAGATTGAATCCCTTATAGTAACCTCTCTCATCACATGTTTACGAGACTGGTTGGTTTCTTGGGTGGACCTGGGAGGAGGGGGTGTTGCAATTCCATATTTGTTGAGCAAATATTTGTACATATTAAATTGGAATTTGATTTTGACTTAATTAAACATACATACTAAAGGAGCATTAGTAAAAATTATTATACCAAGTGAACCATGCTACAAATGAGAGACTTAAGAAAGAGATAAATTACCCTCATTTTCTCTAATCACTTATGATGCCTCAAATTCTTTGTTATTGAGTCGGGTAGTGATGGACCTCCAAATTAGCTACAATTTAAGGCCCATCTGACCATCCTTCAACACATTTAACCTCTCTCTTTGCATTTGATGACTTGTTTTTGAGCTATAATATGTTGATTAGGAAGGTTTAGAGATAACTGCATATTTGTGCCTAATATTATTTATTTTTGTAAAATATTGTGAGAATATTGGGCAGATTATGAAGATTTGGAGGATGAAATAATCTAGAGACTTGATCTCTACTACAAGATGGACCAAGATTGAATAATAAATGAACATAATATTATGAAATTATTGAACAAATTTTGGAGCTCTAATGATTGAGAAAATCTAGGAATGTGCTCCCTATCATTTAATGAAGATTCCTAGTGTTGGGAACCATATCCACTTTTTAAGGGATTTTGGAGGGGAAAGTTGCCTCCTTTAAAGGAGGATGCTTCCCCATCTATTTGTATAAGTACCAATTCAAATTTTTCTCTAGGGGAATGTATTTCTTAGTCTTCTTGTGGAGAAAACTTGTTATTTAGCAGCTTCACTTTCATTTCTAGCAGGGATGTACTTGGATTGATTCAAATAATGAATTTTGGTGCCATTTTTAGCTTCTAAAGCTTGGTTTCCTTCATAGGACTCTGAGTATCCTTGGGCTTGCCCATCCCAGGAGCATCAGAGCTCTGTTGTATAATTTATTTTTCTTCTTTTCACTTCTTATTCACATGCATCTCTTATTCTTGTTTTTCCTATTTCTGCATTTAGTATTCATGCTTCCTTTGTTGTACGTTATATTGGTTAAATGATTGAAGTAATTTTTTTTACAAGTTATTTACAAAGTCATAAGAATTATTCATCCTTATGACAACTTTGAAAAGTCATATTCATCATGGAGCTACTTGGATTGGTTTACTAGTTCACAAATCTAGAATTCTCGAAGTCTCTTCAAGCAACATAGTAGTAATTTTCTGCTAATTTTTAGAACATGTTAATGAGCTCCCTTCGATTTTATTCCACTTGGATTGTCATAAAAAATTCAAGTTAATAAAAAAAATTACCCCATAGAATTTTCACTTGATCAAGTTAGGCATTTGATAGGTTAACTAGCTCACTAATTCTTCAATTTTTGGTTTTTAGAATGGTAATTTTCTACTATTTTTAGCACATGTTAACAGGGGTATTTTTGAGTGATTCCACTTGGAATAATAAAAAAAATTGTCCCGTCTCATTTTCATTTTATTTTCTTGGGCATTGAGAAAGTTATCTCAAGAAGTAGCAATCTTGTAACAATTTATTTTTGAGGTCTTCCATGCCCAAATTCATGGTAGAAGTAGATTTATAATATATGAATGCTCTAAGACCACTTTGGTTGAGTTAAGGCTTGGTTAGGTCACCATTTAGCTCTTACATTGCTTGCTTCTTAAATGTTGATTTCCATAATTAGTCTAGATTTCCTTTCTGCAATTTACTTTAAGCAAAGTGTGCTTTCCTTCTTACAAAAATAATCTAGGACTTTTCTTTCCTGCAAAATAGAATATATTTTCTTTAATGCCATTTATTTTCCAGCAAGATAGATTATATTTTCTTGGTTGTCATTATTCGTTACAAATAGAATAGATTCTCTTTCTATCATTTACTTTGCAACAAAAGTAGAATAGGTTTGCTTATTGTTATTTACCTTTTGCAACTAAGGATTGGTGTCTTACCTAGATCTTTACTCATTTGAAGTTGTTTCATTGCCTTCTTTCACTTACATCAAAGGGAGCCAGACTAGGAATAGGAAGGTGTTTGCTACACATAGAGTGTAGGCCCCTCTTAAGTTTGTACGAACCCCAGGTTGATAATTTAAGTTGATAGTCCCGAGAGTTGCAACATTCTTGTTGCAATACTGGGGCTCATCAGGTAGCAATGGAAATTCTTTCTTGTTGTGGGCGAATTTTCATAGTCTGATCAACCTTAATGCATATGAAGACAGAGATTGAATATGCTATTTTGTTACCTATGTTGCCCCCATTATAATGGCCTAGAAAACTCTACCAATATCTATTCAAATGCAATAGAAGGCTAAAGCTCCTCCTCTATCAAGAGCAAGCAATCATATAATCACCTCATTTTACACTACTTATTCCCTTAGCCCATCGTTCTACCTAGTGGCTATGCCATCCCAATTACCAAATTGAATTTTATTATTAAAATCAAATAAATTACTTTCTTATAAAGACTAAATAAATTCTCTCTTCTTTGTGAATAAACTTTCCTTTTTTATTAAATTACTTTCTATAATCATTATAAGCATTTTGTAAAGAGCATAAAAAAATGTTAACATAATATTTATATCTTTAAAGTTATTCCATTGCAAATGTTATTTATATAATATTTTGATTTTAGTATTATTGGGATAGATCCATCTTAACTTTTTATCTATCAAGCTACGAGAGGGATCAAATCTCTCAAGGTGCAAACCTCATTTTTTAGTGCAAAACTTGAGGAAAGTTTTCCATCTCAACAGATTTAATCCCTCTAGGTGCTTGATAGATCTAGACTTAAATTGCATCTAGGCTAGCACACACACACACACACACATTCAGTGGCCCTTGATAGATCCAAACTTAAGAAGGATCTAGGCTATATATATATATATATATATATATATATATATATATATATATATATATATATATATATATATATCTGTTTGTGTGCGCGCGCGCACATGCACACACACTATATTATATAAGAATATCATTGGAAAAACCATGGGTTGTCAAATGACACCCAATAACCAAATATATTAAATTTTAATTTTAAATATATTTTTTTTATTTGACCAAGTGAAAATGTGTACATAATAAGGCATTATAACATCTCTTCCATACTGGGCTGGAAAGCACCTAATGGACCATAGAGTGTCTTGAGTGACTAGATTTTATAGTTATCTACTTAAGACCAATGGGTTTATCACGATTTAAGGAGATGGAGTCTGTAGGAATTTACAGGGTAAGTTCCTCAGAAAGAATACCAAAAGGACACCGCTCACAACCAGATCACAGATCAATACACCAGTATTTTTGACGTGGTTAAAACCCTCAAAGAGGGAAACAGTCCACGGCCTGTCCCAACGTGGGTACTACAGGCAATTTATTAATCAAAGAATGAAAATTTACATAAGCTTCTCTCATGCACGGATTACCCGAACAATGACCCTCCATGCGCTTTAAATAGAACTCATGGACCAATCGGGTGTCAAGCCACGGATCAAGTGTCAGTAATATCGAGGAGAGAATGAATCGTCGGATCACTACATATTGTGACCGTCGGATTGTAAGTTACAATATGTACAACGGTAAAGAAACACACTTTACCTAACTCTATACCTAACTCTAAACTAGACCAAGTTGAACTTAACTATATCCTATGTGTCGGAATATCCTAACATCCCCCCTTAAGAACAACTTGGGATAGGATTAAAGGATTTACAAATATGACACAATAGGAGAAGGAAGGAGGCACTAGAGCCTATCCCCCCTTAGTGACAACTTCCTGAACTCCAAGCATATATCGAAGTGTAGTGAACTTCGCCTCTGTGAGAGCCTTTGTGAAGATGTCTGCAACCTGATCATCTGTTGGACAATATTGCACTTCAAGAACATGGTCATGAATAAGCTTTCTGATGAAGTGCATGTGTAGTTCAATGTGTTTGCTGCGCTGATGCTGGACTGGATCTTTGCATAGCTGAATGGCACTTTGATTATCACACCAAAGTGTGGTTGGATGCTGTTGCTCAAAGCCAAACTCTGATAGGATCTGACGAAGCCACAAGGCTTCCTTACTAGCTTCCACGGCACCACGATACTCTGCTTCTGCTGACGAAAGAGAAATGGCAGCCTGTTTCTTACAAGCCCATGTAATAGGTCCTGAACCAAGAGTGAAGACATAACCGGCAGTAGACTTCCGATCATCAGGGTCACCAGCCCAATCAGAATCAGTGAAACCAACTAATAGAGGAACTGCTTTGGCACTGTAATGAATCCCAAACTGTACTGTACCTCGAACATAACGAAGTATTCTTTTAGCTGCTTTCCAATGACTTTCACGGGGGTTTTGCATAAAACGAGCAACAAGGCCAACAGCAAAGGAAAGGTCAGGACGAGTATGGGTTAAATACAAGAGTTTTCCTACAAGTTGACGGTATAAGGTAGCATCAACTTCAGGAGAAGTACAAGAGACTGAAAGTTTGACTCCAGACTGAAAGGGAGAAGGGGCTGGCTTACAGTCTTCCATGTGAAAATGACGAAGAATATCACAAGCATACTTGGACTGGGAAAGGAAAATACCCTCCTTGGATTGCAAGACTTGAAGACCGAGAAAATAGTGTAAGTGTCCTAAGTCTGTCATTTCAAATTTCTTTTTAAGGCTGGACTTCACATGGTTTATAAGGTTGGGATCACTACCAGTAAGAATAAGATCATCAACATAAAGAACAAGGATGATAAGAGAGTTGCCCACTTTCTTGGTGTAGACAGTATTGTCAGAATAACACCTAGAAAAGCCAGATTCTAAAAGAAAGCTATCCATTTTGGCATACCAAGCCCGAGGAGCTTGCTTGAGACCATAAAGGGATTTCTTAAGTCGACAAACAAGGCTGGAGTCTATTTGTATGAAGCCAATGGGTTGTTCCATATAGATTTCTTCCTGCAAGTCCCCATGCAAGAAGGCAGATTTAACATCCATCTGATGGACTTCCCATTTTAAAGAGGCAACAAGGGAAAGAACAAGGCGGATAGAGTTCATTTTGGCAACAGGGGAGAAGGTTTTAGTGTAGTCAATGCCTTCAACCTGTGAAAAGCCCTTAGCAACGAGACGAGCTTTATGTTTATCAACTTTCCCATATGGTCCATACTTGGTTCTATAAACCCATTTACATCTAACAAGTTTGCGTCCCTTTGGTAGAGGAACAAGATCCCATGTATCATTTGTCATCAATGAATGATATTCTTCATTCATAGCTGCTTCCCAATGTGGATGGCCTGAAGCTTCTGCAAAAGTGTCAGGATCATGATTTACTGGAGCTTGAGCCAGTAAAGAAGAGGCTCTTTCAAACTGAGAACGTGAACGTCGATGATCTGTAGGATCACCGGCAAGATCACCTGCTGCATCCCAAGTAGCACAGACCCATCTTGGAAGTTGAGGATCCTGAGAAGGTGGGGGAGGATTATCATCCTCGCTTTCATCATCTGAAGAAGAAATGTTTTCAAAAGTAGAAGAGATAGGAAGAGGTGGCACATCCGTCGGACTAGGCTCGCAGGCCGATTTATTTTCATCAAATTTTACATCTCTTCTAATGATAACATTTTTGGACTTAAATGGAATAAGTCTATAACCTTTTACATCTTCAGAATATCCAACAAAAGTACATTTCTCACTCTTAGGTTCTAAAGCTTTATGCTTTTCATCTGGAATATGGGCCCATGCTTCACTTCCAAACACACGAAAGTGACTTACATCTGGTTTAATGGAACTCCAAGCTTCTTTTGGAGTGATATTCTCTAGAAAATTAGTAGGAGTGCGATTGATTATATAATTTGCACAATTAATTGCTTCGGCCCAGAAACTAAGACTGAGTCCTTTAGATTGCAGCATACAATTAGCCATTTCCTTTAAGGTGCGATTTTTCCTTTCAGCTACACCATTTTGTTGTGGAGTGTATGGAACAGTATGTTGCATTTGAATTCCATTTTCGGTGCAAAAGTTGATGAATGTGTTTTTAACATATTCTCCACCATTATTAGTTCTTAGCTTAAGAATTTGATGTCCAGATTGTTTTTCAACAAAGGCTTTGAAGGCCAAAAATGTGTTAAATACTTCGCTCTTGAGTTTTAAGAAGTATACCCAAGTGCGTCTGGAGAAATCATCAATGAAAGTTAAGAAGTACTTGCAGCCAGAGAATGAAGCAACAGGAAGAGGACCACATAAATCACTGTGCACAAGCTGTAAAGGGGCTGAGGCGTGCCAAGAGGCACGTTTGTCAAAACTGTCCCGATGATGTTTTCCGAGTACACATCCGGAACAAACACCATCTCTGCAAGATACCATAGGAAGACCTATCACCATATTTTCTTTACATAGATGCTGAAGGGAGCGATAGTTTAAGTGACCAAATCGCTCATGCCAAAGTTTGCTCACTTCATCATTATGAGCAACAAATACTGAGGGAAGATTTGATGACCCAAAGTTGTGAAAATTATACAACCTTGTGGAATCATCAACAAGACCAGTAGCTAGAATCTGTTTAGGATCTTTTAGATCCTTGATTACAACATCATGAGGTGAAAATTCAACAATTTTACCTTCACCTGAATGAGTTATCTGATAGACAGATAGAAGGTTGCAGGATAAGGTTGGAACACATAATACATCATTAAACTGACCATTGTCTAGATGAACAGTTCCAGTCCCTACAACATTAAGAGATCTATCATCACCAACATATATATTTTTGGTGTTACAATCATTTAAAGAAGAAAACATGGCTTGGTTTTTGGCCATGTGATAAGAGGCTCCAGAATCAATGAGCCACTCATGAGAATGAGAAGAAGAAGAAGATACATTTAATGCATAACCAGACTGAGATGATTGACAACGACATGCAGAAAGTGCCATTCCGGAAGTTGAAGTTGAAGTAGGCTCCACATGGATGTTATGTTTCTTCATTGCGGCTTCCAAGGCTTCCATCTTCTTAAAGCATTTAGATTCTAAGTGGCCATCTCGATTACAAAAGTTACAATGTCTATCAGTCTTCTTCCATTTTTTTTTATTGGTCTTATCATTTTGCTGAAATGATCTTTCATTTTGAGGCTGAGTTGGTTTAGGACCATTCTTTTGAGGATATGACTTCTTAGGATTCTTTGAATTTGGTTGTTGTTGGGCGGCTAACGCTTTCGTGGAAGAGTTTCCAAGATTAAGAAGACCAAGGTGTAAGAGTTTTTCTTGTTCTCTTATTAAGGAATCACAAAAGGAGTCAAAGGAAGGGGCCTTGTAGTCTTTTCCTTGACAAATGAAAGCTTCCCTTGTAGAATGGAAAGTGGAAACAAATACAGAGTAGGCTGGTCCCAACTTAGTAAGGATGGAATAAATAAGGTTACCATCTTCTTTCTTAACTTTAACACCTTCCAAGAGATATCTAAGGGTCTTGAATTTGGACAAGAAATCTTCAATGCAAGAAAAATTATTAGGATCCAAAGTAAGCAACTCATTTTCAAGTTGATGGGCTCTAATTTCATTTTTAATCCCAAAAACTTTAGCGAGTTTTTCTAATGCTTCATGAGGAGTCTCAAGTTCTGCAATGTGGAATCTAAGATCAGGAGAAATAGACATCCCTATCAAACTACGTGCTTGATCTTGTCTATTTTCCCATTTTGCAACCTTGTCTTCATCTTTTGGTTTCTTCTCTTTGTCTGTGGCTATTCTGAAGAGACCTTTACTTCTAAGTAAATCTTCCATGTAGGCTACCCATTGGAAGTAGTTAGTGCTGTCAAGAATGACTTGGCATGGACTTTCCATTTTTCAAAAACACTGAAGCTGAAGATGCTGAAAGTAAGTGTTCCAATGGATAGATCTCGAAAAAATAGGCGGTTTTAAAAAAAACGGCTCTGAAAAAGGCTTCCGGATGAAGAAGTTATGGCTTTTTGAAAAAAATTGTTGACGTTGCCGGCAAAGTGCGCGAATGTGCGGGAATGAAAAAATCCGCCCCCACAAAATGGAGACTTGAACCCAAGACCTCTACTCTCTTAAAATAGCTTTGAACCAATTGATCTATACAAAAAATTTGAGAGAGAGAGAGAGAGAGAGACTAGAAATTAAAAAAAAAAAATCTCAAAGTTAGCTTTAGCCGAAAAACTAAATATTTTTCTCAATGTTTCTGATTTTCCGAGATCACACTAAGGTGCAGGGAAAAGAGCATACGCATGAGAAAAATCCTTCCTTTCTGTTTCTGATTTGCCCAGATCGCACAGAGTCGCAAGGCAAAGAGCATACGCAGAAGTGAAAGGTATAGATCCGGTTTTAAAAAAAGGGCTAAATAAACCGAAACCGAAATAAGCAGAGAGAAAATAACAGTAAACTGCAAAAAAACACTGTATACCTCCCGATCTGAAAAATGACGCAGCTAGGGCTACCGGAAACCTTTTCGCGTGAAACAAAAGGGGTTGATCACTGGAACAGATGCTCCGAACGCAACAGAGCAGTCCTCTCAGCCCGAAAGCAGTCAGAAACAGCAGATCTAGGAAACGACAGCCACATGCAGTTCTACCGGCTTCAGATTTGGATCACCAACGGACGCGGCCCTCAAATAGCTCTGATACCATGTAGGAATTTACAGGGTAAGTTCCTCAGAAAGAATACCAAAAGGACACCGCTCACAACCAGATCACAGATCAATACACCAGTATTTTTGACGTGGTTAAAACCCTCAAAGAGGGAAACAGTCCACGGCCTGTCCCAACGTGGGTACTACAGGCAATTTATTAATCAAAGAATGAAAATTTACATAAGCTTCTCTCATGCACGGATTACCCGAACAATGACCCTCCATGCGCTTTAAATAGAACTCATGGACCAATCGGGTGTCAAGCCACGGATCAAGTGTCGGTAATACCGAGGAGAGAATGAACCGTCGGATCACTACATATCGTGACCGTCGGATTGTAAGTTACAATATGTACAACGGTAAAGAAACACACTTTACCTAACTCTATACTAGACCAAGTTGAACATAACTATATCCTATGTGTCGGAATATCCTAACAGACTCCATTGTTCCAGTACTCCACCAGCTCAACATCTAACACTCAGTGGCCCATTTTCTCTCTGAAATTCACATAGCCTCTGTAGGTTTAGACAAAGATTCCATTGGTTATAAGGCACAGTCACATGGATGGTTCCCCAAATCATACGGAACAAGCTATCAAATCAATGAAAGTGCATCAGATAATAGGGAAAAATAACCCAATCTAGGTCAACTACTTCCAACCTCCCAATGCCTAGTGTTTTTTTCTTCTTGATGCAACTCCTCTTGTGTTGAGAAATCAATGCTTATAAGAATTAACGTTGATTCCTCTTTCTTGATAATTATGTGTGAATTATGTAGGATTCTTTTAATTCTTTATTAGTTTCTCTTTCATCAAGAAATCACGAAATTAAATGTATATGAATACCACAAGAACAAGAGACATAAGATGTAGGCACTCAGCCAGGGCAAACCCCCTCCAAGGGTAAAACCTAGTCCAACTCTTCCACTAGTATATTCAAATCAAGATGAAACAATATAATAGTCTTTAGACCTAGACAAATACCTCCTCCAATCACCAAGTTAGCCCTTATTCCTTGTATATGTCCCCTGCCAAAGTCTCCAAGTGTCAGCTTTGCAGTTACATCTACAATCCGAAATTTCAGCCCTTAGCTACAAATTTTCGGCCCCCAACAACAACATTTCGGGCCTACAGTAGATTAAAAATTTTGACCCCAGAAATTTCCTAGAAACTTCACACCTGTGAAAGATAGATAACCCAAGAACTCATTTCAAGTCTTCCCAGCTTCTTCCTTCCTTCTCTAGCTACTTCGCTCTTCTTGTTTGCTTCTTCTTCTTGTAGATCGAACTTGATGAGTGAGTGTGCCAAATAAGGTGAGTTACCTCTCTATATATTGCCTTTTTATTGGTTTGAATTTTTCTAATTCATGTCGACTTCATGAGGTCAGGGTTGAATTGGTGTGGAGGTGACAAATAGAATTTTTGAGTAAAAAATAATTATTTTTACATGATCCAAAAGCCCAATAAGGGTCTAATAAAAGTGACAATGACTCTATTGACTCAAGAAAAACCTAGGAGCCTTCAATGGAGGCTTATATCTAGAAAACATTGACCCAAGCATGAAACCCATGCTTTAATAAGTCATTTTCTTTTATAATAAAATTTCTTTTGATAAATACAATTATGAAGATTGACACTAGTTACATTCTTCAACACTCCCTCTTAACTAGGGAGGTATTCATAATTAAATGCATATAAATGTACATGGAAGATATAAAAATGAATTGAACTATGAAAAGTTCTAGTGCACATTGTGCTACATATTAGATACCTAACCAGGGTACTCTAATCGAGTGGGACTAAGGTGTACTCAGATTTAGCCTCTCTAGCTACCATCGGGATTTTAAGCTCTAACACCAACCTAAGAATCTAGGTGCTTATCCAAGGTCATAGCTCCATGACCAGTGCCGCCCTCCGTACTTCGGGATCTAGACATCAACACATAGGTCAGCGAGATGTCCTCCAAGCATCTTGTTACCACAAGATGCTTCATCTCTCCCTATCAACTAAATCTGTAACATCAACTAATCCAAGCATGCTTATGAAATATTCAAACTTCTTATTTGGAATATATTTCGTGAACATGTCAGTTACCTGTTCATCCATCGGAATATATTGTAGCTTTATGACCCCATCTTGTACCAAAACTCTAATGTAATGGTACCTTTTATTGATATGCTTGTAGGAATTTACAGGGTAAGTTCCTCAGACAGGACACCAAAGGACACCGCTCACAAACAGATCACAGATCAATACACCAGTATTCTTGATGTGGTTAAAACCCTCAAAGAGGGAAACAGTCCACAACCTAAGCCAATGCGGCCACTTCAGGCAATTTATTAATAAAAGAATGAAAATTTACATAAGCTTCTCTCATGAACGGTTACCCTACAAATGACCCTCCATGCTCTTTAAATAGAGATCATGGACCAATTGAGTGTTAAGCCACAGATCAAGTGTCGGTAATACCGAGGAGAGAATGAACTGTCGAATCACTACATATCATTACCATCGGATTGTAAGCTACAAAAGTACATCGTATAGAAACACACTTTACCTAACTCTACACTAGACCAAGTTATACTTAACTATTTCCTATGTGTCGGAATATCCTAACATCCCCCCTTAAGAACAACTTGGGATAGGATTGAAGGATGTACAAATATGACACAATAGGAGAAGGAAGGAGGAGTTAGAGCCTATCCCCCCTTAGTGACAACTTCCTGAAATCCAACCATGAATCGAAGTTTAGTAAAATTCGCCTCTGTGAGAGCCTTTGTAAAAATGTCTGCAACTTGATCATTTGTTGAACAATATTGCACTTCAAGAACATGGTCATGAATGAGCTTTCTAATGAAGTGCATGTGCAGTTCAATGTGTTTGCTATGTTGATTTTGGAATGGATCTTTGCATAATTGAATGGCACTTTGATTATCACACCAAAGTGTAGTCGGATGCTGGTGCTGAAAGCCAAACTCTGACAGGATCTGACAAAGCCACAGGGCTTCCTTACTAGCTTCTACGGCACCATGATACTCTGCTTCTGCTAAAGAAAGAGAAATGGCACTTTGTTTCTTGCAAGCCCATGTAATAGTTCCTGAACCAAGAGTGAACACATAACCTGCAGTAGACTTCCAATCATCAGGGTCACCAGCCCAATCGGAATCAGTGAAACCAACCAATAGAGGAGATGCTTCAACACTATAATCAATCCCAAACTGAACTATGCCTCGAACATAATGAAGTATTCTTTTAGCTGCTTTCCAATGACTTTCATGTGGGTTTTTCATAAACAGAGTAATAAGGCCAACAACAAAGGAAAGGTTAAGACGAGTATGGGTCAGATACAAAAGTTTTCCTACAATTTGATGGTATAAGGTAGCATCGACTTCAGGGGAAGTACAAGTAACTGAAAGTTTGGCTCCAGATTGAAAGGGAGAAGGGGCTGGCTTACAGTCTTCCATGTGAAAATGGCGTAGAAGGTCACAGGCATACTTGGACTGGGAAAGGGAAATACCTTCCTTGGATTGCAAGACTTGAAGACCGAGAAAATAATGCAAGTGTCCTAATTTTGTCATTTCAAATTTCCTTTTAAGGCTAGACTTCACATGGTTTATAAGGTTGGGATCACTAACAGTAAGGGTAAGATCATCAACATAAAGAGCAAGAATGATAAGAGACTTGCCCACTTTCTTGGTGTAGACAATATTGTCAGAATGACACCTAGAAAAGTGAGTTCTAAAAGAAAGCGATCCATTTTGGCATACCAAGCCCGAGGGGCTTGCTTGAGACCATAAAGGGATTTCTTAAGTCGACATACAAGGCTAGAGTCTGTTTGTATAAAGCCAGTAGGTTGTTCCATATAGATTTCTTCCTGCAAGTCCCCATGTAAGAAGGCATATTTAACATCCATCTGATGGACTTCCCATTTGAAAGAGGCAACAAGGGAAAGAACGAGGCGGATAGAGTTCATTTTGGCAATAGGGGAGAAGGTTTCAGTATAGTCAATTCCTTCAACTTGTGAAAAACCCTTAGCAACAAGATGAGCTTTATGTTTATCAAATTTTCCATCTGGTCCATACTTGGTTCTGTAAACCCATTTTCATCTAGCAAGTTTTCATTCCTTTGGAAGAGGATCAAGATCCCATGTATCATTTGCAAATAATGAATGAAATTCTTCATTCATAGCTGCATCCCAATCTGGATGGCCTGAAGCTTCTGCAAAGGTGTCAGGATCATAATTCACTGAAGCTTGAGCCAGTAAAGAAGAGGCTCTATCGAACTGAGAACATGTACATCGCTGATCTGTAGGATCACCGGCAAGAGCACCTGCTACATCCCGAGTAGCACGGACCCATTTGGGAAGCTGAGGAGCAGGAGGAGGATCCTGAGAATGTGGGGGAGGATTTTCATCCTCGCTGTCATCATCTGAAGAAGAAATATTTTCAGAAGTAGAAGGGATAGAGAGAGGTGGCACATCCACCGAACTAGGCTCATAGGCCGATATATTTTCAACAAACTTTACATCTCTTCTAATGATAATATTTTTGGACTTAAGTGGAATAAGTCTATATCCTTTGACATCTTCAGAATATCCAACAAAAATACATTTTTCACTCTTAGGTTCTAAAGCTTTATGTTTCTCATCTGGAATATGGGCCCATGCTTCACTTCCAAAAAAACGAAAGTGACGTACATCTGCTTTAATTGAGCTCCATGCTTCTTCTGGAGTGATATTCTTTAAAACCTTAGTAAGAGTGTGATTTGCTATGTAATTTGCATAGTCAACTGCTTCTGCCCAAAAATTAAGTCCTTGAGTTTTAAGAAGTATACCCAAGTGCGTCTGGAGAAATCATCAATGAAAGTTAAGAAATACTTGTAGCCAGAGAATGAAACAACTGGAAGTGGACCACATAAATCACTATGCACAAGTTGTAAAGGGGCTGAGGCGTGCCAAGAGGCACATTTTTCAAAACTATCCCGATGATGTTTTCTGAGTACACATCTGGAACAAACACCATCTCTGCAAGATACCTTTGGAAGACCTGTCACCATATTTTCTTTACATAGATTCTGAAGGGAGCGATAGTTTAAGTGACCAAATTGCTCATGCCAAAGTTTTCTCGCTTCATCATTGTGAGCAACAAATACCAAGGGAAGATTTGATGACCCAAAGTTTTTAAACTTATACAACCTTGTAGAATCATCAGTAATGCCAGTAGCTAAAATCTATCTAGGATCTCTTAGGTCCTTAATTACAACATCGTGAGGTGAAGATTCAACAATTTTACCTTCACCTGAATGAGTTGTCTAATATACAGATAGAAGGTTGTAGGATAAGGTTGGAACACATAATACATCATTAAATTGACCATTCTCTAGATGAACAGTTCCAATCCCTACAACACTAAGAGATCTATCATCACCAACATATATATTTTTGGTGTTACAATCATTTAAAGAAGAAAACATGGCTTTGTTTTTTGCCATGTGATAAGAAGCTCCAGAATCAATGAGCCACTCATGAGAATGAGAAGAAGAAGATACATTTAGTGCACAACCAAACTGAGATGCTTACCACATGTAGAAAGTGTTAATCCTGAAGATGAAGTTGAAGTTGAAGAGTGCTCCAAATGGATGTTATGCTTCTTCATTGCTGCTTCCAAGGCTTCCATCTTCTTAAAGCATTTGGATTCTAAGTGGCCATCTCGATTACAAAATTGGCAATGTCTATTAGTCTTCTTCCCTTTGTTTTTATTTTCCTTATCATTTTGTTGAAATGATTTTTCATTTTGAGACTGAAATTGCTTAGGACCCTTGTTTGGTTTAGGACCATTATTTTTATGATATTGTTTCTTAGGATTCTTTGAATTTAGTTGCTACTGAGCAGCTAAGGCTTTCTTAAAAGAGTTTCCAAGATTAAGAAGACCAAGATATAAGAGATTTTCTTGTTCTCTTATTAAAGAATCACAAAAGGCATCAAAAGAGGGGGACTTGTAGTCTTGTCCTTGAGAAATAAAGGCTTCTCTAGTGGAATGGAAGGTGGAAACAAACACAGAGTAGGCTGGTACCAACTTAGTAAGAATGGAATAGATAAGGCTACCATCTCCTTTCTTAACCTTAACACCTTCCATGAGAAGTCTAAGGGTCTTGAACTTGGACAAAAAATCTTCAGTGGAAGAAAAATTATTGGGGTCCAATGTAAGAAACTCATTTTTGAGTTGATGGGCTCTAATTTCATTTTTAATTCCAAAAAATTTAGTGAGTTGTTTCATTGCTTCATTAGGAGTATCAAGTTCTGTGATATGTGTTAGCACCTAAATCTACCCTAGGCTGAAGGAAGGCAAAATTCACGGTAACCACAAACCATGCTCAGTCTGGTAGCTAGCCCTACCAGAACAGGAGAGGGCTCTCTCCGAGTCACGCTCAGTGAATAGATAAGCAAAAAATGGTCTGAGATGACTTGCAATGAAATATTGATCTTAGGCTAGTAAGTGAATATGGATACAAGAAACAATTTTTATGAATGACCGAGCTTCTGGGATGGTATGGGACCAACGGTTAGCAAAGAACAGAGAATTTAATACAAAGGCACAGATTACTTCGTGAGGCAACGCAGGCGGAAAGTGTAGCAATTTAGTTTGGAATAACACGGAATGGAGAGATTGCTGAGGAGTGTGAAAAGGGCATAGGAACATGAATCCTTTTCAATAGAAGAAGAACACTAAACATGAAATTTTCCCACAGGCAGAGCAATAAAATTGAATTCTACCTAATCTCACTCAGAAAATTTCACTGGAAATGAACATGAATTGAATTATGAAAGATAACGAAATACATATGAAAACATAAGAGACACATTTGCTACACTCACAACCATAAGAATCTCATGAAACAGAGCCACTGCCTTTCATTAATTCTCTGTCAAAAATACATAGTGAAGAAACAGAGTTTCTTTCCCACAGTCTCCCAAAAGTTACCAACTAACCAATCCTTTGCAAATAGCTTACATACAATATATAGAATGTTCCATGAAGAGATAGGACGCCCAAGGGTTGGGGAGTTACTCGAATCATTACAAAATGGAGATGAAGAGCCAACCATCAGCTACAGGTGCAGCGCTACAAACATGACATTTGGCTTGGGTGACCATTTGCTTTCCTTCACCACTTGGATAGAAGTCCATCTGGAAAGAAAATGCTTTAAATGTCGCCTTTGGTGCCAAAAAACTGAAGTGTAGATGAGCGGGCCCACTTGGAGAAGTCGCGAATCGAAATTTCGCGAAACGGAAGCAAATTTGGCAATTTTTCCTCTGTGCGCTGCGCCATTTTCTCTGTGCGTCGCGCTACTTTGGGGCCTATTTTGGGGCACTTTCAGGTGTCCAAAATGTGCCCAAGTGGGCTTGTTGGAAAGCCTGTCTTGTCTACTTTCTAACCCAACTAGAATTTCTGAATTTAGTGCTCATTTTCCCCTCCAAATCTTCATTCTCCCAAGACTGCTCCATGTGTGTCAAAAAAGGGGCAGAGAGGTCATTTTTTGGGTGTTTTTGACCTCCTGGAGACTCAGATCTTGCCCAAATTTCTTGTCCGGGCACCAATAGTCGTGATTTTCCATGATGAATCCAAAAATGCAAACCATTCCTCATTTGGAGCTCTAGATTTTTAGCACCGCACCAGTAGCGCGGCGCAGAGGGAGAAAAACCCTGTGTTTTGCCCAAAAATTTGTCATGTGACCAAAAATTCCCCAAATTTCTTGAAATTTGGGCTGGAGGTTCTCTATGGGGTGTTATGATGGGCCAAGGAAGCCTCAGCCAAAATTCGAAGCCGATCTTGCTCTTTTGCCTCTTTTGCCTCTTTTGCCTCTTTTGTTGCTTTGCTCAATTTTGCCTTCAAGCTCTTTATTCGGGCCTTTGCACTCATGTTTCGTGTCCTGTAATGATAATCCATGTGTCTCAGAAAAGCATGGTCCTTGTCAGCCTTGTCTAGTAGCCTCTCCAAATGCATGTGGACTCTCTCGAGATTGGCCTCCCGATCCTCATTAATCTCTTGTTCGATTTCTTGCTCGATAGGAGTCAAAGTGACATGAGCCTCTTTGTCTTCAGTATCTCATGTTCCACGAGGACCTATTTGTGACTTAGTTGTTTGTTTTCTTCCTCCAGGTAAGTGATGACAAACTTAGCTCTCTCTAAGTTGTCCATCAAAGCTTGTATTTGGGCTTCTTTCTCCTGAATAATGACATCTTTGACAGTTTCCCCTCTTGTGATTTTGCCTCCCTTATGAGGCTTTCTTTGTTGCCTTCTCCTTTCCGCTGAACTGTCACTTTTTGTCTCCTCATCATAGTCAGATGAATGCTATGAGGCCATGACCGCTGTGTGTACTGCACTTGGGCTTCCCTTTTGGTGATGGTGTGAAACTAGGTGTATTGTGATAACTGCCACCAAGGGGAGCAATGAAAAAGGGAGTATTAGGAGGGGAGTAATGTGATGGGAATAGGGGTTATGGGGAGAATTTTGTTTAGGGATATGTAGGGGGTTTTGGTATTTGATAGGGTAGGGTTTGGGTTTTTTGGTAAGGTAGGGTTTTAGGGTTTGTATTGAGTAATAGGAGGAGGGGTAAGGGAATATGAGTTTGGTAGTGTTAGGGTAGTGATAATAGGAAAAATGAGAAAGGGAGGATAGGGAAAAATGGTAGGAGAGGGAAAAATGGTAGGAAAACAGAACCTTGGCCTCAATACCTCAATTATGCAACCCTAGCCACCATGGTTTTGATGTTTTTTGAGTGGTTGGTCTTATGAGTTTTGTGGCAATTGAACATAGCCAAGAACCACCATATCATCCATAAAATTTGATGAGCAAGCCATGATTTAGACCCTACCTAGAAATTTGGAGGCAAATTTCAATGAAATTCAGGCCTTTTAGCCCTGTGTGCCGCGCCTCCCATGTGCGCCGCGCCAGTGTAAATTTACACTGGAAAATTTCTCCCAGTGCGCCGCGCTCTCTATGTGCGTCGTGCCCTTTTCCAGGTGACTTTTGGAGGCCTTCCCGGTGTCCAAATTGGGTGCAGGATAGCTCTTTGGAAAGGTATTTGAGTCTACTTTCCAACCCAACTATAATTTTTTAATTTGGAGTTCATTTTCCCTGTCAAAATCAATTCTCCCAAGACTAGTCAAAATGTGCCAAATGAGGCTGCCTAAAGGCAGAGTGCTATTATAGTAAACTTTTGAATGCCTTTCTCAACTCCAAATTTAGCTCATGGTAGCTCATTGGAAATATATTTGTGTCTAGTTATCATTTGACTCATCAAGAAAGTCATTTGGCCAACTGAGCTAGGAGAAAATTTGATTTGTCCAAGGTCACTTCAGAGGTGCATCAATTCTCCCGAGGAAACAATATTTTTGACATTTCTCCAAAACCATGAAACTTGTGTACAAAATGAAGGAGTTTTTTCTTCCTAGGCTTGTTTTGGACCAAAACCTCTCTCAATTTTTCCAAATTCATCGTTTATTGCTCAGAAACCTCATTTGGGTGAAACCTATCCCGATGTGTGGAACAAGGGATTTGTCGAACTGAAGCGAAATGAAGGCAATAGGGAGCTTCTAAATTCTTGAGGAAATTTTGGGAGGTAGGGAGGGATGTTAAGAAGTAGGGTAAAGTGAAATATCAGAGATTGAGTGAGGGGAAGGGGTCCAAAAATGCAAAACACAAGTCCAACCTAGAAAATTGCCAGGTTGTAGCAAGAAACTAGGGTTTGTGCGAAAATGAGGAATTTGGGGGATCTCAGTGATGGGAAGTGTTTGATAAGGTACTTTAAGGATAGGGGAAGGTGTATGAACATCAGGATACAATTTTTGCCGATGATTTGGCCGTCCAAGAGAAATTGCCTTCAAAACCCTAGGAGAGGGAAATGACCTTACCTAGGCGCAACTGAAGCATGAACAAGGTGTAAAATGACCCAGTGGGACTTGACATGATAATGACAACTCTCTGAATGATGGTACACTCAGCTGAACGGTGACATGGACCAACATTTGGACAACTTTGACAAGGGTAAAATCAAACCCTAGACCTAATTCCTAGTGACCAAATTTTGCTTGAAGACTCACTGAAATGACAAAATTTGACCTTGACACCTTAAAATCACTTTGTAAGAGCATGTTTGATCACTGGAGGAAGGCTGCAAAGACTGACACTAACAATATGGAATATAAGGTCTAGAGAAATAAACATCCCTATCAACCCATGTGCTTGATCTTTCTTATTTTTCCATTTGGCTGCCTTATCTTCATTTTTAGGTTTGGTTTCTTGGCCTGAGGTTATTCTGTAAAGACCTTTACTTCTAAGTAAATCCACAATGTAGGACCACCATTGGAAGTAGTTGGTGCTCTCAAGAATAAATTGGCATGGACTTTCCATTTTAACATAAACTAAAGCTGTAGATTCTGAAACTAAGTGTTCTAATGGAAAGATCTTGAAAAAATAGGCTGATTAAAAAAAACAGCTCTGAAAACGGCTTCCAGATGAAGAATTTATGGCTTTTTGAAAAAGAGTTGTTGAAGACGCCGACGAAGTGTGTGAATGTGTGGAAATGAATGATAATGTTACATTTAAAAAAAATCCCCCCTCCCCTCCAAACTTAATCTAATTAGCTCACTTTAAAAAAAAATTATGTGACTCACTTTTATAAATAAGTGAAAGTAACTTTTACAATAGTACTTTATGAGCTACCCACTAAATTGTAACTTAAATAAAAGATAAAGAGACTTTAGAATTATAAGTGACTCACTTTTTATAATGGGTGAGAACACTTTTACATAAAGTAACTTTAAAACATAAGTTACATGTGCTTTTTGAAAAAGTAACTGAACAAAAAGAAAGACTTGAACCCAAGACCTCTATTCTCATAAAGTAACTTTGGACCAAGTGAGCTAGCTTAAAAGGTTAGTAATTTTTGGAAAAGAGGAAGGGTTTTTTTTTAGTCACTGAAGCTTTGGGGTGCATGCTTACTTGAAAAAACTCTTTTTTTCCTACAAAACAAAAACCACAAAACCCAACATGGACATACAAAAAAACAAACCTTACGGCTTGAAGTTAGCTTTAGCCGGAAACTAAATATTTTCCTCAACGTTTTTGGTTTTCCGAGATCACACTAAAACGCAGCGAAAAAGAGCATACACATGAGAAAAATCCTTCCTTTCTGTTTTTGATTTTCCGAGATCACACAAAGTCACAGGGCAAAGAGAATACGCAAAAATGAAAGGTATAGATCCGGTTATAAAAAATAGAGAGCTAAATAAACCAAAATAAACAGAGAGATGAACAACTGGAACTGCAAATAAAGACTATATACCTCTAGATCTTAAAAATGGCGTAGCTAGGGCTACCAGAAACATTTTCGTGTGAAATGAAATGGGGTTCCTCATTGGAACAGATGCTCCTAACACAATAGAGCAGTCCTCTCAACCCGAAATTAGTCAGAAACAATAGATCTAGGAAACGACAGTCGAATGCAATTGTATTGGCTTCAGATTTGGATCGCCAATGGATGCAGCCCTCAAATAGCTCTGATACCATGTAGGAATTTACAAGGTAATTTCCTCAGACAGAACACCAAAGGACACCTCTCACAAACAGATCACAGATCAATACACCAATATTCTTGACATGGTTAAAACCCTCAAAGAGGGAAACAGTCCACGGCTTAAGCCAACGCGACCACTTCAGGCAATTTATTAATAAAAGAATGAAAATTTACAAAATCTTCTCTCATGAAAAGTTACCCTACAAATGGCCCTCCATGCTCTTTAAATAGAGATCATGGACCAATCGGGTCTTAAACCACATATCAAGTGTCGGTAATACCGAGGAGAGAATGAACCGTCAGATTGTAAGTTACAAAAGTACATAGTAAAGAAACACACTTTAGCTAACTCTACACTAGACCAAGTTATACTTAACTATTTCCTATGTGTCAGAATATCCTAACAATGATTCATCCTAGCATGGAATACGGGGTCTTCAGACATCTTGATGCTACTTTGATTATCACAATTTATCACTGTAGGATCTAGAGGCTTTCCAAACAAATATGACAAGAGTTTTGTTAACCAAACAACTTCTTTCTTACTTCACATGCAACAACATATTTCACTTCAACACTGCTTAATGCAATAGGATCTTGTTTTCTACTCATCCATGAAATCATTGCAGATCCCAAACTGAAATGGCCACTGGCAGTGATTCTTCCATCAATCTTATTTCCACCCCAATTCGAATTGGTAAAACCTATTAACCAAACTTCCTTTCCATCATATTTCAAGCAGTGATGAATTTTACCACATAGGTATCTCAAGAAATGCTCGGCAACTATCTAATGGTCATGACGAGGCTCCAATGGAAAAAGACTAAGAATGTTTACATCGAAGCATATAGGTCTCGTATTCACCAAGTACATTAAAGAGACCACCAACTTATGATAGCTTGTAGGATCAACGAGACTAGAGTCAGAGATTCTCAACTTCTTGAGATCTATGATCATGGGAGTAGTCATAGACCTGGAATCCATCATACCAGATTTTCCTAACATCTTTATTATGTACTTACCTTGAAAAAGGTATATCTCACTGTATTTTTTTCCAAAATTCCAAGCCCAAGTAATAGTGCATGAGTTCCAAATATTTCATTTCAAATTCTACTGCTAGTATTTTCTTGCATTCTAGAATTATGCACTCCACACCTGTAACAAAGAAATCATCCACATATAGTAGTATAATGATTGGTTCATTCTTCACTATCTTGAAGTAGAGGTTTTCATCAACATAACTTTTGACAAACCCAATCCTTAAGATATATGCATCCATTCTTGCATACCAAGCCCTAGGAGCTTACTTCAAGCCATATAGAGCTTTATTGAGTCTATAAACATGTTTATCCTTGCTATTTATCTCAAAGGCTTCTGGTTTTTCAATATATACTTATTCATAAATGAATCCATTTATAAATGTTGTTTTAACATCCATTTGATGGATATTACATCCCATAGTAGCAGTTAGTGAAACCAAAGATCTAATAGTAGTATACCCGGTAGTAGGAGCAATGGTTTCTTCATAATCTATTCCTTCCTTTTGTGAGAAGCCTCTTGCAAGAAATATGGATTTGTATTTGTATATTCTTCCATCAATGACATGTTTGATTTTGTAAATCTATTTGGAAGTGACAACCAAATTGTCACTAGGTCTAGGAGCGATTTCCTAAACCCCATTCTTCATGATGGATTGATATTCTTCCTGCATCACTTTCTTCCAATATTCTTGATGAGTGGCTTCTTCAAAGGTAGTTAGTTCTTTTTTTATTAACTTTTTCATGTATGTTTCATATCATGAGTATCTTTTTTTTCTTTTTCTTTCTCTGAAAGATCCTTTAGTTGCTCCATGTGCTTCGACATATTCAAGTGTATCTTTTAACCAATTTGGCCCCTTCATTGCTTCGAGAATGATTATAGGTTGAATAGTCCTAATTAGTCCTTCTTCTTCTTCTTCTTCTTGGATTGTAGGTGACTTTTCATGATGCTCTTCTTCTTCAAATAGTGGTACATCTTCTTCATCAGACTTGATTGGTATATCCTTGGATCTTTTGTAGGCATGGTTTTCATCAAATATAACATCCTTTCTAACTTCGATTTGTCTTCCTTCCTTGATGTAGATTATATAAGCCTTTGATGAAAGCATATAACCAACAAAGATAACCTTTTGTTGTAGCAGCTGCAACAGCCTCCAAAATTTTGGATTGCATTCGATTTCGGAGCCTCCCTTGAAGTTTTACTTAATGTTTGCATGCAATTGGGCTCACCTCGTGGGCTCGTTTAAGTCTTTGCATCCACCTTTCTTAACCATTCAACGAGAAGCTTTTGCATGTTGGTAACAATGTCTCGCTTGCAACCATATTCTATTCATACACAAGGTCTCTGCTTTGTGTGTACATGATGTGTTCTCTATGTAAACATCTGTCGCGCTCACACACGGAGTCATATACACTGTCAAGCAAGCATCGTCGCGGTCATCCAGGGATCAATCACAAAAATCGTGCTTGTCGACTTGTACCATCGGTCGGTCATGTTGAGCATGTGTGTCTGGATGGTTTTGTAGGTTTTAACCCCATACAAAAATTACTTGCATACGAATTCTAAAACAAAAAATAGACAATAGCGAGAGCATAACACATAAAACAAATATACACAGACATTTTCCCCTGGATCCCAAAACCGGGACTACCAGATTGATTTTTCATTATATTCCTTTCAATGTTACAATACATATATATACATATTGAAGCATCCAATATCACGGACCGAAAACCATCGCACCCAAAACCATGTGCAAAAACCATGCATAAAACCATAGGCAGGTCCGCCCACCTAATATAAGGTCCAAAAAAAGTTTCCCCAGGGTGTTGCCCCGGACCCCGAAGAAGGGGGCTAATTGCCCCCCTCAAACCCCCTGTGACCCCCCCTGCTACGCAATCGACACAATGAAGGGGGGACTCCGAACCCCCTCTAACCCACCGATTAACTAGGGGAGCTAGTAGTGGAAAGAATATAACACAACCCAACATTCTCCCACTTGTTGTTTTCTTTCGACAGGGGGGAACAAGAGAGCTTAGTCATTTATCCAACCCTGCAATGCCCATTGTTTCTCTACACCAAGAGAATTTCCTAGAGTTCACATATTTTTTCAATGCATCTGCAGTATTCTTCAAAGTGTCCACCTTTACCAGCCACACCTTTTTGTCTTCTATCATATCCCTCACAAAGTGATACTGAACATCAATGTGATCTGTATTTGAATGGTAAGCAGGGTTCTTTGCTAAGAAAATTGCACTTTGGCTGTCACAGTCTATCCTTATAGCTCCCTGTACTAACCCCATACTTGAACACAACCTCTACAACCAAACTGCTTCGTTGCTTGCATGAGTGGCTACCATGTATTTTGCCTCTGTAGTTGATAGTGCCACTACATATTGTTTCTTAATCATCAAACTAACTGCACCTCCAAATAGGTTAAAAAAAAACCATCTTGTAAATCTTCTATGATCCAAATCTCCAACCTAGTCTGCATCAACAAATCCATGAATATCCAAAACTCTGTCAAATCTTGGTCTTCCTTGGTAGCACAAACCATAATCACTAGTGCCACGCAAATATCTGAAAATCTGCTTCACTGTTTTCCAATTCTCCTTCCCTAGTTTTGACATAAACCTGCTGAATACTCCCATTGCATGTGCAATTCTAGTCTAGTACATACCATCACATACATCAAGCTACCGACTACACTTTCATATCGAATGCAGGATATGTCCTCCTCCTCTTCTTGTGTCTTCGGACACTGTTCAACAGATAACTTTACACATATAGGAATAGGAACCTTCACTGGTTTACTATCCTGCATATTAAACCTCTGTAGTATTGTCTCGAAATACTTCCTCTGGTTTAACCAGAGCTTCCTCTTTGCCCGATCTCTTTTAATTTCCATGACCAAAATATAGTTTGCAACACCAAGATCTTTCATGTCGAATTTGGAGGACAATTGGGTCTTCAAATCCTTGATAATTTCTTTGTCATTTCCAACCAGTAACATATCATCCACATACAAGACCAGATAAACAATACGGTCACCAATTAATTTAAAATACACATAGTGATCTAATTTTCTTCTGGTGAAGCCAAGTCCGTGTATAAATGTATCAAATTTCTGATACCACATCCTTGGTGATTGTTTTAACCCATACAGATACTTCTTTAACTTGCATACGGTTCTTTCTTACCCTTCACCGCAAAAGTGTTCAGGTTGCTTCATGTAAATCTCTTCTTCCAGATCCCCGTGAAGAATATTATCTTCACATCCATCTGTTCTACCTCAAAATCAAAAGTAGCAACAACATATAAAAGTAATCTCATAGAAGCTACCTTGGCAATAGGAGAAAAAATATCACCAAAATCAATTCCCCGCACATGGGAATAACCTTTTGCTACCAACCGAGCTTTTTATTTCTCCACCTTTCCTTCTGTATTTGTCTTCTTCTTGAACACCCATTTGCTGCCAATGGGTTTCCTTCTAGCCGACAACTCCACCAGATCCCAAGCCTCATTTTTGTGCAAAGATGCCATTTCATCAACCATGGCCTCTTTCCAGAGTTTTCCATCCTTTGAATCTACTACTTCCTTCACAATTCTGGGATCATAATCAGTAATAGATAAAGCAAAATTTGAACAGAAAGAAGATGGACTATACATTTCTGGCTACCTTCTTTCTCGAACTGATCTTCTCACAACCGGAGTTTGTGGATGTTCATCTTCTGATTCTTCTTCTGCTTTAGAGTCTGATTCTTCCTCCTTTAGCTCAAACTCTATCTTTTCAGGTTCCTTTGATGGGACTTCATGTTTAATAACATATTTCACCTCTCTGAACACCACATCTAGGTTGTACACAACCTTCCTTGTTACTGGGTTCCAAAGCTTATAACCCTTTAAACCATCCTTATGCTCAATAAAGATGCACTTTTTAGATTTACTATCCAACCTTGTTCTTTTCTCCTTTGGAATATGTACATATGCATCACATCCAAATACCCTTAGATGTGAAAAAGAGGGTTTCTTACCAGTCCATATCTCTTGTGGAGTCTTCTCCTCCAATGTTGATGAAGGTGATCTGTTGACTAGGTAACATGTTGTCTCCACTGCCTCTGCCCAGAATTCATGTCCTAACTCGACACCACTGAGCATGCTTCTTGCCCTTTCCATCAATGTCTTGTTCATTATTTTTGCAACTCCATTTTGCTTAGGTGTGTATGGAGTAGTCTTCTGCCATGCTATACCACACTTATTACAGAATTCTTCAAATTCCTTTTTGCAAAACTCTCCATCCTTATCTGTCCTCGACACCTTTATCTTCTTCTTTGTTGGTTTTCCACTAGAGCCTTAAATTCTTTAAACCTATCAAAGACTTCAGATTTCTTCTTAAGGAAATATATCCATTTATTCCTTGAGAAGTCATCTATAAATGATACATAGTACACAGACTTACCCGGTGATGGAACCTTCACAAGTCCAAACACATCACTATGCACAAACTCTAATATTTGTTTCACCATCTTACTACCATAGTGGAAACTCACTTGGTTCTACTTCCCATATACACAATTTTCACAGAAATCAAAATCCAGAGGGCTATTAGTCATACCTTCTACCTGTTGTGCTCTACAACAACCCCCCATTTCATATCTTTCTATTCACAAAACTATCATATGAAATGGCTCCCTTTAGAGTTTAATTGATATCAATATTATATTATTTAAAAAGGTCCGAAAACCAAATGAAAACATTATAAAACCCTTTTTGAAAAATCCCATTTTCATCAAATAAATCAATCTTTATCATTGCGCTAAAGCGATCGCAAGATCGCATATCGCAATGACATAAGGTACATAAGTAAGTGGCACATTGGTTTCCGCCGATGCGATATCGCTATCAGCTATCGGAAATACTCTATGCACATTTTTAAAGAGCCCCATGCCATTTGCCCCAATGCGATGCGATATCGACGATCGGCGATACGCGATATACTATACATGTCTCATATAATTCCAATGCTCTCGATGCGATGCGATATCGCTATCGGCGATCGGGGTTTTCAAAAGGTGTCCATATTTAAGATTTAAGCTTTCCCCGATGGCCGATTGCGATAAAGCGCAGATTTCAAAAAAAACCATTAAAACAAAGGGATATCACGATTAATTCATATTAAAAGCTTGATTCGTTCAACATTGATTCACCTGCGCTCAACCGCCAAAACATCTACAGCACGCTTAAATGAATCATTCGGTCGATTAATGATATAATGGGCATTTAAGGATTGGCAGGTTTTAAACGGCCATTTAATGTAATTGTAAGTCCCAAAATCCTCCCATGGATTGTATCCGCGCCCATTTTAAAAAGTTAATCTCTTATCACGCATCAGTCAATATATCTCATCATATTGAAGTTTTCACTGCCGATTCTCCGTGTTACGTTTATTTTCGCCTCTGTGCAGAATTTATCCAAAGGAGAAAGCTCAAGAAAAATGAGGAAGAAATCCAAGAAGACCACAGGCGCTTTTGTTGCGCTAGCCGCAAGACAAGCTGTCGCTGATCCCTCAAACAAAAAGAAAGGATTGATTTCGGATACCACATGTTCTGGTCTCGGCAGAACTACTTGGCAGAGCACCTACAACTTGATTGAAGTTGAAGAACCCAAAGTGACAACAGTAGAAGCTACTGCAGATTCTACTCGGAAATCTGATGCCACTCTGAAGGACTTAGCTGACTCCTTCCTTCATCGGATAGCAGCTAGGGAACAAATTCTCCCATACACAGATGTAGTGCGGTGGGCAATTGAAGAAATCCCAATCCTGGATAGAACCTTCAGCACCAGAGACGGGAGAATTTTTGGGTCGTTCAAAGCTGATGATCTAAGGCAAATGTATCATTTGCCTGAGCCAGAGAAGACATACAATAAGGCGTTCCTGGAGAAATTCCGAAACGAGAACGAAGTTGAATCCGAACCCATCCGGGATTGGAGACAAAACCCAGCTAAGCACAAACATGAATCTTCCGGTAAGTATTCGGTTGATTCCTTGGCTTCTCCTTATTGCTACGCTGGAATAATGATGTGTAGATTGTGGGGATTGCATGACTCTTCTAATTTCACTATAGAAATGGTTCCCTTAATGGAAGCTGCATGCAACAGTATAATAATGGATTGGGCCACTATTCTCTCAGATAAACTAGCCAAAGCTGTTCTTGAGTTTAGGAATAAGACTCGCATCTCTGAAAGGATAATCCCCCCATTTTATTACAGTGCCTATATTCTAGATACCTTGTGTTTTAATTCTGAATTTCCTGTGCTCGGCTGGAGGTGGACGCCACAAGAATCCATGCCTATTCACATTTACCACCAGAAATTATGGAAATCCTCTTACAAGCACCATCTGTACCAAGTCTGCAATGGCTTTATGTTGCCTATTTATTATTCCATTTTTGATAAACCCATTCCCAAGATTTCCTACCAAGCTGGGATTGATTTAACAGCAGTAGGGAGATGGTTTGGAGAGGAGAAGTTCACTTACATAAGAGTTTTCGGTAGCCAAGCCGAACCTCATGTTCTCCCTTTATACATACCAGATAAACTGTTGGCAAGAGAAATCTCTTACCAGATTATTGCTGAGAGTGTTACACAGACTCTCAAGAAAAATAAGAAGCAGGGTTGGCCCTCTTTTCCTTTGAGATGCGGTGTTTATACTCTGCATGATCTCAAACATGCAGAAAAGGAAGCTACGAAGATTAAATCATTAACTCTGGCGACTCTCCCAAATAGGCAATTTGATCCAAACAAAGTTGCCTATAACGCACTAGAACAGGCCAAATTGTCAAAATTTGACCATAAAGAAGATTTGTTTGACGACCTGTTCTCTTCAGCTGAGTCAATAATGCAGGTTAAATCATTGGCCAAAATGAAATATCATGATGAAGGGTTGACTGAATTTAACACACTTAGAGAACAGAGGTTGCAAACTCTGCCTCTAGATCTACTAGCGACAACCCCAGCGACATCGTCAAGCGAGCCTGATCGGCAACAGTCAAAGGAACCTCCTGTTATAACAAAAGAACAAGAGAAACCACAAGAGGAAAATCAGAAGAAAGAACAGGAGGAAAAGCAGAAGAGAGAGCAGGAAAAAGTGCGGGAGGAGACCCAAACTGAAAAGGAAAAACAGACCACCATTGATGTCAATGTGGATACTCATATCGACCCTAAGTTGCTCCAGGAATGGAAGCAATTTGATTCCATTATCAGTGGTTTGGAATGTTCAAAGGACACAGACACTTCAAAGGCAACAGGCACACAAGAAATCACTTCACCACAAGTTCTAAGTGGAACCAGCGGCCCACCCATTTCTAAAGAGGTAGAGATAATACCAAAGGACCCCTCCGACCAAATCATTTTGCAGGTAGAAGATATTCCTCCCCTGGATGTCTTCTACAGCCCAAGGCATAAAGCTGTAGTTAAACGACAAAGGAAAAGAAGAAGGACTGATCAACCTTCCATTTTCCCAAAGCAAACTGTCACGGGCAATGTGGTTTGGAAGGAGGAATTCGACCCCTCCGATGACCTGACAAAACTGTCACAGTATGCGGGAGCTTATTCGGCAGCGACAATAGACAAGGCATCGGAGGTAAACCTTTTACTGAAAACAAAGGATCAGGAGATTTTCTCTTTACAGCCACAGCTAAATGAAGCAAAGCAGAAAGCAGAGCAGGCAGAGCAGCAATTGTTGACGCAACAGCAAGTGAACAGTCAACTAACTCAACAATTGTAGGCAGAAAAACAAAGGATTGACCAAAGCGCAATCTAGAAGCAGAAAGAATTATCAGAGGCATTGGCACAATTGAAGGCAGCAAATGAGTAAATGGTGAAAACAAAAGATGAGCAAATTGCTCAATTATCATCACAGCTCGAGAAAACAAAGGGTGTTCCACAAGTGGTTGAATTTAGAGCAGAAGCATTACAAATAAATACTGCATTAATATCCCAAATTAAGCTTCTGTGTCAAAAAATTGCCTAGGCAGAGCCACTATGTGAATTAACGGCATCCATAAGTAAGCAAGTAGACAAGGCCAGGACTGAATTGGATCAAGATGAAGAAACAATAGCTGCATTTCTCGACTGGCAAGATTCTGATCAAGGACAAGCGGTGAATTTACCCAGGATCTTAGAAGCACATAAAGATATACTCTTCACAGAATGGCAGTCCTAGTTAATGAAGGCAGAGAGGGCGGTTTCAAGATGTAAATCAACTTCTAGCAATTTAGTTGAATTAGTCAATAACACTCTCTACTTATCAAACATGATTTCCCAATGCACACCAGGAAAGTTGACAACAATGAAAACATTGGAGCAATCATGTTATCCTGATCTAGAAGAAAAGGGGAGATTAATCGCTGGGATTAACAGTTTAACCTGGGACACCTATTCGTTCTTCTTGGTAAAGCCGCACACACAGAGAGCCGCCCTCAAGTGCCTTACGGATGCAATCAGGTATATTATTCTCGATATTCAGGATGCCACCTATGCCGCCCAACTCAGTTCGCGCCTCAACAAACCACCTGAAGTGGAGCCGATGCTTGCTATAAGTCAGCTCAGATTTAAAGGCAAGCAGCCTACTTGATGAATCATGCCGCCAACTGCCAGATTGCTGAAAAAAATAGGATCAAAATTTATTGATACCAATTAAGTAGGATTTCTATTTTATAGATAGGTAGATTAATTAAGTATTTATAGACCCTTTCATTGTTTTGGAAAGGGTCGTAAAGTTTTGTACCTGACTTAAAGACTGAAGTTGCACTATTGTGCTTCAGTCATATTCTTTTATGAAACTGGACCAGTTGTTCTAAATTTGACAAGGAAACTTTTTACGCAATTGTGCACTATTGTCTTTGTTTGAAAGTCTTTCTACGTTGAAGGAAGAATCACAAGTAGCGATTGATATTGGGAGTGTCAAGCAGCTCATATGGTATTTTTATCTATGTCTAAATTCATTCCTTTCATGTGAATTGTTATTTGATTATCTTTGCTATTATCGATTATATATATGTGTTTTAACAGCAGTTCTGTATTCCTTCCACTATTGGATGTTTATGGTGTGCTTTCCTTTTAATCATATATGTGTTGATGATATAAATGAAAAGTGTAGTAATGTTGCTTTAATCGCTTTGCTTAACTATTTAAGTAAAGTAATCCTTGAATGCATTAATGTCTATGTCTGTTAGATGGAGTCATCTATATGCCTATCCATAGACACAGACTATCAAGCGGTACACTTCAAAGCTCAATAAGTTCCCGGGATAAGTCATAGTTATTATATTTTTGTTGATAGATTTAGTTATTCGCCCATCAATAGATTAGTCAATCAATTATCCATTCATCCCGTTTATCCATTGCTGGGAAACTGGTCCCATTATCCCCAGTCGGAGCCACCATTCCAAACGGAAAAGGAGCTATACTAAGGTCCGGACCGGGTGGTTATCCCCAATGTTGTTGCAGCGAGTTTCGAGGCATCAACATTTTTGGCGCTAGGAGGGTCTCAACTGTGAATGGCACACAAACCAAAATCTACAAGCCATTCTAAGAGTAATTCTCCCTCCGTATCCCCTCAATCTTCCCATTTGCATGTTGGTTCTCCAGTATCCAAACAAGAAGAAGAGGAATCAACTACCACTGCTAAAACCCATCATACTCCAGAACAATTAAGTCTTGAATCACCTGAAGTCCAGTCTCTTATCCACAAACTTCTGAGCTTCTCGATTTCACCACAGAAATCTGAAGTATCACAAAGCAGTGCGACTTCGCAGTTCAATTTACCTCACCCTCTCACCAGACTTCAGAGCGAAAAGCTCGGTATTGAACCCACTGAGTTCCCTTTACCCAAAAGGAAAAAGGCGAAGAAATATACTGAAGGATCTGACAGTGAAGAGCTTTCATCCACATCCTCCATTGCATCTTCCCCTCTGCAAAGTCAACCATCCACTCCCTCATTACATATTGTTGTTCATTAGGGATTAGGAGCTTCAACATCCCAACCTGCTCACTCCTCAATATTATTTCCTTCCCAGACATCTGGAATTCCAACAATAGTATCAACCACTACTGCTATTATAATGGCAGATCCATGGACCAGACCTGGTGCAGTCAATATGCCTGCACCATTGCATCCATTACCAGATGCTCCTGAAAAATGGCTACCCAAGTTTAATCCAGATGATGGGACTCAGGTTGAGGAACACATTAATAATTTCATGTTGGCAGTCAACTTGAAAGGAGTAACAGAACAAGATGTTGTTGTTAGACTTTTCCCTTACACCTTGCAAGGATCAGCAGGATCCTGGTATTTTTCTTTACCCTCTGGTTCCATTACCAGTTGGAACACTTGCCAAGAGCAGTTTCTTACTAAATATGGAGATGATAGGTCTTTCGCTACCCTAATAAACGATCTCTCCAATCTTAGGATAGAGCATAGGGAACTAATTAAGGAATTTAATGCTCGATTCAATAAACTCCTGAACAAAATCCCGACGGCCTCCAAACCAAGTGAAAAAATTCGAAGCGAATGGTATATAACCGCCCTACCTGCCAATATAGCCATTTTTGTAGATAGGGCTAGGAAACCTACCTTAGCCGAAAACATGAAAGAAGCACTTGCTGTGGAGAAACGCATTAATGCTCTAGAAAAGAAAGCTGTTCTGGAAGACAGAAAAGCCAAAAAAGTCTCTTTTAAAGATGACTCAAGTAAGAAAACCCCAAAAGACCCATATGACATGGAGGGTTTGCAAAAGGTCCTAAAAACTTTATCAAATGAAATGGTTGAAATAAAGAAACAAGTAGCCGAAACCTCAACCAAAAGACCCTTTAGGACTTATAAGAAAAATGAATCAAAGCCACCAAATGTTATATCTAATGCAGATTCAGAGCAAGAAGAAGAGGAAGAGGAAACAATCTCACCAACTGATGATGAAGAAGAAGTAGTAGAATGTCATGGAATGTGGGATTTTATACTCCCCAACTCCGATACCGATAATGAAGAAGAAGCGTTCCCGGTCACTACTAGGAGTAAAAGTACTTCCGAACCTGTTCAGGTAACGTCAAAGAAAAGGAGTGCAGGTGCTGCTACAACCAAAGAAAAAATACCCGCAAAAAAATCACCTGCAGCAGTTCCCCAAAACCAGCCTTCAACTTCTAATACTCCTTCAACATCTAAAACATTAGTGGTATCCGATTCAATGGAGTACAACATTGTTGATGACATGAAGAAAACTAAAGCAAACATTACTATGTTTGAACTTAGTAAATTAAAACATCAGCAAAAATTGCTTCTTAAAGAATTAAATGTTGTTCCTTCTACACCTCTTCCCAGTGCTAAAGCTGCTAATGATTCAGGGCAACCTCCTCCCGGTATGGTTGAAGCTACCGATTCAGTTCTGATTGGAGATAGATCAAATTCTCATACTCCACCTTTCCTTCTAACCTATGAGATCTATAACAGAAACCTGCACAGCTGTTTCATTGACTCAGGGGAATCTTCTAACATAATGCCAGCTTCAGTTTGTTCCAAACTGAACATTGAACCCCAGAAGTCTGCTATTCATATTGTACAGTTGGACAGGACCAAAGTACAGGTTGTGGGAGAGATTAATTCCATAACTATCAGGTTATCTGCTGATCCCAGAGTAGTACAAAGGATTGATATCCTGATAGCCGATATACCTGAATTTTACGGTTTAATCTTGAGTAGGGATTGGTCTGAAAAACTACATGGGTATATTTCTACTGATTGGTCACATATGTGGCTTCCCTATAAGGGTAAGCCAAATCAAATAAGGATTGATCGAGAAAAACATATGACCCATACAGTTACTGAATTTGAGCAAGAAAACCAACCTGTAGCATTTAATAACAACATTTTGGGGAATTATTCATCTGAGTCATTCTTTGGTAACTTTACTGCCCAGTCATCCCCTTTCTCAGTCAATCATTTTTCATCTCAGATTGAGAATTTTTCACAAACAGATAGATCTAGATGTTTCAATGATGCTGAGAAAACTGTAAATACATTTGTTAATACTTCTTTATTTTGGTCATTATATTTCGATGGGTCCAAATCTAGTGAGGGCTCAGGAGCGGGGTGTATTTTGGTTAGCCCACTAGGAGAAAAAACAATGTTGTCTTGTAGGCTGGAATTTGAATGCACTAACAATACAGCCGAATATGAAGCCTTAGTCCAAGGACTGTATAAAGCGATCGGCCTTAAAGTGCAATATTTAAAAGTATTCGGCGATTCTGAAATTATTATCAAACAGGTGAGAAATACAATTCATTGTCTTTCAAATCATCTTAAACATTATCAATCGCTAGTACAAGAACTCACCTCACACTTTTCGGCATTCAATATTTCCTCCATCCCTAGGTCTCAAAACTCGGGAGCCGACCTGCTAGCCAATGTAGCTTCCAAACTCCTACCTTCTGAAGACTACAACCCAGATAGATTTTTAGTAGAATTGCTTTTTAGGCCTTCAATTCCTGACAATGTCACTAATTGGAGAGTATTCAACCATGATGAGGATATTTTACAATTCTTAACTTCTGAAAAGTCCTATGATAATCAAATTATTGAGGAAAATGAACATGACTTTCAAATGAGAGAAACACCTCAGGAAAATTCAATTCCTAAGCCTGTGGTAAAGCTGGAGGATCTTTATGATATTAAAGACAGGTTTAAACCTGTGACTAATGCAAAGCTCCAAAGCTCTACCCTAAGGTTTGAGTTGATAAATCTTGGTACTAAGCAAGCTCCTCAAAATATTAATTTAGGATTAGGACTTTCCTTAAAAGAGAAAGAGGCATTCATTAAACTGTTAAGAAAGAATAAACAGGTTTTTGCTTGGAAATATGATGATTTGAAGACATATGATACATCCATTATCCAGCATACCATTCCAGTGCTCCCCGATCAGAAACCAATTCAACAGAAGTTAAGAAAAATACATCCAAGTTTAGAGAGTCAAATAAAGACTAAACTTAACAAACTCTTGAAAGCCAAGATTATTTTTCCAGTCCGACACTCAAACTGGGTCTCCAATATGGTGCCAGTCAGAAAGAAAAATGGCGACATTCGGATTTTTATTGATTTCAGAAATTTGAACAAAGCAAGCTTAAAAGACAATTTCCCATTACCTACCATGGAGCAAATACTCCAATCAGTAGCAGGCTCTGAATTAATGTCTTTTCTAGACGGTTTCTCAGGATATAACCAAGTTTTGGTCCATCCTGATGACCAGCTTAAAACCACATTCAGAACCAAATGGGAAACATATGCATATCAGAAAATGCCCTTCGGACTTATTAATGCAGGAGCAACATTCCAAAGAGCGATGGATACAGCTTTTAAAGGGATTATTAATAGAACAGTAGTCGTCTATCTAGACGATATTACTGTATTCTCTAAAGAGAGGTCCAATCATTTGCATGACTTAAGTCAAATCTTTCAACGCTGCAAAAGATATGGTATTTCTCTTAACCCTAAAAAATCTTTCTTTGCCCTTGACCAAGGAAAGCTCTTAGGCTTTATTGTGTCTAAAGATGGCATTTATATTGATCCTGATCGGATCAAAGAAATCTCTGAAATCCCTTTCCCGCATAATAAGAAATCCATGCAATCATTTTTAGGCCAAATCAATTTTGTTAAAATATTTGTTCCAGACTTTTCTCAGATTATTTTGCCACTTCAAACTATGATTAAGAAAATTCAGTCTTTAAGTGGGGATCAGCAGAAAAAGAAGCGTTTGATTTAATCAAACAATTCATATTCGATGCCCCAGCCTTAAATAATCCCAATTTTTCTAATCATTGTACATTATACACTATCGCCTCCACCTCGTCTTATGTAGCAGTACTCACACAGCTCAACGATTACAATTTGGAAGCACCCATTTCATTTTTTAGTTCAAATCTTCAGGGTGCTGAATTCAATTACTCCGAAGTAGAAAAACAAGCCTTTGTTGTATTTAAAGCAGTCAAACATTATAGACCCTTCCTTTTGAAAACCCACACAAAAGTTATAGTTCCTTTCCCTGCAGTTAGGCAACTATTAATCCAAAAAGAACTAGGTGAAAAAAGGGCAAACTGGGTCACAGCGCTTCAAGAATATGACTTAGAAATTAAGCCAGAAAAGATTGTTAAGGGCCAAGGTTTTTGCAGGTTATTGGCAGGAGCATCCAACATTCCAAAATCAAGTAATACAGATCAAACTGAAGAAATCAACCAGATAAGTGTTACTGATTCTGAGTCTCAATATGCAGATTTAATCTTTTATTTAAAAAATGGTTATGCACCCCCTAACCTGTCTTACAAAAACAAAAGGGCCATTAGGTTAAAAGCAAAGAATTTTACAATTATTGATGATGTGCTTTTTAAGAAGAATTATGATTCCATCTTATTAAGATGCCTTGAGAAACCTGAAGCACAAAAGGTTTTGCAGGAGTTACATGATGGATCAACAGGAGGACATTTTGGAGCTGACACAACAGCTCACAAAATTATTCATGCTGGATACTATTGGCCCACTCTGTTTAGAGATGCCCTTGAGTATGTAAAGAAATGCCTCAATTGTCAAACTTCTAATGGAAGACAGCGTAAACCAGCTTTCCCTCTGCAACCAGTCAACATTGAACAACCATTTGAGCAATGGGGATTGGACATCATTGGGGAAATTACTCCACCTTCTTCCAAACAACATAAGTATATCCTTACTGCTACCGATTATTTTACTAAGTGGGTTGAGGCAATTCCTTTGAAGACAACAAATTCTGAAGCAATTATTGAATTCATAGATCAATTCATCATTACCAGGTTTGGTGTCCCAAATGCTCTTATTTTTTATAATGCATCTTATTTCTCAGGCAATTCTATGTTTGATTTCACTATTAAAAGAGGATTTAAATTGAAATATTCTGCTAATTACTATCCCCAGGGTAATGGTTTAGCAGAGTCTACTAATAAAAATCTGATCAAAATCATTAAGCGAACTATCGAACAAAATCATAAAAACTGGCACAAATCCTTAATGTTTGCATTATGGGCTGATAGGATAACACAGAAAGCTTCTATAGGATCTTCTCTGTTCAACCTTGTGTATGGAAAAGAAGCAGTACTGCCCACAAATCTTGTTCTTCCTTCTCTAGCCCTAGTTCAGTTCATTGAGGAAAGTCCTTCCTCTTCTATTCAGCTTAGACATGATCAAATTCTAAAATTAGAAGAGGAAAGAGAAAAAGCCAGGGTTATTCATGCCAAACATCAGCAAGTCATCAAGGCAGCTTTTGATTCAGTCTCATCCAGTTCAAAACAATTTCAAGTCAGTGATTTAGTTCTGAAATGGGACAAAGCCCATGAGGACAAGGGAAAACACACCAAGTTCCAGAAGATGTGGCTTGGACCATTTCAGATCTGTGAGAAGATAGGCCATTCGACCTTTATATTGCAAGATTTATCAGGTTTGAGAGATTCTCTCCCTGTTAATGGCCTTATCTTGAAGAAATTCTTTAATTGAGGAGGTAACCCCTTCTCCTTTTAGTTTGATAGAGTTTTGTAGTTTGTAGGATTTGTAGAAAATAATGTTGTAAGGTATCTTCCATTGACCTTTGCTGTGTTTGAAAACTTGATCCACAGAAGTAGTGTGATATTTGCTTTTAAAATAATAGAAGTCTTAACCAAAAGGGATAATTTCTAGGAAACTAGGTATCATTGTATTCTGAAACCACACTTCAAGTTTTGTGAACCCCTCTCAAAGTTTACAAGTATTATAAATCATTTTCTATTTTCAAATTGGTCACAAAAGGTTATCAATATCAAGATAGAAGCTAATCCAACTTCAGCATCTTCAACTCTTACCCTGTCATCCATCTACTCTTAAAAGAGAAAATTGTCCATCCCATTCACCAAAGTTTATGATTACTCAGAGTGTAATTCTAAAATTTTGATATAAAAGATAAGAGGTCTTATTACAAGCCTGCTTACCATGATCATAGGGAAATAGTTTAACCGACATTACCAATACTGCATACCATAACAGGGTAATGGCTTAAGAATTATAAGACAAGGGGTCTCATCACGAGCCAGCTTGTTCGGTTAGATTATTACCAGTGAATGGCATTGTCAATAGCTGGCTACCAAACCAGGACAATGGCTTTTTATCTTATCAATAACAGGAAAAGAAAGAAATACAAAATATGAAAACATATTTTGAATTCATTCTGTTAATCACACTCTTAAATTGGATGGGACCGTGGACAATAACATGGTTAAAAGGTATCCCTGTCGAAACTATGAACGTTTGCTGGCAGCAGAGGTTCTACCTATGACAGACGAGTTCACTATAAAAGCTGATTTGGAAAGGTTTTCTGTTTTATCATTATAAACCAATAAAGGCCTATTTAAAACTTAGAATGTATCTATTGTCTTAAAAAAGAGAGGAAATTAACAAAATAGTTTCATTTTACTCGGAATGCATTTATACCTAGTTATATTAGAATTTTCCCCTTTAATTAGAACTCTATTTTGAAAAAGTTTAAGTATTTCTATACTTTTCAGAGATAACTGTTTCTTCCAGCGAATCGCCAATTGTTGTGCTCTACAACAACCCCCCATTTCATATCTTTCTATTCACAAAACTATCATATGAAATGGGTGCCTTTAGAGTTTAATTGATATCAATATTATATTATTTAAAAAGGTCCGAAAACCAAATGAAAACATTATAAAACCCTTTTTGAAAAATCCCATTTTCATCAAATAAATCAATCTTTATCATTGCGATAAAGCGATCGCAAGATCGCATATCGCAATGACATAAGGTACATAAGTAAGTGGCACATTGGTTTCCGCCGATGCGATATCGCTATCGGCTATCGGCAATACTCTATGCACATTTTTAAAGCGCCCCATGCCATTTGCCCCGATGCGATGCGATATCGGCGATCGGCGATATACTATACATGTCTCATATAATGCCAATGCTCCCGATGCGATGCGATATCGCTATCGGCGATCGGGGTTTTCAAAAGGTGTCCATATTTAAGATTTAAGCTTTCCCCGATGGCCGATTGCGATAAAGCGCAGATTTCAAAAAAACCGTTAAAACAAAGGGATATCATGATTAATTCATATTAAAAGCTTGATTCGTTCAACATTGATTCACCTGCGCTCAACCGCCAAAACATCTACAGCACGCTTAAATGAATCATTCGGCCGATTAATGATATAATGGGCATTTAAGGATTGGCAGGTTTTAAACGGCCATTTAATGTAATTGTAAGTCCCAAAATCCTCCCATGGATTATATCCGCGCCCATTTTAAAAAGTTAATCTCTTATCACGCATCAGTCAATATATCTCATCATATTGAAGTTTTCACTGCCGATTCTCCATGTTACGTTTATTTTCGCCTCTGTGCAGAATTTATCCAAAGGAGAAAGCTCAAGCAAAATGGGGAAGAAATCCAAGAAGACCACAAGCTCTTCTGTTGCGCTAGCCGCAAGACAAGCTGTCGCTGATCCCTCAAACAAAAAGAAAGGATTGATTTCGGATACCACATGTTCTGGTCTCGGCAGAACTACTTGGCAAAGCACCTACAACTTGATTGAAGTTGAAGAACCCAAAGTGACAACAGTAGAAGCTACTGCAGATTCTACTCGGAAATCTGATGCCACTCTAAAGGACTTAGCTGACTCCTTCCTTCATCGGATAGCAGCTAGGGAACAAATTCTCCCATACACAGATGTAGTGCGGTGGGCAATTGAAGAAATCCCAATCCTGGATAGAACCTTCAGCACCAGAGACGGGAGAATTTTTGGGTCGTTCAAAGCTGATGATCTAAGGCAAATGTATCATTTGCCTGAGCCAGAGAAGACATACAATAAGGCGTTCCTGGAGAAATTTTGAAACGAGAACGAAGTTGAATCCGAACCCATCCGGGATTGGAGACAAAACCCAGCTAAGCACAAACATGAATCTTCCGGTAAGTATTCAGTTGATTCCTTGGCTTCTCCTTATTGCTACGCTGGAATAATGATGTGTAGATTGTGGGGATTGCATGACTCTTCTAATTTCACTATAGAAATGGTTCCCTTAATGGAAGCTGCATGCAACAGTATAATAATGGATTGGGCCACTATTCTCTCAGATAAACTAGCCAAAGCTGTTCTTGAGTTTAGGAATAAGACTCGCATCTCTGAAAGGATAATCCCCCCATTTTATTACAGTGCCTATATTCTAGATACCTTGTGTTTTAATTCTGAATTTCCTGTGCTCGGCTGGAGGTGGACGCCACAAGAATCCATGCCTATTCACATTTACCACCAGAAATTATGGAAATCCTCTTACAAGCACCATCTGTACCAAGTCTGCAATGGCTTTATGTTGCCTATTTATTATTCTATTTTTGATAAACCCATTCCCAATATTTCCTACCAAGCTGGGATTGATTTAACAGCAGTAGGGAGATGGTTTGGAGAGGAGAAGTTCACTTACATAAGAGTTTTCGGTAGCCAAGCCGAACCTCATGTTCTCCCTTTATACATACCAAATAAACTGTTGGCAAGAGAAATCTCTTACCAAATTATTGCTGAGAGTGTTACACAGACTCTCAAGAAAAATAAAAAGTAGGGTGGGCCCTCTTTTCCTTTGAGATGCGGTGTTTATACTCTGCATGATCTCAAACATGCAGAAAGGGAAGCTACGAAGATTAAATCATTAACTCTGGTGACTCTCCCAAATAGGCAATTTGATCCAAACAAAGTTGCCTATAACGCACTAGAACAGGCCAAATTGTCAAAATTTGACCATAAAGAAGATTTGTTTGACGACCTGTTCTCTTCAGCTGAGTCAATAATGCAGGTTAAATCATTGGCCAAAATGAAATATCATGATGAAGGGTTGACTGAATTTAACACCCTTAGAGAAAAGAGGTTGCAAACTCTGCCTCTAGATCTACTAGCGACAACCCCAGCGACATCGTCAAGCGAGCCTGATCGGCAACAGTCAAAGGAACCTCCTGTTATAACAAAAGAACAAGAGAAACCACAGGAGGAAAATCAGAAGAAAGAACAAGAGGAAAAGTAGAAGAGAGAGCAGGAAAAAGTGTGGGAGGAGACCCAAACTGAAAAGGAAAAACAGACCACCATTGATGTCAATGTGGATACTCATATCGACCCTAAGTTGCTCCAGGAATGGAAGCAATTTGATTCCATTATCAGTGGTTTGGAATGTTCAAAGGACACAGACACTTCAAAGGCAACAGACACACAGGAAATCACTTCACCACAGGTTCTAAGTGGAACCAACGGCCCACCCATTTCTAAAGAGGTAGAGATAATACCAAAGGACCCCTCCGACCAAATCATTTTGCAGGTAGAAGATATTCCTCCCCTGGATGTCTTCTACAGCCCAAGGCATAAAGCTGTAGTTAAACGATAAAGGAAAAGAAGAAGGACTGATCAACCTTCCATTTTCCCAGAGCAAACTGTCACGGGCAATGTGGTTTGGAAGGAGGAATTCGACCCCTCCGATGACCTGACAAAACTGTCACAGTATGCGGGAGCTTATTCGGCAGCGACAATAGACAAGGCATCGGAGGTAAGCCTTTTACTGAAAACAAAGGATCAGGAGATTTTCTCTTTACAACCACAGCTAAATGAAGCAAAGCAGAAAGCAGAGCAGGCAGAGCAGCAATTGTTAACGCAACAGCAAGTGAACAGTCAACTAACTCAACAATTGTAGGCAGAAAAACAAAGGATTGACCAAAGCGCAATCCAGAAGCAGAAAGAATTATCAGAGGCATTGGCACAATTGAAGGCAGCAAATGAGCAAATGGTGAAAACAAAAGATGAGCAAATTGCTCAATTATCATCACAGCTCGAGAAAACAAAGGGCGTTCCACAAGTGGTTGAATTTAGAGCAGAAGCATTACAAATAAATACTGCATTAATATCCCAAATTAAGCTTCTGTGTCAACAAATCGCCCAGGCAGAGCCACTATGTGAATTAACGGCATCCATAAGTAAGCAAGTAGACAAGGCCAGGACTGAATTGGATCAAGCTGAAGAAACAATAGCTGCATTTCTCGACTGGCAAGATTCTGATCAAGGACAAGCGGCGAATTTACCCAGGATCTTAGAAGCACATAAAGATATACTCTTCACAGAATGGCAGTCCCAGTTAATGAAGGCAGAGAGGGCGGTTTCAAGATGTAAATCAACTTCTAGCAATTTAGTTGAATTAGTCAATAACACTCTCTACTTATCAAACATGATTTCCCAATGCACACCAGGAAAGTTGACAACAATGAAAACATTGGAGCAATCATGTTATCCTGATCTAGAAGAAAAGGGGAGATTAATCGCTGGGATTAACAGTTTAACCTGGGACACCTATTCGTTCTTCTTGGTAAAGCTGCACACACAGAGAGCCGCCCTCAAGTGCCTTACAGATGCAATCAGGTATATTATTCCCGATATTCAGGATGCCACCTATGCCGCCCAGCTCAGTTCGCGCCTCAACAAACCACCTGAAGTGGAGCCGATGCTTGCTATAAGTCAGCTCAGATTTAAAGGCAAGCAGCCTACTTGATGAATCATGCCGCCGACTACCAGATTGCTGAAAAAAATAGGATCAAAATTTATTGATACCAATTAAGTAGGATTTCTGTTTTATAGATAGTTAGATTAATTAAGTATTTATAGACCCTTTCATTGCTTTGGAAAGGGTCGTAAAGTTTTGTACCTGACTTAAAGACTGAAGTTGCACTATTGTGCTTCAGTCATATTCTTTTATGAAACTGGACCAGTTGTTCTAAATTTGACAAGGAAACTTTTTATGCAATTGTGCACTATTGTCTTTGTTTGAAAGTCTTTCTGCGTTGAAGGAAGAATCATAAGTAGCGATTGATATTGGGAGTGTCAAGCAGCTCATATGGTATTTTTATCTATGTCTGAATTCATTCCTTTCATATGAATTGTTATTTGATTATCTTTGCTATTATCGATTATATATATGTGTTTTAACAGCAATTCTGTATTCCTTCCACTATTGGATGTTTATGGTGTGCTTTCCTTTTAATCATATATGTGTTGATGATATAAATGACAAGTGTAGTAATGTTGCTTTAATCGCTTTGCTTAACTATTTAAGTAAAGTAATCCTTGAATGCATTAATGTCTATGTCTGTTAGATGGAGTCATCTATATGCCTATCCATAGACACAGACTATCAAGCGGTACACTTCAAAGCTCAATAAGTTCCCGGGATAAGTCATAGTTATTATATTTTTGTTGATAGATTTAGTTATTCGTCCATCAATAGATTAGTCAATCAATTATCCATTCATCCCGTTTATCCATTGCTGGGAAACTGGTCCCATTATCCCCAGTCGGAGCCACCATTCCAAACGGAAAAGGAGCTGTACTAAGGTCCGAACCGGGTGGTTATCCCCAATGTTGTTGCAGCGATTTTCGAGGCATCAACACTACCATACCTTTACCATGAAATATTCGAAGGCCCTTCTCTCCAATATGTCCAAGCCTTTGATGCCATAGCATGGTCTTTTCTCTAGATACCACTAGACTTTCTGCTCCACTTTCAGGAACCACAGAACTGATGCACCCATCAACAATAGTGCTACCTTGCAGCTTGTACAGAGTTCCAATCCAAACTCCATACATCAATACCAGTGCTCCCCGAACCATCTTGCAGGTATCTTTCTGGAACACTATTTTTACACCTGCATCATCTAGCTTGCTTACATAAATCGTATTTCTAACCAATGCAAGAATATGTAGAACACTCGGAAGTGTTCTAATCCTTCCACCTTGAAAATTCAACTTAACTTTTCCACGACCAACGATTTTAGCCTTCCTGTCATCCCCCAAGAAGACATCACCACCATCATATTTCTCATACTCGCGGAACCACTCTCTATGGGGAGTGAAGTGAAAGTATGCACCTGATTCAATCAACCATGCCACATGATCTACATGTGTACTTGAAGAAGCCAAGTACACATCCCCACCTTCATCTAAGGTGGTTTTTGCCTCTGCAAAAGGAGCGTCATCAGATCCCTTTCCTTTGTCAGGAGCTTTAGATTTACAGTCCCTTTTGTAGTGCCCTTCCTTTCTACATTTCCAACATACCTTTACAGGTTTTCCTGGAGATTTAGATCTCCCACTCGATGACTTAATTTTGTTTACGTTCTGGGACTATCCTCGTACAGACAAAGCATCGCCATTCTGGCTCTCCATATTTTTCCGTCTCATCTCGTCCGTCAGAAAGGATGAGACTATCTCATCAAACTGTAAGACAATTGCATTACTACCTATTGCAATAACCAGACTATCCCACGAATCTGGTAGAGAACAAAACAAACTGATGCACTTATCTTCATCTGAAATTTTAATATCAACAGATAATAACTAACTTACCACATTATTAAATGCATTCAGATGCTCTGTCACCGAGTCTCCATCTTTCATCCTTAGGTTATATAGATTTTTCCGTAGGAACAATTTATTCACCATAGACTTAGATTGGTACAAAGTCCCTAACTTGTCCCACAAAGCCTTCGCTGTAGCTTCCCCTTATACATTTAGCAATACTAAATCTAAGACACACAATCGTATTGTGCTCTTTTCCTTCCGATCCAACTTCTTCCATTCTACATTGGAAACTCCTGTTGGTTTAGTACCCAACATACACTTTTCGTGAAAGAACAAACCTGTCAAGCATGCTAACATACAAGCAAGGAGCAACATGCAAATGAAACATCAAGCAAACCCAATGACCATCAAAGACTCTGTGCACCTTTCCATTTGAAGGTGAAGCTGTGACAAACCATTAGGACATACATCACCCAGTAGCACTGTAGCTCGACATACACACCAGCAGCAACATGAATGTACCGGCACTCTCATGTTGAATCTTGTCATGAGTCATGTCGTCCACATCACTACTATGGGCCATATTTTTTATCAATGTAATGTAACGTGGAAGTCAAAGAGACCCACTTGTCATATGAAGAGTCATGTAAAGTTGAAATGTCATGGAATTCAAATAGTCATGAGGGAAGTCGAACAGTCACAAGGGTTAGTTTCACCCTTGGATATAAATACCCCCTCATTTGTACATGCAAAAGGACTTTTTAACCTTGGCTCCTCCCACATATCCCTAAGAGTCTGTAATATTTTCTTTGAGGAGTAAGCAGTGGCTCCAACACCTTGTCCACGGGGTTAGTGATGTATGGTGTATCGATGTGTCTTGGAACTTTCTCTTAATTCAAAAGCCTACTAACATGCCAACACATTTTCACACATGTGTTGTAACTGTTTATAAGATTCATCTTGAACACTTGTAAGACATGTTGCTTTAATCTGTGTTTAACACTTGGATTCATTCAACTATTCTAATACATATATATTAAGGAAAATGTGTTGTATAAGTTGTTAACAATGTCCTTCCTATGTTGGTTACCTCTCGGACATCGGGCAAAACCTTTCACATAAACTCGTTATACGACCGTTGCACTCACGCGGATTTCTCGCTGAGTGTTGTATGTGCTATCTTCCCTTGTGTGTTGTGACTGCCGCATCCATGTGGATTCCTCCTCTAGAAGTTGCGAACGTCCTGTTGTGTTGTGTGTTCCTAAAATAGTTGGGTTTCCTCCCATCCAACTTGGGACTCACTCCTACCCTTTGTCTCTCTAGTGAAAGAACCTTGTCACAAGTAACACTATCAATCACTAGGCATGCGAACCTCACTACTTGAAGACAAAGCGTACCACTCTCCTGTGTTTACAAGCAGGAGATAAGGCAAACATTTAAGATAATGGAAATTGGGCCATCATATCGGATGGGACTCCCACACCAAATGGTGTGAGATCTAGGTGGGAATTCATACCAGGGTGATCCCCTAAATGTTGGCGGGTCTAGCACCATCAACATTTTTGGCACTAGAAGGAGGGTCGCCAATTGTTTATGGTTGATCGTCCTCTCACACTAACTCATAAATCATCTGGTCAAGGCAGTAAATCACACTCCCTCTCACCTACGCCTAACGCTGTAGTTGGTTACTCCTCACCTCCCAGGAATGAACATGAAATTCCATTTCACCAACTTCACTTCATCTGTCCCATCACTCATTAGTTAGCAAAATCAGTTGGATTGATCCCAGGAATACAACATCTTCCATATGCATCAAGGAAGCCAAAATCCACTCCCATAGGGGTTGTTTTATCGTTAGTGGAAGAAGTAGTTCTTGTCACACTTGAAGGTCTGGCAGAAGTTGTTTAAGACGAAGAGGAGCCTCTGATATTTCAATAGGAAGAAAGATACACCTTCATAATCTTGGGCTTAGACTCCGGTACAGGAGGTGGAGGGGAAGGCAGGGGAGGAGGTGGAGGCGGAGACAAACCGACAAACTCAGAGTCGGAACTGTCAGATTTTGAAGAAGAGGAGGAGGACAAAGAAGAATAAGATATGGCTAACTGATGAACCTCATCATTGGGTAACTATATGGACCTTAATACACCTCCAAGCTTATCTAAATCAACTATTCTCATAATTCCTTACATATTTTGATTATATTTTGCTTAATGAGATGAGTAAAAGTGAGATTTATGCCTAGTGGACTAACGTGCATTGATTGCAGGTTTTTAAGAGAAAATCATGGCAATTTTGGCTAATTAAGGGCAGAAACTCGAACGAGACAAGGATGAGAGATTGTAGGAGATAGATCCTCCTCATTTACTCGTCACTCACCAGTGACAATTAAAGAGCCAGTTCATCTTGAGTTTGGGAGTTGAGCCTCCCTAGATTTAAGGAAGTCGTTGGAGACTTCAGTAGTATAAATAAGGGGGCCTAGAGCCTCATTAGGATTTGAATTTTTGATGTAAAATCACTAAGAATTTTTCGATTTCAAGACTTGTGGAAGACATTGTTATGTAATTTTCTGATATGACAATGAGAATGAGCATTTCCTTGATCCGACATTGAGTTAACTGAGAGGGTTGAAGCTCTTGGGTTAGGGTCCAACCCTAGCAGCAAAGGCTCCTCTTCTTGTATTTGTATGCTTAGTTGATTTCATAGATTAATGGTTGAATTGTTTTTAGCATTATTTCATTGCAAGTAGTTGTGGATTTGATTAGTTTGCTTCCATTTGTGCATTTCTTTAACAATAGCTTAGGAAGATAAAGGAATATCAAAAATCTTTTAGTAGGTGGATTTGGCCTCACTCCTCCCTTCAGGGACCATGGTTTGAGGAAAGAACTCCTATGCAACCCCAAAAAGACAGAATTCTGATTTCTCATGGAATTTAGGGTTTTTTGTTACTTAGGCTAGCATTTTACTAGTTTTCAAGAATAGGATTTAATTGTCATTTCTGATATCTTCAGCCTTGCATTATATCTCATAAAGGTTTCACATTATTCTGCAAATTTTCCCATGCATGAGATAGGAAACTAGATAATGAAATTCTGTTTTTCTTTAGTTAATTGAAAATCTTTCTTGTTTAACATGATTCATGGATAAATGTCAATGATTGATGTAGTGCAGGAGTTTCAACAATGTAGAGAGATTTCATGACCAGCAACCCCATCCTAACCTCATCCATCCATGATTATCACTTTTTTCCACTAAGTCCCTCACCAAATTCATCATTCCATAAGAACACTTCTCCAAGTTTGTTGAGCAAATCCAACCATCTCACAAAATTTGTTTTGAGCTCTAAAGGATTCCTAGCCACTTCCTTGCCTTATTTCTCCCACCATTCACCTTCCCTAAGCATTACACCACCTTCCAAATCCCTCCTCTTTCTGTCGGCCGGATCCTGTAGGAATACAGGGGATCTTGTAGGAGCATTAGGACATCCTGTAGGAGGCATTAGGACATCCTATAGATCGACCTGTAGTGGCATGTTTTGAGGCCAAATTGTGGAAAAAGCACCTAGGAAGATAGGAGAAGACCCCTAATTTCCTCCCAGACCATCTGACCATTCACCATCATCGCTAGTCCACCTGCCACATCACCACGAGAAGTTAGCATTCACATTTTCACACAAAAAAATATAAAAAGGTAAAAATAGTTATTGAGTTCATTTACATGCACAGCAGTAGAATGTTTGGATGTTTCAAATTGCATGCCTAGGACAGTAGGATCACACACATGTTAACTTAGCATTCTTTTGAAGCAAAGCCTCTTAGCAGTTAGTTAGATGAATGGTGTTTAAGCATTTGATTTCAGCCTTTTCCTTACTACAATAGACAAGATTTCATTTAGTGTAAATTTCCCTTTTTCTCATTGGTAATCAAGCTTCTTCTGAATCAATAGAAGTCTAGTTTGAAAAACCATAGTGGTCTATCGCCAACTTAGTAGTGACAAAGAGCGGACCCATCACATCTGCTTGTGTGTACAACACTGTCACCTCCAAGTTTGTACGAGCCCCAGGTTGATAAAGTAAAGTTGGTAGCCCTAGGAATTGCAACATTTTTGTTGCAATACTGGTGCTCATCACTGACCAAAATCTGGAATGGATGACTCAGGGACCATTGACCCTCTCGAGTGCTTTGCACAAGATGCTAAAGTGGGCGGAGAGAATGAGCATCAAGTTCAACCCTAATAGCACAGTGAAGGCAGAGGACCATCTCGACAACTTCTACCTGCAGCTGCAGACCCTTGAGGTACGGTACGATGACGTAGCATGTAGATTGTTTCCATGTACCTTATAAGGTCAGCAGCTGCATGGTACCATAGCCTTCCGGCCAACTCTGTACAGAACTAGGGTGCATTCAAATGCATGTTTTTGGAAAAATTTCTGATGACAAGACCCCAGCCATGTTACTCAAATAATTGGGAAGCCTGAAGATGGAAGGGAAAGAAAAGGTGAAAGAATTCAATCAGAGGTTTTTGTGCATACTAAACAAGTTTGCAGTGGACACGAAACCTCATGACGTGTTAGGTCCCTATAATACTAGTGATTACCCCATTACTATTGTAGTTCTATCCCTTATTAATATTGTTGTGCCCATATTGTCCCCATATTGTTATTACTGTGCCCCATAGAATCCCTCTATTGTTATTTTCGTGCCTTTATATTATTATATTTAGGGCGACCAGGTTATATTGTGGCTCCTTAGACTCTTATATATAGAAAGGAGGTTTTTTCATTTGAATCATCAAGGAATCATTCATTTGTGTAATGTAAAGGAGGTTGCCCTCTCAAAGAGGCTGAATTCTAAGGCGTTGATCTATCTTTTCTATCTTTTTGTGCGCTGGTTTCATAACAATTGGTATCAGAGCTTTTGGATTCTAGGGTTTTGCTGCTCCAAATAGGTCATCGTGGCATTTTCGCTATACCTTTTTTTCTGCGATGTTTCAGAAGATAAAAAAAAAACCCATTTGAGGTGAAAGCGCCCTGAACCTCGGATCTGAATTTCAAAGCTTTTCGCACTATATTTGCTTAGATATGATCTGAGGAATTGGTCTTTTTACAGACTCCTGAATTACATTCCAAACAGGTGACTTGGGGAAAATCATCATAACTTTCCCTCTGAGCATCGGATTGAAATTTAGTAAGAAGGTACAGAAAGAGGACGGAATTTAGTTTCTTGTATATATTTTTCAGAGCCAAGGGTCGAAACAGGGACACGTGGCACATCGTACAAGTTCGCTCTACTGAACTAGTCTATAATCAGGTCACTGTGGGAGATTTGGCATAACTCTTCCTTGGAGAATCCAATTTGGATCAGACTGGTGGCATTGGAAAGAGGACACAGAGGGCTACTGCAGGTCACAATTTCAAAACTGGATTATCTGAAATTACAGAGATACATCAGAGGCAACATCGAGCTCTTACAAAGTAAAAAAAGGTGTGTAGAATTTTTTTAAATTCTTGCTTAAGCTTGGTTTGAAAAATTATTTTGAAGGAATTCAAAAGGAATAGTAGACCATTATTATCGGTAACTGATGCCCTGAGGAAAGAAAATGCAAACACCTAGTAAGCAACCTGAAAGCTCTAGCATGACTCATGAAGAAGAGGAAGAAATGCTACATGATATATCAAAATTACAAGACCAAGTGCAACAAATGTCACTCTCACAAAAGCTAACAGAAGCTAAGATAAATGGTGTGGAAGCTAAGATGAATGACATGGAAGCTAAGATGGACAATTTGAAGATAGATTTGAACACAAATTTGAAGACAGGCATGGCAGATTTGAAGACAGATTTGACAAATTTTCTACAAGAAATACTTACTAATGGTGAAAGGGTAGTAAAGGAAACTCATGATGCGAACAAAAGAAATGTTAATCATGATTTCATAGACTCTAATGTTGGATTGAAGACCCACCATATTCCAAAAATCGATATGAGGAAGTTTTATGGCAAGGATCACGCAACATGGATATTACAGATGGAGCAATTTTTCGATCTCAATAATGTGCAAAACACACAAAAGGTACGTATTGCAACTTTATATTTGGAACCAAATCAGTTTGTATGGTATCAATGGCTTTGCTATCGTAAACAAATTATCACTTGGGCAATTTTTACGGAATAATTGACAGCACATTATGAGGATACAAAAAGCAACACTTTTTTTAGCCAATTGATAAGTCTCAAACAAAAGGGCTCAATAATGGAGCACATTGAGGAATTCCAAAAATTGAACATAAGGGTAAAAAATATTCCAGAGGAGCATAGGATTGATGTGTTCATAGGGACTTTAAAGGATAATATCCAACATGATGTTCGCCTTTGGGAACCTGATTCATTAGAGAAGGCATTCAGGTTAGCAAGAAAAATGGAAAGCAAAATTATGGCAACCAGGAAGCATACCACTCACAACTATAAAGATGGAAGTGTTGTTGCCCCTAGTCTTCCACAACCTATAAGGTTGACACCACAACAATTGGAAGAAAAAAGAGCAAAATGGCTTTGTTACAGTTGTGATAGCAAATACACTAAAGGTCATAAGTGTGCTGAGAAGAAATTATTCTACATAGATTGTGAAGAGGAAGAAGAAAAGGAGCAAGAAAGGTCAAAAGAAGAGGATATACTCCAGGAAAAAAACCTAGATAAAGAAGAAATGAATCCGACCATATCTTGTAATGCATTGGTTGGAATTACCACTCCTCAAACCATCAAGATAGAAGGACAAATCAAGAAGAAAAAGGTAATAGTGTTGATTGATTCAGGAAGTACCCACAATTTCATTCATTGTAAGGTAGCAAAATAATTGAATTGCTTCCTATATCTAGCACCAAAGTGTCAAGTGATGGTTGAAAATGGAGGAACAATAAATTTCTCTGGAAAGTGCCATAATATCAAGCTATCCATGGGAGAATATGTATTGACTAGCCCACTGCTTTCCATTCCAATGGGAGGTGTTGATGTTGTACTAGGAGCCCAATGGCTACAATACTTGGGTACAATAGCTTTTAATTTTCAAGAACTTTTCATGAAATTTTCTATGGAAGGAAAGGAAGTTGAATTAAGGGGTACTGCAGGGAAACCGGGAAAGATAATCAACTCTAACGGTATGACAAAGCTTCTAAAAAGGGAACAAAGAGGTGTAATTACACAATTATGTTCGCTAGATGTTTCCACATCGAAATCATCTATTTCTCCAGATCTCCAAAAAGTCTTGGAAAATCATTCCAAGGTATTTGAGACTCCCAAAGGTCTCCCACCTATTCGTGATCATGATCATGCTATTCATCTGATTCCAGGGAGTGTTCCTCCAAACATCAGGCCGTACAGATATCCCTATGCCCAAAAGAGTGAAATTAAACGTATGGTTGTAGAAATGCTAGAGGCTGGTATAATTCAACCTAGTCAAAGTTCTTTCTCTACTCCAGTAGTATTGGTGCACAAGAAGGATGGATCATGGCGTATGTGTCTGGATTATAGGGAGCTCAACAAGCTCACTATTAAAGATAAGTTTCCCATTCCTGTCATTGATGAATTACTGGATGAATTGCATGGATCAATTTACTTCACCAAGTTGGATCTTCGTTCAGGATATCATCAAATCAGAATGAAGACTAAAGGCATTCCGAAAATAGCATTTAGAACTCATGAGGGTCATTATGAATTTTTGGTCATGCATTTTGGCCTTACCAATGCACCTTCTACATTTCAAGGTTTGATGAATTCCATTTTCAAACCCTTCCTTAGAAAATTTGTGTTAGTATTTTTTGATGATATACTAATCTACAGCAAGTCTTGGAAGGATCATGTTGAACATGTTGACAAGGTGCTACAACTATTGGAGGAGAAACAATTATATGCAAAAAGATCCAAATGTTTCTTTGGAGTACAAGAGGGGGGATATCTAGGTCATATTGTATCTCATGAAGGAGTTAAGGTAGACCCTAGCAAAATTAAAACCATTAAGGAATGGAAAATCCCCACATCCATAAAGCATCTGCGAGGATTTCTTGGGTTGATAGGGTATTATCGCAAGTTTGTTAAGAATTATGGGAGAATAGCAGCACCTCTAACAACATTATTGAAGAAAGATGCATTTTCATGGACTCCAGAAGCAACAAAGGCCTTCGAACATCTTAAAGAGGCAATGTGCCAAGCACCGGTCTTAGATACACTGGACTTCACAAAAACCTTTATTGTGGAATGTGATGCTTTAGGAAATGGAATTGGTGTTGTTTTAATGCAAGATGAAAGACCCATTACTTTTGAAAGTCGTCCAATCAAGGGAATTTTTTTACACAAAGCTATTTATGAGAAGGAAATGTTGGCAATACTACATGCACTTAAGAAATGGCGACCCTACCTAATGGGAAGACACTTCAAGGTAAAAACGGATCATGATAACCTTAAATACTTTTTAGAACAAAGATTATCCTCTGAAAAGCAACAAAAGTGGGTCACAAAGATGTTGGGTTATGACTTTGAAATCATCTACAAAAAAGGGAAGCAAAATGTGGTGGCAGATGCACTCTCAAGAAAGGATGAGGACGTGGAAGCATTGTTGTGCGCCATTTCTATTATCCAACTAGATTGGATAAACGAAGCAAGGGAGGAATGGAAGAATGATGAAGAAGTGTGGGCACTTATTCGAAAGTTACAACAAGATTCCAATACATCTAATACATTTAGCTGGCAAAATGATTCGTTATGTTACAAAGATCGCTTATACCTCTATAACAATTCCCAACTCAAGCAAAAGATTCTTATGGAATTGCACACTTCTCCCTTAGGAGGGCACTCGGGATTTTTAAAAACTTATCACAGGGTTAAGAAGGAATTTTTTGGGATGGCCTTAAATCAAATATTCAAAAGTTTGTGGCGGAATGTTTGGTTTGCCAACAAAATAAAGTTGAAACAATTAAGACCCCCGGTCTATTACAACCTTTATCCATTCCAAGCCAACGTTGGGAGGAGGTTTCAATGGATTTTATCACAGGTTTACCCAAGTCTGAGGGAAAGAGTGTCATCATGGTGGTAGTTGACAGACTTACCAAGTATGCACACTTTTGTGCATTATCACATCCATTTAAAGCCAGTACAATTTCTACTGCATTTATGGAAACAATTCAAAAGCTACATGGAAACCCAAAGATTATTGTAAGTGACAAAGATCCCATTTTCACTGGAAATTTTTGGACAGAATTATTTTCTTGTCTCGGTACTCAATTAGCTCATAGCTCATCTTATCATCCTCAATCTCATGGGCAAACTGAGATAGTAAACAAATGTTTGGAAGGATATCTTTGTTGCTTTGTATCTAATAAACAGACACAATGGGTCAAATGGTTGCCTCTGGTTGAATGGTGGTATAACATGTCCTTCCATACAACAACAAAAATGACCCCATTTATGGTACTTTATGGATATCAGCCACCATCCATCACATCATATTTAAAAGAAAAGTCTAAGGTTCAAGCAGTGGAACATCACATTGAGCATCAACAACAAGTCCTCCAACTCTTAAAGTATAACCTCATGTTGGCGCAAAATAGAATGAAACAACAGGTAGATCAACATCGCAACAAAAGAAGTTTTGATGTAGGTGATTGGGTATTCCTACAGCTACAACCATATAAACAAATGTCCCTCAAGCAAGCTAAGAAGGATAATAAATTATCACCAAAGTATTATGGTCCATACAAGGTGTTGCAAAAGATTGGTACTATGGCATAGAAATTGGAGCTTCCTTCAGCTTCTCGAGTGCACCCAGTTTTCCATGTTTCATGTTTAAAGAAGGTTATAGGCAACAAGCTCCCAGTTCAAACAATATTGCTAGAACTTGACGAGGAAGGAAAAATTATATTGGAATTGGAAGCAGCCACAGAAACAAGAACTCGACAGCTATGAAATCGATCAATTTCGGAGTATCTCATCAAGTGGAAGAACTTATCCGCTGAAGATTCCACATGGGAGGATGAGAATTTTATACAGAAGCATCCAGAACTACTCAAGCATTGAGGACAACACTTTTTTGAAGGAGAGGGGCATGTTAGGTCCCTATAATACTAGTGATTACCCATTACTATTGTAGTTGTATCCCTTATTAATATTGTTGTGCCCCTATTGTCCCCATATTGTTATCACTGTGCCCCATAGAATCCCTCTATTGTTATTTTTGTGCCTTTATATTATTATTGTTAGGTCAACTGGGTTATATTGTGACTCCTTAGAATCCTATATATAGAAAGGAGGTTTTGTCATTTGAATCATCAAGGAATCATTCATTTGTGTAATGTAAAGGAGGTTGCCCCCTCGAAGCGACTGAATTCTAAGGTGTTGATCTATCTTTTCTATCTTTTTGTGAGCTGGTTTCATAACATGACTCCATCACTGTTTATTACTACACATCTGCATTGCCGACCAGCATTGTGTAGTTTGTCAAGCGAGATGTGAAACCAACATTACTGGAAAACTGCAAAGAGGCAATCATTGTTGAGAAAGACCTACGCGCGATCGGAGTCATCAAGGATGATGAAGCAGCAAAGGACTACAGAGACATGTGCAAGAAGTCCCAGGTGGCGACGAATAGAGGTAGAGACAAGGAAACAAGTGATATTGAAACCCTCACTCGCCTCGTCAAGAACTTGACATCTGAAGTGTCTGGGTTTAAACAACAGAAAACAGACACGTCTGCAAGAAACCATCCACCCAGACAAAGAAAAGGAAGCATTTTATCAGGTAGCAATTGTCTCCCAATGAAAACTACGTAGAGATCTATGTTTTAGCTTGAGCGGTGCACGAACCCCGAATTCTATTCATTTCATGAAGATGGTCACTCAGATAATTCTTGTTCAGACTGGAAGCGAGTCACAGGCTCAGTATATAGTCGCACACTTGACATGGACAATAGTATGCAAGAACAACCAGGAGATACAGACAATGATGAAGATGTTGCACCAGATGAGGCACCAATTTTTGGGCATGTGGTAAACATGTATCAGTTCTCGCAAGTAGCATTGAAGATGAACACCGAGAAACAACCCCAAAAGAAAAATGATCGTTACAATCTCAAGAGTAAGGGGGCTCCCCCTACAATTGGGGAAGTACAAGAAAAGGAGAGACTGTTCATGAGGAAGGTTGATCCACTAGTCGTCCCAAAGCAAAAAATGCAAAGCAAGCCCGGGAAGATAGCGGCAGACAAGAGTACGTCCATGAGCAGTGAACTGCATAATACTCTGCCGAACAACACGATCACCAGTCTTACCCAGACACCTCAGTGAGTCTCCCCCCTCTAGATTACAACATTGTGGATGACATGAAGAAAACTTGCGCGAACATTAGTTTGTTTGAATGAGCTAATATCCAAAGTCAGTGGGACATCCTGCTACATGCACTGGGACAGACAGCAATAGACAGCATAGCCTCTACCAACAAGGGAGCAAGAAAACCTCCCAGATCACTTTTAACTGTGCTGAACACACTTTGGATGGAAGAAGAAAACTTAGGTTTCCCTCCATTCCTACTCTCATTTGAAATATTCAACTGTAATGTTCACAACTTCTTGGTTGATTCTGGCATGGCAACTAACGTCATGCTGCTCTCCATTGCCAAAAATATCAATGCGCAATGGAGTAATAAATCTGTGCAAATCATCTAACTTTATCGAACATCTGTACCACCCATTGGTGAACTTCGAGACGTGATCATTTGACTATCTCATGATGGTCGAGTCCACCAGTGCATCAACATTGTTGTTGTGGAAATACTGGAAGCGTATGGCTTGCTACTCAGTAGAGAATGGTCCGGCAAGCTGAATGGATATTTCACTACGAACTGGTCGCACATGTGGCTTCCATACAAGGGTAAAAACAATCAAATCTAGGTGTTATCAAAGAGGTATATGAGGTACAATGTCACTCCCATTAATGGCGAAAATGAACCATTGGCCTTTGTAGAACTCATGTTTGGCAACTGCCTCCTGGAAACAATGTTGGGGCGTTATCTTGCATGGCCAGTCCCAACCCCACCAAACACGTAGTTGGGTCTCCTTCCTTGCCCAACTGATGGAAATGAATCATGTACAATACATTGTAACAATAATAGCAGTAGCAGTAGCAGTAGCAGTAGTGCAAACGCGTCGAACGGTCCGTGTGCAGATGAGTTATGGACCATTTATTTCGAGGAATCAAAGACACAGGATGACTCAGGAGCCAGGTATGTTTTGATTGAACCAAACTATAGGAAACATCTGATTTCAAGTCACTGAGAGTTCGAGTGCATGAACAATGTTGTTGAGTATGAATCACTCGTATTAGGCTTGCAGAAAGCCATCGGCCTCAACATGGTTGCGCTCAAAGTGGTAGGTGATTCAGATATAGTTGTACAACAGGTATGTAACACCATTCACTATTTATCACCACATCTCAAATGTTACTAGAAAGAGGTATGGCAACTAATCTCTAACTTCCAAGCATTTAAAATCACTATTGTACCATGTACATGTAATGCAGCTGCCAATGCTATGGAAAACACAACCTCTAGGATGTCACCGATTAGGGATAGATTTACTATTGAAATTTTATATAGACCATCTATCTCAGATAACATAACTAACTTACGCGTGTTTGATGATGATCAATAGATACTTCATTTCATGGCCAACGTTGACATCTTCAAGGATACAACAATAGATGAAGACGAGCATGAGCGATCTCTGCAAACAAAAGCTGGTAGAAAAAAATTCCGCCACATCCCTAAGGGAGTGGCATCATTGGAAAAGCTTTATGACTTGCAAGAACGTTTTCAGGGGCAAGGAACAACAAAATCCACAGTTCCACCATGATGTATGATCTGATCAATTTGGGAATAGAAAAAGATCCAAAGTTCGTAAATCTCAGTACATGTTTCACGCAGCAAGAGCGGAAAGCCTTTGTCTTCTTATTCAAACAATACAGGGATGTGTTCACGTGGACGTATGATGATTTGAAAACTTATTACACACAAATAATCCAACACACCATTCCGATCAAAGAAGGGGTCAAGCCATATCAGCAAAAGTTGAGGAAAGTACATCCATCACTTGAACCCCTCATACAAAAAGAGCTCACCAAGCTGTTGGATGCATGGATCATATACAAAGTTCGTCATTCTACTTGGATTTCAAACCTTGTTCCTATACGCAAGAAGTCCAGGAGATCCACTTGTTTGTTGATTTCTGGAACGTGAAACATGCCTTGGACAAAGTCAACTACCCTATGTCATCTATGGACCACATTCTGCAAACAGTATCTGGGGCACTGATGTTTTCCTTACTAGACGGTTTTTCAGGATACAGTCAGGTTCTCGTAGCAGAACCTGACAGAATCAAGACTACCTTCCATACCAACTAGGGTACATTTGCAGACAGACGAATGTCGTTTGGGCTTGTGAACACATGCGCAACCTCTCAGGGCACCATGGACATCGCTTTTCACAAACTCATCAGATAGAGCGTAGTGGTATACCTCGATGATGTGACTGTCTTCTCAAGAAAATGTGAGGACCACATATGCCATCTGAAGAAAATCTCTGAGTGATGCCAGAAATAGGGGATTTCCTTGAATCCCAAAAAGATCATATTCGCAGTGTCTGAGGAGAACCTTCTTCGACACATCGTTGCCAAAATCAGGATCAAGGTTGATCCGGACCAGGTTTGGACTATTACATAGATCCCTCACCTAGCCAACAAGAGAGCGATGCAGTCCTTCTTGGGCAAGGTAAACTTCCTCTGGAATTTCATCTCGGATTATGTGCAAATAGTCAAACCCATGCAAGACATGACCAAGAAGGATGCAGTCTACACCTGGGGCAAGAGGGAAAAGTACACATTCACACATATCAAGCAGGCTATTGCAGAAGAACCTACACTCTACAACCTAGACTTCCAAAATGATTTCCTGCTATACACCTTCGCCTTCGATAATTTGCTCATTGCAATACTCACTCAGAAGGATGAGATGAATGACGAATGTCCCATCTCCTTCATGAGCGAAAGCATGTAGGGACCCGAACTCAACTACCCCACCATTGACAAACAAGCATATGCAGTTTACAAGGCAGTGAAACACTTCAGACCCTACTTGCTGAAGAACCACTACATAGTCTACGTCCCTCACCAAGCAATCCGCACATTGCTTGTACAACAAGAACTGAGTGAATGACGTGCGAACTAGATGACAGGCTTGCAAGAATATGATCTTGACATCAAGCAAGTTCACATGGTCAAAGGCCATGGGCTCTGTAGACTCGTAGCCGAAGCAGTACACACGCAAGAGGAGAAAGAAGAGCTCGTCATCTGGGAGTAGGAAGTTAAAATGTATGATGTAGTGTGAGCAACACCCACTAAAGACATAAACTTTTGGTACATAGATGTGCACCAGTACCTTGAGCATGACACCATACCCTCTCACTTTTCCATCATACAGAAGAGGGTTTTGCGTCTCAAATCTTTAGCATATTAGTCCATGCACAGAGTGCTTTATAGGAATCACAACAATGAAGCTTTTCTGAGGTGCCTGGAGGCACATGAATTAGAGAAGGTACTACAAGATCTACATGATGGAATCATCGGGGCTCACTTTGCGGGAAACACCACTACACACAAAGTTATGCGAGCCAGTTTCTACTGGCCCACATTATTCAAGGATGCACACGCTTATGCCCACAAGTACCCGGTCTGTCAACAATGCCCCAGTAGAACACAGAGGTCAGCAGCCCCACTGTACCCTGTTGCAGTGACCGAACTGTTCCAACAATGGGGCCTGGACATCATTGGGGAAATTTTCCCACATTCATCAAAACAACACCGCTACATTCTGACAACAACTGATTATTTCACGCAGTGGATAGAAGCAGTTCCGCTCAAACAAGTGAATGAGTAGGAGGCCATCAATTCCTCCAACAGAACATCATCTCACACTTCGGCATTTTGGTATCACTTGTTTTTTATAATGCAACATACTTTTCATCTTTGAAACTTTATGATTTTGCATTACAAAATGGTATTGTGTTGAAACACTCATCTAACTACTACCCACAAGGAAACGGTCTCGTAAAATCCACGAACAAAAACCTTATCCGCATAATAAAAAATATTGTTTACTCTGAGCAGTGCAACTGGCATTCTGCCCTGACGAATGCATTATGGGCTGACCGCGTAACACCCAAAACATCTCTGAATACCTCACCGTACTTCATGGTCTATGGTAAAGAATCCATCCTACCACCCAACATCTACTTGCCTGCACTTCAGCTATCCCAAGAATCCCAAGGCAAGCCTTGCTAGCTTGTCTAGCATAGGATGGATACACTCTGTAAGCTTTAGGAAGAAAGGATGAAATAAAAATAAAAATTTACACTCCTCTAGAACCGTATCAAGAGATGGTTCGATAAGAAGTCTGCAGGGAAAGCTAACTTCGGTGTTGGTGATTTAGTCTTGAAATGGGATAAATCCCATGAAGACAAATGCAAGCATACGAAATTCCAATCCCTGTGGATTGGTATGTACATAGCTCACGAGAAGCTTGGCCCCCACACATATCGTATGCAATCACTTGATGGGAGGATCGACAACCTTCATGTCAATGACTAAGATCTCAAACACTACTTTCAATAGGTCGGGTCATGCCCCACACCATGTACATAGTTTGCTTGCTGCTTATTGTTTTCACTTTGTCTGCCTTTCTTACTATTTTTGTTTTTGTTTTGTTTGGTTTTCTTGATAACTTGCTATTTTTGTTTTCCGGAAATAAGTGTTGCCATCTACTTAGTTCTGGATTTTGAATGAGTATGTGGCTGAGATATGAAGAGACTTGTGACACTGCAACACTTGGCCAGTCTTGTGTCTGTCTTCTCTATGCTTGGTTATAAACTTTAGTCGATGAAGTATTGAAAGAAAATGCGAGCTGCCTCCAAGAGGAGCTTTGGTCCAAACATGAACCTGTGTCCACTCTGAGAAGCCCCATGCCTATACTTAGCCTTCTACTCTGTGTGTTCAAGCTCATCTAACTAGTAGAATCAGTGAAGAAGAAAATCTAAATGAGCAAACCTATTTCAAAGGTCTTACATGCTTCTCTGAAGGAACAACCTCTTCTGCTCTCAATAAGTCGGGATCCCTCTTCCGCCCCAAAAATAAATAAGTGCCTATGAAAAATCCTCTTATATATATATATATATATATATATATATATATATATATATATATATATATATATATATATAGATATATAGGAGAAAGAAGAAAAAGGCTTCCTGCTCAAAGAGGTGAAGCATGCAACTCCACCTGGGTACTAACTAGGCTTGCTGGCAGTGGAGAAACACCAGAGATGAAACTTATACTTTGAAAATCTTCAACTCGCGAGCCAAACTACCCTTCCCAATTTCGAAACACTGTGGTCAAACTGAACTTTTGTTGTGTTTGACTAAGTTTTCAAAAGGTGAACCATGTCTATCCATGGGGTAAGTGGGGAGGCCAAAGTAACCCGCACAATGATTTATTACTCCCCGAAATACCAAGGCCCTGTGCTGTCAATGAACCAAAACAGAGAAGCTGGAGTTCTACCAGTGTGTCGCAAAGTGTTGTAGTGGCTGCAACACCCTCCAAAATTTTGGCCTGCAATCAATTTTGGAGCCTCCCTTGAAGATTTACTTGATGTTTGCATGCACTCAAGATCACCCTGTGGGCTCACGTAAGTATTTTCATCCACCTTGCTTAACTGTTCAACGGGAAACTTTTTCATGTTGGTAACAATGTCTCGCTTGCGACCATGTTCTAGTCGTACACAATGTCTCTGATTCATGTGTACATGTTGTGTTCGCTATGTAAACATTCGTCGCACTCACACAGAGAGTCATATACGTTGTTGTTCAAGAGTCATCACAGTCATCCAGCGATCAATCACAAGTGTCGCGCTTGTCGACTTGCACCATCGTTCGATCATGTTGAGCATGTGTGTCTAGATAGTTTGAGTCATCTCATCGTCAAGTCATGAAAGTGTGTGCTTGCAAGATCACGTATGCACCTTTTCACTCGCTCACATAATTGGTCATTTTGCTAAATTTCTAATGAACAGATCACCCTCTAACAACCAGACCTTCAACCTGCAAGATGATCAATCAACCCTCCTACTAGTCAACCGAAGAGTTTGAACTGACAGTCACCCTGGGACTGACTCCCCGCCTGCTCCGTTGACTAAGAAAATTGCACAGTTAGGATGGACAGATACCTAGTGTCCGTCCTTGTCTCCCTTAGAAAATTGCGCAGTCTTCCCAGCGAACCCACTAGTCAGTTGGTCGGCTACTCACCCGAAAAACTTTGTAGATTTCATGAGCAAGCCCTCTGCAATCCAGCAGTCCACTCAACTCAGAAACTTCGCAGAGGTGGTCAGTAGGCCAGCCTCCCAGCATCAACGCAGTTTTTCTTGCCAACAGCTTCTAACAACCCACTGCCATCTCCCTCCAAGAATTGCGAATTTTTTGTTTCCAAGCTCCCGCAGCCAACTGCCAGCTCCCTCCAAGAACTGCACAGTTTTTACTACCCACTCCCTCTAGAAATTGCACATATTTTTCTACCTAGCCTTCTTGCAGCCCATACTTCTCCTCACAAAAATTGTGCAGATTTATCCTCCAGCTAAGCTGGATCTCGTGGACAGTCACTGTCTATCCAAATTTCTTGTCACCGTCTCCCAGTGACTTCTACGCAGTTTTCACCAGCAGTGCCTAGAGCTTGCATCCCAAATCGAGACTTTCCTCGCGTAGTTTCGTAACCTTGTCTTCTCTCCTGGTCATCTAAATCCAGAATGATCATGCATCATGGTAGACTAGGAAGTTTATGGATTTAATGTCGTCTCGTCATGAGTGACTGCATATACATGTACACGAATAAACATGGTGCGACGATGGATGGGATGAACAAGGGGAGTACATGCAAAAGGACATGTTCACAAATGGATGAACAAACAATGCATGCAAAGAGATGTGTTTGCAAATAGGCAATCATGCAAATATGTTTTCGCAGACGACAGACGGATGAACATGCGAAGATGTGTTCGCAAATGGATGGATGGACGAACATACACTTTTCGCGAACTGATGAACATGTCAAGCATGCCAACATACAAGCAAGGAGGAACGTGTGAATGAAACATTAAGTGAACCCAACGACCATCAAAGACTCCACGCACCTTGCCATGTGGAGGTGAAGCTGTGAAACACCATGAGGAAAACCATCACCTAGCAGAACTCTAGCTCGACATGCACACCAGTAGCAGCATGAATGTACCGGCATTGTCATGTCATGTCTTGTCATGAGTCATGTCATCCACATCACTACTGTGGGCCATATTGTTGATCAATGTAATGTAATGTGGAAGTCCAAGAGACCCACTTGTCATATGAAGAGTCATGTAAAGTTTAAAGGTCATGAAAGTCAAACAGTCATGAGTGAAGTCGAACAGTCCCAAGGGTTAGTTTCACCCTTGGCTATAAATACCCCCCCATTTGTACATGCAAAATGAATTTTTCACCTTGGTTCCTCCCACATAGCCTTGAGAGTTTGTAATCTTTTCTTTGAGGAGTAGCTAGTGGATCCAATGCCTCATCCACGGGGTTAGTGATGTATGGTGTATCGATGTGTCTTGGAATTTTCACTTAATTCAGAAGCCTGGTAACAGGCCAACACGTTTTCACACATGTGTTGTAACTGTTTGTAAGATTCGTCTTGAACACTTGTAATACATGTTGCTTTAATTTTTGTTTAACACTTGGATTCATTCAACTGTTCTAATACATATATATTAATGAAAATGTGTTGTGTAAGTTGTTAACATTATCATGCCTATGTTGGTTACCTCTAGGACATCAGACAGAACCTTTCACGTAAACTCGCTATAAGGACTATTGCGCTCGCACAGATTGCCCATTGAGTGTTGTACATGTTATCTTCCCTTGTGTGTTGTGGTTTCCGCTTCTGTGTGGATTCCTCCTCTGGAAGTTGCGCACATCCTGTTGTGTTGTGTGTTCCTAACAAAGTTGGGTTTCCTCCTATCCAACTTGGGACTCACTCCTACCCTTTCTCTCTCTGGTGAAAGAACCTTGACACAAGTAACACTATTAATCACTAGGTATGCAAACCTCACTACTCGAAGACAAAGAAGACCACTCTCCTATGCTAACAACCAAGAGCTAAGGAAAACATTTGTTGGGTTGTGTTATATTCTTTCCACTACTATCCCACATAGTTAACCGGGGGATTAGAAGGGGGACGGAAACCCAAATTCGTTGCACCGATTGCATAGTGGGGGGGGGGGGGTCACAGGGGGTTTGAGGGGTGCAGGTAACCCCACTCTATGGGGTCAAGGGTAGCACCCTGGAAAATTTTGTTTTTGGACCCTATATTAGGTTGGGCGGACCTACCTATGGTTTTGTGCATGATTTTTCACACATGGTTTTGAACGCGATGGTTTTCGGTCCATGGTTTTGGATGTGATGGTTTTTAGTCCATGGTATTAGATGCTTCGGCATGTATAAATATGTATTTTAACATTGAAAGGAATATAATGAAAAATCAAGTTGGTAGTCCCGATTTTGGGATCCAGGGGAAAATCTTTGTGTATATGTGTTTTATGTGTTATGCTCTCGCATTGTTTATTTTCTATGTTTTAGAATTCTTATGTAGGTAATTTATGTACGGGGTTAAAACCTACATTTGGTATCAGAGATGTTTTGGCTTCAAGGGGACGCCTTTGTTGCTGAGGGGTTTCACTCGGGCCTATGGTAAACCCTATTCCGTGGGAGATCTGCGAGATCGATTTTGGTGGTGAAAGAAGATGGCGAGCAGTGGAAAGATAGAGATCGAGAAATTTAATGGTCAGAATTTTGAGTCGTGGAAACTCAATATGGAGGATCTTTTGGTGGATAAAGATCAGTGGATCATGGTAAATCCAGGTACTAAACCAACGGGAGTGTTCGATGAAGAATGGAAGAAGTTGGATCAGAAGGAAAAGACCATAATACGATTGTGTGTCTCAGATTCATTATTGTTAAATGTATCAAGGGGAAGCTACGGCGAAGGCTTTGTGGGACAAGTTAGGGACTTTGTACCAATCTAAGTCTCTAGTGAATAAACTGTTCCTATGGAAAAAGTTGTATAACCTAAGGATGAAAGATGGAGACTCGGTGACAAAGCATCTAAACACATTTAATATTGTGGTAAGTCAATTATTATCTGTTGATATTAAAATTTCAGATGAATATAAGTGCATCAGTTTGTTGTGTTCTCTAGCAGATTTGTGGGATAGTTTTGTTATTGAAATAGGTAGAAATGCAACTGCCTTGCAGTTTAATGAAATAGTCTCATCCTTGCTGACGGAGGAGATGAGATAGAAAAATATGGAGAGCTAGAATGGTGATGCCTTGTCTGTATGAGGACAGTCCCAGAAAAGAAACAAAAATAAGTCATCAAGTGAGAGATCTAAATCTAGAGGGAGATCTAAATCTCTAGGAAAACCTTTAAAGGTGGTTTTCTGGAAATGCGGAAAGGAAGGGTACTACAAAAGGGACTGTAAATCTAAAGCTCCTGATAAAGGAAAGGGATTTGATGATGCTCCTTCTGTAGAGGCGAAAACCACCTCAGATGAAGGTGGGGATGTGTACTTGACTTCTTAAAGTACACATGTAGATCATGACGCATGGTTGATTGACTCAGGTGCATCCTTTCACTTCACTCCCCATAGAGAGTGGTTCTGTGAGTATGAGAAATACAATGGTGGTGATGTCTTCTTAGGGGATGATAGGAAGGCTAGAATCATTGGTCGCAGAAAAGTAAAGTTGAAGGTACAAGGTGGAAGGGTTAGAACACGTCCGGGTGCTCTACATATTCCTGAATTGGCCAAAAATCTGATTTATGTAAGCTGGATGATGCAGGTGTAAAAACAATGTTTGGGAAGGATACCTGCAAGATGGTTCAGGGAGCACTGATATTGATGTGGGGAGTTTGGATTGGAACATTGTACAAGCTGCAAGGTAGAATTGTTGTTGATGGTTGCAACAATTTTGTGGTTCCTAAAAGTGGAGTAGAAAATATAGTGGTCTTTGGAGAGAAGACCATGTTGTGGCATCAAAGGCTTGGACATATTGGAGAGAAGGGCCTTTGAATACTTCATGGTAAAGATATGGTAGAAGGTATGAGTAATAGGTCTCTAGATTTTGATTTCTGTGAAAATTGTGTATATGGGAAGCAGAATCGGGTGAGTTTCCCCTGTGGTGGTAAGAGGGCGAAACAAATATTAGAGCTTGTGCACAGTGATGTGTTTGAACCTGTGAAGGTTCCATCACTGGGTAAGTTTGTGTACTATGTATCATTTATAGATGACTTCTCAAGGAATACATGGATATATTTCATTAAGAAGAAATATGAAGTCTTTGATAGGTTTAAATAATTTAAGGCTCTAGTGGAAAACCTGACAGAGGTGAAGATAAAGGTGTTGACGGCAGATAACAGTGGAGAGTTTTGTAGTAAGGAATTTGAAGAATTCTGTAAGAAGTGTGGTATAGCACGGTAGAAGACTACTCCATATACACCTCAGCAAAATGGAGTTGCAGAAAGAATGAACAAGACGTTGATGGAAAGGGCAAGAAGAATTCTCAATGGTGTCGGGTTACAACAAGAATTTTGGGCAAAGGCGGTGGAGACTACATGTTACCTGGTCAACAGTTCACCTTCATCAGCGTTGGAGGATAACACTCCACAAGAGGTATGGACTGGTAAGAAACCCTCTCTTTCACATCTGATGGTATTTGGATGTGATGCATATGTACATGTTCCAAAGGAGAAAAGAACAAAGTTGGATAATAAATCTGAAAAGTGCATCTTTATTGGGTATAAGGATGGTTTAAAGGGTTATAAGCTTTGGAACCCAGTAACAAGGAAGGTTGTGTACAACCGAGATGTGGTGTTCAGAGAGCTGAAAGATGTTATTAAACATGAAGTCCAACCAAAGGAACCCGAGAAGATAGTGTTTGAGCTTAAGGAGGAAGATTCAGACTCTACAACAGAGGAGGAATCAGAAGATGAAGAGCCACAAACTCTTGGTGTGAGAAGATCAGTTCGAGAAAGAATGCAGCCAGAAAGGTATGTTCCATCTGCTTTCTATTCAAATTTTCCTTTATCTATTACTGACGATGATCCCAGAACTATGAAAGAAGCAGTAGATTCAGAGGATGGAAAATTATGGAAAGAGGCCATGTTGATGAAATGGCATCTTTGCACAAAAATGAGGCTTGGGATCTAGTGGAGTTTCCAGCTAGAAGGAAACCCATTGGCAGCAAATGGGTGTTCAATAAGAAGACAAATGCAGAAGGAAAGGTGGAGAAATACAAAGCTCGGTTGGTAGCAAAAGGTTATTCCCATGTGCCGAGAATTAATTTTGGTGATATTTTTTCTCCTGTTGCTAAGGTAACTTCTATTAGATTACTTTTATCTTTTGTTGCTGCTTTTGATTTTGAGGTAGAATAGATGGATGTGAAGACAACATTTCTTCACCGGGATCTGGAAGAGGAGATCTACATGAAGCAACCTGAAGGTTTTGCGGTGAAGGGTAAGAAAGAACTGGTATGCAAGTTAAAGAAGTCTTTGTATGGGTTAAAATAGTTGCCAAGGATGTGGTATCAGAAATTTGTTACATTTATACGGGGACTTGGCTTCACCATAAGCAAAGCAGATCACTATGTGTATTTTAAATTAATTGGTGACCGTGTTATTTATCTGGTCTTGTATGTGGATGATATGTTGCTGGTTGGAAATGACAAAGAAATTATCCAGGATTTGAGGACCCATTTGTCCTCCAAATTCGACATGAAAGATCTTGGTGCTGTAAACTATATTTTGGGCATGGAAATTAAAAGAGATAGGGGAAAAGAGGAAGCTCTGTTTAAACCAGAGGAAGTATGTCGAGACAATACTGCAGAGGTTTAATATGCAGGATAGTAAACCAGTGAAGGTTCTTATTCCTGTAGGTGTGAAGTTATCTACTGAACAGTGTCCCAAGACACAAGAAGAGGAAGAGGACATGTCCCATGTTCCATATGCAAGTGCAGTCGGTAGCCTGATGTATGCAATGGTATGTACTAGACCAGATATTGCACATGCAGTGGGAGTATTGAGCAGGTTTATGTCAAAACTAGGGAAGGAGCATTGGACAGTAGTGAAGCGATTTTTCAGGTATTTGTGTGACACTAGTGATTATGGTTTGTGCTACCAAAGAAGACCAGGATTGGATAGAGTGTTGGATATTCGTGGCTTTGTTGATGCATACTGGGCTGGAGATCTGGATCAAAGAAGATCTACAAGTGGGTATGTGTTTAACCTATTTGGAGGTGCAGTCAGTTGGATGAGTAAGAAACAATCTGTAGTGGCACTATCAACTACAGAGGCAAAATAGATGGCAACCACTCATGCAAGCAAGGAAGCAGTTTGGTTGCATAGACTGTGTTCAAGTATGGAGTTAGTTCAGGGAGCTATAAGGATAGACTGTGACAACCAAAGTGAAATTTTCTTAGCAAAGAACCCTGCATATCATTCAAAGACCAAGCACATTGATGTTCAGTATCACTTTGTGAGGGATATGGTAGAAGACAAAAAGGTGTTGTTGGTAAAGGTGGACACTTTGAAGAATACTACAGATGCATTGAAAAAATATGTGAGCTCTGAGAAGTTCTCTTGGTGTAGAGAAACAATGGGCATTGCAGGGTTGGTTAAATGACTAAGCTCTCTTGTGGCTCCCTATGGAAAGAAAACAACAAGTGGGAGAATGTTGGGTTGTGTTATATTCTTTCCACTACTAGCCCATGTAGTTAACCGAGGGGTTAGAAGGGGGGTGGAGCCCCCCCTTCGTTGCACCGATTTCGTAGAGGGGGGGGGTCACAGGGGGTTTGAGGGACCCTATATTAGGTTGGGCGGACCTACCTATGGTTTTGTGCATGAATTTTTCACACATGGTTTTGGACGCGATGGTTTTCGGTCCATGGTTTTGGACATGATGTTTTTCGGTCCATGGTATTGGATGCTTCAACATGTATAAATATGTATTGTAACATTGAAAGGAATATAATGAAAAATCAAGCTGGTAGTCCCGGTTTCGGGATCCAGAGGAAAATCTCTGTGTATATGTGTTTTATGTGTTATGCTCTCGCATTGTTTATTTTCCGTGTTTTAGAATTCGTATGCAGGTAATTTCTGTATGGGGTTAAAACCTACATCATTTAAGATAATGGCAGCTGGGCCATCATACCGGATGGGACTCCCACACCAAAAGGTATGAGGTCTAGTTGGGACTTCATATCGAGGTGATCCCCTGAATGTTGGCGGGTCCAGCACCGTCAACACTTTTATACTTGTAGAGTCTAACTTCTTTTTCTTGTCTTTTGGAACATAGATGTATGTGGGACACCTAAATATTCAGAGATGGTCTACACATGGCTTCTTCCCCGTGAATGCTTCTTCTGGTGTCATATTATCTAGGATTTTATGAGGACTTCTATTTTTTATCTATATTGTTGTCATGGTTGCTTCTCCCCATAGAAATTTTGGTAGATCTTGATCAAACATCATAGTACTTATGCATTCTTGAATGGTTCTATTCTTTCTTTATGCTACTCCATTATGCTTGGGGTAGAAGGGAATAATGAGCTCCCTCTTAATACCTGATTCTTTACAATATACAATTAGTTCTTTTGAAGTGTATTCTCCTCCATTATTGGATCTCAAAGTATTTATCTTTCTTTCAATTTAGGTCTCAACTTCGGATCTAAATTCCTTGAAATTTTCAAATACGTTATCCTTTTTCTTGAGAAGGTAGAGCCATGTATTTCTAGAGTAATCATCAATGAAGGTCACATAGTAAACATGGTCGCCAAGATATTTATTAGACATTGGGCCAAACACGTCGGAATGAATGAGGTTTAATATCTCCTTAGACCTTTTATCACTACTTGTAAAAGGTTTCCTAGTATTCTTTCCCAAAGCATATCCCTTGCATACACCTTCATTATCTTCCTTGATGTTGGGGATTCCAGGCTTTACCATTTGACTAAGAGAGGGTATTATCTTGTAATGAATATGCCCATATCTTCTATGCCAAAGTTCAATAGGGTTGATCTCCATGTGAACTAAGGCTTCAGGAGATGGTGTTATAACTCTACATAGTCTTCCTTCACGAACTCCAATAACCTTAGCCCTTTTAATACTTGAATCCTTTCCCCAAACCAAAACTTTTCCATCTACAAAAGAAATTCTATCTCCTTTATCTTCTAAACAAGAATCGGAAAATAATTTGTTTTTCAAATCTAGGACATAAATGATGTTGTTGAGGTGTATATTTTCTCCACTTTCCAACTTCAATGTTGTAGATCCAAGGCCCATGACTACACAATTGTTGTTGTCTCCTAGCTCCATTGCATGTGATGTTGGTTCCCTTAATAGAGTATGAAGTTGCCCACTTTCTCCCGTCATAAGTCTTGAGGATCCACTATCAATTATCCATGTATTTTCATCATCAAGAATACCTGTAAGTACAACCAAGAATCCTTCACTCTTGACTCTCCTAGATAGATTGTGAATGATCCTTCCAATCCATCTTCCTGCAATTTTTATGATATTGAGACCCATCTTAAAATAACTTTCCATAGAGGGAGTAACATTTATTTCCAATACTTCTTTTCCCTTCTTCAAATGATAGCAAACAAAGTGATCTTCAACCTTCTTCCACCTTAGCTCTAATTCCATGTTGAGAAATCAATGCTTATAGGAATTAGGGTTTGATTCCTCTTTCTTGATAATTACTTGTGAATTATGTTGGCTTCTTTTACTTCTTTATTAGTTTCTCTTTCATCAAGAAATTACCAAATTAAATTAGTCCACAAGAAAAAGAGACACAAGATGTAGGCACTCAACCAAGGAAAAACCCCTCTAAGGGGAAAACCCAGTATAACTCTTCCACTAGTAATTCAAATCAAGATGATACAATCCAAGACTCTTTAGACCTAGAAAATACCTGCTCCAATCACCAAGTCATCCCTTCCTCCTTGTGAATGACCCCTATCAAAGTCTCCAAGTGTCATCTTCCTAGTTATAGCTATAATCCATAATTTTGACCCCCAACTATAGATTTTTGGCCCCCAACAACAAAATTTCGGACTTGCAATAGATTCAGAATTTCGGACCTACTGTAGATTTAGAATTTCAACCCTAGAAACTACCCAGAAACTTGGCATGTGTGAGAGATAAATAGCCCAAGAACTCATTTTAGGTCTTCCCATCTTCTTCCTTCCTTGTCCAACTACTTTGCTCTTCTTTTCTGCTTCTTATTCTTGTAGATCGAACTTGATGAGTGAGTGTGCCAAATAATTCGAGTTGCCTCTCTATATATAGCCTTTTTGTGTGGTTGAATTTCCCTAATTTAGGCCAACTTCATGAGGACAGGTGTAATATTCCTAATTGGAATTTAATAGCTAATACCAAGAAATGGACTAAGAACAATAAATAAACTAGAACTCATACACAATAATTAAAACACCAAAATGTCCAGCAACACAATCTAAGCCATTTTATTAATTTTATGATAAAAGAGTACATAAAATGAGTTGAAGTTTTGGAACCTAGGCTTGCTATGCAAGTTATGCAAACCCCATGTAGTACAACTATGATCTGGAGGAAATATTGGCCCAAACTGGTACTATGCACTACCCAGAAAATTATTGCTATTGTTGTTGGAATGGAACTGAATATTCTGCCTTGAAGAATGCTCGAATCACCTTGAAATTGCAGCCACAGACTCCCCTCCAAAACCCCAGAAATACCCAGAAATGGTTTGGCCCAACTCCAAGCCAAAACTAAGCCCACCAAGTGATGCAGACTCCCCAGCTAACTAGTAATTCGCCTTGCTATAAGAATGAGGATTTCAGGCCCAAATATTGCCCAAAAAAATCTATAAAATTAGCCGTAGACTCCTCCCAATAAACCCACAAAAACCCAAAAAGGGTTTGGGTTGAATCGAACGTGCCCCGGTGACCCCAAGAAATGTGTATGGTTCTAACTAGCTCAAAAAACACCTTGTAGAAATAATTATTCTATACAAGGCCAATCAATTACTATAAAAATCTCCTCCAAGCCTTGCAAATCACTCCAAACCTCTTTATTTCTCCTTAGCCCGAACTTCCCAAATCTCCCTGTCAAAATGTATGCACAGTAGTTGTCCAGAAATGCTAGAAATAGATAAATTTCGCCCTCCAAAATGTAGCATTCTCGGCCTTGCAAATCACCAAAGAAAAACTCGCCCTCCCAATGTATAAATATCTGCAAATTCTTTAGCCAAACTCCACTATTTGCTAGCTTGTCTCAGCCCCTTTGAATTTCCTTCTGCACCCTACGAGAAGCACACTCCAACTGGAAATGGTTTGTAATGTAACTCCTAAAGAAGCCCTAAGATGGACTCCTTCTTACTCCCCTAGGGTGACACTCAAAGTTCACTGAAGGTAGAGGTGGAATTCTCGCTCGGAAATTCCTTGTGCTAAACAACACGGTTGTCTTGGATAAGCAGCTCAAGAGAACTAATGTTGAAATTGTAAAATGACTAAAGATTCCCCAAATGAGAGCCTTCTTTCTCTATTTATAATTGTTGGCCTCTCTCTCCCTTGGTGGCCCCCACTTTCCACTAGTTCATCCCCTTTCTTTTTCTCTCTCTTGCTCCACAAGTGTGCATTCCCTTTTTGTCTCTCTTGTGGCCCCCACTTTCCAATGAGCTGCAATCTTGCCTTTTCACCCAAGCTCCTCAAGACGAAATCATATATAAAACTTGAACTACAAAATTGTGCTATGCCTAGCACCTCCCCAATAAACTTCGTTAATCTCCTCAAATGAAAAATCAAAATTGGGGATATTACAGTCCTCCCCGCCAAAAATTGCTTGTCCTCAAGCAATGCCTGAACAAGCACCCTCTCTAGCTGTTGATCCCCATTGTTACTGCAAACTATGCCAGGGTCCCAAATACACCACTAAATCATCCCTGACATTTTCATTATCCTGTCATGAAGGAATCCCTCAATACTAGGATCCCAAGCCATCATGTCCAACGTGAAGCTCCCCTTGCTCCACTCACTATCCTGCCATGTATAAGTACCATAAGCCCTCTGCATACCATAAATGAGTAGGGAATCATGATCATGATAATGTAGCACTCTATCTAACTCCTCATGAAGCTTCCCTACTGAGTGGTCCATCTCATACACTCCAAGAGTAAACTCTTGAAGATACCACCCAATCCCTGTAGAGATAAAGTCTCGCTCACATGAGCTTCCCTTGATATCTTCCTGTTGATGCCCCTACCATGCTGATGAAGTCCCCCACACCATCAGCGAATCATTGAATCCCAATGGAAGATCTGAATGATCTCTCCCTATAGAAATCGGTTCATCCCCAAGGGTAGTTGTACTGCCAAATCCTATGATGCCCGGATCCCATGCTAGTCTAAAATGGGTTCCACCATGTTGTCGCTGTGCAACTCTAACCATGATAATCTACCCATCATGTGCAAGTTGTATCCTCCTCTCCTGGGACCTAATGGAAAAATATCTATAGAGCCCCAATGCATCTGGCCTAGGAATCTCCACGATGTCATGACCTACCCATCCAACACTCACCCTGATCCGTAGCAGCAACAAGGAAAACCAACCTTGCCATGTAACAAAGGCTTCAACACTCCCCCACATGTCAAACCAAGTGTGAGTTGGGTTATCCTCTGTCCTGATCCCACTCATCACAAAATAGAGTGTCCCATCAACCAACCAACTCCCTGGATTCCATAGCCAAAATGGTTGTAGCATAGTCCTAATAGCTGTTGGCACCAACCTCTACCACGTCTCAAGTCCCTGCATGCAATCAATATATGGACTCCCTACATCATGAACCAATCTAGTGTGTGTGAAATTTCCTTTCGTCGACCATACCATGTATTGGGATCTGTCATCCTGCCTCCTGAAAGTGCTCCCAAATCCTGCTTGGAGTCTAAACATTCGTCTGGAAGTAAGGTCCACCAATGGTTGTAGATGCTGATGAGACACCTCATAATGTCTTACCAAAAGGGGGTCATGCATCTCCCTGGGTGTGGGCTCAAGGGTGGTGCAAGTGTTACCTTTATAGAATATAATACCACCCCCAAGCATGCATCCACTAACTCGCGCCCTGACCATATGCCATAGCTGGACAGCCTCTCTCCTGATGCACCGTGTCCCTCCAACTGTATTAGACCATCCTCCAGGGTCCTATTGCTCATGACATGAGCATCAAGAGACGATATCCAAGTCCCCTGTGTCAGTGTGAAATGTTGGAAAATGAAAAATGGAAGCTCGGTCGACCCTGTCATCAATGTGCTCTCCAAATCTGAGTGTGCGAAACCCAATGGTGTGTCTAATGCCCTCATTAGGAGATCTCTCTGGCAGAAACACTTCAAAAACCTGTCGTGCATCATCATCCTCTACTGCACTCAAATACGTACCCCTACACTCCTCTGCATAGCATTGAACTCCATGGCACAACTCTATGCACAACTGGATACAAAAACTCAATGCCATGCCACCATGTACCATAGGGCATCCCATATGTGCCCATGCATCCACCACTCTGCTAGTACACCCACCATGATGTGATCTACACCTCCTCATTTGCCCAAGTACACCTATGTGGTCCAACTCCTCACATGCAATTGGGAATAATGCTACCATGTCAAACCTCAATAGCTCTAGTGCCCAATACATCAATGAGAGAGCATTGTCTCCATATGATGCCCTGTTTGGTGGCCTGAAAATGCCACCTCCTCCTACCAACTCCTACCAGAGTAGTCTAATCATCCTACAATCCCATGTCAACCCAACATGCCATGACAACTCATGAAACCTTCCTGATCCTCTGTCAATCCATCCTATCACTAGTGTTGTCAAGAACTCTAAAGGGGATATGAAAAGGTGTGTGCATCCAACCACCGAGTCCATCATGCAACTACTACCATCACCTATCGACTCCACAATGTGATGGAGAATCCCACCTGGATCCCAACAACAGTTTGGCTCTCGAGCCCCTCTGGTAATCCACAACCTCTGCTAAACTATGGCCATGGATGCATCTAACTTCCTAGCCAACTCCACTGGTTACCAACTCAATATTTTTCGCCATCCAACCCTAAGAGAGAGATCAAATGCATGAAAAACCATACACGGAATGTGTCCTCCATTGTGCGAATATTGCACCCTATGCAGCTCGTGTCGCCCCATCTCACTATTCAGGAAAATCCATGTATTTTGCCTAGGTAACGCGGCCTCTCTCTCACTAACATGCAGAGGTGGCCCAATAATGCCGCAAGCCTCATCGATGTATGCCTGAAAGGGACTATCATCTGAAAGTATGACATCCATGTTGGCTTCCGATGCATCTAACTGCTCCTCATCGATGGCCGACTCTAAGGATGGATGCTCATCCTCCTCCACCATGGGCTCAACATGAGCCACTAACTGTCCCTCCAAAGATAGCTCATCATGCATAACAATTGGTAGCTACCATTTGGAAACTCTATCATAGATGCCTCTATACATATCGACTCCTCATCAATGGTGGATATGTCTCCTGGAACCTCATCAACCTCTTGTGTGTTGTTATCACCTGAAAACTAAAACATGGCCATGGACACCTCATCAATGGATCCCTCAACAATGGACAACATATCATCCATGGGTGGCTTCTCATCAACAAATGCCCCACTGAGTGTATGCTCTACTCTTTCCATTAGGGTGACAACTGGAGCTACTGAAGGGATCTCCAACAAGGGTGACTCATGCGTCACATTGGACACATCGACATGCTCCTCACACTCCTATGTGCCCACAATCTCATGCTCAACCTCCTCCTCAGGCTTCTGATATCTAAAGCCAGGTCTCCACCAACAAAAGTGCCTCTCGGTCTCATCCTCTAATTGTCCTCCTCTATGCTCCTCAAATGAGAAAGCCCTCCTAATCCTAGGATCCAACACCTCACACTCATCAATCCTATCCATGGAGGGCCTCATCAAATCTACAAAGGTGTCTGGTTCCCTCTCCTTCTTCGGTTCACCCAGAAAATGAGGCATGGTAGGTTGGCTGGGCTAGCCATGGGTATTGTTCTGCTGAACTGAGTGTGCATGTGTGTGGCTTCTTTGTTGGTTATGTCTCAACGTCCCCATCATTTGTTGCATCCTCTCTAGGACTTGTTGGTTTTTCCTCCTCAACAATCGGTTCTCCCTCATCAACTCCTCCATGATCCCTTTTGTACTCTTCTCTTTCAGTGTCATCAGAGTGCCCATAAATTCACTAGTCACTATGAATGCATGGCCAAATCCTCCATGATCTTGCTGGCTCCCCCACAGCTGGCCAAGATCATGCTCTGATACCACTGTAATATTCCTAATTGGAATTTAACAGCTAATACCAAGCAATGGACTAAGAACAATAAATAAATTGGAACTCATACACAATAATTAAAACACCAAAATGTCCAGCAACACAATCTAAGCCATTTTATTAATTTTATGATAAAAGAGTACATAAAATGAGTTGAAGTTTTGGAACCTGGGCTTGCTATGCAAGTTATGCAAACCCCATGTAGTACAACTATGATCTGGAGGAAATATTGGCCCAAACTAGTATTGTGCACTACCCATAAAGTCACTGCTATTGTTGTTGGACTGGAACTAAAGATTCTACCCTGAATAATTCTTGGATCACCTTGAAATTTCAGCCACAGACTCCCCTCCAAAACCCCAGAAATACTCAGAAATGGTTTGGCCCAACTTCAAGCCAAAACTGAGCCCACCAAGTGATGCAGACTCCCCAGCGAACAATTCGCCCTCCTATAAGAATGAGGATTTCAGGCCTGAATATTGCCTCTATAAAATTCGTTGCAGAATCCTCTTAATAAACCCACAAAAATCCAGAAAGGGTTCAGGCTGAATCCAACGTGCCCCTGTGACCCCAAGAAATGTGTATGGTTCTAACTAGTTGGAAAAACGCCTTGTAGAAATAATTATGCTATACAAGGCCAATCAATTACTATAAAAATCTCCTCCAAGCCCTGCAAATCACTCCAAGCCTCTTTATTTCTCCTTAGCCCGAACTTCCCAAATCTCCCTATCAAAATGTATGTGCAGTAGCTGTCCAGAAACATCAGAAATATATAAATTTGGCCCTCCAAAATGTAGCACTCTCAGCCCTGCAAATCACCAAAGAAAAACTCGCCCTCCCAATGGATAAATCTCTGCAAATTTTTCAACCAAACTCCACTATTTGCTAGCTTCTCTCAGCCCCTTCGAATTTCCTTTTGCACCCTAAGAGAAGCACACTCCATCTAGAAATAGTCTACTTTGTAGCTCCTAGAGAAGCCCTGAGATGGACTCTTTCTTACTCCCCTAGGGTGACACTCGAAGTTCACCGAAGGTAGAGGTGGAATTCCTGCTCGGAAATTCCTTGTTCTAAACAACACGGTTGTCTTGGCTAAGTAGCTCAAGAGAACTAATATGTTGAAATTGTAAACTGACTAAAGATTCCCAAAATGAGAGCCTCCTTTCTCTATTTATAATTGTTGGCCTCTCTCTCCCTTGGTGGCCCCCACTCTCCACTAGTTCATCCCCTTTCTTTTTCTCTCTCTTTCTCCATAAGTGTGCATTGCCTTTTTGTCTCTCTTATGGCCCCCACTTGCCAATGAGTTGTAATCTTGCCTTTTCACCTAAGCTCCTTAAGCGGAAATCATATCTGAAACTCGAACTACAAAATTGTCTTATGCCTAGCACCTCCCCAATAAACTTCGTTAATCTCCTCAAATGAAAAATCAAAATTCGAGATATTACAATGGGGTTGACTTGGTGCGAAAGTGAAAATGACCTTTTTGACTCAAAAATAATTATTTTTACGTGATACAAAAGCCTAAGAAGGGTCTAATAAAAGTGACAATGACTCTATTGACTTAAGACAAAACCTAAGAGCCTTTAATGGAGGTTTTGACCTAGAACATTGATCCAATCATGAAACCCATGCTTTAATAAGTCATCTTCTTTAATACTAAAATTTCTTTTGACAAATACAATTATGAAGACTAGCACTAGTTACATTCTTCAACATCTTGCGCCTGCTCTCCTTTCCTCTCGATTTCTCCTTCTCCTCCCCCCTTCCCACGATCTGTTGTTTTCCGTTTTTGTATAGTCTTTCCCTATGTCCATATTGTGGAATCATCCACACGGAATGATAAACCCCCATTGTTTGCCTCATCATTTTGTTTTGACTGTCTAGTGGTGGGGTGTGATATCATACCGACACACCCACTCCTTTACTTGTGTAACTAATGATGAAGAGCTCTACTACTTTTGTTTAGGTCCAGTCACATCCAATAATTACCTATCAAATAACTGACCCCCAAGCGTTTTAACGACCCCAATGTTTTATCAAACGGTATGGGTCATGGTTATTCATGCAAGAAAAGTAGGCGAACATGCTTTAGGAAAAGATAAGTGAGCAAGCAAGCCCCCCCCCTCAAACCAAGGATCTGTAAGGTGGTCCAACCCTTAGTTGTTAATTAAATAATAATATTAGTAATATGTTAAATTAGAGATCCAACCATTCACGGTCCTCTAATGTTGGTATTACAATCACAATCATTATCACAATAAGCAGGGGTAGCATAGGGGTGTTACATAATCAATATAAAACCACTCATTGAATTCCTACCCATATTTGAACTAGAAGATGTGCATCTTTGGTTTCTAGGGAAAAACAAAAAAGGAGAACATTGGTTGTACCAATAAGTTTATAATAAAGAAATTGTGGTTTAATCCCTTCTATCTTGAGAAAGAAAGAAACTTAACATAGGTGATAAGGCCCAAGTATAACTAGATATGGATAGGAAGAAGGGGTACTAGAAACCATAACAGTCATACTAACTACTTCAACCAAGACAAGGCTACTTATGGGAACATTCATTAGGAATTCAACCAAACCATTGAGAAAGGATGATTAACAACACTTCAAGGTTTTAGGACAGATTTTCAACAACAAATACATCAACCTCAAACCCAAATTGAAGAGAATGATTAGAAAATAAAGGACCTAGAGTAAGTTATGGAGAATATTTTGAACATCACCAAGAAATCCTTCTCATTTCTCTAAGATTTAAAGGAGTGATCCATGGTAGATGAGTTCAAACAAATATCTAAGTTGCATGACAACATATAGAAAAGCTTGATAAAGCATTAGAACAAATGAAGGGAATCACCACAAAGTTGCAGGTGACTTGGCAAGAACAAGTAGTAAAACTTTATCACTTATTAAAGTCTACTTGGTTATCAAAGACTCACCGTAAGGATGCCATGGAGGGGGGATTAAAGTCCCAAAGGAAACTAGAAGAGAATAGTTAACTACAAAAGAAATTATAGAAAGTGAAACCTTACAAATACCTAGCAACATTCTCAGTATTGAAGAAGGCATTTCTAGGCAAGAATCGACAAGTTAAATATTTTGGAGCAGGATTAGGGATTCAAAGAACCTCCAATAGAGTTCATTGCCAAAAAAATATTGGGGTAGTTCACACAAGGATGAATCAAAAAGCTTGTCTCAACTAAATAAGGATAGATAAAACTAGTCAATGTAATAGATGAACTAGATGATTTGATCATCTAGTCCTACAACTTGATGGAGGAAAAGTTGAGAAACAAACAATTGAAAGAGAAAGTGGCATGCAAAGAAGAATTGTTCATAGCTAAAAGCAAAGGACCCTAATGAAGCCAAGGTACATCCAATAGAGACTTTACTTCTAAAATCAATAATTTTATTCAAACATGTCAACATAGTGACTAGGAAGTTTCCAAACCTTCAAGGTTAGATAATTGTTGGGTCTAAATACAACCCAAATTTTCAATTAATTCCATATTTCTTGAGAAAATATTTATACATATTAAATTAGAATTCGATTTTGAATTAATTAAACATACCTACTAAAGGAGCATTAATCAACGTTGATCATACCACTTGACCCCTGGCTATAACTGAGAGGCTTAGGAAAGAGATAAATTACCCTCCTTTTCAATAATCACATGACGCCTCAAATTTTGGTAATTCTTTCTTTTGGTGGGCTAATTTTCATAGTATCATCAACCATAATGCTTATGAAGACAAAAATTAGTTATGTTCTTTTGTTACCTATGTTACCCCATTATAATGGCCTAGAAAACCCTACTAATATCTATTAAAAATATATAGAAGACTAATGCTCCTCCTCTACTAAGAGCAAGCAAAGGAAAGACAAGCAATAACAACATCACCTCATTTTACACTACCTATTCCCCTAGCAATCATTCTACGTAGTGTCACGACCATCTCAATTACCAAATTGAATTTTATTATTAAAATTAAATAACTTACTTTCTTATAAATACTAAATAGATTCTCTCTTGTTTGTGAAAAAACCTTTTTATTATTATTAAATTTCTCTCTATAGTCATTATATGTGTTTTGTGAAAAATATAATTGAATGTTAACATAATATTTATATTTTTAAAGTAATTTCATGGAAAATGTTATTTATATAATATTTTGATTTAGTATTACCAACATAGATCCATCTTAACTCTATATCTACCAAGCTTAAAGAGGGATCAAATTTCTCAAGGTGCAAACCTTTTTTTTTAATGCAAAACTTGAGAAAAGGTTTCCACCGCAAAAGATTTAATCTCTCTAAGTGCTTGATAGATCTAGACTTAAGATGGATAAAAACTAGTGTGTGTGTGTGTGTGTGTGTGTATATATATATATATATATATATATATATGATGATGATGATGATGATGATGATGATTAACGTCCACTAAGACCAATGCGGTCTATCAGACCTTAAGAGGAAGAAGAATCTAATTGTAATTCTTTAGAATATTGTTTCGCTACTTAACAAGAAGGGAAAGAAGCACACCAAGATCACTATAGTTGGGCTAAATTAATAAGTCAAAAAGACTGGAAGTGTGGCAGATGTTAGACAAATGAGAGCGGATGTGAGTAAGGGTCGGACGATCTAAAAGAAAGTGTTTTTCATCATCCACTCTCATAGTATCGCAAAGCATACAAATTTATCGTCCCAGTGAGTCTTGGGAGTAGACCACTACTCGATTTTACTTCGAAGCTCTTGAGAATTAGTTCTAATCTTAATGTTGTTCATATTTTTCTTTGAGTTGGTCAAAACAAAAAGATAATTATGGTTCTCAAGGGTGGAGTTGATCACATCCTTATAATATCTTAGCTTCCTTTACCCTCTAGCTCCTTATCATCCCATAACTTATCCTTAAATTTGGAGGTGATTCTATCTTAGACATTATCCTTGCTTCCCAATATGATCTCCTCATTTACCCTCCAATCGCTGAGCCAAGGTTGGGCATCCTTATGACACCCATGCTTGAGGCGAAGGTGGGGGTTTTGACTAAAGTTAGAAGCAATTTTAGGAAGCCTATTAGAGTCCATGTTGTAAAGCTTCTTCTTATACATTAGATATTTAAACATAGCTCTACTTTCAATAGGGGAGAGGCCAACTTCGATCAAGAGGATAGGATGGGGGTAATTCCCTTGATCTTTAGAATGTAGGTTATGAATTGCTTTTGAATCATCTTAATCTTTCTCCACGACTCTCTAGACATACTACAACCCTGGACTTCACAACCATATAGGACAACAAGGGTGACGAGGGTCTCAAAGATGAACATTTTTTTACTCCAAATACAAAGATTGGTCGCCTTACAATTGTTTTCAAGCGCATAATAAGCTTTCCAACCTCCAATTATCATTTTCTCAATATTATAGTTTCAATTGAGCTGATAAGGAATGCCAATACCCAAATATCTATAAGAAGAGGTCTGATCCAAGCAATTGTTATCATAGATGAAATTTTCATGTGTGATAGTTTTGGATTTAATTATCATGATTTTAATATTATCGGTATTAACCATCATATACATCTTGGAAGAATAGTCATGAAGAATCTTAAGTTGCTTGTCCAGGTCCTCATAGCTTCTAGCAAGAAGAACAATATCATCGGCTTAGAGGAGAAGAGTAATGGTAATACAAGCAAACTCGGTTCTTTTACACCTGCGATCTCTAAACACTCCTCTAACTTATATATATATAATTCACAAAACTATAGATGGTCAAACCAAACAAATTTTAATTTTAATTTTATTTTATTTTTATTTTTATATGAGCAAATTAAAATATTTAGATAACCAGACATTACAATATTTCTTGGCAACTCAAAACAATTAGAATGGGCTCCCGAGTGACTTGAGTGATTGGATTTCACAACTATCTACTTCACATGCGCATTTGAGTCCATCTATGATTAATCTCAACGAATCTATATATTTATATATTTGAGTCCATCTATGATTGATCTCAACGAATCTTTATATTTGTATAAATATATGTATTATCCTATCATTATTATACAATATTTCAAGCTCTTTTTCAAAGCCTAAATTACAGCAGCGATTCGAAATCTCTGATAAGTCTTCATATAGAACACGCATGGCTCTCGGACTCGGATAACAGGGTGAGACTCTGGGTATGCCCAGCAGAGAGAGCCAGATGGGTAATAAGAGATCACATGGTTGGTCTACATATAAAACATCCAAACTATTTTACTCGCAACAACGAAAACCAGACAATGATGAAATTCCAGTGCATACTTTTACTGGCCCTCTAATCAGTTGTTGGATGTAGGTGTACTTGGACCCTCCCCAATGTTAGACATTCGTGGACTGAAGATCTTCTGCGGGTGTCTTTCACCGGTTGCAGGGCTACATTTTCTGGGGCTACTTTGTCTCAGTTCAGTTATTCGCGGGCTGAAAGCTTGTTGTTTGGTTTCGCCAGTCCATGGAGATGATGCATGTTTGCCTTCTCTTGACTGTGGATGGTGTTGACTTGAAAAAGAAATCCGTGGGCTAAAAGGGTTTCTGGCTTCAGCTGCGTCACTGGAACTAGATATTCTTGGACTGTAAATGTGTTTAACCTCACCTCGGCTTCTAGTGATTACCCCATCAAAAATCTCAGCATCATCTGCTTTTCCAACTCCTGGTCCTTTCCCAAGCCCATGAGCTTCAGATTCCTAGAAAACAAAAAAGTTATCAGCTTTTCAATTTAGTTTAACATTAAATCATGTATCAAAATGACAATAAGCACTTACCTTTAATGCTATGTTATATGGTAATCCTGTAGCCTCTTCATACTCTGCCGCATCCAATTCCTGAAGGTGTGCTCCCTTGAAAAACTTGGGAAGGACATATTGTCTTGCAGGAACTAGGAGCATTATAAGCAGCGGGAAAAGAACACCAGCTATTGGAATCCATGTAATCCCAAAACAGACCAGCAAATAGCATGTCTGGAAAACTGTGAACATGACAATGATTTTGAAAGGCACAGTCTCAACAAATGAAGCATGAGACTGCTCAAGAACTCTGTGACAAATATTCAAAATAGAAAATTGATCAAGTTCAATGCTACAAATTGCATTTTAAAATTATCATATTTGGATTTGCTGCATCCAGCGATAGTTGCAAGAGGTTTTGAAAGCGAAACCAAGGGTTTAAGAGTATGATGTGAAAATGTCCATACTTGTATCTACGGCTTGGAGCAGTAAGGAGTAGTAGTATCCTTTCCCAAAATTGATTGCCAGGCAAGCTTTCTATTGCCATGAATGCAAAATAACCCCAAAGCACTGAAGTAGGAATCATTTTAAGAAAGGGCATAGCTGCAACACAGGAACCGACCATCATGGATTGCAACAAGTTACTGAAGCGTTGTTCTTTGACCTCAACTGGAAGTAGGTTATCAATGTCCTTCTCTGGATCAAAAATTGATTCGTCAACCGGGGCATCTAAATTCCCAATAGATGCAGCTAATTGAAGGGTGCCCTGTTCAAGTTCTTTCAGTGCCTGCCCAAAAGCCAAAAACACATTCAAAATTGAATGAGAAAGAACCGGGAAAGTTTCGGTTCCGATTAAGAAAAACTTACAACTTTTTAAACATCCAAAAGCATTGTTAACTTACTAGTGTCGGAGGTGGCTGGTAAACCAATGGAGTTTGCATTTGCTGATATGTTTCTTGCATGTTTCCATACAATTGCCCTAAGCTTGAATTTTGTTTAATGTTTTTCTTAGCAGTCTTTACCAATCTATCACGGACCAACTGTAACAAGTATAATTGATCAAATATCACATTCTTAATCATCCTTACATCTTTACAAGCATAAAACTCAAAATCTGTGTTGTAATTGAAAGGTACCTGGTGTTTCAAAGTAGCTAAGCTTTTTGTGTGCATTGGAGACTGGGGTATGACACCATTTGAAGGAGGTATGCCCAAAAGACCACAAATAATAACCTGCCCAAGAATATGTTGAATCTCAAAAGACCTTAACACCTTTGTATTACTGATGCAACTAAAAATTTGTCTGACAAAATATATAAGTATCTCATAGTTATAACCGTTACCAAAATTTATTCTACAATACAGTCCTGATTTTGCTTACCAAGAAGCCCAAAAGAAGCAGATCATAATGGAAAGAAGGTGGTTTTCTCAAGTTGAATTCCTTTTGCTGAGCAAGTTGAGATGCCACGCTGTGGTCGAAATAGTAGAGGACAGCAATCATTGTGGCCGGAATAAATGCACCGACAATATATATCAATGGCACATCCCGCATATCCTAAATGGAGAAATAAAGTTTGAAATTAGTGCACAAAACTGGAAGAACTCAAGCTTTGGGGAAAATACCAAAATTAGTAAAATGTAGATAGTCATATATTCATCATAGTGAAAATACATCTAACTTGATTAGTAGCTCCTGTAATGTGGTCTACGTTTTATAGGGAATGATATATTTACCTTGATTACTGTCCAGTTGTCATAAGCACCAGGTGACCATGGATTTGGGCTATACAGGCGCCTGGGAATTCCATCTGGAACATGACCTGCCGGTATATATGACACTCCAGTCCAAACAAGTACCATCAAAGGAACTCCATAATCCGCGATAAGACCTCGTAGCCAACCTGTCATATAAATACATCACGGGGGTCAATTTAAGAAACAAACAGAAAATCTACGAAAGATTCAAGCCTGCTCGTCAATAAACAGCTGGAATCCATGGTACTAATCAACCCTTTGATGGCTCTTTAGACCAAAGTTTATGGACTTAATAGGTGCTAGAATTTCTCAGTGTAAAAAGGTTTATTGAGATCCTTCTTGTTCCTTATTATGACTGTACTTGAAATAAAAAACTTGTCATTTTTCATAGATGAGTCCAGATAACCTGGCTATTAGACGTCTTAGCTGTTATCTATCTTGCAGTTATGGAACGTCAATAAGGAAAAGAAAAATCCAGAGTCATCATAATGCAGAATAAAAAAAGTAGAGAACAGCTTTATTGAATGAATAGGAGACGATTAGCCCCAGATATGCATGTTCCTACTGTAAGTACCTGTTCCATAACGCCATGATCTTGCCGTACGGCTCTTCAGTCCACTAAATAGAAGGCCAAATGAGAGGACCAATGCAAACATTCCATTTCCAAAGCGCCAAGGACTGGTCAATTGTTCAAGAGTTGCATTGTTCTTGTTTGAAACCCGAAATTCATCCACAGCACCCTGGAGGCAGTTGTTCCATGCAATGCTTTAGTGCACCTCCAAAACGTAATTTGGTTTTGTCGAATATCTGTTTCTGATATTTATTTTTGTCCTACTTATTTTGAAGTTTTGTAATATTTTACCAACATCTTGCCCTCATCAGGGCTTGGAAAATATGTAGTTATTACCGGCAATCATTTCAGATGTGGTTATGGATGTTTCACATTTAGGAAAACAAAAGGAGAATTGTTATAAAGGATAGAATGAGCTCATCAATGCCATTTTATGGCAAGTGAACATTTTAACAAAATCATACCCGGATAGCCTGTTGTATAAACAATATAGCAATGAGCATTCCAAATAGTTCTCCAGCTATCCTCGTAAATCTGTTGATAATTGAGCATGCCCCCAGAATGGCCAGCAAGATTAACAAGAATGACGTCCATATGCATACCCTGTGTGTAACAAGCAGAGAATTGGTAGTTACTCCAATTGAATGCATGCTTCTTTGTATAAAATCTCCAGTATCGTTCATTAATAACTAAATAAAATATATCATACTGTCTTGTACCGACATATATTATACTATTGCAAAAGGGAATAAATTTGTGAAAGATCACAGATGGTGATAATATTTCAAGTACATACCAGCCTGTCCAAGCCAAGAACAATTTTGGGCCTAAATCTTCTCTATCTTTAGCAAAGTTGTACATGAATGTATACATAAGCACAGTTGGTTCAGCCACCCCAAGAATTAGCAGAGGTTGACCTCCAATAAGAGAATGAATGATGCCACATATTGCAGTGGATGACAACGTCTGAACTGCAGTAAAGATTCCATCTGCGGCACATTTTATTTGTTAATTTTCAATACCATGTATTACTAAAGCATCTGGCAAGATGATAGAGGAGAACATTAACACCTAATTGTATTTGCTATCCTTTTCCAAACTTTCTTTCTAAGCACATTGACCTTCTAAAGTGATTGTCTATCTTTATAATGAAATGTGTTCGAAATGTTTCACTGGATCGATGCTTATAATCCTTCACGGAACTCCTATGTCTGTCATAAAACTACTGAAGATCTGCCTACAATGAAGACTGGTTAGTAAATACAATTAGATCGTGAAAGCTTTCCCTTCCTCATACTCCTGCTTAGTCATTATCAGAAAGACAGACTCAAATTAGAGAGCGTCAAAAGAAGATCAACTTACTTGTGTTTCTGTCCAGTTGTTCTCCAAAAGAAATTACTGGAATAGCAGAAGCAAAGAATATGTATGTTGTGGGAGCAAGGATCCTGTTCAAGCACCATTATTCCATCACTTTTTTAGATCATATAACACAATTCATCTGCATAAAGTGTGTTGGAGTTTGGACATGCTGGATATATATCTAGCAAATGAATTTAAGGAACAAATGGAAATATTTATAAAAATATCCAAATACTGTAGAACTTAGCAGTAATCAAATAAAGAAGAGGAGTCAATAATGCTCAAAATGCCAAACTGTTTAGACTCAATTAATATCGTTCCATGATCATTATAATTAGCTCGTGTTGAACTAAATACCTGAATCCTGCATTGAAACCACCGGTCCAGTCCTGTTTGTAACAGAGCAACCTTCCCTTCAGGTCATTCTTGATTCCTTGGAATGGCACAAAAGTCTCCTCCATGACAAAAAGCGACTGGTGAAAAGTTGCACAGGATTGTTGGATAATCGCCTTTGAAGTCTAAAACGTTGAATGAGAAGCGCAAAGCAAAGTCTGCACAAAAAGCATACGGAAGTAGACCGCGCTTTGTATTCGCAGGGTTTAATGTCCGGAATAATAACGAAAACTTATGGATATCCACTATTCATGGTGACAGATCTGAACGTTCACGACGGCCAATGCAAAGAAAAAAAGAATAGAGCTATGGATGTCGGGTATTGACAGATCTGAACGTTCACGACAGCCAATGCAAAGAAAAAAAGAACAGAGCTATGGAAGTCGAGCATTTGTGATGGCGGGGCTAACTTACCATGAGATATTTACTTCGACAGTATCTCTAAATTTGATAATTTGAAACAAAAAGATGCAAAGCTGGTCATCTGAGCTCTAAGAAAGATTATAAAAGAAAATCATAAAGCTTCGAACTCGTGTTCCAGCTTTAGCAGAAAACAATGGCGGGAAAAACGAGGGAGTTAGCGTGAGCCGAGAAAATTGAAGTCCATATTTGACGACAAAGACTAGGATTTCTTGCCGTACAAGTTTACACAACAACTAAAACGCAGATGCTAGCGGCACAGTACTGATTATTCCTAGACATCAAAAGAAAACCTTGCAAAGGCCTCCATTACAGAATTTCATAGAGAAAATAATCGCCGATGCATTTCCCTTAATGCAAACTGCAGCATTTATGGCAAAGAGAAAGAATACGCCATGCTGCTAATATGAAATTTAACTGTTCTTTAAAGCTTGCGTGCGAAGCTTTGTTCAACAAAAAAAGACTGGTGAATTGCTGGAGCGCGATGATTTTATTCCTAAATATGCCATAACCGAAGGAAGTAGTTGGATTACATGTTATATTCTGACACAATAAAACGAAAACGCTGTCACAACTCGAAAAGATTTCTAGCAGCTCTCGACTAGGACTTCACTTCACAACCACGAATGAGCAAGGAAGCTCTATTGACAAAATTATATATAGACGGAAAGTTGCAGAGGCAGAGATTCTCATGAATAAATAATAAAATGTATGGCTGTCTGCTTCCGAGGTCCATCTTATCTGTCTTTTCACCTGAAGTAGGACTCTGAAAAGCAGAAACTTTGGGATATACAGAATATAATGTGGAAACGTCAATTTTGTTTTGCTATTTAGGTTCGAAAATGTTAGAATTACAGTAAACATTCTAATTTGTCGGCCGTCAAAACTGTTTCTGATCCATTAAAAGCCATTTCCATTTCATACTTAAAACAAACACAGTAAAATGAAAATGCATCTCACCTCCGTAGCAGCAGTAGCAATGGCGATTTGTTAGCATATTTTCGACCTGTAAAGACCGCCGAGCACAATGTGTTCAGTAATGGAGGGTCCGTTGAACAGGCTTGCTTACTATATTTAGAAGATGAAGTACGCCGCGTTTAGAGTGTGTTAAAGAAAAGCCATGATTTTTTAACTCCTTTACAAATTTAATATTCTCCTTCTTTACAAATTTAATATTCTCCTTCTCGTCCCTTCGATCCTCGCCCACTAGTAACCATATTAAATGGGCTTAATTTAACTATGTGATGTTGTGGTTTTCTTTTACGGTTATTGCTTGGTTGGTTTTACCTGAAATTTATTTTAATTTGGTCGGAATCCTAAGTTTGTTGTATTTATATAGTTGAAGTGTTTCATAAAAAAATTAAGAGATTGAATTCAAGTATAATTTAAATAGTAAAAGTTAAAAGTTATTATTAAAGTTTAGAAAAAATATTATTAAATAAAACATATATATATATATTTAAAAAGAAGTAAAAAATAAACAATATGATTTTTTTTGTAAATCAAGATTTTATTCATTTAAAAAAAAGAGTATATTAGTAGTGGAGTACAGGTAGTCTCACTCTGATCAGGTTTGTTGACTACTATTGTCAGCTTATGACAAGGAAACAGAAAAAATATCAAGAGACAGTCCACAACTTGAGAGGCCAGAAACACCAGTAAACAAACAAAACAAGTAAAACACATGTAACCATGCTAGTCATCAGAGGTGATGGAGGCTCGGTTGTCCAGAGTTGTTCCTGAAGGAGGAGGAGGAGGACGGAAGGAGCATCGAACATGCTCTTCGAAATGGGCCATCCAAGCCTCCAACTTTTCTACTTTCTCGAATAAGATGTTCTGGCCCCGCCGGACCACCACTACACGCTCTCGGACATGGCACTGAAAATAGTGCATTTTGTTCAAAGTAACCATTAGCTCAGTGTGTTCCTCTTGCCTCACCCACTTTGAGGCTTATAGGTGTTCAAGAACTGATTAAAGCAAATCCTGACAACGCTCAACACAATAGGTCTATTGCTACCCACGTCACACATGACGAGCCATCCCCTATCTCCCCGAACCGTTGTGATAAGTCAACCCACCACGTTGCTGACCCTGTAGTGTGCAACCCCCACGTCCAGTTATCGAGCCACCCCGACTGCTACCACTACAAAATTCAGAACCCACTCGACCAGAGCAGCCCACCCTACCACCACCTCGACCACCAGGGACTGCCTTACCCAAGGGACCACCTTTGTTACCTCCTCGCCTGGAGATATTGGGATGGGACACCAATTCCAATGGTGAGAAACTGTCACCACCCATAGAGCTACCTGAATTGGGCTTAATTGGGACGAGGAGCGTGCCAAACAGGGGACCAAACGCATGATGATCAACCCGACATCACAGGGATGAACAGAGTCTGACCAATGACGAGCTTTCCAAATCGTAACTATCGCTGAGGAAAAACACACCACCCCCATCGGCGTGACCACCGCCAGGCAATCTAGAATGAACGTAGAGGACCACAATTTTACCATAGCCATGTGAAATTCACCATCTCGCTCTGTGGGAAGAACCCACATAAACCAGACAACCCACCAATGTATCTACTCCACAAACACTGCCAAGCTCGACAAGACCCCGAGAAAGGACCGTTAGAAGTCGCGTATCCAATTCCACTCCAGCACGAAGGCGATAACACTAGATCCTAGCAGGAATGACAAAGCACCACCATAATCAAATAACCGGGTCTTTCCCTATGCGCAAAAACCTTAAATCGAGAACCAAACTGGCAATTGACAAGAATGCACATCCGTAAGCAAAGGAGGGGACGCTGACGACTCAGACGCCACCTCTCTTAGACAGGGTGCCCATGAAAACAACCACTTCCCTGCTCAGAACCCGCATTACCAATTTCATACCACATCCAAACTATGAATGTCTGATAATAGACCACACCATCCTCCATAAATTTCCAACAAACACCACCTCCTGCGAAATCCAAGACGTAATAAAATCTCACTCAAGGTTCAATATATGCTCCCGTACACAAGGTGCATGGAGAGGATAGGAAAGCCGGTCCTCGCACTTACGACCACATACCCCTCATAAATGCCCACACATTCCTTTAGAAATAGTATTCACTTAGTTAATCACCCCATCAAAAATATATGATTTTTTTAATATATATATATATATATATATATATGCTAAATAAAATCATTTTATTAATTTTAAAAATAAATATTTAACATTATACCATTTTGTTTAATTTCAAATATTTGAATACATTTTTAATATAAATTTTAATAAATAATATAAATTATATATATATATATATATTTCAATAAATAATATACATTTTATAATAATGTTTTAAATGTTATATAAATTTAAATATGCATCAAAATACGCAACATTTGATTATAATGTTATATATCCCAACCTAAATTACTTTTTAATGAACTATCAAAATACATACTATTCATCAAACATTTTCCAATACTTTAAAAACCTTTTTAACCTTTTAAAAGCTTTTAAAATCCTTTAATGGAACCCACAAAACACTTTGTGGGTAAAGACACGAGTGCCGTCTTAATCCACCAATGTCATTGTAAAGGAAACACTCAAACGCGAATATTTTAAAAAAGAGACCCCTTAGTGCAGATCACTTTCATATAAAGGATGATTGAACATAAAAATTTATTTAATTTTGTCTGTAATAATGAGTTGGTTTATATACGTTGACTCTGTCTATATTTTATCTTGCTATGTTTTTTTGTTTTGCCTTTTCTGGAGGAATAGTCAAAATTTTGTGAGGCCACGAACAATTCAATTCACAAGACGACGGAAGGATCTAGAAATCTCATATACCAAAAAAATTTGTTGTGCATTTCATTTACTTTTGAGGTTAATAGTTTAGGTATTAAAAATAGAAATTAGCCCAGGTAAAAATATAAAAATTTCATAAATTAAAATTATTTCAAATATTAACAACAAAATGCTTTCCATAAATTTGATTTTCCATTTTCTACTCTATTTTTTTTTTTTTTTCTATAAACATAAAATTCAAGGCTTTCAACCCTTTGTTTAAATATAAATATTTCTCTAAACATAAAATTTAGGGCTTTCAACCCTTTGTTTAAATATAATTATTTAATTACAAGTTTAGTTAGGGGAAATGGAAAAAAAAAATTTAATTTTATTAAAAAATTTAAACTTTTATTTTTATTTTTATTTCTCTTTTTATTATATTTTAATTATCAATTAATTAATTTATAATTAATACGTACCAAAATAATATTAATTACGATAAATTGTTTAGATTAAATAAAAGAATAACTTTATTTTATTTTATTTGAAGATTGTTTTCACTTTACAAAATAACATTAGAAAAAGAACTCTCTATTTATGTTCTTATCAATAACACTTTAGTTAAACAATATAATGTGATTGGTTCTTTTACTAAAGTTATAAGCATGAACATCTTTATATTTGTACTCTTGTGGCTCTATTACGTAGGGATCTCTACATTTATTTTTTTAAGCTCATACATCTTTATATTCATTTTGTTGGACTTTATTATTAATTATATGTGTATATCATAGTTTTGTTACTTTCTTTTAATTTTTTGGAAATGTTTTCATCTGTGGTCGGGCTTTCTTCAAATGACATGTTTTTAAAGAAAATGAACACCTAAAAGTAAGATTTTTGTAATCTAATTCCTCGACTTAACTACATCTTCAATTCTACACATTTAAACAAACATTTTATCCACCAATAACATCAAACATTTAAAGTTGAGTAGAACTAAACTAAAAATCAAACTTAAAGGTTAATCAATTATGATAAACTATTACTTAAAAACATTCCTCACAACATACCCACAACAGAGTAAAGCACCCAACCCAACCAAAATAAAGTGAAAATGGAACATTATACATCACAATGACATCACAACACAAACACTTCTAAGTGCATTAGAACTCCACTAGATATTATATCTCGATGTACATTGCACATAAATACATATATGATGGATAATATATGCAAATTGTGGCCAAGGATGTAACAATCAATATAGACATGTAGGACATTCTTTACTTTAATTTTTGAAGTGGATGATCACATATAATATGCTTCAATCAATGTACCATGAAACATTATGAAAGGTCTATTTTTAATAATGTATTAAAGCACTCAAGTCTCTTTGTGAAGAAGGATGAATTATTTTCTTATGCATAATCATTACTTAGTTAATAATTGGGTGTTGCCTATCTTTATGAAATGTCATTTAGTCTTTAAAATATCTATTATTCTTCCCACAGGCCGACTTTCTTCTTGTTAATATGATGCTTAAAAAATTCCTGCTTAATGGAATCTATTTTGGGAAATGAAACATTAGTTGATTTTACTTTTTCAAGGGACTTTTGACATCATACACAGCATCTTTCAACAAAATATAAAATAACACAAATACTTGGTTGTCAAACACAAATAATATAATAATGACATAATTTAAAATAACATTTTTTAATAAAGAAAGTCCAACCAACTAAGAAATATTTGGAAGCATATAAAACCCTATTAAATATGATTTTAAAGCTCTAAATATATTGCATAGGACTCCAATTCGAAGCTGGCAAGGTTACATGAGATTCTTTTTGATAAATGAGATTTGTCATTTTTCATGTATTGATACAAAGGTGAAGTAACGTTTTATGGTTATCCATTTAATTTAAGTATGTAATTAATAGTTTAAGTTATTTAATGAATATGTTCGAAATATGTGCCTTTCGTTATATAATTATTATTATTTTTAAATAAATTATATATATATTTTTTAATGTTTTTAGGTAATTATAATTATATTTCTTGAAATAAAATTATATTATTAATTTAATTTTTTTATTATAAAGGGAAGGGAATTTTATTTTATTTTTTATTTTTATTATTATTTATTTATTTATTTATTTATCTATTTATTTTTATTTATTTATTTATTTTTATTTATTTATTTATTTTTCCAGGGTGAAAACGTGAAGCTTAGTTATATTTTTGTGAGAAATGTTCCCCAAAAAATTTACAATCTTAAATTTTTTGCCTACACAGATTTTTCTTCAGCCAAATTTTCTATATTTATTCGGTCAAACTATTATACTAACATTTGGCCAAATAATTGGCCGTTTAGATTAACACTGATTGTTAAACGGATTTTTTGCCGAAGGTGGAAAAATTGACAATAAAATAGTTCGACCGAACTATTGATTTCGGTCGAACAAATAACTCGGTCGAACTATAGATTCGGCTGAACTAGTTTTTTAGTCGAAAAAACGTCTATATATATGAGGTCCCTGATGTTGTTTTAGAATTTTCTACGTTGTTAGTGTGTTATTTTTATTGTGTCGAGCAATATTGTTATTGTGTTGCTATTTTGGTTGGTCAGTCGGTTCGTTGGAGGAAACCATCGTGTATGTGCATGAATTGTTGTTTTTTCGGATTTTTTTTAATGGTTTTTGCGGTTTTTTTAAATTTTTGTTGGTTTTTTTATAGGGTTGGTTGGCGCCAGAGGATTTTTTGCAGGATTTTTACGCAAGGTTGGTTGGTTGGCACCAGGGTTGATTGCACCTCGTCGTCCCTGGAGGATGTTTGTCAGCGTCCTCAGCCTCCTCGTTTGGACCAGGTAAGTTGATTTGTGAAGTAGTTGTTAAAAGTCTAATCTTGGTGGGCTTTAGTTATTTAATTGCTAAAGTTTATAAAAGTGTGCCTACATCCCTCTATTTTGAAGAAACTCATATTCTTCACCATTAAAGGCACGCAAGCTTTACTATAATCTATATCAAATAAGTTATTAATCAATGCTCTGGATCACTCGATTAATAACTTGCTATATAATAAAAAAATCCCAATAATATCACATAAATCATCGATTATTTACAGATAATCTCAAACTTAATATATTTCACTGCAAACACTACCTAATACCTGAGTTGTAATTATGATCAGCCAAGCTACCAGAAAACTGATATTCCTCCTGTAAAACGCCTTAATGATGTTGACAATGCCCACCGCGTAGGCGGATCCATTGCCAAATGTGTAGCCTGCACTGGCAAAGATTGTAATGAGGACATGCTCCTTCATATTAAAGGGCCCTGGATTCAGGGACACCTCCTTCCCTAACAGAGGCACTCTGAATCTCTTCTTTGGCAGAGTCGAGGCCATGGAATGCCCAAGGGGAAGGGCTGCCACCTACACTGAAATATGTGTGATGATAAGTGGCTCCTTCCTGTAACTGAAGAACTAGTTCAAAAATGAGAGCAGGATGCATGAAAGCAGCCCCAAAAACCACATTCGAAATGTCCATACAGGAATGGTTGGATCGTCTTCTGTACTCACAGTGAATGCCACCTACTCCACTGGTGAATTTTCTTCCCCCTCCTCTTTGCTCACTTCCAATGATCTGTCCATTGCCATTCTAATTCTCTACACTGACAACAATAAATAACTATTTGTACCTGATTGGCCTGGCCTAAGTTATAAGGATAGGTTGAGAGCTCTGTCTGTCCTTGAGCTGATCTATCCACTCCACTTCATGTTGGAACTACTACTCTTCTCCATTCCCCTTTCAGTATAAACCTATATGTTTGCAGAGATGAAAGAAATCATATAAATATTCCTCCTCCTTTGGCCTTTTCTTTGCTACTTTAGACGAATAAATAGATCAAATTAAATGTCCAGTTCAAGAAAACATACTAGGGCCAAATGGTCCACATTTGAAACTGGTTCCTGTTGCATTCCTAGCTGATCTTATCCCGTGAATCACTATTGATTCCTTTCCTGAGTCAACGAATCCTCCAAAAATGCAGTGGGTCTGAGACAAGTACAAGGATTCCTTTTCATTTTTTGTCCTAATCACAGAAAGAAAATGGACTTTTAATTTCCATTTCCATTAAATTAAGACTTTAGCAATGCAATGGGGAAAAGGCCTTGCCCCATATGTCTTCCACAGTTGGATTTGGGCATGGATTTGTTCCCATCTTGAGAGACTCACATTTAAACCAAGCCTTCATATCCACAGTAAACAAACCAGAGTTCCCTTGAGAGCTTAAGGTGATCACCATGCCACCATATTTTTAAATGGCCCACCATTGTAAGTGTGATTATGGAGTGGGTAGGTTACCTAGAATTTGGGTAGACACACCATGTTTATTTATTAATTTCTTTCGTTATACTCTCAGTTTCCTTTCTTAATCATTCACATATCACATCTGCATCTCATGCTATCAATCTTTCACCTAACCGAACCAAACCAAACCATGGATATTTTATATTCCAGCAACATCATGTGACCACCGCCAAGGCTTGAGTGTCGACCAGAAGATCAATAACACTGTGAGATTTTATATCAACAGTGTCATGTGATCAGTGCCCACCGCCAATGCTCATGTATGGACCAGAAGAAGACCAACAACACATTGATTACCAGGAAGAAAAGAAGAATTGCGCTCAAACTCATGAACCAAAAATATTGTTGATCAAAATGTTTGAAGAAGTATCACAAACATCTTACAAATCATGGAGAAGATACGTTATTCATGCTTTCTAACATGGAAATCACTGCAAAACCAACAATGGACTTGTTTCTCCATCATTTTTAAAACAACTTTAGGCCTTGCTAACATCATCAGTTTTATTAGGTAAATATCATTCTCAGTCATTTTTAAAAGGCTCAATGGTAAATGTTGGAATGCAAGATGCAATTATTAACTACTTTCCACCAATAAATCTATAGGGAAATCGAGGTGTTCAATCACACTTTAGTAAAATTTCTCTATGCAACATCTATAGGGAAATCGAGGCGTTCAATCACACTTTAGTAAAATTTCTCTATGCAACTTATTCCAAAATCAAGCATTGGAATAACCACCTATCAACTAAACCACCTATCTAAGCATTCCACTGTGAGGGTTAATCTAGTGTTGCCCATCAACTTATGCAGAGTAACCAAAGGGAGGAATGACAATGATAACAAGTCTGCATGCACCCCCGGTGTAAATAATCTGTCACATATGCATTTAAACAATGATTTTATATAGACCCAGTTCCTAAAATCAATAAATTTCTAACATCATAATTTATAATTTCTTGATGAAACTATCAATCACATGTATAAATTCCAAAGGAGAACATAGAAGATGATCCTGAAACTAGGCTAAATCCTTGTAGTATTCCATTATTCAATCACAATATGTATTTATTTATTATCATTCTCCCATAAACTAAGATATTTGCAATGAATAAATATATTAAATTCATTTTATTGAATTTGTTTTTTACAGGGATCAGAAAACCCACTAAACATGGTTGAAAAATGAACATTATGCATAGAATTTTCTTTTTATCCCAATCCAAGGCAAGCTGTGATTACTTATGTGCTATGCAATATTGCGATGAACAAAGTCCTCCAAAGGAAAATGAATGTACCTAGAGGAAAAACAAACAATGAAGCATATTATATTGCACTGATAGAAGGTTTAGGAACAACTAGGAATTATGGATCCAATGGAATTATAGTATTCACCAATTCCAAACTTGTATGCAACTATATGAAAGGTGTGTACCAAGTTAAAAAGGAGAGGTTAAAACAACTGCATGGAGAAGCAAAAAATATTGTTAGTAAATTTCAATCATTTAGCATAAGACATTGTGCAAATGTTAATAGGATGTCTAGTGATCTATTGTATGGGGCAATGCCAATTCAATATTTGTGTGTGAAAGATGAATTATTGTTAAGAAGCTCTCCATCAAAATTTATTGATGAACATTTTTAAATATCTTTGATATGTGTGTGTTTTTTAGTTATAAAAGTGTTGTTTTTAATGACGATGTGTTTTTTTCAATTCTATACTAAGTGTTCCCCCACTATGTAAGAACAACTTGGTGAACTTGACATGTTTTAGAAAATTTTGTATCTAATTTTCAAAATGTGTGTTCTTCAACATTTGTGTTTTTAGTCTTGAGTATATTTTAAATGAAGAGCTTCGGATAGTTACATTAATTTTATAAATTCTTTCAATGTTTTTAAATAGCAATTTTAAGATCTTAAAATGCATGATGTAATTTCAAGGGTTACATCAATTTTCTGAATTCTTAATCTTTTTAAATAGAAATTTCAAGATTTTTAAATGCATGAGGTAACTTCAAGGGTTACAACAATTTTCTGAATTCTTGATCTTTTTAAATAGTAATTTTAAAAGGAATTGTCAATACATGACGTAACTTTTTAAATATCATGTATCTATATATCTATAGATATCCATATCATGGATGATAATTTTCCACATGATTCTTCAAGGCAAGCATCAATCGAGTCTCATGCATCTACTAGAGGGGGAGGTCATGGATCAAAGAGAGTATCAAATGAATCGGGGGAGGTCCATCATGATCAAACAGAATATCAAATTAATTGGGGGAGGTCCATCATGATATTTGAATATAATAATATGTATGTATACATATGGAATCTATTTTTTATCAATTTAGTTTTAAATTAATTGATAAATAAATTTCATTTTTTTAAGGAGCATCTCAAACTAGGTCAAAAAGAGTATCTACTCAATCAATGGAGGGCCATTGTTCACACCATCACGGTATATATTATTTAAGTATATATATATATATATATATATATATATATATATATACACTTAAATGTTAAATAGGTAGAATCATATGTATGTATACATATATATTGAATTGATTTTTTATTTTTTATTTAGAAGCTTTGCTCACTATGTCATCGCGTGAGGGTGGTCAACATTCTTCCGGTGGTCAACAAGCTCAATCAACTCATGTACTTGGGCATGATGGTGCTCAACCATCTTTGGGTGGTCATGATGGTGCTCAACCATTTCCGGGTGGGCATGATGGTGCTCAACCATCTCCGGGTGGTCATCAATCTCAATCGGATCATCATGATCCTCATCATTTTGGAAAATTATCTAAAAAAAATTATGTTAAAACAAATTTGTACATGTAAATGAATTATATGTACATATGCATGTACATGTCTATCTTGCATGCATATGAATACATTTGTTCACGTGCTTTTATATTTATGTAATTTTATATATTGATGTAGAGGGTGAAAATGTTGCTTGAAGTAGATGTAAATGAAGCCGGGAAATTCAAGAAGAAGTCCATACACCAACTACCACTTATCTATCTGATATTACTGATGGGCTTCCTTGAGAAACAAACCTCCAACAATGTACATTGAAAAGGTGCAAAATTCATTATTCAAAATTGAGGAAATATCTTGGGAGTTTGGAGCTCCCTGTAGAGAGTCGATAAATCTTAGAAATAATTGTGCACTCTCTAAGCTTATTTCTTGATATTTATGAGAAGCTTGGTCCAACCACAAATTTATTTTTAGATATGATGAGGTGTAGAAAAGAGGTAGTGATGGGTCTCGATAAATGGGTTGAGGTTACTAAAAGGGTTACAAGAGAAAATGTAAAATCTATGTTTAATTTCAAAAACGGGTTGAAAAGAAAGATGCTTAAGGTGCAATATTTCAAGCACCCTGATATAGCTAGCCATTTGTATGATAGGTTCCTGGCAACGTATGGAAAGTTGCCATGGAATGACAAGGTTCCAATTTATTTTGCAAAATTATTTTATGTAGAACCATTTTTGGGTATGAAACCCAATTCTAATGATCTTCCATCTGAATATTATGGTACTGGGACAAGTCAGTTATGTGATCGTAAGGGCGCATTACCTGATACTGAATTGCCTTGCCCTTTGCCACATTTGGTACGACAACCTCTTCATCTGGTAAATTTGCGATCAGAGATGGATGCCACTTCTCAAATTGGTTAAGAAGGAAGGGATGCCATTATAGACAACATCAAGAGTGCATTTACTAGAATTGATATCATTCTAAATCGACAAAGAACATGAGCTAATGCACATGCTAATTTTGTATATAAAATAGATGAGGAGATAGATAATATGAATATTTAGGAGCTTAAAGCATATGAAAAGGGCTATCGTAATGGTTGGCAAGACCTAATTTTTCATGAGGAAGAGGGCGTGGGATCATTATGTGTTAATGTTTAGGGTGGATATTTTAATGTGATTTGTAATGTATGTGTTAATGTCGATTTGCATACATTTTGTTAATTTTTTCAGATATAATCTAACACAAATGTATCATATGTTTACCATTTGTAGTTAAATCATTCGTTGAATGAAAATTTTGATAATATCAAGGTCCCAGGTTCAAGTTCCAATCAAGATATTTTGAGAGATGTTAGTTTTTTTTAAGAGTTCATGTTGATACAGTTATTACTATAATTTTATTATATATGTGTTGTGAGGACATATTTTTAAAAGAAATAATTATGTATATATAATTAAATGTTAACAGATTCTGATTCCGTCCGATGTTTTCGACATAGTGACACCCTCTTCCTCCCTACTAGGAGATGTGTCAAATATTCGATTGTCACAAGTATTGAATATTTCACTTATGTTTTGTTATAAATTGAAGTGCAAGTTTCATTAAAAAATGAGATAGATTTATCTTACAGTTTTAAATTTTTGAATTTTAGGTTTGTGGAGACGATTTCCATTCTCTAGGGACTTTAGCGATGGAGTCGACAATGGGGATAGGATCATCTAAACAATTTGAAAAAGTCATGTAACAATTTTTTTAATATTGTGAGTTTATGCATTTTCATGTGCAATTTTAAATTTTTAATATATACATGTACATGTATTGTACAAGGCATCCAGGTGGGAGAAATGCAAGGGGAACACCACAAGGTATTGCATGGAATTTGAAACTTTAGTCGATTACAAGGATTGAATCATCTAAACAATTTGAAAAAGTTGATACTTGATTTTTTTAATATTGATCTAGTTTATGCATTTTCATGTGCAATTTTAAAATTTTAATATATATAAATGCATAAGTATTATACAGTTTATCCATGAGGTAAAAATGCATGGCGAACACCACAAGGGCACAATGGAGGGGGGACAACATGAGGTATTGCATGTAATTTGAAACTTTTTATAATTTTGTTTTGATGATTACATTCTCATTTAATTTTAAAACATTAAAATTTAATTTTAAAGTACATAATGTTATGTTGTGAAGGGAACCCATGATTCAGATGAGAACACGAGGAGGTTGATAGATCATATATTTCAGCAATATTCTCTAAATTGATGCAACTTTTTATTTGACAATCTTTTTAGGTTATATTTACTTTTATCATGACATAAATTTTGGACATATTTAAAGTAAAACTCCTTATTATGAATTGATGCATATTTTTATTTGACAACATTTTATTATATATTTACTTTTATAATGATATAAATTTTGGACATATTTTAAATCTAGAACCCTTTATTATGATTTAATACATGATAATTTTGGAGCTTATGTACATTGTGCATGGTACAATTTGCATGATGTATGGTTTAATGCTTAAGATTTGGTTTTACATATTTAAGTTCATGAATATGTAGCAATGAAAGTAAATTTGCATTTAGTTGATACAATTTGCATAGTCATTTTTATAATTTTAGTAGATGATTCTTAGATTTTGTTTAAATTTATTTTGTCACTTGTTATTTAAAATGAATCTATTAAAATTGCAAATTACAAAACATGGTACATTTTGCATTTCAATGAATTTTATAATTAGGTGTAGATGTCTAAAATAGTCATAAAATTGCAATATAAAATATGGTATGTACATTTTGCATTCATGTATAGAAAGACTATTATGGATGTTGGTTGATAATTAACTTTTAATATAAATTTGTTCATGCACAAACATACTATAATACTGCATAATAAAACATGGTACAATTCGCATGATGCATGGTTTGATGGTTAAAGGTTTAACATATTTAAGTTCATGAATATGTAGCAATGAAAGTAAATTTGCATTTAGTTGGTACATTTTGCATGATCATTCTTATAATGTTAGTAGACGATTCTTAGGTTTTGTTTAAAGTTATTTTGTTAATTTATTTAAAATGAATCTAATAAAATTGCAAATTACAAAACATTGTACATTTTGCATTTGAATAAAACTTATAATTTGGTGTAGATATCTAAAACAATCATAACTTAAAATGCAGTATAAGATATGGTACATGTACATTTTGCATTCATGTATAGAAAGAATAATATGGATGTCTGTTGATAGTTAAATTTTAATATAAAGTTGTTTGAATGCACAACATACTATAAAATTGCATTATAAAACAATGTACAATTTGCATAATGCATGGTTTGAAGCTTAAAGGTTTTACATATTTAAGTTCATGAATATGTAGCAATGAAAGTAAATTTTCTTTTAGTTGGTACATTTTGCATTCAATCATTCTTATAGTGTTAGTAGATGATTCTTAGGTTTTGTTTAAAGTTGTTTTGTCAAGTTATTTAAAATGAATATATTAAAATTGCAAATTACAAAATATGGTACATTTTTCATTTGAATGAATCTTTTAATTTGGGGTAGATGTCTAAAACAATCATAATATTTGCATTATACAATATGGTATTTATGATGGGACTAGCCCTTTTATCTTGTGGTTTAACAAGACTTGAGCGGTGATTAACAATCGAATAAAGTCAATGCAATTATGATTATCACTAAACAGATGATTAACACAAATATTTTGTTTTGGCTTGATGGCGCGGTTAATTGCTGGGTACGGTGGTAGGTGTGAGGGGACACTTGTCCTTGCCCTTGGTCTTCACCCTCTCGCGCTTCGACTATACTCCTCCACCCCGCATTCACTCGTCACTTTGGCACTTAGCCTTGCTCTGCTTGCGGTGAGGGTTTGTTGATGGCTCTGTGGGTTTCATTAGAGGGTTTTCTCTATCCTAAAACTCTATGGTTCTATGTGTGCCTTCACTATATAATTGTTTGTCTACTTGCTTATTCGTGCTTCTGGTTAACTGGTTCTTTCTCCATGTTGTTCTCTTGCAGGTTGCGGTCACAAGGGACCGGTTCCTTAGCTTTGCTTAGCAAGGTAAGCTCTCTGTCCCTGCTACATTCCTTTTCCACAATTTTCCGTTTTTACTGAGGGTAGCCGCTCCTTGTGAGTAGGGGTTCCCTCCTGTGGCTGCGACCTGGTTGTGGGTTCTTCGCGCCGGCACCGTCCACTCCTCTGGTGAGTTTACAAAACCCTCTCTCTTGCTGTTGCTCGCTCTTTTATCTTCAGTTTCGTATGCTCAATTTCTAACACACTTTCATTGGTTGTAACTACAGGTGGGTGGTGGCTTGGGATGGTCGCTTCCACGACTGTTGTTGTCTGGTGAACCCAGTAGGGTCGCTCCTCGTCACTGATATATGTTTCGTTTTTATTTTGGTTGTGGTTCCAGCACTTTGGTTTCTGGTAGTTGTTTGGTTCTGAGAGCCTCGCTCTTTGGTTGTTGTTGGCCACCTTTGGCTACACCCTTTTTGTATATTATTTATGTTGTCTCGACAATCTCGAATATTTTAAGGGTCTTCAAACCCTGGGTCCGTCGTGGGCTGTCTCTAATGAGACTCGTCCCACCTTGGCAATTAATATTCTGGTATTTTTTGTAACTTATCTTCCTGCACAACTCTTATTTGAAAGAAAAAAATACTTTTACTTGCATGGCTATGGTTTACCTGAATATGCAATGCGGTCGTTTTTTAAGCTGAGACTCTTGATTTTGTAGAGGCTTCTTGGTGTCGTGTGTCTGCTTTGTTCCTTGTCAATGCACATAGTATTTGTATGGAAGGGATGAATAGTTAGCTGTAAATGAAATTCATTGCTCTATCTTGATCAATACACAGTAGTTAAATGGAAGATATTAATAGAGGCTGTAAATGGATACAGATGTTCTGCACAGAAATGAAATTATTGATTTTATTTTCTTTTGTTCTATCTCTCGTAATCGAACCTCTACAAAATATGATATGCTTTCTTTTGTACTATTTCGAGACAGTTTCTCACAACTGCTCGCAGTTACATTGGTAGTTACATAGTTGTGAAAACTGTTTTTTTTTCTGTTTTCTTGCTCTGTTGGAAAATATATATTTTGTACGAAAGATAACTGTTTAATTAAAAGAAAAACAAAGAAAAAGGTGGTTGTAACAACCTTCCTCTAATCATGATGTTCCTAAGTGCCATTTACCTAATAAATTAAAATAAAAACAAACAAGTCCCTAAATGTTGTTTTAACCAACAAATGGAAATGAAACTAAACGATGAGTGTGAACCTGTTCTTCCTAGCTAAGACCAAACACCCTAGCCATGATACCCTCAGCTGGATGCTCCTGCATCAGGCTCTTGGGGTAAGAAAAATTCATGGCTCTGGTCCATGAGCTCCTCGACTGAATAGCCTGCCCGTTGTATTTGTCCAGCATCAAGCCAGGAACTGTCCTTAATGGGACGGTTCTTCCACTTGACAAGATACTGTAGGTACTCCTTCTGCCGAGTTCGCCTGGCCACTTGAGTGTCGAGGATCCTCTCGATCTCAAGGGGCTGAGTTGAAGGCATTTGCCTCATCCAAGTGTCTCTTCCTTCCTGTGTGTCCCATGTAGGCCATGCTGTACTGTCGTCTTCAGGACTGGCAGTATATGGAAACAAGTCTGCCACGTTGAAGATGGGTGATATGCCTATCCCTGGAGGCAGTTGTAATTCATAAGCATTGGCTGAAAATTTACGCAGAATTTTGCAAGGGCCAATCTTTTTGTATTTTAGTTTGTTGTATTCACCCCTAGGAAACCATTCTCTGCGCAAATGTGCGAGGACTTCATCCCCCACATTAAACTGTACCTCTCACCATTTCAGATCTGCCCGCTGCTTATACTTTTGATTGCTGTCCTGCAACTTCATCTTTACCTGCTCATGTAGGTCATTCATTGCTTTGGAGAAATCTTCCCCATTCGCACTCTGTCTTTCCTGTTGTCCTAGATCTTGTAACTCATGCACTCCGCAAGGATGCATGCCATATAAGATCTGAAAAGGATTGTATCCCGTGCTGCGATTTGGTGAGTCATTGTAAGCAAACTCCGCCTGGCAAGTACACGATCCCACATCCGTGAATTTTCTCCAATCAAGCTCCGTAGCAGGTTTCCCAAGCTCCTGTTTACCACCTCTGTTTGCCCGTCGGTCTGTGGGTGATAAGCAGAGCTGAAACTTGACTATGTGTCCATCTTATTCCACAAGGTGCGCCAAAAGTGTCCTATAAATTTCACGTCCCTATCGAAAACTATGGACATAGGTAGGCCAAGTAGGCTGACTATCTCCATGAAAAAAAGTGGGCCACGTGAGTAGCATCGCTGGTTTTTTTACAAGGGATGAAATGTGCCATTTTTTAGAACCGGTCTACTACCACCATCACAGAATCGTAACCTCGCTACATTCTTGGTAGACCCAAGACAAAGTCCAAGCTGACTGAGTCCCACGATCTACTCGGAATAGGTAGTGGTGTGTAGAGTCTTGTATTCTGACTGTGTCCTTTCACCAATTGACACACTTTACATCTGGTTACAAATCGCTGCACATCCCTTCGCATCTTTGGCCAGTAATAAAAATGGTTGAGCTAGTCTAAGGTCTTATCAATGCTGAAATGTCTGGCTAGACCTCCGTTGTGCTTCTCCCTGATGATGTTCTCCCTCATCGAACAGTCGGGAATGCATAGTTGTCCCCCTTTAAACAACAACTTCTCTTGTAAGTTATAGTCTAGCCACAGACTATTGTTCCTCAACAAAGGATTTTGGCAGGCTTCGTAAGCCTCTTTAAAATCCTCATCTGTCTGATACAAGTCCGTTAGGTGCTCGAAACCCAACACTTGTATCGTACTCTCTTGTAAGAGTAAATCTCTTCTGCTCAATGCATCTGCTACCTTGTTGGCCTATCCACTGATATGCTTCAAGAAAAACGTGAAACTCTGCAAGTACTCAACCCATTTTGCATGCTTGTGGTTCAGCTTATGCTGTTGCATAATGTACTGTAATGAAAAATTATCAGAAAACAAAACAAATTCATTCCCCAGCAAATAGTGTCTCCAATGCTTCAATGCTTGGACGACAACATAGAACTCCTTGTCATAAGATGAGTACTTTTGCATGCTTTCATTCAGTTTTTTGCTGAAATAAGCAATAGGTTTGTCTTCCTGGCTGAGTACGGCCCTAATGGTTGTACCACTGGCATCACAACAAACCTGGAAAAGCTTGTTAAAATCTGGCAATCTCAGGATTGGTCTTTCAGTGATCTTCTTCTTCAGCATTTGAAAGCTTTTCTCTGCTGCCTCAGTCCAACAGAAAGGCTGACTTGCCTTTTTTATAGTATCCAACATAGGTGCATAGATCTCACTAAAATTTCTTATAAACTTACGATAAAAACTTGCCAACCCATGAAAACTACGTACCTCAAATAGACTTTTTGGGATGGCCAACTAATGATTGCTGCAATTTTCTCTAGGTCCATCTTCAGCTCATTTTCTGCAATCACAAAACCCAAATAGACTAATTCCCTCTGAAGAAAAGAACATTTTTCAGATTTATCAGCAACTTGTTTTGCTGCAACTTCTCCAGCACACTTTGAACATGTCAAAAATGTTCTCCTCTAGTTTTACTAAAAATTAGTATATCATCAAGATATACAATCACGAACTTTCCAATGAATTCTTTTAACATCTCATTCATTAAGCGCATAAAGGTACTAGGGGCATTGCTTAACCCGAATGGCATCACCAGCCACTCATATAAACCTTCATTGGTTTTAAAGGCTGTCTTCCATTCGTCTCCTTCCCTGATTCGAATCTGGTGGTATCCACTCTTTAGATCGATTTTCGAGAAATATGTTGCCCCACTCAAACAGTCCATCATGTCATCCATCTGCGGAAGTGGGAACCTGTACCTGATGGTAATCTTATTGATGGCTCTCAAATCGGTGCACATTCACCACTCTCCTCCTTTTTTTGGAGCTAAAACTGTTGGAACTGCACAGGGACTTAAACTCTCCCTTATCAACCCTTTATCCAGCAATTCTTGTACCTGTTTCCTAATCTCCTCATTGTCCTTAGGACTCATTCAGTACGCTGCCTTGTTCGGTAAACTAGCTCTGGGTATAAAGTATATGTGATGATTGATACTTCTCTTAGGAGGAAATTTATCCGGCAAATTGTCCACTACAATGTCACTAAACTCCTACAACCTGTTCTAAATTTATTTAGGCAAATCTGCAATTTCGATGTGCAACAGCACTATTTTTGGCCTCCTCACAACAACATATTTTATCTCGCTATCTTCGATCTATTTCAAAAATTCCTTTCCTCCCACCAGTAACACTTTGGTTCTACTAGTTTCTGCTGCTTCCTCCTCCTTGATGGGTACAAGTGTGTGCTTAATCCCATCCTTGACAAACTTGTAACAGTTTGTCTTTCCATCATGAACTACCTTCCTGTCATACTGCCATGGCCTTCCTAGCAGTATATGACATACATCCATAGGCATAATATCACAAATAACCTTGTCCTTATACCTGCCAATATGGAACTCAACTTCACACTGTTCGTCAACCAACAGCTGATGGCCTTTCTGCAACCACGACACCTTATAGGGAGTGGGGTGCTTTAGCCGCTTCAAACCCAACTTCTCCACCATCTTTGTGGCAACTAGATTATCTGTACTCCCACTGTCGATAATCAGCTTGCAGCATTTCCCGTGTGACTTACAAACTGTCCGGATTGATGCCTTCCTTTGAGTTTGTTCAACAGTTTCCTATGCTGGCTTCAGCAGTACTTTATTCAAAATTAAGGCTTCCCCTATTTCCGGCACATTCTCTACTTCCTAGGGTGGTGCCTCTGCTTCCTCGGGTTGTGCAACATACGCTCCTCTTGGACCAGCTTGTTCTCCTTCAGGACACTCAAAAGACCTGTGCCCCCACTTGTGGCACTTGTAGCACTGGTAGGTAGCTCCTTTGCCTCTGCCATTTCCCCTTCCTCTCTGATATGGCCTTCCTCCTCTAGTGTTGTCTCCTTTTTCTATTGTCCCTGAAGTCTTGGAACTGCTGCCCTCTTCACTATTGTTGGCAGTTCGTCCTCTGCCATAGGATTGTCCTTTTCCCCTGCCAGTTCCTCATCCTCTCCTGGAATTATGTTTTCTTGTGATCTTCTCTTCTACCTTTATGGCACTCTGGTATGCTTCTTCTATGTTCCTTGGAGAGAGAATACTTATCTCATCCAATATCTCCAGCCTTAGGCCATTCACAAACCTTGCTATTTTTTCCGGGGTGTCCTCCGTGTAACCAGCTCTCAAATTCACCCGGTAGAATTCTTCAGTATATTCTTTCACCATCATTCCTCTCTGCTTCAAATTCTGCACTTGTCGATGTAGGGAAATCTGGTAATCTTTGGGCAAAAATTTTCCCTTCATCTTGGCTACCATTCTTGGCCATTTCTTAATTGGCAACTTATTCATCCTCCTTCTTTCTGCTTGGACATTGTCCCACCACAAGGCCGCGTGTCCTTTCAGCTTGGTTGTAGCGAATTTAACTCTCCGATCTTCGCTGACCTCCTCACATTCGAAATATTTGTCCAACTCGCTAATCCAGTCCAACAGTACTTCTGTGGACAAGCTGCCATCGTAATTTGGAATCTTTGGCTTTGGCTTACTGCTAGCCAACAAGACTGACCTCAATAACCTGATTTCAGGTCCTTCCTCATCTGATCCATCTGTCGCAACTACAGCTTCTTCATCACTGTCATCTCCTACCTCTGGATCCCTTCTCCTTCCTGCTTCTACTGCCGCCAAATGGGCATTAAGGATGCTAATCTCTTCCCGTAGTCCTTCCTCTGCTACTCTCCAAACACCTCTCCCACGACCTCGTCTTCCAACTTCCATTTCTTAAGAAAACTCAAAACCTACTCTGATACCACAATATGATGGGACCAGCCCTTTTAGCTTGCGGATTAACAAGACTTAAGCGGTGATTAACAATCGGATAAAGTCAATGCAATTATGATTATCACTAAACAGATGATTAACACAGATATTTTGTTTTGGCTTGATGGCACGGTTAATTGTTGGGTACGGTGGTAGGTGTGAGGGGACACTTGTCCTTGCCCTTGGTCTTCACCCTCCCGCACTTTGACTATACTCCTCCACCCCGCATTCACTTATCACTTTGGCACTTGGCCTTGCTCTGCTCGTGGTGAGGGTTTGTTGATGGCTCTGTCGGTTTCGTTAGAGGGTTTTCTCTGTCCTGAAACTCTATGGTTCTCTATGTGCCTTCACTGTATAATTGTTTGTCTGCTTGCTTATTCGTGCTTCTGGTTAACTGGTTCTTTCTCTGCGTTGTTCTCTTGTAGGTTGTGGTCACAAGGGACTGGTTCCTTGGCTCTGCTTAGCAAGGTAAGCTCTTTGTCCCTGCTACATTCCTTTTCCACAATTTTTCGTTTTTACTGAGGGTAGCCGCTCCTTGTGAGTAGGGATTCCCTCCTGTGGCTGTGACCTGGTTGTGGGTTCTTCGCGCTGACACCGTCCACTCCTCTGGTGAGTTTACAAAACCCTCTCTCTTGTTGTTGCTCACTCTTTTATCTTCAGTTTCGTATGCTCAATTTCTAACACACTTCCGTTGGCTGTAACTGCAGGTGGGTGGTGGCTTGGGACGACCGCTTCCACGACTGTCACTGTCTGGTGAACCCGGTAGGGTCGCTCCTCGTCACTGATATATGTTTCGTTTTTTATTTTGGTTGTGGTTCCAGCACTTTGGTTTCTGGTAGTTGTTTGGTTCTGAGAGCCTCGCTCTTTGGTTGCTGTTGGCCGCCTTTGGCTACACCCTTTTTGTATATTATTTATGTTGTCTCAGTAGTCTCAAATATTTTAAGGGTCTTCGAACCTTGGGTCTGTCGTGGGCTATCTCTAACAAGACTCGTCCCACCTTGGCAATTACTATGCTGGTATTTTTTGTAACTTATCTTCCTGCACAACTATTATTTGAAAGAAAAAAAAGACTTTTGCTTGTATGGCTATGGTTTACCTGAATATGCAATGCAGTCATTTTTTAAGCTGAGACTCTTGATTCTGTAGAGGCTTCTCCATGTCATGTGTCCGCTATGTTCCTTGTCAATGCACACAGTATTTGTATGGAAGGGATGAATAGTTAGTTGTAAATGAAATTCATTACTCTGTCTTGATCAATACACAGTAGTTAAATGGAAGAGATTAATAGAGGTTGTAAATGGATACAGATGTTCTGCACATAAATGAAATTCTTGATTTTATTTTCTTCTGTTCTGTCTCTCGTAATCGAACCTCTACAAAATATGATATGCTTTCTTTTGTACTATTTTGAGACAGTTTCTCACAATTGCTCACAGTTACATTGGTAGTTACATAGTTGTGAAAACTATTTTTTGTTTTCTTGCTCTGTTGGAAAATATATATTTTGTACGAAAGATAACTATTTAATTAAAAGAAAAACAAAGAAAAAGGTGGCTGTAACAACCTTCCTCTAATCATGATGTTCCTAAGTGCCATTTACCTAATAAATTAAAATAAAAACAAACAAGTCCCTAAATGTTGTTTTAACCAACAAATGGAAATGAAACTAAATGATGAGTGTGAACCTGTTCTTCCTAGCTGAGACCAAACACCCCAGCCATGATACCCTCAGCTGGATGCTCCTACATCAATGTACATTTTGCATTCATGTATAGAAAGGCTACTATGGATGTCGATTGATAGTTAACTTTTAATATAAAGTTGTTCATGCACAAACATACTATAATATTGCATTATAAAATATGGTACAATTTGCATGATGCATTGTTTGATGCTTAAAGGTTTTACATATTTAAGTTCATGAATATGTAGCAATGAAAGTAAATTTGCATTTAGTTGGTACATTTTGCATGATCATTCTTATAATGTTAGTAGATGATTCTTAAGTTTTTTTTTAAAGTTGTTTTGTCAATTTATTTAAAATGAATCTAGTAAAATTGAAAATTACAAAACATGGTACATTTTTCATTTGAATGAATCTTATAATTTGATGTAGATGTCTAAAACAATCATAAATTAAAATTGCATTATAAACTATGGTATGTACATTTTGCATTCATGTATAGAAAAGTTACTATGAATGTTGGTTGATAATTAACTTTTAATATAAAGTTGTTTGAAGGCACAAACATACTAGATAAAATTGTATTATAAAACATGGCCCACAATTTGCATGATGCATGGTTTGATGCTTTTAAAGATTTTACATATTTAAGTTCATGAATATGTAGCAATGAAAGTAGATTTGCATTTAGTTGGTACATTTTGCATTAAATCATTCTTATAATGTTAGTAGATGATTCATAGGTTTTGTTTAAAGTTGTTTTTTCAATTTATTTAAAATGACTCTAGTAAAATTGCAAATTACAAAACATGGTACATTTTTCATTTGAGTGAACCTTATAGTTTTTTGTAGATGTATAAAACAATCATAACTTAAAATTTCATTATAAAATATGGTATGTACATTTTTCATTCATGTATAGAAAGGCTAATACATTTTGCATTCATGTATAAAATTGTTTAAGAATGTATACATATAAACTGCTTGTCATGCATGCAAACATAATATCAGTAGCATCAAGTCCTTAATACACCTACATAACACACAATATACATATAACTTTGTAACTCAATACACGACCCAATGAGCATCGGTTTCACATCATCACATTCTTAAGAATGTACAACTTAAGAGTGCATAAAAAGAATGGCTAACAATGTACTTGGACTCTAAGTTTTCAAGGATCAATCCAAGGAGAAGAAAATGTTGGGAAATTCAATTAAAAAAATTCTAATGGAATGTCACCCTCAATGATCCGTTCATGGTCAACTTTTGAAATTCTCCACTTTTTAACTTTCAATTTTTTATTATTAAACTTCTATCAACTTTATGCACACTGCACACACCAAGTGACTATATTGACAACTTATGACATCGGGTTGATAGTCTTGAAAGTAAACATAACTCTTAGTTTGATGAGTTTATTGGAAAAAATAAATTTTCAGTATAATAGACCCTCTTTCATATAGTAAATCGTTATCATCATAGTCTTCCAATAACTTCATCTTTTGTTCAGTGCATTGCATCAAATAATACTTGACATTTTCTATGTTGTTAATGGGTGCAACCACAACGAAAACATCTCTCGTACAATAAAACAAGTGTAAATTCGGATCATAATTAACATGAAATTAACTTTATCAACACAGACTTGAGTTTATTATCTATTCTAGATCTCTATATTTTAAATATTGTCTAGATACTTATACAAAATGATTTTAAAAACATTATATATATATATATATATATATATATATATATATATATATATATATATATATATATATATATATATATATATATATATATATATATATCCTTTGAAAGAAATTGAAATGTTACCTTCTCTAACAAGATTAGAAACTCGATCACCTTCAGATGATACTATAGTCTCCTCTAATTCCATCTCTTCGAAGCTTGCAACTGACATTTTCCCCTTTGTATTTAGTTATGTATGTTGCCAAGATTTTACATACATATTTTTTTCACAAACATCATTGGATTGTGTCCTCTATGCAAATAGGACAAAAATAAGAATATTTTCTTTTATCAAATGCAAACGCATTTCGATAATCCTTTGTTTTAATTGAATGCAATTTTTGAGTCCCTTTTATTGTTTCAACTTCATATGTAATCGACCTATCTACATCTTGGACTCCAATATGCCAAAAACACCTATAGTAAATTCAAACAAGAATTTAAATATGTTATTTAAAATATAATTTATATATCAAAGATAATCATCATGATATTGTTTAAACTATATAATTTATAAATGTTTAAAATTAGAAAATTAATAAAAATGATCATATATTAAAACTATATACAAGTTAATTTGTATATATGTACATACCTTTGTACCTCCCTTGATGGGTTAATCTGATGGCTTAGTGTAGCAATACACCATTGAACAACTTATTCAGCTAAGACAAGTCAATTTTCAGAGTGGTCTATTTGATATCTTCGAAGTGCTAATTTTATACATGCCCCTACATTGCCCCTACACCATCATGTTCTCCTTTTCCATGACCAATCTCAAATAAATTCCAACAATGTTTAATGTGGGTTTTCTTATGAAGACGACAAAACCAAAAGAATGATCGTGAAGATTTGAATTGACCTGCACATCCATCTGACCATATCCAATGTTCATTGAATTTTATTCCACGACCTTTCAATGAGTCATAAATCTTATCAAAACAATGTTGTACAAAATGTGTATCATGTGTACAATCATCGTTGATATAAAAGTGATATTATTTAATAACATGTCAATTCTCACTAGTGCTTTCTATATGATCAACATTTTATTCAGCATGTCTATATAGAATATGGACAAGCATAGAGACTTGGTCAGAATGATAATATTCACTTTGTATTTCATTTTGTGCAACAAATGTGTAATTCTCTGCAAAATCAACTATTGACAAAATGGTCCTTGATGGAAAAATTTCACGAGATTTTTTGAATTGCAAGTCTTCCCATCGAGCTCTATACGAATGCTTGGTATACTTATAAATTTATGTCTTAAATTTCTTCAAAGAAATGTCTTCTTCTTGTAAATCAATCCTTTTAGCCCTTGTACTACTATTTGAATTAATCGATGTATGGATATATTCATATCTCTTTCATTTCACTTTTAGGTTATACAATGACTGATCATTTATATCAATATAATATTTGTTGTGAAATAAAGTCAAATTTGCACAATGATCACATTTTTTTACCACCAACACAATTGTTTTGGTAAAATAATTCATGACTTTCTCTTGCACCTAGAATTTCAGATATGAAATCATGGGCAGTGGAAGGAGGAGGTGAATTTTTTTAAAATGTTTTACCAAAATTAAGGAAGGTGTCATAATATAGTTGAAATTCTACATGATAATGACAACAACAAGTGTCGCGTACAATGATAGGTTTAACATACCATGGTTTTTGTTGAACAAAAGTATTGATTGATACATTAATTCCACGATTATCTTCTATGAACTTATTGAACAACTCTATCTAAGTGGTGTCCAATATATGGTTTGCATGTTCTTCATACTGATTTTGTGTTATTTTTGCCAAATCACATCCCTTGCTTTTGGTGAAACACGTGAATTTTTCATCCAATATTCATATATTATTTTTTTAACATATTCTCCAAGTCTATCTTTGTATGGTTTCCTACAAATAACTGTCCAACAAGTGAGCTCATCATTTACATCTATTTGCAATCAAAATTTCCTATGTTTGTGCAATGTTTTTCGTGAGGTCCCTAATGCTTTTGCCATAGATTTTACCAAACGATTTTCTTTAGTACTTGATGAAACCATTGCCATTTGTATTTCTCTACGTGCATCTATATTACTTTTCTTTCTAGATCTTCCAATTGATTTTAAAGCACTATTTATATTTTGAATCACATTTTCCTTCACTTTTTTATCTTTCGTTGATTTTCAAATACCCAATAGAGTTGTAGCTTCTTTTAATTTATTTGATGTTAAAAGACCTCTCAAAATTTGAGCTTGAACTGTCACATTTTCATCTTTGAAGAACTTATCAATAATGAACTTAACACGATATCGTATAACATGGTCAACTTTTTTATCTCCATATGTGTCAGTGTCAACATTTTCTAACATCTCATCATCGATATTGATTTCATCTATACATATGAGAATTAAATGTAAATGGGTATAAATATTCATTAAATAATTAAATTAAAAAATAGAGTTTGAATGAAATTGAAATTAATAAATATGTATAATTTCAATAATACACATGACACACACACACACACACACACACACACACACACACACATATATATATATATATAATGGTGATTCAACTTCTTCACTTGAATCTATTTCAACATCTTCAACAACATCATCAATCATTGGTTCATTATTTTTTTCACTTTTTCTTTCAACATTTTCAATCTCATCATCAATGTTATGAGGAATATCTCTCTCTGTTTACATTGCAAAATAATTTTCAAATTAGTTCATCAAATAAAAATTAAATTTCACAATACACTAGTTAAATTTTAAATATCATTTATAATATTTACATTTACATACCTGCTTCAACTTCTAGTTGAGATTGATTTGCCCTTTCAATATTTAAGCATTCTTCCTTCTTTCTTTTGTAATAGTTTCTCGAGTATTCTCTACGAGCCTCAATATCTCTTATTCAATCATATTTTCTCTTGCAATTTCTTTGATTTCTCATGATAATTCAATCTTTGTATATTTTTAAAATCTAACAAAAAAGTCAATTTCAAAATTCCGCAAAAAAAAAAAAAACTCACTTTCAAAATTTAGACCAAAAAAATCACTTTAAAAATTTAGCACAAAAGACTTACTTTAAAAAAAACTCACTTTAAAAATTCAGCCAAAAAGATTTACTTTAAAAAAAACTCACTTTAAAAATTCAGCCCAAAAGACTTACTTTAAAAATTAAGCCCAAAAAACTCACTTTAAAAATTCAGCCCAAAAAATTTCCTTTAAAAATTCAACCCAAAAGATTTAGTTTAAAAGTTCAGTCCAAATGAGGAAAGAGTGCGAAAATAATGTTTTAGCTCCATTTATTTATATCGTTTGGGAAAAAAAATTCCGAGGGCTGGATCGTTTCATTTTTGCGGTCGATGGAAAATATAGACACATTTTCGGCCAAACTTTTAAAAACATTTGGCTGAACTTTTAAATTATTTCGGTTGAATTAATTTTCCATTTATTTTAATGGGCGTCAATGACAAACACAAGTTCGGCCGAATGTGTTTTTAGTTCGGCCAAACTACTTTAACCTGCAACTCTGCAACAACTCGACTCTGGTCACCTTTCTCCAACTTCAGAATGGTTAAACTCCATAAAATTTGGTGAATTTACTTTTAGAACCAATACCAGTATTTTCATAATTGAATCTACTTTCAATAGATATAAATTTTATGGAATTTCATAGATATTTGCTAATTTTAATTAATTTTCTAATAAAATGTGTGCAAAAAATTTCTGAAGGTCATTATGATTCAGTGAAATCAAAATTTTGTATCTTCCAAAATACACTATAAAAAAATATGAAAAATTTATGGTTCATTACATTGGTCTATCTTCTGTAATGGGTAGTTTTTAGATTTTTAGTTTTTAACTAATATGTTGAGAAACTTGACGTTATGCTAAACATCTGCAACATCTACAATTTTTTCGTATTGGTTCAATTCACAAAATTCTCGTAATTATGTTGTGAATCTATTGGTTTTGTAAATATAGTGATATTGAAGTAGAGTCTGTCTAGATTGTTGGAATACATTTTTTTTTCAAAAACGCCAAGTTAACAAATAATACACTAGTGCAAAAAAACATGACTTTTTATGAATCCCTTGATTTTTAAAGAACACACAGTCAAACAATTGCTAAGTTTACATATCAAATATGAATAAAAAGATTCCGAAAAATAAGTAATAGAAAGCTAATAAAATTTCTAACAAGTTTTCTTTTATTGTAAAATGAAATTCTAAACAAAAAGCTTTCTTTGGCTTGCTGAAAGTTGAAGAACTTCTAAAAATGATTTTTTTTTTTTTTCTCTCAAAAAAGGGCAAAAAGTGTAACCCAAATTCACATTTTCACCCTTCAGCATAAAATTGGAAGTACATTCTAAAGGTGGTTTAAAATATAAATGATATTTGGGATTCTCTTTCATATAGAAGAACAAGACCTATTGATACTTAACAATGAATCTCAAAATTGTAATAATCAAAATAAGTTTCAATACTATATCATAAAATGTCTCAATTTCCTTTTAATAGCATTCAAATATGAACCTCATAGGTCCTTGGGCCAAAGATCATTCCAGTCAATCATGGAATTTTCCAAATATTCTTTAACTATAAGCAATCCCAAAGGACAACTTAATGCTCTTTTAAGAGAGAATCCAACTAACTATTATAGTTTATGTATATATATGCAAATTAAATCTCACAAAAATTCCCAACATCGTCCTTCATTTGCATGGTAAGGTTGACAAGACCCAAGTAAGTTATGGACCCTTGATTTTGCATCCATTGAATGACAGTTATGGAATCACCGTAAACGTACAATATTGTGAACATCCATACAGGCAGTGATAGTTAGAAGAGAAAATAGAGCATTCATTTCCGCAAAGTTATTAGAACCATGTCCTAAAATGTATTTTCCAAACAAATAATGACAATGAAAGAAATATGGAGTAAAACCTAGAGCACTACAACGACCATCATATTGTATCAAACCATTGAAAAAACCTCAGGGTTTCCTTTTTCCAATGTATGGCTCCTCCAAAGACCTAGATTGAATAGGCTTATAAGGGATCACAATAACTATAGCGCATGGAAACCATAATAGGTGGAATTAAACTATCTCAGAATAAATTATTATTTCATGAAAACCAAATTCCCTATGCCATAGTAATTGGAAGGCCCCTAAAATGTTTTAGTTAATGGAAATAAAAATAGTATATAAAGCATTCCAAAATTGAATGTTTGTTCCAAAAGTTGCAGGAGTTAACATGAGCCTGAACAGATGTCCATATTGATTTAGTGGAGTGGAAATCAAGAAAAAGTTGAGATGATTCCTTGTCAACCATTGGGACCTACATACCCACACTTCAACATCATGTCCCATTTTAACAATTGATTCCTCAATATGACTGAAAACAAAAGAATTCATTTGAGAGGAACCTTTATTTTCCAAAAAAAATTAAACCAAAAATCACCAATGATAGAATAATTACCAATCAAAGAGCAGTATCCAAGCCTAGTCATTTACTACCCACCCACAATGTTATAAATCCACACTAGCTCATCACCTCCCTCCCAAATATGAATGTAACCATGAACAAGTTTATAAATATAAATATTCCACTATAGAAACCATTCTTCTACTAATCCCAACTCAAGATACAATAACCAACCTTGATGTCATAAGGACATCAAATCCTTATTGACAAACCAATCTAGTGTACACTTACTAGTCTCTTGGAGATGATTTATTATGTGCTATAGAAAAATAATTATTTTCGGTACACCCAACTATGGCATCAAAGCCAAGGTGAACCTTATTGCTTGACATAACCTTTCAAGTGAGATGCTTTCCCACCACTAAGAAATATTGAGAGATGACCCTCCAATGATTTGAGGAGTTGAATGAAAAATTATTGAGAGACCAAATCTAATTGATAAGAGTTACTAAAGCAATATAATTAGCTTCCAATATTTAATTCAACAAACTATCTCATGTGAGAAACATCCAAAGAGATTTCGCTACTAAATACATTCTTGAAGTAAGGAATACTTTTTAGGCCCTATACCCCCTAATCCTTAGGAAGCCCAATATGTTTCCAACTCACTAGATGAGCTCCCTTGTAATCAACTTTCTCTTTCCACAATAAATTGAAGGCTAATCTATGAATTTTGTTAAGAAATCCTTTCAAGATCAGTGCCAACAAAGTCCAATATGCATGGATGGTTTCGATGACGAATTTTACCAAGATTAAACAACCACCTCAGAAAATCCATCGATTACACCATAGATTTATAATAAAAAATTAAATTTTGAGAAGCCATTTCCAATTTGAGAGGCGATATTTTTTTTACTTAATATAGTAACCCAAATATTTGTATCTGCCACTCAAATCATGCGTCTAATAGATGAAAATGCCCATTACCTACATCCTGGAATCCCTTATAGTATCTATTAAAAAATGAATGATTTGGACAAATTCACCTCCTTCCTTATTGCATCACAGAAACAAGTAATAATAGATTTATAATTCTTTCCCTCTATGACATTGCAATGACAGAAAATGATCACATTGTCAACACAAAAAAAAATGTTTTAAGCTTGTATTCCAACCAATAAGGATGTCCTTGGTGTGGTGAGAGTGCATGGATTAATAATTAAACGGCTAGAACCCTAAGCTAAAAGAATAAAGAGATAAAGGGAAAGAGGGAAATCCTAACAGAGGCCTCAAAAAGACTTGAAAAATTAATAGCCAACTCCATTAATAAGAACCACAAATGAATAATTCATAATGTTAGGGCCCTATCATTCATAGGATCAAATTATGATTGCCTATTCTCTTTTAGTTGATGGAATTGTAAATAATATTGTATTCTGCAAATTATTTCCAAGAAAAAAATAGAAAAAGTAAATAAGAGGCTTGCAAGACAAATTCACCCTTAGCGTTAATTAGATATGTTTTAGAATAGTAATATTGCTTATAATAATTAATCGTGTCATTTAAACACGATTAACAATTTGTAATAAGGCGTTTGGCACTAAATTTTGGGTTTTATTATAAAGTCAAAAAAGACAAAAATTAATTTGTTAGCTTGTGGTATAAAGGGAACATGTTTCAACTGCCACGTTGTACCCCACTCGGATCAACGACGGGGGATCGATTTCGGACCTCCTAGTCCATTCTACATTATCGGTAGGGGGGATCCAAAAGCGGGTTCGCTTTCCCCAGTCCCAAGCTACGTGGAGGGCGCTCATCGTTTCGCACCCCCCTGCTCAAAACTCCTTACCACCTATCCCCCCTCCGAAAACCACTCCATATCCCGCTAATAAATATAAACTCGCACCTGGATGACCTCTTCCCCTGCCATGCCTCCCATCACATCCACTACCCTACTACCACGTACCTCCTCCCGCTCGACCCCTCTCCTCTACCGTTACTCCTTCCCCCGCTCCTACTCCATCCTTGCCTCCATGTCACCCCTCGCCTCCATGTCATATATCCATTTTATCCCACTCTCACCAAATCAATAATGAACATTGGCAATTATAGTTAGCACTGACTTGAAAAGATGGTCAGTTAAAACTATGTTTTTTCCTATACAAAACAGTCATTTAGATCATGGTTTTGAAATACCATGGAGAAACACATGCGAGTAAATCCACTACCATGTGATTAATACTATACATGGAATATATATACATACATATGTTTTCTCACTGAAATCCCTCCTAAATCCACACATGTATTCACTGCTAATGCGATACTTTCATTTTGATTGAACGAAAATATAAAAAATGAAAGAGGTTTTGTCTGGAACAGGTCCATTTAAAAAAGCCTGTCTCAGTTTTCTAACAAATATTATGGTTTGGGATATTCGAATGAATCTTGGAAGGCATATTTTCCATAATTTTCTTGTTTTAAGTCATTGTTTTCAAATGCGGTTTCCGAACAGGTGGAAATGAATTTTCAAAAACTGAAAGAGGTTTTGTTTTTAACATCCTCATATACAAAAAACCTCTCTCCATTTTTGCATAGATATCATGGATTGAGATATTAAAAGGGATGAATGGACCTTATGTTTCAGAATTTCGTGAGGAAACAACTCATGGACAGTTAGTGACTTGGATGCCACCTCATCAAATAAGACTTTCTATCAAATTCGAATTGTTGTTCCTTATCACCATAAATTATCAAATATAGTGCCAAGAAGATTCATTAGTTTTGAATGTCCTATATTTTAGTCCTATTTTTGTAACATAACTTTCATATATTTGTAATAAATATTGATATTTCCTATCAAGATATTTTGTGAAGAATTTGTATAAATACTTCATCAATTGAAGTAATAGTGGTTGGGACTTGTCTGAAGAAAAGGAATTTTATTGTAAAGCATCTCACAGAGCCACCATTGATCAAATTTTCAGTAATACAATCCATCATTACAGGATTATTGTGTCATTTTTATTGGTGAAGTGCATCTCTCTTTGTGAATTTGTTTTGTTTTTATTCTCATATGTGATTCTAAAATCTGAACTATTCTAAGAAGATAAAGAACATAATTCATTTGAATGTTACCTTTGTCTTTGGCTTAAGAATATTTTTTTTTATGTTTTCTACTGGAGATTAAAATCATAATTCTTAACTGCTCTATTTTTAATTGGATTTCTAAATATTTTCTTCTCTTTCACACCGTAGATCTTAAAGGATCTAGTGAATTTGCCTAACCTACCCTGTAAGTTTAGTCTGTAAACTTTGTATTTGATCATCCCAAACATGTGACTCCATTTTTCCAATGGCCTTTCTTGCTAGTTTCAACCCAAGTATTAAAAAACCAAACCTGAACTTCATAGCTAGCCGAATACCTTCAGTCAAACAAAGCTAAATCATAAAGAGAGATCCCTATTTGAATCTGGAAGGGCTAGTTTTCCAGTTTCCAAAGTGGTTCTGTGGTTACCTCTACGATTTTTTCCACAACCTCAAAAATTACAGAGTGATAACACATAACACAACACCTTATCTAGTTAGCAATCCTTAAATCAAAGCCAATCTACAACAAAATAAGTTTTATAAAGGTTGAGAAATCCCAATCACAGGCTTTTAACAAATCCAATATGATAATAATAGAGGGACTACCCAATTTCTTCATTGTGTGAACTTCCTCTTGGACCACACCAATGTCCTCATGTATTACACATCCCTATAGGAAACCAAATTTTTCTTGTAACATTACGTTGCATAATAGTGGCTTAATCTGGACAATAATGACCTTCACTATGATCGTATATAGATATTTACGAAGGGAAATCAACTGAAAATAATTGAAAGTTCCAGGCACATTAACCTTCATGATCAAAGTAACGAGCATTGAATTAAAGAATTTAAGCATCTACCTCAACTACCTAACATACTTCACTACCCTAACTAAATCAACTCCAACGATCTCAAAGAAATCCTCAAAAAAATAAATAATACATCCATCTAGTCCTACAATTTTAGCTGTAACATTCCCTATTTTTTCCCATACTTTTTTCAATGTCAAATGTAACAGAAACACCAGCGTGGGAAACCATGATTGGCTAGATCTCTAATTAAATAATTGCTAATTATTATTTAAAATTAACAAAAAACAAATAAGGAAGTGAAAACCTTACAGATCCTTGGTTTGAGGGAAGATTGTTTTCTCACTTGTTTTGAAACATCTATGACCCATACCAACTGACTTAAATGTTGAAGTTCCTTGCAAACTTGAAAATAAATTGTCTAACAAGTTTTCTTATGATCTGATTAGCACCAAAATGGACTTGGTAGAGTCTTTTGTTAGCGAATTCATGAAATGAAAGATTGGGTGAGGGAAGTGGAAGGGTTGGTGATGTCCATTCCCCTTTCCCCTCTCACAAATTAAAGATACAAAAACATACAATCCTTTAGGAAAACACATTCAAGAGATAACATGGTGCTCTATCAATTGTACCAAGGGACTCGATGTTGAAATATGTTGCCATTGATGGCAACAAGGTGATGGAAACAAAGTATTCATTGATGCCAATAGGTGGCGCTGGTGTCAAAGAAGGTCCCAAGAAGTAGAATTAAGGAGAAACATGGCAACATAATGGTGTAGATACTTTGGATCTAGTTTTGGAGTAGTAGATCATCTCAAAAATAGGTGAAACACACTTATATGGAAAGATATCGGAAAAATCTTTCTGGTGATATGTGTAAGAATTAAAATTGCCTTCTGGATCCAAAGATAGAGTCATTCAAAGTTTGGTGGCTTTATGTCCATGATAACAAAGTTAAAAGGTGATTGGAGGAACCTTGGCACATACCCAAAGTTGGAAAAAATGCCAAACTCAGAGGAAAACCATAGCGAAGAAGCCAAAATGAGTTTTAGGCTAACTTAGAGTGACAATGCAACAACATGAAGCAATTTTATTATCCCAGGAGGAGCCCACCTGACAGCTTGGCTCGACAGAGTTACCCCAATGGTATAGTTTTGGCACATAAGTCTTAGTGTCGGGATGAATGGAATGGGATGACATTAGAGGACAATGTCATCCTGGTGGGTGAACCCCGAAACCCCAGAAGTGGGTAGCAGACCGAGAAGTCCTGGCCCCTATAATGAAGATCAAAGTGGCGTAGTAGGGTCAGAAGCCTGGAAGCTCGGGAGGCTTGGAAGGCCGAAATCTTGTAACTTTTGCAAAATTGAATTTAAATGAAACTCTGGGCACTAGGGTATTCGAGATGGCACACAACACACAGACATGAAGGTGTATTACAGTGGGCCATGCTCGGAAGCCTAGATTACGTAATTTTTTAGAATTACAATTTAACGAAAGTGCCTGGATCGGGGGCTTTGAGCTCTAGATTGGCATTTTTCATTAAAAAGAGGACCAAGGGAGGAAACAATTTATAAAGGAATTTGGTGAAAAAACAATACCTCCCTTTCTCTCTTCTTTCTGAGAGAAGACAGGTGGTAGCATGCAACTAACCCAGACGATGAAAGTGATGATCTCAACATATTCCAATCAAAGGTGGACATGTGGAAATCATATTTGGCATTTTCGAGCACCCAAAAGGCCCATTTTGGGTGACACGTGGACCAATCATAGGTCAACACGTGGCACAAGTGACATCAACATGAAATCATCCTGCTTGTCAGAGCTAAAAAGGTTAAAGAGCGGCGCACGAGGGAATATGTCGAGCAAGAGGCATTAGGTTGACGAGGCTTGTGTCAGAGCTGACTAATCCTGGGATAAATTCTATTAGCTCTTGCTGTAGTAAGAGGACCCCACTAGGACAACTCATCCCTTAAGGAAGACATTGATATTTTATAATAAGGGGCAAATGGAATGCATCGGGAGATAGGCGCTGAGACATGTCATCATTGACAGATTGGTAGAGCAACAAAAAATGAGAATGAGGCCAGGTGGTCCCCACATGACACGTCAACCCAGTGGCATGACCCTAACGAGTGTATAAAGAGGCACAAGCTGAAAGCGTCGAGATAGAGAGAGCTTCGACATAAGAATTGGCCTTGGTTCTTTTCACGTAGAAATGAAACCAAGGGCGGGGAGGTTATAATGAGTCATGGAGACTCTTAAAGAAGCGAAGCGCTTTCCAGTGGTCATTTCGTGTAGAAATATACCAATGGCGTGGAGCCATTAACAAAGGGAATTAAGCCTGTGTATGGCATAAAGCGGATTAGCACCTAAAAGCCTTGGCCAATGGTCATGAAGGCCTGGTCTTATGGCAGAAAACAGGTAAAGGGCTAGATAAAAATGGGCTTAAGCTCGAAAAGGTGAAACTTTCAATATGGCAATTAATTTAGTAGTTAAGCCAAAGTAAACGATAGATAAAAATAGAAAAGGCACCACTAAAACCTATTAAAAGGCCAGAATTGCTAAAACTAGAGAAATTAAACAGTTTAACTAATAGAAAAGGATGATTAAGGTCAAAGATCTTGTAAATGACATACTAAAGACTAGAATGAACATGAAAAAAGAAAAAATTGCAGATTCATGCAAAGATTTGAAGGCAAGTTAACTAAAAGCTCCAATCCAAAACAATCATTTCAGAAATATTTATAAGTAGAATTCGAGTAGAAGAATTACAAGGGTAGAGCAAAGTGCATGGATTAGAGGTTGTTGGTGCAACATGATGCATAATGGTGGTATGCATTAAAGGTGTATCAAAGATCGATATTGGTATCTAAAATGTGTTTTTAAAGGTGCAAAAAATTGCATTAGTGATTGGTGTTGGTGCTATTGGTGCATGATTTGTTCAGTAATAAGAAATTACTGAAGGTGATCTTATTGATGTTTTATAATAGTAATTAGAGATTGTCGAAAGTGTTTGTAAGGTGGCTTTAGTGAGTATTAGCAGTGATCAAGATTTTTTTTTTATGACATAAGTGGCTTATTGGTTCTAGTTTGAAAATGGATAAAATATGGATCAACAAGGCTGGTGTTGGGGTTCCTAGAGACAACCTCTAGGTTGAGAGAGGTCAGTGCCTAGGACATCTTAGAGTGTTTGAAGGATTTATCATTAGCATCCATCATTTGAAACATATGATGAATTAAGATTGGTTTAGATATCTCTTCCAAAGGTAGATTCAATCATAAGCACACATTGAATGCTCTCTTAGAGGACTTAACATTCAGATCTGGTGGCCTGCTTGTAGAAAGATATAGTTAAGTTGGTCGTTATAGTATGGGTGAAAGAAGAACATAAGGAAGAGAAATTTAACACACAAGGCTCATCTCAGAATCCCATGCATTAATTTTTAGCAAAAAAATAGTGAAATAGACTTTTTAAATGAAAATACAGAGAGGACACAAAGCACATATTAATGATATGAGACCTCACACATCATAGGAATCCTTAATCAAAATTTCACGTAGATGAATCCATAACTCTGAGATTAAATCTAGCAGCTGCAATTACACACCTTCTGAGAGGAAAGAAACACATATGGAAATAAACAAAGGGAAGATCACATACTACACATTTCATACATTTGGAATCACCATAACTTCTTTATTAATCCACAAAAATAGCATACATTTGTAGTTCTTCAAACACTTGCAAAATTAATAGTTTAGAGATGCCTCTGGAACAAAAATTTGGAACCCCATTTAATGAATATCTTCGACAGTTTTATAGGGTCTCATAAATGAGATCCCCTTACAAAATATTCCTTCTTGATAATCGTGTAACTCCCTATTAGCTAAATTGTTCAAGCGTGCTACTAGCACAACTATCCTAATAATCATATAATAGTTTTGATTCCATTCTTGAACAAAATATTTACAAAACATGAAAGTAACATAAAGTGTCATGATTGACACAACCGAAATATCTTCATTACTGGTGAGTCGGTTCTGGTGGGAGGGACCCTAGATCAATGATTTATACTTGAGGTTGATTGACCAATTGATCACACTTTTTCCATAGAGTTGGGTTTAACAGAGAAAAGATAAACTAGTACTGATATGCGAGCTCCAGGCTGCTTAGCTCAATGTAATTTGGCTTTCCAACGAATGAAGTTTTCACCATGCAAAGCAGCTGGAAATCCCTCCTCATAAAATTAACTATATTTTTTCGTTTGAGAGTGTGAGTCTTCTCATGAGAAGTGTTTGCTTTTCTCTTTTCCTCCACCATCGATTGTTGATACTACTCCCATGTGAGTAGATTCCCTCAAGCATCCCAATAGTTGGGAAATCAGCCTCTAGTCCTTCTATCAAATTTTGAATCAAATGCATCCACAAATTTCAACAGATCACCTAAACATTCCTTGGCTTTGGCCCTCTATGCTTCTTTTTGAATCATCATGGAGATTTCCATGATTGACAATCCTGGTAGGCTAGAAGCGACTGGATGTGGTGGCATTGGAGGTGTTCAGTACTTAGATGGTAGGCCAAATAGGTTTGAGCATAGGAGAGAAACGACGGGAATCCATTGGTGAGATAAAAAATTAAAATTTAATGGGTAGCGTTTGAGGGTTTCATAGGTAGGGAGAGTGGTGGAGTGACACGTGGATGGGATGATGCCATGCAGATATTATCAGATTAGACGAGAATTGAAGGGGAGGAGACCCTTGGCCTCAAAAATGTCATGCTCGCTTGTTAAAGATCTTTGTGAGTTGGCATTGTGGTGGCGGGTGGTCCCCATGTATTTGGCGGGGTGATTGAAAGGGATTGCCAGTGGGGTTCGACTCCCCTAGAATCAATCTTGGTTGTTGATCTATGGGATTCAACCAATTGACTCCGACTTCCAAGGGGTAGCAATGGTTTAAGTACCACACTATTTACCCTGTTGAAAAGGTTTCCAGAACCTGATGGGTGTGAAATTCATGGTGATCCACTTGCTAAACTGCTCGACAATTACCTATTCCGTGTACGATTATGGAGGTGGACCCCCTTTTATTTCCCCTCTTGACTCTTTGTGTGCTACCCTACTCTTCTTCCTCTGAGATGTCATTGTTGGGTGTGCCCTTCCCACTCAGCGTCATCCCAATGCCTAACTTATGTGCCACTTAAAATGCTTATGGGCTATTGCGGCTGGGTGGGCCCTACCCACTCAACTTTATCCCAGCTCCTCCCTTTTGTGCTATCCAAGGGTACTTTTGGGGTGCCCTTATTAGAGTGTCATTGTCGGGATGAAGTCATCTCATTCCTACTCTCCTGACACTCAACTTTTGTTACCATTTAAAGTTGCGTTGGGGTCACTCCATTGGGGTAAGCCCGTTGGGTGGGTTCCACTAGTGACCAATAGGATTGTTTCCTCTATTATATTTTTTGTCCACATTTGCCCGAAGATTCGCATAGAGGCTCCACTGTTCTTTTCACTAAGTATGGAATTTAAGTCCACTTTGGCTACGCACTAAAGGTGCACCCGGGTTCCTTTTGACTTTGTGATCATTTAGCTTTGTAACCTGTTCCTTTTGTTTTCTTGAAGTTTTAAGTCCCATTCTACATATAAGAATAAATCACCACTTCTATATGGAGAAAAATGAAAGGGGGATGAGGGGGTACAACATCAGCTCCAACTGGGGACAGTGCCTCGCAAGTGAGGCATTGAGAACCTGCAGATTAGTGCCTTAAACTTGGGCATGGAGTCAAACTAGTTCATACATAGAAAAGAAAAACAAAAACAAAATGAGCACTCTAGTATTTACAATGGCTCACTGATATTTACAATGGATGAAGGTGAAATTATTTAATGTTGGAAGTAGTGCTTGAGGAACTTCCCATTTACAGGCAGCTCAAACACTTCACCATCCAGGTTCTCTAGTAGAAAGGTATTGTTCCCTTTGGCTTCAACTACCTTGAAAGGTCCAAACCACAAGGGATCAAATTTCCCATGCTTGCCTTTGTCTTCTCTCTTGACATCCCATCTGAGCACGAGGTCACCTAGCTGAAAAATCTTGTCCTTAGCCTTCCTGTCAAAGAGATCCTTCATCTTATCCTGATATTTGATCAGACTTTGAGTTACTTGTCCCCTGCTTTCTTGCAATTCCACCAACTGATTTATTCTCCTGGTTAGAGGGTTTGGCTCCTCCTCTGTAATCTGTAGGAGTTTGGCCATTGACATAGCCAATTAGGTAGGGAAAACTGTAGTAGTCCCATATACCAACTCAAATGGGGATTTCCCAGTTGACCTCTTAGTAGTGACTTTGTTAGCCCACAATGCAAACTTAAGTTGAGAGTCCCAATTTTTCTAATTCTATGTTACGATCTTATTATAATTCTAACTAAGGTCTTGCTGGATGAATATAATAATTATTTCCCCTATGGATAATAAGTAGTAGAGTGTCCCAGGATAATATTATAATCTTGACAGAAACTGATAAATTTTGTTGATTTAAATACCTGTGCATTATCAGTGACAATTTTTCTTGGACAACCAAATCAGGCTAGAATGTTCTCCTCCATAAACTTAATAACCATTGTATCAGTTGCATTCCTGGTAGGGATGGCCTCCACCATTTAGTGAAGCAATTTGTTGTTGTGAGTATCCATTTGTGCTTCCCACTGGATGATGGGTGGATTTCTCCAATAAAATCTAGTCCCCACTTCCTAAATGGTTCATCTACAAAAACATGGATTAAAGGGAGGGGCGCTAACTTCTGTTTTTCAGTAAAGACCTGGAAATTTTTACAAGTTCTGACTTCCGTAAATAGCTTGGGCCAATAGAAGCTAGCTTTGAGAATTTTATGAGTTTTAACCTTCCAGCTATAATTTCCCCCACAAACACAGTTGTGAAATTCTTCTATTATATTTGGAGTCTCCTCTTCCACCAAGCATAATAATAGGATTCCCATAGGGTCCTTCCAATATAACTGACCATTTGAAATGAAAATTTTTGTGCTTGTAACCTTAGGGATCTATATTTTATTTTGTCAAATTTAGGTGGGCATTCCATGAACAACAGATAATGAACAATAAATTTATACCATTTAGAGACCAGATATTTCATTTGAATTTTCTGGGTTGCTCTATTGCCATCCTCTTGTCTTCCTTGTTTCTCTGTTTCTACCTTGTCGACTAGAAGATTTATGCCCAAGGCCTGGAAATTAGCTTCTGATAGATTTTTTCCAATCCCTACCCCTTGACCAGTTTAGTAGGCTTGATATCCATGTTATACTCTTGGATCTTGGAAATCCATTTGCCTCTCTTGCCTTCATTGTCTCCTTGTGTGAGGATATGTTTCACAATAGTTTTAAGGACATAAGAAATTCTACTGGATTGCAAAATATAAATTCATAAATATTTCGGAGCCTTTACTAGAGCATAAGATTCTTTTTCTAGAATATTTTATTTTAGCTCTGCATCCCTTAACAAATTACTGAAAAACGTAATTGGTTGTTCCTTTTCTTCATCATTCTTCTGCAATAAAACAATTGCCACTTTGTTAGGAGAGGCAAAAGAAAAAATGAGGAATGGTCTTTGATAATCAGGGCTAGCTAAGACTGGGGCATCTGCAAAGGCTCTCTTGATCCTAGAGAATGATTCTTTGGCTTCAAGATTCCACTTGACTTCCCTATCCTTCTTCAGCATGTCAGTGATTTATTTTACAATCTCAACATAATTAGGCACAAACCTTCTCAAGAAATTGATTCTGCCTAAGAAAACTTGTATCTCCTTTTTATTCCTTGGTAATGGGATATTGTTGATAGCCTCCACCCTCTTGGGGTCAATCTTCACTCCTTCCCTTGCCACTATGTGACCCAACAACTTACCTTTGCTCAGAGAAAATTGTGATTTCTTGGGATTCAAAGACAAGCCATACTTCCTGCACTTTTCAAAAGTGAGTTACAAGTGTTGGAGATGTTCCTCATCAGTCTTAGAGAAAACAGTTATGTCATCCAAGTAAATTACCACAAATTTTTCTTTTTCCCCAATGAAAGTTATGTCCATTGCCCTTTGAAAAGTGGCTCCAACATTTATGAGACCAAAAGGCATCCTGGCATACATGAAGGTTCCCCAAGGTGTGGTAAAAGTTATTTTCTTCTGGTCCCCCAGATGTACAACAATCTGGTTATATCCAGAGAAACCATCCATCATAGACAGTCTGGATGATCCCACCACTTTCTGCAGAATGTAATCCATTTTGGGTAAGGGGTAGTTGTCTTTCAAAGAGGCCCTATTCAAGTTTCTGAAGTCCACACATAATTTGATCTCCCTATTTTTCTTCTTGACAGGAACTAAATTTGCCACCCAATTTGAGTATCTTAGAGGCATAATAATTTTAGCCTGTAACAATTTCTTAACTTCCTTTTCAATTGATGGGAGTAGTAAGGGGTTTATTTTTCTCAGCTTCTACTTGTAGGGATTCATTCCAGTCTTCAAAGGAATCTTGTGTTGTATGATATTGGGATCAAAAGTCTTCAAATCATCATAGGACCAAGAAAAAACATATCTATATCTATATATATATATTAAACAGCTCCAGATATTTTTGTTTATACCCTTTTGGGATTTCTTTAGATATATTTCATATTGTATGGTACTAAGGGTTTATACCTAACCTCAACTTCATACCTGAGCAAGGGGTTTTGAGGAGGTTTAAAGTTGTTGGCAGCAATTGCTAAGGAATTGGCCATCTTTTTCTACTCCGTGGGTAGAAACTAAAAATTAAATGCTAGGAAAAATAATTCAACTAGATCCCATATCTCTTTTCTATAGGAATTCAATCTCGAGTGCTTGTTTTGACATTGATTCCTGACTTGTTTCACCACTAGCTCAGAATCATTGAATACTGTCAAGCACTCAATATTGAGGTTTTTAGCAGCTTGCAACCCTAACATCAATGCCTCATATTCAAAAATATTGTTTGTAGCATCAAACTCTAGTTTGAATGAGAAAGGGACAAGGTTACCCTTTGGGGATACCAACAACACACTAGCTCCATTCCCTTCCCTAGAATAAGCACCATCAAAATACAATTTCCAAATATGAACAGACTCTAGTTGTTTCTTACCCATCTGAGTGAAAGATTCTATCTGGGTATCTTCCATGATTTGATCATCTTCTTCCAACAAAAGATAAGAAAAATATCTTTCTTGACCATACACAAGATAATTGTTTGAACAATTGACTTTAGTTACTATCTTTACAAATATGGACTCTCTGTATAATCCATGCTCTTCTCCACCAAACACTGGAATGGTAGCATATGTTAGATCAAGCTTGATAGATCCTCTGAGTTTCATCCCCCATGACCTAGATAGGAGCATACCAAATCTTGCAGGGATGTCAACAACTACAATGTCCATCACCACACTCTTCACTGGGATTTGAGCCAAATTAACCACTAGATCTTTGATCATACCCAAACACTTTACTCTTTTAGAATCAAAGGAATATAAATCTTTGTATGGTTTTGTTATCTACAGACCTAACTATTCCATTACAAACAATGGCATTAAATTATGAGAAGCTCCTGAGTCGAGCATACAATTATGCAACAATAAATCATGGATCACTAGGGTGACATAGAATGGAGGAGTGGAAGGGTCTTGCTCCTCCACATGTGGACCAAACATAACCATAGGCCTTTCTTCCTACAGGTTAAGACTATCTTGAAGTGGGGTAGTGGCAGATGGGTCCATGAACTTAGAAACTTGTGCTTTATAATTGGGTTTTTTCCATAATTCAGTCAAAGGGACCTATCTTTACTTTTTCTAACTCTTTGTAATGTCTTCTCCCATGTCTACCCACTTTAACCAACCTTCCTGGGGTAAAAATGAGTTGAGGGCTACTGTGACATGACTCGACCTCCTAGATAACCTTAAGGAAATGGATCTGACAAAACAAGACCTTATCGACTCCCCTCATGTGCTACATGACCCCCAAGAGCTAACCAATGACTCTAGGTGACCGACTGTTATAGGTATATTTGGGCACATCACTCCTGATGATTAGATCAATAAAATTAAGGCTCATCAAACCCTAATTCAGTTTCTACATGCCCTAGACAAGTCATCAAATTGAATGCTTCCATCCATGAAAGTTTCCTAGCTTGAAACCCTACTGAAATGCTTCCTTGGGACACCAACGTAGTCTTGGTCAGGGGTAACTGCGCTGCAGAGAAGGTAGGCACATTCAGGCCTACATTGCAGTGCACTTAGGCCCACTTTGACCTACTCTAGGCGAGAATGAGTGAAATTGACATGGGATTCTGGGAATATTCCTTGATTATAGAGCATTCTAGAAGGATGCCCAACCCTTATCTCATCCTATGAGGTCAACTTTTGATAGGCTATGGATCAATTATCCCTCTATCCTCTCACATCCCTTTCTCCATGGAAACTAACTCCAATTTCGGAAAACCATTCAATGCCCAATTTATGACATAACCACTTGCATTTCCCTATAAATTAACTACTCATCATTGTGACCAGGGGCTAGAATTTGAAGATTGTAGAGAAATACTGTTGGTTAGAGACTTGAGTTCATTGTCAAGTAATGTTATGTTGCTGGATTGATGTGCTATTGGTGTGATGAGGGTTTGGACTAAGCTGGATGAGTGACACGGGATCAAACTATATTGGGTGTAACTCTTCCTTATGCAATCAATAAAGTTGTTTGTTCCTTTTCCCATATTCTTGTTCATATCTATGATGCATATATGTTTAAATGTTGTCGATTCCATTTGTTTATAGTAGATAGATCATATGATTTAATCATTGTCGTCTTCTGTTTCTGTTGACAGGTACCAATAGAGCGAATTTAGTTTGAGTGGGAGTGATGGGAGAAATTCAAAAGGAAGTGAAATATCACAAGTAGGTTCCTTCATCTCATCTATCTATTATAGGAAAAGGTTAAACCACTTTCCTTCTGTTTTTCTAAGTGTAACTACCCACTTAGGGAAGATGTACTTATCCGTAGGTATAAATTCCATATAACAAATTGGTGGCTCCACTAGGGATCGACTGTCATTCCTAGTAGTTTACCCTTATCATATTACATCCTAGAAGACTTTACTTGATTGCACTGATCTCTTTTCAATCATATTGAAGTGTTTTTGGTCAAAAAGTGTGCTTAAATTTCTCCTTATTGTACTCTTTGGCACCAGTGCAATGTTGGTCTTGACACAGTGCACTGTAGAGCAGCCTTAGCTTAGAGACAGTGCACTGTAGCGAACTGTCTCCCACTCAGGGCTGTGTTGATCCCTCTCACGCTAAAAAACGCATCTTTGGCTTGGTTTTTTCCAAATTTGCTTCTGATGTTGTTTGCTAAAAGAACAATGTTTTCTATGGCTCTGAAATCAATTTGCATTTCTTCTCCTAGCCCTACTTTGGCCTTGATTGTTTAGTGTTTCTTAAGGTATTTCTTTATAATTATAAATTCATTGTCAAAGTTGGCTTACATCGATTAGTCTTTTCTGAAAAAGAATTGTCGTAAAGTCTTCATCTTCTTGAAAAAGAAACTATCGTAAAGTCTTCATTTCTTGTGAAAAGCATTGATTGATCATTTGTGCATTTAGTTTCCTTATGTTCATCTAAACATTAAAGGAATGAAAATAAAAACATGCATAATGTATTTAGAAGTTTTTGTGTGCTTGTAGGAATGGTATAGGGAAAGTTGCATTAGATGTGCTCTATGCTCTTTGTTTAAAGAATCTGATTGCTCTATCCCTTTTAATTAAGGTTTTCATTGTTCAAATAAAATGAAAAGAATGTTTCTCATCATAGTTGCATTCTAGGAGTTTCCAAAACATCACGCGACGAACTTGAAAGGGAAACTTCTAAACAATATCAACTAAAATTTATCTCAATTAACCTAATGGAGCATTGTAACTTAACGCATAACATTTAGAGGTCTAGGCTAGAGACGTGTTCCGGCATCGTTAAACATAGAAGCTATCGCTAATTGTCTATGATATATTATGAGTGTGATACCTCATTCCACGTATGTAAGTATATCGTAGCTCTTCTACCTACTTTAGGGTATATAGGACGATGTTATAGTACGAAAAGTATAAAGGAATTCTCTCACTGTGCAGTTTTGCATTAGACAACGCTAACATGGATTGGGCCTCCACGTACTTTCGGGTATATTTTGAAGGACTACATTAGGTTTCCATCCATCCATAGGTAACCGAGTCGGCTGCCTTGTATACTGTGATACACCGAAAACAACATTCGGGGAGATTGCCTGCATGTATGTTAAGTCCTTGGTTCACTGAGGCAGTATATTGCAATTCATGGTTACTAGGTAATCCTTTTTCCTAGATAATCCCTCTTTTGTTTTGTTATGAATTTTTTATTAAAATAAAATTAATTGACCATGGATAACATCCTCCATGTCACTCCTTAGTTGAGACATATGGCAACAACTTCGGAGTCCACCGATCAAGGAATTCCTTTTGATGGGAATCCTAGTCCTTTTCCTCCTTTCGGAAATATTGGTGCTCCTTATATGGCTACATTGTCCCTTCCAGGACTTACCATCGGCTTGCCAATATGGTTGTTCTCAACCTCCTTGGCCCCGCAATTGAATATTCCTACAACTGGAAAAAATCAACCTCCAGTTGATCCTAAAGTTGACCCTTTACCTTCTTCATCGGTTGTTTCTTCCTCCCCTTCTTCCTCTTCGCTTGGTGAAAGTATTGACACTAGTAACTAGGTGGATAAGAAGAAGAAGAAAGGGAAGAAGAAGAAGAAGAAGAAGAAGAAGAAGAAAATTTAGCAGGGGGGAAACCAAGCAACCATTGCTTCGAATGCAACTTCTGATGAGAAACCGTCTTTGTACGAGAGACCACTTCTTCAAAATTGTTCTCGTATTCTTTAGATCTTAAAAGAATGGTCTTCTCATTTACATCATCCCGTGTCACCAACTTCTGGAGATCATGCTAGTGACACACCATCAACTAGTGGTAGTAAAGTTCATGGAAGTAAGGGTAAAGTTAAGTTTCCCTTTAGGTTATGCGAAGGGAATCACCCCATTCACCTTTGTCCCTATCTAGATGAAGCCCAAAATGTGTTGGATAACCATCCTGCTTCTCCACAGCGACTTCCATCTGGTTACAAGAGACTCTCCCTTAATCCTTCACTAGCTGATGAAGTGGCTAACCCAAATCAGTCATCGGTCAAATCCACTCTCTCTGAATGTGAATCCCATGAGTCTATACTTGACCAATCACATGTCGAGGAAACAGTTGACCTGATTTCACCTTCAGTTAATCGTACCTTTCTCGTAGAGAGTGAGTATGATACCACTCAGGTTATTTTCGTTTCTTCAAATTATAATGAGCTTGGAGGCAACCCTCCTGTTCCATCAAGACATGAGGAAAATCCTCCAGTTCTCATAACTCAAGGGGGTAATTCTCTCATTCTTATGGTACCCCCTCCAAGTAGTCTGGTCACTTCCTTCGATTGGAATCGACTGGCAGGATGCCATCTTCCTTCTTATGTGCCTTTCCAAATCATAGTACAGGTTTATAATATGATTGTATCTGGAACTATTATAGATGAAGGTGCATCTGTGAGTATCCTTTCCTCCACTGCTTGGTAGGCACTTGGTTTGTCACCACTTGTGCCTGTTACCTAGAATCTGTTGGCTTTTAACAGAGGAACTAGTCAACCATTAGGGATCCTTTCTCAGTTTCCTATTGCTTTGGGAGGAAAATTGTTTATCTCAATGTGATGGCAGTCTCAGGCCCTTTATATTAAAATTTACTTCTTGGGCGTGACTATATTTATGACATGGGAACTAATGTTTCAACACTATTTCGAGTGATGTGTTTCCCGCACGAAGGCAGAATTATCACCGTTGACCAGTTTTCATTTCCCGGTCCAAATATGGCTTCCAGTCAACCATCTTCCCTAAATGGTCCTTTTGTCCCAATGGTATCTTCCCTACCACGGGTCAATTATGTGGCAACCTGTTCCATGCCTACATCAACTGATGATCATTTCCATGATGTTGTGCATTATGCACTGGGGGCATTGGAACCAGATCTCTCTAATGGATTCCTTGCTACGTATCCCTTCCAAAGCATTGTTCTCCCATCTGATGAGAACCTACTAGAAGCCATGACCTCTTATGGGTCGTGATCAAGGAATCATGAGGATAGTTCCTAGTCTTGTGTCAACCTCGTTAAAAAATGAAATAAAGGATGTGAGCATAGTTCCTTGTCTTGTGTCAAGCTCGTTAAAAAATGAAACAAGGAATATGAGGATAGTTATTTTACTGTGTCAACCTAATTAAAAATGAAACATGTCCATGAGAATAGTTCATGGTCTTGTGTCAACCTCATTAAAAAATGAAACAAGGGTCCTAGGCAGAGTTCCTTGTCTTGTGTCAAGCTCATTAAAAAATGAAACAAGGTCCCCTGGAGAAAAGTTCCAATTCAAGTCTTTGATTAGATCTAGTAAAATCCCAGTCGAATCTTTCACTTGATCTCGTAAATGAACCTTCATTCCATCCACTTTATAACCACAAGTAGTCTACTTAGGTGAATGTAATGAAGCTTGGGGGTCATGCACCTAGAAACGAGTCATCATGTAGGGGGCATGTAAACTAAATCTCAAGCATAGTTTCTTCATGGTTCAAGCTTGTGTAAAATGAACCCAACTTGTGTAAAAATGAAGCTAAATCCAAGCATAGTTTTTCACTTCAAGCTTGTGTAAAAATGAAACTAAATCCAAGAATAGTTCCCTATGGTTCAAGCTTGTGTAAAAATGAACCCATCTACATTTTAACCCTCGTGATTTCTGTTTTGTCAGCCTCTTCTGTAATATCAGCCATGGTTTTTCTCCTTCAATCGTCACTATCTGCTTGGGCGATCATACGCTTTCACTTGGTTGTTTTACCCTTTTTTAGGAACAGTTGCAATGAGTGGTATTATTAGCTAGCCTCTTCACATAAATCAACATGTTTTGAGAATTTCCAACATCACCAGAACCAATTGCTATCCTAGACACCACTTGTTCTTCTAAGTGGAGTTCCCTTTAAGCTCTTTTCCAACTTGTAAAAAAATGAAAAGATCGCCGAGTATTTTCCTTTTTTGACTCATTAAAAGAAAAAATGGGGGGTTTGATTTCAAGCTCTTTTCCAATTCTTTGAACACGAAAATATTGTTGAGCACTTGTCCTTTTTATCTCATAAACAAAATTGAAATGACATCTACTCAGTATAATTTTAACCATTTTCCGGACTGAGACAGATTACTAATGAAAAAGGAATACGTTGATCAAACATGGTCAATAGGTTCTCTCTTGTATTATTTATGCTTTTTCGGACTTGAGAGACAAATTTATGAAAAAGAACTTGTGGAGCTTCCTTTTTATCCCTTTTCAAACTCTCTAAACATGAAAAGGACCAAGTTCTCATTGTCATTAAACTCGTTAAAACATCAAATAGCGACAAACTTGTCCATCATGACAAGATCGAGTTTACCTTCGCTAGACTCGTTAAAACATCACATAACGATGGATTCACCCAAAGGGTGGAATTATAATACAAGCATATGTTATCCTCCTCAATCTTGCTAAAAAAATAAAGAGGTACTAGTCAGAAATGACTGGGGAAAATGGAAAAGGGATAAATCACTTTATCGTAGCAAGTCGCTCTTGAACATGACATTTTCAGTTCATCTCTGTGACTATTTGGTTTGGGTTATCTGCTTGATGGTTATCATACCTATGGTCTATCACACCATCCATCACTTTGGTATTTGGGTCAATGCTGCTAATTCATTTAGTGTCGCTGACATGTTCAAGAGAAGTCACTCAATAAACTTCATCCTTTGCAATACTCATAAACCATCATTTTCATGACTGCCATTCTTGAACATTGTGTCGTTAGTCACATTCTGTCTTCAAAATCATTACATTTGTTTCGTGTCATTAATGGGGGATACATCAAGGCCCTCCTACGACGAGTTTCTTCTTGTCAACATTAGCGCATTATCTAGGAATATGACTTAGAAACACCCTTCCAGTACCTTGAGGCTTGCATACATCAATGGAAAGTTTCTTGCTTCCAACGATAGGTTGACATCACAGGCATTCGACCGAAAGACTTTGTATGGTGTTCGACATCAAAACATCTATTCACACCATGCAGAATGTATTGTAGTACCTTGAGAATCATTATCATTATCAGTGATTTCTCTCGCATCTGTTAACAGCGTACATCATTGGCTAGTTGATCCAGATTTAAACAGAATGCAACAACTTACAGAGATAATCATAAACAAAAAGATGCAACATAAGTAATAATTCATTTCATTAATGTAAAATATTGAAATATGCTTACAAACAACAAAGGAAATAAACCAGCTAGGGCGATGATAGCTTATCTCTAGAGATGTGGCGGCTACATGCCTCTTAACTGTGTTACAATGAGGCTCGAAGGCCTATTTATTGTTGAGAAACAATGGAAAACCCTAAATATCCAAAAACCTAACCCTAGAAGATGAAACGCCAAACTATGGGCCCTGTTTGGGTAAATTGGTACATTAACTTCCTGGGGTCGTAACTTTGGCATACGATCTCCATTTGACGCACGCAATATCTCGTTAGAAATATCTATCGAAGAACTACAATTTTTGGAAGAGAAACATCAGTCCATGGACCCATATTACTCCCAGTTTTCCCAAAAAACGTCATTTAGGGCCTCAAAACTATTGGCATTATGATTCTAGTTTGGCTCTATGGTACAAGTGTTGTACTTGATGGCAACTCACTCAAGTGGCAAAACTCTATTCAGGCTCTTAAAATAATGGAAAATAAGAGGTTCGCAGGTGCATCGTCCAAAAGGTGCAGACCCATAGGTTCGCCGTCCAGGGATTGCGGACATACCCGCAGGTTCACCGTTCATAAGGTGCGATCCCCCAGTTCACTCACTCTAATGCAGAGAAGCGCGCTCATGTGGGGTATCCTATGTTTGGCCCTTGGTTTTTAGCCCGTCTTTTACGATCCTATGGTTTTGGCCCGTGGTATAGGATCTAATTTATTGAACCCCGGTTTGGATCCCTTGTATTGGTTTTTGATGGTTTTGTCCCATGGTGTGGATAAGGGTTTGACTATAAAAAGGTGAAGGAGACCACTTGGCTAGACACTTGTGAAATTTGAATATCTTAAGATCTGAATGTTTGGGTGATTGGTTTTAAAAGCTAGATCTAAATCAAGGAGAAAATTTAAGGCGAATCTATTGATAAGTCGTGATCTCTTGGGTGCATGATCAGATCTGTGGATCTGCCTGACTGTGGCACATTGGAGGACTGTTAATTTAGCCCTAATCAGAGGTTCACAGGCGATCCACGGTGTAATTGCGGGGGTACGTAGTACAGGAGAAGACGCAGTGCTGGGGTACGCAGCGCAACAGAAGGCACAGTGCGAGGTATGCAGCGCAGAAGAAAACAAGGTGCGGAGATACACAGAGGCACAGAAGGAACAGTGCGGGGTACGCAGTCAGACAGAGAGTATAGTGCGTATCTTAGTTGAGGTACGCAGTTCAGCAGAAGGAGAAAGTGCGGTGGTATGCAGAGCAGCAGAAGGATACGGTGTGGATCTGCACAGTTCATGCATAGAAAGGTTGCAGATATCTGCAGGTTTATATCGGTGAAGTTGCGGACCTGTCTTAAAAAATTTGTTGACTATCTTTTATCTATTGCTGTAGAGTTCTAGGTTTAGATTTCTGGTATTACTTTTCTGTTTACAGCATTATGAGAAGTTGGGTGATTCATTGGTTGATTGTATAAGGAGATTGGGTGATTTGCATGTACTTGATGATTATTTGATCTTCTTGGATCCAGTCTAAAAATTAATGAAACATGGTCCTTAAAGAAGTAGAAGAGCAAAGGGGGTTGTAGCTCCCTTCCAGGAGAGACTGAAAATGAGAGGGAGTTGTAGCTCTCTGTAGGTTGTAGCCTGCATACTGGTAAAGGACTGCACCAGTACAAAATCCTTGTAAAAGAAGTTTCTAATTGAAAGAAGATAGAGACATATTGCAGCAGGTGGTTTTCACCCACATTGGGTTTCCACCTTATATCTGGTGTTCTTTGGTGTGCTTATCTATTTTTCTTGCTCTTTTTCATTATTATATGGCACTGACATACAAATTAATGATCAATATCTGAAGAATAAATTAAAGTATAAATCTAGAAAGCATATTGAAAAGAATTTGATAATACTGATTCACCCCCCTTCTCAGTATTATTTTCAACAATTGGTATCAGAGCAGGTTCTTCAGAAGAAGCTTGATCGCTTGAAGAAATATCTTGCATCATGAGCAACTACGAGAGGGAAGCATCAATCAGGCCACCGATTTTTGATGGGACAAACTTTGTTTATTGGAAGGTAAGAGTTACTACCTATCTTCAATCTCTTGGTACAAAAGTCTGGGATATCATAGATACAGGGTATACTTTTCCATCAGCAACTCCTACAAATCCGGCTGAGAAGAAGAAATATGAAAAAAATGCAAAGGCAGTCAATACTCTATTAGGATGTCTATCTCAATCAGAATTTGTCAAGGTAATGCAGTTTAAATATGCAAAAGAGATATGGGACAAGATTGTTTTGAGCTATGAAGGGGATGATCAGGTAAAACAAGCAAAACTTCAAACCCTCAAGATTCAGTGTGAAAATCTCAGGATGTATAATGATGAAAGTGTGGCTAACTATTTTCTTCGTGTAGATGAGATTGTTAATTGTATGAAAAATTTGGGTGAAGAAATAAAAGAGGCTGTTGTGGTTGAAAAAGTTCTAAGATCTTTGTCCCCTAGGTTTGAATCTAATGTTTCTGCTATAGAAGAAAAGGAGAATCTACAAAGCCTTAAAATGTCACAGTTGCATGGAATTCTAACTGCTTATGAAATGAGGAAAGGAGGTCCATCAGACAGGAGAGAAGCTGCCTTCAAGGCTTCAGGCAAAGGCGAGTACTATGAGTCAGGACACGTGTTAGAAGAAGAAGAAGAATCAAATTTTGTTAGAAATCTTCAACGGGTTACTGGACGGTTCCGAGGTAAGTTACCTTTCAAATGCTTTGCTTGTGGAAGAGTCGGTCACTATGCTGCCAAATGTCCTCACAAGGATAAGATTGACAAAGGGAAGGAACCTGTTAGATGGAACAAGAAACAGAATGCAACTAAGAAAAGTTACTACACTCATGAAGACAGTGATGGCCTATCAAATAGTGACGAAGATGAACGAGGTAATGATTATAAACTTTTAATGGCTTTTGAAGATGATGATTACATGGATGCTATAGATGTGGATGACTTTTATGAAGAGATTTCTAGACTCAAGACATGTTTAGAAGAAAAGAATGTGATCATTGATACTTTGCAATTTCAACTTGATGAAAAAGAAAAATCTCTTGAGAAGTTAGAATGTGAAATTGTTGGCCTTAGAAAAGAAATTGAGAAAACAAAGGTTCTTAATCTTAAGTTTGTTAAAGGATCTAAAACTCTGGATGAGATTATCAATGTACAACATTCTCCATTAATTAAGACAGGTCTGGGTTATAATGGAGAAACATCTCAAGCATCCACCTCAAAGAGTTATCTTGATGCAACAAGGAGGAATGAGCAAAAGCCCAATGGATATCATCATGTAAAGCAGGGACAAATTACATCAAGAACAAACAGAGACTACCAGGTAAACCAAGGGCAATCCATCTTAAGGGTGAACAAAAGCTACAACCAGCCACAGGTAAAAACTTCTCAATTTGCTTCAAGAATGGATGACAATAGAAATTACAATCATTTGGCTGGTAGATTTGATAATCGCAGAAGTTTCTTCAATGGTCAATGTTTCTCTTGCCATAACTTTGGTCACAAAGCAGCTCAATGTGTTGCCTATAAGACAATCATGACTAGAGAAGCTCAAAAACAAAGAAGTATGACCGGGATTACGAAAAGGACCTATAACAACTTTTCGGCCCTTGAAAATGAAATTGAATGTTCTATTTGTAATAACTTCGGTCATGAAGATTCTGAATGCAGGAGCAGGTTTCGGCAGACAAAGGAACAAGCCTCAAGCACCCGAACATGGAGAATAAAGGAACCGCAACCAGAAAGATGTGGGATATCCTTTTATGCAGAAGGACAGGAAAATCTATGGTACATCGACAGTGGATGTTCGAAGCATATGACAGGCGATAAAGAAAAACTTGAATCATATACTGCTTTAGAAAAGGGTAAGAAAGTTTCTTTTGGAAATGATACCCCTGCAGCCATAAAAGGAAAAGGCACTGCTCATTTGAAAGAAAAGGTCAAAGCTGGAAATGTTTTGTATGTTGATGGCTTGAAGCATAATCTACTGAGTGTCAGTCAGATGTGCGATCAAGGAACCGAGGTAATATTTCGATCAAATGGATGTAGCATTCGTGATCTTGATACAGGAAAAACAGTGATCAAAGGCAGAAGAACTCCAAATAATCTATACATATTTGAAGAAGGACAATAGCAATGCTATTTGAGTAAGGATGATGAACATTGGTTATGGCACCGGAGGTTGGGGCATCTAAGCTTTTCACAAATAAGGAAAGCATGCAAATACCAGGCTGTTCGTGGTCTTCCAGATATCAAAATTCCAGACAACACCATATGTAAATCATGTCAGTTTGGTAAGCAAACCAGAACTAACTTCCCTGAGAAGGAAGGATCAGCCAGCAGGCCTCTTGAACTAGTCCATACAGATGTATGTGGTCCATTTAGGACAAGGTCACCTCGAGGAGAAGAATACTTTATATTATTCATTGACGACTTCTCCAGGATGGTTTGGTTGGGACTTATGAAACACAAGGACAAAGCATTCGAAAAATTCAAATCTTTCAAAGCATTGGTTGAAAACGAATCAGATCACAAAATTAAGTGCCTCAGGTCCGACAGAGGTGGGGAGTTTACCTCAAATGAATTTTTCGATTTCTGTGAAGAACATGGAATAAGAAGGGAATTATCTACAGCTAGGACTCCTCAGCAAAATGGAGTGGTAGAAAGGATGAACAGAACAGTCCAACAAATGGCTCGTGCTATGGTTGATGAGTATGGGACTCCCGCAACCTTCTGGGGTGAAGCAGCATTTGCTGCGGTTGTTATCCTCAACAAAACAAATGTCCGAGTGAACAACACTCAAACTCCTCATGAGCTTTGGTATGGTGAGACTCCTTCGGTAAAGCATTTCAAAATTTTTGGGAGCAAATGCTATATCAAGAACACTGATGAACAGCTTGGCAAACTTGAACCTAGAGAAGATGAAGGCATTCTCCTTGGTTATTCTCCCCACAGCAAAGCATATAAGTGTTACAATAAAATACTTGGAAGAATTGTTGACAACATTGATGTAGTGGTTGATGAAAAAGGATACATCCCTAGGCAAGTAAATCATGAAAATATCGAAGAGGATGAAGACTACTCTCCAAGTCAGACAAATGATGAAGAAGAACCTCAAGAGGCACCTGAGGAGAAAATAAGGATAGAAGAGTAGACTCCATCCAGGTACGTTCAAAAGAATCATCCAGAATCTCAGATTTTGGGGTAGAAAGAAGCAGGTGTACAAACAAGAAGAAAAATTGTAGAAGCCTCAAGCTATTTGGCATTGCTCTCCTCCACTGAACCACAAAATGTAAGAGAGGCATGCAAAGATGAATGCTGGGTCAAGGCGATGGATGAAGAACTTGAGCAGATCGAAAAGAACAACACTTGGGAATTGGTTCCTAGACCAAAAGATAAGAATGTCATAGGGACAAAATGGATCTTCAAAAATAAGTTGAATGAAAATGGAGAAGTAATTAGAAACAAGGCCAGACTTGTGTGTAAAGGGTATGCTCAACAAGAAGGAATAGACTTCGAAGAAACTTTTGCTCCCGTTGCTAGACTTGAGGCCATCCGAATGTTCCTTGCTCTCTCAAGCTTTCAGAAGTTCAAAGTTTTTCAAATGGACGTGAAATCAACCTTTCTGAATGGGGACTTAGAAGAAGAAGTGTACATTGAGCAACCAGATGGGTTCATCCTTGGGAATGATCCAAATCTCGTATGCAGACTAAAGAAGGCTCTCTATGGTCTTAAAAAGGCTCCAAGGGCTTGGTACTACCGTTTGGAAAAATATCTTCATCAACAAGGTTTTTCAAAGGGATCAGCAGATAGCAATCTTTACATAAAAATTGAAAATGACAAATTACTAATACTTATTGTGTATGTAGATGATATTATCATTGGAAGCAATGAAGAAGCTATGAGTCAAAGCTTTGCCTTGGTGATGCAGAAAGAATTCGAAATGTCTTTGCTTGGAGAACTGACATATTTTCCTGGATTGCAAATCCAACAAAATGAAGGTGGGATTTTCTTGTCTCAAATCAAGTATCTCAAGCAGATTTTGAAGAAATATGGCATGGAAGATGAAAAACCAATATGTACCCCCATGGTCACAGGATGTAGCCTCAGTGCAAATGATGAATCAGCAGCAGTGCACCAACCAACCTACAGATCTACCTATAGTAGGTGAAGATGGTCTACTATATGTAATATGATCATCAACAAAGACATAAACACTGCCTCTAACACTTTGACTCGTGTTGGAGTCAGAATCTACAAGTGGAACTCACACTCTAGTTGGGCTACGTGATCTATCACGAGCCCAACCATGTATAACAGACCCCCCACACTTTGGTGGCCTGTGGTTGGGGGCGTATAGGATCTAGCTCTTCGTGTTACATATAATTCATATTTAATACATATAAATTAGTCCAAAAAATAATTGTTAACTAAACTATTATATGTAATACAAATCTATTACATATGATACATATAAACTAATTCAAGAAAAAAAATGTTGACTTAGAAAGAATGTTGACAAGAAAAATATTTCTAAACTCAAGTAGAATAATCTAGCCTGAAGTCATAAACTTTAGAGTCCATTTTTTGATAATTTATCAACCAAAGTATTGAGTTCCATATAAACACAATAGAAGTAAGTGATCAAATCTACCTTCACACTTTTTCCCATTTCTAAATAATGCATTTTATTCATGGGACATAAATATGTGAATATATATGTAAAAATTTGAGATAATCCTATTTGCAAAACTAATAAAATTTAATGTCAACCAAATACTCGAATAGACTTTAAGTTCTTATAATATTTGACTTTGACACATGACATGTACTAGGTGCAAGCACATAAAAAGACAATGTTTCTAGTACAACACACAACATAATGAGACAATATGGTATAAATTAGAAACGAGTCAAAATGATTTTATTCACTTTAAAAGAACTTTTCATTATGGATTTAATGTATCTATCAATGATACATTATTGAAACTTGAACACATATATATTGTTATATAATTATGTAGTTAAATGTTAATGTTTTATATATATATATATATATATATATATATATATATATATGTTTCAAATAGTTAAGCTATGTCGAATGTTATAGTTATGTTGTAGATGTTACACTATGTTATGTTATAGTTATAATAGTTAAATATATATAGTTACATTACATGCTCTCTCTCTCTCTCTATATATATATATAGTTATGTTATATATAGTTATATTATATATAATTTATGTTTTGTTATATTGTTACAGGATGTTATATATATATATATATATATATATATAATTTAATTAAATAACACAATTTTCTCTTTTGAATTTTTAACTTTAAAGATAATATTTAATTTATGTAATTAATTTTCTAAAACGAATTTTACTCTATTTATTATTAAAAAAATATTCGAAATATAAAATAAGCTAAATCTAAAAATAAATAAATAAATACATACATAAATTCTCATTTGATAAATATAGGCTCACTATGAGAAACCATATGTATCATGTCAATTTCAAGCTCCTACTTTATTTATTTATTGGTTTTAGTTTGGTTGTTTTCTGTTTTGGAGTTTTTTTGGTATATTTTTGGTCAAATTTGTTTGAAATTTAAAATGCATTTTAAATAACAAAAAATCAAAAGTTTTTGAAAAATTATTTCACTAAATTCCTAATGAAAAACTTTAAAACCTAAAATAATTAGAAAATAAAGATTTTAGCATTCAAAATCAGAAAAACTAAAAAAAAAAAAATGCTACCATTGCAAGTAAGAAAAAAATTAAAACCTAAATTATAGTCCTTTTGGTGGTTTTGAAGTGTTTTGAAGCGTTTTCTTAGTGGTTTTTTGTGGTTTTATAGGGTTTTTTTTGTGATTTTCTAAGGTTTTTTTTGTGGTTTTCATGGTTTTATATGGTAATTTGTTTTCAAGTTAATTTATTTAATTTTGCAATAAAACATAAATAAAAAAGACAAAAATGATAGAAAACACCTTGGCTTGAGTCTCTAGGACATTGGAAGGGTTGTTAGGAAGGTCATTTGGGTTGCTCCATGGTTAAATCCCTCGGTCAAGCTTCAATATCCTTGGTCAAGCCCTAGAAGGCTCGATCAAGCTCTTATTTGCCTCACGGTCTATGCCAAAATGACTTGCACAGACCGCGACAACACCTTTTAATACGAAATATGGGCTCGACCAAGCTCCTATTGTCGGGTTAAATAGAAGCGCAACCGAGTGTTTGTTTTTAACCCTTGATCAAGCTAGTTTTTTTAGCACCTATGGAGCTTGATCAATCACTTAAAAATGGCTCAATCGAGTGCTTAAAGTGGCTCAATCAAGCTCTCTTTTTTCACCTAAATGCACCCTCCCTTGCCAAATGGTGTAACCTAACTCCATGCTTTTAATCTCCTCTATTTGAGGTTGAGACAAAATCCTATTAGTAGGAATAACCTAATCAAATCAGTGAAATTCAAGTTGATTTAGTGCCCAGTGCAAGAGTATATTTGCATGAAGATGCAGTCGAAGTTCATTCTACATTTCCCAAGCCCATCATCAAACCTTTGGAAGAGCTTGTCAGCAATACGCACAAAATTGGTCTTGGATATGACAAGGATGTGTCCTTTCATATTCTAAATTATTCCAAGCCCATTAAGTTTCAAAGTGTTCGATTTCTTCAAGATGGTTCATATTCATCAATTTTGAATCCTGCTCCTCATCCACATCCACAACCACAAATTGTCAAATTCCAGCTATTACCACTCTACAATTTTCCAAGGTTTCAAAAGAAAGTCACAAAGGTAACCACAAACCTACTTTGGACCCCCCGTGAGATGAGTTCGGACCCCCTCCTTGAATAATTTGAAATGGAGCTCAAGGGGGTCCAAAGTCATCCTCTGTTGTTGACCTGGGCAGATTTGATCTGGGCCATTGAGAGATGAAGGGTTTTTTAACACGCGGCCCTTTTGTGTATCGCAATTGCAGTAGGGTCAGGGCTTATACAATACATTTTGCAGCGCTTTTCCAAGGGAGCGAAGCTCAAAAATCATTTAAATCCATTATATAAAATATCACTTTCAATCGGAGAGTGGAGGGATTACTTGCGACATCAGTGGATGGGGAGGAACTTTGTTATATCACAATCGGTGGGGCTTATCAGCTGTGGGACAGGATATCTCAATTGTAATCGGCAGGTGGAGACAAGCAGCTATTGTGTTGTACAAGGGGAAGGGTCGATCGCGATGGGTACACGTATTCCAATTGCACAATACAAAGGCACCATGGGTTAGGGCCGATTCTTTCAAGGGAATGTGATTTTGATTATATACATGGCATGGTGGGTTCAGTTGAGGTTATAATATAGGAAATGGGTAACACGTCTAGAGTTAAGTATTTAAATGGATATGCAGCTAGAGTTTAATGTATAATACAAAATGGAAATGGGGCTAGAGTTTAATGTATAATACAAAATGGAAATGTGGCTAGAGTTTGGGTTTTATAACAAACGAAGGGATAATGAAATAAATATATGAGGCGGTGATTATGTGGGTCCAGGCTAGAGTTAAAAATCACATTTCATATTCATAATGGGGAAAATATTTTTAACAAAGGATAGATGAAAATGTAATTTGAAACTGTAGCCGAAATAGTTCACGGGCCTTTATCTGCTTTTGAAGTTCAACTTTGTTCCAGCCTATGTTTCAATCCAAGAGTCAAATTTGAGCGTAGAATATACTATTGGAAAGATGCTTCCGAGCACTTTCTGATGAAAACACCTATATTCTAATCTAATCCAAACATTGTCATGAAAAAAATCTCCTCAAATATTAGTACTTGGTGTCGCTTTGGAAATAATTTTGCAGGATGAAATATTATTTACAACATCTCAAACATAATAATGGTCAGCTATAATTAAGAAATCCTATAAAAATATAGGACCCTAATAGTGGCTCCAGCTGGGGATGGAATTCTCCTTATGAGATGCCAAGAACACCATAGATGAGTAGCCTTATCCATTGGGCTGATCCCAAATCTGCAACCTGTTCTGCCATAAAATATCTGCGACTGAAATTCTTAAACTGAAATCAAAACCATTCTGCAAACTGAAATCTAAAATACCCACTCAACTGAAAATTGTGCTGCAAATTGAAACTGAAAAGAATGCTTGAAAAATATGCTCAGAGTACTGAGCTTATTTGCACACACCTATTCACTCTAATCTGCTGAAAATAATATTGAATCAAATTATACAAAAAGTCTAATGTAGCCAGTCACACAGATGACTACTAATTTGAAGCTTGCATTCCATTTCTCCAAATAGAAAAATAAACTCAAAAAATGGAAACTCAAAATTTTGACTGGAGCTTTCTTCATAATCCATCACCAACACAAAATTCAGTTTTGTTAAAGATTCCAATAGGTTTTCCAAAGGATCCTCAAAATCATGGAGAATTTCTCTTTGTTGTACTATGCTTGAAAATATCTTCTCATATACTATCTCCAAAATGTATCTATCCCTTTTTAAATTTTTTTCCATTGTGTTTTCAAGGGATGTAAGATTATAGATATTATGTTTATCATCTGTAGGATGTAAAACGACTTGTTTTTCTTCAACATCTCCTTGAAACTTAATGATACAAGAATTTGTCGACAATTATGTTCATCTTCATATGAATTTGTTTGAAAATTAGCATGTGCAGGTTCACTATGTACATTGTCCACACATACATCTTCATAAATCTGATCTTGACAATCTTCTCTTTGAAATAAAATTTTAGAAAGTGGAAATTCAGAAGAAAAATTTGAAATACAGTCCTCATCCATATCATGATCAAATAAAAATTTGCAAGGATAATGTAAAGTATTAAGTATCATTCCCAGGAGACTATATGATCTTATATCTCATGGTTACTTAATAATTGTGATTTTTGAATAAAGGGGTCTCCAATGTAACACAAAATAGGGTTATCCTCTATATAAGAAGGTGGTTGCCCCGCTATGCTCATTTCAACTTGCTTTCCTGCTCGATGAGTGATCTTATAATTTTCTTGCAGCTCTTCAAATGTAACATAACATAGGGGTAAAGATTTATCATGACTTTCTTTCAACACCTGAAATGTGGCATAGCATAGAGGTAAAGAGTTACCATCAACAAAATTTGCATTTTTTTCTTGATGTTCAATGTCTAAAATATATGTATGCTCATCTGTTTCAATATTTTCATCCTTTTTTTCATCGTTGTCATAAGTAACACACACATGGTGATTGTTTTCCTCAACTGGCTGAAATTTAACATCCTCTTGCTGATAACCTACCACTAGTTGTTGTTCTAAACTTCTTTCAAATGAATCCACAAAACAACCAGTTTCTACCTTTTGGTGATGTGACCCAACAACCTTTCCTTCTTCTTCCATATCTACTTGAAAAGGAGGTATCTTTTGTTGTCCACTAACAATAGGTTTATCTTGCAAAATAAATGGGTTCATAAACCTTTCCATGGTTTTCATTAATGTCTCTAACTTAAGGTTTAATAAAGGGGGAAACTCCTCTTTAATTACTTTCCTTCTTTCAGCTTCCATTTTGGATCTTTTAATCAATAGGTTCATTTCCACATCAATCACATGTTTTTGCATTCCCTCCAAAGTGGAAGGGTTTCTTTCTCTGAGATAATAGGCAGTCTCAGCATCAAAACCATTCGGATAATGAAGCATAGCCATTCTTGGGGTAGGCTTTATATCAGTGGGTATGGAATCATAAACACTATTGAATCTGGTTGAGAAATCTTGGACTGTCTCATCGGGCTGCCTTTTTAGATTCCAATACTCATCCATAATCTGAAAAGGGTTCCTTTTAACCTCCCATCTATTAAGGAAAATTATTTGTAATTGTTGGAAATCAGGAATACTTATCGTTGTCAAACTTCTATACCATTTCCTAGCTTTTCCTGAAGGGATTTGAGCAAACAACCTCAATTTGACATCTTCATGATCGACTTCCTCCAAGTGAATGAAATCTATTAAGACACATACATGGAAAATGTTAGAGTCGGTATTTTCATCCCTCCGTCAGAGATCAAATCCTCTTGTTGCATTTATTAGGTGTCCCGCCCAGTCATCTGCATTCCATTAGGCACATAGATCATCTGACGGTAGTGGCATTCCTACAGTTTCCCTCATGTTATCTACCTATTGGCTCATGTTTGTTCATTTAAAAACATATACAGTCTTCCTTTTATCTCGAAAATTGCAAAAGTTGTCTTTAGGGTTTCATCGTCAATTAGGTCTAGGGTTTCATAAAAAAATGTGGTCCAATAATTACTAGCAGGCCATGAGGAGGTTGCAACATCAATAAATTTCATCACCAAGTGTTCGAAAATGTGTTTTTCCTCAAAACTCTTTTTTGAGGAAAAAACAGAGTATTTAGCTTTTATTGTAAAAAGTCATTTTTGAGGAAAAAACAAAGTATTTAGATTTTATTGTAAAAAGTCATGAAAATTTTGTTTCCCTCATTGTAAATTTCTTCATCTGCACCCTGGTTTCTTTCCTTAGCCCAAAAGCTCAAACACTTGCAAAAACAAGCAAAGCTCGGGTCATTTAGTTCATCACAAAGCCAAAAAGGTGAAAAAGTCCAAAAAATAGAGTTTGAAATAAAGTCATTTGCAAAACATTATGAAAGTGGGTTTTGGCAAAATTAAATTTGAAAAGCTCATGCATAAATCATTTCTCCAAGTGTTTGAAGTTCATTTCTATTCCAAGAGAAAAGAGAACCAAAGCAAGACAGTTTGGGTGAGTGAGTGTGAAGTTTGGGTAAAAAACTGTTGTAAGTTGCCGGTGCGGCACACTGGGCAGAAGGCACAGCGCACTCATCGGGCGCAGCGCATTGGGCCTCAGGATCTAGTGTAAAATAACATGGGTGCGACGCATACGGAGGGTGCGGCACATTGGGCTGGATGCACGACGCATATAGCTAGAAGGCCCGAAAATCGTCGGAACGACCAACAATTTCCAAAAATTGCATGGTTTTGCCTTGTGACAAGTAGGTTAACCCTCTATCACTAATTTGCATCCAAGTTTGATGATTGTGTGATGGTGTTTATTGCATGATGAATGTGTAAAGGAAAACAAACCCTATCTCTTCAAACTGTCAAAGGAGATTGCTGCTAGGGTTTTAAGTGAATGTTTTTCTATTAAGTGTATCATTCCTCCATCACTCCCTTATCCCATTTGTCCCTTAATTTCATTATTCCCTAAGTTCCCCTACCCCCTAAATTCATTAATCCCCTATCCCAAGTTCCCTTTCCCAAATTTCCAAATGTAAAACCCCAAACCCTAATCCTATATAAAAACTCCCAAAACATCCCATATTTCCCCTAACTAAATCTATCCCAACAACCCCTAATCCCCCACTATTTTTCCCTCCCCTTATAGTCCCTCATTTCATTGTTTTCCCTTGGTGGCAGAGGTCAAGCACATCACCAAAAATAGTCCACCACAGTTTGACACATCAGCACCTATTTTTCCAAGGCAATTTGTCTACCAGCAGCTATGGCATCCGATCCTTCATATGATTATGAAGAGGAGACCCAAAGTGACTCACCCACAGAGGGACATGCACCCAAGAGGCCTCATAGAGGTGGATGGCATATCAGAGAAGAACCAATCACTCTTGCCGAGTTACAGGCCTGCCCTCTTGCCATCTTTTGTTTCCAGCATCAGTCATGTTATGAATTTTGCGAGAAGGTTGCTAATATTCAGTTTCATCATGAGTTGGCCCACTTATTTGTGTTGCATTTACATGGTGATCAAGCTGCTCTTGCTGGTGTCACTTTCACATTAAAACCACAAACCATTTCATTGGCAACTGGCATACCAAACATTGGAGAACCATGGAACAAGAGGTAGAAAATTGACCGACAACACTATGAACCATACATTAAACCCGGTTTTTTGAGACAGCTCAAGAGAGTGTTTCCTTTTCGGTTCCTCAAGGATGAGTATGCTCCTTTAATGAAACTCATCATGAAGTATTTCACCTGTGAGGGTCGGTTCTCTTGCTTGTATGCTTATCGCATCAGGATGCTGATGCATTTTACTCGGGTACGGATGATGAACATTCCTTATTTCATATGCTGAAACATAAAGAAGATGACCACTCTTGTGCAGCACAAGACCCCTCAGCAGCAGTTCAACAGTATTTATCTTTTTCTCTCATCAAAATTGTGTTCGTTCATCAGCTTGGTTTACAGGGCATCACTTGGGATGACTTCATCTCTCGTGAATTTTTCAGAGCTTCACAGGGACCTTCAAAGGTTAGGCATGGGACAGGTGGACCTTCTTATCAGCATGAGGGCCATGAGACCGCTAGTGTGCCGGTGTTCATCTCTTATCATAGGGGTACTAAACGGTTGTTTGAAATAGTAAAGCGAGTGTTATCTCCACCCGGGGTGGAAGGGGCCTCGCTTCCTTCATCAGCACAGTAGGCTCAAGACTGAGGCAAGAGGCCACTACAGGAAGAAGGACCATCAGGTGAGTGGAGACTGATTTCATCCTCATTGAGGGTGATGATACTGATATGGGCTCGCAAAGTGCAAATCTTAGAGAGATCATTAAGGAGCAGCAGGCAGACATTGATGCCTTGTCTACCAACTTGGATAGAGCCCAATGGACTATACAGTATTTGGAGCAGAGGAACAAGCAGCTTGAGGATCAGCAGGTGGTTATGGAGTTACAAAACATTCGGCAAAACCGCCAAGCTGCTCGAAGGAGGAGGGTGGAGTTCACTTCCTTGGAGCAAGAGATCAATGCCGATAGGGAGTCATGGCTCGAAAGAGTCAATATCCACTTGGAGAGGAAGCTGGAGAAGGCGATAAATGAGAAGAATATGCTTAGAAATTTTTCATATCATTACTTGTCCCGGAACTTGGTGTGCCAAGCAAGAATCAGGAATTTGAAAGCAAAGTTGAAGAGAGCATCAAGGAGGAAAAAAGAGGATGAAGGACTTCAGATCTTTGCTAAGGCTTCCTTAGCCCATCACAGCACTTGATAGAGAAGACTCAACCCAAATTTCAAGAAATTTGGAGCAATTTTTGCATTTTTGCAAATTTTTTGCACAAAAAATAGGTTTTTCTACCCTATGCGTCGCAGCACGTGGTGCTCACTTCTGCTAGAGGCCTCCAAATCTCAAAAACTCAGCATTTTTGGGTTTTTCATGCAAAATTACACTTGTCTACCTATGGCCAAGAAATTTGGGTAGGTTTTGAGCCCTCAAAAAGGTCAAAAACACTCACAAATGACCTCACTACCCCTATTTTGACACACAGGAAGCAGTGTTGGGTGAATGGACTTTTGGGGGGGGGGGGGGGGGCCAATGGAGGTCAAATTGAAAAATTCCACTTGGGATGGAAAGTAGGCAGGCAGACCTTTCCAACAAGCACACCTGGAGCTCATTTGGACATCGGGAAGGCCTCCAAATGTGGGTCCAAACAGGCGCATTGAGAATCTCGCGCGGCGCATAGAGGAAAAATTGCCAGTTTGACCAAGTTTTGCTCTGTTTTTCGCCCAGCTTCACCTAGTTTGACTTTTTCACTTTCCTAATGGCAAATTTATGATGTAATTTGATGAAAATTGATGGATTATGATGTAAATATGTTATATTTTCACTTGTAGAGGTAGATTCATCAGTTTAGAGGTTGTTTGAAACTGAATGAATCAGTTCCCTTGTTTCTAGAGGCATGTTGTTATGTTGCCTAGTTTCTAGTTCTCAGTTTAGAATCAGTTGGATCAGCTCCTAAACTTGTGAGATCGACCCCTAGAGGAAAGGATGAGCTATGTTTGTCTATATTATGTTATTTTTCATTCATTAGCATGGTTGGACTCTTGAGAAAGCCTTGAGCTTCATTGTACATTCATTTTCAGTATTTTGGCTAAGGAATTGAGATCAGGATTTGCAGCACTCTTTGGGATTCATGTGGAAATTTTTCTTGGTACAGTGCTTCTCCTTGTGATTGTGAATTTGTTTATGTGATTGCATTATCTATCTTATTTCTTCTAAACTAAACAAACAAGAGTGTAAGTAGAATTCATTGAAAGTGCAATGCTCTACTTGAAGTTTGCTTTAGTTATTTGATGTTTTCAGTTGTTTGGGGAGGATTCATCATTTCTCTTGCCCTCTTCAACACCTCACCTATCTATTCCTTCCATCCCACTCAAATTTAAGTGCCAAAACGATTGCCTACCTTGCCCCATTGAGATCTCTGCCAAACTGAGCCTCAATCCCCGCACCCCAAAATGTGCCTTTCCCTCTAAGCCAACAAAACACTATTTTATTCAATCAAAATCTCTTACACTCATACCTAACCTAAGATCAGAAGATATTTCAGTCATCTCAAGCCCTCATCGATCATTATTTGCTGAGATTGACCCGGAGAGAGCCCTCTCCTGACCTGGTAGGGCTAGCTACTAGGCTGAGCGTGGTTTGATGTTGGCCCTGGATCCTACCTTCGTCAGCCTAAGGTAAATGTAGGCTCTAACATAGTGTTAACCATACTGGGGAATAAATTATTTGTTTTTTGGTATTCTTCATTTTATAAACTAGAGACGGAGCCTGAAGATTAGCTAGGTAGCCTTCAAAATGCATTTGCTTTACATTAGCGCAAGTAGATAAATGCTACTTCAGTCAATCTCTGGTCTAGTCTTATAAATGGAGTATCTAACTTGCAGATCACCCTAGTACATCTAAGAATTATAAGCTTTTGGATGATAAGTTTAGGATTTGATAGGTTGAACAAGTTGTTAATGTCCATTTGATCTCTTGAAATAATAGCACACTGGTTTTCGAAAGACATACCAGAGCAAATCCGGACCCTGATCCCCCTCTTGTCTACGAAAATCCCAATCTTATTCCAAGAATTGTTCGCCAAGGAAGTTCTCTCATTCCTATGTTCAAAGCCCAATCGTGTCCTGTTGGTTTTGAGTATCTTGAGGATCTTGAATTTGATGAGCAGTTTGAGTTGTCTTTGTTTGAAACCAAATCTGAAAGCGATGTTGCTTCAACTGCTTTAAATCCTGAGTTTGTTAGAAATCTCAAAACTGAAAGGGCCAATAAATCCATTAATGATTATATTTTGAACCAGCTCCAGACTACAATTGTGGCTTCTAATATTGTTGATTTCCTAGAGACTGCTTCTGCAACCCTTGGGTCATCTGCAATTGCGTCTAGTTCAAGAATTCCCACCGAACCTCCTTTCATTCCTACCATTCCTGTGCAGCCTACTGTTTCTGATAAAAAATATGCAGTAGTATCGCCTCCATCTACTCCTTCTACTCCTAAAATAGCCAAGATTGCTTCACCTCCGCATACACCTCCTCATACTCCCCATACATCAGCTCCACCTACTCCCCCAACATCCCCAAGACCGATTGCAAATCCACCAAGAGCAATGGTTGCTCGTTTTGCACCTCTTGTACTGCCTCAAAATTTGGATGATATGTCTGCCGATTATCAAAGAAAAATTCCTTTGTTTGATGGCACTCCTCATGGTGTCACAGCTCAGCAACATGTGGATAGAATGACGGATTTCTTCGATCTTCATGAGATTGATGCAGAAAATGTAACCATGAGACTTTTTGTACAAACATTTGGTGGTGAAGTAAGGAAATGGTTCAGGGCCTTGCCGGCTGCAAGTGTCACTACATTGGCCAATATACAGAGACAATTCTTAGACCACTGGGAAGTGAAGAAAAATCCCCTTCAGATTCTTTCCGAGTATGGCACATCAAATGAAAATCTGGTAAGTCTATTCAAGATTACTGTATTAGATTCAATTCAGTCTACAATGCAATCCCTGATCATATAAAGCCACCCATGGGGCTAGCCTTGATTAAGTTTCCAGACGGTTTTGACACTGATATGGCTTACCAATTAAGAGAAAGAGATCCGGCTACTTTGGAAGACATGCAGAAGATTGCGGTCAGCGTTGAAGCAAATCTGTTGGCCAAGAGAGCTAGAGCAAGAGCTGAAAATAAAGTCACAATTAAAGAAGAGTCTTCCTCGTCAGATCAAGTGCTTCGAAAGGTGGAATAGATGCTTGATAGACTGAAGCTCGACAAGTTTGAACCATAGATCAGAAATCCTAACTTCCGTGGCCAGCAGCAGCCCCAATACAGGATTAAACAAAGAGAGCAGCGAGCCCAAGATCAAGCAGCGCAGCAGCAAGTGCAGACACCTCTACAACAGAATGTTGTACTTGGTCCGGAATCAGAAGAGGAGGAGAATGTGATTGGAGAAGAAAATCATTTCTTTACGCCCGATGACATGCCAATTTACATCACTGAAGATGAGGAGTACTCCGAGAATCCAGCTGAATGAGGGGATGAAAATTTTATTTTGGCAAATGAGACAATTCTTGAGGAAGAGTCTGATGATTACCAAAGAGGATACATGAATGCTTTGTTAGTTCATCAGTGGAAATATTCACTTTGAAATAGAGATGTGCCTGTAAATTCAATTCAGAAAAGGAAGGAGGTAGCAGCATCAAAGAATGATCCTACTAATGTGCAGAAAAAGGGAAAAGAGACAGTTGATCCTAGCACCAGCAAAACGACATCAGCAAGTGAAAGACCAAATCATCCAAATGTGTCAAAGGAGAAAACGGAAAAGAAGGATGTTCCAGCGAAAGAGGTAGAAAAAGTTTCAGTTTTTAACTTAGAAAATGAAATTGCTAAGTTGAAAATATCCATTCCTTTGATCGAGCTGATGAAGAACAACAATTATAAAGGTCAGGTGTCTAAAATTTTGAGTTTAGATCCATCATCAGACATGGTAAATGTGGAGGATGACAATCCCGAGCTGATCTTTGGGCCAACTTTGGAAGGTCAGTCCCAAGATAGTGATATTGCTCCTTTCTATATCAGTCTCAGGGTGCATGACTTTATTTTACATAATGCTATGTTTGATTCCGGAGCTTCTCATAGTCTTATGCTGAAAGCCATCATGGAGAAATTGGGATTGGACATCACTAGGAAATACCATGACCTTTACTCTTTCGATTCCGGTAGAGTAAGGTGCATTGGGCTTATCAAGGATTTGGTGGTCAGTTTGGATCAGATTCTGGCTAAAACTGTTTTGATGGATGTGGTGGTGACAGATATAGCTCCTAGATTTGGCATGCTTCTTTCCAGATCTTAGGGAGCAAAGATTAAAGGGACAATGCAACTTGATTTCTCCTATGCTACGATTCCTGTGTTCAGTCAGATGAGGAAACTATACCGGGAACAGAAGATGAAGTACATGATCACTAGCAAGGAGAAACCGGTAAATCATTCGATCAATTATGTACATATTGATCTAGTGTCATTTGTTTTGTATTTAGATAGTTTTAATGATGTAAATAGTCAACTAGTGGAAGTAGAAGACATTCCCGAGATTACTGAAAATTTTAAAGAAGTTTTGAGACAAGAGCGACAAAGACTTGATGAACCGTTGAAAAATCAGCAGTCCGACAACAACGACATATTTATGGATAGCAAGGAAAAGAAAAAGAATTTCAGCATTTGGAAGAGGATGAAACAGGCCTATGGAGTATGGACTTTGATGGCGCTGTAGGAAGGGAAGGTGCTGGAATTGGTATTTGGATACACAGCCTGGTTTTCGCCCCAAACAAAGTGCCAAGTAATGTAAGGGTCTGCTCTTATAAATTAGCTTTTGACTGTTCAAACAATGAGGCTGAATATGAAGCTTGATTGCTGGTTTGAAAGTTCTTAGAAAATTGAATGCTAAGAGGATTTCAGTGTATGGCGACTCCGAGTTAGTTATCAAGCAGGTGAAAGGCGAGTACCAAGCAAAGCATCCTCGAATGCGGGCCTACCGCAATGCGGTGTTGGATATCTTGAAAGTATTTTCTGATTACACTATAACTTGTGTGCCCCATGCTCAGAATGTCATTGCAGATTCACTTGCAACAGCAGCAAGAAATTTGAAGATTCCTATGAAATCAAACAATAAGTTCGAGATTCATGTGAAGCATCGCCCGGCTGTGCCCGACAATCAAAGGTATTAGCAAGTGTTCCAAGATGATGATGAGATCAATGAATTTATGCAAAATAAAGGTAAATTCAAGGACATTTCTATTGATATGGAATATGATGATGGTGATGAGAATATGGAAGTCAATCAGATGGAAGTTTTGCAGCTCAAAGACAACATCATTCCTAAAGGTCTAATACCTTTAGAGGAGCTCTTCGATTAGGACGATGTGGCTAAAAAACCGACCTTGCTGCCAACCGAAAAAGGAGTTGAAGATGTGAACATTGGATCAGCTGAACATCCCAAGATGGTAAAATTATCGAAGGTGCTACCCCCACAGGTAAAGGCAAAATATATCAGTTTTTTATCCTCTTTTACTGATGTATTTGCTTGGGATTATTCAAATTTGAAGGCATATGACACAAGCATAATTCAGCATGTGATCCCGATCAAGCCAAATCAAAAGCCTTTTCGCCAAAAGCTAAGAAGAATAAATCCAAAGCTGTTGCCCTCAATCGAAAAGGAGGTGAATAGGTTGTATAAAGTTGGTATCATAGTCCCTATTAGATTTTCAGATTGGATTTCAAACTTGGTTCCCGTCCGCAAGAAGACAGGTGGGATCCGGTTATGCATTGATTCTAGAAATCTGAACAAAGTTTCCTTGAAAGACAATTATCCATTGCCCAAGATGGATCACATACTTCAGCAAGTATTTGGAGCATCACAGATGTCACTACTCGATGATTATTCGGGTTATAACCAAATTTTGGTCCATGAGGATGATCGTGACAAAACAGCGTTCACCACTCCGTGGGGAACTTTTCATTATGAAAAGATTTCATTTGGATTGAAAAATGTTGGCGCAACCTTTTTCTAGTTGTTTATCTTGATGACTTAATAGTTTTCTCTAATACAGATGAAGAGCACCTCTATCATTTGAGGATTGTTTTTCAGCGGTGTAGGAAGTATGGCATCTCGCTCAATCCAAAGAAAAGCTTGTTTGCCATGGATGAAGGAAAGCTTCTCAAGCATATTATCTCAAAGGAGGGTATCCGCATCGATCCAGCTCGGGTGGAGGCCATTCAAAAGATTAATTTCCCTCGAAGTAAGAAAGAAATACAATCCTTCAATGGTAAGATAAATTTCCTACGCCACTTTGTTCCCAATCTTGCAGAACACTTAAGAGAAATCACAAACATGCTGAAAAAGGATAGTGCAGTAAGGTGGACCGAGGAAGCAGTTAAGTCTTTTAATTTGGTGAAATTAGCTCTTTCTTCAGCTCCAGTTTTAATCAGTACAGACTATGCTCAGGGTTTTATTTTGTTTTCCTTTACCTCGAATCATACCATGGCAGCGGTCTTGATGCAGAAAAGAGACCAGCTCAAAAAACCAATTGCATTCTTCAGCAGAACCATAAGGGATGCAGCATTGAAAAAAAGGCCCTTGCATTGGTTAAAGCATTGAAATATTTTCGGGTTTATATTTTTCATTCTCACATCCTTGCTTATGTTCCTAATGCCGCTATCAAAGATGTCCTAGTGTAAATAGATCCAGAGGGAAGGAGAGGCAAATAGATCACTACCTTGCTGGAATATGATGTGGAAATCAAGCCAAAAAAGCTCATTAAAGGACAGGGGCTGGCCTTCCACCCCGGGTGGAGATAACACTCGCTTTGCTACTGCAAACAACCGTCTAGTACCCCTCTGATAGGAGATGAACACCGGCACACTAGCAGTCTCATGACCCTCATGCTGATAAGAAGGTCCACCTATCTCATGCCCAGCCTCTGAAGGTCCCTGTGAAGCTCTGAAAAACTCACGAGAGATGAAGTCATCCCAAGTGATGCCCTGTAAACCAAGCTGATGAATGACCACAATTTTGATGAGAGAAAAATGATAAATACTGTTGAACTGCTGTTGAGGGGTCTTGTGCTGCACAAGAGTGGTCATCTTCTCTATGTTTCGGCATATGAAATAAGGAATGTTCATCATCCGTACCTAAGTAAAATGCATCAACAGCCTGATGTGATAAGCATACAAGCGAGAGAACCGGCCCTCACAGGTGAAATACTTCATGATGAGTTTCATTAAAGGAGCATACTCATCCTTGAGGAACCGAAAAGGAAACACTCTCTTGAGCTGTCTCAAAAAACCGGGTTTGATGTATGGTTCATAGTGCTGCCGGTCAATTTTTTGCCTCTTGTTCCATGGTTCTCCAATGTTTGGTATGTCGGTTTCCAATGAAATGGTTTCTGGTGTTAATGTGAAAGTGACACCAGCAAGAGTGGCTTGATCACCATGTAAATGCAACACAAATAAGCGGGCCAACTCATGATGAAACTGAATATTAGCAACCTTCTCGCAAAATTCATAACATGACTGATGCTGGAAACAAAAGATGGCAAGAGGGCAGGCCTGTAACTCAGCAAGAGTGGTTGGTTCTTCTCTGATATGTCTGCCACCTCTATGAGGCCTCCTGGGTGCATGTCCCTCCGTGGGTGAGTCACTTTGGGTCTCCTCTTCATAATCATATGAAGGATCAGATGCCATAGCTGTTGGTAGACAAATTGCCTTGGAAAAATAGGTGTTGATGTGTCAAACTGTGGTGGATTGTTTTTGGTGATGTGCTTGACCTCTGCCACCAAGGGAAAACAGTGAAATGAGGGACTATAAGGGGAGGGAAAAATAGTGGGGGATTAGGGGCTGTTGGTGTTAAACACACATGGGCAGCAAGAATAATGTGAAGGATAAAACATGCAAGTACAATTTTTATTAACAACTGATATACATTTATAGTACATTTTTGTGACCATTGGGTTTCACATCCCAAGGTCTCTTGGACTCCTTTTGTCCATTCGGCTTCCACACTAACCCATTGAGGATTAGGTGTCCAACATTCCTTTCCTTAATCCGAAGGGTTATGTATGAGTCCAAGAAGAGAGCTGTAATACAAAATGTGCAAAAAATGCATGGCAGCACTAGGCTGAATGTGCTCTCTAAAATGTTGGTATAAAGGGCGGTGGTTTAAGGATGACCACCAACACTGGAACGCTTAGTGTAGTTCCCGGAACTCTTCCAAAACTGGCAAGAAGCTGAAGTCTTCTGCTAGAGGAAGTGCTCCTATTCTTTTGAAGAGGGAAACCTTCAACCATGAAAGGGAGGTCTCACCCGGCATAAAAGGGAGAACTTCAACCTAAAAAGGGAAGCCTCAACCTGTGATGGTTTAAGGATGACCAACAACTCTGGAATGCTTAATGCAATTCCTAGAACTCTTCCAAAACTGGCAAGAAGCTGGAGTCTTCTTCTAGAGGAAGTGTTCTCAATTTTGTTCCTGGAATTCTTCTAAAACTGGCAAGAAGCTAAAGTCTTCTGCTAGAGGAAGTGTCCCAGATTTCCAACTGAAGGCATGATCATGGGCATCTTTGTCTCTGGCTACAACTCTGAAACTGGTGTGGCGGGTTGTGGCTCAGGCTCGCTTGATGTGACTTTGAAGCTTGTAGATGACCATCAGTTCCCCCCCTGTCAGATACAAGGTGAGATGATGGAGAAAACACAACTGCAAGATTGTTTAATACTCTGGAACAAGTTCTGACATGCGTTTGGAATATCTTCTTGGCTGTTGATGCCCATTGCCAAGAAGCGATCCATCCAAGATGAATCTTTGTTCTTGCAGGACGTTTGTTTCTGAAGCATCTGTGTGAAGAATGGCTAGTTTTATGACAATGCTTACATGGATGAAGATCAAAACAGTGATATTTCAGATGGCCAACTCGGTCATAGTGTTGGCATTTCACAATATGTTATTGTTGTTGTTGTTGTGGAAGAGGGGAAGAGTCTGGAACAACTGAAGCTGAAATGTCATAAGGAGCAGGTGAACTGTCATGAATGAATCCATCACTCTGAAACTGAATGGGTTTTGAGTAGTCTGGAATATGAAAGGACAAGTCCTTGTCATATCTAAGACCAGTTCTGTGCTTGTTGTGGACAAGTTGTTCCCAAGGTCTGATGATGGGCTTGGGAATTGCAGACTGAGTTTCTGCATCTGCATGTACAACTGCTACTTTATGGGGTACTAAATCTGAATGAACTGTAACATTATTGTCTTGCTATTTATGGGAGTCTGTTTCAATCTTCTGAACAGAAACAGGTTTAGAATGATGACTCCACTGCTGTAATTCTTCTTGCTGAAGCTGAGATTCAAGCTGTAAAAAATCAATTTTCTCTTATGCATTTTGTAGACATATTTGAACATGAGCAAGATTGACTTTGCTGATTTTTACTATGTCTTCAATAGTACATCGTATCAGGGTTTTGAGGAACTCTAATACTTCACCAATTAGAGCCATTTATACCTTAAAAACTGATCACAACTACTACTTAATGCAGAAAAGTAATACCCACTCACAGTACACAACAATATCCTTATAAATGTGCAGCAAATGATCAATGTGCAACAAGAAGCAACAGGTAGAATTCGAAGATGCTGAAACCGGATCAACTTGAATTGCTTTACAGTAGGCCAAGAAAGTCTTGAAGCATACCAGGAAGCAACTTAAGTATTCATTCAACACTATAATTCTTTCTTTCTCAAAATTTGCAAGGAGTCAACAAACTAGATAATGCAGATTGGTTCTTATTGAAAACTTTTATATCTCAACACCTGATATAGTCATATAATCTCAGTAATAGCATCTACAATAGACCAAGTTCTGGCACCCAATTTCGTTAGCTCATCAAAACTATCTCTTGAATATAAGTCTTATAGAATATCAAAAAACTGCAGCAATGTCTCTGAAAAAGAACCAAACAATCATACAACTTGTTTGCAGTTATATCCAAAATAACTCAAAAACAATGTTGGGAAGAGTTCAAGTTTAGCAACTGTTTTTTTTTTTTTTTCAATGATGAAATTGATGCACCTCAAATAGTTCCTTCTAAAGTTGAAGTAGGTCTTCCACCTCTAGCTATTGCAAGTACAGTTAAAAACCACTAGTAGCAAGCAAAATTGTTTGAAACAAAACTGGTGAGCTTGGTGTCAAAAAGGCTTACAACTAAGCCAAAGGAGGATCTTTATGATCAAAAGCCAAAAGAACTTGCATCTACTAGCATTCCTTCAAGTGCAACTATAGCAGTACAGGATGCCTCTTGCCTTTCTCGGTTCACATACATGGAGAATAATTCCAATTCAAACTCAAATGGTGGAGCACATATTTCTGGTCATGTTCCTCGTGTCGCTGGAGCAACGTTCTTAGCATGGACATTTTCCACACGAGATATATAGGAAAATATTTTCCACCCTTGCAAAATAGTCACAGCAACATTGCGTCAATATGAATCTTAATTTGAGCCTCTAGCTATCAAGCTCTCGTATATCGAAGCTCCATTACAACCCTTTGCGCTCTATCATGATTTTAATTGCTCTCTACCTGTCATGCCCCCAAATGCTAATGTTTTGTGCATATTTCCTATTCTAAAAAATATGCTTCTTGGTGAAATTCGTCGAGCATTTGATAGACTCTGGTAACACGATGAACGTATGACTAGTTTGGGAGTTGTTTGAAAACTAGTGTTATTAGGTCTAACTCAGAATGGTGGTATTAAACTACGTCCAGGTTGGCTCAAACTTGAAGCAAGTAGTGTATTGATTTTACAGGTGGACACGTATAGATATATGAATAACGTAATAGGGTAATACATACATACATATATATATATATATATATATATATATATATATATATATTCAACGATGAAAGATGGGAATACCACCGGGGTCTATGGGAGAGTCAGCATATGTGTAGTACATACAACGTATATGCAGTCAACACACAAACAATAATAATGATGCCAAGGACAGCGTGAGAGTGGTAAGGAAGGTGGAGGTTCCAACAGCGTTCTGACACCAACAACGTTCTAAAAGCGTTCCAATAGTGTGATACCAACAAGAATCAGTACTGAATCATCTTCCTTTACTCCATCAAATTTTCCACATTCTCTGAATGCCAAAATCAAATCCACCTCTCCTCCTTTCATAGCCAGAATGGTCCCAAAATTATTTACTAGACACAGTCGGACGAGAGTAAATATTTTCTTTTGTTATTATGCCACAGTGAATGAGAAAATCTTATCAGGAAATCTCAAACGCAGTCATAATGGAATCATTGGACAAATAGAAAATCCTGTTTAAGCCAAAATACACTTGCCTCTATTACTCTTCTTTGTCACTATAGCAATGAATGCAGTTGGGCAGCAATTCGGCAACTGATTCACCAGCTCTAGATCGGTTCTCGTGTCCAAGAATGAGCAATAGGTCCTGGTTTTGAGCACCTCGAAGGCATCTCTCCGGTATGCGGTTATGGGTGGTAGCGTCGCAGGGCCTGTAGCTCAGTGGCAGAGTGCTTGACAAGAGATCAATCAAAATACCTCAAAATATCTCGATGTCAAGAGGACACCGGTTCAAACCCGGTTGGGCCCTCCATTCACTACAAAATATTGCAGGTGGCTACTATACAAACTTTAAAAAGGCCCAAACCTGATGAAATTGAAAACGACAAAGTAGCTCTGGAATGTGTTTCCAATTTTATGGAGTGCAGTCATCTCGAGTCGGCGTTGCCCATGTATTTTAGCAGATTGAAAGCCATTCAGCGAGTCCACATGCACCAGGTAACGATACTGATTGGAAAAACAGGTTCTGGAAAGAGTACTGAGTTGGTACAGTATCTTGCAGACACGAGGTTTGCCAACAAAGGTTCCTTGGTATGCACACAACTCAGGAAAGTTGCCACAATGTCTCTTTAACAAAGAGTTGCGGGAGAATGCATATTCAAGTATTATACCCTTGGATCTTCTGTGTTTTCTCTCGAATCCAACATTGAGAAACTTCATCACTTTTGATATAAATGGCGGAATAACGAGACGGTAAGTGCCCGACTCGATGGCTTCATCAAAGGCTCTGGCAAAAGGAACCTCTGGAAGATCCGGTAGCAGGAATCCGGCGTCTTTGCCAGCTATAGCAAAACATATGATATCAAAATTCAGGCAGAGAAAAATGTCCTGTATAGCCAATGAAGATTTCTTCTTGCGCGATTCTTCTAGGACTGGAATCAGTCTTTCCAGGAATAGTAATGACAGTTCTGACACACAGGAAGGCCGCAGGAAGGCAAGGTGCTCAGTAGCGTCAAGTATGCATGGAACGTTACAGGTAATGAAGACCAGGCCAGCGCTATTCAAGGCAGCTCAGACATAGGTAATGAAGACTAGGCCAACGCTATTCAAGGCAGCTCAGACATAGGTAATGAAGAATAGGCCAGCGCTATTCAAGGCAGCTCAGACATAGGTAATGAAGACCAGGCTGATATAAAACATTTGAATTTGCAGACCTAGCACACCAATTTTACTATTTCAGGATTATGGGCAGAGGTGCAGAACTGACATGCACATAAAAGGCCATAGAAAAACAAGCGGCTCACATTGGAGTAGGACCAGCAATCGCCTACTCTGATACCATGTTAAACACACATGGGCAGCAAGAATAATGTGAAGGATAAAACATGCCAGTACAATTTTTATTAACAACTGATATACATTTATAGTACATTGTTGTGATCGTTGGGTTTCACATCCCAAGGTCTCTTGGACTCCTTTTGTCCATTCAGCTTCCACACTAACCCATTGACGATTAGGTGTCCAACAGTTGGGATAGATTTAGTTAGAGGAAATATGGGATGTTTTGGGAGTTTTTATATAGGATTAGGGTTTGGGATTTTACATTTGGAAATTTGGGAAAGGGAACTTGGGATAGGGGATTAATGAATTTAGGGGGTAGGGGAACTTAGGGAATAATGAAATTAAGGGACAAATGGGATAAGGGAGTGATGGAGGAATGATACACTTAATAGCAAAACAGTCACTTAAAACCCTAGCAGCAATCTCCTTTGACAGTTTGAAGAGATAGGGTTTGTTTTCCTTTACACATTCATCATGCAATAAACACCATCACACAATCATCAAACTTGGATGCAAATTAGTGACAGAGGGTTAACCTACTTGTCACAAGGCAAAACCGTGCGATTTTTGGCGATTGGAGGTCGTTCTGGCGATTTTCGGGCCCTCTAGTTGTATGCGCCGCGCATCCAGCCCAATGCGCCACGCCCTCCGTATGCGCCGCACCCGTGTTATTTTACACTGGATCCTGAGGCCCAATGCGCCACGCCCGGTGAGTGCGCCGCGCCTCTTGCCCAGTGCGCCGCGCCGACAACTTACAACAATTTTTTACCCAAACTTCACACTCACTCACCCAAACCGTCTTGCTTTGGTTCTCTTTGCTCTTGGAATAGAAATGAACTTCAAACACTTGGAGAAATGATTTATGCATGAGCTTTTCAAATTTAATTTTGCCAAAACCCACTTTCATAATGTTTTGCAAATGACTTTATTTCAAACTCTGTTTTTTGGACTTTTTCACCTTTTTGGCTTTGTGATGAACTAAATGACCTGAGCTTTGCTTGTTTTTGCAGGTGTTGGAGCTTTTGGGCTAAGGAAAGAAACCAGGGTGCAGATGAAGAAATTTACAATGAGGGAAACAAAATTTTCATGATTTTTTACAATAAAAGCTAAATACTCTGGAAAAACACATTTTCGAACACTTGGTGATGAAATTTATTGATGTTGCAACCTCCTCATGGCCTGCTGGTAATTATTGGACATTTTGACACATTTTTTGATGAAACCCTAATGAAACCCTAGACCTAATTGACCATGAAACCCTAAAGATAACTTTTGCAATTTTCGAGATAAAGGAAGACTGTATATTTTCATTGGCAACCGGCATACCAAACATTGGAGAACCATGGAACAAGAGGTAGAAAATTGACTGGCAGCACTATGAACCATACATCAAACCTGGTTTTTTGAGACAGCTCAAGAGAGTGTTTCCTTTTTAGTTCCTCAAGGATGAGTATGCTCCTTTAATGAAACTCATCATGAAGTATTTCACCTGTGAGGGCCGGTTCTCCCGCTTGTATGCTTATCACATCAAGTTGCTGATGCATTTTAATTGGGTATGGATGATGAACATTCCTTATTTCATATGCCGAAACATAGAGAAGATGACCACTCTTGTGCAGCATAAGACACCTCAGCAGCAGTTCAATAGTGTTTATCATTTTTCTCTCATCAAAATTGTGGTCGTTCATCAGCTTGGTTTACAGGGCATCACTTGGGATGACTTCATCTCTCGTGAGTTTCTCAGAGCTTCACAGGGACTTTCAGAGGCTGGGCATGAGACAGGTGGACCTTCTTATCAGCATGAGGGCCATGAGACCGCTAGTGTGCCGGTGTTCATCTCTTATCATAGGGGTACTAAACGGTTGTTTGAAATAGTAAAGCGAGTGTTATCTCCACCCGGGGTGGAAGGGGCCTCGCTTCCTTCATCAGCACAGTAGGCTCAAGACTGAGGCAAGAGGCCACTACAGGAAGAAGGACCATCAGGTGAGTGGAGACTGATTTCATCCTCATTGAGGGTGATGATACTGATATGGGCTCACAAAGTGCAAATCTTAGAGAGATCATTAAGGAGCAGCAGGCAGACATTGATGCCTTATCTACCAACTTGGATAGAGCCCAATGGACTATACAGTATTTGGAGCAGAGGAACAAGCAGCTTGAGGATCAGCAGGTGGTTATGGAGTTACAAACATTCAACAAAACCGCCAAGCTGCCTGAAGGAGGAGGGTGGAGTTCACTTCCTTGGAGCAAGAGATCAATACCGATAGGGAGTCATGGCGCGAAAGAGCCAATATCCAATTGGAGAGGAAGTTGGAGAAGGCGATAAATGAGAAGAATATGCTTAGAAATTTTTCATATCATTACTTGTCCCAGAACTTGGTGTGCCAAGCAAGAATCAGGAATTTGAAAGCAAAGTTGAAGAGTCAATCAAGGAGGAAAAAAGAGGATGAAGGACTTCAGATCTTGGTTGAGACTTCCTTGGCCCATCACAGCACTTGATAGAGAAGACTCAGCCCAAATTTCAAGAAATTTGGAGCAATTTTTGCATTTTTGCAAATTTTTGGCACAAAAAACAGGTTTTTCTGCCCTATGTGCCGCACCATGTGGCGCTTGCTTTTGCTAGAGGCCTCCAAATCTCAAAAACTCGGCATTTTTGGGTTTGTCATGCAAAATTACACTTTTCTACCTATGGCCAAGAAATTTGGGCAGGTTTTGAGCCCTCAAAAAGGTCAAAAACACTCACAAAATGACCTCACTGCTCCTATTTTGACACATAGGAAGAAGGGTTGGGAGAATGGACTTTTAGGGGGGGGGGGGGGAATGGAGGCAAAATTGAAAAATTCCACTTGGGTTGGAAAGTAGACAGGCAGACCTTTCTAGAAAGCACACCTAGAGCTCATTTGGACATCGGGAAGGCCTCCAAAAGTGGGGCCAAACAGGCGCTATGCATAGAGGAAAAATTGCCAGTTTGACCAAGTTTTGCTCTGTTTTTCGCCCAGCTTTGCCTAGTTTGACTTTTTCACTTTCCTAATGTCAAATTTATGATGTAATTTGATGAACATTCATGGATTATGATGTAAATATGTTATATTTTCACTTGTAGAGATAGATTCATCAGTTTAGAGGTTGTTTGAAATTGAATGAATCAGTTCCCTTGTTTCTAGAGGCATGTTGTTATTTTACCTAGTTTCTAGTTCTCAGTTTAGAATCAGTTGGATCAGCTCCTAAACTTGTGAGCTCGACCCCTAGAGGCAAGGATGAGCTATGTTTTTCTATATTATGTTATTTTTCAGTCATTAGCATGGTTGGACTCTTGAGAAAGCCTTGAGCTTCATTGTACATTCATTTTCAGTATTTTGGCTAAGGAATTGAGACCAGGATTTGCAACACTCTTTGGGATTCATGTGGCAATTTGTCTTGGTACAATGCTTCTCCTTGTGATTGTGAATTTGTTTATGTGATTGCATTATCTATCTTATTTCTTCTTAACTAAACAAACAAGAGTGTAAGTAGAATTCATTGAAAGTGCAATGCTCTACTTGAAGTTTGCTTTAGTTATTTGATGTTTTCAGCTATTTGGGGAGGATTCATGATTTCTCTTGCCCTCTTCAACACCTCACCTATCTATTCCTTCCATCCCACTCAAATTTAAGTGCCAAAACGATTGCCTACCTTTCCCCATTGAGATCTCTACAGAACTGAGCCTCAATCCCTGCACCCTAAAATGTTTCCTTCCCTCTAAGCCAACAAAACACTATTTTGTTCAATCAAAATCTCTTACACTCATACCTAGCCTAAGATCAGAAGATATTTCAGTCATCTCAATCCCTCATTGATCATTATTTTCTGAGATTGACCCGGAGAGAGCCCTCTCCTGACCTGGTAGGGCTAGCTACCAGGCTGAGTGTGGTTTGATGTTGGCCCTGGATCCTACCTTCTTCAGCCTAAGGTAAATCTAGGCTCTAATAGAAAACACAAAAGATGAATGATAAACATGAGTGTGTTTTTATTATTGACAATGATATACATTTATAGTACATTCACATGACCTTTGGTTTCGTATTCCAAGGTCTCTTAGACTTCCTTAGACTATTCAGCTTGCACACCAACCCTAGAGGATTAGGTGTCCAACATTCCCCTCCTTAATTCGAAGGGTTATGTATGAGTCTAAGAAGAGAGCTGTAATACAAAATGTGCAAAAATGCATGGTAGCACTAGGCTGAATGTTCTCTCTGAAATGTTGGTATAAAGGGCAGTGGTTTAAGGATGACCACAAACACTAGAATGCTTAGTGTAGTTCCCAGAACTCTTCCAAGTTTGGCATGAAGCTTAGGTCTTCTACTAGAGGAAGTTCTCCTGATGTTTTGAAGAGGGAAACCTTTAACCATGAAAGGGAGGTCTCACCCCGCATAAAAGGGAGAAGCTCAACCTGAAAAGGGAGGTCTCAACCTGTGATGGTTTAAGGATGACCAAAAACTCTGGAATGCTTAATGAAATTCCTAGAACTCTTCCAAAACTAGTAAGAAGTTGAAGTCTTATGTTAGAGGAAGTGTCCCCAATCCTTTGAAGAGGCATCACCAACTGAAGGCATGATCAAAGGCATCTTTGTCTCTGGCTACAACTTCGAATCTGGTATGGCAGGTTGTGGCTTAGGCTCGCTTGATGTGGCTTTGAAGCTTGTAGATGACCATCATTCCCCCCCCCCCCCGTCAGATACAAGGTGAGATGATGGAGAAAACTCAACTGCAAGATTTTTCAATACTCTAGAACAAGTTCGGACATATGACTGAAATATCTTCTTGGATGTTGATGCCCATTGCCAAGAAGAAATCCATCCAAGATGAATCTTTGTTCTTGCAGGAGGCTTGTTTTTTAAGCATCTGTTTGAAGAATGATTGGTTTTATGACAGTTCTTACATGGATGAAGATCAAAACATTGATCTTTCATATGGCCAAATCTGTCACAGCGTTGGCACTTCATAATCTGTTGTTGTTGCTATGGAAGAGGAGAGGAATCTAGAACAGCTAAAGGTGAATTGTCATGAAGAAATCGAGCACTCTGAAACTGGATGGGCTTTGAGTAATATGGAATATGAAAGGACACATCCTTGTCATATCCAAGACCAATTCTATTTTTCTTGTGGACAAGCTCTTCCCAAGGTCTGATGACTGACTTGGGAAGTGCAAAATGAATTTTTGCATCTGAATGTACAACTGATGCTTCATTTGGTACTAGATCAACATTATTGATTTTCTGTTTTTGGGAGTTTTTCTCAATGTTACTGATTTGACCACTTGCTGGCTGTTGATGGATGTCATGATGCTTATGTTGTTGTAACTCATCTTGCTGAAGCTAAGATTCAAGCTGCAAAAAATCAATCTTCTCTTGTGTATGTTGCAAGCAAGTTTGAATGTCAAAAAGAGTTTCCTTGCTAATGTTGATTGTGCTTTCAGTAGTTGACATAATTAGAGTTCTTAATAACTCTAATAAATTTCCAATTTGATTCATTTTTAAACTTCAATAGGTCAACTAAATTCATCAACAATAATCTAAAATAAATAAAACTCAGTTCACAACCTTCAATGTTTCAAACCAGCACAGAGAGCAATGCCAAAATTTTACAATACTAATGCAGAGAATACACCTGGTAATTTATCCCAATGGACAAAGATTGAATGGGATGATCTGGGACTATTTGAACCCAAATTGGCACTTCAAACAAGCTACTACAGGAATAGTGAGAGGTTTTTCCTCAGATGTAGATGGATCTATGCACATCAATGTGTCACACAACAAGAACTAGGAAAGAGGTGTCTTGTAGCATGACACCAGTTTTACATTTTTATTGACATGTCCCCACAACATTACAACTATAGGAACTGGTGAAGAAACACTTTAACGTTTTATACTGATTCACACAACCATGCTTGTGGTCATTATAGCAGCATTACATAACTCTCATGCTATAATCTTTGGACTCCTCTACAAATATACAAGTACTAAATTATCAAAAAATCTACCATATAATCCTTAAATCAGCTATCTCTGCATGATGGTTGTATTATACCAAACAACATATGCCTTTAACCAATTCCTATGAGAGATATCAACCCCTTACTGTGCACGCTAAAGCATGTGTCATAAGCTAGCTTCAATTCATTTGAATGTTCTTAAAATAGTTTTCCTTGTTGTCAATAAGAGCCTTTCAGTCTCCAATCCCATTGGATCTCCTTCTTCAATGACAATAGACACTATGGAAACTGCGTAGAGGATCTTCAATTGTCCCTCAATCTTGAACATCATGATTATTTTACCAGTAATATATAAGTTAAGTTGATGCATTCAAGGCGCACTGAGGATGTGAGGCACACTAATTGATTGTTATGGCTTTTGCCAAAATGATATCATCTTCATAGCCACTTCACACTTTTAACAAACGTCACAGACATGTGCAGACATCCATGGTTGGTGAACGTCAATTTAGAGAAATTTTGTTCAGAATTTCATTTTCAAAGCTCATTTTAATAGTTTCAAAAACCCTTGCCTCTAAAATCTATTTAATCTCCTTCTGAAAACCCACATTGCAGTACATTTATCTTTATCTTCTTCATCGTAATAGAGGAACTTGTTCTTTTACAATGGTGGGAAGGCCTTTAATTTCTATTTTCTTCCTGGTCTTGGAACTAATGGGCCTCAATGTGTTGGCACAGACACCACCAACTTCCACAGGTTGTACGAATTCAATTAACAGACTTTCTCTGTGCTTCGGCTTTCTTAAAAGACTGACGGACTCACCCAATGTGCAGCTGGAGGGATCCTGATTGGAGCTCCAACTAGCGCGGACGTTCCTGTTAACCCTCTTGTCGCTGCTCCTCCAGGTTCAAGTCCTGTGGGCGCTCTTCCATCTCCTGGACCTTCTCCAACTGTAAATCCACTAACAACAAGCGTGGGCATTCCTCCTGCGGAGTCGCCTTCTTCACCTTCAGCCGATTCGAATCCTAGAAATCTAGGTTCTAATCCTAGAATGCCAGCAGCTTATGCAGCTAGACTATTTCAGCTGAGTAAAGAAATCAAGCATAAACCTGATGGGGAGACCATACAATGGTTGTCACAATAGGTAGATCCATCGATCATAGGCCACAGGCAAAGGTACAAGTCCAGCTTCAGCTATAGCCATGGCGGGGTCTATTGGAGAGTTGGGCATAAAAGTATTGACCGACTCACCCCATGGGTCGCTGGGACTCACAGTGTGGGGCTGTGGTCATTTCAACATTATAATGGAAATAAGGTACAACGACAGTTCCAAGAACGAGTCAGTTCCAAGCCGTTGAAGAGAAGAAGTGTCTAGGTGCACCAGAGCAACATTGGAATATTTTTATAAATAGGGAAATCGCAAACAAATTCTGGAAAGAATGCAGCGCTAAAAATCTCTAAAAATTCCTAGGCATGGCCTGTGCTTTGATACCATGTTAAGTGATTCGAATTGGATCCTAAGCACTCTCTAAGTTTTCATAAACCCTTTCAAATTATGCCAAACAGATTCAAGTCTTAGAAAGATCACACTATCAGAAGGAATCCTCATGATGGATGTAATTGTGATTAGCGCGGAGCAATGAGGAGCCTTGGTCGAGCACGCAAACCGTCAGCCCATGGTAACATGTGCTGGCGCAACTTGGAAAAGCTGGAGGCGAAATCAAGAAACGCGGGCGGTTTCTGATACGCGATTAGCACTAAAGTGCTAATCGCATATCGCAGGGCATTCCCCTTAGTGAAGGAAAGCCCCGAAGCGCTCGAACCCGAAATGACTATAAAATGCAGAAAAGTAATGCATTCGGTTCTGCAGCGCAGGATTCCACAAACTGGCAGGATATTGGAAGGCCTCGAGGCAGTAAGCAGTTTTGACTGAGTCCCGCCTGATGCTACACATCTAGCGACAAGCATCCAATGGATGAGAGAGAAAACTGCCTGCGTCAGACGGGTGAATGTCAAGCAACTTGCCCGCCTAATATGAATGACGATTGTAGGATTTGGGGGGCCCAGATCAATGATGGAGGCGCGTCCTGATAAATGACTGGATTTGACAAGTCAAAAAGCAAGATTACATAGGATTTGAAATCTGACATGGATGACGAGTTGGCAGGAGATTCGTGTTTCGTGGGCATCTTAGAGAAAATGGAGATAATGATCGTTCAAATGCATCTAAGGAACCTGACACACTCACCCGTTGCAGAACAGGTGGCCACCTCCCTGTGAAGCGTTACATAGTGATGATGACGTAGAATAGGGGAGTTCAAACAGATAGAGGCAGGGAAACCAGAACGCCGGGAAGCGGAAATAAACCGACAGAAAGCAGACTGGCTTTAAAGCCATGAACTGACAAAAGCACAGGATACACAGAGACAACACAGATAGGAGTTAGTTAGACAAAGAAAGCTAAGAGCAGAGAACAGAGAGAAAAAGTCAAGCTGACCTGAAGGCAACATCGATCTAGACAGAGCCATAGAGAGCCAAAGAGTCTGTGTACTCCAAAGAAAGCTTGAGAGGTTCAAGCAATCTCCTCGACATAGGCTTGTCATGTATGAGTTTTAGATTGGGCTCATACTACCATGACCAGTAGAGGTCAAGTACCAGTAAGGACAGTCTGTGTACTTCAATCCTACTGATTCATATTTGTTGAGTGAGACTCAAATTGAGCTCATTGTTGTAAAAACTCTTCTTTGAAAACATAATAGAGAGGCCACCACTGAATGCTGGACTAGGAGACGTAGCCCAGGAGCATTGGGTGAAATCCTTATTAAACTTGTTGTATTACATGTTTTCCTGTTATGTTTTCTCTAACTGCCTCAGTGTCTATGTATTTTGCAATCTTATCAATCCATTGCATAAAGTAGCATAGGCACATCCATGCACATGAGTCTGTAATACCTCTAATTCTTTGTCCTGGATAAATTCCAGATCAAGTGGTATCAGAGCTTTAGGTTACTAAGGTTAGACAAACTTGTGCTGGATTTTGTTGTTGAATGCTAACTAGATCAAAGCTTAAATTAGGAGAAGGAGAGTTGGTTGAAGCTAACCCTGAAATTGGAAGAGTCCACTCTAAGAGGAAAATGTCAGAAGAAAATCCCTTGGAATTAGACTCCCAATTCATGGATGGTTTCCTAACCATGAAAGCCATGGTGGAGGAAATGTATAGGGAATTTAAGAGAGGTAGAACTGAAGATTCATCAAACTCCAAACAAGATAAAGGAGCAGAAGAACCTCTCCTCCATGACCACTCTAAAGGCAAAGGAAAGGAAGAAAAACTTCCCACACCTCCTAGTAGCCCTGAAAACAAAAAGAAAACATCTTTGATTAAATTAGATGTTAAATTTGATTTACCAATATATGATGGAGATTTGAATGTAGAGAAGCTGGATAATTGGATTAGACAGATTGATGTTTATTGTAGAGTGTAGAGCATCGATTCAGACAAGAGTAAGATTTAGCTGGCCAGCCTATGCCTTGGGGGCACTGCCTTGGTATGGTGGGAAGGCAGGACACAAGATGACATGAAGAAACATGGTAAAATTCTTTCTATATGTAGTGAATTTGTTTCTGCAATTAAAAAACATTTCTATCCACTAGCCTATATGCAGCAAGCCATGATGAGCTGGGAAACTCTTCGCCAATTAAAAGGGAAAAGTGTACAAAGTTACACTCAAGAATTTAGGAAAAGAGCTTTGATTCTAGGAATTTCTTTAGACTCGCCTGAAATTATGCTGAAGTATATAGGTGGTCTACACAGCTACTTAAGGCATACTATTCTCATTTTTAATCCCACTATCATAGATGAGGTATATGTTCAGGCTACACATCTAGAGGCTAGAGGAAAGAATGTAAACCCAAAAGTTGGGGAATCATCAAAACCCATTGCAAGCAAAAGCAAGGAAAAGAGAAAACAGAAATGGAAAGAGAGGAAGGCCAATACTGTACAAAAGACCAAGTCTTCCTGCACTCACTATAAGAAGGATGGGTATGATGGTGAACACTGCTAGATTCTACATCCAGAGCTAAAACCCAAGAAGTTCAGGGGAAAGAAGAAGAATAATGATGAAACTATTCAAAAGGATTTGGGATCAGACTCAGGAGATGAAACAACAATCGCAGCCACAGGTATAAAAGGTAAAAATTCTGAAGCATCTACTAGTAATTCTGCACAATCTACTGATAATGAAGAAAATGAGAGGAAAAGACATGAGATTTTTCATATTCAAGTTGTTTCCGAGCATCAAAAGATTGATACTTTGTTTGATAGTGGCTCACAAGTAAATTTAATTTCCAAAGCAATTGTAAATAAGTTGGGATTGCTAACCACACCTCACAAAAAGCCATATCCATTAGGTTAGTTATGTGATAAAGCACAGCTACAAGTGACTAGACAATGTAAACTTAGGTTTTCTTTTGGGTCAGCATTTGTAGATGAGGTTGAGTTAGATATAGTTCCTTTGGATATATGTGGAATTGTTTTATGAAGTCCTTACTTGTATGATAGAAAAGCCATTTTCTATAGAGCTGAGAACAAGTGCCAACTCGTTAAATATGGAATTGAATATATTGTAAGAGATCATAAACTCAAAAATAATTATACTCTCATAAACTCAGGGCAGATGAAACGAATTGTAAATTCATGCAAACAATTTTTACTGATGGTTTTAAAGGAAAAGAAACCTAATAAAACCAATGTATTTGAGGGCTGTGATGCTAAACAACAAGCTAATTTAGAAAAGGTTGTTTCAGAATATGATATATTTTTTTAAGAACCTAAAGGTCTGCCACCCAAATAGGAAATAGTGCATGATATTAATTATTTGGAGCAAGATGCTCCATTGCCTAACATCGAAATGTACAGGTTGTCCGCTTTAGAGAATGCAGAAATGAAGAAGCATGTACAACAGTTGCTCAAGAAGGGGTTCATCAGACCTAGCACATCACCATGTGGGTCTCCAATTGTCTTGGTGAGAAATAAAGATGGCTCATGGAGAACGTGCATTGATTACCGAGCACTGAATAAGATAACGATAAAAAATCATTATCCCCTTCCTCACATAGATGATCTACTAGATTATTTAAATGAAGCTGTTTATTTTTCCAAGTTGGACTTGCATAGTGGCTATCATCATGTCAGAGTTGCAAAGAAAGATGCATGGAAGACTACTTTCAAAACAAAGCAGGGATTGTATGAGTGGCTGGTTATGCCTTTTGGCTTAACTAATGCTCCTGCTACTTTCATGAGAGTAATTAATGATGTACTTAGACCTTTTCTTGATGATTTTTTCATTGTATATTTGGATGACATTCTTATATTCAGTAAAACATGGGAAGAACATTTAAATAATGTTAAGCAGACTCTAGATGTTTTGAAAAGAGAAAACCTTTATGTTAAGCTCTCAAAACGTGAGTTTGGCAAAACATCTTTGAATTATTTGGGTCATATTGTAGGGGGTGGTGAATTGAAGATAGATCCCTCTAAGGTTGCAGTCATTGTAAACTGGCCTAAACCCAAATCTTCTACAGAAGTTAGAATCTTCCTAGGAGCAACACAATATTGGAGAAAGTTTATTTCTAACTTTTCCTTAATTTCAGCTCCCTTGCATGCTTAACAGGATTGAACAAGGTGTTTCAGTGGGGAGGCAAACAACAAAAAGCCTTCGACACCTTGAAAGAAAAGATTAGTCCATCACCAGTACTAGCACTACCCGATCTTCAAAGACCATTTGAGATTGAAATGGATGCCAGTGACTATGCCATGGGAGCAGTGTTGATGCAACACGGTTAACCCATATGTTATCATTCTGAGACATTTAATTCTGTAGTAGTTAACTATCCCACATACGATAAAGAATTGTATGCATTAGTACAGAGTGTGAAAAAGTAGAAACATTATTTAATGGGCAAAGAGATAGTTATACATACTGATCATCAACCACTTCAATATTTACACTCCCAAACTAAGTTGCAGCAATGAAGACACTATGGATGGATGGGTTTTCTACAATAGTTTCATATTGTCATCAGATATAAAAAGGGGATACACAATAAAGTTGCAGACATGTTGTCCAGACCAATTATAAATGCATCTATTATACTTAAGCATAATTCAGTATTGAATGAAAGCTACATTGAACAATATGCTCAAGATATAGATTTTAAATATGTATATGCAACTTTAAGTCAAGGAAAACAAGTAGGAGAATTGGATTATCATGTTAAGGACCAGATCTTATATCATTTTGGGAAGCTATGCATTCCACAAACTGAAAGAGTAAAGATAATTTGAGAGGCACACACTTCTCTAATATCAGGTCACTTTGGTGTAAGTAAAATAGTCGCACAGCTGCAAAGATTTTGTTATTGGCCAAAAATGAATAAGACAGTTTCTAGATATGTAAGAGGGTGTACCATGTGTGCTAAAAGCAAGCCCAACAATAGGAAACTAGGCTTGTACACCCCATTACCCATTCCTTCCTCATCCTTGGGAAAGTGTTTCCATGGACTTTGTTGGAGGACTGCCTAAATCTAGGAAAGATCATGACTATTTATATGTTGTTGTGGATAGGTTCAGCAAAATGTTTGTTTTGATACCTTGTAACAAACAGATTACAGCTGAACAAACTGCCAAATTATTCTTTCAGCATATATGGGTTCATTTTGGATTACCCACTTCCATTATATCTGATCGAGATACCCGATTTGTTGGGAAATTTTGGTCGAGTTTGTGGGAATTGATGGACATCAAGCTGAAGAAAAGCACAACTTTTCATCCGCAAACAAATGGCCAAACAGAACTGGTCAATACGACAGTGATCCAGTTGCTCAAAGGCTATTGCACCAAGCATCCCAGGCTTTGGGATGAACATTTATGTTATGTGCAGCATGCTTACAACCAAGCTAAACATTCTTCTACACAAAGATCTCCTTTTGAGACCTGTTTTGGTTTCACACCAAGGTCTCCCTTGGATTTTGTCTTTGGTAAAGACATAGCAGTTGATGGACACAGTGATGTGGACAAGGCAACCAAGTTCATTGAACAAATCCAAGAGATTCACCAGGCAGTACAGGAACAACTAGAAAAGAGCCAAGTCAAGTATAAGGCAAGGCATGGCAAGCATCGGATGGAGCATAGTTTCCAGGTTGCTGATCAAGTCTGGTTGTATATCAACAAAGACAGAATTCAAGGTGAAGGTAAGGATCTGAAGCCAATAAGGTATAGACCTTTCAAGATACTTGAGAAGATTGATGAGAATGCTTTTCGCCTTGATTTACCAGCTTACATGCATATCTACTAAGTTATTAATGTAGACAACTTCAGACTATTTGAACCTTCATTAATTGAAGATCCCGAAGAGCAGAGTCAATTGCCTTCTATTAATGATCTGTTGCCTGAATATCTTAATGAGTTACAGGAAGATACAGTTCTAGACAGGAAGGTAAGAACTATGCACAGAGGGGATGTTGAGTACCTCAGGATTGAACTCAAAGGTTCAAAACCAAGCGGTGCAAAATGGATAGAAATTGGGCAAGCGAGGAATCTATACCCTCACTTGATTGATGCTTGAAAATAAACTTCTGGTGGTCCAAAAGCATTTTCGGTGGGAAGGTCGTGATCCGAAGTGGATCCTAAACACTCTCTAAGTTTTCATAAACCCTTTCAAATTATGCCAAACAGATTCAAGTCTTAGAAAGATCACGCTATCAAAAGGAATCCTCGTGATGGATGCAATTGTGATCAGCGCGAAGCAACAAGGACCCTTAGTCAAGCGCGCAGATCGTCGGCCAATAGTAACAAGCGTTGGCACAAATTTGCAAAACCGGAGGGCAAATCAAAAAACAAGGGTGGTTTTTGATACCCTATTAGCGCTAAAGCGCTAATCGTGCATCGCAGGGCGTCCCTCTCAGTGAAGTAAAGCCTCGAAGTGCTCGGACCCAAAATGACTATAAAATGTGGAAAAGTAATGCATTCAGTTCTGCAGTGCAGGATTCCACAAACCGGCAGGATATTGAAAGGCCTCGAGGCGGTAAGCAGTTTTGACTGAGTACTGCCCAATGTCACACATCGAGTGACATGCGTCCGACGGATGAGAGAGAAAACCCACTGCGTCGGACGGGTAAATGCCAGGAAACTTGCCCACCCGATATGAATGATGACCATAGGATCTGGGGGGCCCAGATCAATGGTGGAGGTGCGTCCTGATAAATGACCAGATTTGACAAGTCAAAAAGCAATATTACATGGGATTTGAAATCCAACATGGACGTCAAGTTGGCAGGAGATTCGTGTTTCGCGAGCATCTTGGAGAAAATAGAAATAACGCTCATTTAAACGTGTCTAAGTAACCTGACACACTCACCTATTGTAGAACAGGTGGCTACCTCCCTATGAATCATTACACAGTGATGATGACGTAGAATAGGGGAGTTCGAACGGACAGAGGCAGGGAAACCAGAATGCCGGGAAGTGGAAACGAACCTACAGAAAGCAGACTAGCTTTAAAGGTATGAACTGACAGAAGAAGATGATACACAGAGACAACACAGAGAGGAGTTAGTTAGATGAAGAAAGCTAAGAGCAGAGAACAAAGAGAAAAAGTCGAGCTAACCTGAAGGCAGCATCGAGCCAGACAGAGCCAGAGAGAGCCAGACCGTTTGTGCACTCGAGAGAAAGATTGAGAAGTTCAAGTGAGCTCCTCGGCATAGGCCTGTCATGTATGAGTTTCAGATTGGGCTCATACTACCATGACTAGTAGAGGTCAAGTACTAGTAAGGAGAGCCTGTGTACTCCAATCATACCGATTCATATCTGTTGAGTGAGACTCAAATTGAGCTCACTGTTGTAAAAACTCTGCTTTGAAAACATAATAGAGAGGTCACCACTGAAAGCTTGACCAGGAGACGTAGCCCAGGAGCATTAGGTGAACTCCTTATTAAACTTGTTGTATTACATGTTTTCCTATTATGTTTTCTCTAACTGCCTCAGTGTCTATGTATTTTGCAATCTTATTGATCCATTGCATAAAGTAGCATAGGCACATCCATGCACATGAGTCTGTAATACCTCTAATTCTTTGTCCTGGATAAATTCCAGATCATTAAGACAAATACACGGCAAACACAAAAGATGAATGATAAACATGAGTGTGTGTTTATTATTGACAATGATATACATTTATAGTACATTCACATAAACTTTGGTTTCATATTCCAAGGTCTCTTGGACTTCCTTAGACTATTCAGCGTCCACACCAACCCTTAAAGGATTAGGTGTCCAACAAAATCAATGATTTTGTCTACATGTTTCTTTTTTGTGATATCACATGTACCATAAAATTGAGGTAGCCTTTGATCATAGTCCTTTGGTAGCTCATGCAAAGGGAATGACAGATTTAATGATGCATACCGGCCAGTGGTCATAACTAAGATCTGAGATGAATTTGTACTAGATGGACTATGTCTGTTGTTTGGATCTTGTTTGAGAAAACCAATATTAATATGAGATGCATTTGAAGCTTCAAGGGAAGGATATAATTCGCATAAAGAGGCTCATGTGCAAATTCATCATCTTTATTTGAATTTAATAGACCAAAGAAAATCTTTAAGATACTTTGAGGGAAAGACAGAAGGCGATTGACAAAACATAATACTATATCCTGAAGTAAATTCAAGTCTAAATACCTGACTTTCACATGTTGTCTTCCCATCCTTGTGTTGACAAGGCATGTCCTTCTTGGAATCTGATTTGAATTTTCTTGGAACTTGGTCTGTGAATCCATCGAATATGGATTCTTTGACAGTGGAGTCACCCTAAAAAATTTGAAGCTCTAGATACTTTGAAAGTGGAGTCGCTAGGTAAATGATACAACCTTCCTGTGTCTGATCACTGTCCACCATCAGTAACCAAATCTAGAACTTGATATGCTTTTCTGAGGAATTTGAAATGTTCAATTCCCCAATATGGTCGCCAGAATGTTAGCACTTTATAATTTTCCAAGGTTGCAAAAGAAAATCACAAAGATAACCACAAACCTACTTTGGAAGCTGGGATCTAGCCATGCCAGCTTCAAAGAGGGCTCTCTCTATAAGATTTAACTTTCTTGTATTGAATATTAGGCTAGTTATGAAGTTTAAGGTTTGATTTGTATTTGAATGGTTGGTTGATAACTAGATTACCATTGGGCTATGGAGTCTGTTTCATAAAGTACAGATTGATTTCAGTGTTTACAGATAGATCTCACAGGGCAGGGTAGCCAAATTGATTGGATTCTTTTAGTTTATGAGATGGGGAAGGAAGAATGGATTAAGATTCACTTTAGATATAGAGCATTGTTACCTAAATTCTATATTTAAAGTTTAGTAGAAAACATGGAAATTATTCATAGCCGGGAAGAGAGTGTAGATTTAAACAAATTTTGTCCTTTAATTATCTATTGAATAATTCAGGTTAAGAAACAAATATTTTTGATAAACGGAGAAATATAAACACATAGAACGATAGAGGCACTTCACGAACAACTTGAGACAAGAATCATTTGAAAGAGCTTTATGTATTACTGGTAAATCCATTGATGCTTCAGCAATGCACAATAGTGTTCTTCTGTATAAAAACCAACCTCTCTTACTTCAAATGATGAAGTATTTATAAGTTTATTACAAAATATCTTGATTTCAAATCTCAATATTTGTTATGAATATCTATATAAATATCTTGAAACAGAATTCAAGATTTTATTACAAAAAGTATAGAAAATAGACTAAATTGTTTAAAATAATATCAGTCGGCTGAGTGCTAATCCTATTTCTAGGCATTCTGGTGGTGACTGGGCCTTTAAACAAGAAATGTTATTTGTCTTGCTGGCAGATGCACCGTGTTCCTCTTTTCATTGCATTATGTTTTGATGACTGTAGCTACTAAAATAGTGTTGAAAGTGTCCTCGTTGTCCTCTGAAAGGAGGCTTGGTACTCTGTGAATAGAGACCGTGAGATGAAGTGGAGGTGGAGCCAAGTTTGAAAAGTCAAAGGAAGTTGCTTTTCGACCGCGGGGGGGGTTTGCTACAATGACATATGAGGGAGGGGGGGGGGTCCAAAGTATGGAGAGGATGACACGTAGCATTGAGTTTAGACACCCCCCCTGAATAATTTGAAATGGAGCTCAGGGGGGTTCGGAGTCTTCCTTTTTCATTGATATGGGCAGATTTGATCTAGGCCATTGAGAGATGAAGGGTTTTTTAACACACAACCTTTTTTCTTATTGCAATCGCAGCAAGGTTGGGGCTTATACAATACATTTTGCAATGCTTTTCCAAGGGAGCCGAGCTGAAAAATCCTTTAAATCCATTCTATAAAATATCACATCTGGGACGAGCCTATACCATATTGCAGTCGCAATGGGAGAGGCTTTGTTTATATATACCAGATTCTCCATAGAGCTGGTCCCGAAAACCTTTTAAATTCACCATATAATACATGGCATCCAGTTGGGGCTTTCCACATCGCAATCACAACCAGGAAGGGAGTACATGGGAGTGGGACCATAAACCCGGACCCGAAAACCCTTTAGAATACAACTTATAACAAATTGCATTTGTTCGGGGTTTTCCACATCGCAATCACAACCGGGAAGGGAGTACATGGGAGTGGGACCATAAACGTAGACCCGAAAACCATTTAGAATACAACTTATAATATATCACATCTGGGGGGTCTATCGTAATCAACGAGCGGAGGGATTACTTACGATATCGGCAGATGGGGATGAACTTTGCGATATCGCAATCGGCGGGGCTCATCTGTTGTGGGACGGGATGTCTCAATTGCAATCGGTGGGTGGAGACGGGCGGCCATTGTGTTGTACAAGGGGAAGGGCCGATTGCGATGGGTACGTGTATTGTTATTGCGCAATACAAAGGGGCCATGAATCAGGGCCGATTCTTTCAATGGAATGCGATTGCGATTATATACATGGCATGGGTCCGGTTGAGGTTATAATATAGGAATTGGGTAACATGACTAGAGTTAAGTATTTAAATGGATATGCGGCTATAGTTTAATGTATAATACAAAATGGAAATGCAGCTAGAGTTTGGGTTTTATAACAAACGAAGGGATAATGGAATAAATCTATGAGGCAATGATTATGTGGGTCCAAACTATAGTTAAAAATCACATTGCATATTCATAATGGGGAAAAGAATTAACAAAGGATAGATGCAAATGTAATTTGAAACTGTAGTCGAAATAGTTTCCGGGCCTTTATCTGCTTTTGAAGTTCAACTTTGTCCTAGCCTATATTTCAATCTAGGAGTCAGATTTGAGTGCAAAATATACTCTTCGAAAGTTTCTTCCGAGCACTTTTTGATGAAAACACTTGCAGTCTAATTTGATCCAAACATTGTCATGCAAAAAATCTCCTCAAATATTAGTACTTGGTGTCACTTTGGAAATAACTTTGTAGGATGAATATTATTTACAACATCTCAAACATAATAATGATCAACTATAATCAAGAAATCCTATAAAAATTATAGGACCCTAACACCATCATTGTGATAGAGTTGGTCATGTGAAAGATCATTGTTTTTATCTTCACCCATGTGAGGATTGTCATAAAAACACTCATCATTCAAACATATGCTTCATAAATAAGACTCCTACAAGAACGAAGATTCACCTTGGATGGATCACTTCTTAGCAATGGGCTTCAACAACCAAGAATATATTTTGGTTATACTACATAATTAGTTCTCGAGTATTGACAAGTCTTGCATTTGACATTTCTTCATCTTCTCACCTTGTATCTAAAAAGGGGTGAATTAATGGTCATCTACAAGCTACAAAGATACATCAAGAAAGCCTGAGCCACAACCTAAGCCTTCTACCTAAGCCTGGAGTCAAAGTCAGCCATACCTAGATTCATAGTTGTAGCCTAAGACAAAGAAAAGCCTTGTGAGCATGCCTTTGGTTGGCGACCTTCCTTAAACCACCACAACTTGAGACCTCAATGGTCTCCCTTTTCATAACACCTCTTATAGTAGAAGAATTCATCTTCTAGTCAGATTTGGAACAAGTCCAAGAACTGCATCAAGCATTCCTGGTTGTGACATCAATGCTCTCCATTTTCAAAACATTAGTGATCCAGATTGATCTTGATTGAGACTAGTCATATTGGCTATGTAATGTTTTGAGACCAAGATGGTCATGGATAGCAGCAGATCTTGCAAATGCTCCAAATTTTACAGTCCCAAATGCACTTGAACCTAGGATTATTGGATAGATATCATCGTTATCAACCTAATGCAACTTCAACGACTGAAATATGACTTTGCACAAAGAATTTATACAAATTCAAAGTTTAGATCAAGTTGGGCAAAAAGTCAAAGTCAACTGGTCAAAGTAAATAGTCTTGTATGCTCATGATACCAATGCCATGTCAAAGAGCTCATCGCGCTGATTTCGATGGTATATTTTGTTTGCAAAATGGCCTCTGCATGAGGGAGAAAACACGTTCTGAAGTTTTCTAAGGCCAAGTGGCAGTCTCTCAGCACAACATGTGGTAGTCAAGCAACATGTGGTAGTCAAGCAGAAGGACACGTGGTAGTCAAATTCAACGCACCAAGTTAAAGTCAACATCTGAAGTAGGTCAAACTCCAAGGTTGGGCTCGAACCCACAACCTCCAACGTCACATTACAAAATGTTACCAATACACCACCGTAATGTTTTATTAACATTGGCGGAATTGTATTATTTAAATTTTATGGTATGGTAATTGAGGGAAAGGGTTGGCGGAGCCCGCTAATTCTGAGGGCCTCGCCAACCCCAAAGGATATTTTAATCGATGTTCTGAATTGATAAATAGGTGCTAGACTTAGTGCGGAGCTGTTCAAACAACTAAACCAAGTTGGCACAGGAATTCCAATCGGCTTGCAGTCAACATGTATATCACGATCGGTTCAGAATTTGTTACAATGTGCACCTATAATATATTCTAGTTCTAATGTTTAAATGCCATGGGGACCGCTGGTCATTGGTTATAACATTATTTTCCAAAGTATTTCATATTTGGCACAGGAGTGGATATATTACAAAATCCAAGGTTGAAATTCTAGTCCAATGGTATATACCAAATGCCAACATGTCACTGACCTACAGATATGGCACTGACTTCAATGCCAAAGTTAAAACTTTGGTTATAACATTTGTCATATTAAATGCCATGGGTTGCAATGTGATATCACCACTAGGTTTTCAAACTATAGGTTATATATGGCCAAATGTATCTCCGCATGGAGGGATATAATATGTCCACCAATCCATATTCTATCCACATGCACCAGTTCCAATGTTCGCTGAACTATGGTTTCAACTACATTCTATGTTTGTATTTTGTTAAAAAAAAATATTTCATATATTTGTAATACGTTATAACAATTTTCCGTAGTTTATGATTTAAATTTCGGGAGGTCTGCGGATTTGACCCTGGGACCTACCCGTTGGTTATAAAAATAATTTCCACTACACCAAAGTAGGAGGATTTGAATAGAGTGGAGCTCGCATTTGTGTTATTGGTTCCTATAATATGCTTTTGGAGGCATAACTTGGCCAATATTGGGCCTTTTTGAGATCTATAAGTTGCATTGGGAAGCTGAGGCATAGGCCTATCTTTTGATAGTAGCCATTAATGCATGTGTGCACAGTCCATAATGGTGAATTTGATGTAAAGAGAATTTTTGGCCTAGAGAAGTCATTCATAAGCCAAATTGCGCATTTCGAAAGTCGAGGTAGGGGTTTCGAGACGCTCTGAACGTAATGGCAGAGTCCATTTCTTCATTGCATTAGTTATTTTGTCAGCATGACCAGGAGGAAGTCACTTCTATATTATTTCTTGTTGATAGTGAGCTTGAGTACAAGGACCTTTGCTCCATAGTCCTTCTTGTATTGGCGTAATTGGCTCTTTGTAAAATTGAGTCAATTCAAGGGTGAGAGTTCTCTGTAGGAGAATGTTTCCTGAAGGGAGACATTGTCACTCCATCATGAGCTTGACTCTAAAGAGACAAAGATTATTTATGTGTTCACTTTGCAGTGAGATCAATAAAAGCAGCGTAGCCTTTGAGAAGGGCCCAGAGACATAGCCCAGGAGGGGTGAACTTCGTCATCAACTGGTTGTGTCTCTTGCTTTATGTCATTTTTGTGCTTTGAATATTTTCCATCTTTAAGTTCATTAAAATTTGATTATTCATATGTGAATAAGTTTTGAACTAAATATATAATTTTAAAATCTTGTAAAGTGTCAGAGGACAATCATCTATTTTCAGATCATTTTTGGTATCAAAGCAGGTTCTAACCAGATTGCAAGGATGAGTAAAAGCACGAAGTAAAGTTGGTTGCAAGAATTGGAAGAATTCAATCAACAATATCAGTAGGAGAATCCTGAATTGTGATGCATGGTCTAAGCATTGCAGGAAGACAAACAAAGACTACAAGCGAGGATCAAAGCCATGTAGGGAAAGTGAAAGAGGGGAAGTCTCTCAGATCGAAGTCCATCCATTATTGGAGACAATGAATTATATCCACTTCATTAGTCGGATGAAGAAAGCTCATATACATCTACTACTCTAAAAGCACAATCAGTGGAAGAAGCGATTGGTATTTTTTCCTCACCTTCTGAGGAACTTTCTTATGTACCAACATCTCAAGAAATTGATTCAAACAAAAAGAAGGAAAAGGATTCAAGAAATCATGAGATTAGAGCTTTCAAGAAACATACCAAAGGAATTGGTATGAAGTTGATGAACATAATGGGATATCAACAAGGAAAAGGCCTCGGAAAGCATGGCCAAGGCAGACTTCAACCAATATCAGTTCAGGAAAGACCCAAATACGAAGGATTAGGATTTGACCAATCAAAATGTAACTACTATGGAAATAAAGGTCACATAGCATATCGGTGTTGGTCATTAAATCCTGAGAAAATGTCGAAAAAGCTAGAGGATCGTAAAGGTAAGCAAATGAGTCATTCTAGCAGTGATTTGAAAGGTGAGTCATTTAATAAAAAATTTATTATGAAGATTGTTAAAAGGACTTATCCATGTACTTTCTGTGGAAGTAACAAACATTGTGTAGCTAAATGCTGGAAGCAGAAGGTTTAGAGTAATAAGGTACATGCTACAAGGAGTATTCCACAGAAGAATGACACAACACTCCAAGTAAAGAAAAGTTTGGGAAACACAACAGTCCATCTTCCCTATGTTCAAGGTACCACAGACAAAATTGCTCAGATCCTTAAGAGGTATGATATTCCCTCAACCTTAAGGCCCCTCAACACCATTCGCAAATCCCTTCGATCGGTGAAAGATCTCGTTGACCCTAAGGACATGAAGGGTGTCTACTTGATCCCTTGTTCTTGTGGGACCCCCTATATCGGGGAAACAAGGCGCTCCATCCATCAAAGGATCAGCGAACATGCAACTGACCTAAGATATGGGAGAACCAAGTCTTCAGCGTTAGCAGAGCATGTGGAAAAGACCAAGCATCAGGTTTGTATAGAGGAGGCCAAGGTTGTTGCCAAAATTGCCCAGTTCCATCATCGTAAATTCAGGGAAGTTATTGAGATTGAAAGAAGGCCTAACAATCTCAATAGAGATGACAGCTGGAAGATCAGTAGCTGTTGGATCCCGGCCCTTTCGTCTTAGTCTTTCTTTTTCTTCCCCCCCCCCCCACCTTTTTTCCTTTTCTTGCTTCCATTGCTTCCTTGGAACCTTCCTTCCTCCTAGGTTTTTTTCCTTCTTTATCTGTGGTTTTAATTACTTGCTGTTGTTCTTTCTATTTATTTATTTAATTTTTATTTTTATTATTATTATTATTATTTTCAACCAACTTTTACCCTTACTAGCTAGGTTCCTTATTATATTTATTTATTTAATTTTTTTTTATTTTTTTTTACAACTAACTTTTTCCTTTACTAGCTACGTTCTTAATTATATTTTATTTATTTTATTTTATTATTTATTCATTTATTTATTTATTTTTATTATTATTATTTATTTTTAAATTTTTTTTATTCTTTATATATATATATCTAACTAATTTTTTTTTTCTCAATAATACCCTATATATTGTGATTAAATGAAAGGCCTTCCTATAACTGAATATTTCTAATAACTTATTATTTTAATTATTAAATAATAACTTTTTTAAACTATTAACGCAAGCACCTATAAAATTAATTTATTTATAATAATTTTTTATACATATTTTAAAGGTATGAATATAACTTTGACTTTTTGACTCTGGTCCCTAAGTCAAAATTAGCCATTGGATAGCTGTTGGAGGCTCTGCTCAGACTATTTATCACGCAAAGCTGGATCTGTTTCTTCAACTTGTCCTGACGATGAACCACACTAGTTGGTTCGAAACGCGTCGACAAAGGTCTTTCTACATGTGATTTACGCCGAAGTTCTTAACAACTTTGATATAGTCAAGGAAGGACTCGGCACCATCAAAACAAAGCTTGGAGAAATCGAGCAAGAAAACAACCATTGCAATCTCAGGAGAGAGATTTTGTTCACAATGTAAGCTGAAAGGACATTCAAAGATCACATGTCCAATGCTACCACATGAATCGACAATAGCACAATCAAGACAAGGGGAAGCAACGAAAACTAGCAAGGAAGAATGTAAGTCTCCAGAAAAGTCGTTTACTTGGAACTGGGCATATTTCATGCCTTATGTGTAAGTTGTCAATTGTGTGTCTGTGATTTGTCATCACATCAGTAAGTCTAGTTGAGTTTGTAATAAGGTCTATACTATTTATGTATTGATGATTGATGTAATAAATTCCTTATTGTAATAAACTTTTGGCAGACCAAAAGTCTTTTAGTTGGGAGGTATGATCCAGATGGATCTTGATTGAGTCTAGTCATATTGGCTATGTAATGTTTTGAGACCAGGATGGTCATGGATAGCAGCAGATCCTCAAAATGATCCTAATTTTATAGTCTCATATGTATTTGAACGTAGGCTTATTACGTATATATCATCGTTCTAAATTTAACACAACTTGAACAATTGAAATCTGACTTTGTACGAAGAAGTTATGCAAAGTCAAAGTTCGGGTAAAGCTAGGAAAAAAGTCAAAATCAATAGTCTCATATGCTCACGAGACTAGTGCCAAGTCGTAGAGCTCATCACAATGATTCCAATGGTATATTCATTTTGAAAAATGGCCTCCACATGAGGGAGAAAACATGTTCTGAAGTTTTTCTCCAACGAGACTAGTGCCAAGTCGCAGATCTCATCATGCTGATTCCGATGGTATATTCGTTTTGAAAAATGGCCTCCACATGAGGGAGAAAACATGTTTTGAAGTTTTTCTCCAATAGGGAAAAAAAGGGGCCCTAGCAGGCCAAGTGGCAGTCTCTTAGCATGACATGTGGCGATCAAAAAAAGGGCCTTAGCAGGCCAAGTGGCAGTCTCTTAGCATGACACGTGGCAATCAAATAGTAGGACACATGGAAGTCAAATTCAACGCACCATGTCAAAGTCAAACTCTGCCATAGGTCAAACTCCAAGTTCGGGATCGAACCAATGGGGTCATCCAACATCGCATTAAAAAACGCTACCAATACACCACTAAAATGTTTCATTAACATTGGCATGGTTGCATTATTTAAAGTTTATGTTATGGAAATTGAGGGAAAGGGTTGGCGGAACCCGCCAATTCTGATGGCCCCACCAAACCCAAAGGATGTGTTAATTGGCATTCCAAACTAATAAACAGGGAGTTGTCTATAATGCGACTTTTTGGAGATTCCGGTGACGGAATCCCGCGGAAGAAATTGAGGTTAAATCTTGATTTGTTGCAGTTAAAATGGTTTTTTAACTAGATATTTGGATTCAACACCCCGGAAAACCCCTGGGATGCTTTGATTGTGCAGAAACTATGTATCAAACTTGCGATTCCAATAAATTGCTACCGGATTTTGACCAGAAAAACCCACCAGAAAGACATCCAAAAAATTGCATTATAGACAACTGCAATAAACAGGTGCTAGACTTAGCGCGGAGTTGTTCCAACAACTAAACCAAGTTGCCACAGGAATTCCAATCAGCGCGCAATCAACTTGTATATCATCGTTAGTTCAGACTTTGTTACAACGTGCAACTATAATATATTCTAGTTCTAATGTTTAAATGCCACGAGGACCCTCCGGTCATTGGTTATAAAACCATATTCCAAATTATTTCTATTACAAAGTCCAATATTGAAATGTCGTTCCAATGGTATATACCACATGCCAACATCTTACCGACCTAGGGATATGGCGCGGAGTTCAATGCCAAAGTTAAAAAGTTGGTTATAATGCTTGCCATATTAAAATGCCACGGCTTGCAATGTGATATGGTCGAACGTATATCCCGCCTGGATGGATATAATATGTCCACTGATCCATAGTCTATCCACATGCACCAGTTCCAATGTCCACCGAACTATGGTTTCAACTATATTCTATGTTTGTATTTTGTTAGAACAAATATTTCATATATTTGTAATACGTTATAACAATTTTCCATTGTTACCAAAATTTAAATCCTTGGAGGTTCGCGGGGTTTGACCCCGGGAACCTGCCCGTGGGTTATAAATACAATTGCCACTGCACCAGAGCGGTAGGAGTTGAACAAAGATGAGCTCACATTTGTGTTATTAGTGCTGTAATATGCCTTCGGAGGCATAACTTGCAAAATATTGAGCCTTTTTTAGATCTGTAAGTTGCATTGGGAAGTTGAGGTAGAGGCCTATCTTCTAACTGTAGCCATTAATGCATGTGTATACAATGCAGAATAGTAAATTTGATGTAAAGAGATAGTTTTTAGCCTAAAGAAGTCATTTGAAAGTCAAATTGAGCATTTCGAAAGCCGAGGCAGGAGTTTCAAGGCGCTCTGAACACAATGGGAAAGTCCATTTCTTTATTGGAGTAGTTGTTTTGTCAATATGACCAGGAGGAAGTAACCTCTGTTTTGAAGCAACCATTTTATTGCTTACTTTGTATTGGCACAATCACCTCTTTGTAAAATTGAGTCAGTTCAAGGGTGAGAGTTATCTGTAGGAGGACATTTCCTGAAGGGAAACATTTCCACTCCATTTTCAGCTTGACCCTAAAGAGACAAACATTATTTATGTACTCACTTTGTAGTGAGAGCAATAAAAGAGCCCTAACCTTTAAGCAGGGCCTGGAGACATAGCCCAGGAGGGGTGAACTCCGTCATCAACTGGTTGTGTCTCTTGCTTTATGTCATTTTTGTGCTTTGAATATTATCCATCTTTAAGTTCATTAAAATTTTATTATTCATATGTGAATAAATTATGAACTAAAGATATAATTATAAAAGCTTGCAAAGTGTCAGAGGATGATTATCTATTTTCAGATCAATTAGGGAGCACTTCCTATAGTAGAAGACTTCAGCTTCTAACCAAATTTGGAATTGTTTCAAGAAATGCACTAAGCGTTCCAGTGTTGGTGGTTAGCCTTAAACCACTATCGATTGAGACCTCGAGTTCTCCCACCTTATACCATCAATTCAAAGAGCACAATTAGCCAATTACCGCAATGCATTTTTGCATTTTTTCTATTTCGACTCTCTTCTTGGACTCATATATACCCCTTTGGATTAGGGGGAGAATGTTGGACACTTTAATCTGCTAAGGGTTATGGCGTGGAAAAATAAATTCATTGGAGTCCAATAGACCACTTGGAATATGAAAATCAAGGGTTGAAAGATAATGTATTTATATGTTTATCTTTGTGAATAATATGTATTTTGTGTTTATCCTAAATTTTTTCCATTATTTTTGTGTTGTTTAACAGATCTGACTAAGGATTAAATTTTCAATTAGCATGTGAGATTTTTGGTCTTCATGTCGCAACTCACATTTACAGTCTCAAGTGAGACTAGACTCTGAAAATTCAATTGACACTACAATTAGAATTTGGAATTGCCTCTTTATCATCACACCAATAACGGAGAATGGTCAATATATAAGGGCAATGAATTTTTTCTGATGAATGTGGTGTTGGAATCCATTTACCTCATGATTTTCATTGGATTTGTGAACACTCTCCTTGATATTTCTTGGCATGTGAAAGTATTCTTACCTTTGATTTCAACACTCCCTTTCTTGATGACATACGTCAATCACACTACTATTCTCATTCTAAAAACCTCTTCACTTGTGCCTAGGTGTCGCAGTGTCCTATTTAGAGTGGAGATAAAAGCTCTAATTGTTGTTGTTGGAATTATCCTACACATATTCTATAAATATTCATGTGGGTATGAAGGATTTCAAGATTGGCCAAACCATTTTTATGTTCGTAGTGATCTTAGGAACTCTCTCTCTTGCTTTCTAGCAGAGTTTATTACTTGATTTCCTTGTATGTTGGTCACACATGGATAAAATGGTTAGTATAATCAAGAAACTGGAACATAGGCTTAGTGATGGACACAATGAAAGCACCATACAAGAATAGTAGCAATAGAAACTAACATGTGGAGAAAGAGTTATGTGCTAGCTTGCTTTCTTATCTCCTTGGCCTTTCCTTGGTTGTCGTTATGCGAAAAATATAAAGCTAGATTAATAGGTTTGGTAGATTTCATTAGTCATGAGATGTAAATTGGATTATCTTTAGATGACGACTTTAAGCAAGAAGTTACCCATCAAATACCATATCACCTACAAAAGTTCAAAACCATCCAAGTTAAAGAAATGTTGCAAAGAAGAGTGGCCAAAATCCCTGAATACTTTTCGCCCTTTTAACAAAAGCAATGAGATAGTGATGGTTGGTCCTTCTCATGCTTGTATCATTGTTGGTCTGTTGGAGGTTAATAACCATACTTGTTTGTAGATGGCCATGATCAATGTGTTTTAAATTTTGTTGTGGTGTCACAACATAGGATTATTTTGATTTATATTGAAGATCACTCAACATCAACATCTTGAAATAAATAAAGAACATGATTGTGTTAATGGAAATGGAGGATTGATTCTGAAAATTATGTTAGGAATTGAGGAGAATAAATGAGTATCAAATGTAATGAGCATTGAACATAATCAATATTTTGTTGAGAAACTTGACCAACATCCTTTCTCAAAGCTTGTTCTAGAAACATATTTATGGATCTCTTTTATATGATTTGCGAAATGGAAATATTCTTGCATTAGTTCATTATTGGCCAACTGGCGCAGGCAACTCGATAATTTCACATGCAGATATATTGGTGGCTAGAGGTTTGATGTTTGTCACACATGCCTGAAATTACATCAAAAACTTCTCCTACAACCTAGTTTGATGCCAAACATGTCCATAATGTAAAAGCATTAAAATTATTAATGAGGCACACAAGATTATTATTGGAAATCTTTCTTTGGTAATTATATGACAATAAAATGAGTGATTGTTTATTGGTCAAAATAGTGGCAAGGCCCAAGTATTTGCAGGAAACCAGTAAAATTCAACCTTCTTAATATGTACTTCTCTACAAACCAAAAGGCTTAATCTCATAAGTTGGTGCATACAATTGCCTCTGAATCATCAAATATGATACCAAGTTCGATTGTTTGGCATGGGTCAGATTCACATATGGTAATAAGTCTGGCATAATTATTTCATAAAATCCTAGGTATAACAGATGCAAAAATTGTAAAATTGCATCATCTACATGACAAGAGAATCAAGAGGTCCCTATCACATTGTCTACATTAGGGCATATTATTTGTATATGATCTCTCTGGAGGATACATAGTAAAAAAATCTCAAGAAAAAAAGTACATTGAGGTGCAGGCCAAGACTAAAGTTATAGTGAAATTAGCATTTCAAGGCTATAAAATTCTTCCCATCCTCTATTTATAATTATATTGAGCACCCTCATTCAGGACAAATGAAAATATACTTGTTGCATGTTTTTCTATTTGTGTTGAGATAAAATGTTTCCATCTTATATCCTAATTATCAATAGTTTGTTTGTAGGATTGAAGTTGTCGAGAGAATTGTTGCATGGATATATGATAGCAATCAGAAATGATTGATAGATATTTTAACCAACATCAAGGTTGCCCATCGTTTAACCAAGGCATCAAAGAATCTCTCGGGAAGTGCAACATCCTTCCTACAAGTTTCCACCTCAAAGCTTATGGCATGATCACGTGTAATATTTTCTTGTCATAATACATCAAATGTTAAGATCATGCACAAATTCATATGATTGTAAAAATATTAGGCATTCAAGAATCATAAGGAAGTTCAAGAACCTTGAGGGCATATGAAAGGTCATGGGAGAAGGTGAAATTGCACCCTCCTCATTTATATAAATCTAACCTCATGCTTCAATCAATGGAGGGGTGACTTTATCACTTGAGGTAAGTGAGCTTTAGATAGTAGTTTTGTGCTTAAGGCATTAGAGAAATTTTGAGGTCTGAAATGGGCCTCCTAAGGAGTATTATAAAATAATAGTGGAAATAATAAAATAAGATTAGATTACATGATCAAATTTTAGAGGGAAAAAAGAAAATACTTCTTTTTTCAACTCATATTTTCAACATATTTCCCTATGGTTTTACTCAAATTTTGAGCAGGATCACTCATTGGATGCATAATTTAATTCCTCATCCAAGGAATACCCACATTGCATACTTTGAATGAACTTGCTACACGAAAAATGAGAAATACATGAAAAAACATTATTGCAATCACGTTTTCCATGTATTTCTCATTTTTCGTGTAGTAAGGTCATTCAAAGTATGCAACATGGGTAATTCTTGGATGCATAATTACATTTTGCATCCAATAAGTTCTTCCACTTGAAATTTGAGTAAAACCATAGGGAGATAAGTTAAAAATATGAGTTGAAAAACGTAGTTTATTTTTTTTTTAATTTTTTTTAATATTTGTACTTTTTTACTCCAAAAATGGTGAATCAACCTCATGGATGACATCATCATATTAAATCCTATTGGTTCTTATAAATTTGATTTTGGTTCTACATTTTTTTACCCATTTTAGACCTCAAAATATCTCTAATGAGCTAGAGGCACTCAGCTCTTGGCAGCTAATAGGGTGAGTTGTGGTGAGCCTAGGGTTTTTCTTTGAAGATGGTATGAGCAACACATGTTCTACTATTGGGATTTGATGGTTTGCATGACATGTACTCGAACTTGCAACATGAATAATGAGAATTTTTCACATTCAACGTTTATTCTAGTGCACTTCATAGTGGTTGTATTGGTTGTTTGGTATTTCCATTATGTTTGCATGCATGCCTTCATGTGGGCAATCTGTTCATGAGCTAATTTGTGGCTTATGACTTGCATGTTTTCTTCGAATCTTTGCTTTCCTATTTCACACTGTGCTAGTAACTTTTTGTGAATTGATTTTTAAACTTCTGGCACTTCCCAATTCATGTATGTTTGAGATGGTTTTAGCTCACCGATCCTCCTTATGGCATGCTTCTTCTTGTTTTTTGGTTGTTACATTCCTTTATCTCATTCTATAGTTTATCAATTGTGGGTTGACCTCATTCCCATTTTCGAGGCCTTTCATTCTTGTCCTCACACTAACATCTCCACATCTAACGAATAGGATAAAAACTTACATGGTAGCAGGCAGGCCCACATACCAGATGGGGCTCCTATCCCAAACGGTGTGAGGTGTGATTATGACTTCACTCTAGAGAGACCCCCTAATAGGTGGCAGGACATTTCTCCCCATCAATAGATCCCTTTCCTCACTAGTCATTGTTGGTATCTTTTTAGGTGCTATTGTAACAACCCCTCCCCACGTTTACTCGCTTTTGCAAGCCCTCCAAGTAAATATGAAGAAAAGTGCTACTATGACATGACCCGACCTCAAAGTTCTAGTTATGTAAGTGGGGTCGACAACTTCACACACAACCCTTAGAGACCACAATCCACTCAGAAGGCTGCAAACCACCCCAAGTGGTCAATTCCTGAGTTGGACCCCATTTTCATTGACCTAACACCCTAACCACACACACAACAAGGTAAGAGTGTGGCTAGGCATTCAACCACATGGACCTAAATTTCCTTGTTTTGAGCCAACAGTTCTGGGATCTGAGACACTTTTCTAGGCCAACCTCCAGAACACTACCCAAAAATTCTTGTAACTTTATAGGATCATATTAATCATGGTGACAATGCTAAACATTAAGACTTCAAACCATGACTTGACCTAGACTGCCTAGAACACTCTAGACATTTCATCAAACATATGGTAAACATATAAGTTACAGGTCATAAATGGATATATGATCTTAAATCTCTGACCTTCATATAAAAATCACCGATAAGGTCTAATTCCCTCTCAATTAGTTGAAAAAACAATAATTATTCCATGAATTCATCAACCATTCAATAACTTATAAAGCATAACAAGAGCCATAGCTAGAGTACATCATAAAACCATGCTTATAACCAGCATATAACCAGAAAATTAACCATGACAAAACAACCATAAAATCAACATAATAACAAATACAAGTGCTCATAAATAATAGCAAGAAAATAACTCTTATTAACTTATGCAAAATCCAACCAAGTCAGGGACATCCACGTACCACCAAACAATAGATTGAGTTGAACCAAATATTTCTTTCAACCAATCACCCCCGTGCCATATTCCAAGCATGAATGTGGGATCTCATGGGATAAAGAAATACATAAAATAACCAAGGGAACCCATAGGTTAAACCAACTCCACCCTCAAACTACCATGATATGACCTAAACCGGCCCCAAGATCACAAAACCAAACCAAGCTTGGATGCCTCAGAATTTCTTCACCATACCTTGAGGAATTTTCCTAACTCTACCCACCTGTCGAAGGCTTCCCAAAGAATACCATCCCCACCCCCAACCCTTGGGAATTTTCCTAAGACCATCTCACCTGGTTCCAAAACCTTTTGGCAATCCAAAGCTCAACTGAGAATAAATCCCATCACACCATAGCTATCCCAGGAATGGAAAGGCAAGGCTGAACCCACTTTCAAACCATGAAAAACCCATGCCAATGATAGAAAATGAACCAAATAAACAAATGCATGTACCATGCATTCACACCTCAGCTAGGAAATCACACATGCAACCCGTTACCTACAAAATCCTCCTATTGAAGTTGCTAATCCAACCTTCTCCTTGCTTTCCTTTGCTCTCCTTTTCATTCATTTTCCTTCCTTTGATTGCTTTATTTCTTCTCTTGGATCTATCTCTCTCTCTCTTTGAAACTAATTCCAAATCCAAAACTAACAAAAGTTAAAACCAACAAAACCTGTGAACTAATTCTCTAATGCCTTTTTATTATTGATGTCTCTATTTTCTTCATTTTTCCTCTAATTTTCTAAGCATGAAAATATGTGTCTCTTCACCTCCCTTTTCTCCTATTTTCCTTTATTTCTCATAAATAAATGTCAATTATTGTCTCTTTTCCTTTTCGAATGCCTTTCCCAATTTCCTTAGAGATTATTAAAAAACCAAAAGTGATGCCCACTATAGTGTTTGCACAACATTGAGCTTGGAATATGTGTCCCATGACCTTGGTCTTATCTTTCCTTTATTAACCTTTATTAAATGAAACTTTAACCCGGGGTTGTCACAAACTCCTCCCCTTAGGTGAACATCATCCTCAGTGTTCTATGACACCTATGACAAATAAAATGTTGAAAACAAAACATCTTTCCAATGGATATTTATAGCATATCTTGATACAATATTTACAATGGCATCTTGCTAAACGAAAAACAAACATACCACTTATTGGAGCTTTATAATATAGCTCATTGCGGTATTTACAACCATATAAATATATTCATATACCATAAACACATTTTCTTGAACTAGAAAATAGTGAAGGATACAAATCACACATCTAATCAACCATCTCCCATGTAGCTTCATTAGGACGAAAATTCTTCCACTACACTTTAACTTGCTCTACTTATCGGTTCTGGAGCACACGTTGTTTCTGCTGCAATATGCATTGTGCTTCTAGATGGAATTATCCCTTTGGTTCCATTTGTAATATGGAAAAGTCAATCACATGATAAGCATCCTGCACATATCTCTTAAGTAATTAAACATGGAAAACATCATGGACTTTCACTGTCGAAGGTAATACTAAGGTGGCAACTTGGCACATGATCCTTGAAGATATTTTCTTGGGCTTGATGCACAAGTACACATTCTCCCCAACATAGAATTCCTTGAATGCCCTATGTTTATCTACATAAATATTCTTCCTATCTCGTGTTTCCTTCAAATTCTTCTTAATATATACATCTCTTATTCCATCTCGACCAACATCCCTGGTCCAATCAACACCCTATTCATTGGATCACTCCAACTAATGGGAGTATTACAAATCCACCCATAAAGAACCTCAAATGGATTCATCTTCAAGGACTCTTGGTACCCATTATTATATGGAAACTATAGTAGTGGAAGATACTCCTCCCACTTCCCATGTTAATGCATGGCGTGCATCCTCAACTTATTAACTCGAATCATGTTAACCCTCTCTGTTTTTCCATCTGTCTGCAGATGATAATTTGTACCAAAAGCTGACTCTATCCCAAAACTTGCACAATACTCCTTCCAAAACTTGGAAGTAAACTTGGTGTCCCGGTATAATATGATCTTCTTGGGAACACCATACAATCTTAATATCTCCCTGATAAAGATATGAGCTACTGAACTAGTTGAATTAGTAGACTTAATTGTGATGAAGTGAGCTACCTTAATTAACATGTCAACTACAATTATGATGGAATCATGTTTTCTAGATTTCCTCGAAAAAACTATAATGAAGTCCATGGAAATAACCTCCCATTTCCATTCTGGAATCAGAATCGGTTGCAATATACTAGTTGGATGCTTACACTCTACTTTTTCCTATTGATAGTCCAAACATCTAGCAACAAACTCAACCACCTCTTTCTTCAAGTTTGGCCAACAATAGAATTTATTAACTATTGTCAATGTGTTTTGATATCCCAGGTGGCTTGAATACAACTTGACATGAAACTCCTTCAAGATAAGCTTCTTGAGCTCACTATCATCTAGAAAATAAAACTTGTCCCTAAATCTAACCAAGCCATTTGTTGTGAGATGATACTCCTCATCCTTATCACCTTCACCTTGTTGTTGTAACTTGAGCATCAATTTTTGGTACATGCCATCATGTTTCCCTACCCATAAGATACGCACCTACAAGTCTGTCCCATAAGAACTCACTGTTGCAATGTGATTCACCAGCACTCTTCTACTAAGAGCATCTGCAACCTTATTCTCATTTCCATTAATGTACCTAATCTTGAAATCAAACTCACTAATGGTAGCCACCCATATAGCTTGCCTAGCATTCAAATTGGGTTGGTTAAGCAAGTACCTCAATCCACTATGATCACTCATCAGAATAAACCTCATACCAAGAAGATAATGCCTCCACATCTTCAAGGAATGAATGATAGCTTCCAACTCAAGATCATGAGTCACATAGTTCTTCTCATGCTTATTCAACTTCCTTTACTCATATCATACCAACTATCCTTCCTTCGTTAGGACTCCACCAAATCCTCTCTTGCAAGCATTTGTACATACCACGAACTCTTTTTCAAGATCTATAATCTTCAAGATCAAGGAATTTTTAAGAAAATGCTTCAACTGCTCAAAACTAGTTGCACACTCCTAAGTCCATTCATACTTCTTTCCTTTTCGGTGTAGATATGTAATAGGATAGGAAATCCATGATAATTTCTTGATGAACCTCTTATAGTAACCTACTAGTCCCATGAATGATATGACCTCATCCGCATTCCTAGGAGTTGGCCACTCCATGATAGATCTAATATTTTTCAGGTCCACTTCTATACCTTCCTTGAAAACAGCATGTCCTAAGTATTGAACTTCAATATTAAAGAAACTTCACTTACTAAGCTTATCATACAATTGATTCTCTCTCAACAATATTAACATTGTTTCTAGGTTCTTTGCATACTCTTACTCATTCTTAGAGTATATAAATATATCATCAATGAACACTATCACAAACTTGTATAGATAAGGATGCAACACATTATTCCTCAAACACATTAAAGTAGTCGGAGCATTAGTAAGACCAAACAAAACCACTAAAAACTCACAATGTCCATACCTAGCATGAAATGCAGCCTTGTAGATAACCTCTTCTTTTATGTGTACCTGATGATATCCTGATCTCAAGTCAATCGTTGAGAATATTGTTCCTCCCTTCAACTAATCAAAAAATTCATCAATCCTTGACAAAAGATACATGTTCTTGATCGTTGCCTTGTTCAACTACTTTCAATCAATGCACAACCTGAGAGTATGGTGGCCTGGTCGCAGGTGTTAAGGATAACCGTTCAAAACTAGAAACTATTCCTTCAAGTTCGGGTGGAACTTCTTCTCAGGTTTCCTTTGGAGTATCAGTCATTAACCTCCAATTTTAGTTATTCTGCTAAAATGGAAGAACTAGTTAATTTACCTGGAATATGGAAAACTTCCACTTTTCCCATGAAAACAAATTGTAGTTCATATCCTTATCATGTCCAAAATTCAAAAAAACTTTTGCGTGTTAAATCTCTGTCATTGATCTCATTCCTCAATCTGACGGTTATCGCTTCACCCGCTTGCCAACTAGCCCAGACGATCTCCACCATTGATCAATCCCGCTTGATCCAACGACTATCGCGTAATCTCACGTGGAATCTTGCGCGATGTATAACAAGTCGAGAGCACACGAGAAAAGTGGTTTTCTCGTGCTACGTGTCAGCCGTTAAGGATAATCGCGTGAATTTTCAAAATACCACTTACCACCTTGAGACCGCGCAAGATACAGCTTACACCTATGAAGACTGCTTTTCTATTCTGACTAACGCATGTGCTTGTTGGCACACAATGATCATTAGATCTACTGGATCTGTAGATCAAGCGATTTAGATCTTTTCCCGAGTTTCTCGTGAATTTATCAGGTTTTCCTCGTTTCGCCAAGATTTAGCACTTCCACCAAGCTTAGTTCTTATTTATCATATTCAGGATATCACTAACTAACTATATGATTTTGAATATATCCAGGTTATTTCAATGCATAGTGAATGAAGATTTTGATGCGATAACACAAGATTATACAAAACTCTAATTCTAGAGGTTCAAACTAGAAATCAACAAAACTCAGAAATATTCGAAGGAAATTAAAACCTCTGAGATTGACCATTCATGTTACAATCCAATCCTCCACAACCAAATCCCATTACACTATTTCAAAACTTACATAAATACCTATACATACAACAACCAGATCCTAAATCAATGGATCGAATCTGCCTAATCCTAAATAACATCTAATTTGCATGATATTCTCCTCGAGAATCTCAACTAAGCCTAACTACTTGAATTTATTACAAGATGATTCAAATCCCTAAAATCTAGCTCAAATCCTATCTAGAAAGCTTTGTAAAGTGACAACTAAAGGATCCCATTCCTTTGCTTGTAAACTTTTTTGTTTTTTTGGAATAAAATTCGAAGTCTTTTGTCTTCAAGCCTCATGCTCCTGCATCAGACTCCTAAGGACAAAATTCTTCATTGGCTCCTGTCCATGAGCTCTTCTACAAAACTTCCCAACTTCTGTAGCATGGCATCTGTCATCCAAGTAGCATCAACAATTGGTTGATCCTTCCACTTGATCAAATACTGAAAATACTCCTGTCCTCTTGTATTTTTAAACAATCTCTTATCTAAAATCTTTTCTGGCTGCAATGCCTTTGTTGTAGGTAATTGTTTTACCCAATCAAACTCTTGCTCTTGTTTATCTTCTACTGTATCATCTACATTTATATTTTCATACATGTACAAATCATCAACATTGAAAATTGGAGATATTCCAATGTCAGGGGGTAATCCAATTTCATATGCATTTGCAGAAAATTTCCTTAAGACTCTGCATGGTCCAATTTTCTTAAATTTTAACTTGTTATACTCCCTTTTTGGAAATCTTTCCTTCCTCAGGTGTGCTAAAACCAAATCTCCAACCTCAAAATTAACTTCTCTCTTCTTCAAGTATGCTCTGCTTTTGTACTTTATGTTGCTATCCTGTAACTATTGTTTTACCTGTTCATGTATTGCTTGAACCTCTGAAGCAAAATCTTATCCTTTGGCACTTCTTATTTCAGCTTTTCCCAAGTCTCTCAATTCAAACACTCCTCTTGGGTGCATTCCATAAACTATATGGAATGGACTCTGCCCTATACTCTTGTTAGGAGAATCATTATAAGCATATTCATCCTATGCCAAAATTTGATCCCACTATTTTGGATGTTCACCTGCAAGACTCCTCAGAAGATTACCCAAGCTTCTATTTAAAACTTCGGTCTGTCCATCAGTCTGAGGATGATAACTCAAATTGAAACTCAATTTTGTACCAAGTTTCTTCCACAAGGTCCTCCAGAAATGACCAACGAATCTGGTGTCTCTGTCTGAAACAATGCTCTTAGGTAACCCATGCAACCTTACAATCTCCTTACAAAAAATTTTAGCAATGTGAGTAGCATCACTGGTTTTATAACATGGAATAAAATGTGCCATTTTAGAAAATCTATCAACCACAATATAAATTGAATCATTTCCTCTTTGAGTTTTTGGCAAACCCAAAACAAAATCCATACTTACCATATCCCAAGGTCTATCTGGAATAGGTAATGGAACATACAAACCTGTGTTTTGGCTCCTTCCCTTTGCATACTAATAGACTTTACAATTTTTTACATACTTCTCCACTTCAGATCTCATCTTCAGCCAGAAATAAAACCGATTCAACTGCTCATAAGTCTTGGCTGCACCAAAATTTCCTCCAAGTCCACCATTATGTTTCTCCTTGATTAAATTTTCTCACGTAGAGAAATTTGGTATGCATAGTTGATTTATTTTAAACAACAATCCTTCTTGTAAGAAAAAATCTAGCCACTTACTTCTATCTAACTAAACAGGATTTTTACAAGCTTCAAATGCCTCTTTAAAATCTAAATATTTCTCATATAATTCTTTAAGAAAATCAAAAACCAACACTTGAATTTGACTTTCCTCAACTAGGATACTTTTTCTGCTTAAGGCATATGCTACCTCGTTTGATTGGCCATTTATATGTTTTAATACAAAATTAAAAATTTGAAGATATTCTACCCATTTTGCATGTTTCTGACTAAGCTTTGGTTGTTGCATAATGTACTACAATGCATTATTGTCTGAATAAAGTATAAACTCTTTAGACATCAAGTAATGTATCCACTTTTTCAATGACTGTACAACTGCATAAAATTCCTTATCATAAGAAGAATATTTCTTCTTTGATTCATTCAATTTTTCACTAAAATAAGCGATAGGTTTGTCCTCCTGACTTAAAACAGCACCTATAGCTTCACCACTAGCATCACATTTCAATTGAAAAGGTTTATTGAGATCAGGAAAAATTAAAATAGGTTTTTTAGTGATCTTTCTTTTCAACAGCTGGAAGTTCATTTCTGCTTCAACAGTCCATTTAAATGGTTGTTTATCCTTCTTTATAGTGTCAATAATAGAAGCATTGATCTTACTAAAATTCCTTAAGAATTTTCTATAAAAACTAGCAAAACCATGAAAACTTCTTACCTCAAAAACACTTTTCGATGAAGGCCACTCTATGATTTCCTTTATCTTCTCTAGATCCATTTTTAATCCATCAACAGAAACAACAAAGCCCAAATATACCAACTCTTCCTTCATGAATGAACATTTCTTTAAATTTAGCAGTAACTTTTCTTGTTGCAACTTCTATAAGACATAAATCAGATGTCACATATCCTCTTTAGCTCTATTGTAAACTAATATATCATCCATATATACTATTACAAATTTACCAATAAATTCTTTCATCACTTCATTCATAAGCCTCATAAATGTACTAGGAGCATTTGATAACCCAAAAGTCATTACCATCCATTCATGCAGTCCTTCATTTGTTTTAAAAGCAGTTTTCCATTCATCACCTTCTCTAATCCTTATTTGATGATACCCACTTTTTAAATCCAGCTTTGTAAAATATCTTGTTCCACTTAAACAATCCATCAAATCTTCAATTCTAGGTAAAGGAAATCTGTACCTAATTGTTATTTTGTTGATTTCTCTTGAATTAGTGCACATTCTCCAGCCTCCATCTTTCTTTGGACTCAACATTGTTGGCATTGCACAAGGACTCAAACTCTCTCTAATCAGTCCTTTATCTAATAGTTCCTGAACCTGTTTTCTGATTTCTTCATTTTTTGTGGGAGTCATCCTATAAGCTGCTTTATTTGGTAGATTTTCCCCTGGAATCAAATCTATATGATGACTGATTTTTCTAATGGGTGGTAACTCATTAGGAAAATCATCTATAATGATATCACAATAATTCTCCAGCATCTCTTGAATTTCAATTGGAAAATTAGAAATTTTAGTGGAAGTAATTATTACCTTGGGTTTGCAAATCAATGAAAAATTTACCTCATCCTCTTCAATCTGCTGCAAATATTCTTTTCCACTCAACAATAGAGTCTTTGGATCAGATTTTCTTGATGCATCCTCTCCTTCCATAGGCAACAATGTATGATTAATACCATCTTTACCAAATGTGTATGTGTTCTTTTTCCCATCATGCATAGCTCTTCTATCATACTGCCAAGGTCTTCCCAGCAATATGTGACACACATCCATAGGCATCACATCACACAGAATTTTGTCTTTGTATCTGCCCCACTGCAACTCCACTTCACACTATCCATTCACTAACAAATGATGTCCTTTTTTAATCCATGACACCTTGTAAGGTGTTGGATGTTTCTTTGTCTTTAATTTCAACTTTTCCACCACTTCTGTAGAGATCAAATTATCAGTGCTGCCACTATCAATTACCATTTAACAACATTTTCCTTAAACCTTGCACACAGTCCTGAACAAAGTATTTCTCTGTGCCAGTTCAACAACTTCCTTTATTGGCTTTAACAGAACTTTGTTAACTACCAAAGATTCCCCTTTCTCTGTAAATTTTCTTCTTCTGGCACCTTTGTTGCTTCCTCTTTAGTCTGAGCAACAATTACATTTCTCTGATTTGTCCCTATTTTTTTTGGGCACTCATAGGCTCTGTGTCCCAGCTTGTTACATCTGTGACATCTGATTTCTCTTCCTCTTCCTCTACCTCCTCTTCCTCTGAAAAAATTCCTTCTGCCACTTGCATCACCTTTTGTGGGTGTATGATGATTCAAGCTGCTACTAGCTCCATCTCTAGGTGTTGTAGATCTTCCTCTACCACCTTGACTTCCTCTTCTTTGGAAAGTACCTCTACTTCTGGTAGATTTCTTCCTCGTGAGTTTTTCTTCAGCCTTCAATGCCATCTGATCAGCCTCTTCTACTATTTTAGGAGAGAGCACGCTTATCTCATCTTGGATCTCCATTCTGAGACCATTTATATATCGTGAAACCTTCTCGTTTGTATCTTGAATTTGTCCAACTATTATGCTCACTTTGTAAAATTCCTCTGTGTATTCTTTCATTGTCAAAGACATCTATCTGAGATTCTACATCTGTCTATATAATGAAAGTTTATAATCACTTGGAAAAAACTTTCCTCTCAACTTTGCCACCATCTTGTTCCACTTTTTTTAATTGGCTGCTTACCAAGTCTCCTTCTTTCTGCCTGCACTCCATCCCACCAAAGTTTTGCATGTCCTTTCAATTTTGTGACAACAAATTTCACTCTCTTTCCTTCTTCCATTTCTTCATAATCAAAGAATTTATCCATGTCATTAATCCAATCTATCAACTCCTCAAGGTTTAAACCTCCTGTATAAACTGAACCCTCAAGTCTGGGTTTAGATGTGGATCCCAACACTAATTTAAAGAATCTCATTTCAAGAGTAACTTCTGCAGGTTCCTCTTCTTCTGCATCTTCAAATTCAGGCTCACTAACATCTCCAACACCTGTATCTCTTTGATTTCCCATTTCCACTGCTTCTAATCTAGCTTGCATCTATTGCATAGCTTCCAACACTTCAGCATTTGCAACTGGTCTTCCTCTTCTTCAACCACCACCACGTCTTCCTCCAACTCTGAAAGCCATGTTGGATTTCTTTTTCTGATCTTTGAGATCCTTCTAAGTGTCAATAAGCTGCTCTGATACCACTAATGGTGGGTTGTTCGCAAGTGTTAAGGATAATCATTGAAAACTAGAAACTATTCCTTCAAGTTCAGATGGAACTTCTTCTCGGGTTTCCTTTGGAGTATCAGTCATCAACCTCCAATTTTAGTTATTTTGCTAAAATGGCAGAACTGGTTAATTTACCTGGAATATGGAAAACTTCCACTTTTCCCACAGAATCAAAAGGAAGTAAAACTGCAGTTCATATCCTTATTGCGTCTGAAATTCCACAAACCTTTAGCGCGTTAAATCTTTGTCGTCGATCTCATTCTTCAATCTGACCGTTATCACTTCACCCACTCACCAACTAGCCTAGACGATCTCCACCATTGATCAATCCTGCTTGATCCAATGGTTGTCGTGTAATCTCGCGTGGAATCTTGCATGATGTATAACAAGTCGAGAGCACGCAAAAAAAGTGGTTTTCTCATGCTACGTGTCGGTTGTTAAGGCTAATTGTGTGAATTTTCAAAATACCACTTACCACCTTGAGACCGCACGAGATACAACTTACACCTACAGAGACTGCTTTTCTATTCGAACTAACACATGTTCTTGTTGGCATGCGATGACCATTAGATCTGTTGGATCTGTTGATCAGACGATTCAGATCTTTTCCTAAGTTTCTTGTGAATTTATCAGGTTTTCCTCATTCCGCCAAGATTTAACACTTCCGCCAAGTTCAGTTCTTATCTATCACATTTAGGATATTGCTAACTAACTCTATGATTTTGAATATATCCAGGTTATTTCAATGCATAGTGAATGAAGATTTAGATGCGATAACACAAGATTATACAAAACTCTAATTCTAGAGGTTCAAACTGGAAATCAACAAAACTCAGAAATATTTCGAAGGAAATTAAAACCTTTGGGATTGACCATTCATGCAAATAATACACAGAGAGATTCCAAATTTTAAAATCCAATCCTCCACAGCTAAATCCCATTACACTAATTGAAAACTTACATAAATACCTATACATACAACAACCAGATCCTAAATCAATGGATCGAATCTGCCTAATCCTAGATAACATATAATCTGCATGATATTCTCCTTGAGAATCTAAACTAAGCCTAACTACTTGAATTTATTACAAGATGATTAAAATCCCTGAAATCTAGCTCAAATCATATCTAGAAAGCTTTGTAAAGTGACAGCTAAAGGATCCCACTCCTTTTCTTGTAAATTTTTTTTGTATTTTTGGAATAAAATTCGAAGTCTTTTGTCTTCAAACCTCATGCTCCTGCATCAGAGTACCATCCTTCTTCTTCAAAAACAATAATGGCGCACCCAAAGGCGATACACTTGGCCTAATGTATCCCTTATCAAGCATCTCCTTAAGCTATAACTTCAATTCCATCAATTATGGAGTGCTCATCCTGTAAGGTGCCTTTGATGTTGGTTTTGCTCCTGGTACCAACTCAATAGAAAATTCCACTTCCCTATGAGGTGGGAACTCTGAAGTCTTTGCTGGAAATACATCCTGAAACTGGTACAAAAAAGGATACCTCTTCAAGACTTCAACATCCTCAACATCCTTCCGTTTTACAATGTAAACATGCACAACAAATAATTCACACCCTTTTTTTGCAATTGTGTTGATCCTTCATAGTTGTAACCATTATCACCGATGTAGGCTTCTTCTTTCCCTGCAAGATGATCTTCACTCCATCATCATCCAAGCACTCAATAGCCTTATCATAAAAGTCTACCTTATTCCTGTGAAAGGTCACAAGTTTCATGTGAGGAGAAAAATGAATGAAAATAATGGCAAATGAAGAAAATAGAGGCTTCATTGATAAAAAGGCTTTTGAGGATCAGTGGCCAAGCTTCGTCAGTGTATCTTTTTTCAGTTTAGTTTTGGGGCTCTCTCTCTCATACTCTTGGACACTTATATTTTTCTTGGAGAACTCCTGGAGGAGTGTGGCTTACTTGGAGTTTTGGAGAAAGAAGGAAAAGGAAGAGTAGAAAATCGTAAGAGAACATCAGGATCAAAAACTATAGCGGGTTTTTCTTGCAAGTACTGAGTTGCATGTATGTTTTCCTCACTATTTTTGGAATGCATGGAATATGCATGTGGTTTGTTGGTCATTATCTTTCGTTGGCATGGAGGATTGCCTAAACTGACAGTGGATTTCCCAAGCCTTTCCATTTCCTAGATAGCCATGGTGTTCTGGGTTTTACCTTTGTTTTTTGGTTTGTTCTCATATTCCTTTAGTTTTGGGTTGAGTTATTAGTTCCTAGAGCCTTGGTTGGACAAATGCTCTGGAAGCCCTGTAATGGCTTAGGTTGAGTTACTAGTCCTGGAGCCTTGGTTGGACAAACACTCTAGAAGCCCTATAACAGCTTGGGTTGAGTTATTAGTCCTGGAGCCTTGGTTGGATAAACGCTCTAGCACCCATGGTGGGTTGAGTTACTAGTCTTGGAGCCTTGGTTGGACACACGCTCTAGAGCTTGGTAGTTGTAATGGGTTAAGTTACTAGGCATGGATCCTTTTTTGGAAAAGGAGTATAGAGCCCAGTAGCAGTCATGGGTTGAGTTACTATCCCTAGAGGTCGGGTTGGAACAAATGCTCTAGAGCCCTAGACAGGTTGCGTAAATACTAATCTAATGATGGTTAGTGATGTTCAACCGTGAGGTGGAATCACAAGTTGATGGTTGAGGTGGTTTGGCTTATGGAATCCTTGGATGGTTTTGTTTGATGTGTTTTATGAGATCGTGGATTTATGCTTGGAATATGGCACGAGGGTGATTAGATGAAGAGAGGCTTGGCTTAGCCAATCTACGGTCGCGTGGAATGTGGAAGTCCCATACTAGGTTGGATTTTGCATCATTAATATGAGGTTATTTTTCCTTGTTAATTCATGAGTATTATAGTGGTTTATATGTGGATTATATGGTTGTTGTTTCCTTGATATTTTTGTTTTTATTATGTTGGTTATGAGCATGTATTATGACAATGGCTATACATGGCTCTCATCTTGTTTTTACTTGTAAATTAATGAACAATGTATCTATGGCCTAATAGATGAAATTGCAGCTCATGTGTTGGGGCATCAATGTTTCTTAGTGATTCTCAGATAAGTATGAGACCCCTATGCTCAATTCTATTGTTAGGACCTGTAGCTTTCATATTTGTGACGTGTTTGATGAAATTCCTCTCAGGGCTAGTAGGGGTCCAATCTAGACCTTGTCAACGTTTTTGCAAATGTATCATTGTTTTGTTGTGATAATTCATTTCTAAACATGTCATTGAGTTTTGGGCAGTGAACTGGGATTTGGGCTTGAAAAAGTGGCACAAATATCGGAGTTGCAAGCACATGTCTAAGGAGAAAATTCCCCAGACACATGCATACCCATGCTGTGGTACATTCTGGAGGCTCTTGGACGCATGCTTGTCCATATCAAGGGAGTGGCTGGGGGTTTAATGGTCTAAAAACTCAGTGGGACCCTGGGGCTAGTTACCTGAGTGGTTGGGATGGCTCCTAGAGTTTTCTTGTTGATGTGGAAGGTCTATAAGGTATGTTTGTGTCGATTCCACTTAACTAACACATAGGGAGTTGAATCATATCATAGTAAATTTGTTGGTTGTGTGTTGTATTCTTTCCATGACTACTCGACGTGCGGGGGGGGCGATAATCCCCCCTATACATTGCATCAGGCGTAGTAGGGGGGGCATAAGGGGGTCGAATGCCCCCCTTGTCAGGGGGTATACAGCGGGGTGGAAACCCCCCTACACAGGGTCTGGGGCAGTGCCCTAAGGAAAAACTTTCAGACCCTGTATTAGGTGGGTGGACCTACCTATGGCTTTGTGCATGGATTTCGCACATGGTTTTGGGCATGATGGTTTTTTGTCCATGGTATTTTATAGATCCGGTCAAGGCAACTATGGTTATGTTCTAATCTAGGGTTAATGGATTGGAGTTTATGGATGCTTCAACATGTATATATATGTATTGTAACATTGAAAGGTATAAAATGAAAAATCAATCTAGTAGTCTCGGTATTGGGATCCACGGGAAAATCTTTGTGTATATATGTTTTATGTTTCATGCTCTCGCCATTGTTTATTTTCTGTTTTTAGAATTCGTATGTAGGTAATTTCTGTATGGAGTTAAAACCTACAAACTTCTCGTCACATGTTTACCTCGGTTGGTCGGTTACTTGGGTAGATGTGGGAGGAGTGTGTTACACTACATAAATCTAAGGAATGGTCTGACCAACATCCCCAATTATTTGTGTGGAATTGTAGATATGAGGTCTTCTGCCCTAGTACAACGTACAATCCTTCTCGCAATGATCCTTGCCACATCTCCAACACCACAATATTTCTTTGCCACTACCCTTATTATGTGTTTCTCCAGGCTGAGATCCATGTCCCTTCTTTGTTGTACTAAACTTCTTGGAAGGAGCCACATTTTCTTTCTCACCTGCATCTTGGGGTCTTTCCTGCTTCAGAGGCCATTTTCCTTTGGTCTTAACCCTAATTTGTCTAAAATTATGTGGATATGTCATATATTCATGGACATGTATTTGAGAGGTATAACAACTCATGTCTAGTTATAGTTAGATATGTCAAGGGAATTGGAGTCCCTTGAGATATTGCATGAACATGTTTAGTTACAAGGCAATGTGCTTGTAATAACAAGGTAATTTAACTAGTATGTTGTTATGTTTATTTATTCACTGACATTTATGTGTTTATGGAAATATGATGCAGGGGATTACATGGAAAGGAAAATTCCATGAGATTCTGAAGAAGGCTCAAGTTGAGCTTTTCCTTGGAAACACTAGGAACCATGGGGATGGAGTCATGGTGTCTATTTCTAGTTTTGCGCTTTCAATATTTGTAATTTGGTTGTGCTTGATTTCATCTTTGTTATGTCTAGGCCAAGGCCTTGACACTTTGTTGTGGTGTGATGTTGTTATTGGTTTTCATGGTCTTCTTCTTGTTTGTTCCTTATCTTTCCTTTTAATTTTTGAGTCTTGGGAAATGGTTGGGAAAGAGGAAAGTTAATGGAGCACTCAGAGAGTTGTGTGGAACCCAACAGGTAATTAAAGACTCAAACGAAGTTGGTGCATGTGCAAGGGAAGCTATAGGTAAGAGTGTGACAATTGGCTAAGTTGGTTGGGTCCATTAGTGTAAATGGATGGTGGCGAGACAATCATGAGAAAGTTAACAAGAAAGGTAGAGTGGATGTGAGGCATCTAATTCCTTGGCTATGTTGGGAACAATTGTTTGCAATGGTGTGCATGCTATGCATGCATAAAGGGAGTTCTCTTAACCTTGATATTATGATATTTTGTAATTATGTTGTGATCATGTATATATGTATTTATGTATGTCGTTGTCAGAGTATATCATTATTTTTTATGTTGATGTTTATATGCATATATGTGTATGTATGCATATCATTGGCTGACAAGATCATGATTGTTTATGCTAATGTTTATATATATGTATGTATCTAGATATCCATGTCACTGTTCGACAGGGTCATCAAGGATCCTTCTTGTGGAAAATTGATTGCTTATGTAGGTGAATGGCATGAAGAGGTTCCTGGTTTATGAGGAATCAAGTGGGAATAGTAGTCATGACAAATATATGAGGTCAATATCATGTGGATATGATTTGATATTGTATGCTTGTATTATTCCTATGTTCATGTTATGATAGGTAACGCTAAAGGATACATTAGTGGAATGAAAACAATGTGCCTTGTGGCATGCAAGGATAAGTATGGATGGCAGAGAGACACTAGAAACAAGGTTGCTTGATAAAAGACAGTGTGGTTTTAGATGTGCAATGCTAATGTTGTGTATATGTTGTGCATATTGTATATTCAGTAATTGTACCTATGGAGTTATGTTCCTGTTGTATATATGGTGTTGTGTGAATATAGCATATGTAGTGTTGGGTATAGAGGTGCCATGTACATGTCAGATATGCAATGTTGTGTACATATTGTACTGTGTGCATGATGGATGTGTGATGTTGTGTGCATATGATGTTGTAATCATGTTGGATATGAAGTTTTGTGTACATATGGTGCTATGTACATGTTGTATATCCAATGCGATGTACATATGGTGTTGTGTGCATGTTATACATGTGGTGCTATGTGCATATGGTGTTGTGTGCATGTTTGTACAAGCGGTGTTGTGTGCATGTAGTGTTGTGTACATGTCATACAAGTGATGTTGTGCATGTTGTGAAAGCGGTGTTGTGTACATGTTGGATATATGGTACTGGTGTACAGTTGGTATTGTGTGCATGTCATACATGCTACGTTGTGGGCATGCAGTACTATGTATGTGCATTGTGTAGTCATGGTAACATGACGTGTATTTTTTGTGTTGTACTTTGTGTAGTACATGTATTGTATTATGTTGTACACCGGATGTAGGAGTATGTATTGTGTTGTACGCCAGGTGTAGGTACATGTAATGTATGGCGTTGTACATCGGGTATGGATGTATGTGATGTGTTGCACATTGGGTGTAGGTGTATGTATTGTGTTGTGATGTACACCAAATGTAGACGTATGTATTGTGTTGTGTTGTACAATGGGTGTAGGTGTATGTGTTGTATGTCAGGTGTAGGTGCATGTATTGCATGGTGTTGTATGTCATGTGTGGTTGTATGTGTGTGATTCACGCTATGTGTATGTGCACATGGTTGAGGAGAAGGAATTGGGTGTTTGTCGAGTGTGGAAATCAATCCGGAGTGCGTACGGAATAAGGACAAAGGTAGAAGCTAAGGATTAATTAAAGGATAGGTATCAATATTTTATTTCAGTTTTTATTTTGCATGTGACTTATGATTATGGTCTATGATGATGACATGTGATCTGTGATTTTGGTTTATGATGGTTACATGTGATTAATGATTTTGATCTATGAAGGTTGTATTTTGAACTAACTTGATGTGATAAATTTATACATGATGATTTGGTCAAAGATGTTAGTTTGACTTGTTGTGATAGTAAGAGAATATAACTGCAAGTGTACCTTATTAACGGGCCACCAATAAGGTATGATTTGAATTTATTCAATTTATTTTGAATCTAATGGAAATTATGTTCTTGGTACATGAAAGCATAAAATTCCCAGTTGGGTGGTCAAAACTAATGACAAGCATTAGCAACAATAGCAAAAGGAATTGGAACAAGCAACAATGTGCTGGTAAAGCATTCAGGAGTAGGGCCATTGTTGGACACTGGTACCCAATATTGTCCACTGATTTCCATGAGCAATCTATGACTGGTATGATGGTTTGAAGCAGGTATATTCCTTGGTTTCTGGACCTTCTGATGCGAGGAAACCTTACTAAGGATGGAATGTCTAGGATGGGGGTGACAATGGAACTTGGAAGGTGTGTGACTACACAAAATGGGGTGACCAAATTGCCCGAGGGACTATGTAGAAGAGAAGGGAAGGTCAAGGATTTTTTTATTTTTTTTAGCATTAGCATTTCCAGATGGAATCAAATGCACATTGGGAGTGTGCCTTGGAATAATGAGCCAGTAACTGTTCATTGAGAGGACAAGTGGCGTTGAATTGTAGCGTTGAACATTGGATGTATATTTGACCTTGCAGTGGATTCTGGACATCCTGGGAAGGAGGTGAATCCTGGTATTACTTTGAGGGTGGAGGTGTGAGCCTCTGGATTCCCTTGTTGCGGATGCATAAATCATATCCTTTTATTTGTTGGTCGAGAAAATGTGCATATGTGTATATTATTGTAAATACTATATCGAGCTGAATCTATAAAGCTACATAGAAAATATGATTATTTTTTGAGTGATGAAAATGTGTATGTGTGTAAATGTGGTTCTTATAGTAAATACCATAATGAGTTGTGTTATAAATCTCCAGTAAACTGTATGATTGTCATCTTTCGGAAGTGATCATTGTAAATACTGCAACAAGCTAAGTTATAAAGCTCCATGGGTAGTATGTTGTGCTCACAGCACCCTTGTTGGTTATGGGTGTCATTGAACATCGATGATGATGTTCCCCCAAGGAGGAGGGTTCTGTAAAAAACTTGGTTAAAAATCCATGTAAAAAAATATAAGATCAAGGTCATGGGACACATATTCCAAGCTTAAAGGTGGGAAAAACATCCAAGTGGGTGTTCATTTTAGTTATTATAGCTAAAGGCAATGGAAAAAGGCTCTGGAAAGGAAAAATGGCATTTTTTGGCACATTTATTTATGAAAATAATGGAAATTAGGAGAAAAGGAAGGTGAAAGGCCAAAGGTTTCATGTGAGGGGAAAAATGAAAGAAAATAATGGAAAATGAAGAAAATAGATACCTCATTGATAAAAAGGCTTCTAAGGATCAGCGGGCAGGCTTGGTCAGTATAGCTTTTGTCAATTCAGTTTTGTAGCTCTCTCTCTATGTTATAGCATCATTTATCACCCTTGTATACTTAATTCTTTGAGTCATGGCCTGAGGCAACCCTTTCCCTTCAGACTTGGTCCATTTACTAAAAAACATTATTTTAAATTCCATACGCGACTCTGCCTTTCAAAAAGTGTGTGCACAGGTGAGTCTAGCTATACCCAACCTGCGTATATAATTTGAACTATAAAAAATATATATAATCCCTATTTTATGGGCGGGGTTTACGAGTTACACCAGAAGCCAACCTACAAGAACCCATGGCCTAACTGTATCCCAACTAAAACAATTATTTTGATGTGGTATAAATACACCTCGTGGGAAGGCCTAAGGGGGAGAGAAAGATAGGATATTGATATTATATCCAATTTTTCCCTTATCAAACCTGATTTATCCCTGTGCCTACTACACTCCCAACTATAGGAAACCCTTTTTTCCTCAAAGAGATGTCCATTTCCTTTATATGCAATCTATGTGTATGCATTTGAAAGAGGAATTTTGAGGCTAGGGCTAGACGGATCCGGAGGAAGGTTTCGCTTGGAGTTGTGGTCGAATCAGGTTGTATTATTCCACATTCTTTGCAGACATGAATAAAGAAGCTCTGTTTTGTTCCTAATTTGATGATATTTATGCTTTAACCCATGTTATCATCTAATTATGTATGATCTCATGTTTTATATCTATATGATTATATGATCTAACATTCATATCTTAAACATGCTTTAAACTACTGCTAGTATATATATTTTTCTGGAATGAGTTGCAGGTTTTGAAGCATTGGAGGAAGCAGAGCGTTTGCACCCTACGGGAACATCTTCAAACGTAGGACCTACGGGTACGATATCTTCATCCCACTTTAGTAGTTTAAGCATTACGACTGCTTGTTTGCTTGCTTCTTGTTGGTGTATGCCCTTCGATATGTTGGGGTTCTGTTGTGCTATACAACAACCCTCCCCATTTCAAAATTTTTCATAAAAAACTTTAATAAGAAATGGGTACCCTTAAGAATATAAATAAAATCAATAAAACATTTGAAAATAAATTTTATAATAGGTCATATAAAATTTGCTTTTAGAATAGGTTAAATCGCAATTGCAATTGGCAATCTATCAAACCCATGAAAGTCCTCTTGATAAGGTCCGATCCAATTTCAATTACAATAAAACCTTATCATAAAGCTTTATCGAATGAAAACAATTATAAAGGGAAAATATCGCATCACGCACATTCTTTATTTCAATAATGGACTTAAAGTGTTCCACTGAGATCCACCGATGCGATAACTCTATCAAAAAAAATCACATATCGCTTCTCATCAACAAATCGCTTCAAGTCTTCCATTGAAAACATCCGATGCAATACACCGATCGCAATCACGCACCGCTAAAATCATAAGACACATCCCAAAAATTTCCTTTGAAATCTTCTGATTTGATTTTATTATCTGGAAGCGTGCTTTTGATAAGAGGCAAAACACGAAATATCACGAACATGTGCGGCTTAAAGTTATAAATCAATTATAAAGAAAATTTAAAAAGATTTATTAAGTTTAAAGCATGTCGCCTCCCCATGCCAAATCACCACTGATCACAATCACAACCATGCAATGGAACCATTTAAGTAAGACACTTGTAATTCCCGATCTGCGATATGCGATTATCGCTAATCGTTGATTGGGAAGTCACGATACCATTCTAAAAAGGACTGTTATAAATTGGCAATACAACATATCATCATGGCATTAAATTTTCACGTTGGAAGTTACGAGGAAATCATTAAGAAGCAATTGTGGTTGAATCTTTTAAGGATTTCATCCATGGTGGCTTAATATATCATAGATCTGTAGCATCTATTGCGCTTAATTGTTGTTAGCCTTGTGCGCTGGGTATTAGATTTGAACAAAGTTTTCCACTGTTACATCCTTCTGTTTCATTTTGCAGAGCGAATCCGAAATCATCAGTCCAGCTAAAATGTCTAAGAGAGCTCGAAAAGCAAACTTCCCCATCGTAGCGAAAGATGAACCAGCAAAGTTGGTACTGATAGCTAACACTACCTGTGCAGGCCCCGGTAAAACTTCATGGGAGGGTATATATAATTTACTAGAAGCTGAGGATCGAAGCGAAGTTGAAGAAGAAGGGGCAACGACTGGTTCAAATAATAAATTAGAAAATACTCTTTATGATTTAGCCAGCTCCTTCCTCCACAGAATAGAAACCCGAGTGAAAGTGTTACCATACAATGACATGGTGAGATGGGTTATAGAAAGTATCAACATAATCGACAGGGCCTTCTATACAACCAATGGAAGGATGTTCGGGACATTCAGTTCAGAATATATCAAGAAGATGTATCAATTACCGGACCCCCAGAAACATTACCATAAAGCATTTTTAGAAGCTTTCGCCAAGGAGAACGATATAGAGTCAGACCCTATCAGGCAATGGAGACATTTCTAGAACAAGCATAAGCATGAATCTTCTGGTATGTACTCCGTAGACTCCTTAGCATCTCCTTATTGCTATGTTGGCGCTATGTTATGTAGACTCTCTGGAGTCTCTGATTCTGCTAGGTTTACCATAGAAATGGTGCCTTTAATGGAAGTAGCAATCCACTCTTATATCATGGATTGGGTAACAATTTGATCAGATAAAATGGCCAACCAGATCCTTGATTATAGAATAAATAGATTTGTAACTACCTGGACAATACCCCCATTCTATATGAGTGCCTACATCATGGATACCATCTGTTTCAATTCTGACAACCCCATTCTAGGTTGGAAATGGACTCCTCAAGACCCAAATCCTATTCAAATTTATCATAAGTATTTGTGGAAGGCCCATTATAAAGATCACATATATAGAATTTGTCATGGTTTTATTTCACCCGTCCATCAAGCTATATTCAACAAACCTGCTCCTCAGTTATCCGATGAGGCCAGCATTGACCTAACATAAATTGGTAGTTGGTTCGGTGAAGAAATGTTCACCTATGTCAAACTTTTTGGCAACACCACAGATCCACATGTTCTCCCCTTGTACATTCCTGATAAGCTGTTGGCCAGAGAAATAGCTTACCAGATAATAGAAATAGGAATGTCTAGGAACCTCAAAGAGTCCAAGAAACAAATGTGGCCTCCATTTCCCCTCCGCTGTGGTACTTACACACTACATGATTTCAAACATGTAGAGAAAGAAACAGAGAAGATAACAATTCTCAAGTTAGCAGTCATTCCAAAGAGACAGTATGATCCAAGAGCAGTGGCTTACAACTTCACCAGTCAGGTGAAACTTTCCAAATTTAAACATGAGATAGATGAATATGATGACTTGTTTACTTCAGCTAAGTTATTTTCACAAGTAAAACATCTAGCAAAGATCAAATTAGGAGCAGGGGGGAGAGATAAGTTTATGCAGTTCAGGGCTCAAAGGTTACAAACACTGCCTCTAGATTTACTGGCCACTACCCCTATGGTGCATCAAGAAGGCCACAGTGAAGAACAAACTACTAAGAAGAGTCCTGAAAAGGAGAAAAGTCCCGAAAAGGAGCAGATAAATGAAAAGACCAGCGAGCTCCTAGATATCGGTGTAAATATTGATTCCAGCTTTCTCAAGGAATGGGAGCAATTCAATCAAATGATCAAGAACTAGAATGACTCCCAAAACATCATTACCCCATAATCGACCGCAACACAGGAGCCTATTGTTACGACTACTACAATCGAAGGGGTAGTTGGCACAGTGAACACTCAGCGGGACATTGAAATAATTCCAGAGAATCCTTCTGAAGAAATTGTATTGAAGGTAGAGGAAATACCACCCCTGGATGTATTTTGCAGTTCAAAGCATAGGGCTATGGTCAAAAGACAAAGGAAATGGAGGAAAATTGACCAGGGAACACTCTAAACTCCTCAAGCTGAACTAATGAATGTGGTATGGAAAGACTCAAAAGTCAACCCTTTTAAGGATTTAACAAATTTGTCTCAGTATGCAGGTGCCTATACAACTGCTACAATGGACAAGGATTTTGAATTTAGCCAACTAATCAAGGAAAAGGATCTAAGTATCACTCAACTTGAAGAGAAAATGACAGAAGAATAACAAAATATTAGTCAGCTTGAGCAACAACTAGCAAAACAAAAACAGCAGAATGAACAACTAAAATAACAACTAGCTCTGGAGAAACAAAAGATCGATCAGTTAGCCCTCTAGAAACAACAAAAGTTGTCTCAAGAACTCAGCAAGCTTCAAGCAGTAGTTCAACAGGAAAAGAAGGTTAAAGAAGAACAAATTGTACAGCTGAAATTACAGGTAGAAAAATTCAAGGGTTATCCAAAGGTTGATGAATTCAAGAAAGAAGCCCTGGAAGTGACTAAAGCCTTATCTCGGCAATTAAATATCCTTTGCCATAAGATATCATTGGTTGACCCATTATGCACTATCATTGCATCACTCATTGAAAAGGCAGTTGACACCAAGCTAGAATTTGAAAACGCAAATGATAAGGTAACAAAATTTCTTTATTGGCAAAGTTCAGCAGAAGGTGTGGCTGCTAATCTACCAAAAATCCAAGAATCGCACAAAAAGATCTTGTTTTTGGAGTGGGAATCACAGCTAATTAAGGCCGAAAGAGCTACTTCTAGAGCCATGGCTACAATGAACAGTGTGATCGATTTGGTAAATGATAGCTATATCTAACTAAATTGATCTCCGATTGCTCTCTAGGAAAGCTCCCGAAAGCAAAGGGGCTAGAAGATCAATGGAGACAGGATCTGGCCAGCAGAGAAGAACAAATTGGCAAAGTACAAGAGTTGACTTCGGATGCATTTTGGTTTTTCCTAGTAAATCCACACAGTCAACAGATGGCCACCAAATGCCTTGCCGATGCTGTCAATCTCATGGTTCCCGAACTTTTAGATGCTACGTATGCAGCTCAACTACATTCTAGGCTGAGTCACCCTCTAGAAATTCATCAAATGCTCTCAATTTGTCAGCTGCAAGTGCAAGAGAAGAAGTAGATATAGGGAATCTGTTAAAAGGCTATCGCAATGTTATTTTTATAAATCAAATCCAAGATTTTCATGTTAGCAGTTTCAACAGCTCAGAGCGATTTTTATTGACAGTTAGTTTTATTTTATTAAAACCCTTTCATGTCTTCGAAGAAAGGGTCCTCAACTTGTATAAGATTTGACTTCAGAAGTTACACTTTTTTACTTCTGAATATTGGTTTTACATTTCTGTGAAGAAACTTTCTCAAGACTTGCAATTTTGTATCTCCTAGAAGGTTTTCTCAAATAAGAAAGTGGAATCGGAGTGTTATTTACATCGGAGAGACTCAAAGGCATGCATTATTTTTATCACTGTTATTTTGCCTTGTTTCTTTATGTAATGAAGCATTCCTTTTAAAAATATCCATTGTTGATATATGTATGTTGTTCAAACAATTCTTTATCATATCATTTCTGAAGATTTAGAATTGTTATACTTTAAAGATATATGTCAAAGATATATATTGTTATGAATGTGATATGTTTTATTAATAATTAATTTGTTTAATTTCTTAAACAAAGTAATCATTATCTATGAATGCATCTTCTATCGATTAGTAATTCATCTATATGATTAGTTGTCTATTAGAAATGATAAAAAATTGCATTGTTAATACATTACCCGGGTTTAGTTAAGCATATTTGTATATTTTTGAGTCATAGGTTAGAGCACTTATCATCCTTGTTATACATTATAAACCAATCATCCATCAAACCATCCATTATAAGGGAAACTGGTCCCATAATATCCAGTTGGAGCCACCACACCAAACAAAAAAGGAGCTATACTAAGGTCCGAACCGGGTGGTTATCCCCAATTTTGGTGCTAGGATTTTAGAGGCATTAACGGGTTCTCAACCTAGACCCTAGGGTGTTTTATCCCATACCATAATTGGCGACTCCACTGGGGAATACAATCTTGTATTTCCTTGTTTGGGTTGTTTCTCTCTTGATCTGGGCCTTCTTGTTTGGTTTCTTGGTTTTTCCAATATCTTTGACTTGTTTGCAATCTGGGAAAAAAGTTTGATCTTTTAGATCAGGCCTAAATTTTTATTTTTCTTTGATGGATTTTGTATACGTGGGTATTAATTCACACAGCCATGTACACATGTTTTTTTTCCAAAGAAACACACGTATACGAGGGTTTCCTTGAGTAAAGTCACATATACACGTATTTCTGTCACTACATAGTCGCTTATGCTTGGTTTTGAATGAATTTTTCAAATTTTGGGTCCAGTAAAGGGTTTTGTCTGATTTTCATTACTTTTGTTTAGTCATTGATTGTCTGGGAGAGTCTTGCTTCTTGCAGATTTTCAGTTTCCTATCTCTCTTTGTGGAAAAACCTATTCAACCTTTGGTTTGCTTCTTGGTGAAGTGTTAGTCTTTTGTGTTTGGGTTCAACACTTCTTAGCGAATTTATTGGTTGTTCTGAGCTTTTGGAACAAGGAATTGGTCTCAATTCACTTATAACCCAACTTTTACATTGCTTTTCCTTTCTTTCTTGAAAGTTGACGTATCTTTGGTTTTTTCTTGGTTTTTGAGAAGGTCCTTCTTGCAATCTTGAAAATTTTTCTTGGTCTTCTTGAAATCTTTCTTGTTTGTTAGAGTTTTTATGTTGTTGTTCAAATCAGTTTGTTTGATTTTGTAGCCTCTTTTCACTTTAAGTCTTATCATGTTAATGATTCCTATGGCTTGTGAAATTTGAGGTTCTTTATGCTTGAATTTGATCTTGGAGTCTTTAGTAGCTTTGTTTTCTCAAGAACTCTTTGTGCCCTTAAAAAGAAAAAGGATAGAAACCTTTTTTTGTTGCCTTTCTTTTTATTTTTGGTTTTGTTTTTGGTCTTCTTATCATTTTAGAGAAATTGTGAAGTATTTTCATTAGGTTGAATTTTCTTGATTTTGGGAAAAATTTTGTGATTGAATTTGTTCCTTTTTGTCAAGTTTTGGCCTCTTGATATCTTTGAGAAACACATTTTCTTGCTTTAAGAGTAATCCTTAGAATCTTGCATTAAGCATTTTTAGTTTGCATTAGGATAGTTTCACTATAAGAATTTTTAGTCTTTTGTAGATTTTGAGTGTGTGAGCGTGTGTTTTGAAAAAGAAAAGAGAATTTTTGCTTTCGTAGTCTATTTGTAGAACCTTGTAGAAATCTCTTTCATCGAAGAAAAAAGAGTTTCATATGCATGTAGCCAGATTTTCTATTGATTTATTTTTGCATCAATAACATCATAAGTTGCACTTCCATTTTAACCTTGACTTAAGAATAACCATTAAAATCAAGTGCTAAAACTAAAATAAACTAGAAATCTTTTATTTGTCACAATTACATCAACTAGTCTAGGTCATTTAGGGCCTTGGAATAGGTGTGTGGAGGGTTAACTCTCCAAGGCCACTCTGAATTTAAACATAGAATTTGATTAAAAGACTGAAATCCAGTGTTGTTAAGTTGTCTGGGAAAGCTCTTCTCTTTTAGGAGTTGAGCACAAGGGTGAGTGAAGGTAGGGAAGAAAGATACCCCCTTTCCTACTTGTTGGATCCAAACCAAAGACTGATATGCCCGGCTTCTGATACGAAATAGCAACCTTAGTTTCCATTCCTAGGGATCACATATGTGACTACCGGGGGGGGAATACCTGTGGCACTTGAGGCAGACTTTGTATCAGTCTCATTAGTACTTCTAGAGGGTGCCCTTGCAAAGCTCGGGTACTTTCGCTGGCAAAGGCTTTTGTTTGGGGGTCAGCGTAACTGTTTATGTTACCTTCACTGGTAGGCTTGGACTGTAATTATCTCAAACTATCTTCAGAAGGTCCTTTACTTTGCTTTCTTGTATTTTGGTGTCCAATCCTAATCACTCGAAGCAGAAATACTTGGAAGCTGCTTGATTGACTATATCTTTAGGGGTATTTCAGTGAGTGATCTTTGCTCCTAGATTTCCATAGCTTTATAATTTTTTGAGTCTTTACAAGTTCTCTTAATAATTAAAAGTGGTTGATCGACCAGTTCATCAAGCCCAGAGGATTTGTGGGTTCTCACCTACGAGTGTCGAGCCTTCTTCTAGAAGGCATAAGAGAAATTATGTTGGCAATTTTCAATTAGTAGCAGCGAACGCATCGAATATTGATCCTTTGTTTCAGGCTATAGTTTCACAGGGTGGACCTGGTGTAAGTTGTGATTTGGAGAGGAACACTCTGATCCTTTCTAGGGTTCTCTTCCAGTCTGAAGATGAAGTTGAGGTTGAACAGATTCTTGAGTCCCCTGTGACTTCTTCTTCACCTCTTCCTCCCAATTATCCAGACATTCTATTATATGTTGGGACCCTGACTCAGAGGCCAAAAATCCCTGGTCTTTATCGTCCTTTTCCTTCTATGGAATTGTTGGGAGCACGAATCTAGATATGAGTGCCACTAGTGTGCATACTCCTCTTTCAGTTCAAGGAGGAGTTATTATTTCTATATCTACTATCACTCCTAGTACTACAATATTTGGCTCTACTTCCATTCTATCTTCGAGTGGGGAAAGCCAAGATTTTTCTTCCCACATTGGTTCCTTTCCCTTTGGGATGCATTCTAGTGAAATTACCAAGGTTCCTCTAACCATCTCATCGATTGTTTCCACAACTATGACTTCCATGGATAGTGGTTCAGCCTCTTTCTAGGGTTTTCCTTTTGGAAGTGGTCATATACCTCATTCTAAACCTTCTTTAGGATCACTCCCTTTATCCGCTCAATGTCAAGGTTGTAATCCTTTTCAAGGATGGACTAACCCAGCTTTTAATGGTTTAGGAGTCGGGGATTAGTTTTCTTTTGGTCAACAGGGGAACATGCCTTACTCCTCCATAAGTACCTTTTAGGGTTATTCTCCCTTCACCAATGCATGGAACCCTTACCAAGGGCTCTCCTCTCCTTTTAATAGTTCTCTTGGGGAAAATTTTCCTGGTTATGGTAACCTTTCAACAAGAGGTGGTAAAACTCCAAATTTTTCTGGACCACAAGGTTTTCCTTACGGTTCAGTTTATTCTACAAATAATCCGTAGCAACCTGGTGCCTCTACAAATCTAGGATATTCTTTTCAAAATGTTGGGAATCCTACTCATGGTGGGTGGAATTCTCAAGATCCTCCATACTTACCATTCCTGGCAACCCTAAATTTTCTAGATCTCTCAAAATTGACAAACGATCCAATCCGATATAATCTGGCTTGGCCTCCAGTTCCCACCAAACTTCCATCGAATATTCCAAAATTTGAAGGAAAGTCTGGGGAGGATCCAACTGACCATATAACAACATTCCATTTATGGTGTTCATCTAACTCCCTAATTGATGATTCAATCAGGTTGAGATTGTTCCAATGCACCTTAACTGGAAATGCTGCTAAGTGGTATATAGAGCTTAGTGGGGGTACCTTTGCTTCATTTGGTGAATTGGATACTATGTTTTTGAACCATTTTCAGTTGCCCATTCGATATGATGTTGGAACTGAGTTATTGGCTAGTTTCCAACAAGATAAGGCAACTCACATTTCTAACCATATTCAGGAATGGCGAAGAAGGAAGAGGCTCATCAAAGCCTATATTCCTAATGAATTCCTTCTTGAATGGTTTTTAAAATATCTACAGCCATAAATTTCTAAGGATGTATCACTCTCTAGGGTATTCACCAAAGAACAGGCTATCTTTAGAGCCCAACAATTAGAACTTATATATTCTCAGTCTAGGATTCTTGAAAAGATTTTTCCTGATGCTCCTTGATCCAAGATCGATTTAGCCAAACTGAAGCCAGGTCCCCATGCCGACGGGATAGTCATATCGATCGATAATAGCACGACTAACCTGTTAAGTCAATCGTAGAAGCTTTCTTTACAAAATAATTCTTCAATTCAGGCATTTACGTCAGTGCCTATGCCTTCTCAACCTTTAACTATTAACATTGTCCAATCTTCTAACCCCAAAGGAAATCAACAATCCAATGGAAAGAAAAAGGGACGTGCTAAGAAGAATGATAAGGATGGGAATGGTAATGTGAACAAACCCAAAAATAATACTTGGAAGGGTAAAAAGGAGTCCAAAAAGAAAGTTAAGTTTCCTTGCAAATTGTGCAATGGAAACCATTTAACTCATCTTTTCCCTAATATTCGGGATGCTTAGCACTTGTTAGTGTGGCACGGTTCTTCTAGCTCCCAGGCTGTTCTGACTAACCGTTTTCCCCAACGGAAGCAAATGTTTGCTAGCGCGAATGCTAATACTGGAACCCCCACACAGGGAAACTAGGAAGGGGAAAATCCATCGAATGTATACATGATGAATTCTCATGTTGATGTTGCTACAAGATCACATGATTATGGTGAACCAAAATCCTCTAAGGCTAAGGCTGCTCCCAATGTTCCAGAGCTGCTCCATATTGATAGGTCCGCAATTGACCCTATACCTCAAATGTTGAAAGGCTCTGCAAAATGTTAGATGATTAACCCTAATGACAGGGTTGCCCATAACTACTCCATTGTTGAATATCTATCTCAAAGTCCTTGTGATGTCTACGTTAGAGGTACCCCAGTAGTCTCCATCACAAAGCGGTGTGCTGCTCACTATGATCAGGGCAGTAGATCCAAAACAATCTCTTATTATTATATTTGACATGTCAAATATTAAGAAGAGACTACCTCGTCACATGGATTTCTAGATTAAATCTACATATCGAAAGACCAGTAACTTTCTAACTGTAGTTGATGAGGGAGCTTCCACATGTGCCATGTCGATTGCATGTTGGAAAGCTATCGTATCTCCTCAAGTTGTTCCTTCACCTACTCTCTTGACTGCATTTGATGGTCATTCTCATAGGCCACGTGGAATTATTCCATCTTTTCCCATCCGTGTTGGGGGTAAGGTGGTCAATATCAAGGTGGAAATAGTCGATGTAAATTTGGATTATAATCTTCTATTAGGATGAGATTGGATTTATGAAATGGATGCCATTGTATCATCATTATTTTGCATCCTATGTTTACCCCGTGAAGGGAGAATTGTTATTGTTGATCAGATGGATTATTCTCCAAAAGAATCCAAGGCATCCTCTGATTCTTCCATTCCCTTGGTCAACAATCCCAAGTAACCTGTTAAGAATTTAGGAGTCAGAATGTATTCCTCGTTGATGGGTACTTTTGATATTTCTTCTCCTATCTCTTGGATAAATTCCATTTCATCATCTAAGGCCCATTCTCGAAAAGAGTTCTTTAGAACTCATTATTTTTCAGATCCTTGGCCCTTACCCTCTTTTACCACCACATTAGAAGAAGGGAAAGAGGGTGGAATGGCATATCCCATGTTTGCAGCTAAAATTTCTTATCAATTTATAGTTAACACTGTAGATTTCGATCCTACTCTTTCATCAAAGGATTTGGATGGAGATGTGGCTCCCGCTTGGACTCTTTACTCTACTTCTTATATGGACTACCTTGATACTATTTTACCATCTAAGAAGCAATCCTAGAAGAAATGACGGGTATAGAAAGACTATGGGATGATTTGCATCATCGGTCATATATTCTCCCAGACTTGCATGAAGTAGAGTCAAGTTTGTCTAGCCCTTTATCAATTGGTGGTGTTCACACAATTGTAAACCCGTTGGCTCCAACATAGATTTTTGTTGAAGATAACATGCTTGTCATTTTAGAAACAATGCTGGTGAACATCTCGAGGAATCCCAATATAATAGAGAATGTTTTCATTAGAGTCGAATGCTCCCCTAAAGAAATTAAAATGTATACCAATCTTTTTAAAGAGTTTTATGATGTGTTTGGTTGGTCTTATGAGGAAATACATGGAATTGATCCATCAATAGTCTAGCATGAGATCAAGATTTACACGAATGTGAAGCCTATACGGAAAAAGCTTCGGCTGATAAACCCTAGGAAAGCGACAACTATCAAAGCCGAGGTTGAGAAGCTTCTTAAGGCAGGTTTCTTATACCCTGTTCCATTGATTGAGTGGGTCTCAAATCCAGTCTTGGTTGATAAAAAACAAGGGACGATACATGTATGCATAGACTTTAGGGATCTAAATAAGGCATGTCCCAAAGATAATTTCCCCAGACCTTTTATTGATCAGATTATCGATGAATATGTGGGAAATGAGATTTTCTCCGTCATGGACGGTTTCTCGGGTTATAATCAAATTATAATTCATCCTGAAGATTAGCATAAGACAACTTTTATCTACCCCTGGGGTACCTTTGCATACAAAAATATTCCTTTTAGCCTTAAAATTGTTGGAGCGACTTTTCAGCAAGCCATGTCCTTCGCTTTCCATGATATCAAACATATCATCGAAGATTATTTGGATGACCCAACTGCTCATTCTCAAAAGAGAATTGATCGTTCTCATCATCTTCGATTAATTTTTGAGTGATGTCATCATTATAAAATCCGGTTGAATCTAAATAAATGTGTTTTCACTGTCACATTCGGTTGGTTACTGGGATCCATAGTATCTAATGAAGGGATTCACATAGATCCTTCTAAGGTTGTGGAAATACTTCAATTGCCTCCCCTCACTACCATCTACCAACTTCAAAGTCTCCAAGGAAAATCCAATTTCTTAAGGAGATTTATCGTCAATTATGCTAAGATCACAAAGGGATTTATGAGATTGTTGAAAAAAGGAGTTCCATTTCTATGCGACGATTTCATTCAACACTCATTCAATGCTTTGAAAAAAGAATTAACCTCTACTCCTTTACTGAGTACACCTGATTATGGTTGGGATTTCCTCTTATATCTCGTTGCGGCATAATCAACCATCGGTATGGTTCTGGTTCAAGAAGATGTCTACGTTAGAGGTACCCCAGTAGTCTCCATCACAAAGCGGTGTGCTGCTCACTATGATCAGGGCAGTAGATCCAAAACAATCTCTTATTATTATATTTGACATGTCAAATATTAAGAAGAGACTACCTCGTCACATGGATTTCTAGATTAAATTTACATATCGAAAGACCAGTAACTTTCTAACTGTAGTTGATGAGGGAGCTTCCACATGTGCCATGTCGATTGCATGTTGGAAAGCTATCGTATCTCCTCAAGTTGTTCCTTCACCTACTCTCTTGACTGCATTTGATGGTCATTCTCATAGGCCACGTGGAATTATTCCATCTTTTCCCATCTGTGTTGGGGGTAAGGTGGTTAATATCAAGGTGGAAATAGTCGATGTAAATTTGGATTATAATCTTCTATTAGGATGAGATTGGATTTATGAAATGGATGCCATTGTATCATCATTATTTTGCATCCTATGCTTACCCTGTGAAGGGAGAATTGTTATTGTTGATCAGATGGATTATTCTCCAAAAGAATCCAAGGCATCCTCTGATTCTTCCATTCCCTTGGTCAATAATCCCAAGTAGCCTGTTAAGAATTTAGGAGTCAGAATGTATTCCTCGTTGATGGGTACTTTTGATATTTCTTCTCTTATCTCTTGGATAAATTCCATTTCATCATCCAAGGCCCATTCTCGAAAAGAGTTCTTTAGAACTCATTATTTTTCAGATCCTTGGCCCTTACCCTCTTCTACCACCACATTAGAAGAAGGGAAAGTGGGTGGAATGGCATATCCCATGTTTGCAGCTAAAATTTCTTATCAATTTATAGTTAACACTGTAGATTTCGATCCTACTCATTCATCAAAGGATTTGGATGGAGATGTGGCTCCCGCTTGGACTCTTTACTCTACTTCTTATATGGACTACCTTGATACTATTTTACCATCTAAGAAGCAATCCTAGAAGAAATGACGGGTATAGAAAGACTATGGGATGATTTGCATCATCGGTCATATTTTCTCCCAGACTTGCATGAAGTAGAATCAAGTTTGTCTAGCCCTTTATCAATTGGTGGTGTTCACACAATTTTAAACCCTTTGGCTCCAACATAGATTTTTGTTGAAGGTAACATGTTTGTCATTTTAGAAACAATTCCGGTGAACATCTCCAGGAATCCCAATATAATAGAGAATGTTTTCATTAGAGTCGAATGCTCCCCTAAAGAAATTCAAATTTATACCAATCTTTTTAAAGAGTTTTGTGATGTGTTTGCTTGGTCTTATGAGGAAATGCCTGGAATTGATCCATCAATAGTCTAGCATGAGATCAAGACTTACACGAATGTGAAGCCTATACGGAAAAAGCTTCGGCTGATAAACCCTAGGAAAGCGACAACTATCAAAGCCGAGGTTGAGAAGCTTCTTAAGGCAGGTTTCATATACCCCGTTCCATTGACTGAGTGGGTCTCAAATCCAGTCTTGGTTGATAAAAAACAAGGAACGATACATGTATGCATAGACTTTAGGGATCTAAATAAGGCCTGTCCCAAAGATAATTTCCCCAGACCTTTTATTGATCATATTATCGATGAATATGTGGGAAATGAGATTTTCTCCGTCATGGACGGTTTCTCGGGTTATAATCAAATTATAATTCATCCTGAAGATTAGCATAAGACAACTTTTATCTGCCCCTGGGGTACCTTTGCATACAAAAATATTCCTTTTAGCCTTAAAAATGTTGGAGCGACTTTTCAGCAAGCCATGTCCTACGCTTTCCATGATATCAAACATATCATTGAAGATTATTTGGATGACCCAACTGCTCATTCTCAAAAGAGAATTGATCGTCCTCATCATCTTCGATTAATTTTTGAGTGATGTCATCATTATAAAATCCGGTTGAATCCGAATAAATGTGTTTTCACTGTCACATTCAGTTGGTTACTAGGATTCATAGTATCTAATGAAGGGATTCACATAGATCCTTCTAAGGTTGAGGAAATACTTCAATTGCCTCTCCTCACTACCATTTACCAACTTCAAAGTCTCCAAGGAAAATCCAATTTCTTGAGGAGATTTATCGTCAATTATGCTAAGATCACAAAGGGATTTATGAGATTGTTGAAAAAAGGAGTTCCATTTCTATGCGACGATTTCGTTCAACACTCATTCAATGCTTTGAAAAAAGCATTAACCTCTACTCCTTTACTGAGTACACCCGATTATGGTTGGGATTTCCTCTTATATCTCGTTGCGGTAGAATCAACCATCGGTATGGTTCTGGTTCAAGAAGATGATACTCTCCATGAGCATGTAATTTATTATCTAAGACGAGGCTTGGTAGGTCCTAAATTACGATACTCTCCTGTAGAGAAATTGGCTTTGACAGTTGTTCATGTTGTCCAGCGACTTGGACACTATATAGTGCTTAGAAAAACTTTTGTCTTAGCAGCTATCAACCCATTTCAGTTTGTTCTTAGTAGGTGAGTGATTGGGGGAAAATACAATAGATGGATTGTTATTTTACAAGAATTCGATCTCGAGTCCTTGTCATTGAAATCTAAGAAATCTTTAGTATTTGCAAAATTAATCTTATATGCCTTGTGAAGAAGAAATGGTTTATGAGGAATCATTTCCCGATGAAAATATTATCCTTATTTCTTCACAAGATCCTTGGTATGGAGATATTGTAATATATCTTTAGACTTCGAAGTTTCCTCTCACTTTTTCAAAGGATGAGCGAAGAAAATTGTGTCACTTAGCTAAAAGTTATGTTATTATCGGTGACACTTTATATCATCTCAGGGTTGATTCAATCCTTAGACGCTTCTTAACCTTAGAAGAAGCTGAGTCAGTGTTGAATGATTGCCACAGTGGAGCTTGTGGTGGTCATCTATCTAGGCTTGCTACAACCCAAAAAATCTTGTGTGCAGGTTATTTTTGGCCTTCGATTTTCAAAGATTGTGTTGAAGCGGTCAAAAAATTCCATCCTTGTCAGGTTTATACTTGGAAAATGCACACTCATCCAGCTCCTATATTTCCTGTTATTACCGTCAGTCCATTCACAAAGTGGGGAATTGATTTTACAACTTGTAACCTGCCTTCGGAAAAGGGTCATAAGTATATTATTATAGCATTGGACTACTTTACTAAGTGGCCCGAAGCTATGCCCACTTTTGCGAATGATGGTGAAACAATAGCCCTGTTTCTATTCAACCAAGTCATTATTCCAAAGGAGATTTTCAATGACCATGGTAGTCATTTTCAAAATAAGATGATGGTTGAATTGGCTCTCAAGTTGGGTTTCCAGCAGGAGCATTCATCTCCTTACTATCCTCAGGTCAATGGTCAAGTAGAAGTCGTGAATAAATCCCTGAAAGTTATCCTACAAAGGACAATTAATAAAGCTCAATCTAATTGACATATCATGTTATATCCTACTCTTTGGGCATACTGGATGTCGATTAAGGCCGCTATGGGTTTCACTCCTTTTCAACTAGTTTATGGTTTGGAATTGATCTTCCATGTGGAATGTGAAATTCCTTCTCTTAAATTAGTTGTAGAAATTATTCCAAACACTTCCAATATTGAAGAACGCTTTGTTTAATTGGAACGTCTGGATGAATAGTGTCAAGATGCAGCCACAATTAACGAAACTCATAAAAAAAGAGTGAAGATCCAATATGATAAGGTTGTGTGTCCTAGGGTTTTTTCTGAAGGTGACCTTGTCCTTATCTATGACCAAGACAAAGATGCCTTAGGGGTAGGTAAGTTCAAACCCATGTGGTATGATCCTTTTATCATTAAAAAGGTCTTGAAAAAAGGAGCCCACGAATTGGTTGATTTTTATGGAAACGAGATAGCGAAGCCCAAAAATGGGCTTTATCTTAAGAAGTATTATGCCTAGGCTTCTACCTAGCATTTGCTTCGTTGAGATATTGTATATATTTGTGCATATTTGTCTATAGGTTTCATAGTGATATAGATATTTTTCATCTTTGGCAGGTATCGATGGATGATCTGGTATATCTAGGGTTCGACAATGGTGCTAGTCGACATAACCATAATTTGAATTCCATGGCTTGGGTGATTTACTATCCATCCAATTAGTTGTTGGTTTTAAGAGGCATATGTATCAGCCCTGCTTCAAAAATTTTTGTTGAATATACTACTATTGTTAACTTACTATCTAAAGCAATATCTCTTGGTATTGATTCATTAGTAGCATACTTCGATTCAAAATTAGTGGTGTCTCAGTTAAACAACATATATCGTGTGAGAGATCCTTATTTATATCGCCAATTTATGAGATTGTGTTTATTACAAGGATCATTTTATTTTATCACATTTATTCATATTCCACGATTAGAAAACTCATTTTCTAATTCCATAGCTAATTAAGCATTAGATTGGCATATTAATCATTCATCACATTAAAATAAAAAATAATAAAAAATTATCTGTATATATGGTTGTCACATCATGAAACCGTCTATATATAGATAGAAGTTATATGTTCAAAATATTATACAAAATTGGGACAAAAATGTCCTACAAAATTAGGGCTTAAGCCCAATCATGTCTATCAAAAATATCAGGACATCTCTAATCTATATATGTGGGCCTTGCCCTGGATGTGCATCTTAGAAGAAGACGATGGCAGTAGCCACTCATCGGAAAAGTCGCACCCAATCTCGTGGTACTCCTACCACGCGTCTCTGCATTGCCTCTAGTAGATCCTCTACTGCTACCATAGGTACCTGGTGAGTCAATCTCTCCATGTTCCTCTGTACGACATGGATAACTCTCTCAATATTAGTTGTGGCACCCTCCACATATCTTCCATGATGCCTATGCCTGGGTAGACCCCTAGGTCTTACCGGTCCCACATCTGTATCATGATCAAATAATTTTGTCAGAATTTTTGTCTCATCAAAAAGAATTTCAATTCATATTTTTAAATCCAAAAAAATCAAATAACATTCAAAACTTAAATTTTTTTTTACCAATGGTGCCCTATGCAGCGCGAGGTGCAAGCACTAGATCTGGACCCACTTTGAAATCCACTCCAGCATAAGGGTAGTCCTCGATGGCAATGACTTTTTCTTTCCACCAAAGGAAAAACTCGTCATCAAATGTCATTCTAGGGACCTCACCACCCCCTAGTCTCTTCATTAAGTCATCCCATCTACCTATCCATGGATCTCTTGGGTTGTTGATGGTAGAAATCACTTTGGGTCTAAGTCCTAGTAGTCTCTCAAAGAATAAAGTAAAAATAATATTAGCATACCCAAAATGTTTGGTATTACTCTTCTTGATGGAAGTTGTTTTTTCAGATTGGTTAGGAGGGTTGTGCACCAATCAAAAATTGTGGTAAGGCAATCTACTGCTAAGCTCATTGTAACATGAGAAGCTTGGTGCAATGAGGTTGATCCTGCTACCCTCACAATGGTAAAAAGGAGAATCCTTAGGGGAAAAATTTCCACATGCTTGATTGGGATCTATGTCCCTACCTTCTCGGGGTTTCCGAGGCAATAAATATGAATGTAATCATCCACACTAAGGCTTCCTTGGGCCTTCCCTTGAAAATTGACTAGATCTCCTCTCTGGGAAAGTCCAATAATGAAGTATATGTCTTCTACTTCAATATGCAGGGGCATCTGATCAATCATGAATGCATCTTCTTCTGGATCCCAGTAGTTGACGAGCATTTCCAGCAACCTTGTATTGGTTTTCATATTTGGCATTTTGAAAATTTTCAACAATCCACATCCTCTCAGTGCATCCAGTGCTAATGGATCATTCATAACTTCATTATCTACTATACTATGATCTCTTTCCTTCTAAGTAATTGTCATCCTGCAGTTTCAAGTATTTTGATCCATTAAAATCCGCGATTTAAAATCTTTGAATGCGCGCACGCGAGTTCGTTTCGTACATAGTCATGTATAGGGCTTCAAAATATGCAACTTCAATATACCCAACCCGCATACTCACAAAGTAAAAATCCAAAAACAAATTTATTATGGTAAAATTATTGAAAAATAACTTGAAATGGATGAAATTTCATTTAGAAATCAAATTAGGAGATTACCTGGAAGATTGATAGTTTTCATGGCTGAGGAATTTGGTGGATTTTGATTATCGGGTTTTGCTCCAGAGCTCTTCCACTCAATTGTCTAAAACACAAATGAGGCTTGGTAAGTCAAAAGGTCTATTTATAAGTTGTAATTTCAAAAACTTTGAAACACCCACTTTTGCAGAGATTATGTTTAATTTTATAAAATTTGTGACTTTTTGGCTTTGAGTGCTAGGATAGGTTTCTTTTCAGGTTAAATTGGAGACTTTGAGATTTTTTTTTGCACTTTGATTCCATAATCACTGACCCATCACGGCAGGTATTGTTTTCGTCACTGGCATATAGGATAGGGAAGATCACTTTTTTCATTGCATTATGCATTCTAACCTCCATACTGCAATATATTTTCATAGGGTCAACCCCATTGTGTTATGATTCTTAAACCATTCTCACTCACCGACTTATAAAATCATGACATGATAGTAGAGCCATCCTTTACATGGGCTTCCTCGCTAGCCGATGTTGTTGATGCTGCAAAGATTGAGTAGGCTTGGGTGTCCTCTTTAGTCCTGCCATGAATTTTGTGGTGAAGCTTCCTTCTCCTTCTTCTTTGTTATCTTTCTGGCTTTATACCCTAGAGGCTCCCACATGTTGAGTTGTATTGTTGTATTGCATATTGATTATTTGTACCTTTTGGCCTTAATTCGGCTTCACTTGGACATGTGTATAAGCCACTTTTTGACCATGTCTTTCTGCAAAATCAACCTTGCAATCACTTAGCCTCTGCAACTTGACACCTTATACCCATGGAAAGAACATTACTTTGAGTGTCACTAACTAGTTTCATCACCTTGCATTGAGCATAGGAATGTTCCACTCCCAGGAACTTGCGCATTTGTATTTGGACACTCATTCTTTCCATTGTACCATAGGAATTCTTTTATTCTTTTGAGGCTTCTTAAATATGAAAAAAGACAAAAGAATTATATATTCCAAAAAAAGAGTGGGAACGAGACTTTACTTCCATAATTGATGGAAACAAGAGTCAGTTGTGTCACCCTTGAACAAAGAACTCAAAGAAAGTCTTTCCTCTATCAGGATGGGCTTTAGTTTGACTTAGGAGAGCCGTAACCTTGTCATTGAATTAGTACTCCTCTGATTGTTTATCTCTTCCAATCATATGGAGAGTTTGTTTATGCCTCTTGCATGACAAAATTATACAAAGTAACCATATGCTGCCATACAATCACATTTGATTCATGCTTTTGTTCAAGGGAATTAAACCTGAGTCTACCTTTCTATGGCGTCTCTTGACTCATTTTTAGTCAGCCATACCCAGTCTCTCAGAGTTATGTTCAGTATCACATCAACTATTTGGTCTTTCTCTTGTGCTAGTTAAGAAGGTCTCCATTTACTTCTTGTTGGCGGGCCTGCTCTTATCGAATTCGACAAATTTCTTTGAGAGTAGGCCTAGAGCCACAACTTGGCCTGATTTCCATCATTGATAGGCAACCTTGTACTCAACATCTATCAGTACCATGGGTATTTGACTGATTGGTTTCCCTTGTGTTCGACGTCAGCTTACATTATCACACAATGGGATTTGTGCAGTACCTTGGTTAAAATTTGACCCTATTGGTGGATTCCTCGCCTCGGTGTCAGCTTTCATTATTGGTTGGTTCAGAGGCTTTCTATTGTGCACTAGCCACATATTGTATGTGCCGGAAATGTGCTTTGCTATGGTTACTTCATATTTCTCCATATGATTCCTTCCAAATTATTGGTTTACGGGTTACACTAATGCTGGATTGATGTGTGATGCCTTAATGCCTACCTTCCAACATATATTTTTCCTTCGACTCCAACTCATTGCTTTGGGAATAAGATCTAGAGTCCTTTTTTCAGTACCTTAGGGTTTGCAGTCATTAGTGGTAGAATCCTTCGCTATCGACAGTGAGAATACATCAATGTCTCCTAATTGGTAGATTCTCTCAAGTGTTCAACTTCAACTCATTTATTCGCACTTGTTAGATTGTAATGGGGTACCTTAACTCTCATCATCATTATGAGTGAGTTTTCTTGCATTTGTTAACGATATACATCAATGACCAGTAATCAAACGATTTCTCACATGGTCGACTTCAGCTCATTTATTCCCATAGTGTAGAAATGTACCATGGCGGTTGGTGAAGGCATCAGGTTGCATCAACATTTTTTGGTTCACCTGTTAGTTCATCCAGTTTTCTGCCAGTGACACCATCCACCTTATATGTTGCATTTCATCACAGTATAATTTTATATGTTGGCACTCGAGTTGCATGCAGTACCATTATTCCACTTTTTGACTTGGTACTTTTAGGATGAGTTATGTGAAATCAGTGATTAGATATCTCCTTTAGAATCATTGATCAGTTCTTTTATATGTGATATTGTGACATGGCCTTGATATGTACTTTTGTGGCTATGATCAAATGATCCACTATGTATTTCTCAGTTTCCTTTGTACTTGTATACATATTGGATCTAATCTACACTTGATATGTGGACATGATTTATTATCTTTCAACATGGGTATGCCCACCTCAGACATGAGCTTTCTTTCTGATCTCTTTCACTGGTTTGGCAGGCTAGAAGTTGGTGATCTCCTCCCAAGTCCTCGCATGATTCTTTCTATACACTTAATACATTTAGCCATCATGTACCCCTTCTGATCTCATATATTAGGGGGAATCTGTTATAGCATCATTTATCATCCTTGTATACTTGATGCTCTGAGTCATGGCCTTGGGCAACCCTTTCCCTTCAAACTTGGTCCATTTACTAAAAAACATTATTTTAAATTCCATAGTGACTCTACCTTTCAAAAAGCGCATGCACACGCAGATCCAGCTATACCCAACCCGCGTATATAATTTGAAATATAAAAAAAAAATACATAATCCCTATTTTACGGGTGGGGCTTACGGGTTACACTAGAGGCCCACCTACAAGAGAACATGGCCTAACTATGTCCCAACTAAAACAAATGTTTGAGGTCATATAAATACACCTCATGGGAAGGCCTAACGGGGAGAGAAAGATAGGATATTGATATTATATCCAATTGGTCCCGAATCAAGTCTGATTTATCCTTGTGCCTCCTACACTCCCAGCTATAGGAAACCCTTGTTTCCTCATAGATATTTCCATCTCCTTTATATGGCATCTATGTATATGCATTTGAAAGGGGATTGTCGAGGCTTGGGTTGGACAGATCGAGAGAAAGGTTTCACTTGGTTCTGTGGTCAAATCAGGTTGTATTCTTCCACATTCTTTGCAGACATCAATAAAGAAGCTTTGTCTTGTTCCTAATGTGATGATATTTATGCTTAACTCATTTTATGATCTAATTATGCATGATCTCATGTTTTATATCTATATGATTATATGATCTAACATTCATATCTTAAACATGCTTTTAACTACTGCTAGTATATGTGTTTTTCTGGAATGAGTTGCAGGTTTTGAAGCATTGGAGGAAGCAAAGGTTTTGGACTCTACGGGAACATCCTCAAACGTAGGACCTACAGGTACTATCTCTTTATCCCACTTTAGTAGTTTAAGCATTACGACTACTTGTTTTCTTGTTTCTTGTTGGTGTATGCCCTTTGATCTGTTGGGGTTCTCAACCCAAACCCTAGGGTGTTTTATCCTATAACACACTCTATTTTCTCTCTCTCATACTCTTGGACACTTAGATTTTTCTTGGAGCACCCTTGGAGGAGTGTGGCATACATGGATTTTTGGAGCAAGAATGCAAACGAAGAGCAGGAAAGCATGAGAGGACATCACGATTAACAACTACAATGGGTTGTGCTTGTAGGTACTGAGTAGCATGTATTTTTTCCTCACTAGTTTTGGCATGCATTGCATATGCATGTGGTTTATTGGTCATGATATGTCATTGGCATGGAGGATTTCCTGGACTAGCAGTGGATTTTCCTAGCCTTTCCATTTCCTAGATAGCCATGGTGTTTTTGTTTTTACCTTTGTTTTCAAGTTGGTTCTCATATTCCTTTGGTTGTGGGTTGAGCTATTTTTTCCTCGAGCCTTGGTTGGACAAAGGCTATGGAAGCCCTATAACGGCTTGGGTTGAGTTACTAGTCCTGGATCCTTGGTTGTACAAACACTCTGGAAGTTCTATAACAACTTGGGTTGAGTTATTAGTCCTAGAGCCTTGGTTGGAAAAATGCTTTGGAGCCCTTGGTTGATTGAGTTACTAGCCTTGGAGCCTTGGTTGTACAAACGCTCTAGAGAGCAGTAGTAGTTGTGGGTTGAGTTACTAGTCCTGGACCTTTGGTTGGACAAACACTCTTTAGCACCGCAACAATTGTGGGTTGAGTTACTAGTATTGGAAGCCAGGTTGGAACAAACACTTTAGAGCCCTAGACAACTTCGGTAGAGACCAACATAGTGATGGTTAGTGATGTCTGACCATGAGGTGGAATCACAGGTTGAGGGTTGAGGTGGTTTATCCTCTGGAAGCTCTGAATGGTTTTGTTTGATGTGTTTTATGAGATCCCGTATTTATGCTTGGAATATGGCACAGGGGTGATTCGCTGAAGAGAGGCTTGGCTCAACCATCTATGGTCGGTTGGAACGTGGAAGTCCCATACCAAGTTGGATTTTGCATCATTAATATGAGGATATTTCTCCTTGTTAATTCATGAGTATTATAATGGTTTATATGTGGATTATATGGTTGTTGTTTCCTTGATATTTTTGTTGTTATTATGTTGGTTATGAGCATTTATTATGACAATGGCTATATATGTTTCTCATCATGTTTTTACCTGTAAATGAATGAACAATGTATCTATGGTCTAATAGATGAAATTGTAGCTAATGTGTTGGGGTATCAATTCTTCTTAGTGATTCTCAGATAAGTATGAGACCCCTATTGCTCAATTATGTTGTTAAATCCTATAGCTTTCATATTTTTGATGTGTTTGATGAGATGCATGTCATGGCTAGTAGGGGTCTAGTCTAGACCTTGTCAACGTTTTTGAAATGTATCATCATTTCATTTTGATAATTCATTTATGAACTTGCCATTGAGTTATGGGCAGTGAGATGAGCTCTGGGCCTAAAAAAGTGGGGCAAATGCCGGAGTCTCAATCACATGTCTGAGGAGAAAATTCCCTAGACGCATGCATACCCATGTTGTGGGAGCATCTTGAGCCTCCTTGACACATGCTTGTCCATATCAAGGGAGCATCTAGGGGTTTAATCATCTAAAAACTCAGTGGAACCTAGGGGTTGATTACCTAAGTGGTTGGGATGGCTCCTGGAGTTTTTTTGTTTATGTGGAAGGTTTGTATGGTGTGTTTGCATCGATTCCACTTCCTTAAATTACATATAGGGAGTCAAATCATATCATAGTAACTTCTCATCACATGTTTACCTCGGTTGGCCAGTTACTTGGGTAGATGTGGGAGGATTTTGTTACACTACATAAATACGAGGAATGCTCTAACCAACATCCCCAATTGTTTGCGTCTCTCGAGCATTATAGATCTGAGGTCTTCCACCTTGGTACAATGTACAATCCTTCTTGTGATGATCCTTGCCACATTTCCAACACTGCAACAGTTCTTTGCAACTACCATTATTCTATTGTTCTCTAGGCTAAGATCCATGCCCCTTCTCTGTTATATTGAACTTCTTGTAAGGAGACACATTTTCTTTCTCACCTGCATCCTGAGTTCTTTCCTGCTTCGAAGGCCATTTTCCTTTGGTCTTTTCATTACCTTTCCAATCACCCTTAGGCTTAGTCTTACACTTTGACTACTCATAAAAATTCTTCAATTTCCTGATGACTTCCTCCAACAACCAAGGCTCATCATACTCAATTTGATCCTTGAATGCTAATGGAAGTCCACTGATGAATCTTTGAACCTTCATCTTCTCATCCTTGAGGTAAGGCACATACCTCAACAACTCCATAAATTTAGTCGTCTACTCTTAATTTATCATAGAACCCATTTTTAGCTCATATAAATCCTTAGCCTTTCCATCGTAGTATCTCTCAGACAAGTACTTATTTCTGAAGAGTCTCTTAAACTCATGCCAACTCAACTCCTTTATCTTGATGCCTCTAACACACTTCACATCTTCCCACCATATATCAATTTTTACCTTGAGACCGAAAATAACTATCATGGCTTTCATATTCTCTATGTAATCATGCAGCTCAAATACTTCTTCATCCCAAGAAGCCATGTTTATACATATTTCTCTTTCTTCCTCTCTCCATCGATGTAGGAGGCTTGGATTTCTTGAAATTATCATGAAAGTACCACCTCTCACTCCTCCTATAAGGATGATAACAAGGATTTCGAACCAGAACTAGAATAGAACTCATAACCACTACCTCTCCTATTAGTTGTATCAAACCATATGCTACCTCTGACTGTGTCATCCTTGTCCAACATGTGCCTTGATCGATACCTACTACCAAATGCCCCATTATTCCTTTCCTCTTGTCCATAATTGGTCCTTGGTTTTCCCTATCTCTGCAAATCTAATAAACTCTAAAGAATGACAACATTGACCTTGACTTACTTTTCCTCAGCTCTGGAAAGCCTTTCCTATGATTGAATTATCATATCATTATTTGCCTTGCAGCTTCTGATTATTTCCTTCAGAATTTTATTATATCAAGAAAGTCCTCTTCTTCTTGTTGCTTATTTGATCTATAAGGAGAGTAATGTGAACTGTAATCCACCATTTTTCTCATCGTCGATGATATCCTTCTTCCTTCAAACATACAATGTGAGATAACCAAATATAAACATAAACATAACTTAGTGAAGTTCAGGGGAGGTTATCTCGTCTGCACAAATCAATCTATATTAGCATGATATACATGTATATATATAATGAAATTAACATATCAACCTATCGACATCATCTCAATCATTAGGAATGATGCCAAAAACTGTAACACTGACTATGTACATGACAACTATAGCCAGTGCAATGCATGCACACTACTGACATGCATGTATAAAAATCACATCCTACTTATACAATCCAAGTTTCTGAACTTGAAAGCTCTTATACCAATCAGTAACTAACCCTTCCCATGTTTACCCACTTTTACAATCCCTACGGGTAAATGTGAAGTGGAGTGCTACTATGACATGACCTGACCTCCAAGTTCCAATTTTGGAAGTGGGGCTAACAACCGACAACTTTACTGAAAAGCCTCAGAGACCACATACCACTCAGAAGATTTCAAAACAACCCAAGTGGTTAATCCCTGACTTGGACCCCATTTTCACTTACCTAACACCACTACTGCACGCAAAATAAGGAAAGGGCGGGGTTATAGGCCTCTAATCGCAAACATAGGCCTCCCTCCATGCGGTTATCACCTAAATTCCCTTGTTCTGAGCCAGCGGTTTTGGGATCAGAGCCTCTTTTCCACACGAGCCTCTGTACCAGTACCCAAAACTTTATGTAACATTCTAGAATCATATAAATCATAATAAAATTGCTAAACATTCAAACTTGAAATCTGAACTTGACCTGGACTACCTAGAACACACTAGACATTTCAATAAATATATGGTAAACATATAAGTTACAAGCCATGAACGCATATATGATCTTAAATCTCTGAACTTCATCTGAAAATCACTAAGAAGGTCTAATTCCCTCTCAATTCGCTGCAAAAACGCTATTTAGTTCCTTCATTCATCAACCATTCAATAACTTATCAAAGCATAACAAGAGCCATAGCTAGAGCACATCATAAAACCATGCTTATAACCAGCATATAACCAAAACATTAACCATGAAAAAATAACCATCAAATCAACATAATAACAAGTATAAGTTCTTGTAAATGACAATAGGAAAATAGCTCTTAATATCTTATGCAAAAGCCAACCAAGTCAGGGACTTCCACATACCACCCAACCGTAGATTGAGCTGAACCAAATATTCCTTTCATCCAATCACCCTCATGCCATATTCCAAGTATGAATGGGGGATCTCATGGGATAAACCAAGACATAAACAACCAAGAGAATCCATAGGTTAAACAACATCCACCCACAAACTACCATGATCTCACCTAAACTCACCTTGAGATCACAAAACCAAACCAAGCTTGGATGCCTCAGAATTTCTTCACCATACCTTGAGGAATTTGCATGTCTCCATCCACCTATCGAGGGATTCCTGGAGAAAACCATCTCCACGCCCAACCCTTGGGAAATTTCCTAATACCACCTCACCTAGTTCCAAAACCTTTTGTAAATCCAAAGCTCAACTGAGAATAAATCCCACCACACAATGGTTATCCAGGAAATGGCAAGGCAAGGTTAAAACCACTATTAAACCATGCAAAACCCAAGCCAATGATAGAAAATGAACCTAATAAACAAATGCATGTACCATGCATTCACACCTCAGGTAGGAAATCACACATGCAACATGTTACCTGCAAAATCCTCCTGCTAAAGTTGTCGATCCAACCTTCTCCTTGCTTTTGTTTTCATCCTTTGCTTTCCTTTTCCTTCCTTTGCTTGCTTGTTTTCTTCTGTTGGAAATCTCTCTCTAAAACTAATTCCAAAACCAAAACTAGCAAAAGATAAAACCAACAAAAGTTGTGAACTAATTCTCTAATGCCTTTTATTATTGATGTCTCTATTTTCTTCATTTTCCTTCATTTTTCCTCTAATTTTCTTAGCATGAAAATATGTGTCTCTTCACCTCCCTTTTCTCCTATTTTCCTTTATTTATAATAAATAAATGTCAATTTTTGTCTCTTTTCCTTTTTCAATGCCTTTGCCAATTTCCTTGGCCATTAATAAGCCGAAAATGATGCCCACTATAGTGTTTCCCAACATTCAACTTGGAATACGTGCCCCATGACCTTGGTCTTATTTTTCTTTTATCAACCTTGATTACATGAAACTTTAGCCTGAGGTTATTATAGCTACCTTTCTTTTCTCTTCCCATGCTCTAATTTTATTAAAGGATATTTGAGCATCCTTATACTCATCAACTTGGATCTCTCCCCTATTAGAAAATTTAAGCAAATCATCGTGAAATTGGTGAATCTAGATTTGTCTTCTACATAAATCCTCTTGAATTTATTTTAACTATGAATTTGTAGATACAACCTTAGTATTGAAGAACTCAACATAATTTAGCTCATCTCTAAGTTTCTTGACTTATGCCTCCATTGAACTAACTTGTTCCTAATATTGATCAAAAACTTCTTTAAGCTTCATTTCATGTTCCTCACTCGTAGAAGTCATTTCCATTAAATTACCCTATTTTAATTTTTCCAGTTCGTATTTGTACAGATCCTTGATGAAGGTCAGTTGCATATTTTGTTGTTATTTGAGTTGGCTAATTTGTTGTTGTTGCTCCTATTCATCTAAAACTTGTGTTTTCCTAGTCAATCCTCCATAATAGTAACCTAGGATTTTTAATTTTCCACTTCATTCACAGTCTCATTGGTTATTCAAGCATTAGCATTGGAAAAGGCTCCAAATGTTAAGGTGATCCCTTAAGCAAATTTCTCTGGTTCTTGGCCTGCAATTCAAGCTAGGAACTATTTACAATATTCTTCTTCTAGTACACCTACTTTTCCTTTCTTCATTCTTCTTCTAATAATTCCTTTCTTGGAACAACTAAATAAATAGTCTCCAAGAGGTACCGCAGTTTCCACTACCAGTTTCAATTGAGCTAAATCTAGTAATGTGGAAATCATGTCTCCACTAGGAGTAGTAATTGGTGTAGATGTGATATCAGGTCTATCTATAACATTGATTTGTGAATCTTTAGCTATAGGAGTTTGAATTAGATTTCCTTCTATCATAATTACATCTTTAGGCCTTGAGGTTTGCAATTCTATTCTAATCTCCTTTTCAAAAGGATTTCCTTGTTGTTCTTTATATTGTTCATCCTCTTGCATGTCCTGAGTTGACTTATCCTTACACTGTCCAATATCCTATAGTTCTTGTGTTTAATTCTATGAATTTTTTTTATCACTCTACATATCCTAATTAGATTCATCTATACACTATTCCTCATATTTTGTTCCTTGAGATGACTTTTCTTCTTGGCTACCTTCAATACCCATTATACTTTTCTTTTCTTTTTAAAATATCGTCAATCTTTCAATTTTAAAATCCAATATATGTGCCTTTTCTTGACTGTCTTTAATTTCTTCAATTCATTTTATGACATCTTCAAAATATTTAGCATCTTAAAGTATGATATGAATAGGGGAATTTTTCATGATCATATGATTTTGAATTGCTACCATTTTACAGTGATCTTCTATCACTTCTTTTGGATCACGTCTTTTAAAGCTTGCACCATGTAACCAAATTTCCTCCAGTTGCTTTGCCTCTTTTCTTACATGCTTAGTATTTAATAAAGTATAAATTATAATATTTAGAGGGAGAGTGGGCCATAACTTCTTTGAATTCAAAATCAGGAATGAGTTGTTCCTATAAAGACTATCTAGAAATTTATCCCCCTTAATGCCAATATATTAGGAACGTATTTTGGTAACATACAAGGATCTATTGCACAACCACAAACACTAATATAATAGATATTCTCATCCACGTATCAGTCTCCTATCTCCTTAATTGCATTTCTAGACTACTTGGTAAATGTAGGAGCTATTTGGTTAAACAACAATGCATGCAAAGGCATCATAAAGTTATCATAGATGTCATATATATATATATAATATATATTCCTACACTTGTGGTTCTAGAGTATGGATAAATATATATATCTTAACATACATCTAGGAAAGTGACCATTTCCATTTCATTAGTGGAAAAGGGGTCTTAACATAGAAAACATTTAGCAAGTAAGAAAACATGGAAAACCCACACCAAATCATGGGAGTGCTTCCACTAACTTATTTACATCCTATTAAATATTAGCAGATAAAATCTAGCCCCAATGAAATATTGAATCCTTATTAGTAATATGGTGCATGAGAGGAACCCATTCTAACTCAAAATGTTGGGCATCTTTCTCAACAAATTATTTACAAAGTATGGTAGTTGTTGATATAGAGGTCCCTTGAGATATTGAATTGAATATAGCCTATTCTACTTGAATTTGAATGATACATAATCATACCATCAAACTCAAATCAATCCAACCATATCTAATTTTTTATCATCCAATCCTTGTGTGTGGGTTTAATTGTACATCCCATTTAGATATTCAAATCTGAAAGACCCAATTACTTGACCAGATACATTAACAATTGTGCAAGTTCTAATATCAACATATATGACAATTCAATGTATCATCATAATAAAGAAAAATGGTTGACTTGCACCCACTCAGTGAAGGTTTGACATTTTGATATCCACAATGCATCTTTGTGTGCATCATCATTAGAAAAGTCTGTGAATTTCACCCCAAATTAAGCACCCCATTCACCTATAGTATGAATGATGTCTAAAATGATGGTTGAACTAAGGCTTTATCTTCATCATGTTCTTTGTCCTCTAAATCCTCTACCTTAGGATATTTTCCCTTTGCTTTTTTGGTTACATTGTGTACATATAACATAATTAAAAATGAAAAACTAATTTAGTTAATTCATTCAAACAATGAAGATTACTACTTTCCAGATTTTATTGTAACTAGTGGCCAGATTCTAATAGTGATTTAAATAATAAATAGAGAAGATAATCGTTCTTTTTAGTAGTATAAACATAAAAATGAGAGCTTCATGAAATGATCAAGTGTAGCAGGTAAATAGACCTTTAGCCACTAACTACCATTAATGTCGTGTGCATGAGTTTAATTTGTTTGGTTGGAAAATTTGAATGATAATGGTGAATGACCATGTTTTGAAAAAAATTGATTGGAAAAAAACCCATATTACCAAATCCAAATTCCATGCCTCTGGCATGTGGATGACACCTCAACTACCATGTTGGATTGTTATAAGAATTACACTATGAATTGCATGAATATTGAATATGGATAACACTTTGGACAGCCACATCAAGATGTCACAGGATGGATTTTATGTAAATGTAGCATTATGAGTAAATGTGCTATCATAGATTTACAATATTTAACGTGAAATAAATGTAAGATTAAATTTTACATTATGGAAATTGGAATCCAAAGGTGATATTTTAAAATGGAATGATAACCCAAAAATCAAACTCTGGATATATAAACCTGGACATCTGATATCCGAATATCTAAAATCTGGAATATTTTGAGAATTTACATAAAAAGTAGGTCCTCAATCTAGATGATTGATTGGGATCTAGATAATCATAATTTTAAATAATATATGTATAACGCATTTCCATATCTAGATAAGGTATATATGTGTGCTTTGAAGGTAATTTTGGATGTTAGGGATTTGGATATTGGGAATCCAGAATAACTAAATTCAATTCATTAAAGTGTGACCCATATCCAGGGATCAATAATTTTATTAAAATGTAACAAAAAGATTATTTTGGATCCCAATATCCTTTGAATACAATATAACAATTATCTATGATCTGGGTATACTATCAATAACTAAGTATTAATATTTTAGGAATGTTTTGTGATTTTGTTGATTGATTTCGAGAAAAAACAAATCAAGCAAAATAAAAGAGATTTATCTAGTTTAGAAATTTGTTATATCTAATCAAGAGCGTATTAAGAAAAATTGTAAAAATTAAAAAACCCAAATAATAATAATAAAAGAAAAGAAAGTAATGAAAATTATTATAAATTTTTTTCAAAAGGAAAAAAAAAATAACTAATAAATAAGTTTAGAGCAAATGAGGGGTGATTTGAAAATTGAGACTTATTAATGGAGGCCAAAATTTGGTGATCAACGTAAATCATAAAATGGGGACAAGGTTGAAGCATGATTGTGAAGGGATGCTTGATTTAAGCATTAGTATGATTTTTAAATTAGGCTCAAAGAACTTCTATGGGTCCTTTGAACAAGTTCATGAGTGTGGATCAAAGGCTCTTACATTCAATCACAAATCAAAAGAAAGCTCAAAGAAAACTGAAGAGGTGATAACAGGGCCCGATCTAACAATCAGGATCGATTACCAAATTGAGGAAGGTCTCAACAAAAGAAGGAAATGAAAGGGGGCAATTTTGAAATTCAACTTGATTTGAAGATTGGATTTGATCTAGAAATTGGGGGAAGTGAAGTTTGAAAGGAAAGTACGAAAAAAAATGAACTAGAACTTGAAAAAGAAACTAGAATCTAAAAGAAGAAGAAGAAGAAATCCAATCTCCAAAGAAAAACTTGAATTCAAAGGCGATGGCTAGGGGCCTAATTTCAATTTCAAGATCAAGAGAGACTTAGTAAATGAAGGTAGAGAAGAGGCCTAATTTGAAAATAATGGGGAAATTCCAAAAATTAAAGTAGAAAAGGGCCTAATTTGACATTGTAGCTTGATTTGACGATATGAATGAAAAGATATGAAAAAAGAAAGTTTCAAGAAGAGAAAAAAACCAAGTCATAATCAATCAAGTAAAGGAAGGCTCATCTCACTTAACCATGTAAAAAGAATGAACAAGGTTCCAAAATAATCAAGAGTGAAGGTCAATTTAAATGAAAATGAAAAAAGTATCTTCTTTCAAGTGAAGAGAAGGAGGGGCTGAATTTTGCTCAAAAATTAAGGGGTTTGTTGAAAAATCAACATAGTGAACATCAAAGGACATGTGCAATAATAGAATTAAAGCATTTCGATACTTTTTTTAGTATGCTCCATCAAAATCCATTCTATCCATTCTATTTTCTTATAGGAAGCAATTGTAAGAACCTCAACAATTGTTCTTCTTTTGTTTATTTGGATTGGGATAGTGGTATATCTTTTAGTTAAGGATGGGGAGTTAGCTTGTAAGCCCTATTTTTTAAATTTGTTTGTTCTCTTATGGGCATCCTTTATATCTAGGCTTATTAGAACATTGGTTTTGGAGATAGTTCATATACTCTTACCATTAAACTCGCAACATGACCTTCTTGGATTGCTAGGATGGAATGGGTTGTGTGTACAAAGGATAGGGAAGAGCTAGACAAATGACCTAATTTAGTGATCAAAGATTATCACCACATAGGTAGAAGGAAAGAGTGAACAACTTAAGGGAGTTCCTAATTTGGTGATCGGCCCTTATTACCGAATCAAAACCTCTTTTCACCAAGTTCATTGCTTCAATGTCCAAAGTTTGCAATTGGCCCTCGTTTTTGGATCAAGCTCAACTTTAAAATAAGGAAAAAGGATAAGCTATGTTAATGGAGGTAAGCAATTATTTAAGAGTTTAGCATGCCCAAAAAAAATATTGAAGGGAGACCTTGATTTGAGAATTTACCATAATTTCCAAATCATGACCTCTCCTCTTATATTACCTCCCAAAAATCTTAATTTTCTTATAAACATCAATTCTCAATTCCTCTCAATTTTCAAATTAAGAATTCCCTTCACTTTCTCATCTCATCCCTTCTTAGATTGCCTTCATGTTTTACATAATTTACTATGACTTGGTTTCTTCACTTCTTGAAACTTTCTTCCTCAATTTAGATTCTTTTTTCATCATTTTTTGCTCCTATGACCCTTTCTTTACTTTTCTTTCTAAATTTTCCCCCACGATTTTCAAATCAAGCCTCTTAATTACATTCATTTGCTAAGTTCTTTCTTGATCTTGAAATTGGAATCAGAGCCCCAGTTATCAACTTTTGAATTTGAGTTTTTCTTTTGAGTTTAGGTTTCTTTTTCTTCTTCTTACAAGTCCAAGTTTCTTTATCAAGTTCTAATCCTAGTTTTTTTCTTTGTTACTCCCCTTTCAAACTTTACTTCCCCACTGATTTCTATAGTAAGCCTAATCTTCAAATAGATCTAAATTACAAAATTGAGCCCAATCTCTTCCTTCTTTGGTTTTTGATTTGTTGATTAAGACCAATTGTCAAATTAGGCCCTCCTATCACCTCTTCAATGGGGAAAGAATACATAAAACACACATGGACTTCCTAAGTACTCTATATTTCTAGGAAGTGATCCATGTAGTTAATCTATTTTAAAGTTCCCTAGTTGCAACCTTTTTAGTGAATTTTGATAGAAAAAGAGAGTGTGTGTATTCATCCCATCATATATAGAAGCATGTATCATGAGGTTGAACTCCATATAAAGTGAAAACAATCAAGTGCCACAATTTGCAAAATTGCTTGCATGTTAGTGGACATGCCTAACAACAAATTGATGGCATTTTCAATCAAAGTTGTAACCAATCTACAATCATGTTACCCTTCAAAAAACATTATAATTGAAGAGCCTACACATATTTATTTAAGCATAACATGATTATAATTATAAGTAGCCAAAAGAAAATTCCATGGTGAAATTAACTTTGTAAATTAAAAGGGAATCCAAAGCTATCTATAAACCATGTTACATACCACTTCAAGTGTGATGAGTAAGAAATAATTCAATGCAATGCCAACTAAGGGATAAGAGAGTAAAATATCATGCTCTTGTTTCTTTGAAAAGATGAATCTAGGGAAACAATTGTATGAAGAGTCGCAATATAGAGTCAATTTCAAAATCAGACATTGATCGCAAGCAAACATTTTCCCAACTTATTAGGTAACAAAAAACATCTCAATAACCTAAACATATGAATAATATATATATTAAGCATGTAACAATTAGAAACCTCAAACTATAAATAAAGTGTCAAGAACAATATAAGCCTGAAAGTGTGTGTAATGTAAATAATAAATTAGATAAGAAAAGGCAATATTTCCTAGTAATGCTAATTGTTAATAAATGCATCACAGGGTTGTTAATTGCAGAATGAGAAATGAAGTTTCTAAATGGTGATTTGACAATAGTAACCTCTTGTCATATAGCAAGAAAGTTTTTATAACAATTGTTCTTAGTGATTTATTGACAAGCATAAAAAAACAACTAATATAGCTCAACTTTAGACTAGCTCTCAATGGTGAAGTTACAAAATAGAGAAACTTTTATAATAATCATAATTATTATTTCATTGATGAGAAGCAATTAAGATAGCTCATATTTAGGCTAGACTTAATGGTGAAATTACAAAGTACAAACAAAGCATCATTAAACATGGTTGGTGCTAAATCAAGGAATAATACCTAAACTCCAAAGATTGAAACTCACAAATACAATTGGCTTCTTGCATATAGACTTGGCTTCATCGCTAGGAGATAAAGGGAATTTCCCACAGAGATTTCTAATAGGAATGGAGAAACTAAATAGCTTAAGAGTGATATATCAATTGAAGGGTTAATATGAAATATAATTTAGGAGAATGAAATCATGCAATATGATACTTTCAAATTGGGACATGAAGGTAAATTAAAATAAGTGAATGAAGTACCTAATTTCCAATTAGGGCTAATCACAATATCAATCCTAAAAGATTTTGACAAAATTGTGTTGAGTTTGAAAGTTGGGCTAAAATAGTTCAAATTAATGAGAAAAAATTCAAAACCTTCAAACAAAAGATCTCATGGGAGGAGATGGTGAGGGGAGTGATCTAAAGGCAAAGATTGATCTAAAAATAAAAAACAAGGGATAAGTGGCTAGAGGACTTGATTTGTTGGTTAGTGTCAATCCCCATATAAGGAGAAGTAAAAAGGAGAAAAAGTGAAGGAAGGTACCAACTTGGTAGTCAACCCTTATTTCCAAATCAAGACCTATTTTCACCAAGTTATTCCTTCATTGTCTTGATTTTGCAATTGGCCGTGCTATTCAGATAAGGCTCGATTTTAAAATTAGGACAAGCCACAATGTGAATTAATGAAGGGAGGCCTTGATTTGAGAATCAGGGCCAATCACCAAATCAAGACAAAGGAAAAGAGATGTTAATGAAGGAAAATTGTATTTTAAGAATTGAACAAGCTAATAAAATTAATGCAGTTATGCCTCCATTTGAGTATCGTGATTTCCAGACAATGACCTCTCATAATGAAAATACCTCTCACCATTAATCCTGATTTTATGATTAAAGACAATTCTCAGTTCAACTTGATTATCAAATTAAGTCATCCCTTCACTTGTCTCGCCTCATCCCTTGTCAAATGATCCTTCATGTTTTACTTGATTGCGACTTTGCTTCTTCACTTCTTGAAAATTTCATCCTCGATTGAGTTTCTTTATTCATCCTCTTTCATTCCTATTTTAAAATTAGATCGTATTGTCAAATTTTCCCCCTTCTTTACTTTTCTTTCTATATTTGTCACCCTGATTTTCAAATCAAGCCTCTTCCTTACCTTCATTTTTTACATTCTCTATTGATCCTAAAACTGAAATTGGGTCCCTAGTTGTCAACCTTTGAATATTCTTTTGTATTTCCTTTTTTTTCTTCTTTCAAGTTCAAGTTTATTTTTCAATTTTCAGTTCCATTTTTTTCTACTTGCATTTCAAAATTCACTTCCCCCCTCATTTCTATATTGGTCTTGATCTCCAAATCGATCCTAATTTCAAAATCAAGCATTTCCCTTCGTTCCTTTGTTGAAACCTTCCTCGATTTGGAAATCAAACACAATTGTCAAACTTGACCGTCTTATCACCTCTTCAAAGGGAGGAGAAAAGATAAAACTCACATGGACTATTTAAGAACTTCATAGTTTTAGGGAGTTGTATAATTGATCTAGTGAGATATAATTTTGTTAAGTTTGAAAGTTGGGATAAAATATTTTGAAGTAATGATAAATTTTCAATGAGTTCAAACAAAACACTTAATACTAGGAGAGGTGGAAGTAGCAATTTGAAGATCAATATTTCTGTAAGAATTGGTACAGGGAAGAAGTGATCAAAAGACCTTATTTGGATGTCAAGGTTTATCTCTAAATAGGGACCCCAATCACCAAATAGTGAAATGGAGAATGTTAAAACATGAAGGGATGTCCTAATTTTTTTATCAGCCCCTATGGCCAAATTGAGACCTCTTTTCACCAATTTTGTTACTTCATTGCCCCAATTTTGCAATGGCCATTGATTTTAAAATTGGGATTGAATCTTGTTGGAAACAATGTTAATACTAAGAGGGGGGATGAATCAATATTAACGCTAATTTAAAATTTTATGCCAATTTTTCTTTACTCATTCAAATTTGACATACACTAAATGAGAGAAACCATTAACAAACCATAACAGCAGTCATATGAATCATCAAAATCGCACACATCATGAGAAGCACACATATGACATAGAGGTTTAATGTGGAAACCCTTCCGAGAGAAAAACCACCAAAGCTGGTTTTTTTGTTAATGTAAAAATAAGATAACCTACTCTATTACATCAATATTTTTGTGAGCCACCAATCACAGGAAACACAAATCCATTTGATCATTTTATAACACCCACTAGAAGGAAGCGCCAACTCCCTCCTTTTGCAGACACGTGATCAACTTACCAGAAGCACCAACTTCATGGACTTGTTGCAAGCACCCACTTGCAACTCCTTGGATTTATGCAAGCACCAACTTGCAAGAGGTGCCAACTTCCAAGCCTTCTTTAGATACCCACTGAGATGGAAGCACCAACTTCTTGTATGCAGGCTCCAAACGACACTCAATAAGGAACTAATGTTCATTGTATATGGCAGTCACTTTGCTTGATATCAGCTTTGTTCTCCTCAACCCTTGGCCCACACAACATTCCTTTTCCTCTTCTCACTTTGTAGCAACTCACTGTTCTTCTCAATAGTAGTTACTCACCACAACCCTTGCAACTATTTCTCTCCACTCCACAGCATCATACTTCTTCTCTCATCCCTCTTCTATTCCACTGGCTCTCTCGGCCTCACATAGCAGCATCGTCCCACTCAACCTCTTTCCTCTGCAACATAGGCATACACAGTCTCTCTCTATATCATGGGCACACTTGGCCTCTTCTCAACAACACTCACACACATATCTCTTCCAAACATCTCACACAACAATGTTGCATGCCTCCCAGTTTCTCAACTACAATAATGATTGTTGTTCCACTACTGGACACTTGTCGATGTTGTCTCTTTTGTCCTCCATACTACCTAAGTGCACTTAATGCATGGCTTCCCATACTTACAATGAATTCTTAGTTAGCCTACACATTCCAACACGAATCCCCATGCTTATTAAATTGATCATAATGCTCTGAGTGTACTACGGGCATGGATTTCTTGGAATGTGATCAGAACTCCTGCACTTAGCCATATTTTCCATTTAATATTTCTATCGCATGAAGAAATCTCAAGCATGGAAAATTTTGTTTCAAGACAAGCTCCATTAATTTTCTCCTACACATGATGGTCCTTCACTATCTTGAATCAGAGCTCTCAAATTCCATTATCAATTCACAGATGTAGACTCGCTCAAGCCCATTAACCAGCATGTAGAGGTCCTCCAAATATGGCATATGTGCCAAGCATTTCCCAAGGTGCCAAAGTGTTGCGAAATATAATTTTGTGGTCCTTTATTATTAGAGCCCCTCTCATGCTGGCGTTTAGTCCTTGCCAACTATAGGACCACTAGCTATGACCGTCGGCTAAGCCTATAGGCGCTAAGCCGCTCTACGCCCTGCACGATTTGAATTCCCTTGTTAATGTCTGAGTGCCATTGGTCTCATTTCTACATGAAATGACCAAGGCATGACACTAAGGCCAGGTCTCCTTTGTTTTTACATGAAACAATCAAAAGGGGTTGCCGCTTACCCTCTCCCAGAGCCTCTACGACTCTTTATTTCCTCTGTGCCCTTAGTTTCTACCTGCGGCATAAAGCCATGTGTAAGGTCTTAGTTACTCCCGATGTATTGAGTTTGTGCATCTTCGTGAACCCACCTGGTCATGTTATCAAGCCGATGTGTCTTGTGGGAACTACCTGACCTCATTCTCATTCGTTGCCATTCTGCCACAAGGTTGCATGTCATTCCTTCATGTCCTAGCACTTTATCTTCCAGTGCATTCCTTAGTTACTCCCTTTATAAACCGCCGGGTTCATTGCTACGAGATGAGATGTCTGGTAGGGTCCGTACGCACTTTCACTGGCACATCAAAGGCCCCATCAGGATGAGCTGTCTAATTGATGTGTCCTAGCACTTACTTCCCAGCGCATTCACTTTTCCCACCATTAACAGACTTCTGGGCTTTGCTTAGCGGGATGAGTTATCCTAGTGGGGTCTACCTAGCACATTTTCCATTGGCCCGTGCTCTGACACGACCACATCTACTCGATGCCCAGTCAACCAATTAGTTCCTCTACGTACACCATTAAAACCTTCCGAGGTATCCCTTCAAGGATGATTTCATGCTTACGTTATCAACCCCATGTGGATCCTCCTTAGTGGTGACATGTGTCACCTGAATTTGGCCCATTAGGCCACCCAAAAATGTTGAATCTTCTTGCCACGTGTTCCTCGTACAACCACGACATGTTGACGTTATCTGCCACCATCATCTCCTTAGAGCCAATCAACTTTTTCCATGTGTCCTATCGGAGAGGAGAGAGAAGGGTCCTGAGACCTTGGTTTTTCGCCAGTTTCCTTTATAAAAACTTTAAAGTTCCCTGGCCATTTTCTTTTGACAAACCACTAGGTTCCAAAATCTGTCTCCGACACCACTCCTGAGTAGATTGTGGTTTTGGGGAGGGGTACCCCTAGAGTAGCTCTCTGTCATTGATCTTCATGATCCACTATGTTGGAAAACACTTCTAGCAACTCGAGGCCTGACAAGAATTCCCTCTATCAGGACCTCGAAATGCCACCGCGTGGCCTAGCACATATCTATTGGCAGTTAACTATATGTTCCCTTTGCAATCCTCTGGGCAAGCCTTTGTGGGATTTTTTGTGTTTTGGGGACCTCCCGGTTCCTTTATCATTGGTTGTTGCTACCAACCTTACCGCCATTGTGTCTCGACGCCTTGTCTCCTGGTGATTTCACTTTGTAAGCCTTGAGGATTTTCTGAGGCTATACCGTTGAGCTAGGTTGTCAAGTCAAGCCTCCATTGGCCAAAAAAACTACTTCCTACTACTCTGCTAGCACTCCTCATCATCCTGCTCCATTCATCCTGGTGCTTTAAATTATACACCATAACTATACCTCCAAGGTAGCTCCGTCGGGTCAGGTTGTCAAGTGGGCTCCGCCTACAACCAATGAAACTACTTCTTCACTTCTTTGTTGTCTATGCCACGTCTACCTGATGCTTGTTTTTGGTTACTTCGCTAACGTTTCTTCTATTTCTTTTGGAAAAACACCAAACTAACGCTCTCCAAGGGATCCTCCAACCACTTAGATTTTTGGGCACCTCAAATTTGACTGGAAATAACTCCTAATCCAAGAGGCCATTTTCATACGTCCACATACTGTTGGAAATCTCTTTCCGAGCATTATCCAACTATGCCATCTAAGATGATCTCTTGAGGCATCATATCCTCCAAAGTATGGGATTCCCATCCATCATAGCGATCATTTTATAGCTTCTCCAATAATCCTGCTAATATGATGATTCTCTACAAGAGACTATAGCAAGCATGGGACTCTCCCTGAGCTTGGAACATCAATCACATCAATGCTAGCCCAGTTAACATCACAACTAGGCTATTGGACATCAAGGCCAACATCTCTTACCACAGAAATCCATGTTATTCTAGTTGACATCAATGCCAACACTCTTGCTAAATGTCCTACACTGCCAACTTCCCAACACATATCCCAGCATGATTGTTGACATTAATGCCAACGCACTTGTTGTCACTAGTCATCCAAGCAATGCTAATTGTCCAACCAATTTAAAATTGAGACAAGCCATAAGGTGAATTAGTGAAAGTATGCCCTAATTTGAGAATAAAGGTTGATCACTAAATTGGGACAAAGGAAAAGCTACTTTAAAGAAGAATTAGTCTATTTAACCAAGAAGCGGGAGAAAGGTTGGTTGATTACAATTTTTTTAGATTCATAACAAGGTGCAACTTAGGATAATTAGGCCTTACCGTGCTTTGTTTCTACACAACAATGATTCAATGCCTTATTCCATAAAATTTGCATATGGTACTTCATCATCTAATTACCCAATTTCTCTCCTCACACAAGTCTACCAATGAGGTTAATGTTATTATTGAAACTCCACTAAAGTTAGGTGATCACTCTCGATGATATCACTAGGATCAATGACAGACTAAGGGATAGATTACAACTAATTTTCATCTAGATCTAATTGTAATTTCAATGTATGCTAATGAGTGTAGAAATCAAGTCTTACCTTTAACTGGTGATTGTTCTAATGTATCTAAGTTTATGCAACTTTGAAATACAATTCAAGCTCCTAAAGCAAGCCACCTACACACATACAACAACATATACCCATCTCAACCTTGTTTAGTATGAAAGACATATAATATCCTAATAGACCTAATCTAATTTCCTCAAGATAAATTAAATCTACCAATTCTTAGTATGAAAAATAAATGTTCACATACAATGGATGGGGGAAATACTATAAGTATATATATTAGAAGTAAAGAATTTACAATAGGGTATGTTTCCTTAAGTCCCCTACAACACCTTCCAACTCCAAGCTCTGGAATCTCTTCCTTATCACTTTCTCACTTGGTGGAAATAACAAGATCCATTATTATATCATAGCAAGGGTAGGATGACCTACCTAATGTATGATGCTCCTCTCACAAGTCTATATGACTCCATAGTCCACTCTCTCAAGATTATAGGAAAAAAATCACTCTGGTTTCTCTCCAATTGAATAATCTTATAATATATTCTAGATATAAAATTCCCTTGTGTAGCCTATATGTAAAAGAAGGATGAATTAGAGAAAGAGATAAGTTATAGGCCTAGAAATTGCTGAAAATAAGTCATGCATAAGTCACATAGCTTATCATTCATCATAGTTGACCCATGCTTGATTGTTATCCTCATAAATATCAAAATATAAAATGTTTTAGGGGAGACCATGAGTTATGTGAAATCAAAAAGTGATTTATTTATCCTTTCCAGTGTACAACAAGTTATTGGTTGCCCTTTTCCCTATTGAAAAGGCAACTAGGGTCAAAAAACATGGTTTTAGGGGAAAAACCCTAAGATATCAACAAAGTGACACCAATAGGTCCCTTGTGAGGTATAGGGTGCAAATAGAAGTATAATAAATGCCCCTTAATGTATGAGGTCATAAGATAAATCGATTTCCAAATACATTACCATAGTAGATAACAGTGAAGTGGAATAAATAAGTAGCTTGTATATCTAGGAAATAGGAAGCTCATACAAACTATCATCAACTAATCATAAATATAGATAATCCCTGAGGTAGGAATACCCATGCTTAGATGAAGGAAAAAACATGGTTGTTAATGCAATACATTGTATATCCATGAAATGATATGCAATACCATGGCCACAAAAAATGTGCATTGTGGATCCATGTCATTAAAGATATCATAGCCATGACCAAATATAATGTGTATCTATGTGATAGTATACATCAAGAAGACATTTATCACCAATGAGAGTGCCAATGTGGTCTTCAATGTACTCATACAATAGTGACATACTTCATTATAACTTGGGAGGGGTACATGAATGGATGAGGGCCCTTGGGCCCAAGGTCTTCAACTCACCCCCATTAACAATATGATCCTATATCATGCAAATAGAGAAGTTTATGTCAAGCATGGTGGAAACAATTTAATTACCAATCATTGATGAATATCGTTAACAAACGTGAGGGGACCCATTGATAATGGGAATGGACCCTAAGGTACCTAATACAATCTAGTGAGTGTGAATAGAGTATCCAATATCAAACACTTATAGAATCGGATCAATTATAGGTCAATGTAGTAAACCGATTGTTAATCGCAAAAAAACATGTTGGCCTAAAGGTCACATTAAGAGGTGGGGTGAATCTGTGTGACAGAAATTTTACCATTTCATAACTTTTCATAATTAAGAAATCATGTAATAATGAATTATGACCATAAATATTATATCATCAAAAAGATATATGCATCATAAATCTACCATCACATCAATAACACATCAAGGATCCATCTCATCACAAAGATACACAAGATTTTTACATGGAAACCCATATGGGAGAAAACTACAAATCCTTCTTCTTTATCTTCAATTTATTACATAGATTTGCATGTTCTAAAATGTTGGAGGAAAATACCCCCAAAAATATGCAAGCTACTAATTTCGGTAGGCTACAACCTAATAGCGGCACCAACCTCGAAAATATGCAAGTAGATGCTCATTGTAGGCTACAACCTGATTGAGACACCAACCTCAATAATGAGCAGGCTCCAACCTGTTGTAAGCTCCAACCTTAATATTGAGTGGGCTCCACTTACTCTAGGCTCCAACCTCAGTGGAGGCACCCACCTCCTTCATAAACTCCTTGTGGACCTTTATTTCATATCATTTTCAGACTAGATCCATTTTCATCACTATTGGAAATGTAACTATATTTGGCCTTCATAATTATCATTGTACTTGTATCAATATTTATTTCATGTAAAAGCATAAAGAAGAAAAAGAAAATTATTATTATCATTATTATTTTATTTTCTATTCAAAGCATGTTATTCATGCTTGTAGCTTTATTTGAGTCAAAAGAAAATTTGTCATGAGTCACAGAAACATTATTGAGTCAAAGTTCCATTTGGACTATTTGTAAGAAAAATAAAAATCATTTTATTTTGAGTCAAAAAGTCAATTTTGTCATCCACAAGGCCAAGTCATCCCTCCTTGGGAACAAGTCAACCTGGGCTCCAAAATCCACCTATTTGACCTCCTAGATAGATATATATAGAGGATATTTCAACTACTTTGGTGCATATTCATTCACTCATATTATCAACTTGATTTTTGTGCAAAACAAAGAGAAGAAGACAACCAAAGTTAAAGGATAGAGAGGAAATTCAAAGGAGAGAAAGAATACAATTTTTATGCCCTAATTCTATAAATTTTTCTAAGGTATTCAGGCCCAAAATTTCAAGGGCTAATCGCAGAGGCTTAAATTTCAAGAGGAGCATATTTCAAAGGTTTGACTAGCGTTGACTTTTGTTGACTTAGACTTGTTGAGGAGACTTGAAGGAGGGCTTACTTGGGGTATTTTTGGCAGTCTTCATTTGGGTCTTGGGTCTTGAATATCTCACTTTGATCTGATTCTATAAGAAGAGGATTTTCTTAGGTTTTCCCCCTTGTGGGGTTTTTCCCGAGGTTTAAGCCTAAATCGTTTTATTCTTTGTCTCTTGTGATCTTCATGTTTTATATTTTTTGATAATTGCTTGATTAATAAACGTAAGAAAATAAATAATAAGCCAAAAAATATTCACAAGAAATTATCAAGCAAGAGAAATCAACCCTAATTTGCTAGCCTATTGGTTTCTCAACATGGTATTAAAGCTAAGGTGAAGGAAGGCAGTCTGAAGATCACATCTTGTTGGCATATTAGAAGATATTCTTGCAACAGTTACTCTTGAATATTATCATCTTTGTAGAAACAATCACTCAAGGGCATCCTTGGAAACCTAATCCTTGTGTTACATACATAGAAAAGTGCATGAAGGTTTGTAGCATCCAAGAAGGTCTGAATTTTACATTTGCATCAGTCTAAGATCTATTTTTCTGTTTGAAGTTTGACATCAAGAAAAATATTACAATGGATAGTTTGAATTGTTGTAAATTACTATGTGGCATATAATTTTGGAGACATTTAAACTACTATATCAAACTTACTACGGTGATATGTTATGACCTGTGGTAGAATTTGTAAAGTAATCTGAAATTCAGTGTTGACTTGAGACAGAATCTGTGGAATATTTCTGCTATTAATACTCTTTCTCCAAAGTGCTTCATTTCTATGAAATCCTATGGAGTGGTCTCAAAACATAATAAAGAGGAAGACTTGAAGAAGTCTTAAATCTAGAAGGAACCTAACATGCAAATAGATTAAGAAAGTTGTTGTTCAAGAAGTCCATGGTAGTTACTACATAATCCATCTTTTATGAAGTGGACAAGTAGAAAATAAAAATGAAGTATAGAATGTGACATGGAATTATTTTTCTATAATTTAGACCAAGACCTATGATACTTCATTGAAACAATATTGCTATATAAAGAGACAAGAATTTGAACTTTTTGATGAATCCATTGTCATCCTATGATAGGAATACAATGAATAACATATACAGGTTCTAGTTAATATAAAATTTATGTGTATCTGAATCTCCTAAAGTTATAAATCATGAAAAAAGAAGTGTTTACAAGATAAAGTCTATAAACATATAACTAATATGAACCTTATATTACAATATTCTTTGTGCCACTATAAATTTGAGGGAAGAAGGATAGAGCTTGTATAAAGGACAGAAGTATGTTATCATGTGTGTTGTACTCTAGGTAACTTTTGTGGGAACATACAATACAAACAATATCAGAATTATAGAAGTCGTATAAGGAAGCCTATCATCTCTGCATTGATACAAGCCACAGTAAGAGACAAACATGTTAGAATGCAAGCTACAAGAACAAGTATTCATGTTGATATCAAACTACAACACTTACCATACATAATATTTCTTTAACAACATTCTAGTCTGTAAGTACTCTAGGTAACTTTTGTGGGAACATACAATACAAACAATATCAGAATTATAGAAGTCGTATAAGGAAGCCTATCATCTCTGCATTGATACAAGCCACAGTAAGAGACAAACATGTTAGAATGCAAGCTACAAGAACAAGTATTCATGTTGATATCAAACTACAACACTTACCATACATAATATTTCTTTAACAACATTCTAGTCTATATTATTCTCAGTGACAACATTTTTGAAGCACTTGAAGCTTACTCAAATAATAAAGAATGTGAATTCAGAGGCACTGTATACAAGGGAAAGTGTAAATCTAAAATACTTTCATTAGTGTGAAGTCTCGAGGTTTGATTTGGAGGTTCGATATAAGAACAAAAAAAATTCATCAAGATTTTAAGACTCAAAATTAATGTTGAAGTTGACCTCGTTACAAATATTCATGGAGGATATAACTATAACATTTTTCTTTGATTGAAATATCACTTTGTCTATGGTATGGTGGAAGGAAATGGAACTCTGTGGAAGAAACCAAAATCATCACTGGAATCTGAAGTATTTGGAGCTCATCCCTGAGGCACAAATGTATGAAGCAGTTGTACTACTCATAGTTTCCTACATGTAGAAGAAGGACTAACCATATCAATAAATCTGACACATTTGAAAGGAAACGAGACAAAGAAAACATCTTAATGAATTTTCTATAGTTGAAGGAGTTGAAACACCTTTTGTTGAAGAAAAATGACACTTGACAATTGAAGATAAGACAAATGATCAAATCGAGTCTGCAAAGAAGAGATAGGGTAAGGTTGTAGAGGTATGTATAATTTTTTATGTCTATTATTTGAAGTTCAATAGAACATGGTGATGATCATTTGAAAGATAGTAAAAAGGGACTACATAAATATATATTAGAAACTATGACATATAAGAGATTGTTGCATATGAAGACTAGGTCTTGATGTTAATAAATGAAATGGTTAAAAAGGATTGTCAATAGTATCTCTAGGGTTTTGCAGTTAATCCACCAATATTCTTGTAGAATTTTTCAATTCTTGAATGGTAGGTCTTGATGACTATGGAGAGTCTAGGGTTTATAAACCCTAGAAAAGGTTCGAGTTAGGGAACCCTAGGAATAGAAACCATATTTAATTGTTTCCACTGAAAGAATTATATCTAAACTTTGATGGTAACAAAAATGACAATGTTGGTGAACAGGTCCAAGTTAAAGAGGGAGATAACCTTCTTCAAAAGATAAGTATTCTACATCTCCTTGATTAATACTAATGCTATTGTCTTTGTACTTTTTCTCATTTCACAATCTTCTAACAAAGTTTGTAGGTCGAAAGTTGAATTATCTAAGCTTGACTAACAGTTAGAAGAATTGGAAGAACATGGAAAAGCATGAAGATTAAGAAGGAGGAAGAAGAAGTCGATTAAATGGAAGCACAAAAAGAATAAGTTCACTTGCCTTAGTTGGAAAGAAGGAGAAGTTATATCTTGGATGGATATAATTCTACTTGAAGTTTGGCAAGAAAACCTAGAGAAGCTTGTGATCAAAAGAAGATGACAGTTCTAGGGAAATTCCCATTAGCAAGAAGTTGAAGAGTTTTGATATCATTATACTGGTAGCTGATTGGTTCAATCCAGGATTGCCAATACTGATGTTGATCAAGATACTACTGATAATTGGAAGATGATATAATTCATTATATGATTTGGATCTTGGGGGGGGGGGGGGGGGGGGTGGTGGGGGACCAAGATCTAAAAAATTGAAATGCTAGAAGAAAATAGGAGAACACACAATAAAAAAACCACAAAGAACTTTTTTTATTAAAACAAATAATAATTGTAAATGCTACATTGTGATGGACAATCTTTCCTTTTACAAAATGTGAATTGTTACTTATAGCCTTTTTTTGGTCACAATACCACAGGTAAATTCCATGGGTGGGTAAATACCATGGGTGAATGAATACCATTGGTGGATGTCACTTACAATACCATGGGTGAATGAATACCATTGGTGGATGTCACTTACAATACCATGGATAAATTCCATGAGTGGATAAATACCATAGGAGGATGAATACCAAGGGTTGATGCCACTTACAGTACCATGGGAAAATACCATGGGTGAATGAATACCATGGGTGGATGCCACTTACAATATCATGGGTAAATTCCATGAGTGGATAAATACCATAGGTGGATGGCACTTACAATACCATGGGTGAATGAATACTATGGGTGGATGAATACCATGGGTGGATTCCATTTTCCATTCAGATCATTCCTCCCTCCTTAAGAAGCAATGGTCCCCACTACGTGAACTTCCATCTTGAGAAACCTTTGTTGACTATGAAGATTCACTGAAGAGAATGGTTTTGTGTGGTTAACCCATAATCGTGATGAACGAAGATATAAGGATAGAGATACCCTGTAATGCTTGTGACCAATTGTGATACTGACAATGTGCGGCCTAGTAAATGGACTTCGATAAAGTGTGGGTTTGTGGATGACCCATAACCATGATAAACAAAGATCTGAGGATAGAGATACTCTATAATGCTTGTGACCAACTGTGATACTAACAGTGTGCTGCCTAGAAAATAGACTTCAATGAAGTGTGGGTTTGTGGATAACCCATAGACATGAAAAATGAAGACCCAAGGATAAAGATACCTTGTAATGCTTGTGACCAACTGTGATACTAACATGTGCAGCCTAGAAAATGGACTTCAATGACAAGGATTTTGTGTGGTTGACCCATAATTGTGATGCAGACTATTTATGAAGTAGTAGGTGCCTACATAGCCTAGGGTGGGAGGGAACATCTCTAAAGAACCCGAATCGGATGTTGCTATGCTGAAACTGAGGAATGTGAAGCAGATGCCTACTAAAGTGGGATGGGAGGGCACATCTCCAAAGGGAACTTGCTCTGAATGTTGCTCCCGATTTAAAATGGGCATAACTCAGAATCTTTATTATAACTTTGTTTTGGAAATAGAATGACCATTTTTCATCTTCACATGTGATTGAAATCCCTACATGGAGACTTTGGACACTCAGATTCACATTGCAACTGTCCCGCCATCACAAAAGTTCTAAAAAAATTAGCTAATTTCAAATCAAATATATCTCCTCATCCAAACTCTGATTCCACCATTTTTGTTTTTGAAATTGGGTGATTTTTCGAGAGGATATCAGATCGACAATTATTTTTCTAAAATTATGCACAAAAACTGCAAAAAATGATAGGAGATCCATCGTCCACGAATTTTCCTCAGAAAAATTTCTGCAACATAGCTGATTTTAAATCTGCGATGTCTCCCTCATCCCGACTCCAATTCGGCTGATTTTGTTTTTGAATTTGGGTATTGTTTTGCAAGGAATCCAGATTAGTTATTTATTTTTGTAAATTTTGCACCAAATGTTTCATATGTGATCTGCAAACTCACCACCCAAAAAAAATCCTACAAAAAAATGAAAAAAGAAAAAAAAATTATTCCGCTTTGCCCAAGAAAGTTCTTTGTGGAGCTCATAGCATGTGCCTGAAGTTTGTTGAATATTGCTGCAAAAATTTGAAACTGAAATATGCATCAAACCCTCATTCCCATGGAATCATAACCTAAATTTGATACCACTGATCTGGAACTTGGGGAGAGGCCCCAAGATCTGAAAAAGTGAAATGCTAGAAGAAAAGAGGAGAACACACAATAAAAAAACACAAAGAATTTTTTTTTATAAAACAAGTAATAATTGTAAATGCTACATTGTGATGGACAATCTATCCTTTTACAAAATGTGACTTGTTACTTATAGTCTCTTTTTGGTCACAATACCACAGGTAAATTCCATGGGTGGGTAAAAACCATGGGTGAAAGAATACCATGGGTGGATGTCGCTTGCAATACCATGAGTAAATTCCATGAGTGGATAAATACCATGGGTGGATGCCATTTTCCATTCGGATCGTTAGAAAAGAATGAAAGCAGGATATTGCTATGAAGGAAGAATATATGAAGACTTGTGCAATCAATTGTGAAGAAGTTTAGCTCCATAAGATGATGAACTATTTGATGATGTGTTGAAGCTATGTGAGAATTGATAAAGATCGAAGAAGGCCAAAGCTAGTTATGATGTTATGTAGATAGGAGCAAGAAACTACAACAGATTTCCACGAAAGAACATGTAGTTGATCCTTTGATGAGTACTTTTGAGATAAACTTATCCTTGTTCTTGTTCCTCCTTGTTTGAGAGGGAATGGGGATGGGCATTGTATTCTCCATGTGTCATGCACTCTGGCTAGGAAAAATAGTTGTAAGCATAGTGAAGGAACTAGTAGGGAGAATGGAGGATTAGATAAGCCTCTAAGACCGATACTCCCTGAGGAATGGTGTCCAAGATAGGAGTAGTCCTGAGGAACGATACTCTTTGAGGATAGGGTATCCAAGATAAGAGTAGTATTGAGGACTGATATTCTTTGAGGATAGGGTATCCATGATAAGAATATTCCTATGAGGACATACCCGGTGAACATATGGATGGGGTATGTGCCTAGAGAGAAGTGGTGGTGGTGTCCAAATTTATGCCTCCTAGCATTATGCTCTAATCTAGTGGAGAGATAGAGTGTGTCAGTGAAGACATCACTATATTTGACAAGGTTGGTTATAATGATGATGATGTTTATCAATCCAAACTCTTCTTATGAGAATATTTCAATTTGAGAGTATCTTGGTATCTTGTTCTATGATTATGAATACCTCTGTAGTTAAAGGGAGTGTTGGAAATGTAACTAGGCATGGTCTTCATAATTATCATTGTACTTGTATCGATATGTATTTCATGTAAAAGAAAAAAGAAGAAAAATAATTTTGTATTATTATTATTATTTTATTTTCTAGTCAAAGAATGTTCTTCATGCTTGTAGGGTTAATTGAGTCAAAATAAAAAATTTCACGAGTTAAATAAATATTATTAAGTCAAATTTCCGTTTGGACTATTGGTAAGAAAAATAAGTGTTATTTTATTCTGAGTCAAAAAGTCAAAATTTTCATCCACAAGACCAAGTCAGTCCTCTTGGGAACAAGTCAACCTGGGCTCCAAAAGCCACCTATTAAACCTCCTATAAATATATATAGAGAGGACAATTCAACCACTTTGGAGCATATTCATTCACTCACATCATCAACTCAATTTTTGTGAAAAACAAGAGAAGAAGACAACCGAATTCAAAGGAGAGAGAGGAAATTCAAAGGAGAGAAAGATGAGTTCCATGCCCTCATTCTATGAATTTTTCTTAGGTATTGCAGGCCCAAAATTTCAGGGAGGCCGAAATTTCAAGAGTTGACCAAATTTCAGAGTTTTGACTAGCATTAACTTTTGTTGACTTTTACTTATTGAGGAGACTTGAAGGAGGGCTGACTTGGGGTCTTTGTCGCAGTCTTGGTCTTCATCTTAGGCCTTGGATATCTCTCTTTGATCTGATTCTATAAGAAGAGGATTTTATTTGGTTTTCCCCTTTTTGGGGTTTTACCCTGTCTTGGAGATTAAATATTTTTGTTCTTTGTCTCTTGTGATCTTCATGTTTTATATGTTTTGGTAATTGTTTGATGAACAGAACATAATAAAATAAATATTAATCCAACAAATATTCATAAGCAATTATCAAATAAGATAAATCAACCTTAATTTGCTAGCCTATTGGTTTCTCAACAATCACAAATAGTTATCTATTTATAAAGAGAAGTCGCCATGACCTGTAACCACCATTTCCACCATCATCTCAACCTGCACACATTGTCACTATTATCATTGCTACTACAACCCTCAAAATACTATCACTACAACAATCATTGCCACACCTTGAAAATACTTGTCACCACTACAAATATTTCATATTAATCTATGTCACTAACTATTATATTGTTTCCCATACTCTGCTTCAACTTATTCAACAATCTGGTCACTCAAAATACTTCTTGGGACTAGTTCTAGCCTTATTGACAAAGCCACTACAATTTAATCATAAGCCCTTAAAACACATAAAAGAGATTATGGACATCATAAATTATTAACAAAACATTTTATACCTTCAAATACATCCACCTCTTAGACCTGAGTATCATGCTTCTTTCGAAATTATATTTGGACCAATAGTGAGATGAAAAACTCAAAATAACCATCCAAAATTATATAATTAATTAGCCATGCTACAGAATGCCCTTTTTTGGGTGCATTGGAAAAAATGTTTAATTCTCGAAATTGGTGCTATAATATGGTCGCTGATGGACTAGTTAACTATAAGACAAAATGAAAATAAAATAAAAAATTTAAACATGGTCACCGTCAAGACTTGAACCTATGACCTCAACCTTCCAACGATAATCTAATACCAATCACTCTATCTAATGGGGATCATTACCATGTTCCCTCTATCTCCTCTTGTTTAAAGTCTCAACATACATGTGACGCATGGATGGGATCATGGGAAATGTATTTATGATCAAAGGTTTTCATTCCACTTCAGTAGTGCGCAAGCGTTATGGGAAATGGTGGCTCGACCCTGACACTCATCCAAAACTAGACATTGTTATGTATATATATATGGTGTTCCTACCAAACTATTTTTGTTACATTATATTGAACTTTTCTCCACCATTGTTAGGAAACCAGCTCACAAAAAGATAGAAAAGATAGATCAACGCCTTAGAATTTAGCCTCTTCGGGGGGAAACCTCCTTTACATTATACAAATGAACTATTCTTGGAAGATACAAATGACTAAACCTCCCTTCTATATATAGGACTCTAAGGGGTCACAATATAATCAAGCCGACATAACAGTAATAACATAAGGGCACAAAAATAACAATAGTGGGTTTCTATGGGGCATACTAATAACAATATGGGGACAATAGGGGCATAATAATAACAATAAGGGATACAATGACAATAGTAATGGGGGAATAACTAGTATTATAGGGGCCTAACATGCCCCTCTCCTTCCGAAAAGCGTTGTCCTCAACTCTTAAGTAGTTGTGGATGCTTCTGTATAAAATTCTCATCCTCCCATGTGGAATCTTCAACAGATAAGTTCTTCCACTTGATGAGATACTCTGAAATTGATCGATTTCATAGCTATCGAGTTCTTGTTTCTGTGATTGCTTCCGGTTCCAATATGATTTTTCCTTCCTCATCAATTTCTGGCAATATTATTTGAACTGGGAGCTTGTCACCTATAACCTTCTTTAAACATGAAACATGGAAAACTGGGTGCACTCGGGAAGCTGCAGGAAGCTCCAATTTGTATGCCATAGTAAAAATCTTTTGCAACACCTTGTACGGACTATAATACTTTGGTGATAATTTATTATCCTTCTTAGCTTGCTTGAGGGACATTTGTTTATATGGTTGTAGTCGTAGGAATACCCAGTCACCTACATCAAAACTTCTTTCACTGCGATGTTGATATGCCTGTTGTTTCATTCCATTATACACCAACGTGAGGTTATCCTTTAAGAGTTGGAGAACTTGTTATTGATGCTCGATGTGATGTTCCACTGCTTGAACCTTAGAACTTTCTCTTAAATATGATGTGATGGATGGTGGATGATATCCATAAAGTGCCATAAATGGGGTCATTTTTGTTGCAGTATGGAAGGAAGTGTTATACCACCATTCAGCCAAAGGCAACCATTTGACCCATTTTGTCTGTTTATCAGATACAAAGCAACAAAGATATCCTTTCAAACATTTGTTTACTATCTCACTTTGCCCATCAGATTGAGGATGATAAGATGAGGTATGAGCTAACTGAGTACCGAGACAAGAAAATAATTCTGCCCAAAAATTTCTAGTGAAAATGGGATCTCTGTTGCTTACAATAATCTTTGGGTTTCCATGTAGCTTTTGAATTGTTTCCATAAATGCAGTAGAAACTATACTGGCTTTAAATGGATGTGATAATGCACACAAGTGTGCATACTTGGTAAGTCTGTCAACTACCACCATGATGACACTCTTTCCTTCAGACTTGGGTAAACCTGTGACAAAATCCATTGAATCCTCGTCCCAACGTTGGCTTGGAATGGATAAAGGTTGTAATAGACCCGGGGTCTTAATTGTTTCAACTTTATTTTGTTGGCAAACCAAACATTCCTCCACAAACTTTTGAATATCCGATTTAAGGCCATCCCAAAAAAATTCCTTCTTAACCCTGTGGTAATTTTTTAAAAATCTTGAGTGCCCTCCTAAGGGAGAAGTGTGCGATTCCATAAGAAACTTTTGTTTGAGTTGGGAATTCTTACATAGGTATAAACGATCTTTGTACCATAACGAATCATTTTTCCAGCTAAATGTATCAGATGTACTGGGATCTTGTTGTAACTTTCGAATGAGTGCCCACACTTCTTCGTCATTCTTCCATTCCTCCCTTGCTTCGTTTATCCAATCTGGTTGGATAATAGAAATGGGGCACAACAATGCTTCCACTTCCTCGTCCTTTCTTGAGCTTGCATCTGCCACGATATTTTGCTTCCCTTTTTGTAGATGATTTCAAAGTCATAACCCAAAATCTTTGTGACCAATTTTTGTTGCTCTTTAGAGGATAATCTTTGTTCTAAAAATTATTTAAGACTATCATGATCCGTTTTTACCTTGAAGTGTCTTCCCATTAGGTAGGGTCGCCATTTCTTATGTGCAAGTAGTATTGCCAACATTTCCTTTTCATAAATAGCTTTGTGTAAATACTTTCCCTTGATTGGACAACTTCCGAAAGCAATGGGTCTTTCATCTTGCATTAAAACAACACCAATTCCATTTCCTAAAGCATCACATTCCACAATAAAGGTTTTTGTGAAGCCCGGTGTAGCTAAGATCGTTGCTTGGCACATTGCCTCTTTAAGATGTTCGAAGGCCTTTGTTGCTTTTGGAGTCCGTGAAAATGCATCTTTCTTCAATAATGTTGTTAGAGGTGCTGCTATTCTCCCATAATTCTTAACAAACTTGCGATAATACCCTGTCAACCCGAGAAATCCTCGCATATGCTTTATGGATGTGTGGATTTTCCATTCCTTAATGACTTTAATTTTACGAGGGTCTACCTTAACACCTTCATGAGATACAATATGACCCAGATATTCCACCTCTTGTACTCCAAAGAAACATTTGGAGCTTTTCACATATAATTGTTTCTCCTCCAATAGTTTGAGCACCCTGTCAACATGTTCAACATGATCCTTCCGAGACTTGTTGTAGATTAGTATATCATCAAAAAAATACTAGCACAAATTTTCTAAGGAAGGGTTTGAAAATGGAATTCATCAAACCTTAAAATGTAGAAGGTGCATTAGTAAGGCCAAAAAAATTCCTTCTTAATCCTATGGTATTTTTTTAAAAATCCTGAGTGCCCTCCTAAGGCAGAAGTGTGCAATTCCATAAGAAACTTTTGTTTGAGTTGGGAATTATTAAATAGGTATAAACGATCTTTGTACCATAACGAATCATTTTTCCAGCTAAATGTATCAGATGTACTGGGATCTTGTTGTAACTTTCGAATGAGTGCCCACACTTCTTCGTCATTCTTCCATTCCTCCCTTGCTTTTGTTATCCAATCTGGTTGGATAATAGAAATGGCGCACAACAATGCTTCCACTTCCTCATCCTTTCTTGAGCTTGCATCTGCCACAATATTTTGCTTCCCTTTTTTGTAGATGATTTCAAAGTCATAACCCAACATCTTTGTGACCAATTTTTGTTGCTCTTCAGAGGATAATCTTTGTTCTAAGAAGTATTTAAGACTATCATGATCCATTTTTACTTTGAAGTGTCTTCCCATTAGGTAGGGTCGCCATTTCTTATGTGCAAGTAGTATTGCTAACATTTCCTTCTCATAAATAGCTTTGTGTAAATACTTTCCCTTGATTTGACGACTTTCGAAAGCAATGGGTCTTTCATCTTGCATTAAAACAGCACCAATTCCATTTCCTGAAGCATCACATTCCACAATAAAGGTTTTTGTGAAGTCCGGTGTAGCTAAGACCGGTGCTTGGCACATTGCCTCTTTAAGATGTTCGAAGACCTTTGTTGCTTCTGGAGTCCGTGAAAATGCATCTTTCTTCAATAATGTTGTTAGAGGTGCTTCTATTCTCCCATAATTCTTAACAAACTTGTGATAATACCCTTTCAACCCGAGAAATCCTCGCATATGCTTTATGGATGTGGGGATTTTCCATTCCTTAATGGCTTTAATTTTATGAGGGTCTACCTTAACACCTTCATGAGATACAACATGACCCAGATATTCCACCTCTTGTACTCCAAAGAAACATTTGGAGCTTTTCACATATAATTGTTTCTCCTCTAATAGTTTGAGCACCCTGTCAACATGTTCAACATGATCCTTCCGAGACTTGTTGTAGATTAGTATATCATCAAAAAATACTAGCACAAATTTTCTAAGGAAGGGTTTGAAAATGGAATTCATCAAACCTTGAAATGTACAAGGTGCATTGGTAAGGCCAAAAGCCATGGCCAAAAATTCATAATGACCCTCATGAGTTCTAAATGTTGTTTTCGGAATTTCTTCAGTTTTCATTCTGATTTGATGATATCCTAAACGAATATCCAACTTGGTGAAGTAAATTGATCCATGCAATTCATCCAATAATTCACCAATGACAGGAATGGGAAATTTATATTTAATAGTGAGCTTGTTGATCTCCCTATAATCCGGACACATGCGCCATGATCCATTCTTCTTGTGCACCAATACTATTGGAGTAGAGAAAGAGCTTTGACTAGGTTGAATTATACTAGCCCCTAGCATTTCTGCAACCATACGTTCAATTTCACTCTTTTGGGCATAGGGATATCTGTACGGCCTGATGTTTGGAGGAACACTTCCTGGAATCAAATGAATAGCATGATCATGATCATGAATAGGTGGGAGACCTTTGGGAGTCTCAAATACCTTAGAATTATTGTCCAAGACCTTTTGGAGATCTGGATAAATAGATGATCTCGATGTGGTAACTTCTAGCAAACATAATTGTGCAATTACACCTCGTTGTTCCTTCTTTAGAAGCTTTTTCATATTGTTAGAGCTGATTATCTTTCCTGGTTTCCCTGCAATACCCCTTAATTCAACTTCCTTTCCTTCCGCACAAAATTTCATGAAAAGTTCTTGAAAATTAAAAGCTATTGTACCCAAGGATTGTATCCATTGGACTCCTAGTACAACATCAACACCACCCATTGGAATGGAAAGTATTGGGCTATTCAATACATATTCTCCCATGGATAGCTTGGTATTATGGCACTTTCCCGAGCAATATATGGTTCCTCCACTTGCAACCATCACTTGACACTCTGGTGCTGGATATAGGAAGCAATTCAATTCCTTTTCTATCTTATAATGAATAAAATTATGGGTACTTCCCGAATCAATCAACACTATTACCTTTTTCTTCTTTATATGAACTTCTATCTTGATAGTTTGAGGAGTGGTAATTCCAGCCAACGCATTACAAGATATGATTGGATTCATTTCTTCTTTATCTAGGGTTTGTTCCTGGAATATATCCTCTTCTTTTGACATTTCTTGTTCCTTTTCTTCCTCCTCTTCACAATCTATGTAGAATAATTTCTTCTCAGCACACTTATGACCTTTAGTGTATTTTCTATCACAACTGTAACAAAGCCCTTTTACTCTTTTTTCTTCCAATTGTTGTGGTGTCAACCTTGTAGGTTGTGGAAGGCTAGGGGAAACAACACTTCCATCTTTATAGTTGTACATGGTAGGCTTCCTAGTTGCCATAATTTTTCTTTCCATTTTTCTTGCTAACCTGAATGCCTTCTCCAATGGATTAGGTTCCCAAAGGCAAACCTCATGTTAGATATTATCCTTTAAAATCCTTATGAACACATCAATCCTATGCTCCTTTGGAATATCTTTTACCCTTATGTTCAATTTTTGGAAGTCCTCAATGTGCTCCATCATTGAACCCTTTTGTTTGAGATTTATGAATTGGCTAAAAAAGGTGTTGCTTTTTGTATCCTCATAATGTGCTATCATTTCTTCCGTAAAAATTTCCCAAGTGACAATTTGTTTATGAGAGCAAAGCCATCAATACCATACAAACTAATTTGGTTCCAAATAGACAGTTGCAATACATACCTTTTGTGTGTTTTGCACATTATGGAGATCAAAAAATTGCTCCATCTGTAGTATCCATGTTCAGGGATCCTTGCCATCAAACTTCCTCATATCGAGTTTTGGAACATGGTGGGTCTTCAATCCAACATTAGAGTCTATGAAATCATGACTAACATTTCTTTTGTTCTCATCGTGAGTTTCCTTTACTACCCTTTCACTATTAGCGGCCATTTCTTGTAGCAACTTATTCAAATTTATCTTCAATTCTTCCATCTTATCGTCCATGCCATTCATGTTAGTGTCCATGACATTCATCTTAGCTTCCACTCCATCCATCTTAACTTGCATGCCATTCATATTAGCTTTCACGCCATCCATCTTAACTTTCATGCCATTCATATTAGCTTCCACGCCATTCATATTGGCTTCATTTACCTTTAGTGATAGTGAAATTTGTTGTACTTGGTCTTGTAATTTTGATATATCATGTTGCATTTCTTCCTCTTCTTCACGAGTCATGCTAGAAATTTCAGGTTGCTTACTAGGTGTTTCCATTTTCTTTCTTCGAGACATTAATTAATACTAATAATTCTTCACTATTCACTTTGAATTCCTTCAAACTAATTTTCAAACCAATCTTATGCAAAATTTTAAAAACATTACACACCTTTTTTTCAATTTGTAAGAGCCTGATATTGAATCTGTTGTATCTCTGTAACTACGGATCTTGAATATCTGAAATTTCGTCCTGCTATAGCCATTTGAGTCCTATTTCTAACCCCACAAGTTTGATCAAGATTGGATCCTCCAAGGAAGAGTTATGGCAAATCTCCCACGGTGACCTGATTATAGAATAGTTTAGTAGAGCAAAATTGTACAACATGCCACGTGTCACTGTTTCGACCTTAGTATCTGAAACTGATATACAAAAAACTACAGTCCGTCCTCTTTTTGAGACTTCTTATGAAATTTCAATCTGATGCTAAAAACAAAAGTTATGATGATTTTCCCGAGGTCACCTATTTGGAATGTAATTCGGGAGTCTGCAAAAACCATAACTTCCTTAGATCATATCTCCTCAAATATAGCGCGACAAGCTCTGAAATTTGGACTTGAAGTTCCAAAAATTTCGGCTCAAATGGGTGTTTTTTGTAGCTTTTGAAACATCGCAGAAAAAAATTTATAGCGCAAATTCCACGCTGACCTATTTGGAGCAGCGAAACCGTAGAATCCAAAGCTTTGATACCAAATGTTAGGAAACCAGCTCACAAAAAGATAGAAAAGATAGATCAACACCTTTGAATTCAGCCTCTTCGAGGGAGAAACCTCCTTTACATTATACAAATGAACTATTCTTGGATGATACAAATGACTAAACCTCCCTTCTATATATAGGAGTCTAAGGGGTCACAATATAATCAAGCTAACATAACAGTAATAACATAAGGGCACAAAAATAACAATAGTGGGTTTCTATGGGGCATACTAATAACAATATGGGGACAATAGGGACACAATAATAAAAATAAGGGATACAATGACAATAGTAATGGGGGAATCACTAGTATTATAGGGGCCTAACAACCATGCAACAACCTCAGTGGTGTCTCTATGGGGGCATCACCAAACTTTGGCATTCGCCTCTGCCAAGATGATATTATTTGTGCCAAAAGCAAGTTACAACAACCATATCGTGCTCAGCTCAAACTATATTGACCTATGCAAATTCAACCACAAAATGAATGGATATGGACTCCTTAGCTTGCCTCAGAGCTCAATTCAAATTTCACAACTTATCAATCATGATTATTGTTGTGGTTTCACATTGCTCAACCCATTTTATTTATATTGGTGGAGAGCTCATAGGCCAACCAGGGAAACAATGGTCATGCCAATAATTTGGATACGAGGTCAAAATTGTTGCCATATGAACTTTTTTATGTGACCATGTCGAAGCCCCAAGCCCTTCAAACTTAAACATTAAACATTGTGCCATATAATTGTTTCATGTGACCGTCATTCACGCCTTTTGGTCTTATCTCCTGATACCATGAAACCAGCCTGTGTTACCCTACTCTATGTGTCACTAGTCTCTCACATGATGACATCATCATGATGTCATCATGCAATGTCATGGCCCGTGAGGGGTGCCATGTGGCAGCCATGAGGGCTTCCATATGGTAGCCCATGAGGGCTACCATGTGTCACACTAATTTGGATTTTTTGACAACCAAAATGCATTAGTTTTCCATGCCATGTGTTACACCCTGGTGGCACCACATCACCTTCTTGACGTTATCAAGTGACGTGTCATGCTACATGTGGAGGTAGCCTATGTTCTTCTGCCACTTCCAATTCACCACCTCGTGCCAATATGAGCTTTCCATGTGTCAGTATTGGAGGGACCATGTCTTGTCTAATAAAATTTTATCATTTGTCACTCATTGGTTGGGGAAATTGGTCTATTTAAACATCATACAACTCTAGAAAACATTTTTCATTCAATCATTTCACCTAGTTGTCGGATCTGCCCAATCTGTAAAAGTAACTCAACATTTAATAGTGTTAAATTTCATGCATGTTTTCCATAAATCTATTGTTGACAAAAATACTAAATTGTGGATCTACCTAAAAGATGCACACATTTTAACATATTAAACTTGTGGGTTTTTTCACTATAGTATTGAGCCCATAATTAATGTTGAATTTTCAAAGAGCCATAACTTCTCATATAGGACAATTTTTTAGAGCAGGATATACCATTAGAAAGGTGTCTATGACACCTATGAAACCATGTAGTTTATAATATCACTTGGACATCATAACTGCATCAAAAACTTAAATAATTTCAAGCACCTTCAACTTCACTTAATGAGAACCCCTAAGAGATCTAGTTGTCATATTGCTTCATAGAGAGTCTTGTTGCTTCCTTAGGAACTATGAATGATATTGTTGTTGTCTGATACATCCCCTTTGACGTCAATGACATATTGTTGTCATCGATGACAAAACTATGTGCAACAAAAGCTACCATTGATGACTACAAGCTCCAAGGTGCTAGCTAGTTTCTAGATCCCTTTGCTACATAATTTCTTAGTGTTGATAGAAAGAGATCCATCAAGGGAGGGCATGTTGTAGCTGCTACAAAACCCTCCAAAATTTTGTCTTACACTCAATTTCAGAGCCTTCCTTGGTCTTGCAAATCGTCGTCATAAACATCGAAACTCATTTCATGAACTTTCCTGAAGTATTTTGCTCCCCTTTGCAAGTTGGGTAAATTGTCATATTTTGGCATGATTGGCTGTAGCACAATGTGTAGAAGTTTTTTCTGATGGTTTCAAGGGTGTATCTTTGTGTATATGATTTTTTATAACCATTTAAACGTCTGTTACACTCACCCACAAAGTTTTAAGCATTGTCGCAGAAGTGTCGTCCCAAAGTCTATCTTAAGTGTCACACAAGCGTCGTCACGGTCATCCCAAAGTCTATCTTAAGTGTTGCACTTATCGTAACTGGTCGTAAATTTGTCACACCGAGGAAAATGCCTTGTTCATGGGTCATGGATGATCTATGTTGTTGTGTCATCATGTATTCTAATTTTGAGATCATAGTGGAAGTCTTATCATTGTTCACATCAGACTAACTGATCTTACACTTAGCCATTTCTGAGAAGGCATCCCGACTAAGAAACTTGGCTTCACCTGGCCTCCCTAAACTATGCACTGTGTAGTTTCAATCCTCTAGTTTTGACCTTTCCCCTTGGCACAATGCAATGTGGAGTTCCTTCCTCCCAGGACTGCTGCAGTGCGTAGTTTCTACGCTCAAGCTTCGGATTCAACCTTTAAAATTGTGCAATTATTCCTCCCAAACTCGCCTTCACTGCGCACTGTGTAATCACAAGCCTCAAGCTTATTCATTGAGCCTCTAAAATGTGTATTTTCATAGCAGCCAAACCTCCCTTGTCTCCCAAAAACATGCAGTATGTCCTCTTAGTGCCCATCCTCTCATCCTATCCCACTGGCTCCCAAAACTATATATTTTTTTCCTGCATACCTACCTGAAATGTGCACTATGCAGTTTCAGAGATCAAGCCTCACCCCTAGCTGCTTGAATTGTGCAACTACATATTCACTAAGCCCTCTCTCATGACCTATCACATGGTTTTGGCTTAGTCAATGGATCAAAATGAAATATCTTAGACTAGGGTTTTTGAGATTGATGTCATCTCGTCATGAGTGAATTGTAGATGCAAGTATTATATAATTCCATGGAAATATGATGAAGAAGGAGATGAAGGAGGGAAACATGTTGAAAGACACACTTGTTGCTGAATACACAAGTCAATCAATCAAGAAAAGAAAAAGGGACATCATTTTTCAATCACAACTCAAGACTTAAGATCATTAAAGATGCCTTATCACCAAGTCATACGAAAGTGAAAAGAAGAAGAAAACACTCAGCACTCAGCAGCAGTAGTGGCTTGAAATTTCCACATCATCATGCATTCCATGTCAGTAGTGTCATGTCAAGAGTGGTCACATGCCACACCCTTTGGGTAATGATGTACATATGTTTTAGAAATGTATTGTAAAGTGGAATTCCAAAGGACATGTGTGGAATATGAAGGGTCATGTAAAGTTGAAGAGTCATAGGAAGTCAAAGAATAATGAGGATATTCAAAGAGTCACAAGGAAGGGGAAGCATCACCCCTTTGTTATATATACTCCCTCATTGTATAAGCAAGGGACTTTTTCACCTTGGCTCTTCCCGCAAAGCATTAGAGAGATAAGCTAGTTGTTTTGGGGAGCAACGAGTGGCTCCAACGCTCCACTACAGGATCTAGTGATGTTCATTGTATACATGTGTCTTGGAACTTTTACTTAAATTATAATAGATGCCTTCAAGTCTAGCATGTTCTTCATGCATGGATTATGAATGTTTATGAGACTATTATTAGATTTTTGTACTTAATGTTTGCTTTCACATGTGCTATGATAGTTGAACTATTTCGGTTTTTTTAGTACTTATCTTATTGAGAATGTATTGTAATGGTTGATATTATTGTCCCATCCTTGTGGAATATTCCACATGATATTAGATAAAGCTTTTCATTTGTTGGTTGTAATGACCATCACATCCTTTGTGGACTATTCCACTAGATGTTTGATGGATCCTTGTGGTCCATGTGTGTCTCTTCTTGGGTGGTACTACTACCTCTCTCTTAGAGGCTCACTTTCCTCCCCTCTCCATAGTAGAATAACTTTGACACATTTACAACTAAACACTCACTAGGCACACCTTCTTGCTTTTCGAAGGAACCATTGCACCCTCTCTCTTGCTGAAAATTAGAGCCAAGGAAAATATTTAAGGATTCGACAACCGGGCCTTTATACCAAATGGGACTCCTATGCCAAATGGTGTGACGTATAATTGGGACTTCATATAGGGGAGATCCCCTGAATTTTGACTGGTCCAGTACATTCAACAGGGCCTTAATGCATTGTTTATCAATTAACAAAAGGAAAAAACCAAAAACAAACATTGATAGATGTTGTGAAGAGATAAAATTACTAAGTTCAATTGACACAGGGATGGCTAACATGAAAATTCAACAAAACTAAAAAAAAATTGAATCAAAATATATTTCCCTTGAACATATACCATGCCATTTTGATGACTTGGCATAATTGACTTAAGAGGACCAATAATATAGTGTAACAACATGTAACACATTGAAGCAGTCACCATAGTGATTGGAAGAGTAATGAACCAGATAAGTAAATGACTCATGATCATGGTATGGCTTCTAGGAAATCTATAATCCAATTCTAAGACAATAATGAAAACAAGTGTTGGGTTCAAGGGAAATAATGACTAAAAACTACCACTTTATTAAGTACAAATCAACATCCCCATCCCAAAATTTTTGTGTCTTTTCATTGTTTTTACAAGCATGAAAAAGACATAAAAGGGTGCATTGTTACTTCACAAATTAATATCCTTGTCAAGGTATAGTTAAAGTGCTAAGTGATAAGCACACATGATATTTACCCATTGTCACCTCGATGCAATCTCATCTCACTTTAGGCTAACTCCTACAATGCCACTGGGAATATCCCAATACATTGATTGGTTCACCAAGAAGTTAGTAGACTAGTGCCTAGAAACTCTAAATATGATGAAGGTTAAGATTTAATTGGAAACAAGTGAAAAATATGAAATGTTAATAAATAATGCAACAAATGTAAACTAACTCTTGAGAAAGAGTGAAATACTCAAATAAATACTAACTTTGATGTCACAAGTTGAGGTAAGGTTTCACACACCAAGTAAGATGATCTCTCTTTGAATTCATCTTAATTGTATGACCTAAAAGAGGAAAAGTGTGTTGTTTTCCTCCACTTCCGGCATATATATGATAAAAGTATGGAAAAAACACAAATTTAGAGTTCCATTCAAGCCACCTAGGAGTATGGAAACACACTAGGATCAAGTATCCATGGGTTATAATTCTAGGGATATAAACAAATGATGAAATAACATCCCAACAACAAAATTATGCATTAAAATATAAATGTACATAAATTTTAAATAGAAATTAAAAATATTGGAGGGTTAATCCCCCTAGTCTTAAGCTTGGATTTCCTCCTAATCAAATCATGACACTTTCCATCAGCTTGTGAGGCTGAAAATTATTGTAAATAAAATAAATATGTAATTAAAACAAATAAAAAATAAAACTATGATTTATATGGTTATATATCAGCTTATTTCATTCAAACCCTACCCTAGGGATTCACAAATCCTTATAGAAGATTGATGTAATTTTATTCCAAATTTGAGAAGACCTTTAAAAATCCTCAAAAATTGATGTTGGATAAAAATAATCCACATAAGAGGGGATTGATTTTATCTTGTGCCATTAAATGTTGCTACAGAGGCACAAAACCCATGTTCACCTTGAAACAAGACTATTTTTTATATTTTTATAATTAGATTATTTTGATATTTTGTATATTTTTATTTTTATGGATTCTTCCATAATATAAATAAATAAAATGACAAAAAGTTGAATTTTGTAAAAGAGTGGTTGGTTGTTTTATTTAAGTTTAATTCCTTATCTCCACTAGGCCCTAATGGGGTAAAGATGAATGTACTCTTAAGTTGGTTATTCAATTCTTGTGGATTAGGGCAAGAAGGTATAATGCTAGAAGTTAAATTTCCTTATTGTCTAATCGAGACAAGATATGAAACTAGGCCCTACTAGAAGGGATCCCTCCAAGGGGAAAGATTTCAACCATAATATCAACTATGGATTGAAATAAAATCAAACCTTTTGTTGAGGGACCTCTAGGTTATGGCCCAACAAGAATATTTAATACTTATCTCACATCAACAATAGAGAAATAAGAGAATTTACCCTATACATATCCCTTGACAAAGTTTTCCTTCACTGGGTTAATCTTGATTTCCTTGTAGTTGTCTTGAATTAAAATAATGTTATATTTAAAAAATATGTAGAATAACTATCAAAAAGAGACTTAAAAGTTGACACTAAAGCTTCATGATAATATTGCATTATGGCATGCTGATCTAGAAATTCACAATGATTCAGGAGGAGAGTGAGCTCTCTATTTTATAAAGAGATTCTCAACATCCCCCCCTCTTCTCCTTAGAAAATTATTAAGAAACCTCAAAAAAGTTTAACTTGTCATCCATAATAGAATTGGAGAGTAAGTTATTACAAAAATTTAACTTTACATTGCTTAAAACACTTAAGGAAGGTTGATGTCCCACTTGGAGAGTCCTTACTTGCTTGAATAGAGGGTCAATTTTCTCTTCAAATCCAATGTTCCCTTGAGAAATGGCTTGAATTGACTTGGATGAATATTATGAGGTCAAAGGAGGCCCAACGTCGCTGTAAAGTAGAAATGAAATTTTACCCCTAACAACTACATAAAAGGTGGAAAGTTCCTTCTAAATTTGGTCCAATATTTTTTTTCATGATTTAAGGCTTCATTTACTTTGTTATGCCTTTTATCTTGGTCCATAAGGATTTGATACATTACATTTTTTTGTTTTTACACTACCACATCACTTGAGTGTTTTCCAAGTCACCTTAAAATTCCCCAGCGGATGTCGTAGGAGAATTTTTCCCCCTTTGATGATGAAATAATGCTTGAAAAGGCATTTTGAAGAAGGTATTTTGGGTGTTTTGAGTTAGAGATGAATTGTCATGCCCAGGAGAGTGCAATGGAACTTTCTCCATGCCTTGGAGAACATGAAATGTTTCCTTATGGAGCAAAAAATCATCATGAATTGTGAAACTTCCATGGAGAATGATGGACACGGCCAAAGAGTTGTGCATACATAAGAGAAATGGTCCATGCAAGGAATAAAATATAGGTGCACTAAAACAATATGATATGCATGTTTCCACCCTTTCATAGTGTGATCAACTTTATGTTGGCGTTATGGCTAATGTGTTGTCCTTAATGGAAACCTTCTTGAAAAATATGTCCTTGATGTCAACTTGGTTATAATATGACTAATGCAGATGACAGGAATATTGATACAGGTGTTCCAGAAATGAGGAAGTGTGTTTGCAGCCTTGTTACATGTTTCACTTGATAGAATATGAAAATGTGAAGTTTGAAAAATTATACATGACCCCTGTGAGAAAGAGTGGCATACATACGTAGGTTCTATGAACAAAAGTCACATACATAATCTAAACCACGGAAAACAGGAAACTAGGAGCCATTACCATGGTAATTTCCCATCGTATTGTGTTGACAACATCTATTTGATACTGTCAAATTAATATCAACAAGATTACCAAGGGATTTTCCTGAGGTATTGGAAAAAGAAAAATATATATAAAGAGACGGAGATCAAGTAGTTCAGTGTGCATTTGAAAGATTATTCTTGTGTGATCTAATTCGGAATAGGAGTGCACCAGGGAGAAAGGAGAAGGCTCAGATCTGAAAGATCTGAAAGTTTTATGGATATGATTGATTGATCTATTTATGTTTAAGAAGCTAGTGTTGTTATAATGGCACTATGATCTACATATGTTTGTTGAGATCTGTCATTTTTTGACAGTATTTGCGCAAATATATGTATTTGACATGGATATGGAGTATTTGACATACGTGGATATGATTCATATTAGTCGCGTATACATGATGATGATTAAGGTTTGATGTGTTTATTCAATATATTGAAATATGTACGCAGATTTTATGCACGGGAAATATGTAAATACGTTGATATGTTTAATGGAAGTCGTGTATGTGTTCTAAGGTTTGTAATTGCTACTTGGTGATGATATTTGATGAAGTATTTATTATTTTTTGTTGTATTTCAATGATGTATTGATCAAAATGGTATGTCACCTGATAGTGTGGATTGGATTGATTTGATTCTGGCTTGATATGTTGATTAGTTTTGATGTTTCATAATTTTGATTGGGTATTCAATGATTTAGTATTGGTAGAACTATTATTAGTTGTTATTGTGACTCAGTATATCAGTGATTTAGTGGTTGATACAGTGATTCATTTTGGCAGTGTTTCAGTATTCAGTTATTTGAGATTTGTACGCAGGTTTTATGCACAAGAAACGTGTATATAAGAGAGTATGCTTCAAAATAGTTGCATATATATTTTGAGGTAAATTTGATTAGAGATTGTAATGATTGCATATTATTTTTTTGTTGATGATAGTGTGGGTGTTAGAATGATTGTTTGATTGAACAATATTTAGTGGTTCATTTCAGGTTGGTTTCTTGGTATTGATCATATTGTTGGGTGTGGGTCCAGTTTGAAAATTTAATGAAAGGTTCCCTGAGTCTTTTAATGGTTTTAGACAAGTGGATCCAGTATGAAATATTATGAAACGTGGTCCACAAGGTGTTGAGGGTTGTATCCTTTAGTGAGGGAGTAGGAGCTCCCTTCTGGTAGGAGCCAATAAACGAGATTAGGGGATTATAACTCCCTTCCAATGGGTGCTAGAGAACGAGTGGATGTTGTAGCCTCCTGTAGGTGGGTTCTTGCATGTTAGAAAGATTCTATGCTAGTATAATACCATGATGTAATGAATAATTTTTCATTATAATAATATAAGAAGATGAAGATGACAACAGTGGTGGTTTTCTCACACATTAAATTTCCACCTAAAATCTTGGTGTTCTTCTATGTTGTTGTGCTTCTTATGTTTTTTTATTTATCTTATCTTTGTTTCATATTAAATGGATAATGAATTAATAATGTAATGGTAAAGTTAAACATCTAATGGAAATTATGAAAATAAGTAATCTGGATATACACAATTTTAATTCATTGAATGCACATACACAAGCGAGTTTTCTGAATAGCAGTAGCGTACACAATTATGAATGTGAAATCAATGATGACAAATGGGAAATTCATAGAAAATTGCAATCTTCACCACGTAATGGTGCACCTACACGTCTCCATCGACGTTGTTCTTCGACTAGAAGACCTAGAGCCAACTATCGGGACTTTGGATTGTCCGGACACATACTCCGTAAGATGGCCCACACCTCATCCCTCACCTCGTCATTATTTTTCCTAATAATTGGTATGAGAGCAAGTCCCTCATAAGAAGCTTGATCACTTAAAGGGATATCTAATAGGAGGAGAAAAATGGAAGGAGGATTTTCTACAAAACCAGCTTTGTTTAATGGAACTAAATTTGTGTTTTGTAAATCTAGAATGATATCGTATTTGTAGGCACTAGGAGCTTATGTATGGGCAAGTGTTAAAGGTGGATATCAATATCCAGCGTCCATCCCCACAGATGTAGGAAAGAAATTGTATTAGAACAATGCGAAGGAATTAAATGCTATCTTGGGAGGATTAGCTAAATATGAGTTTGTGAAAGTCATGCAGTTGAGCACGGAAAAGGAAATATGGATAAGCTTATCCAAAGCTATGAAGGTGACAATAAGGTAAAAATTGATAAACTTAAATCATACAAAATTCAATATGAATCTCTTAGAATGCATCATGATGAAAGCATTGCAAAATTTTTCCTTAGAGTAGACAACATTTTTAAAATAATGATAGGTCTTCGTGATAAAATAGAAGATGTTGTTGTTGTTGAAAATATTTTGAGATCACTAAACCCAAAGTTCGATGCCAAAGTGTCTGGCATTGAAGAAATGCAGGATTTAAAAAGTCTTACTCTAGAACAACTCCATGGGATCTTGACTTCTTACGAGATGAGGAAAAAGGGGAATACATCAGAGATCAGAGAAGTTGCATTCAAAGCCACATACAAAGGAAAATAAAAGGAAGAACCTAAAGATACAAGCTACATTTCAGATGAGGAAGAAGTGAATTTTGTGATGAAGCTACAAATAGGAATTGATAAATTCAAAGGTCAATGTCCTTTCAAATGTTTTTCATGTGGAAGAGTAAGTCACTATATTGCTAAGTTTCCTTATAGATTAAATTATGATAAAGAAAAGGGAAAGAATGTTTCAAAGAAGAATGTTAAAATGGGTTTTACTAACAAGAAAAAAAATTATACACTTGAAGAGAGTGATTTCTCTTCCAATAATGGGGATGATGAATCGGGCTCTAATCAACAATACCAATTTCTTATGGCCTTTGAAGAAGTATGTGCAGATGAATTTGATAGTGATGATAATTTTATGGATGCTCTAGAAGAAATTGATAGACTCGGGGTCATAAACAAGAATCAAGAAAAGGAAATCAGTATGTATAAACAAAACAACCTAGTTGAAGAAATAACTCAACTTAAGGTCGATCTAGAAGAGGTTATATTAGAATAAGAAGCTTTGAAGAAATGGGTCCAAGAAAAGTAAAAAAAAACTATGAAAGCATAGAACTTGAAATTGTGGGTCTAAGAAAGGAACTTCAGAAAAAAAAGGCACAATTGAATCTAAATCTTATATTTGCTAAAGGATCTAAAACCTTAGAGGAAATCATTAAGGTTCAACGTTCTCCATTAATCAAGATAGGTCATGGATACATTGCAAATTAAAATGGTGAAACATCAGAATCTATGAAATCTTTTGAAGCAAGTGCAAAAAGCTATGCCAATGTTGTAAGAGGGGGCAATCATCAGAATAGTAAGACCCAACAAAATAATGAAGGATAAAGTTATACTCAGGCAAGACAACCTTTCCATGAACAAAGGCCAAGCTAATCAAGAAGGTACTATACCCCAGGTATTCTTACTTCAATGGTCAATGCTTCACTTTCCATAACTTTGGTCACAAATCAATTCATTGTGTTGCTTATAAAACTATTATGACTAGAGAAGCAAGAAATCAACATAATGCGAACACGTTAAAGAAGTCTTCTTATAACTATTTCTCCCCTCTTCAGAATGAAGTCGAATGTTCTATTGTCAATAACTTTGGTCATGAAGAAACTAAATGCATAATCAAGATGAATCCATCTTATAAGAATGAGCAGAAATAAAAACTTCCTAAGGTATGAAAAAAGAAGATTACTTCCTCTAAAAAATGTGGAATAGCCTTGTATGTGGTCGATCAAGAGAATCTATGGTACAAAGACAATGGTTTCTCAAAAAATATGACAGGTGAAAAAGATAAGTTCGCTTCTTTTAATGAAACTAAAAAGGAAAAGAACGTGACTTTTGGTAATAATTCACCTGCTACCATTAGAGGAAAAGGATCAATGGTGTTGAAATAAAGAGTCAAAGCTAAGAATGTATTATTCGTTGATGGACTAAAGAATAATTTATTAATTGTTAGTCAAATGTGTGACCAAGGGAATGAAGTTATTTTCAAGTCAAAAGGTTGCTTGGTGAAAGAATTGGGTACAAGTAAGACTATAAGGGAACCAGAACTCGAGGCAATTTCTACATCCTAGAAGGTGGTGAAGAGAACTATTTTTTGTGAAAATATGAAGAAAGGTTGCGATGGTGTAAGAGATTGGGACATCTCAATTTTTCTCAACTATATAAATCAAGCAAGAAGGGAGAAGTTCGTGAATTTCTAGTTGTTACTCCACCTAAAACTGACATCTGCAAGTCATGCCAAGTTGGTAAGAAATCAAGAGTTTAGTTTAAAACTAAAGAATGCACTTCAGGTAAGCCTCTCAAACTTGTTCATACAAATTTATAATGACAGAAATAATTCTCCTTGTGGTGAACAATACTTCATGTTATTAATTGATGATTTTACAAGAATATGTTGGATCGGTTTCCTAAAGTATAAAGATGAGGCATTTGAAAAGTTTAAAATATTGAAGGCTATGGTGAAAAATGAGTTGGAATTGAAAATCAAATTCCTTATATATGATAGAGGAAAAGAGTTTATATCAGATGAATTTTCCAATTTTTGTGAGCAGCTTGGCATCAAAAGGAAATTCTCCGTAGCTAAAAATCCTCAAAAAAATGGAGTAGCAGAAAGAATGAACATGACAGTTCAACAAATGGCATGTGATATGCTTGATGATTCTGAAACATCTCACACCTTTTGGGAGGAAGCAGTACAAACAATTGTTGATATACTCAAAAAGGCCCATGTTCAAGTTAAAAATGATAAAACCCTACATGAACTTTGTTATTGCAAACCTAACTGTAAAAATACTTTAGAATCTTTGGAAGAAAATGTTTTATAAAGAAGAATGATGATAAGATTGGAAAATTTGAACTTGGAGATGATGAAGGAATCCTTCTTGGATACTCTTCCATAAGTAAAGGATATAAATGTTATAACAAAAGGCTTCAAAATATTGTTGAAAGTATAAACGTTGTTATTGTTGAAGTGTCTGAAGGTACCAAAAGAAAAGTACAATTATATGATGAACAACTCCCTACTAAGATATAAGAAGTTGTAGGAGAAGAAGAAAGAGAAACATCAGAAGAATAAAATGAAAATGTAAGTGTTCCAGAAAATACTCTATCAAGATGTTCAGAAAATTCATCATGAATCTTAAGGTGATAAAGAAGTTGGAATACAAACTAGAAGAACATTTGTTGGATCATCTAGTCACTTAGCCTTATTATCCATGATTGAAACTCAAAATGTATTATGTGATTCAAGCAAGTAAAGATGAATGTTGGGTTAAGGCAATGAATGAAGAACTTTATCAAATAGAAAAGAATCATACATAGGAGCTAGTACCAAGGCTTCATAATAAAAATGTAATTAGGACAAAGTGGGTATTTAAAAAAAAAAACAAATGAAAATGGCGAAGTAATCCAAAACAAAGCTAGAATTGTATGCAAAGGCTATGCTCAACATGAAGGAATAGACTTTAAAGAGACATTTGCACCTGTAGCTAGACTTGAAGCTATAAGAATGTTCCTTGCATTTTCCAACTTTCGTAACTTCAAGGTATATCAAATGGATGTTAAATTTGCATCTTTAAATGGGGATCTATAAGAAGAAGTGTATATTGAACAACCTAAAGGATTAATACTTGGAAATGATAAAAATCTTGTTTGCAAACTTAATGTAGAAATTAGGTTGTAGATTTGTAACTGATCATGAAGTTTTAATCAAGATCACAAGACACAAGCCTACACTACTACTCTGCAGACATTAATTCACAATTTAGAATAAAAATCTCAGTCATGCAAGAAAGAATAACACACATGAAACAAGTATTTATATCTCAGGAAAGTAATCTGCTAAAAACCCCAATTCCTCTTGCATTAATTAAATGAAATAGAGATGTATTACAATTGCTTTGCTCAACTGAGCTCACCCTACAAGTGCACAACCTATCTCTTTGCCCACTGAAGGCCTCTAACCCAGACTTAGTCAAATTTTGCCTCATATTGATCTCCTATTTCCTTGTGCTATTCCTTGAGGAATTAATGCCTATTATTTAGGAAATTCCCTCAATTGAATTGTGAAATTCCTTTAGGTTGATCATCAAACTGCATGCAACACATGTACACTAAAAACTAGTCTACAATTGATGCTACACTACCTTGAAATATCCACCTCAACTAGGTAACTTGAATTATCTGCATGCACTAGTTATTTTGGATTGAATGATCAGTTAAATGGATGATCACTAAGTTTGACTAAAGTCCCACTACTTAACTCACCTTCCACTAATTCCTCCAAAAATTGGAACTAGTTTAACTTAAAACAACCAAAGATAACTGACATTGATTGCTAAAAATTATCAAATCACACATGCATAACTGAACTCTAACTCCTTCAACTTGAATTTGATAAGTAAAATGAGTAACACAAGACATGTCACACAAGTTAACATCATCCAAGTTGTATGTTGATGTGGAAATTTGAATTTTCCCAATTTGATCAAGGCAAAATCAAATTGAAAATTTCTTGCTACATCTTTCAACACTTAAGAAGGCATTATATGGGTTAATACAAGATCCTCATGCATGGTATTATTCTATTGACGGGTATCTTTAGGAAAAGGGATTCAAGAAAGGATTTGCATATAGCAATCTATATATCAAGTTTGAAAAAGACAAACTTTTGGTAGAAGTGGTTTATGTTGATGTGTTAATTTTACGTAACAATGGTATATTCTATGCTTTATCACAATTTACTTCAATGTTTCTTATCAACCCAATGACAATTTCCAATTATATCCAGTAGCAATCACATTAACTTAAACACATTGACAGTAAATGCAGATAGAACGTAAAAACATGTGAAAAATACAAGCAAGGACAAGAGGACACAAGATGTGGTGGATGCTAGGGAAAAACCCCAATGTGGGGAAATCCTTTGATCAAATATTGTTATTATTCTTCAATAGTTCAACAGAGAGAAAGAGTACAAATATGAAATTAACTTGCCCAAAACAGTCATGTCAAATCAGCAGTCAACTGCAGCCCTAAACAGAAACTCAACAGTGGTCAAAGCAACTCCAAAATGTCCTCCATGTAGCTCAGTCAACAGCATATAAATTTGTCTTTACAAGAGGGTCAAATTCAACGCAAAACAAATTGGTCAAACTAGTCAAAGGAGAGAGAAAACCCTATTGTAAATTCTACAGACAAATTTGAACTCAACATTGAAGTCAACTTGGACAACTTGTCCCAATCACCTCGAAAATTGTGCCAATCAATGCATCGTCCAAAAATTGAAATTATGCCCACAAGAACAAAGTCAACGCTGGTCAAAAGCACCCAAGTCAACGTTGTTCAACATTGTCTTCTTTTCAAGCCATCAAACTAACCCTGAAATTCATCCTCCTTTCACACGTGTAAAGTAGAGAAGGCTGCCTCCAAGCTATATGAACCAATCAAGAGATAAGAGAGAGAGAGAGATATGTAATGACATAAGTGATGTCCAAATGAGGAGAGAGGTCAATCCTATTTATACACTTCGATGAGGGTGAGGAAACACATCTATTGGGCTTGTGAGCCTACATTTGACTGAGGCCGACTTTGACAAATTGTGCATGAGAGAGAATAAATTCAAAATTCCATTTCTGCTTGTTAGAATGAGATGATATTTATATCAAAATTAGACCTCTCGAAAAGAGGAATCCAATGCAATAATCATCTACATCATATGAGTTGTACTAAGGAGGAATTTGGCCCTAGTTACCAATTTTAACACTCCCTCTCAACTAGGGAAAACTCCACTTGCCAATCCATCTGTCATCATCATGCCATCCTATCATCCTATACCATCCCTATCATCACTACCTTGCTTTGCTCTGTTGAACCATGAAGTAATAATGAAGAAGAAGTGATAGAAAGTGGGTCATAAGATCGTACCACTCTCCACTAACAAAATTCAGTCCTTGATCCCGAATCAAGTTGTTGAACACCATTCATCCTAGTCATAGGGAGTATGGCAGTACACGATGCATCCATCGATAGTACTATGGTCCCTAACCATCTTTCTTCAACACATTGGCCAAATGAGAGCTACTTCCCATGAGTCCTAGACTCGATGGGTAGGATGTGTGCTAGGACATCGGCAGGAGAAGGTGAACCACTCATCCTACTCATATTCCATAGGATAAGGTGAACCACTCATCCTATGCATATGTCAATCATAGGGGAAGGTGAACCACTCACCCTACACACATGTCAACCATAATGGGGTATCACATGGAAGGTGAACCACTCACCCTATATCTAGCGCACCACTAGGGGAAAGCAAAGCACTCACCTGATGGTCGCTTATAGCTCCAAGAAGTACCTGAAGCCCCCAGAAGCTCCCAGAGCTTTGTGCCCAACTCATATGGGACCCTCATAGGAGGGATGTTCCACAACTCCAAGTCTCTCTTGAGAGGTTAAGAATTTGACCTTCCCCAAAGGCTTCGTGATAATGTCTGCTACTTGCTCATCTATCCTAATGTGTTGGAGCCTTATTGCTCCCTATTGTACCATATCTCGGATAGAGTGGTACGTGATATCAATGTGCTTGAAACAATCATGGAACATGGGATTCTCTAATAGGTGAATCCCACACTGTTTGTCATAGAAGATCACAGTGGTATCCAACACATGCTCAAATAACTCATTGAAGAGCTTCCTCAACCAAACAGCTTCACAACAGGCCATACTCACAGCAATGTATTCGGCCTCGATGGTGCTTAGTGCAACTTATTTTTTCTTCTTTCTCATCCATGATATTGAAGTAAGCCCCAAAGAGAAATAGCACCCAGACATGATCTTACGATCCACCACACTACCAACCCAGTCAGCATCTGAATATCCATGTGGCCACAAGTTTCTGATAGTGTATCTCAGTCCATAGTGGATTATTCCCCAGAGATTATCTCAAGAGATTCTTAGCAGTAATCCAATTAATGTGATGAGGCTCGACCATAAATTGACTCAACGTGTTCATCACAAAGCATATTTTAGGACAGGAGTTGACCAAGAATATCAGGGCCCCACAAGTTGATGATACCTGAAAGGGTTTGCTAATCTAGGCCCAACAACACTTCCACATAGCTTCTTAAACTTGATTTCCATCGGAGTACTCATAGACTTGCAATCCACCATTCCATATCTCTCAAGTAGCTTCACAATTTATTTTCCCTGAGAAAGGAAAATCTCACCTGAATTTTTCCAAACCTCCAACACTAGGAAGTAATGCATCAGTCCTACATCCTTTATCTCGAACTCGGAAGCCAACTCTATCTTGCATTGATGAATGAGAGGGTCATCACCTATCAGAAAGAGATCATCCACATAAAGGATGACAATGAGAGGCTTTTCCCTTTTAGCCTTGAAGTATAGGTGTAGATCAACATCACTCTTTATAAATCCCAGCTTCATAGGATAGCTATCAATCCTCTCATAACAAGCCCTGGGGGCTTGCTTTAACCCATAGAGGGATTTATTCAACCTTCATACATGTGTCTCCCGATTTTGAACTTTGAACCCCTCGCATTGTTCCACATAGACTCCTCATTAAGTGAACTATGCAAGAAGGTGGTTTTCATATCCATTTGGTGTAGGCTCCATCCTTGCGAAGCAATGAGGGCTATGATCCAACAGATGGTGGTATATCAGGAAACTGGTGCAAATGTCTCATCACAGTCTACTCCTTCCTTTTGAAAGAAGCCTCGAGCAACAAATACGGCCTTGAATTTCTCAGCACTCCCATCAGCTCCATGTTTGATCTTGTAGAGCCATTTTGAAGTGACCATTGACTTATCCTTGGGTATAGGAACCACATCCCAGACATCATTCTTCATTATCGATTCATACTCCTTATTCATCGCATCCTTCCAAAATTGGTGTTTCACAGCTTCTTCAAATATGCAAGGATTAGATTGTACAATGGTACTCATGGAAGCTAAGTACCCTTGGTACCTATTCGGTTTCTTGCTTTCACAAAATGCCCCCCTCAGTGCAATATGTTTCTCAACATATTCAAGAGTATATTTGAGCCACAAAGGTATTTTTCTTGAAGTAGTGGGCTCACTAGGAGGTGGATAAATGGGATCCATCGGACCTTCAACATCGGGCATTGGTTCATCAGACAAAGGTTCATCCTATTTTTTTTCATCAACATCATCGTTGTCCTTCTTAGGGATAGGAAGATTTCAGATCTTTCTAAGAGAAGAATCTTCATCGAAAGTGACAGCATGACTTAATTCCACTTCCCTTTGACCAAGCACATAGATTCTATATGCATTTGAAGTTTCACTGTAGCCTAAAAGCATTCCTTTCTTCCCAGATGCATCTAGTTTGTTTCTTTTCTCTTTTGGCACATGAAAATATATGGGACAACCAAAAATTCTAAAATGAGAAACATCAGGTTCCTTACTGGTGAAAACTTATTCGAGTGTCATGAAGTCCAAATCTTGATGTGGGAATTTGTTTCTGACATGCACAATCGTGTTGGCAGCGTATCCCCATAATAAAATCAGAAGACCTAGATCATGAAGCATAGCAGAGGTGGCTTCTATGATAATAAGATTCTTCCTTTCGACAACACCATTTTTTTCAGGAGTATATGCAATAGTGGTCTCCCTCTTAATTCCAACTTCTCTACAATAGTCTTTGAATTCATTTGACTCATATTTGGTCCCATTATTGGTCCTCAATATTTTGATATTCTTCCATGTTTGATTCTCGACCAAGGTTTTGAAAAAGTGCAACCATTTGAATATTTCATCCTTCTTCTTTAAGAAATAGATCCATGTTTTGCGAGAGAAATCATACACAAAAATAGCATAGTACAAATATCCACCCAAATATGTCACGGGAAACATACCTGATATATCATAATAGACCAATTAAATAATATCGGTGGTTTGAGTTTCACTTGAGGTTAATGGTCCCCTTGTATGTTTTCCAGCTTCACATACCTGACAAACACATTCATGATTTAATTTGAATTCGAGCATACCTATGACCATCTTCCATACATCAGGTAAGGCTTTGAAATGAAGGTGAAAAAATCTTCGGTGCCATAATTCGGATTGAAGAGAAGTATCACAAGTCATTGCTCCCAACGGACTTCCTCCAGCATGATAGAGACCTTCAACCCTGAATCAAAGAGTGAATGCATCTCTTGGGTTCCTTTTCCAGACACGAAACTTCCCATCAAAGAATGACAACTTGAAACCTTTATCTTCCATTGTAAAAATAGAGACAAAATTATTTTTTAGATCATGTACATATAGTACTTGTAAATGAAGAGTTTGACCTTGATTTAAGTAGAGAGTAACATTCCCAATTCCTTTCACAGGATAAGTGGAATTATCCCCAAGTATAATCTCCATATTCGTCTTCTTTTCAATCAAGTTAGAGAGAGCTTCTTTATACCCAGTCAAGTGCCTTGAGGCACCACTATCAATCAATCAATGATCCAATGTATCTGAAGGAGAGGTAGTGGTGAGGGAAAAAATAAGATAAAATTATTTTTGCTTTACAACATTAACTTCTTCATACCTAGAGTTTCTCGACTTCTTGGGAGGATGACCATTTCCATTTCGAGCAGTGGGAGCATTTCTCTTTCCTTTTTTATTGAACCTGGTGTTCCTTTGATTTCCATTGCCCTTTAAGTTGCTTTTATGGTTTTCATCATCTCTTGGACTATCCTTCTTGTGAGGACACTCTCTAGCAAAGTGGCCAAACCTATTACAATTGAAACATCTTCTTTTCTTCCTTCTTTGAATCCCAGCTTGAACCCTTGTCCTTGATTCCTTGGACCAACATTGTCCCTCCTTTTGGAATGAGCGGAGAAGGCAATAGGATTGTTTCCATCTGATGGATTGTCTCTTTCCATCATCCTTATTTCTTCTTGAGTGCATCTAGCCAATAATTCATCAAATCCCGAAATCCTGTCATTATTGAGGGTGGTAGTGTTGAACACATCACATTCTCTTGTAAGGCCTACAAGTGTGATAAGAGTAGGATCCCTGTCACTAATGACTTCTCCAATAGATAGGAGATCATTATTTATCTCGGTAATCCTCATGAAGTAGCATTGGATGGATTCTCCTCTATCCATCTTGATTTCTTTCAACTTGTTCTTGAGAAAAAGAACTCAATTCACATTATTTAATTTGAACATTCCAACCATCTTGTCATACATCTCCTTAGATGTTTCCAAATCAGAAATATAGACAACCAAAGGTTTGTGAATAGAATCAACAATAATTTTCTTAGCTTTAACCTCACCTTTCTTGTACTTTGTTTGTGCAGTTGCGGATGCATTTGAAGGAGGCTCCACTATTCTTCCTTTGACATAGTCCATGGCATCATTTTCTTCCAATATCAAATCTAGAGTCATCTTCCGTGCATGATAGTCGAATTTGTCCTTGAGTTTGTCCTTGGATTTAAAGAAAGATACAGTGGTCATTGGGACTACTTCCAAGTCCTTGTCCAACATCTTCCCTTAGTGATTGCTTTTCCTCACTCTTGCTTGGGATTTGTCTTCACCTGATCTCTAATACCATGTTAATTTTAGATAACAATGGTATGATCTAAGCTTTATCACAATTTACTTCAATATTTCTTATCAGCCCAATGACAATTTCCAATTATATCCAATAGCAATCACATTAACTTAAACACATTGAAAGTAAATGCAGATAGAACATAAAAACATGTGTAGAAGACAAGCCAAGATAAGAGGACACTAGATGTGGCGGATGCTAGGGAAAAACCTCAATGTGGGAAACCCTTTGATTAAATATTCTTATTATTCTTCAATAATTCAGCAGAGAGAGAGAGTACAAATATCAAATTAACTTTCCCAAAACAGTCCTGTCAAATTAGCAGTCAACTGCAACCCTAACCAAAAACTCAATGGTGGTCAAAGCATCTCCAAAATTTCCTCCACATAGCTCGGTCAACAACAGATAAATTCGGCCTTCCAAGAGGATCAAATTCAGCCCAAAACATATCGATCAAACTATTCAAAGGAGAGAGCAAACTCTGCTGTAAATTATGTAGTCAAATCTGAAGTCAACTCAGACAACTTCTCCCAATCACCTTGAAAACTGTGCCAATCAATGCGGCCTCGAAAAATCAAAACATTGATCAAAAGAACCCAAGTCAACGTTGGTCAACAATGTCCTTTTTTCTGGCCAACAAACTGATGAGCCTCATCATTGGGTAATTATATGGGCCTTAATTCACCTCCTAGCTTAGTCAAACCAACTTTTCTCATAACTTATTACATGTTTTTTATTATATTTTGTTTATGAGGTGAGTTAGAGTTGGATATTATGCTTAGTGGACTAATATGCATTGAATGCAGGATTAAAGGAGAAAATCAAGGAATTTTGGCAAAGACTAAGGTCAAAACTCGAATGGGACAAGGGAGAGGGATTGTAGGAGGTAAATCCTCCTCATTTACTACTCCTCCATTTGAATATTCCTCCATTCATCACATCAGCTTGGAGTGCAAACAGCCAAATCATGAGGATTAGAAGGCAGCCGAGCAAGTGAGAGACAAAGCACCAGTTTATCTTGAGTTTGGGATTTGAGCCTCCCTAATTTTAAGGAAGTCGTTGGGGACTTCAGTTGTATAAGTAGAGAGGCCTATGACCTCAGTAGGATTCAGATTTTTATTGTAAAACTCTAAGCTATTTTCAAGCTGCAATACTTGTGAAAGTTCTATTGATGTAATTTGTTGTTTTGGTAATAAGAATGAGTTTTGTTTTGAGCCAGCACTGAGTTAACTCAGAGGGATGAAGCTCTTGGGTTAGGGCCCAACCCTAGTAGCCAAGGCTCCTCTTTCTTGTATATGTATGTTTAGTGTAGTTTCATAGCTTCATTGTAAATTTGCTTTTTAGATGCACTTCCATTACAAGTAGTGTAGATTAGATTGATTTTTTATTATTTTGCTTCCATTTGTGCTTGACTTCAGTAGCAGGTTAGTAGGGATAAAAGGATCACCACAAGGTTTTCAAAAGGTGTCTCGGCCTCACTTCCGGATCATGACTTGAGAAAGGGACCCTTATGCAGCCCCAAAAACACAGATTTCTAGTTATTTTATGAGCTTTGGAGTTTGTTGTCTTTAAATTAGTATTTGGTTAGTTTTGCAAGGTAGATTTCCATTGTCATATCTTTTATTTCCATTTCTGCAGTAGATCTCATCCTGTTATGAAACCAGCTCAAGAAAAGATAGAAAAGATAGATCAACGCCTTAGAATTCAGCCTCTTCGAGGGGGCAACCTCCTTTACATTACATAAATGAACAATTCTTGGATGATTCAAATGACAAAACCTCCTTTCTATATATAGGAGTCTAAGGAGTCACAATATAATCCAGCCGACCTAACAATAATAATATAAAGCCACAAAAATAACAATAGATTGATTCTATGGGGCACAATAATAACAATATGGGGGCAATAGGGGCACAACAATATTAATAAGGGGTATAACTGCAATAATAATGGGGTAATCACTAGTATTATAGGGACCCAACATGCCCCTCTCCTTCAAAAAAGTGTTGTCCTCAACGCTTGAGTAGTTCTGGATACTTCTGCATAAAATTCTCATCCTCCCATGTGGAATCTTCAGCGGATAAGTTCTTCCACTTGATAAGATACTCTAAAATTGATCGATTTCGTAGCTGTCAAGTTCTTGTTTCTGTGACTACTTCCGGTTCCAATATAATTTTTCCTTCCTCGTCAAGTTCTGGAAATATTGTTTGAACTGGGAGCTTGTCGCCTATAACCTTCTTTAAACATGAAACATGGAAAACTGGGTGCAATTGAGAAGTTGCAGGAAGCTCCAATTTGTATGCCATAGTACCAATCTTTTGCAACACCTTGTACGGACCATAATACTTTGGTGATAATTTATTATCCTTCTTAGCTTGCTTGAGGGACATCTGCTTATATGGTTGTAGCTGTAGGAATACCCAATCACCTACATCAAAACTTCTTTCACTGCGATGTTGATCCGCCTGTTGTTTCATTCTATTCTATGCCAACACGAGGTTATCCTTTAAGAGTTGGAGGACTTGTTGTTGATGTTCGATGTGATGTTCCACTACCTGAACCTTAGAATTTTCTCTTAAATATGATGTGATGGATGGTGGTTGATACCCATAAAGTGCCATAAATGGGGTCATTTTTGTTGCTGTATGGAAGGAAGTGTTATACCACCATTCAACCAGAGGCAACCATTTGACCCATTGTGTCTGTTTATCAGATACAAAGCAACGAAGATATCCTTCCAAACATTTGTTTACTATCTCAGTTTGCCCATCAGATTGAGGATGATAAGATGAGCTATGAGCTAACTGAGTACCAAGACAAGAAAATAATTCTGTCCAAAAATTTCCAGTGAAAATGGGATCTCTGTCACTTACAATAATCTTTGGGTTTCCATGTAGCTTTTGAATTGTTTCCATAAATGCAGTAGAAACTGTACTGGCTTTAAATGGATGTGATAATGCACAAAAGTGTGCATACTTGGTAAGTTTGTCAACTACCACCGTGATGACACTCTTTCCCTCAGACTTGGGTAAACCTGTGATAAAATCCATTGAAACCTCCTCCCAACGTTGGATTGGAATGGATAAAGGTTGTAATAGACCTATTCTCTTAATTGTTTCAACTTTATTTTGTTGGAAAACCAAACATTCCGCCACAATTTTTGGAACTCCTCAATGTGCTCCATTATTGAACCCTTTTGTTTGAGACTTATCAATTGGCTAAAAAAAGTGTTGCTTTTTGTATCCTCATAATGTGCTACCAATTCTTCCGTACAAATTGCCCAAGTGATAAATTGTTTACGAGAGCAAAGCTATTGATACCATACAAACTGATTTGGTTCCAAATATAAAGTTGCCATACGTACCATTTGTGTGTTTTGCACATTATTGAGATCGAAGAATTGCTCCATCTGTAATATCCATGTGGCGGGATCCTTGCCATCAAACTTCCTCATACCGATTTTTGGAATATGGTGAGTCTTCGATCCAACATTAGCGTCTATGGAATCATGATTAACATTTCTTTTGTTCTCATCATGAGTTTCCTTTACTACCTTTTCACCAGTAGTAAGTATTTCTTGTAGAAAATTTGTCAAATCTGTCTTCAAATCTGCCATGCATGTCTTCAAATTTGTGTTCAAATCTATCTTCAAATTGTCCATCTTAGCTTCCATGCCATTCATCTTAGCTTCCACGCCATTTATCTTAGCTTCTGTTAACTTTTGTGAGCGTGACATTTGTTGCACTTGTTCTTGTAATTTTGATATATCATGTAGCATTTCTTCCTCTTCTTCATGAGTCATGCTAGAGCTTTCAGGTTCCTTACTAGGTGTTTGCATTTTCTTTCCTCGGGGCATCAGTTACCGATAATAATGCTCTACTATGCCCTTTTAATTCCTTCAAAATAAATTTTCAAACCAAGCTTAAGCAAAAATTAAAAAAAATCTACACACCTTTTTTCACTTTGTAGGAGCTCGATATTGCCTCTGATGTATCTCTGTACTTTCCAATCATCTAGTTTTGAATTTGTGATTTGTAGTAGCTCTCTGTGTCCTCTTTCCAATGCCACAAGTCTGACCCAAATTGGATTCTCCAAGGAAGAGTTATGCGAAATCTCCCACAGTGACTTGATTATAGACTAGTTCAGTAGAGCAAACTTGTACGATGTGCCACGAGTCACTGTTTCGACCTTTGGATCTAAAAAATGCATTCAAGAAACTATAGTCTGTCCTCTTTCTGTACCTTCTTACAAAATTTCAATCCAATCCCCAGAGAGAAAGTTATGACGATTTTCCCCAGGTCACCAGTTTGGAATGTAATTCAGGAGTCTACAAAAAGACCAACTTCCTCAGATCATATCTATGCACATATAGCCCGAAAAGCTCTGAAATTCGGAAACCCGAGGTTCAGAGTGATTTCTTCTCAAATGGGTTTTTTTTGCAACTTCTGAAACATCGCAAAAAAAAAGTTATAGCGAAAATGCCACAATGACCTGTTTGGAGCAGCGAAACCCTAGAATCCAAACCTCTGATACAAAATGTTATGAAACCAGCTCAAGAAAAGATAGAAAAGATAGATCAACGCCTTAGAATTCAACCTCTTCGAGGGGGCAACCTCCTTTACATTACATAAATGAACAATTCTTGGATGATTCAAATGACAAAACCTCCTTTCTATATATAGGAGTCTAAGGAGTCACAATATAATCCAACCGACCTAACAATAATAATATAAAGCCACAAAAATAACAATAGAGGGATTCTATGGGGCACAATAATAACAATATGGGGGCAATAGGGGCACAACAATATTAATAAGGGGTATAACTGCAATAGTAATGGGGTAATCACTAGTATTATAGGGACCCAACACATCCATTCTTTCATTCCTTTCAGAACCTTTCCTCATGCATAGTGTACGCAGTTAATTCATTAATTTTGTTTTTTCTAGTTTATGAAAATGTTTCTTGTTTGCATATCTTTTTGGAAGATATACATGTTTTATGCAGAGCAAGTGCTTTAGGAGGAGACTAAGACTTCATAGCCAGCAGCCACCTTCCACTCCATCCACCTTATCCATCCCTTGTTTTCACCATCACCTTCACTAGTTTTTCATCATTTTTCATAGAAATTCTTCCAAGCACATTGAGTGAATCCAACCATCTACTATCTTTGATGTTGACTTCTGAGTGATCCTAGACCTTCTCCCACTCCATTCCACCCATCACACACCTTTCCTAGGCCTTCCATCACCTCCAACACCTCACATTTTTCTCTTGACTGTATCTTGTAGGTTTACAAGGGATCCTGTAGGTTTCTAGTACATCCTGTAGGTTTTCCTGAAATGGCATGTTTTGAGGCTGAATTGATGGAAAACCTCTAGGAAGTCACCAAAAGCCTCCCAAGGGTCTTCCACACCATCCAACCATCTCATAACCCTTCCAACCATCCTCAAACATCCTTAATTCACCTGCCACATCAACAGAAGCAATTAGTTTTCACACTGGATTTTGCATAAAAAGACGAAAAAAACAAAAACATATTTAGTTCAGTCTCTTTACTTGCACATTGGTGATGTTTGATGCTTCTTACTTCTATAACTTAGATAATAGCATTTGGTTCATGTTGATTTTTAATTTCTGCCAATTATAGTTTCTTAGCGGTTAATTAGAAAATGGTGTGATTTAGCATTACATGTTGACCTTCTCCATTATTATAGTAGAGTAGCTCTCTCTTAGAGTAGATTTACCTTTCTTCCATCAAATGATCAAGATTCTTCTGACTCCATAGAAGTCTGGCTTGAAACCCTAATGGTCTCTCGCCAGCTGAGCAGTGACAACAGGCAGAACCATCACTTTTACTTGTGTATACAGCACTGTCACCTCCAAGTTTGTACGAACCCTGAGTTGATAAAGTAAAGTTGGTAGCCCAGGATTTGCACCATCCTTGCTGCAATACTAGCGCTCGTCACTTTTTGGCGCCATTTTCGGGGAGGTTTCTGAGTAAAATGTGATTACTACTTTCTTTTCTTCTATTTCTTGTCTTCAATATTCTTCCATTAGTTTATTTCTGCAAAAGTAATCTAGTTGTTTCCTTTCTTCCATTTTTCATTTTCTGGTTTCCTTTCCATTTTTCAAGCAAGATTTCAATTCAGCAAGTAGCATTTTCATTCCGTCAGTAATTCTCATTCAATCAGCAACTTCAATTCTGCAAAGTACTTTCCAAGTTTGGAAAAATACAAAACCAAACCAAAATTTTTTCCTTTCATGCCTCATAGGAATAGGGACAGCTTAGGGAAATTTTTGCCAAATACCCCCACTGCATCAAATAGCCAACCTTCCCTCTTCTTCAATGGCTATGAACTAGAGGAACCCTTAGGTGAGAAACCTAACATATTTGAAGAACCTACAGGGGAATAAGCAGAAGAAGAAGAACCCATTCCTACTGAACCAATGGCTGAAAACAGAAATGACAGAGGGAATAGAGATAGAGTTGAGGGTTCCTTCCCCATCAAGGAAACCAATGGGGACACTGAGATGAAAAATATAGGCCCCCCTTCCCTACCTCATTTCCATGTCCATACCACAGAGGACCTCGACAGTTTCCTATTTGAGTTTGATGTTATATGCCAAACCTATGACTATACAGATGATGAGAAAAAGTCAAAACTATTTCCATCTACACTCAAGGATGCAGCATTACACTGGTTCATGGGTTTACCTATAGATAGCATCACAACTTGGGCTTAGATGCAGCAAGCCTTTAACAACAAATATTGGGACTACTGTCAATCAAAGGATATTAAAGAGGAAATATTCAGGATGACCATAGGCAATGATGAATCCCTAGAGGATTACGAAGAAAGGTTCCAGCTTAGTTATAAAAGGGCCAGGTGCACACTTGACCCTAAGTCACTAAAGCTAGTCTTGCTTAGGGGAGTAATGGAAGATCTTCTGGATACCCTACATTTGTTAGCAGGAGGAGATATCTACCAATTACCCTATGAGGATATCAAGACTGTCTTTAGAAACCATTCTAGGGCAGCTAGGAAAAAGGGTAGGGTAAGTCAACCTATGGTCAGTACATCGTCTTCCAACTCATCCATCAAGGGTGAAATTGGAAACATGCTGGAAGATTTCAAAAGTGACATGTTGCAAACCCTTGCCTTGCAAATGGACACCATGCACATTAAGAGGAAGCATGAGGAAGCAGAGAGAGCCTTGGCCACTTTTTGTCCTAGATGCACCATGAGGCATCCTAGGAATGAATGTCCATTGAATTCTATTGAAATCTACTCAGTCTATGAAGAAAACCACTCGACAGATAAGTGCCCTTCTTTGCCTAGACTCAAATCTATATATCAAGGAGCTAAAGGAGTCACTGAGCAGCTTTGCTACATAAACCAAAGGAGACCTCATGGGCCTAGACCATACCAGCAGGGCGCGCAAGGGTCGTCCCATGCATATTACAACTCCAACCAAATCACAGCCATGCCTTCTTGGGTACCCCCTTCTCATCCTTCCTGGTCTACACCCCCTCCTTGGTCCTTTTCATCTCAGTATCACTCCCATCCAGCCAGCCAGTCATTTCAACCTTATGCTCCGCCGCAACCTCAGTCGAATGCACTGCCCCAGGGGTGGAGGCCCCAATACAATAATCCTCCAACTCTATTGCCTCCACCACCTTCTCAACCATAGCTTCTACACTCTGCTCCACCCAAGCAACCCTATATGCCTGCCCAGCCAAATCCGAACCCGAACTACAGGCAGGCTCAGCAGGTATACAGTGGAGACACATCATATCCATCTTATGTTGTGGAAATCCAGGAGATTAACCTGAGATCTGGGAGAGTTCTCCTGGATAACCAACGTCCACCTCCACCTAGGGAGATTAAGGAAGAAATAGAGGAAAGAAATCTTAAAGCAAATCCACCCCTTCCTGAGAGATATTCCCAACCACTCCAGCCTACCCCAGAAGAGACTGAACTTCTGGGAGAATTGAAAAATCTATGTGTAAAGATTCCACTTCTCCAAGAAATAAAAGATGTTCCTATTTACAATAAATTGATTAAGGAGAAGTGGTTCAAGCATCCAGGGAGGCGAAGAAGGGATGCCCCTACCATTAATGTCATTAGACAACTTTCCAACTTAACGATGGGGAAGGTAATCTGTCCAAAATATTTGGACCCTAGAAGCCCTGTAGTAGATGTGCACATCAATGGCACCATTGTCCCACACACTTTGATTGATCTTGGTGTTGCCATTAATGTGATGACCAAGGACACCATGCTCAAGCTCAACCTCCAAGGTTCATTGAGGAAGACCACAACAGTTCTGCAACTTGTGGACCACTCCATAGTAACCCCTGAGGGGATTGTGGAGGATGTGATGGTCTCCATTGACTCTTGAAAGTACCCTGTAGATTTCCTAGTTCTCGAACGTAAAGCTAAGCTTACTAGTTACCCTCTCATCCTTGGGAGACCATGGTTGGCCACTACCAATGCTTACATTAGCTACAAAGCTGGGAATATGCCCATCAAGAATGGGCATATGCCCAAGCATTTAGTCCTATACCCTCCTGCTCAACCTTCTCTAGAGCATGATTTACCTTTATGGTTGGAAGAGGAGGAAGAATATGAAGTTTATTCCACCCAACTTTATACTTTAGAAGCAACCATGGGAGGAGGACAGTAGGATGAGGATGATTTGATTGAACACCTACTCCAAAGTCCAACTCCCAGTTCATTGCCCTTAGAAGATGCAGTAAAGGAAACCCAGAACAATCATCCAATTGACTTATGCTTGGCCGATTCCAACCCACTCCGTGTCAAAACCATAGAATTCGGCCTGGAGAGAACCTTAAAAATCAATCCATCTCTTTCTGCTCTCCAAGAAGAGGAGTTATGCAACATGCTAAAGGAAAATCTAGAAGCCTTCGCTTGGAGTTACAAAGAAATGAAGGGAGTACACCCCTCAGTGTGTACTCACCACATATACATCAAAGAAGGTTGCAAGTCGGTATGGCAACCCCAAAGGAGGATGAATCCAGCTCTTAAAGATATAGTCAAAGAAGAACTGCAAAAACTGTTGGATGCAGGATTCATTTACCCTATCTCCGACAGTGAGTCGGTCTCACCTTTGGTGTTAGTTCCAAAGAAAAATGGTAAGTGGAGAATTTGTGTCGATTACAGGGACTTGAACAAATCCACAAAGAAGGACCATTTCCCTCTACCCTTCATTGACCAAGTGCTAGATGGTCTGGCAGGGAAAAGGTTTTTCTCTTTCCTAGATGGATTCAATGGGTACAGCCAAATCCAGACCAGTCCAGAAGACCAGAACAAAACCACCTTCACTTGTCCTTGGGGTACTTTTGCCTATAGGGTCCTACCACTTTCCAAAGAGCAGTCTTGAGTATTTTCACTGAATTAGTCCATGATGCGGTGGAAATTTATATGGATGATTTTACACCTTATGGTTGTGATTTTCAAGGAGCTCTCTCTAACCTGGGCAGAACTGTACTGCACAAATGCATTGAAATGAACCTGTCTCCCAGTCTCAAAAAATGTGAATTATTGATGATTGTAGGGACCATGCTAGGTCATTCAATATCTCAGCAAGGACTGCAGGTGGACCCCAACAAAATAGCTATCATCCAAAGGTCCCACCTCCTCAAAAGCAGAGAGATGTCAGAAGTTTCTTCAGGTTATCCGGATACTACTGAAGGTTCATAAAGGAATTTAGCAAGTCGGCCTCTCCTTTATTTGGTTTGTTTTCCAAGGACTCTGAGTTTATATGGTTAAAAAGTTGTCAAGAGGGCTTAGACATCCTAAAGGATGAGTTAACCACTGCACCGACTCTCCGAGGCCCAAATTGGGCCCTCCCCTTTCATATTCATGTTGATGCCTCACACAAAGCCATAGGAGCATCTATAGGTCATATAGATGAAAAACTACCTTATGATATGTATTTTATCCGTAAGAACCTGTCAAAGGCTTAACTAACTTACACAGTCACCAAAAAGGAACTCCTAGTTGTTGTGCATTCATTGAACAAATTCAGGCATTATATTACAGGTTATCAAACATTTGTGCATACTGACCATGCTGCAATCAAATATTTAATGAACACAATAGATGTGAATGCTCGGATTATAAGATGGTTACTTTTATTACAGTAGTTTTATCTAACTATTGTTGATAAGCCTGGTAAGGAAAATGTTGCTCTAACTATTGTTGCAGACTTTTTGGCTAGAGTAAATTTGCCTGCAGGTGAAGAAGGAATGGTTGATGACTAGTTACCTGACGAGCACTTATTTTCTATTTCAGTTCTCTCCCCATTGTTTGCTGATATAGAAAACTATTTGGTATCAGCACAGTTCCCACCAAAATTGTCCTCCAAAGAAAAGATCAAGATAGTAAGGAAAAGCGCCCCCTTCACTTGGATTGGGGGCAATCTCTTCAAACTTGGTCTAGATCAAATCTTGAGAAGGTGTGTCAGGGAGGAGGAAGTCTTTGACATCCTTCTAACCTGTCATGATGGGCCTTGTGGAGGTCACTTTGTATCAAAGAGGACAAGATTCAAAGTGTTACAAGCAAGCTATTATTGGCCCACTCTTCATTAGGATGTGAAAAGATATACTAGTCATTGTGATCGGTGCCAAAGGATGGGAAGGCCTACTCCAAGAGATGAAATGCCTCTATAGCCTCATGTGACTTTCGAGCCATTTGAAAAATGGGGTATGGAATTCATTAGGCCTATTGACCCTCCTTCCAAGAAAAAACAGTACATCATTGTGTGCACTAATTATTTGACTAAGTGGATTGAAACCAAGGAAATTAAGGCAGCAACAGAGGAAAAGGTGGCTGAGTTCCTAAGGGAGAATGTATTCTACAAATTTGGGTACCCTAGAGAGCTAGTCACAGACTAAGGCAACTAGTTTACCTCCAACATGATAGAATACTTGCTCAGCCAGCACAAGATCAAGCATAGAACCTTCACTCCTTATCATCCACAAGCTAATGAGCAAGTGGAGGTGACCAACAGAGCGTTGAAGGGAATCTTGAGCAAAGTGGTAAGTAGCAGCATGAAGGATTGGGCAGATAGACTAGTTGAGGCCACTTGGGCCTATAATACCACATGGAAGACCACCACTGGATTCAAACCCTATGAGTTGGTCTATGGGAAAAGGGCCTTGTTGTCCATTAAATTTGAGTATAACAAATTAAGGATGGCAGCCCAACTAGATCTAGATCTCAACAGTTGACAGAAAGAGAGATTGTTCCAGTTGAATGGTTTGGATGAATTCAGAATGTAGGCCCTCCTACATACAGAGGTAGTTCAACTTCAGAGGAATATCTGGCATGATAAAAACATCAAGGAGAAGCAATTTCAGGAAGGCGATTGGGCATTGCTAAATGATTCTAGGTATAAATACTTCAAGGGAAAGTTAAGGACAAGATGGCTAGGACCTTATGTTGTGGAAATCTGCCATGATAATGGTTCAGTACAAATTAGAAACATAGATGAAGAGGCGATCCCTTTACTTGTTAATGGAGACCGATTGAAAATTTACAAGAGACCTTTATCAAAACAAGAGTTCATTGATGATATCAATAAAACAGTGATGATAGTGGAGAAAGTTTCAGCTCCTCCCTCATCAAATCATTGAGAAAAAAAAATAAGGACTCAGATGAAAAACTCCATGAGGCGCCTGAGTCCCATCATTGGGTTGAAAACCTCTTGAGGCAGCCCAATGGTGTCAAAACAAAAAAAAAAGAGGATAAGAAAGATCCCTGGGTGAAAACCTCTCTTGAGGCGCCCAAGGCAAACAACTAGGATGAAAACCTCTCAGAGGCAGCCTAGCTGTTTTCCAAAAAAAAAGAGAGAAAATTTTTAAAAAGCATGAAATTTCCAGTTGCAGGTCAGCAATAAGGACAATCAAGGAGCAAAGGAGGATCACAAAGAGACCCCTGTCACTCACATTTTTATTTTTCCACTCATTACCACTCATTCCTCCATCATTTCTGTCATTTTTTCCACTCCTTTGCTTCAGTTTACAAAGGGATTGTGTTTTCTACAGGATCCCCTCTAAACCTACCCGATCCCCTAAAAACCTACAAGATGATCCTGTAGGAATTACAGTGACCCAAAAATCCTAAAGGAGGTAGTCCTAAGGCAAATGAATGACTTTCTATGCCAAAAAAATGCACCCCCTTCATCATTCAATCGCAATACCTCTCCACCATCATCACCCCTGCACTCACCATTAAAAACAAAATCAGTTTCAAGACTATATTTTTTAATCTTTGAAGAGAAGGGAAACAGGAGGAATAGAGAGCATCACCTGTATGTAATTTACTTGATAGCTCATGACTTCTTGACTTTGTGAGTAAATAGATCTTTTTATTTTCTGGTTATGTGCTTTGTTGTATTTCCTTTGCATTGTTTCATGTTGATCACTCATTGAGGAGAAGGAAGCGGAAGCTGGAGCAGTGCAACGGAACTCCATCGACCACCGATTGAGGTAGGCCTCCAACTATGACTGTTAAGGAAATCTATTGTTGATCTGTCCTTGCTGTGACTAGACCCACTTAGGGCTAGAGGGGTTGCCTCTATCTGCAAAGGGAACACTTTCCTGCATCACATTTCTTCTTCCACCCCTTCTCCTCCATGAAATTCTTCCGGTTTGTAGTCTGGCTGGGAACAAATTGTTCCTTTATGTATCTTCATCAATTTTCTCTCATATATACTTTCATCATGAACGGAGTGATTCTCTTCTCTTCTTCTTCCTCATCACACAATTCTTCAGATGCATCTTTGTCATGAGCCTAATGCTCCTTCTGTTCTTCTTCGATTGTGGAGGTTTAGTGGCTGAGAGGTTGAGCGTATTCGCCCATATTGGCCAGAATTTGGGCCAATTCATCCTCCTACAACAGATTTGTAATGGTCTTTCTTTGTGTTGCTCTGTCTCCTCCTTCGCCTGCCCAAACTGCTAGGTCTCTTCCTCTGTTTCTCCTTCCTCATTTTCCTCCAACTCTTCCTCATTTTCCTCTCCTTCCAATTACGGGGGTTGCTCATACCCTAAATCTTCTATCTCCACCGGTTGGCTAGTTTTCCTTGGGAGTTTTCCAGCCTCCTCTAAACCATGCCAATCTAACTGATTTCCTCATTTCAATGGTCTATTTTGGTGTTCTGGTAGCATGTTTTCGTTTTGGGGCTGGCAGAGCCAGTCTCCCGTCTATCGTGACAATTAGTTCTTCCCAACTGCTCTGTTGCTGAGTAAGACTGTAGCTAACTATCAGTCATATCAGCCCATGGTGACTTACTACCGATTCTATGTCTCGTGATTTTTTCATGCTTCGGGCAACATCATGTAGTAAAGAATTTAAAAATGTAGGCAAATTCACAGAGCATTTCTATTTTAATACGGCTAAAAGTTTAAGGTGTCTTGGTATTACCACATCTTTCCTGCCTTCACAGGTGATGTAGCTCTGGATGATCTTGCCAATTCTACCCACGGCTCTCCTAATGCTACTGGTAGACTCCCTTTCCTCTTATAGTTAGGTTCTAGCCTTCATCTTGGAAGATTTTTATGATTTTTCGCAGTCTCCCCTTCTTTAGAGTCCACACAGGTCCAGTGGCTGGCAGTCCCGAGATCTCTGCAATTATGTCATCGGTGACTGGTATGTGTCTCCCTCTTGCCATGGAGTGATGTTCTTGCATAGTTCTGCAAGAATTCTATTGCTATGGTTTCATTGGATTCTTATAAACGATTGAGATAAACTATCCATCCTGCCCTTGTTAGGATTTCTCGTGTAGCATCAGAAACTGTCAATACCTGTGGTTCTCTCCAAATTGATCTCCCTCACATGCTTTAGCACACTATAAAAACGCAGAGATGGCAATGGAACAGCAGGTTGTTCAAACTGTTAGAAAATACAGAGAAAATAACAAAACAACAAGCTTGTTCAAATTCCCGAGTCACTTGCTAATTGTTGTAGAGCGTAATACGGAAATAGCTTAGGAACAGCAAGCCATGCAAATTGGAAAACAATATACCATTAAGCCTTGCTATTCCCAAGTGAAAATTCTCCGAATAATAGTCTGACACATATACCATCAAATTATGAGGTCACCTGCTTCCCCCCTGTAATGTGATAGGTCGTCCTCGGCCATCAAATGAGGGAGCGGCGTGCCGAACTGCCATGGTATAGAGTCATAAAGGAACAGCGTATACCGAGATGCCATGTTTACAAAAGGAGCAGGTTGCCGAAATCGAGGTGTATAATAGAATCGCTTAATAAATAAGAGAATGTCGTGATATGATGCGAGGCTAGGAGGATAGGACAGCTGACATGCACAAAAAGTCTGATGCGGTCATTATCAACTTTTTCCGTCATGATTGGTTGTAATAGATTTTCATGTGTTTAAAGGTTCAGGGAAGTTATATACATAATCTCATTTGACCTATTACAAAGGTATAAGACAAAGAAGGGTCTTGATAATTGCTATTGGTGTATAAGGAATGTGACTTCAATACCATCAACAGAGCTCTGTTGCCCACAGGTGTCCATAACCTTGACAGAGTTGTTTCTTTCACCCATGGAACCATGATCCTTTGTGTATGCTTAGGAAGTGTTGTGCAATGTCAAAATGGAGGTCATTATGCTGGCTTGGTAACCAGATAAACCATAATGCCATTCACCAGGAAGGAGTGAAAGGTGGGCAGGTCGGCTCGTGATGAGACCTCCTGTTCCAAGGACTCTTTATTTTTTTTTGATGTGCCTCTTGGATCATATCCTGGTGTGGTGACCATAGTGGAATGCACACTCACTTTCTTCCTTATGATCATGGTAGGTTGGCTCTTGATGAGACCCCTTATCCTTCATTTGACAACCCATATTAGCAAATCATATAAACATTTTTCTCTTTTTTCTCTTTTATAAAGTACTTTCCTATTTATACACAAAGGGTGGTTCAGCACTCCTTAAGAGTAGGAATGGTGGAAGAAGTCTTAACATCTCAATAGAAAAATATACCCTTTGTTCTTATTCCTTAATAATGATCAAAGAAGATTATGGGAATTTAAAAAGAACCACCATGATAAAGATAACCAATCATATCAGTATTAGTAGAATAATGACAGCAAAGTGATGAATAGTTGTGTCCTTTCCTCTTTCCTGCTATCAATTCAAAGCAATTTCTAAAAAAATAGCGATTTTATGTAATTTTCTGATTTCAGTATGCTCTAGTTTTGTATCCATTGCATAAGTGTATAGCTGTGCTCCAAATCACAAAAAAAAGACTCGAAACTATTGTATATTGAGAGGAACAGCAGCTATCCTTTAATTGGAACAGCAAGGAGAACTAGCGTAAGTGAAAGGAATACGAAAATGTTGTCCTTTCAAAAAGGAATAGTAAAGAACGCAAGTGTTGTTCCTTCGGAAAAGGAACAACAGAAAATGCAAGTGTTGTTCCTTCGGAAAAAGGAACAACAGAAACCAAAAGTTTTGTTCCTTTGGAAAAGGAAACAGCAAAAACGAAAGTGTTGTTCCTCCGGAAAAAGGAACAACAAAAAAATGAAAGTGGTGTTCCTTTGGAAAAGGAGCAGCAAAACGAAAGTGTTGTTCCTTTGGAAAAAGGAATAGCAAAAAACGAAAGTGTTGTTCCTTCGGAAAAGGAACAGCAAAACGAAAGTGCTATTCCTTCAGAGAAGGAATAGTAGAAAACAAAAGTGTTGTTCCTTCGAAAAAGGAATAGTAAAACGAAAGCAAAAAATGCAAGTGTTGTTCCTTCGGAAAAAGGAACAGCAAAAACCAAAAGTGATGTTCCTTTGAAAAAGGAATAGCAAAAACGAAAGTGTTATTCCTTCGGAAAAAAGAACAGCAGTAAAAACAAAGTGCACACACATGTTGTTCCTTCGGAAAAGGAACATCAAAAACGACAGTGCTGTTCCTTCGGAAAAAGGAACAGTGGAAAAATGCAAGTGTTGTTCCTTAAGTGTTGTTCCTTTGGGAAAAGGAACAGCAAAATGGTGAAATTGTTGTTCCTTCGAAAAGGAACAGCAAAATGCAGAGGTGTTGTTTCTTGAAAAAGGAACAACAAATCGGTGAGAATGTTGTTGCTTCCTAAAAGGAACAACAAAGTGCAAATACAAAAAAAAAATATGTACAGAGAACAATTTTACACTAACAAAAGAAAAGAATTATATACAGAATGTAAGAACATTTGAATCACTTAATGAACCAGAGGTAAGGAAGATTTCTCTTCCTCCACCAAAATCTGCATGTCGGAGTCTTCGCAGAGTTGGTGGCAGAAGGATTCCTGAGTAAGTGTTTTGCGGTATAGTCGAACTCGGTGACCATTTTCCTTGAAGACATGTCCAGATCCTTCAATGGTGGTTAGAGTAAGAGTGCCATTATCATGTACCTTCTGGACTTCATATGGCCCCAGCCAACGAGTCTGAAGCTTCCTGAGAAAATCCTAAAACCTAGAATTGTATAGGAGCGCCCAATCTCCTTCGCAGAAGACTTTCTTTTTAATGAGAGTGTCATGCCATTTAGCTTGTTGTTGTTGGATCAATGCAGTGTGTTGAAGGGCAGAGAGCCTGATTTCATCTAGCTCATTGATCTGCTGTAATCTATTAATCTGTGCTTCGTTTAGATCTAGACCGACTTCTTGTGTTGTTCGCAGTGTTTGTATTTCGAATTCTATCGGAAAGATGGGTTCCTTTCCAAATACTAATTGGTATGGTGAATAATCGGTATTGCTTCTCCATGTTGTTCTGTAAGCCCACAAGGCTTCTGGAAATCTTACAGCGCAATCGCGTCTATGTGACGCAATGGTTTTTGTTAGGATTGCTTCTATTATTTTATTGTTGCTTTCTACTTGACCATTTTCCTGTGGGTGGTATGGAGTAGTAATTTTATGCTGGATATGATAGTTTTTTAGTGTTGCAGCAATCTTGTTACCAACAAACTATGGTCCTCCATCTGTAATTATATCTCTTGGGAGCCCATATCGTACAAATATATGGAACAGGAACTGTATGACGGAATCCTCTGTAGCTCTCAGCAATGCCTCTGCTTCAACCCATTTGGTGACATATTCTGTTGCTACCAAAATATACATTTTCTAGTTGGATGATGGGTTAATTGGATCAACAAAATCGAGGTCCCATCGCTCGAATGGTTCAATAACTAGCTATGGGTTCAGGGGCACTTTGTTGAACTGTCTAGGGCGTCCTATTCTTTGGTAGCTGTCACAAGCTTGAACGAACTTCTTTGCATCTTTGAAGATCGTGGGCCAATAATATCATGCTTGCAGCACGTTGTGACCAGTTCTTCGATCGGCGAAATGTCCGCCACACAGTCCATCATAACAAGCTTTCAAAATGTCAAAAATTTCATCTTCACGGACGCATCTCTGGATGTGCATATCTGCCCCTATACGGAACAGGTAGCCCCCAATCCAAGAAAATCGAGTACTTCGCTGGACAATCTGTTTTCGTTCTTTGGGGGTCAGATGTTTTGGTAATTTTCCTACTGCTAAATAATTTGTAACATTAGCATACCAGGGTGTTTTAACAGTGACAGTAAACAAATTCTCATCTTGAAATTGATCTTCAACTGTTGTTGCATCCACTGGTTTTGGCATTCGTGAGAGAAAGTCAGCTACAGGATTTCTTTTCCAGGTCGGTCCTTTATTGTGATATCGAATTCCTGCAATAAAATCAGCCATCTGGTTACTCTACCATTTGTGATTGGTTCATTTGCTAAGTATTTTATGGCAGAGTGATATGTATACAAGATAACAGGATATCTAGTAATATAATGCCTGAATTTATTAACAGCATGTATTACAGCCAAAAATTCCTTTTCAGTAATAGTATAGTTCAATTCAGCAGGAGATAAATTCTTGCTAATATAATAAATTGCATATGGTTTTTTATCTTCTTCCTGCCCAAGGACTGCTCCAATAGCTATATCTGAAGCATCTGATGAAATTTGAAATGGCAGGTCCCAATTTGGACCTCTAAGGACTGGGGCTGTTGACACAAGCCTTTTCAGATCCTGGAAAGCATGGTTACATTTTTCTATCCAAATAAAGTAACATTACCTGTCAGTACATACAGAGGTGCAGCAATATGAGAAATATGTTCTATAAATCTTCTATAATAACCAGAAAATCCAAGAAAACTGTGTACCTCTGTCTAAGTGGTAGGAGTGGGAATTAGCAAAATTATTTGGATTTTGTTCAGCTACCTGTATTCCAGCTGCTGAGATATAATGGCCTAAAATAAGTCCTTCAATCATCATCATATAACATTTTTCATGGCTCAAACAGAGCCTGGTGGCAATGCAGCGCTGCAACACTTTTTCCGGTGTGTCCAATGCTGGATCGAAATCATCCCCGTATGGTGTAAAATCATCCATATAGACTTCGAGCCCTTCATTTATTAAGTCTGAAAAGATGTTGAGGATAGCCCTTTGAAATGTGGCAGGGGCATTGCATAGGCCAAAAAGTAGAACTCTCTAGGCAAATGTTCCCGAAGGACAAGTAAAAGTAGTTTTGTCTTGGTCTTCAAGGGTAATCTGAATCTGATTGTATCCACTAAAGCCGTCTAAGAAAGAAAAGAATTTCTTTCTTGCCAAAGTGTCTAATACTTGGTCAATGAATGGAAGGGGAAAGTGGTCTTTTTGTGTTGCTTTATTTAGCTCCCTATAATCTACACAAATCCTCCACTTTCCATTCTTATTTGGCACCACAACAAGTGGAGAGACCCATTTACTATCGGAGATAGGGTAGATGAAGTTCACATCTAAAAGTTTTTGAGGTTCAGCTTTTACAATGTCTTTTAGATGAGGGTTAAGTCTCCTTTGTGGTTGGCGAACGGGTCTTGCATCCTTCTCTATGTAAATGTGGTGTGTACATAACTGGGGATCGATTCCTTTCATGTCAGGGTAGTCCCATGCAAATGCTTCTTTGTATTTCCTCAGTAGTTGGATCAACTTCTCTTCTTATTCGGAAGTAAGGTTGGCATTGATGTTTAAAGTCTTTCCTGGCTTAATTTCTACATTTTTTCTATTTGAGATAGAGGTAGTAGGTATTGTTTGATTGTGAGTATCTTTAAGAGGATCTTCTTCTAATTCATTATCAAATGCTACTTCTATCATGTGACATTGTATGTGGGATCTCAGTTCATCTTGGCTAATAAAATTGTTAATGGCGTCATCTTCTGTTTGATCTTTGAAATCGAGGGCATCTTCTATGGTTAATGGAGATCTAATATTTTATGTGAGGTATGATACAGGATGTTTGTTAGTTTTTATTATTGTGACACTTGGCTGGGCTGGAGCATATAAAGCTAGATTCTTGACATTAGCCCCCCTAGTTATGGTCACACTGCCTTGTCGGCAGCCAATATAAGCTTCAGCAGTTGCAAGCCAAGGTCTGCCTAAAATCAATGGATGTCCATCAAGTCGGTTTTTGGGTTTATTATCAGAAAATCAGCAAGATATTCCCAGGAATCAACGGATATCATGACTTCATGCAGTGTACCCTCTGGCCTAACCACGAATCGGTCAGCCAGTTCTAATAAAGTGGAAGTCGGTTCTACTGATGTAATGCCCAATTTTTGACAAGTGGTGGTTGTTAAGATATTGATTGCAGCTCCTAGATCAACTAAAGCATTTGAGAAGGTTTGTCCATTGATTTGTACTGTTACTATTGGATTTCCTAGGTCTTCATATTTAACAGGTGTTTCTTTTCCTGAATAATAGATCGGATAAGGTACCAACTACTTGGACTTTTGGGTTATTTTTTATTTTCCTCCTTGGTTTTTTTATACATAGCTCTTTGATGGTCTTTGCATATATTGGGATGTCTTGGATGGCTTGGAGGAGTGGGATTTTTATGTACAAATTTTTCAGTTCTCCCAGAATGTAAAAATCAAGGTGTTGTATAGGTCGAGGTATAATTAATCGTTCTGGGAATTGGGGAGAAGATGTGGTTGCTTGATCATGAAGTTGTTGTCTGGTCACATCTTCTTCTTGTGGTGGTTGTTCTATAGGTAACTGATTTTCAACTTGAGCGGTTTTATCTTGTTTCTATAATGTGCCCAAATCTTAATTGAAGATCATTACACTCCTTTAGATAGGTTTCTGGTTTTGGTGTTTCAATTATTTGGATAGATTGGACCGATCTATTATTTGGATTAAGGTTGGACTGGGCGGGGAGTTGCAGTCTTAAATTAGACTGAGGGTTTTGTTGTAATGCTGGCAGTGTAGGCTGAGGAAGCGGAATGGTTCCTACTAGCTGATTCATCGGTCTTTGCCATTTTGTCTACCAGGCTTGACTTTGTGAAGTAGGAGGGGACAATTGTGCTGGATATACATTGTTTTGCCAATATGGTGAAGTATAGGGAAAATTTGGCCATCTGGGTTGACTTGTTTGGTTTGGCCATGGTGATGATGAAGGAAATGGTTGCTGTGACCAATTCCAAAAGGGAGGTTGATTTTGCCACATTGTGTTATATTGTTGAGCATGATATTGTGGAGGCTGAAAAAAAGAAGCTGGATCTAGGAACATACCTGATTGTCGCAGCTGCCATTGACGACGTTGATTGAGTAGGTACACTGGTTCTGGCTCTTCTTCTGCTTCCTTGTCTACTGCTTTCAATCCAGGAAGTGAGGTACATCTCTCTGTAGAGTGGTCTTTTGTACAAATGGCGCAAATTTGGACTGCATCTAATGGGCACTCCTTGTGGCTATGTTTCTTTCTGCGTCTGGGATAGAAGATTGCGAAATTCTGTTCTGCCTCTGCTTGCTTTTGTTTGGCTTGCATAATATCAAGTTGTGTTGTCAATGTCCCCAATATTTCAGTTTTAAAATTTTCCAATAAATTTCCAATTTCTGCGCGAGTTACTCCCTCTGCAGAGATCTTGTTGTCTCTGGTAAACCTGTCATGTTCCACTGGTTTTAGTCTTGTGCTGCCTCTCGAGCTCCTAATACATAAATCAATAATGTCAGCAAAATTTTCCTGATAAATATCTCATTTTCCCATAATATTTAGTGTTTCAATCCATTGTTCCTTCATTCCCCTAATTAATGCTATTTTTAATACATTATCAGGTAAGGGTAATGATGCATAAGGAGATCTTTGAAGATTATACTGGAAACATTCAACATATTCTTCTAATGTTTCATTTGGTCTAGCTACCATCTGAAATATTTCATCTTTTAATTCTCTAGACCTATAATAGTCCTGATATTTTTTTAGAAAATCATCTTTCATTTGATCCCAATTATTTATAACACCACCTCCCAATCCCATAAACCATCTTAAAGCAGCCCCTTTTAGTGTAGAGGGGAACAATTTTAGTTTCTGGGGATCGGTGGTATAATCATATCCTCTACATAGCACATCAAATTCAAATAAGAATGCATCTGGATCTTCTGATGTAAGGCCATGGAATGTAGGGATATGCTGGAGAGGGATTGCTTTCATAGGTGCATTAGCTGCAGTATCCACAATGGGGTATTGCAGTGTAGAGGTTTGGGTGTTTGGCTGGTTCTGGGCCATTTGGTCAAATATATGCCAATAACCTTCTGGGATATCTAGGAAGGTATTCCTAGGCTGTCGAGGGGGAATGGCTTTAACAGGAATAGCTTTAACAACACTTCCTTTATCTGGGATAATGAGAGTGCCTAATGTCTTGGGGGATTCTGGTTCTAGAGTTTCTTCAAAAATGTTTTTTGCAGCACTTTCCTTATCTGGGCTATTTAATAACTGAATTATCCCAAGAGGAGATCTTGGTTCTTCAATCTCTCCCGTTTCTCCTCTCCCTTAATAGAGGTTGCTAAAGTTCCCTTCCTACAATGATTTTGGGCTAGAATTCTCAATTTCTTGAAAATCTTGCTCTTCGGTTTGACTGTGCACCTCAGCAACGGCTACATATGGTGATCCTGTGGCCTGGAGGGAACCAATAGGTTGTCTAGAAGGAACTTTTCTAGGTCCTACTGAAGGCTAAGATTCTGCTTTTTTAATTATTTTGTCTATAAAGGTTGATCGGCCAAGGGTCACTAGCCCCTTAGCTTGTTCAGACTTGGGTAGAGGTTTAGGATTCTTTTCAGGCTTTTTGTGCTTAGTCATGCACACAAATCAAATGCTAATTTCTAAAACAGCAACAAATTTGCAGGAAAGCGGGCAGGGGAGCAGGACTATTACATGCTCTGTACGCGGGTTCTTACCTTCCATTTTTAAAACCCAGTTCTCTCCTAGCAGGTTCTTACATCACTCTGGAAAAGAAACAAATGGCTACACTCTTCCCCAGCAACGGCGCCAAAATGTCTAGTAAAAAGGGTCTTTTTCACCTCTATTTACTCTATACTAACTTGTCAATCCAGGAACAATTTGTTATTTCAAAGAGTGTACTCAGTTTGAGGTGGTCATTTGTCAAAGTAATGCTAGTAGTATAGTGCTCTAAATACAAGAGTAAACAGATGCTTGAAATAAGATCTACTTACAGAAAAGAACCTTTAAAACTCAATTCATGCACTCAGAAAACTATAGCAATTTATCAGTCAAGGGTACAGTAATGGTAACTCATCCCTCTGTAAACTGATGTAATTAAAGACAATCAAGGAAAAGATCATCAATCTGGGAACTAGACAACAAATGTCAATGCTCACTACAGTCTCAGATCGTTCTGCACACCAAAGCAATGATAATATAAATGATAGGAAATGGAACAGCAACTAGTCTTATAAACAAGATTGAACAACAAAACCTTAGTCTACGGAAATAAATGCAACAATTGTATCCTACAGGAATTAGATAACAATCTTTACTCTAAATATAAATCAGACAGCAACGGAAATGGAACGGCAATGAACAGAGATGAAATATGGAACAACAACTAGAGTCAAATATAAATGTACAATGAACCAAAACAAATATCACACATGGCACGCTTAATATTTAGAAGAAACGGTAATCTGACTTTGATACAACGAGTATAAATCTCAGTTATAAAGAATAATGATTGTGATTCGTAATGGAACAACAACGCCAGTTGAACAACAATTGCGATTAAGTGTAAACCGTAGATAAATACAATAATACCAACTTATGAATGTTACAGCACGGTTACTTGGTAATTGAACAGCAATAGCATTCTGTAAGGAACAACAATGTTATATCAATGGTTAAAGGAATAGCAATGCATTACAAAGTCAAAATGAGCAACACAGCATTCCTATTACAAAGAACAACATTACTTAGTTGAGCATAAACAAAATATAACAGAACCGTGATGTAACATAGAAAAACACATCAGATTACCGAACAAAGCTAATAATGAAAACCACACACGAATTAGAAATAATGGTACAGCAGCAAGTGTTCCACCAGGGCTGGGCCCTTAGCCTCCAGGGATACACCGCCTGAGATTACTCCAGAATCAAAGATGGAGCGGCAACCAGATTTATATTAAAACATCAAAATAGAGTTATAGTGGATCGCTCTTCAACGAGAGTCGATGATCAAAGTTTCAAATACAAAGGAGAATTACATAAAAATAACAACTAGTCGTCCCATGGGCTAGCAGTGTTGCCGCTTCTTATAATAGCCAAGCGGAGATATCTATGATACAAAAATCGTTAAGATAGTGATCCCTCAAGATCAAGGGATCTTGAGGGATTCGCTAGACTATTAATTCTCAGTTATCCTCTTGTTCTTTTGCGCCGATTTGATATCTCCTTTTCCCTTTCCTAGCTAATACGCTCCAATTTAGATCTCCTTGTTTCCATACGGTTCCCTTCCAAAGGGACAGTAATCAACTTTGTCCTGTCTTTTCCTCTGGGACGGCAATCTTCCGTTTTCTCCTTTTCCTGCATAAGGAAAGGGCAATTATTAGTTGTTTTGCATTGCATACAAATCCCATAGATTTTGTCATAATTTATTATTATCTACCTAGTTCATGATGCAAAGAGGTCATGAGTTTTAAAGGAAAGATGACAAAATAAATGATAATAACATACCTTCTTCAGTACTCAACAACCCCCAAGTGCTTGAAATCTTCACAAGAAATAATTGGATGGGGTTTTTCGAAAAATTCAGAGGGTATGATGACGAGGTGGCCTGAGAATTTTCTCTCTCCCTCGTTCCACTCACCAGAATCCATGTCACTATTGTGACAAGAGGCCTCTCCATAGAACTCACCCCTGAGCTCATTAGCAGAGTCACCACACTTCTCCTAGCAATACCATGGAGGAAAGAAGACAAAGGAGATAGCCACGTTGCCAAAAGGAAATTCTTTTTATAAGGTGAGGAACCCACTGAGGACAAAAATGGAGTAAGAAGGGAAAGTCTGACATATCCATGGAATGAGGTAAGCTACCAACTAATCAAATACATTTCATGTGATGGTAAGTATAGTGTGGTCTATGGCTATCATTTTAGGCTTCTTGAATAATTGAGATTCGGAGCAGAAACACCCCCGCACCAAAGGCTCAGCATACCATACTTCCTGTTGCAATCAATAATAGACTCAAGCATCAAAGTGTAGGAGGGAAATTCCCAACAGTTAGCTCACCATGGGTTAATTAGGATCCTTATAGAAGATTCCCTCCAAAACCTCAGAATTCTTATAACATGGTCAATTTTCAGAGACGTGTCAGCAGAGGATGACATCAAAGCTCTCACATATGATGTTAGTCCTATTGTCACTAAAGAGGAAGAGGAAGAGACTAAAGCAGAGGAATAGTAAGTAAAGCAGGAAGAGGAAGAAACGGAAGGAGATGAAGATGAGATGGATGAAGAAGGAGAGGAAATGAAAGAAAATGAGGAATATGAAGAAGAAGAGGGGAAAGAGAAGGAGGATGATGAAGAAACAGAGGAGGATGTTAAGGAGGAAACTGATAAAGATGTTGAAGATCTACAAGAGGAAGAAGACAAGAAGGACATAGGTGAAGAAGGCAATGGAAAAGAGGGGACATAAAACAAGGAGGAGTCACCTAGGGTATCTCCAAAACCCATTGAGAGAGAGACAACAGCTGCCCTCACTACTCTTAGCACCCCCATTAAGCAAAAAGGCAAAAGACAAAGGCAAACCCCCTTATATTTCAGGATAAGGAAAAGCACAAGAATAAGATAGGGGAAACCCCAAACATAAACCAAAATTCCTATTTTGATTGAAGACTCCCCTACACAAAAGGAGAAAATTCCTTCCCCTAAGCCCCATATCACCTATGTGAGAAGGCCTACTACTAGATCAATGTGCTCCAAGGGAAAGGCAATCCTACAGGATACACAGTAGAATCTACAGGAAGCAGAAGTAGTCCTACAAGATACTCTGTTGAACCTACAGGAGGCACAAAAATTAGAAAGGGAGGTAGGGAACCAGCAAGAAAATAAAGAAGAGGACCTAAAGACAAAAGAACCCAGCCCCAACCTAACTTGGACTCCTACTACAAGTTTATTGAAGGAGGCAGGGTCATACCTAAAAAATTTGCTATCCCACTGTTCTTCGAGCTTGAGAAGGATAGGGCTAGAACTCACCGATGGATGCAGATCGCCAAATCAAAGGGGGTGGAAGACATTGGGAAAATGGAGGAGAAACTCAAGGAGATGGGTAGAGAGCTAAGTGGCTTGAGAGACAGAGAGGCCATAAGGAGAAATCAACTAGAGACAGAAAATGCATGGTTGAGAGGACAGTTGCAGGAAAGAGAGAATCAATTGGCATGTATGGCCAGTGTTGAGGGTTGTATCCTTTAGTGAGGGAGTAGGAGCTCCCTTCCGGTAGGAACCAATAAACGAGATTAGTGGATTATAACTCCCTTCCAATGGGTGCTGGAGAACGAGTGGATGTTGTAGCCTCCTGTAGGTGGGTTCTTGCATGTTAGAAAGATTCTATGCTAGTATAATACCATGATGTAATGAATAATTTTTCATTATAATAATATAAGAAGACGAAGATGACAACAGTGGTGGTTTTCTCCCACATTAAATTTCCACCTAAAATCTTGGTGTTCTTCTATGTTGTTGTGCTTCTTATGTTTTTTTATTTATCTTCTCTTTGTTTCATATTAAATGGATAATGAATTAATAATGTAATGGTAAAGTTAAACATCTAATGGAAATTATGAAAATAAGTAATCTGGATATACACAGTTTTAATTCATTGAATGCACATACACAAGCGAGTTTTATGAATAGCAGTAGCATACAAAATTATGAATGTGAAATCAATGATGACAAATGGGAAATTCATAGAAAATTGCAATCTTCACCACGTAATAGTGCACCTACACGTCTCCATCGACGTTGTTCTTCGACTGGAAGACCTAGAGCCAACTATCAAGACTTTGGATTGTCCGAACACATACTTCGTGAGATGGCCCACGCCTCATCCCTCACCTCGTCATTATTTTTCCTAATAATTGGTATGAGAGCAAGTCCCTCATAAGAAGCTTGATCACTTAAAGGGATATCTAATAGGAGGAGAAAAATGGAAGGAGGATTTTCTACAAAACCAGCTTTGTTTAATGGAACTAAATTTATGTTTTGTAAATCTAGAATAATATCGTATTTGTAGGCACTAGGAGCTTATGTATGGGCAAGTGTTAAAGGTGGATATCAAAATCCAGCGTCCATCCCCACAGATGTAGGAAAGAAATTGTATTCGAACAATGCGAAGGAATTAAATGCTATCTTGGGAGGATTAGCTAAATATGAGTTTGTGAAAGTCATGCAGTTGAGCACGGAAAAGGAAATATGGATAAGCTTATCCAAAGCTATGAAGGTGACAATAAGGTAAAAATTGATAAACTTAAATCATACAAAATTCAATATGAATCTCTTAGAATGCATCATGATGAAAGCATTGCAAAATTTTTCCTTAGAGTAGACAACATTTTTAAAATAATGATGGGTCTTGGTGATAAAATAGAAGATGTTGTTGTTGTTGAAAATATTTTGAGATCACTAAACCCAAAGTTCGATGCCAAAGTATCTGGCATTGAAGAAATGCAGGATTTAAAAAGTCTTACTCTAGAACAACTCCATGGGATCTTGACTTCTTACGAGATGAGGAAAAAGGGGAATACATCAGAGATCAGAGAAGCTGCATTCAAAGCCACATACAAAGGAAAATAAAAGGAAGAACCTAAAGATACAAGCTACATTTCAGATGAGGAAGAAGTGAATTTTGTGATGAAGCTACAAATAGGAATTGATAAATTCAAAGGTCAATGTCCTTTCAAATGTTTTTCATGTGGAAGAGTAAGTCACTATATTGCTAAGTTTCCTTACAGATTAAATTATGATAAAGAAAAGGGAAAGAATGTTTCAAAGAAGAATGTTAAAAGGGGTTTTACTAACAAGAAAAAAAATTATACACTTGAAGAGAGTGATTTCTTTCCTTATAGATTAAATTATGATAAAGAAAAGGGAAAGAATGTTTCAAAGAAGAATGTTAAAAGGGGTTTTACTAACAAGAAAAAAAATTATACACTTGAAGAGAGTGATTTCTCTTCCAATAATGAGGATGATGAATCGGGCTCTAATCAACAATACCAATTTCTTATGGCCTTTGAAGAAGTATGTGCAGATGAATTTGATAGTGATGATAAATTATAATTTTATGGATGCTCTAGAAGAAATTGATAGACTCGGGGTCATAAACAAGAATCAAGAAAAGGAAATCAGTATGTATAAACAAAACAACCTAGTTGAAGAAATAACTCAACTTAAGGTTGATCTAGAAGAGGTTGTATTAGAATAAGAAGCTTTGAAGAAATGGGTCCAAGAAAAGTAAAAAAAAACTATGAAAGCATAAAACTTGAAATTGTGGGTCTAAGAAAGGAACTTCAGAAAAAAGAAGGCACAATTGAATCTAAATCTTATATTTGCTAAAGGATCTAAAACCTTAGAGGAAATCATTAAGGTTCAACGTTCTCCATTAATCAAGATAGGTCATGGATACAATGCAAATTAAAATGGTGAAACATCAGAATCTATGAAATCTTTTGAAGCAAGTACAAAAAGCTATGCCAATGTTGTAAGAGGAGGCAATCATCAGAATAGTAAGACCCAACAAAAGAATGAAGGATCAAGCTATACTCAGGCAAGACAACCTTTCCATGAACAAAGGCCAAGCTACTCAAGAAGGTACTATACCCCAGGTATTCTTACTTCAATGGTCAATGCTTCACTTTCCATAACTTTGGTCACAAAGCAATTCATTGTGTTGCTTATAAAACTATTATGACTAGAGAAGCAAGAAATCAACATAATGCGAACAGGTTAAAGAAGTCTTCTTATAATTATTTCTCCCCTCTTCAGAATGAAGTTGAATGTTCTATTTTCAATAACTTTGGTCATGAAGAAACTAAATGCAGAATCAAGATGAATCCATCTTATCAGCATGAGCAGAAATAAAAACTTCCCAAGGTATGGAAAAAGAAGATTACTTCCTCTGAAAAATGTGGACTAGCCTTGTATGTGGTCGATCAAGAGAATCTATGGTACAAAGACAATGGTTTCTCAAAAAATATGACAGGTGAAAAAGATAAGTTCGCTTCTTTTAATGAAACTAAAAAGGAAAAGAACGTGACTTTTGGTAATAATTCACCTGCTACCATTAGAGGAAAAGTATCAATGGTGTTGAAATAAAGAGTCAAAGCTAAGAATGTATTATTCGTTGATGGACTAAAGAATAATTTATTAATTGTTAGTCAAATGTGTGACCAAGGGAATGAAGTTATTTTCAAGTCAAAAGGTTGCTTGGTGAAAGAATTGGGTACAAGTAAGACTATAAGGGAACCAGAACTCGAGGCAATTTCTACATCCTAGAAGGTGGCGAAGAGAACTATTTTTTGTGAAAATATGAAGAAAGGTTGCGATGGTGTAAGAGATTGGGACATCTCAATTTTTATCAACTATATAAATCAAGCAAGAAGGGAGAAGTTCGTGAATTTCTAGTTGTTACTCCAACTAAAACTAACATCTGCAAGTCATGCCAAGTTGGTAAGAAATCAAGAGTTCAGTTTAAAACTAAAGAATGCACTTCAGGTAAGCCTCTCAAACTTGTTCATACAAATTTATAATGACAGAAATAATTCTCCTTGTGGTGAACAATACTTCATGTTATTAATTGATGATTTTACAAGAATGTGTTGGATCGGTTTCCTAAAGTATAAAGATGAGGCATTTGAAAAGTTTAAAATATTGAAGGATATGGTGAAAAATGAGTTGGAATTGAAAATCAAATTCCTTATATATGATAGAGGAAAAGAGTTTATATCAGATGAATTTTCCAATTTTTGTGAGCAGCTTGGCATCAAAAGGAAATTCTCCGTAGCTAAAAATCCTCAAAAAAATGGAGTAGCAGAAAGAATGAACATGACAGTTCAACAAATGGCATGTGCTATGCTTGATGATTCTGGAACATCTCACACCTTTTGGGGGGAAGCAGTACAAACAATTGTTGATATACTCAAAAAGGCCCATGTTCAAGTTAACAATGATAAAACCCTACATGAACTTTGTTATTGCAAACCTAACTGTAAAAATACTTTAGAATCTTTGGAAGAAAATGTTTTATAAAGAAAAATGATGATAAGATTGGAAAATTTGAACCTAGAGCTGATGAAGGAATCCTTCTTGGATACTCTTCCAGAAGTAAAGGATATAAATGTTATAACAAAAGGCTTCAAAATATTGTTGAAAGTATAGATGTTGTTATTGATGAAGTATCTGCAGGTACCAAAAGAGAAGTACAATTATATGATGAACAACTCCCTACTAAGATATAAGAAGTTGTAGGAGAAGAAGAAAGAGAAGCATCAGAAGAATAAAATGAAAATGTAAGTGTTCCAGAAAATACTCTATCAAGATGTTCAGAAAATTCATCATGAATCTTAAGGTGATAAAGAAGTTGGAATACAAACTAGAAGAACATTTTTTGGATCATCTAGTCACTTAGCCTTATTATCCATGATTGAAACTCAAAATGTATTATGTGATTCAAGCAAGTAAAGATGAATGTTGGGTTAAGGCAATGAACGAAGAACTTTATCAAATAGAAAAGAATCATACATAGGAGCTAGTACCAAGGCTTCATAATAAAAATGTAATTAGGACAAAGTGGGTATTTAAAAAAAAAAACAAATGAAAATGGCGAAGTAATCCAAAACAAAGCTAGAATTGTATGCAAAGGCTATCCTCAACATGAAGGAATAGACTTTAAAGAGACATTTGCACCTGTAGCTAGACTTGAAGCTATAAGAATGTTCCTTGCATTTTCCAACTTTCGTAACTTCAAGGTATATCAAATGGATGTTAAATTTGCATCTTTAAATGGGGATCTATAAGAAGAAGTGTATATTGAACAACCTAAAGGATTAATACTTGGAAATGATAAAAATCTTGTTTGCAAACTTAATGTAGAAATTAGGTTAGATTTGTAACTGATCATGAAGTTTTAATCAAGATCACAAGACACAAGCCTACACTACTACTCTGCAGACATTAATTCACAATTTAGAATAAAAATCTCAGTCATGCAAGAAAGAATAACACACATGAAACAAGTATTTTTATCTCAGGAAAGTAATCTGCTAAAAACCCCAATTCCTCTTGCATTAATTAAATGAAATAGAGATGTATTACAATTGCTTTGCTCAACTGAGCTCACCCTACAAGTGCACAACCTATCTCTTTGCCCACTAAAGGCCTCTAACCCAGACTTAGTCAAATTTTTCCTCATATTGATCTCCTATTTCCTTGTGCTATTCCTTGAGGAATTAATGCCTATTATTTAGGAAATTCCTTCAATTGAATTGTGAAATTCCTTTAGGTTGATCATCAAACTGCATGCAACACATGTACACTAAAAGCTAGTCTACAATTGATGTTACACTGCCTTGAAATATCCACCTCAACTGGGTAACTTGAATTATCTTCATGCACTAGTTATTTTGGATTGAATGATCAGTTAAATGGATGATCACTAAGTTTGACTAAAGTCCCACTACTTAACTCACCTTCCACTAGTTCCTCCAAAAGTTGGAACTAGTTTAACTTAAAACAACCAAAGATAATTGACATTGATTGCTAAAAATTATCAAATCACACATGCATAACTGAACTCTAACTCGTTCAACTTGAATTTGATAAGTAAAATGAGTAACACAAGACATGTCACACAAGTTAACATCATCCAAGTTGTATGTTGATGTGGAAATTTGAATTTTCCCAATTTAATCAAGGCAAAATCAAATTGAAAATTTCTTGCTACATCTTTCAACACTTAAGAAGGCATTATATGGGTTAATACAAGATCCTCATGCATGGTATTATTCTATTGACGGGTATCTTGAGGAAAAGGGATTCAAGAAAGGATTTGCATATAGCAATCTATATATCAAGTTTGAAAAAGACAAACTTTTGGTAGAAGTGGTTAATGTTGATGTGTTAATTTTACGTAACAATGGTATATTCTATGCTTTAGCACAATTTACTTCAATGTTTCTTATCAACCCAATGACAATTTCCAATTATATCCAGTAGCAATCACATTAACTTAAACACATTGACAGTAAATGCAGATAGAACGTAAAAACATGTGCAAAATACAAGCAAGGACAAGAGGACACAAGATGTGGTGGATGCTAGGGAAAAACCCCAATGTGGGGAAACCCTTTGATCAAATATTGTTATTATTCTTCAATAGTTCAACAGAGAGAGAGAGTAAAAATATGAAATTAACTTGCCCAAAACAGTCCTGTCAAACCAGCAGTCAACTGCAGCCCTAAACAGAAACTCAACAGTGGTCAAAGCAACTCCAAAATGTCCTCCATGTAGCTCAGTCAACAACATATAAATTTGTCTTTACAAGAGGGTCAAATTCAACGCAAAACAAATTGGTCAAACTAGTCAAAGGAGAGAGAAAACCCTATTGTAAATTCTACAGACAAATTTGAACTCAACATTGAAGTCAACTTGGACAACTTGTCCCAATCACCTCGAAAATTGTGCCAATCAATGCATCGTCCAAAAATTGAAATTATGCCCACAAGAACAAAGTCAACGCTGGTCAAAAGCACCCAAGTCAACGTTGTTCAACATTGTCTTCCTTTCAAGCCATCAAACTAACCCTAAAATTCATCCTCCTTTCACATGTGTAAAGTAGAGAAGGCTGCCTCCAAGCTATATGAACCAATCAAGAGATAAGAGAGAGAGAGAGATATGTAATGACATAAGTGATGTCCAAAAGAGGAGAGAGGTCAATCCTATTTATACACTTCGATGAGGGTGAGGAAACACATCTATTGGGTTTGTGAGCCTACATTTGACTGAGGCCGACTTTGACAAATTGTGCATGAGAGAGAATAAAATCAAAATTCCATTTCTGCTTGTTAGAATGAGATGATATTTATATCAAAATTAGACCTCTCGAAAAGAGGAATCCAATGCAATAATCATCTACATCATATGAGTTGTACTAAGGAGGAATTTGGCCCTAGTTACCAATTTTAACACTCCCTCTCAACTAGGGAAAACTCCACTTGCCAATCCATCTGTCATCATCATGCCATCCTATCATCCTGTACCATCCCTATCATCACTACCTTGCTTTTCTCTGTTGAACCATGAAGTAATAATGAAGAAGAAGTGATAGAAAGTGGGTCATAAGATCGTACCACTCTCCACTAACAAAATTCAGTCCTTGATCCCGAATCAAGTTGTTGAACACCATTCATCCTAGTCATAGGGAGTATGGCAGTACACGATGCATCCATTGATAGTACTATGGTCCCTAACCATCTTTCTTCAACACATTGGCCAAATGAGAGCTACTTCCCATGAGTCCTAGACTCGATGGGTAGGATGTGTGCTAGGACATCGGCAGGAGAAGGTGAACCACTCATCCTACTCATATTCCATAGGATAAGGTGAACCACTCATCCTATGCACATGTCAATCATAGGGGAAGGTGAAACACTCACCCTACACACATGTCAACCATAATGGGGTATCACATGGAAGGTGAACCACTCACCCTATATCTAGCGCACCACTAGGGGAAGGCAAAGCACTCACCTGATGGTCGCTTATAGCTCCAAGAAGTACCTGAAGCCCCCAGAAGCTCCCAGAGCTTTGTGTCCAACACATATGGGACCCTCATAGGAGGGATGTTCCACAACTCCAAGTCTCTCTTGAGAGGTTAAGAATTTGACCTTCCCCAAAGGCTTCGTGATAATGTCTGCTACTTGCTCATCTATCCTAATGTGTTGGAGCCTTATTGCTCCCTATTGTACCATATCTCGGATAGAGTGGTACGTGATATCAATGTGCTTGGAACAATCATGGAACATGGGATTCTCTAATAGGTGAATCCCACACTGTTTGTCATAGAAGATCACAGTGGTATCCAACACATGCTCAAATAACTCATTGAAGAGCTTCCTCAACCAAACAGCTTCACAACAGGCCATACTCACAGCAATGTATTCGGCCTCGATGGTGCTTAGTGCAACTTATTTTTTCTTCTTTCTCATCCATGATATTGAAGCAAGCCCCAAAGAGAAATAGCACCCAGACATGATCTTACGATCCACCACACTACCAACCCAGTCAGCATCTGAATATCCATGTGGCCTCAAGTTTCTGATAGTGTATCTCAGTCCATAGTGGATTATGCCCCAGAGATTATCTCAAGAGATTCTTAGCAGTAATCCAATGAATGTGATGAGGCTCGACCATAAATTGACTCAACGTGTTCATCACAAAGCATATTTTAGGACAGGAGTTGACCAAGAATATCAGGGCCCCACAAGTTGATGATACCTGAAAGGGTTTGCTAATCTAGGCCCAACAACACTTCCACATAGCTTCTTAAACTTGATTTCCATCGGAGTAGTCACAGACTTGCAATCCACCATTCCATATCTCTCAAGTAGCTTCACAATTTATTTTCCCTGAGAAAGGAAAATCTCACCTGACTTTTTCCAAACCTCCAACACTAGGAAGTAATGCATCAGTCCTACATCCTTTATCTCGAACTCGGAAGCCAACTCTATCTTGCATTGATGAATGAGAGGGTCATCACCTATCAAAAAGAGAGCATCCACATAAAGGATGACAATGAGAGGCTTTTCCTTTTTAGCCTTGAAGTATAGGTGTAGATCAGCATCACTCTTTATAAATCCCAGCTTCATAGGATAGCTATCAATCCTCTCATAACAAGCCCTGGGGGCTTGCTTTAACCCATAGAGGGATTTATTCAACCTTCATACATGTGTCTCCCGATTTTGAACTTTGAACCCCTCGCATTGTTCCACATAGACTCCTCATTAAGTGAACTATGCAATGAGGGCTATGATCCAACAGATGGTGGTATATCAGGAAACTGGTGCAAATGTCTCATCACAGTCTACTCCTTCCTTTTGAAAGAAGCCTCGAGCAACAAATACGGCCTTGAATTTCTCAGCACTCCCATCAGCTCCATGTTTGATCTTGTAGAGCCATTTTGAAGTGACCATTGACTTATCCTTGGGTATAGGAACCACATCCCAGACATCATTCTTCATTATCGATTCATACTCCTTATTCATCGCATCCTTCCAAAATTGGTGTTTCACAGCTTCTTCAAATATGCAAGGATTAGATTGTACAATGGTACTCATGGAAGCTAAGTACCCTTGGTACCTATTCGCTTTCTTGCTTTCACAAAATTCCCCCCTCAGTGCAATATGTTTCTCAACATATTCAAGAGTATATTTGAGCCACAAAGGTATTTTTCTTGAAGTAGTGGGCTCACTAGGAGGTGGATAAATGGGATCCATCGGACCTTCAACATCGGGCATTGGTTCATCAGACAAAGGTTCATCCTATTTTTTTTCATCAACATCATCGTTGTCCTTCTTAGGGATAGGAAGATTTCAGATCTTTCTAAGAGAAGAATCTTCATCGAAAGTGACATCATGACTTAATTCCACTTCCCTTTGACCAGGCACATAGATTCTATATGCGTTTGAAGTTTCACTGTAGCCTAAAAACATTCCTTTCTTCCCAGATGCATCTAGTTTGTTTCTTTTCTCTTTTGGCACATGAAAATATATGGGACAACCAAAAATTCTAAAATGAGAAACATCAGGTTCCTTACCGGTGAAAACTTATTCGAGTGTCATGAAGTCCAAATCTTGATGTGGGAATTTGTTTCTGACATGCACAATGGTGTTGGCAGCTTATCCCCATAATAAAATCAGAAGACCTAGATCATGAAGCATAGAAGAGGTGGCTTCTATGATAATAAGATTCTTCCTTTCGACAACACCATTTTTTTCAGGAGTATATGCAGTAGTGGTCTCCCTCTTAATTCCAACTTCTCTACAATAGTCTTTGAATTCATTTGACTCACATTTGGTCCCATTATTGGTCCTCAATATTTTGATATTCTTCCATGTTTGATTCTCGACCAAGGTTTTGAAAAAGTGCAACCATTTGAATATTTCATCCTTCTTCTTTAAGAAATAGATCCATGCTTTGCGAGAGAAATCATACACAAAAATAGCATAGTACAAATATCCACCCAAATATGTCACGGGAAACATACCTGATATATCATAATAGACCAATTAAATAATATCGGTGGTTTGAGTTTCACTTGAGGTTAATGGTCCCCTTGTATGTTTTCCAGCTTCACATACCTCACAAACACCTTCATGATTTAATTTGAATTCGAGCATACCTATGACCATCTTCCATACATCAGGTAAGGCTTTGAAATGAAGGTGAACAAATCTTCGGTGCCATAATTCGGATTGAAGAGAAGTATCACAAGTCATTGCTCCCAACGGACTTCCTCCAGCCTGATAGAGACCTTCAACCCTGAATCAAAGAGTGAATGCATCTCTTGGGTTCCTTTTCCAGACACGAAACTTCCCATCAAAGAATGACAACTTGAAACCTTTATCTTCCATTGCAAAAATAGAGACAAAATTATTTTTTAGATCATGTACATATAGTACTTGTAAATGAAGAGTTTGACCTTGATTTAAGTAGAGAGTAACATTCCCAATTCCTTTCACAGGATAAGTGGAATTATCCCCAAGTATAATCTCCATATTCGTCTTCTTTTCAATCAAGTTAGAGAGAGCTTCTTTATACCCAGTCAAGTGCCTTGAGGCACCACTATCAATCAATCAATGATCCAATGTATCTGAAGGAGAGGTAGTGGTGAGGGAAAAAATAAGATAAAATTATTTTTGCTTTACAACATTAACTTCTTCATACCTGGAGTTTCTCGACTTCTTGGGAGGATGACCATTTCCATTTCGAGCAGTGGGAGCATTTCTCTTTCCTTTTTTATTGAACCTGGTGTTCCTTTGATTTCCATTGCCCTTTAAGTTGCTTTTATGGTTTTCATCATCTCTTGGACTATCCTTCTTGTGAGGACACTCTCTAGCAAAGTGGCCAAACCTATTACAATTGAAACATCTTCTTTTCTTCCTTCTTTGAATCCCAGCTTGAACCCTTGTCCTTGATTCCTTGGTCCAACATTGTCCCTCCTTTTGGAATGAGCGGAGAAGGCAATAGGATTGTTTCCATCTGATGGATTGTCTCTTTCCATCATCCTTATTTCTTCTTGAGTGCATCTAGCCAATAATTCATCAAATCCCGAAATCCTGTCATTATTGAGGGTGGTAGTGTTGAACACATCCCATTCTCTTGTAAGGCCTACAAGTGTGATAAGAGTAGGATCCCTGTCACTAATGACTTCTCCAATAGATAGGAGATCATTATTTATCTCGGTAATCCTCATGAAGTAGGATTGGATGGATTCTCCTCTATCCATCTTGATTTCTTTCAACTTGTTCTTGAGAAAAAGAACTCAATTCGCATTATTTAATTTGAACATTCCAACCATCTTGTCATACATCTCCTTAGATGTTTCCAAATCAGAAATATAGACAACCAAAGGTTTGTGAATAGAATCAACAATAATTTTCTTAGCTTTAACCTCACCTTTCTTGTACTTTGTTTGTGCAGTTGCGGATGCATTTGAAGGAGGCTCCACTATTCTTCCTTTGACATAGTCCATGGCATCATTTTCTTCCAATATCAAATCTACAGTCGTCTTCCATGCATGATAGTCGAATTTGTCCTTGAGTTTGTCCTATGATTTGAAGAAAGATACAGTGGTCATTGGGACTACTTCCAAGTCCTTGTCCAACATCTTCCCTTAGTGATTGCTTTTCCTCACTCTTGCTTGGGATTTGTCTTCACTTGATCTCTAATACCATGTTAATTTTAGATAACAATGGTATGCTCTAAGCTTTATCACAATTTACTTCAATATTTCTTATCAGCCCAATGACAATTTCCAATTAAATCCAGTAGCAATCACATTAACTTAAACACATTGAAAGTAAATGCAAATAGAACATAAAAACATGTGTAGAAGACAAGCCAAGATAAGAGGACACTAGATGTGGCGGATGCTAGGGAAAAACCTCAATGTGGGAAACCCTTTGATTAAATATTCTTATTATTCTTCAATAATTCAGCAGAGAGAGAGAGTACAAATATCAAATTAACTTTCCCAAAACAGTCCTGTCAAATTAGCAGTCAACTGCAACCCTAACCAGAAACTCAATGGTGGTCAAAGCATCTCCAAAATTTCCTCCACGTAGCTCGGTCAACAACAGATAAATTCGGCCTTCCAAGAGGATCAAATTCAGCCCAAAACATATCGATCAAACTATTCAAAGGAGAGAGCAAACTCTGCTGTAAATTATGTAGTCAAATCTGAAGTCAACTCAGACAACTTCTCCCAATCACCTTGAAAATTGTGCCAATCAATGCGGCCTCGAAAAATCAAAACATTGATCAAACGAACCCAAGTCAACGTTGGTCAACAATGTCCTTTTTTCTGGCCAACAAACTGATGAGCCTCATCATTGGGTAATTATATGGGCCTTAATTCACCTCCTAGCTTAGTCAAACCAACTTTTCTCATAACTTATTACATGTTTTTTATTATATTTTGTTTATGAGGTGAGTTAGAGTTGGGCATTATGCTTAGTGGAATAATATGCATTGAATGCAGGATTAAAGGAGAAAATCAAGGAATTTTGGCAAAGACTAAGGTCAAAACTCGAATGGGACAAGGGAGAGGGATTGTAGGAGGTAAATCCTCCTCATTTAGTACTCCTCCATTTGAATATTCCTCCATTCATCACATCAGCTTGGAGTGCAAACAGCTAAATCATGAGGATTAGAAGGCAGCCGAGCAAGTGAGAGACAAAGCACCAGTTTATCTTGAGTTTGGGAGTTGAGCCTCCCTAATTTTAAGGAAGTCGTTGGGGACTTTAGTTGTATAAGTAGAGAGGCCTAGGACCTCAGTAGGATTCAGATTTTTATTGTAAAACTCTAAGCTATTTTCGAGCTGCAATACTTGTGAAAGTTCTATTGATGTAATTTGTTGTTTTGGTAATAAGAATGAGTTTTGTTTTGAGCCAGCACTGAGTTAAATCAGAGGGATGAAGCTCTTGGGTTAGGGCCCAACCCTAGTAGCCAAGGCTCCTCGTTCTTGTATATGTATGTTTAGTGTAGTTTCATAGCTTCATTGTAAATTTGCTTTTTATATGCACTTCCATTACAAGTAGTGTAGATTAGATTGATTGTTTATTATTTTGCTTCCATTTGTGCTTGACTTCAGTAGCAGGTTAGAGGGATAAAAGGATCACCACAAGGTTTTCAAAAGGTGTCTCGGCCTCACTTCCGGATCATGACTTGAGCAAGGGACCCTTAGGCAGCCCCAAAAACACAGATTTCTAGTTATTTTATGAGCTTTGGAGTTTGTTGTCTTTAAATTAGTATTTGGTTAGTTTTGCAAGGTAGATTTCCATTGTCATATATTTTATTTCCATTTCTGCAGTAAATCTCATCCTGTTATGAAACCAGCTCAAGAAAAGATAGAAAATATAGATCAACGCCTTAGAATTCAGCCTCTTCGAGGGGGCAACCTCCTTTACATTACATAAATGAACAATTCTTGGATGATTCAAATGACAAAACCTCCTTTCTATATATAGGAGTCTAAGGAGTCACAATATAATCCAGCCGACCTAACAATAATAATATAAAGCCACAAAAATAACAATAGAAGGATTCTATGGGGCACAATAATAACAATATGGGGGCAATAGGGGCACAACAATATTAATAAGGGGTATAACTGCAATAGTAATGGGGTAATCACTAGTATTATAGGGACCCAACATGCCCCTCTCCTTCAAAAAAGTGTTGTCCTCAACGCTTGAGTAGTTCTGGATACTTCTGCATAAAATTCTCATCCTCCCATGTGGAATCTTCAGCGGATAAGTTCTTCCACTTGATAAGATACTCTGAAATTGATCGATTTCGTAGTTGTCGAGTTCTTGTTTCTGTGACTGCTTCCGGTTCCAATATAATTTTTCCTTCCTCGTCAAGTTCTAGAAATATTGTTTGAACTGGGAGCTTGTCGCCTATAACCTTCTTTAAACATGAAACATGGAAAACTGGGTGCAATCGAGAAGCTGCAGGAAGCTCCAATTTGTATGCCATAGTACCAATCTTTTGCAACACCTTGTACGAACCATAATACTTTGGTGATAATTTATTATCCTTCTTAGCTTGCTTGAGGGACATCTGCTTATATGGTTGTAGCCGTAGGAATACCCAATCACCTACATCAAAACTTCTTTCACTGGATGTTGATCCGCCTGTTGTTTCATTCTATTCTATGCCAACACGAGGTTATCCTTTAAGAGTTGGAGGACTTGTTGTTGATGTTCGATGTGATGTTCCACTGCCTGAACCTTAGAATTTTCTCTTAAATATGATGTGATGGATGGTGGTTGATACCCATAAAGGGCCATAAATGGGGTCATTTTTGTTGTTGTATGGAAGGAAGTGTTATACCACCATTTAGCCAGAGGCAACCATTTGACCCATTGTGTCTATTTATCAGATACAAAGCAACGAAGATATCCTTCCAAACATTTGTTTACTATCTCAGTTTGCCCATCAGATTGAGGATGATAAGATGAGCTATGAGCTAACTGAGTACCAAGACAAGAAAATAATTCTGTCCAAAAATTTCCAGTGAAAATGGGATCTCTGTCACTTACAATAATCTTTGGGTTTCCATGTAGCTTTTGAATTGTTTCCATAAATGCAGTAGAAACTGTACTGGCTTTAAATGGATGTGATAATGCACAAAAGTGTGCATACTTGGTAAGTCTGTCAACTACCACCATGATGACACTCTGTCCCTCAGACTTGGGTAAACCTGTGATAAAATCCATTGAAACCTCCTCCCAACGTTGGATTGGAATGGATAAAGGTTGTAATAGACCTATTCTCTTAATTGTTTCAACTTTATTTTGTTGGCAAACCAAACATTCCACCACAATTTTTGGAACTCCTCAATGTGCTCCATTATTGAACCCTTTTGTTTGAGACTTATCAATTGGCTAAAAAAAGTGTTTCTTTTTGTATCCTCATAATGTGCTACCAATTCTTCCGTAAAAATTGCCCAAGTGATAAATTGTTTACGAGAGCAAAGCTATTGATACCATACAAACTGATTTGGTTCCAAATATAAAGTTGCCATACGTACCATTTGTGTGTTTTGCACATTATTGAGATCGAAGAATTGCTCCATCTGTAATATCCATTTGGCGGGATCCTTGCCATCAAACTTCCTCATATCGATTTTTGGAATATGGTGGGTCTTCAATCCAACATTAGCGTCTATGGAATCATGATTAACATTTCTTTTGTTCTCATCATGAGTTTCCTTTACTACCTTTTCACCAATAGTAAGTATTTCTTGTAGAAAATTTGTCAAATCTGTCTTCAAATCTGCCATGCATGTCTTCAAATTTGTGTTCAAATCTATCTTCAAATTGTCCATCTTATCTTCCATGCCATTCATCTTAGCTTCCACGCCATTTATCTTAGCTTCTGTTAACTTTTGTGAGCGTGACATTTGTTGCACTTGTTCTTGTAATCTTGATATATCATGTAGCATTTCTTCCTCTTCTTCATGAGTCATGCTAGAGCTTTCAGGTTCCTTACTAGGTGTTTGCATTTTCTTTCCTCGGGGCATCAGTTACCGATAATAATGCTCTACTATGCCCTTTTAATTCCTTCAAAATAAATTTTCAAACCAAGCTTAAGAAAAAATTAAAAAAAAATCTACACACCTTTTTTCACTTTGTAGGAGCTCGATATTGCCTCTGATGTATCTCTGTAATTTCCAATCATCTAGTTTTGAATTTGTGATTTGTAGTAGCTCTCTGTGTCCTCTTTCCAATGCCACAAGTCTAACCCAAATTGGATTCTCCAAGGAAGAGTTATGCGAAATCTCCCACAGTGACTTGATTATAGACTAGTTCAGTAGAGCGAACTTGTACGACGTGCCACGAGTCACTGTTTCGACCTTTGGATCTAAAAAATGCATTCAAGAAACTATAGTCTGTCCTCTTTCTATACCTTCTTACAAAATTTCAATCCGATCCCCAGAGAGAAAGTTATGACGATTTTCCCCAGGTCACCAGTTTGGAATGTAATTCAAGAGTCTACAAAAAGACCAACTTCCTCAGATCATATCTCTGCACATATAGCCCGAAAAGATCTGAAATTCGGAAACCCGAGGTTCAGAGCGATTTCTTCTCAAATGGGTTTTTTTTGCAACTTCTGAAACATCGCAGAAAAAAAGTTATAGCGAAAATGCCACAATGACCTGTTTGGAGCAGCGAAACCCTATAATCCAAACCTCTGATACCAAATGTTATGAAACCAGCTCAAGAAAAGATAGAAAAGATAGATCAACGCCTTAGAATTCAACCTATTCGAGGGGGCAACCTCCTTTACATTACATAAATGAACAATTCTTGGATGATTCAAATGACAAAACCTCCTTTCTATATATAGGAGTCTGAGTCACAATATAATCCAGCGACCTAACAATAATAATATAAAGCCACAAAAATAACAATAGAGGGATTCTATGGGGCACAATAATAACAATATGGGGGCAATAGGGGCACAAAAATATTAATAAGGGGTATAACTGCAATAGTAATGGGGTAATCACTAGTATTATAGGGACCCAACACATCCATTCTTTCATTCCTTTCAGCAACTTTCCTCATGCATAGTGTACGCAGTTAATTCATTAATTTTGTTTTTTCTAGTTTATGAAAATGTTTCTTGTTTGCATATCTTTTTGGAAGATATACATGTTTTATGCAGAGCAAGTGCTTTAGGAGGATACTAAGACTTCATAGCCAGCAGCCACCTTCCACTCCATCCTCCTTATCCATCCCTTGTTTTCACCATCACTTTCACTAGTTTTTCATCATTTTTCATAGAAATTCTTCCAAGCACATTGAGCGAATCCAACCATCTACTATCTTTGATGTTGACTTCTGAGTGATCCTAGACCTTCTCCCACTCCATTCCACCCATCACACACCTTTCCTAGGCCTTCCATCACCTCCAACACCTCACATTTTTCTCTTGACTGTATCATGTAGGTTTACAAGGGATCCTGTAGGTTTCTAGTACATCCTGTAGGTTTTCCTGAAATGGCCTGTTTTGAGGCCGAATTGATGGAAAACCTCTAGGAAGTCACCAAAAGCCTCCCAAGGGTATTCCACACCATCCAACCATCTCATAACCCTTCCAACCATCCTCAAACATCCTTAATTCACCTGCCACATCAACAGAAGCAATTAGTTTTCACACTGGATTTTGCATAAAAAGACGAAAAAACAAAAACAAATTTAGTTCAGTCTCTTTACTTGCACATTAGTGATGTTTGATGCTTCTTACTTCTATAACTTAGATAATAGCATTTGGTTCATGTTGATTTTGAATTTCTGCCAATTATAGTTTCTTAGCGGTTAATTAGAAAATGGTGTGATTTAGCATTACATGTTGACCTTCTCCATTATTATAGTAGAGTAGCTCTCTCTTAGAGTAGATTTACCTTTCTTCCATCAAATGATCAAGCTTGTTCTGACTCCATAGAAGTCTGGCTTGAAACCCTAATGGTCTCTCGCCAGCTGAGCAGGGACAACAGGCAGAACCATCACTTTTACTTGTGTATACAGCACTGTCACCTCCAAGTTTGTACGAACCCTGAGTTGATAAAGTAAAGCTGGTAGCCCAGGATTTGCACCATCCTTGCTGCAATACTAGCGCTCGTCACTTTTTGGCGCCATTTCGGGGAGGTGTCTGAGTAAAATGTGATTACTACTTTCTTTTCTTCTATTTCTTGTCTTCAATATTCTTCCATTAGTTTATTTCTGCAAAAGTAATCTAGTTGTTTCCTTTCTTCCATTTTTCATTTTCTGGTTTCCTTTCCATTTTTCAAGCAAGATTTCAATTCAACAAGTAGCATTTTCATTCCATCAGTAATTCTCATTCAATCAGCAACTTCAATTCTGCAAAGTACTTTCCAAGTTTGGAAAAATACAAAACCAAACCAAAATTTTTTCCTTTCATGCCTCATAGGAATAGGGACAGCTTAGGGAAATTTTTGCCAAATACCCCCACTACATCAAATAGCCAACCTTCCCTCTTCTTCAATGGCTATGAACTAGAGGAACCCTTAGGTGAGAAACCTAACATATTTGAAGAACCTACAGGGGAATAAGCAGAAGAAGAAGAACCCATTCCTACTGAACCAATGGCTGAAAACAGAAATGATAGAGAGAATAGAGATAGAATTGAGGGTTCCTTCCCCATCAAGGAAACCAATGGGGACACTGAGATGAAAAATATAAGCCCCCCTTCCCTACCTCATTTCCATGTCCATACCACAGAGGACCTCGACACTTTCCTATTTGAGTTTGATGTTATATGCCAAACCTATGACTATACAAATGATGAGAAAAAGTCAAAACTATTTCCATCTACACTCAAGGATGCAGCATTACACTGGTTCATGGGTTTACCTATAGATAGCATCACAACTTGGGCTTAGATGCAGCAAGCCTTTAACAACAAATATTGGGACTACTGTCAATCAAAGGATATTAAAGAGGAAATATTCAGGATGACCATAGGCAATGATGAATCCCTAGAGGATTACGAAGAAAGGTTCCAGCTTAGTTATAAAAGGGCCAGGTGCACACTTGACCCTAAGTCACTAAAGCTAGTCTTGCTTAGGGGAGTAATGGAAGATATTCTGGATACCCTACATTTGTTAGCAGGAGGAGATATCTATCAATTACCCTATGAGGATATCAAGACTGTCTTTAGAAACCATTCTAGGGCAGCTAGGAAAAAGGGTAGGGTAAGTCAACCTGTGGTCAGTACATCGTCTTCCAACTCATCCATCAAGGGTGAAATTGGAAACATGCTGGAAGATTTCAAAAGTGACATGTTGCAAACCCTTGCCTTGCAAATGGACACCATGCACATTAAGAGGAAGCATGAGGAAGCAGAGAGAGCCTTGGCCACTTTTTGTCCTAGATGCACAAGGAGGCATCCTAGGAATGAATGTCCATTGAATTCTATTGAAATCTACTTAGTCTATGAAGAAAACCACTCCACAGACAAGTGCCCTTCTTTGCCTAGACTCAAATCTATATATCAAGGAGCTAAAGGGGTCACTGAGCAGCTTTGCTACATAAACCAAAGGAGACCTCATGGGCCTAGACCATACCAGCAGGGCGCGCAAGGGTCATCCCATGCATATTACAACTCCAACCAAATCACAGCCATGCCTTCTTGGGTACCCCCTTCTCATCCTTCCTGGTCTACACCCCGTCCTTGGTCCTTTTCATCTCAGTATCACTCCCATCCAGCCAGCCAGTCATTTCAACCTTATGCTTCGCCGCAACCTCAGTCGAATGCACTGCCCCAGGGGTGGAGGCCCCAATACAATAATCCTCCAACTCTATTGCCTCCACCACCTTCTCAACCATAGCTTCTACACTCTACTCCACCCAAGCAACCCTATATGCATGCCCAGCCAAATTCGAACCTGAACTACAGGCAGGCTCAGCAGGTATACAGTGGAGAGACATCATATCCATCTTATGTTGTTGAAATCCAGGAGATTAACCTGAGATCTGGGAGAGTTCTCCTGGATAACCAACGTCCACCTCCACCTAGGGAGATTAAGGAAGAAATAGAGGAAAGAAATCTTAAAGCAAATCCACCCCTTCCTGAGAGATTATCCCAACCACTCCAGCCTACTCCAGAAGAGACTGAACTTCTGGGAGAATTGAAAAATCTATGTGTAAAGATTCCACTTCTCCAAGAAATAAAAGATGTTCCTATTTACAATAAATTGATTAAGGAGAAGTAGTTCAAGCATCCAAGGAGGCGAAGAAGGGATGCCCCTACCATTAATGTCATTAGACAACTTTCCAACTTAACGATGGGGAAGGTAATCTGTCCAAAATATTTGGACCCTGGAAGCCCTGTAGTAGATGTGCACATACATGGCACCATTGTCCCACACACTTTGATTGATATTGGTGTTGCCATTAATGTGATGACCAAGGACACCATGCTCAAGCTCAACCTCCAAGGTTCATTGAGGAAGACCACAACAGTTCTGCAACTTGTGGACCACTCCATAGTAACCCCTGAGGGGATTGTGGAGGATGTGATAGTCTCCATTGACTCTTGAAAGTACCCTGTAGATTTCCTAGTTCTCCAACGTAAAGCTAAGCTTACTAGTTACCCTCTCATCCTTGGGAGACCATGGTTGGCCACTACCAATGCTTACATTAGCTATAAAGCTGGGAATATGCCCATCAAGAACGGGCATATGCCCAAGCAGTTAGTCCTATACCCTCCTGCTCAACCTTCTCTAGAGCATGATTTACCTTTATGGTTGGAAGAGGAGGAAGAATATGAAGTTTATTCCACCCAACTTTATACTTTAGAAGCAACCATGGGAGGAGGACAGTAGGATGAGGATGATTTGATTGAACACCTACTCCAAAGTCCAACTCCCAGTTCATTGCCCTTAGAAGATGCAGTAAAGGAAACCCAGAACAATCATCCAATTGACTTATGCTTGGCTGATTCCAACCCACTCTATGTCAAAACCATAAAATTCGGCCTGTAGAGAACCTTAAAAATCAATCCATCTCTTTCTGCTCTCCAAGAAGAGGAGTTATGCAACATGCTAAAGGAAAATCTAGAAGCCTTCGCTTGGAGTTGCAAAGAAATGAAGGGAGTACACCCCTCAGTGTGTACTCACCACATATACATCAAAGAAGGTTGCAAGTCGGTATGGCAACCCCAAAGGAGGATGAATCCAGCTCTTAAAGATATAGTCAAAGAAGAACTGCAAAAACTGTTGGATGCAGTTTCATTTACCCTATCTCCGACAGTGAGTCGGTCTCACCTTTGGTGTTAGTTCCAAAGAAAAATGGTAAGTGGAGAATTTGTGTCGATTACAGGGAGTTGAACAAATCCACAAAGAAGGACCATTTCCCTCTACCCTTCATTGACCAAGTGCTAGATGGTCTGGCAGGGAAAAGGTTTTTCTCTTTCCTAGATGGATTCAATGGGTACAGCCAAATCCAGATCAGTCTGGAAGACCAGAACAAAACCACCTTCACTTGTCCTTGGGGTACTTTTGCCTATAGGGTCCTACCACTTTCCAAAGAGTAGTCTTGAGTATTTTCACTGAATTAGTCCATGATGCGGTGGAAATTTATATGGATGATTTTACACCTTATGGTTGTGATTTTCAAGGAGCTCTCTCTAACCTGGGCGAAGTACTGCACAAATGCATTGAAATGAACCTGTCTCCCAGTCTCAAAAAATGTGAATTATTGATGATTGTAGGGACCATGCTAGGTCATTCAATATCTCAGCAAGGACTGCAGGTGGACCCCAACAAAATAGCTATCATCCAAAGGGTCCCACCTCCTCAAAAGCAGAGAGATTTCAGAAGTTTCCTCAGGTTATCCGAATACTACTGAAGGTTCATAAAGGAATTCAGCAAGTCGGCCTCTCCTTTATTTGGTTTGTTTGCCAAGGACTCTGAGTTTATATGGTTAAAAAGTTGTCAAGAGGGCTTAGACATCCTAAAGGATGAGTTAACCACTGCACCGACTCTCCGAGGCCCAAATTGGGCCCTCCCCTTTCATATTCATGTTGATGCCTCACACAAAGCCATAGGAGCAGCCATAGGTCAGATAGATGAAAAACTACCTTATGATATGTATTTTATCAGTAAGAACCTGTCAAAGGCTTAACTAACTTACATAGTCACCGAAAAGGAACTCCTAGTTGTTGTGCATTCATTGAACAAATTCAGGCATTATATTACAGGTTATCAAACATTTGTGCATACTGACCATGCTGCAATCAAATATTTAATGAACACAATAGATGTGAATGCTCGGATTATAAGATGGTTACTTTTATTACAGTAGTTTTATCTAACTATTGTTGATAAGCCTGCTAAGGAAAATGTTGCTCTAACTATTGTTGCAGACTTTTTGTCTAGAGTAAATTTGCCTGCAGGTGAAGAAGGAATGGTTGATGACTAGTTACCTGACGAGCACTTATTTTCTATTTCAGTTCTCTCCCCATGGTTTGCTGATATAGAAAACTATTTGGTATCAGCACAGTTCCCACCAAAATTGTCCTCCAAAGAAAAGATCAAGATAGTAAGGAAAAGCACCCCCTTCACTTGGATTGGGGGCAATCTCTTCAAAATTGGTCTAGATCAAATCTTGAGAAGGTGTGTCAGGGAGGAGGAAGTCTTTGACATCCTTCTAACCTGTCATGATGGACCTTGTGGAGGTCACTTTGTATCAAAGAGGACAAGATTCAAAGTGTTACAAGCAAGCTATTATTGGCCCACTCTTCATTAGGATGTGAAAAGATATACTAGTCAGTGTGATCAGTGCCAAAGGATGGGAAGGCCTACTCCAAGAGATGAAATGCCTCTATAGCCTCAAGTGACTTTCGAGCCATTTGAAAAATGGGGTATGGAATTCATTAGGCCTATTGACCCTCCTTCCAAGAAAAAACAGTACATCATTGTGTGCACTAATTATTTGACTAAGTGGATTGAAACCAAGGAAATTAAGGCAGCAACAGAGGAAAAGGTGGCTGAGTTCCTAAGGGAGAATGTATTCTACAAATTTGGGTACCCTAGAGAGCTAGTCACAGACTAAGGCAGCTAGTTTACCTCCAACATGATTGAATACTTGCTCAGCCAACACAAGATCAAGCATAGAACCTTCACTCCTTATCATCCACAAGCTAATGAGCAAGTGGAGGTGACCAATAGAGCGTTGAAGGGAATCTTGAGCAAAGTGGTAAGTAGCAACATGAAGGATTGGGCAGATAGACTAGTTGAGGCCACTTGGGCCTATAATACCACATGGAAGACCACCACTAGATTCAAACCCTATGAGTTGGTCTATGGGAAAAGGGCCTTGTTGTCCATTAAATTTGAGAATAACAAATTAAGGATGGCAGCCCAACTAGATCTAGATCTCAGCAGTTGACAGAAAGAGAGATTGTTCCAATTGAATGGTTTGGATGAATTCAGAATGTAGGCCCTCCTACATACAGAGGTAGTTCAACTTCAGAGGAATATCTGGCATGATAAAAACATCAAGGAGAAGCAATTTCAGGAAGGCGATTGGGCATTGCTAAATGATTCTAGGTATAAATACTTCAAGGGAAAGTTAAGGACAAGATGGCTAGGACCTTATGTTGTGGAAATCTGCCATTATAATGGTTCAGTACAAATTAGAAACATAGATGAAGAGGCGATCCCTTTACTTGTTAATGGAGACCGATTGAAAATTTACAAGAGACCTTTATCAAAACAAGAGTTCATTGATGATATCAATAAAACAGTAATGATAGTGGAGAAAGTTTCAGCTCCTCCCTCATCAAATCATTGAGAAAAAAAAAATAAGGACTCAGGTGAAAAACTCCATGAGGCGCCTGAGTCCCATCATTGGGTTGAAAACCTCTTGAGGCAGCCCAATGGTGTCAAAACAAAAACAAAAGAGGATAAGAAAGATCCATGGGTGAAAACCTCTCTTGAGGCGCCCAAGGCAAACAACTAGGATGAAAACCTCTCAGAGGCAGCCTAGCTGTTTTCAAAAAAAAAGAGAGAAAATTTTTAAAAAGCATGAAATTTCCAGTTGCAGGTCAGCAATAAGGACAGTCAAGGAGCAAAGGAGGATCACAAAGAGACCCCTGTCACTCACATTTTTATTTTTCCACTCATTACCACTCATTCCTCCATCATTTCTGTCATTTTTTCCACTCCTTTGCTTCACTTTACAAAGGGATTGTGTTTTCTACAGGATCCCCTCTAAACCTACCCGATCCCCTGAAAACCTACAAGATGATCCTGTAGGAATTACAGTGACCCAAAAATCCTATAGGAGGTAGTCCTAAGGCAAATGAATGACTTTCTATGCCAAAAAAATGCACCCCCTTCATCATTCAATCACAATACCTTCTCCACCATCATCACCCCTGCACTCACCATTAAAAACAAAATCAGTTTCAAGACTATTTTTTTCAATCTTTGAAGAGAAGGGAAACAGGGAGGAATAGAGAGCATCACTTGAGTATTCCTTGTTATCCACAGTTCTATTCTTTCTCTCCATCCATGTCACCATCCTCACAACCCTAACAAAAAGTATGATTAAGAGTTCTGAGGGAGAATCAGCTACAGGACATCCTGTAGGAAATCCTATAGTAGCCTATCCCACAGAATACCAATCATGACAACAGCAAGCCTCCAACATGATGATCCAAAAGCTCTAAAGTAGCACCACCACCACCATCTTCAACCACAGGTACCTGCACAAACAAAGGAATCATTAGGAAACAGCAAGAGGGAGAAAAAGAATAGCATGCAACCAATACACACAACAGCACCTCTGGTCTTCGACAACTGCAACAAAGCATTGGCACCACAGGTAAGTATCCCATTCGCTCTCTCATATGCATCATGTAGTCAAAAAAATGTAAGGGTTATGATTAAGTTGGTTTATAAGCGAAAAGGTGGTCAGTTAACTTGGCCACCTTCATTCAGTCAACACATACACAACAGGGTGTCCTCTCACACGTGGCAGCAGTCAAATCAAAGACAGAGAGGGAGAAGGACAAAAGCGGTTAAAGTTGCGGGTGCATAAGGTGGGAGCTGATTACAAGGAGTGGGGAATGATGAGGTGGTAGTGGGGACCAACAGTCCAAAAATGGAAATGTACCTTTGCTGCTAGCACACCACCTCACCCCAAATAACCATAAGAGGAAACAATCATCATCCCCATGCATTCATGCATTCACTTCCTCGAAGCTCACTCTCATAGGTCGCTCTCATACCTAGGCAACCTACTGAAATAAAAACTCCATCGTTTCACTGCACAAGAATTCCTACAAGATTGCATATGAATTCCTACAGGATCATGCACAGGAATTCCTATAGGATACACAGAGACTGTCTACAGGATTGGCCGAGAGGAGTTTCAGAGGGGAAAAAATGGGAGTTGGCCACTACAAACACTATGAAGAGGTAGGCTCTATAATTACATCCCTCTTTACAAGTAATTGAACCAGAAATCCTCTAAGTTTGAATGAATTTAGCAGCTTTGTAAGGGAATTACATACACAGTCATTTAAGTTTTGGTTCTGCATTTGAAAATTGTCTCAACCCTCTCATCTCCTCAAACTTCACCAACCAAGATGACAGGAGGGTTTAATAGGAGGGAGTCCATTAACACTATGAGAATCCAATAACACCCCTGTAGAGTAGTAAAAAGGGTCTTTTTCACCTCTATTTACCCTACATTAACTTGTCAATCCAGGAACGATTTGTTATTTCAAAGAGTGTACTCAGTTTGAGGCGGTCATTTGTCAAAGTAATGCTAGTAGTATAGTGCTCTAAATACAAAAGTAAGCGAATGCTTGAAATAAGATCTACTTATAGAAAAGAACCTTTAAAACTCAATTCATGCACTCAGAAAACTATAGCAATTTATCAGTCAAGGGTACAGTAATGGTAGTTCATCCCTCTGTAAACTGATGTAATTAAAGACAATCAAGGGAAATATCATCAATCTGGGAACTAGACAACAAATGTCCATGCTCACTACAGTCTCAAATCGTTCTGCACACCAAATCAATGATAATATAAATGATAGGAAATGGAACAACAACTAGTCTTATAAACAAGATTGAACAGCAAAAGCTTAGTCTACGGAAATAAATGCAGCGATTGTATCCTATAGGAATTAGATAACAATCTTTACTCTAAAGATAAATCGGACAACAATGGAAATGGAACGGGAACAAACAAAGATGAAATATGGAACATCAACTAGAGTCAAATATAAATGTACAATGAACCAAAACAAATATCACACACAGCATGCTTAATATTTAGAAGAAACAGTAATCTGACTTTGATACAACAAGTATAAATCTCAGTTATAAAGAATAACGATTGTGATTCATAATGGAACAGCAATGCCAGTTGAACAACAATCGCGATTAAGTGTAAACTGTAGATAAATATAGTAATACTAACTTATGAATGTTACAGCACGGCTACTTGGTAATTGAACAACAATAGCATTATGTAAGGAACAACAATGTTATATCAATGGTTAAAGGAACAGCAATGTGTTACAAAGTCAGAATGAGCAACACAACATTCCTGTTACAGAGAACAACATTACTTAGTTGAGCATAAACACAATATAACATAACCGTGATGTAACATAGCAAAACACATTAGATTACCGAACAAAGCTAATAATGAAAACCACACACGAATTAGAAATAATGGCACAGGAGCAAGTGTTCCACCAGGGCCAGGCCCTTAGCCTCCAGGGACACACCGCCTGAGATTACTCTAGAATCAAATATGGAATGGCAACCAGATTTATATTAAAACATCAAAACAGAGTTACAATGGATCTCTCTTCAATGAGAGTCAATGATCAAAATTTCAAATACAAAGGAGAATTACATAAAAATAACAACTAGTCGTCCCCCGGGCTAGCAGTGCTACCCCTTCTTATAACAGCCGAGCAAAGATATCTATGATACAAAAATAGTTAAGATAGCGATCCCTCAGGATAAAAGGATCCTGAGGGATTCGCCAGACTATTAATTCTCAGTTATCCTCGTGTTCCCTTGCGCTGATTTGATATCTCCTTTTCCCTTTCCTAGCTGATACACTCCAATTTGGATCGCCTTGTTTGCATGCAGTTCCTTGCCAAAGGGACAACAATTAACTTTGTCCTGTCTTTTCCTCTGGGACAGAAATCTTCCGTTTTCTCCTTTTCCTGCATAAGAAAAGGGAAATTATTAGTTGTTTTTCATTGCATACAAATCCCATAGATTTTGTCATAATTTATTATTATCTACCTAGTTCATGATGCAAAGAGGTCATGAGTTTTAAAGAAAAGATGACAAAATAAATGATAATAACATACCTTCTTCAGTACTCAACACACCCCCCTGCTTACCCTTTTTCATGCCCTCATGAAAACATTGTAGTTGACATGCAAGGCAGTGAGAGAGTAGGCCGGAGATGGGATCTCATGAGGAGGTCTATAGCCATGATGCCTAGCTAGGTGTTTAAAAATATGTCCTGTTTGACCCCCAGGCATTTCATACAAGGCTTGGTATCCAGGTGCAGGGTACCAAATAACCAGACTGCAGAACCTACATCCTAACCAAGATGGTCCTTATCTCAAAATAAGCTCACCATAAAGAGCCAAGCGATCAACAGCTAGCTTAAAGTTCTCATAGTTAAACGGTTCCCTGAGTTGAATGTTCATATTAGAAGTCTGATATCGGAATTTGGCAGCTACAATGGCAAGGTCCTTAATGGTAAAGAAATATTCGATCCCTTTCCGATTGATTGCTATATGAATAGGTCCTAATGCCTCAATCACACCCAGAGTCCTCATGAGGTTTCTATGTTTATTCCACAACTGTAATGGGTCTCTAGGCTCAGCTCGCACCCATAAGTCTAATCCATTTTCTTGTCTTTGAAAGGCATTATAGGCTTTAAGCCATTTTATTTGATTAACACCAAAAGAAATGAATGCCTGCAGTTGGATATCCCCAACGAAAGGGCTGGGGTTCTGCTCTGTTTCTTGATCCAACACAAGGCTATGCAGATAGAATTCACATAATAATCTTTGAACCTTCACCCCATAGTGCTTACAACAATTTATGAAATCATCAATAGTATTTATTTCTATCGAGGCTCCTGCTTTGACAGCTTTAATTTTCAATTACAAATATCATTCCATTAAAAACAAGGCATAATTCCTAGCATGTGCTCTACACGCTAGGATGTCAGTATACAAAGAGCATAAGGTATCCATTTGTTTGATGACTACATCTAGTCTATGAGTTACCTTTTTGACCCTTTCTTCTTCCTTTCGCCATCCTTCAAAGGCTTGGCTTTCGGATAAGTTGATATTCCTCAGCTGCTGTTGTAATTTTTCATACTTTTCTCAAGAGACAGTCTGTTCTGTCAATTTCTCTACTATTTGCTGGGTTTGCACCAAGTATTTTCGTAGAGTTACTGTCCTCGGATCACTGTCCCACCTGGTAGTTGTAAGCAAAAGGTTTACTTGAATCTTCTTATTGCATCATCTCATGTTTATGGTTCGCATTCCTTCAGAGGACTGTGCCTCTGTCTGTACTTCTTTGTCACAGGCCGATATATCATCTGTTTGTACTTCAACGTGGGTAATAGCTGAATGTTGTTCCTTTTGGTTTTGAATGGCAGGCTGGACTTGAATCCTCCTAATCTTTTTCTTGAGGGGTTTTGCCGGAGTGGTTGCATGTCTTACCCCCGAGGTCCTTTTTGCTCTCTTTCCCATTTTCAAAACCCTGATTTGTTATCAAAGTCATGCTATCACATTCAACAGTCTTTGTTGTTCTTTTCGTAATCTTTTACTTTCTTCTGTTTTCTTAGAAAGAATGGTTGTCTGTTTACTCGGGAATGGACTGTTGTCTTGGCCAATTTCCTGGTTCTTTTCTTGGGGTGCTTCTTCGTTGTTCTGATTGGGTTGTTCAGGAGTAAAAAACCTAGCTTGTTCTGTTACTTCCTGGGTGACTTCTTATTACACAATAATTTGTCACTGCTTTCACCCCAGTCTTTCTACTGTGTCATGTGTCCCAATGAAATAGATCATACTGAACAAATGCTCTCTGATGTTGCCAAGTGACCCACTTTTCCTAAGTTTTCTACCTCATCGTGACTCTGGACTTAATATACGCGATGAATAGTGGTTGTAAGTAGTCCTGTCATGCTTCCAGCATGGAAGTACATCTGTTTCCCACGACCGTCTGATTTCTTACTCCGGTGCAAGGCTACTTGCTATATTTAGCGACGGTCTGACTGGCTACATTGTCTACTGCCGATGTCAGCGCTGAAGCTTAGTTATAAACTCGCGATGATCTAGATTGGGCGAATTCGTTCCAACAGTCGGCCTTCTAGATGTCTACAGACCTAGTCGTTGGCATAGTTTGTGTCGCCCTTCCTCCTCTGGTATGGCAGTTCCGTCATTTGTGCTACCTTCCTTGGGGATAAGCTCACTTCTCCACTTTTCATGGAGACTCCTTCTCCTATTTAAACACTCACCATTGCTATGATCAGCTAGTTGGTAAATTCTTGGATTGAGCAGTGTTGTTAGTACTTTTGGGTTTGATAGATAGCTGGTGTGGGTGTGACAAGTGTGGGATTTTTGATAGCTTGTGGAAGGTTGTGAAGTGCCCTTAACTTTGTGTAAAACTTATGAGTGAGTGAGAACTTTGTATGTTGGGAGATCCATCTTCAAAGAGTGAATGCTTGAGAAATACACTGGTTGGACGCTCTGAGAAGGCTTTCGACGTCAAGACTTTGGTTGTAAGCTTGCTCTTATTTCATTATTAATACAATCAATTATGTTTTCCTATGTCTTGTATGTAATTTACTTGATATCTCATGACTTCTTGACTTTGTGAGTAAATAGATCATTGTTGTTTTCTAGTTACGTGCTTTGTTGTATTTCCTTTGCATTGTTTCAGGTTGATCACTCATTGAGGAGAAGGAAGCGGAAGCTGGAGCAGCGCAACGGAACTCCATCGACCACCGATTGAGGTAGGCCTCCAACTATGACTGTTTAAGGAAATCTATTGTTGATCTGTCCTTGCTATGACTAGACCCACTCTAGGGCTAGAGGGGTTGCCTCTATCTGCAAAGGGAACACTTTCCTGCATCACATTTCTTCTTCCACCCCTTCTCCTCCATGAAATTCTTCCGGTGTAGTCTGGCTGGGAACAGACTGTTCCTCTTATGTATCTTCATCACTTTTCTCTCCATATATACTTTCATCATGAACGGAGTGATTCTCTTCTTCTTCTTCTTCTTCCTCATCACACAATTCTTCGGATGCATCTTTGTCATGAGCCTAATGCTCCTTCTATTCTTCTTCGATGTGGAGGTTTAGTGGGCTGAGAGGTTGAGCGTATTCGCCCATATTGGCTAGAATTTGGGCCAATTCATCCTCCTACAACAGATTTTGTAATGGTCTTTCTTTGTGTTGCTCTGTCTCCTCCTTCACCTGCCCAAACTGCTTGGTCTCTTCCTCTGTTTCTCCTTCCTCATTTTCTTCCAACTCTTCCTCATTCTCCTCTCCTTCCAATTGCGGGGGTTGCTCATCCCCTAAATCATCTATCTCCGCCGGTTGGCTAGTATTCCCTTGGGAGTTTTCCAGCCTCGCTCTGAACCATGCCAATCTAACTGATTTCCTCCATTTCAATGGTCTATTTGGTGTACTGGTAGCATGTTTTCGTTTTGGGGCTGGCAGAGCCAGTCTCCCGTCTATCGTGACAATTAGTTCTTCCCAATTGCTCTGTTGCTTAGTAAGACTGTAGCTAACTATCAGTCGTATCAGCCCATGGTGACTTACTACCGATTCTATGTGTCATGATTTTTTCATGCTTCGGGCAACATCATGTAGTAAAGAATTTAAAAATGTAGGCAAATTCACAGAGCATTTCTATTTTAATACGGCTAAAAGTTTAAGGTGTCGTGGTATTACCACATCTTTCCTGCCTTCACAGGTGATGTAGCTCTGGATGAATCTTGCCAATTCTGCCCACGGCTCTCCTAATGCTGCTGGTAGAACTCCCTTTCCTCTTACAGTTAGGTTCTAGCCTTCATCTTGGAAGATTTTTATGATTTTTCGCAGTCTCCCCTTCTTTAGAGTCCACACAGGTCCAGTGGCTGGCAGTCCCGAGATCTCTGCAATTATGTCATCGGTGACTGGTATGTGTCTCCCTCTTGCCGTGGAGTGATGTTCTTGCAAGTTCTGCAAGAATTCTATTGCTATGGTTTCATTGGATTCTTATAAACGATTGAGATAAACTATCCATATTGCCCTTGTTAGGATTTCTCGTGTAGCATCAGAAACTGTCAATACCTGTGGTTCTCTCCAAATTGATCTTCCTCCCATGCTTTAGCACACTATAAAAACGCAGAGATGGCAATGGAACAGCAGGTTGTTCAAACTGTTAGAAAATACATAGAAAATAACGAAACAACAAGCTTGTTCAAATTCCCGAGTCACTTGCTAATTGTTGCAGAGCGTAATACGGAAATAGCTTAGGAACAGCAAGCCATGCAAATTGGAAAACAATATACCATTAAGCCTTGCTATTCCCAAGTGAAAATTCTCCGAATAATAGTCTGACACATATACCATCAAATTATGAGGTCACCTGCTTCCCCCTGTAATGTGATAGGTCGTCCTCGACCATCAAATGAGGAAGGGGCGTGTCGAACTGCCATGGTACAGAGTCATAAAGGAACAGCATATACCGAGATGCCATGTTTACAAAAGGAGCAGGTTGCCGAAATCGAGGTGTATAATAGAATCGCTTAATAAATAAGAGAATGTCGTGATATGATGCGAGGCTAGGAGGATAGGACAGCTGACATGCACAAAAAGTCTGATGCGGTCATTATCAACTTTTTCCGTCATGATTGGTTGTAATAGATTTTCATGTGTTTAAAGGTTCAGGGAAGTTATATACATAATCTCATTTGACCTATTACAAAGGTATAAGACAAAGAAGGGTCTTGATAATTGCTATTGGTGTATAAGGAATGTGACTTCAATACCATCAATAGAGCTCTGTTGCCCACAGGTGTCCATAACCTTGACAGAGTTGTTTCTTTCACCCATGGAACCATGATCCTTTGTGTATGCTTAGGAAGTGTTGTGCAATGTCAAAATGGAGGTCATTATGCTGGCTTGGTAACCACATAAACCATAATGCTATTCACCAAGAAGGAGTGAAAGGTGGGCAGGTCGGCTCGTGATGAGACCTCCTGTTCCAAGGACTCTTTATTTTTTCTGATGTGCCTCTTGGATCATATCCCTGGTGTGGTGACCATAGTGGGAATGCCACTTCACTTTCTTCCTTATGATCATGGTAGGATGGCTCTTGATGAAACCCCCTTATCCTTCATTTGACAACCCATATTAGCAAATCATATAAACATTTTTCTCTTTTTTCTCTTTTATAAAGTACTTTCCTATTTATACACAAAGGGTGGTTCAACACTCCTTAAGAGTAGGAATGGTGGAAGAAGTCTTAACATCTCAATAGAAAAATATACCCTTTGTTCTTATTCCTTAATAATGATCAAAGAAGATTATGGGAATTTAAAAAGAACCACCATGATAAAGATAACCAATCATATCAGTATTAGTAGAATAATGATAGCAAAGTGATGAATAGTTGTGTCCTTTCCTCTTTCCTGCTATCAATTCAAAGAAATTTCTAAAAAAAATAGTGATTTTATGTAATTTTCTGATTTCAGTATGCTCTAGTTTTGTATCCATTGCATAAGTGTATAGCTGTGCTCCAAATCACAAAAAAAGACTCGAAATTATTGTATATTGAGAGGAACAACAACTATCCTTTAATTGGAACAGCAAGGAGAACTAGCGTAAGTGAAAGGAATACGAAAATGTTGTCCTTTCAAAAAGGAACAGCAAAGAACGCAAGTGTTGTTCCTTCGGAAAAGGAACAGCAGAAAATGCAAGTGTTGTTCCTTCGGAAAAAGGAACAGCAGAAACCAAAAGTGTTGTTCCTTTGGAAAAGGAACAGCAAAAACGAAAGTGTTGTTCCTTCAGAAAAAGGAACAACAGAAAAATGAAAGTGGTGTTCCTTTGGAAAAGGAGCAGCAAAACGAAAGTGTTGTTCCTTTGGAAAAAGAACAGCAAAAAACGAAAGTGTTGTTCCTTCGGAAAAGGAACAGCAAAACGAAAGTGCTATTCCTTCAGAAAAGGAATAGTAGAAAACAAAAGTGTTGTTCCTTCAGAAAAGGAATAGTAAAACGAAAGCAAAAAATGCAAGTGTTGTTCCTTCGGAAAAAGGAACAGCAAAAACCAAAAGTGATGTTCCTTTGAAAAAGGAATAGCAAAAACGAAAGTGTTATTCCTTCGGAAAAAAGAACAGCAGTAAAACAAAAGTGCACACACATGTTGTTCCTTCGGAAAAGGAACATCAAAAACGACAGTGTTGTTCCTTCGGAAAAAGGAACAGTGGAAAAATGCAATTGTTGTTCCTTAAGTGTTGTTCCTTTAGGAAAAGGAACAGCAAAATGGTGAAATTGTTGTTCCTTCGAAAAGGAACAGCAAAATGCAGAGGTGTTGTTCCTTGAAAAAGGAACAGCAAGTCGGTGAGAATGTTGTTGCTTCCTAAAAGGAACAACAAAGTGAAAATACAAAAAAATATGTACAGAGAACAATTTTACACTAACAAAAGAAAAGAATTATATACAGAATGTAAGAACAGTTGAATCACTTAATGAACCAGAGGTAAGGAAGATTTCTCTTCCTCCACAAAAATCTGCATGTCGGAGTCTTCGCAGAGTTGGTGGCAGAAGGATTCCTGAGTAAGTGGTTTGCGGTATAGTCGAACTCGGTGACCATTTTCCTTGAAGACATGTCTAGATCCTTCAATAGTGGTTAGAGTAAGAGTGCCATTATCATGTACCTTCTGGACTTCATATGGCCCCAGCCAACGAGTCTGAAGCTTCCTGAGAAAATCCTAAAACCTAGAATTGTATAGGAGCGCCCAATCTCCTTCGCGGAAGACTTTCTTTTTAATGAGAGTGTCATGCCATTTAGCTTGCTGTTGTTGGATCAATGCAGTGTGTTAAAGGGCAGAGAGCCTGATTTCATCTAGCTCATTGATCTACTGTAATCTATTAATCTGTGCTTCGTTTAGATCTAGACCGACTTCTTGTGTTGTTCGCAGTGTTTGTATTTCGAATTCTATCGGAAAGATGGGTTCGTTTCCAAATACTAATTGGTATGGTGAATAATCGGTATTGCTTCTCCATGTTGTTCTGTAAGCCCACAAGGCTTCTGGAAATCTTACAGCGCAATCGCGTCTATGTGACACAATTGTTTTTGTTAGGATTGCTTCTATTATTTTATTGTTGCTTTCTACTTGACCATTTTCCTGTGGGTGGTATGGAGTAGTAATTTTATGCTGGATATGATAGTTTTTTAGTGTTGCAGCAATCTTGTTACCAACAAACTGTGGTCCTCCATCTGTAATTATATCTCTTGGGAACCCATATCGTACAAATATATGGAACATGAACTGTATGACGGAATCCTCTGTAGCTCTCAGCAATGCCTCTGCTTCAACCCATTTGGTGACATATTCTGTTGCTACCAAAATATACGTTTTCTAGTTGGATGATGGGTTAATTGGATCAACAAAATCGAGGTCCCATCGCTCGAATGGTTCAATAACTAGCTATGGGTTCAGGGGCATTTCGTTGAACTGTCCAGGGCGTCCTATTCTTTGGTAGCTGTCACAAGCTTGAACGAACTTCTTTGCATTTTTGAAAATCGTGGGCCAATAATATCATGCTTGCAACACGTTGTGACCAGTTCTTCGATCGGCGAAATGTCCGCCACATGGTCCATCATAACAAGCTTTCAAAATGTCAAAAATTTCATCTTCACGGACGCATCACTGGATGTGCATATCTGCCCCTGTACGGAACAGGTAGCCCCCAATCCAAGAAAATCGAGTACTTCGCTGAACAATCTGTTTTCGTTCTTTGGGGGTCAGATGTTTTGGTAATTTTCCCACTGCTAAATAATTTGCAACATTAGCATAACAGGGTGTTTTAATAGTGACAGTAAACAAATTCTCATCTGGAAATTGATCTTCAACTGTTGTTGCATCCACTGGTTTTGGCATTCGTGAGAGAAAGTCAGCTACAGGATTTCTTTTCCAGGTCGGTCCTTTATTGTGATATCGAATTCCTGCAATAAAATCAGCCATCTGGTTACTCTACCATTTGTGATTGGTTCATTTGCTAAGTATTTTATGGCAGAGTGATATGTATACAAGATAACAGGATATCTAGTAATATAATGCCTGAATTTATTAACAGCATGTATTACAGCCAAAAATTCCTTTTCAGTAACAGTATAGTTCAATTCAGCAGGAGATAAATTCTTGCTAATATAATAAATTGCATATGGTTTTTTATCTTCTTCCTGCCCAAGGACTGCTCCAATAGCTATATCTGAAGCATCTGATGAAATTTGAAATGGCAGGTCCCAATTTGGACCTCTAAGGACTGGGGCTGTTGACACAAGCCTTTTCAGATCCTGGAAAGCATGGTTGCATTTTTCTATCCAAATAAAGTAACATTACCTGTCAGTACATACAGAGGTGCAACAATATGAGAAATATGTTCTATAAATCTTCTATAATAACCAGAAAATCCAAGAAAAATGTGTACCTCTGTCTAAGTGGTAGGAGTGGGAATTAGCAAAATTATTTGGATTTTGGTCGGCTACCTGTATTCCAGCTGCTGAGATATAATGGCCTAAAATAAGTCCTTCAGTCATCATCATATAACATTTTTCATGGCTCAAACAGAGCCTGGTGGCAATGCAGCGCTGCAACACTTTTTCCGGTGTGTCCAATGCTGGATCGAAATCATCCCCGTATGGTGTAAAATCATCCATATAGACTTTGAGCCCTTCATTTATTAAGTCTGAAAAGATGTTGAGGATAGCCCTTTGAAATGTGGCAGGGGCATTGCATAGGCCAAAAAGTAGAACTCTCTAGGCAAATGTTCCCGAATGACAAGTAAAAGTAGTTTTGTCTTGGTCTTCAAGGGTAATCTGAATCTAATTGTATCCACTAAAGTCGTCTAAGAAAGAAAAGAATTTCTTTCTTGCCAAAGTGTCTAATACTTGGTCAATGAATGGAAGGGGAAAGTGGTCTTTTTGTGTTGCTTTATTTAGCTCCCTATAATATACACAAATCCTCCACTTTCCATTCTTATTTGGCACCACAACAAGTGGAGAGACCCATTTACTATCGGAGATAGGGTAGATGAAGTTCACATCTAAAAGTTTTTGAGGTTCAGCTTTTACAATGTCTTTTAGATGAGGGTTAAGTCTCCTTTGTGGTTGGCGAACAGGTCTTGCATCCTTCTCTATGTAAATGTGGTGTGTACATAACTGGGGATTGATTCCTTTCATGTCAGGGTAGTCCCATGCAAATGCTTCTTTGTATTTCCTCAGTAGTTGGATCAACTTCTCTTCTTATTCAGAAGTAAGGTTGGCATTGATGTTTAAAGTCTTTCCTGGCTTAATTTCTACATTTTTTCTATTTGAGACAGAGGTAGTAGGTATTGTTTGATTGTGAGTATCTTTAAGAGGATCTTCTTCTAATTCATTATCAAATGCTACTTCTATCATGTGACATTGTATGTGGGATCTCGGTTCAGCTTGGCTAATAAAATTGTTAATGGCGTCATCTTCTGTTTGATCTTTGAAATCGAGGGCATCTTCTATGGTTAATGGAGATCTAATATTTTATGTGAGGTATGATACAGGATGTTTGTTAGTTTTTATTATTGTGACATTTGGCTGGGCTAGAGCATATAAAGCTAGATTCTTGATATTAGCCCCCCTAGTTATGGTCATACTGCCTTGTCGGCAGCCAATATAAGCGTCAGCAGTTGCAAGCCAAGGTCTGCCTAAAATCAATGGATGTCCATCAAGTCGGTTTTTGGGTTTATTATCATAAAATCGGCAAGATATTCTCAGGAATCAACGGATATTATGACTTCATGCAGTGTACCCTCTGGCCTAACCACAAATCGGTCAGCCAGTTCTAATAAAGTGGAAGTCGGTTCTACTGATGTAATGCCCAGTTTTTGACAAGTGGTGGTTGTTAAGATATTGATTGCAGCTCCTAGATCAACTAAGGCATTTGAGAAGGTTTGTCCATTGATTTGTACTGTTACTATTGGATTTCCTAGGTCTTCATATTTAACAGGTGTTTCTTTTCCTGATAATAGATCGGATAAGGTACCAACTACTTGGACTTTTGGGTTATTTTTTATTTTCCTCCTTGGTTTTTTTTATACATAGCTCTTTGATGGTATTTGCATATATTGGGATGTCTTGGATGGCTTGGAGGAGTGGGATTTTTATGTACAAATTTTTCAGTTCTCCCAGAATGTCAAAATCAAGGTGTTGTATAGGTCGAGGTATAATTAATCGTTCTGGGAATGGGGGAGAAGATGTGGTTGCTTGATCATGAATTTGTTGTCTGGTCACATCCTCTTCTTGTGGTGGTTGTTCTATAGGTAACTGATTTTCAACTTGAGCGGTTTTATCTTGTTTCTATAATGTGCCCAAATCTTAATTGAAGATCATTACACTCCTTTAGATAGGTTTCTGGTTTTGGTGTTTCAATTATTTGGATAGATTGGACCGATCTATTATTTGGATTAAGGTTGGACTGGGCGGGGAGTTACAGTCTTAAATTAGACTGAGGGTTTTGTTGTAATACTGGCAGTGTAGGCTGAGGAAGCGGAATGGTTCCTACTAGCTGATTCGTCGGTCTTTGCCATTTTGTCTGCCAGGCTTGACTTTGTGAAGTAGGAGGGGACAATTGTGCTGGATATACATTGTTTTGCCAATATGGTGAAGTATAGGGAAAATTTGGCCAACTGGGTTGACTTGTTTGGTTTGGCCATGGTGATGATGAAGGAAATGGTTGCTGTGACCAATTCCAAAAGGGAGGTTGATTTTGCCACATTGTGTTATATTGTTGAGCATGATATTGTGGAGGCTGAAAAGAAGAAGCTGGATCTAGGAACATACCTGATTGTCGCGGCTACCATTGACGACGTTGATTGAGTAGGTACACTAGTTCTGGCTCTTCATCTGCTTCCTTGTCTACTGCTTTCAATCTAGGAAGTGAGGTACATCTCTCTGTAGAGTGGTCTTTTGTACAAATGGCGCAAATTTGGACTACATCTAATGGGCACTCCTTGTGGCTATGTTTCTTTCTGTGTCTGGGATAGAAGATTGCCAAATTCTGTTCTACCTCTGCTTGCTTTTGTTTTGCCTGCATAATATCAAGTTGTGTTGTCAATGTCCCCAATATTTCAATTTTAAAATTTTCTAATAAATTTCCAATTTCTGCGCGAGTTACTCCCTCTGCAGAGATCTTGTTGTCTCTGGTAAACCTGTCATGTTCCACTGGTTTTAGTCTTGTGCTGCCTCTCGAGCTCCTAATACATAAATCAATAATGTCAGCAAAATTTTCCTGATAAATATCTCATTTTCCCATAATATTTAGTGTTTCAATCCATTGTTCCTTCATTCCCCTAATTAATGCTATTTTTAATACATTATCAGGTAAGGGTAATGATGCATAAGGAGATCTTTGAAGATTATACTGGAAACATTCAACATATTCTTCTAATGTTTCATTTGGTCTAGCTACCATCTGAAATATTTCATCTTTTAATTCTCTAGACCTATAATAGTCCTGATATTTTTTTAGAAAAGCATCTTTCATTTGATCCAATTATTTATAACACCACCTCCCAATCCCATAAACCATCTTAAAGCAGCCCTTTTAGTGTAGAGGGGAACAATTTTAGTTTCTGGGGATCGGTGGTATAATCATATCCTCTACATAGCACATCAAATTCAAATAAGAATGCATCTGGATCTGCTGATGTAAGGCCATGGAATGTAGGGATATGCTGGAGAGGGATTTCTTTCATAGGTGCATTAGCTTCAGTATCCACAATGGGGTATTGCAGTGTAGAGGTTTGGGTGTTTGGCTGGTTCTGGGCCATTTGGTCAAATATATGCCAATAACCTTCTGGGATATCTAGGAGGGTATTCCTAGGCTGTCTAGGGGGAATGGCTTTAACAGGAATAGCTTTAACAGCACTTCCTTTATCTGGGATAATGAGAGTGCCTAATGTCTGGGGGGATTCTGGTTCTTGAGTTTCTTCAAAAATGATTTTTGCAGCACTTCCCTTATCTGGGCTATTTAATAGCTGAATTATCCCAAGAGGAGATCTTGGTTCTTCAATCTCTCCTGTTTCTCCTCTCCCTTCATAGAGGTTGCTAAAGTTCCCTTCCTACAATGATTTTGGGCTAGAATTCTCAATTTCTTGAAAATCTTGCTCTTCGGTTTGACTGTGCACCTCAGCAAAGGCTACAGATGGTGATCCTGTGGCCTAGAGGGAACCAATAGGTTGTCTAGAAGGAACTTTTCTAGGTCCTACTGAAGGCTAAGATTCTGCTTTTTTAATTATTTTGTTTATAAAGGTTGATCGGCCAAGGGTCACTAGCCCCTTAGCTTGTTCAGACTTGGGTAGAGGTTTAGGATTCTTTTCAGGCTTTTTCTGCTTAGTCATGCACACAAATCAAATGCTAATTTCTAAAACAGCAACAAATTTGCAGGAAAGCGGGCAGGGGAGCAGGACTATTACATGCTCCGTACGCAGGTTCTTACCTTCCATTTTTAAAACCCAGTTCTCTCCTAGCAGGTTCTTACATCACTCTGGAAAAGAAACAAATGGCTACACTCTTCCCCAGCAACGGCGCCAAAATGTCGAGTAGTAAAAAGGGTCTTTTTCACCTCTATTTACTCTACACTAACTTTTCAATCCAAGAACAATTTGTTATTTCAAAGAGTGTACTCAGTTTGAGGTGGTCATTTGTCAGAGTAATGCTAGTAGTATAGTGCTCTAAATACAAGAGTAAACAGATGCTTGAAATAAGATCTACTTACAGAAAAGAACCTTTAAAACTCAATTCATGCACTCAGAAAACTATAGCAATTTATCAGTCAAGGGTACAGTAATGGTAATTCTTCCCTCTGTAAACTGATGTAATTAAAGACAATCAAGGGAAAGATCATCAATCTGGGAACTAGACAACAAATGTCAATGCTCACTACAGTCTCAGATCGTTCTGCACACCAAAGCAATGATAATATAAATGATAGGAAATGGAACAGTAACTAGTCTTATAAACAATATTGAACAACAAAAGCTTAGTCTACGGAAATAAATGCAGCTATTGTATCCTACAGGAATTAGGTAACAATCTTTACTATAAATATAAATCAGACAGCAACGGAAATGGAACGGCAACGAACAGAGATGAAATATGGAACAGCAACTAGAGTCAAATATAAATGTACAATGAACCAAAACAAATATCACACATGGCACGCTTAATATTTAGAAGAAACAGTAATCTGACTTCGATACAACAAGTATAAATCTCAGTTATAAAGAATAATGATTGTAATTCGTAATGGAACAACAACGCCAGTTGAACAACAATTGTGATTAAGTGTAAACCGTAGATAAATACAGTAATACCAACTTATGAATGTTACAACACGGTTACTTGGTAATTGAACAGCAATAGCATTCTGTAAGGAACAACAATGTTATATCAATGGTTAAAGGAATAGCAATGCATTACAAAGTCAAAATGAGCAACACAGCATTCCTGTTACAAAGAACAACATTACTTAGTTGAGCATAAACAAAATATAACAGAACCGTGATGTAACATAGAAAAATACATCAGATTACCGAACAAAGCTAATAATGAAAACCACACACGAATTAGAAATAATGGTACAGGAGCAAGTGTTCCACCAGGGCCGGGCCCTTAGCCTCCAGGGATACACCACCTGAGATTACTCCAGAATCAAAGATGGAGCGGCAACCAGATTTATATTAAAACATCAAAATAGAGTTATAGTGGATCGCTCTTCAACGAGAGTCGATGATCAAAGTTTCAAATACAAAGGAGAATTACATAAAAATAACAACTAGTCATCCCCTGGGCTAGCAGTGTTGCCCCTTCTTATAATAGCCAAGTGGAGATATCTATGATACAAAAATCGTTAAGATAGTGATCCCTCAAGATCAAGGGATCCTGAGGGATTCGCTAGACTATTAATTCTCAGTTATCCTCTTGTTCTTTTGCGCCGATTTGATATCTCCTTTTCCCTTTCCTGGCTAATACGCTCCAATTTAGATCTCCTTGTTTCCATACGGTTCCCTTCCAAAGGGACAGTAGTTAACTTTGTCCTGTCTTTTCCTCTGGGACGGCAATCTTCCGTTTTCTCCTTTTCCTGCATAAGGAAAGGGCAATTATTAGTTGTTTTGCATTGCATACAAATCCCATAGATTTTGTCATAATTTATTATTATCTACCCAGTTCATGATGCAAAGAGGTCATGAGTTTTAAAGGAAAGATGACAAAATAAATGATAATAACATACCTTCTTCAGTACTCAACAACCCCCAAGTGCTTGAAATCTTCACAAGAAATAATTGGATGGGGTTTTTCGAAAAATTCAGAGGGTATGATGATGAGGTGGCCTGAGAATTTTCTCTCTCCCTCGTTCCACTCACCAGAATCCATGTCACTATTGTGACAAGAGGCCTCTCCATAGAATCACCCCTGAGCTCATTAGCAGAGTCACCACACTTCTCCTAGGAATACCATGGAGGAAAGAAGACAAAGGAGATAGCCACGTTGCCAAAAGGAAATTCTTTTTATAAGGTGAGGAACCCACTGAGGACAAAAATGGAGTAAGAAGGGAAAGTCTGCCATATCCATGGAATGAGGTAAGCTACCAACTAATCAAATACATTTCATGTGATGGTAAGTATAGTGTGGTCTATGGCTATCATTTTAGGCTTCTTGAATAATTGAGATTCGGAGCAGAAAAACCCCCGCACCAAAGGCTCAGCATACCATACTTCTTGTTGCAATCAATAATAGACTCAAGCATCAAAGTGTAGGAGGGAAATTCCCAACAGTTAGCTTACCATGGGTTAATTAGGATCCTTATAGAAGATTCCCTCCAAAACCTCAGAATTCTTATAACATGGTCAATTTTCAGAGACGTGCCAGTAGAGGATGACATCAAAGCTCTCACATATGATGTTAGTCCTATTGTCACTAAAGAGGAAGAGGAAGAGACTAAAGCAGAGGAATAGTAAGTAAAGCAGGAAGAGGAAGAAACGGAAGGAGATGAAGATGAGATGGATGAAGAAGGAGAGGAAATGAAAGAAAATTAGGAATATGAAGAAGAAGAGGGGAAAGAGAAGGAGGATGTTAAGGAGGAAACTGATAAATATGTTGAAGATCTACAAGAGGAAGAAGACAAGAAGGACACAGGTGAAGAAGGCAATGGAAAAGAGGGGACATAAAACAAGGAGGAGTCACCTAGGGTATCTCCAAAACCCACTGAGAGAGAGGCAACAACTGCCCTCACTGCTCTTAGCACCCCCATTAAGCAAAAAGGCAAAAGACAAAGGCAAACCCCCTTATATTTCAGGAGAAGGAAAAGCACAAGAATAAGATAGGGGAAACCCCAAACATAAACCAAAATTCCTATTTTGATTGAAGACTCCCCTACACAAAAGGAGAAAATTCCTTCCCCTAAGCCCCATATCACCTATGTGAGAAGGCCTACTATTAGATCAATGTGCTCCAAGGGAAAGGAAATCCTGCAGTATACACAGTAGAATCTACAGGAAGCAGAAGTAGTCCTACAAGATACTCTGTTGAACCTACAGGAGGCACAAAAATTAGAAAGGGAGGTAGGGAACCAGCAAGAAAATAAAGAAGAGGACCTAAAGACAAAAAAACCCAGCCCCCAACCTAACTTGGACTCCTACTACAAGTTTATTGAAGGAGGCAGGGTCATACCTCAAAAATTTGTTATCCCACTATTCTTCGAGCTTGAGAAGGATAGGGCTAGAACTCACCGATGGATGCAAATCGCCAAATCAAAGGGGGTGGAAGACATTGGGCAAATGGAGGAGAAACTCAAGGAGATGGGTAGAGAGCTAAGTGGCTCGAGAGACAGAGAGGCCATAAGGAGAAATCAACTAGAGACAGAAAATGCATGGTTGAGAGGACAGTTGCAGGAAAGAGAGAATCAATTGGCATGTATGGCCAGTGATCCGAATTGGATCCTAAAAACTCTCTAAGTTTTCATGACTATTTTAAATTATGCCAAAAGATTCAAGTCTTAGAAAAATCAAGCTATTAGAAGGAATCTTCATGACAGATGCAGTTGTGATCAGTGCAGAGCAACGAGGACCCTCAGCCGAGTGCACAGACCGTTGGCCCATGATAACACGCGTTGGCACAAAATTGGCAAAACCAGAGGCTAATTCGAGAAACGGGGGTAGTTTCTAATATGCAATTAGCGCTAAGCACTAATCGTGTATCGCAGGGTGTCCCCCTTAGTGAAGGAAAGCCCCGAAGTGCCCGGACCCGAAAAGACTATGAAATGTGGAAAAGCAATGCATTCGGTTATGTAGCACGGGATTCCACAAACCGGGAGGATATCAAAAGGCCTCGAGACAATAAGCAATTTTGACTGAGTCCCGCCCGATGCCACACATTGAGTGACATGCGTTCGGCAGATGAGAGAGAGAAAACCGCTCACATCGGACGGGTAAACGTCACACTACTTACCCGCCCAATATGAACGACGACCATAGGATCTGGGGGGCCCAGATCAATGGCGGAGGTGCATCCCGATAAATGACTGGATTTGGAAAAGTTATAAAGCAAGATTACATGGGATTTGAAGTCCGACGTGGATGATGAGTTGGCAAAAGAGTTGTGTTTCGCGGGTGATCTTGAAGCAAATGGAAATAATGGCCATTCAAATACGATTCAAGGAATCTGACCCACTCAGTTCGTTAGGAAACAGGTGGCCACCTCCCTGCGAGGCGTTACCCAGTGATGATGACATAGAGCAGAGGAATTCAAACGGACAGAGGAAGGAAACCAGAAAGCCGGGAAGCGAAAACGAACAGTCAAAGAACAGACTGGCTTTAAAGCCATGAACTGACAGAAGCAGACGACCAGGGAAAATTTTAAGAACCCCCCCTAAATTTATAAATATAATAAATGGGCGAATCTCCATGGTATATAGGAAAAATGGAAGGCGATTTTATCAATAATATAATATGTATGTATAATGTTTTGGCGAATCTCTCACCAGGCATGGCGAATATTTTACTCAATTATAAAATCTTGTAAGACCTTGGCGAGTCTTTCACTAAATAATAAAATTTTGTAAAGTCCTAGTGAATCTTAGCATAGGCTACATGGTGGTTTAATTCCCCCATTTAAATAGGCTACATTCCAGGTGAATACCATGGGTCAATACCATGTGCCATTTTGGTGAATACCATGGGTCAATACCATGTGCCATTTTTACTTTTATTAATTCTAATATTAGGGTTAATAATGGTTTTTTGCATGGTATTAATAACAATCTAGTCCATGGTATTTGTCCCATAGTATTTTGGCCATAAGTTTAATGCTATTTTTAATACATTATCAGGTAAGGGTAATGATGCATAAGGAGATCTTTGAAGATTATACTGGAAACATTCAAAATATTCTTCTAATGTTTCATTTGGTCTAGCTACCATCTGAAATATTTCATCTTTTAATTCTCTAGACCTATAATAGTCCTGATATTTTTTTAGAAAAGCATCTTTCATTTGATCCAAATTATTTATAACACCACCTCCCAATCCCATAAACCATCTTAAAGCAGCCCCTTTTAGTGTAGAGGGGAACAATTTTAGTTTCTGGGGATCGGTGGTATAATTCATATCCTCTACATAGCACATCAAATTCAAATAAGAATGCATCTGGATCTGCTGATGTAAGGCCATGGAATGTAGGGATATGCTGGAGAGGGATTTCTTTCATAGGTGCATTAGCTTCAGTATCCACAATGGGTATTGCAGTGTAGAGGTTTGGGTGTTGGCTGGTTCTGGGCCATTTGGTCAAATATATGCCAATAACCTTCTGGGATATCTAGGAGGGTATTCCTAGGCTGTCTAGGGGGAATGGCTTTAACAGGATAGCTTTAACAGCACTTCCTTTATCTGGGATAATGAGAGTGCCTAATGTCTGGGGGGATTCTGGTTCTAGAGTTTCTTCAAAAATGTTTTTTGCAGCACTTTCCTTATCTGGGCTATTTAATAACTGAATTATCCCAAGAGAGATCTTGGTTCTTCAATCTCTCCCCCGTTCCTCTCCCTTCATAGAGGTTGCTAAAGTTCCCTTCCTACAATGATTTTGGGCTAGAATTCTCAATTTCTTGAAAATCTTGCTCTTCGGTTTTGACTGTGCACCTCAGCAAAGGCTACAGATGGTGATCCTGTGGCCTAGAGGGAACCAATAGGTTGTCTAGAAGGAACTTTTCTAGGTCCTACTGAAGGCTAAGATTCTGCTTTTTTAATTATTTTGTTTATAAAGGTTGATCGGCCAAGGGTCACTAGCCCCTTAGCTTGTTCAGACTTGGGTAGAGGTTTAGGATTCTTTTCAGGCTTTTTCTGCTTAGTCATGCACACAAATCAAATGCTAATTTCTAAAACAGCAACAAATCTGCAGGAAAGCGGGCAGGGGAGCAGGGCTATTACATGCTCCGTACGCAGGTTCTTACCTTCCATTTTTAAAACCCAGTTCTCTCCTAGCAGGTTCTTACATCACTCTGGAAAAGAAACAAATGGCTACACTCTTCCCCAGCAACGGCGCCAAAATGTCGAGTAGTAAAAAGGGTCTTTTTCACCTCTATTTACCCTACATTAACTTGTCAATCCAAGAACGATTTGTTATTTCAAAGAGTGTACTCAGTTTGAGGTGGTCATTTGTCAGAGTAATGCTAGTAGTATAGTGCTCTAAATACAAGAGTAAACAGATGCTTGAAATAAGATCTACTTACAGAAAAGAACCTTTAAAACTCAATTCATGCACTCAGAAAACTATAGCAATTTATCAGTCAAGGGTACAGTAATGGTAATTCTTCCTCTGTAAACTGATGTAATTAAAGACAATCAAGGGAAAGATCATCAATCTGGGAACTAGACAACAAATGTCAATGCTCACTACAGTCTCAGATCGTTCTGCACACCAAAGCAATGATAATACAAATGATAGGAAATGGAACAGCAACTAGTCTTATAAACAATATTGAACAACAAAAAGCTTAGTCTACGGAAAATAAATGCAGCTATTGTATCCTACAGGAATTAGGTAACAATCTTTACTATAAATATAAATCAGACAGCAACGGAAATGGAACGGCAACGAACAGAGATGAAATATGGAACAGCAACTAGAGTCAATATAAATGTACAATGAACCAAAAACAAATATCACACATGGCACGCTTAATATTTAGAAGAAAAGGTAATCTGACTTCGATACAACAAGTATAAATCTCAGTTATAAAGAATAATGATTGTGATTCGTAATGGAACAACAACGCCAGTTGAACAACAATTGTGATTAAGTGTAAACCGTAGATAAATACAGTAATACCAACTTATGAATGTTACAACACGGTTACTTGGTAATTGAACAGCAATAGCATTCTGTAAGGAACAACAATGTTATATCAATGGTTAAAGGAATAGCAATGCATTACAAAGTCAAAATGAGCAACACAGCATTCCTGTTACAAAGAACAACATTACTTAGTTGAGCATAAACAAAATATAACAGAACCGTGATGTAAAATAGAAAAACACATCAGATTACCGAACAAAGCTAATAATGAAAACCACACACGAATTAGAAATAATGGTACAGGAGCAAGTGTTCCACCAGGGCCGGGCCCTTAGCCTCCAGGGACACACCACTTGAGATTACTCCAGAATCAAAGATGGAGCGGCACCAGATTTATATTAAAACATCAAAATAGAGTTATAGTGGATCACTCTTCAACGAGAGTCGATGATCAAAGTTTCAAATACAAAGGAGAATTACATAAAAATAACAACAAGTCATCCCCTGGGCTAGCAGTGTTGCCCCTTCTTATAATAGCCAAGTGGAGATATCAATGATACAAAAATCGTTAAGATAGTGATCCCTCAAGATCAAAGGATCCTGAGGGATTCGCCAAACTATTAATTCTCAGTTATCCTCTTGTTCTCTTGCGCCGATTTGATATCTCCTTTTCCCTTTCCTGGCTAATACGCTCCAATTTAGATCTCCTTGTTTCCATACGGTTCCCTTCCAAAGGGACAGTAGTTAACTTTGTCCTGTCTTTTCCTCTGGGACGGCAATCTTCCGTTTTCTCCTTTTCCTGCATAAGGAAAGGGCAATTATTAGTTGTTTTGCATTGCATACAAATCCCATAGATTTGTCATAATTTATTATTATCTACCCAGTTCATGATGCAAAGAGGTCATGAGTTTTAAAGGAAAGATGACAAAATAAATGATAATAACATACCTTCTTCAGTACTCAACAACCCCCAAGTGCTTGAAATCTTCACAAGAAATAATTGGATGGGGTTTTTCGAAAAATTCAGAGGGTATGATGATGAGGTGGCCTGAGAATTTTCTCTCTCCCTCGTTCCACTCACCAGAATCCATGTCACTATTGTGACAAGAGGCCTCTCCATAGAACTCACCCCTGAGCTCATTAGCAGAGTCACCACACTTCTCCTAGGAATACCATGGAGGAAAGAAGACAAAGGAGATAGCCAGGTTGCCAAAAGGAAATTCTTTTTAGAAGGTGAGGAACCCACTGAGGACAAAAATGGAGTAAGGAGGGAAAGTCTGCCATATCCATGGAATGAGGTAAGCTACCAACTAATCAAATACATTTCATGTGATGGTAAGTATAGTGTGGTCTATGGCTATCATTTTAGGCTTCTTGAATAATTGAGATTCGGAGCAGAACACCCCCGCACCAAAGGCTCAGCATACCATACTTCTTGTTGCAATCAATAATAGACTCAAGCATCAAAGTGTAGGAGGGAAATTCCCAACAGTTAGCTCACCATGGGTTAATTAGGATCCTTATAGAAGATTCCCTCCAAAACCTCAGAATTCCTATAACATGGTCAGTTTTCAGAGACATGCCAGTAGAGGATGACATCAAAGCTCTCACATATGATGTTAGTCCTACTGTCAGTAAAGAGGAAGAGGAAGAGACTAAAGCAGAGGAATAGTAAGTAAAGCAGGAAGAGGAAGAAACGGAAGGAGATGAAGATGAGATGGATGAAGAAGGAGAGGAAATGAAAGAAAATTAGGAATATGAAGAAGAAGAGGGGAAAGAGAAGGAGGATGTTAAGGAGGAAACTGATAAATATGTTGAAGATCTACAAGAGGAAGAAGACATGAAGGACATAGGTGAAGAAGGCAATGGAAAAGAGGGGACAGAAAACAAGGAGGAGTCACCTAGGGTATCTCCAGAACCCACTGAGAGAGAGGCAACAACTGCCCTCACTGCTCTTAGCACCCCCATTAAGCAAAAAGGCAAAAGACAAAGGCAAACCCCCTTATATTTCAGGAGAAGGAAAAGCACAAGAATAAGATAGGGGAAACCCCAAACATAAACCAAAATTCCTATTTTGATTGAAGACTCCCTACACAAAAGGAGAAAATTCCTTCCCCTAAGCCCCATATCACCTATGTGAGAAGGCCTACTATTAGATCAATGTGCTCCAAGGGAAAGGAAATCCTGCAGTATACACAGTAGAATCTACAGGAAGCAGAAGTAGTCCTACAAGATACTCTGTTGAACCTACAGGAGGCACAAAAATTGGAAAGGGAGGTAGGGAAGCAGCAAGAAACTAAAGAAGAGGACCTAAAGACAAAAGAACCCAGCCCCCAACCTAACTTGGACTCCTACTACAAGTTTATTGAAGGAGGCAGGGTCATACCTCAAAAATTTGTTATCCCACTATTCTTCGAGCTTGAGAAGGAGAGGGCTAGAACTCACCGATGGATGCAAATCGCCAAATCAAAGGGGGTGGAAGACATTGGGCACATGGAGGAGAAACTCAAGGAGATGGGTAGAGAGCTAAGTGGCTTGAGAGACAGAGAGGCCATAATGAGAAATCAACTAGAGACAGAAAATGCATGGTTGAGAGGACAGTTGCAGGAAAGAGAGAATCAATTGGCATGTATGGCCAGTGATCCGAATTGGATCCTAAAAACTCTCTAAGTTTTCATGACTATTTTAAATTATGCCAAAAGATTCAAGTCTTAGAAAAATCAAGCTATTAGAAGGAATCCTCATGACAGTTGCAGTTGTGATCAGTGCAGAGCAACGAGGACCCTCAGCCGAGTGCGTAGACCGTTGGCCCATGGTAACACGCGTTGGCACAAAATTGGCAAAACCAGAGGCTAATTCGAGAAACGGGGGTAGTTTCTAATATGCAATTAGCGCTAAGCACTAATCGTGTATCGCAGGGTGTCCCCCTTAGTGAAGGAAAGCCCCGAAGTGCCGGACCCGAAAAGACTATGAAATGTGGAAAAAGCAATGCATTCGGTTATGTAGCACGGGATTCCACAAACCGGGAGGATATCAAAAGGCCTCGAGACAATAAGCAATTTTGACTGAGTCCCGCCCGATGCCACACATTGAGTGACATGCGTTCGGCAGATGAGAGAGAAAACCGCTCACATCGGACGGGTAAACGTCACACTACTTACCCGCCCAATATGAACGACAACCATAGGATCTGGGGGGCCCAGATCAATGGCGGAGGTGCATCCCGATAAATGACTGAATTTGGAAAAGTTATAAAGCAAGATTACATGGGATTTGAAGTCCGACGTGGATGATGAGTTGGCAAAAGAGTTGTGTTTCGCGGGTGATCTTGAAGCAAATGGAAATAATGGCCATTCAAATACGATTCAAGGAATCTGACACACTCAGTTCGTTAGGAAACAGGTGGCCACCTCCCTGCGAGGCGTTACCCAGTGATGATGACACAGAGCAGAGGAATTCGAACGGACAGAGGAGGAAACCAGAAAGCCGGGAAGCGAAAACGAACAGTCAAAGAACAGACTGGCTTTAAAGCCATGAACTGACAGAAGCAGACGACCAGGGAAAATTTTAAGAACCCCCCCTAAATTTATAAATATAATAAATGGGCGAATCTCCATGGTATATAGGAAAAATGGAAGGCGATTTTATCAATAATATAATATGTATGTATAATGTTTTGGCGAATCTCTCACCAGGCATGGCGAATATTTTACTCAATTATAAAATCTTGTAAGACCTTGGCGAGTCTTTCACTAAATAATAAAATTTTGTAAAGTCCTAGTGAATCTTAGCATAGGCTACATGGTGGTTTAATTCCCCCATTTAAATAGGCTACATTCCAGGTGAATACCATGGGTCAATACCATGTGCCATTTTGGTGAATACCATGGGTCAATACCATGTGCCATTTTTACTTTTATTAATTCTAATATTAGGGTTAATAATGGTTTTTTTGCATGGTATTAATAACAATCTAGTCCATGGTATTTGTCCCATAGTATTTTGGCCATAAGTTTCACCTAAATATAACCCATTTTTTGAGTGTTCGTAAATATAAGGTGACTTATGGAGTAAATATAAAAAAATGTTTTATTTGTTTACCATACCTCTCGTTTATTTATATTTTTATTAATTTACCATACCTCTTTTACAAAGATGGTATTTGGCCCATAGGATTCACTTAAATAAAACCTCTTTCTTGAGCCTTCATAAATAGAACGACGGTTATGGACTAAATATAAAAAGAGGTTTTATCTTCATAAATAGAACGACGGTTATGGACTAAATATAAAAAGAGGTTTTATTTATTTACGATACGTCTAGTTTATTTATATTTTTATTTATTTACCATACCTTTTGAGTAAGTATAAAAAGACGTTTTATTTATTTACCATACCTCCACTTTACTTATATTTTTATTTGTTTACACCCTTACATGTATATAAGGTGACTTATGGAGTAAATATAAAAAATGTTTTATTTATTTATCATACCTCTCATTTATTTATATTTTTATTAATTTACCATACCTCTTTTATAAATATGGTATTTGGCCCATAGAATTCACTTAAATAAAACCTATTCTTGAAAATGGGCGAATGGATTCACTTAAATAAAACCTATTCTTGAAAATGGGCGAATGGAAGGTTGTAAGTCCTAATTTCAAGGGCTAAATTTACCTTTTTTACCCTCTCCCTCAAAATAAGGTGGGCTATTTGAGGTGATTTGTAAAAATGTACTATGATACAAAATATTCGCCCACTAAAAATTTAAAACCCCTTAATTTCGCCAAAGGGGCAACATTCGCCCCTAAAATTATCCTTGCAGATGACAACAAGAGAGAGGAGTAAGAGAGTTAAGAGCAAGGAAGAGAGAGTAGAAGCCAAGATGACCTGAAGGCAGCATCGAGCCAGAGAAAGCCAGAGAGAGTCAAAGAGTCTGTGTACTCCAGAGAAGGCTTGAGAGGTTCAAGCAAACTCCTCGGCATAGGCCTGTCATACTACTGTGACCATTAGAGGTCGAGTTTCAGTAAGGAGAGTCTGTGTACTCCAGTCCTACTGACTTATATCTGTTAAGTGAGACTCAAATTGAGCTCACTGTTGTAAAACTCTACTTTGAAAACATAATAGAGAGGCCACCACTAAAGGCTGGACCAGGAGACATAGCCCAGGAGCATTGGGTGAACTCCTTATTAAACTTGTTGTGTTTACATGTTTGACTGTTATGTTTTCTCTAACTGCCTCAGTGTCTATGTATTCTAGCAATCTTATTGATCCATTGCATAAAGTAACATAGGCACATCCATGCACAAGAGTCTGTAATACCTTTCAATTCTTTGTCCTGGATAAATTCCAAATCAAGTGTTATCAAAGCTCTAGGTTACTAAGCTTAGACAAGCTTGTGCTGGATTTTGTTGTTGAATGCTAACTAGATCAAAGCTTAAATTAGGAGAAGGAGAGTTGGTTGAAGCTAACCCTGAAATTGGAAGAGTCCACTCTAAGAGGAAAATGTCAGAAGAAAATCCCTTGGAATCAGACTCCCAGTTCATGGATGGTTTCATGACCATGAAAGCCATGGTGGAGGAAATGTATAGAGAATTTAAGAAAGGTAGAGCTGAAGATTCATCAAACTCAAAACAAGATAAAGGTGCAGAAGAATCCCTCCTCCACGACCACTCTAAAGGCAAAGGGAAGGAAGAAAAACTTCCCACACCTCCTAGTAGCCCTGAAAACAAAAAGAAAACATCTTTGATTAAATTAGATGTTAAATTTGATTTACCGATATATGATGGAGATTTGAATGCAGAGAAGCTGGATAATTGGATTAGACATATTGATGTTTATTGCAGAGTGCAGAGCATCGATTCAGACAAGAGTAAGATTTAGCTGGCCAGCCTACGCCTTGGAGGCACTGCCTTGGTATGGTGGGAAGGCAGGACACAAGCTGACATGAAGAAACATGGTAAAATTCTTTCTGTCTGGAGTGAATTTGTTTCTGCAATTAAAAAGCAATTCTATCCACTAGCCTATATGCAACAAGCCATGATGAGCTCGCAAACTCTTCACCAACTAAAAGGGCAAAGCGTACAAAGTTACACTCAAGAATTTAGGAAAAGAGCTTTGATTCTAGGAATTTCTTTGGACTCACCTAAAACTCTGTTGAAGTATATAGGTGGTCTACACAGCTACTTAAGGCACACTATTCTCATGTTTAATCCCACTAGCATAGATGAGGTATCTGTTCAGGCTACACATCTAGAGGCTAGAGGAAAGAATGTGAACCCAGAAGTTGGGGAATCATAAAAACCCACAACAAGCAAAAGCAAGGAAAAGAGAAAACAGAAATGGAAAGAGAGGAAGGCCAATACTATACAAAAGACCAAGTCTTCATGCACTCTCTGTAAGAAGGATGGGCATGAGGATGAACACTGCTAGATCCTGCATCCGAAGCTGAGACCCAAGAAATTCGAGGGCAAGAAGAAGAAGATTGTTACAGCTATTCAAAAGCATTTGGGGTCAGACTCAGGAGACGAAACAACAATCGCAGCCACAGGTATAAAAGGGAAAAATTCTGAAACATCTACTAGTAATTCTACACAATCTACTGATAATGAAGAAAATGAGAGGAAAAGGCATGAGCTTTTTCATATTCGAGTTATTTCCAAGCATCAAAAGATTGCTAATTTGTTTGATAGTGGCTCACAAGTAAATTTAATTTCTGAAGCAATTGTAAAGAAGTTGGGATTACTAACCACACCTCACAAAAAGCCATATCCATTAGGTTGGTTATGTGATAAATCACAACTACAAGTGACTAGACAATGTAAACTTAGGTTTTCTTTTGGGTCAACATTTGTAGATGAGGTTGAGTTAGATATAGTTCCTTTGGATATATGTGGAATTGTTTTAGGAAGTCCTTACTTGTATGATAGAAAAAGCTATTTTCTATAGAGTTGAGAACAAGTATCAACTCGTTAAAGATGGAATCGAATATATTGTAAGAGCTCATAAACTCAAGAATAATTATACTCTCATAAACTCAGGGCAGATGAAAAGAATTGTAAATTCATGCAAACAATTTTTACTGATGGTTGTAAAGGAAAAGAAACCTGATAAAACCAATGTATTTGAAGGTTGTGATGCTAAACAGCAAGCTGATTTAGAAAAATTTGTTTCAGAATATGATATACTGTTTCAAGAACCTAAAGGTCTGCCACCCAAAAAGGAAATAGTGCATGATATTAATTTGCAGCAAGATGCTCCATTGCCTAACATCAGAATGTACAGGTTGTCTGCTTTAGAGAATGCAGAAATCAAGAAGCAGGTACAGGAGCTGCTCGAGAAGGGGTTCATCAGACCTAGTACATCACCATGTGGGTCTCCAATTGTCTTGGTGAGAAAGAAAGATGGCTCATGGAGAATGTGCATTGATTATTGAACACTGAATAAGATAACCTTCAAAAATCGTTATCCCCTTCCTTGCATAGATGATCTATTGGATCAATTAAAGGAAGCTGTTTATTTTTCCAAGTTGGACTTGCATAGTGGATATCATCATGTCAGAGATGCAAAGCAAGATGCATGGAAGACTACTTTCAAAACAAAGCAGGGATTGTATGAGCGGTTGGTTATGCCTTTTGGCTTAACTAATGCTCCTACTACTTTCATGAGAGTAATGAATGATGTACTCAAACCTTTTCTTGATGATTTTGTCATTGTATATTTGGATGACATTCTTATATTCAATAAAACATGGGAATAAAATTTAAAGCATGTTAAGCAGACTCTAGATGTTTTGAAAAAAGAAAATCTTTATGTTAAGCTCTCAAAATGTGAATTTGGCAAAACATCTTTGAATTATTTGGATCATATTGTAAGGGGTGGTGAATTGAAGATAGATCCCTCTAAGGTTGCAGACATTGTAAACTGGCCTAAACCCAAATCTGCTACAGAAGTTAGAAGCTTCTTAGGAGCAGCACAGTATTGGAGAAAGTTTATTTCTAACTTTTCCTTAATTGAAGCTCCCTTACATGCTTTAACAGGATTGAACAAGGTGCTTCAGTGGGGAGGAAAATAGCAGAAAGCCTTCGACACCTTGAAAGAAAAGATTAGTACAGCACCAGTACTAGCACTCCCCGATCTTCAAAGACCATTTGAGATTGAAATGAATGCCAGTGACTATGCCATGGGAGCAGTGTTGATGTAGCATGGTAAACCCATATGTTATCATTCTGAGACATTTAATTATATAGTAGTCAACTATCAGACATATGATAAAGAATTGTATGCATTAGTACAAAGTGTGAAAAAGTGGAAACATTACTTAATGGGCAAAGAGATAGTTATACATACTGATCATCAAACACTTCAATATTTACACTCCCAAACTAAGTTGCAACAATCAAGACATTATAGATGGATGGGTTTTCTACAACAGTTTCATCTAGTCATTAGGTATAAAAAGGGCATACACAATAAAATTGCAGATATGTTGTCCAAACCAATCATAAATGCATCCACTATACTTTAGCATCATTTAGTATTGCATGAAAGCTACATTGAACAGTATGCTCAAGATATAGATTTTAAAGATGTATATGCAACTTTAAGTCATGGAAAACAAGTAGAAGAATTGCATTATCATGTTAAGGACAAGCTCTTGTATCATTTTGGGAAGCTATGCATTCCACAAACTAAAAGAGTAAAGATAATTCGAGAGGTGCACACTTCTCTAATATCAGGTCACTTTGGTGTAAGTAAAACAGTTGCACAACTGCAAATATTTTGTTATTGGCCAAAAATGAATGAGATAATTTCTAGATATGTAAGAGGGTGTACCATGTGTGCTAAAAGCAAGCCCAGCAATAGAAAACTAGGCTTGTACAGTCCACTACCAGTTCCTTTTCATCCTTGGGAAAGTTTTTCCATGGACTTTGTTGGAGGACTACCTAAATCTAGGAAAGGTCCTGACTATTTATATGTTGTTGTGGATAGGTTCAGCAAAATGTGTATTTTAATACCTTGTAACAAACAGATTACAGCTGAGCAAATAGAAAAGTTGTTCTTTCAGCATGTATGGGTTCATTTTGGGTTACCCACTTCCATTATATCTGATCGAGATACCCGATTTGTTGGGAAATTTTGGTCAAGTTTGTGGGAATTGATGGACACCAGGCTGAAGAAGAGCACTGCTTTTCATCAGCAAACAGATGGCCAAACAGAAGTAGTCAATAGGATAGTGATCCAGTTGCTCAGAGGCTATTGTAGCAAGCATCCCAAGATTTGGGATGAACACTTATGTTATGTTCGGCATGCTTACAACTGAGTTAAACATTCTTCTACACAGAGATCTCCTTTTGAGACCTGTTTTGATTTCACACCAAGGTCTTCCTTGGATTTTGTCTTTGTAAATACATAGTGGTTGATGGACACAGTGATGTGGACAAGGCAACCAAGTTCATCGAACAAATCCAATGTTGTGTGTGGAGCATGATTGTTGAGAGGTCTTTGTTTCAGCCGGACGTATACCCCGAGGAAGTTTGTACACCCCTCCACACGGGGGGTGTGGGGGGACTTGTCCCCCCCGACTGGGGGGTCCGGGGCCAGCGGTCCCCCGGCGGGGGCTCGGGGGCAGCACCCCCGAAGCTAAAAACAAATGTAAAATTGCCTTGTAAAAGTATAGTAATTTCTAATCAATCTGGGCCGTTCATTAGGCAGATGATCTTACGGTAGAACTTATGTTTAGTTTATGGTTTTTTTCCCTAGAAGGAAACCCCTCTCTTTGTATGAGGGTATTGTATTGGAGGCTGAGATATAGATGTGTATTCTGTGAGCGAGAAACAGAGATGTGAGACTGTGAGAGAAAACAGAGGATATTACAGCGGATTTGCTGTAGGTTGTGTCTCTTCATTTTGTTGGATAATAGAAAGGAAGGATTGGCTGTTCGGGGTGGACGTAGCCCAAACTGGGTGAACCACGTATATCTGTGTCTCTCTTGTTTTGTGCGTTTTCTGTGTTTATATTTCTACAATATTTTATGTGTTCCATTGCTCCGTAATATATAATTTTCTAACAATTGGTATCAGAACCGAAGGTCTATTTGGTTGATAAACTCGTAGGAAAGAAGGGTTCCTGGTTCGAGTGGGAGCAATGGCGGAAGATGGTAAGTTTAGGGTCGAGAAATTTAACGGCCAAAACTTCTCGCTGTGGAAGATGCAGATGGAAGATTATCTGTATCAAAAAGATCTATACCTACCATTGGGCGGAAAAACAAAGATGCCGACGGGTATGAAAGACGAAGAATGGAACCTTCTCGATAGAAAGGCACTCGAAACAATACGGTTGTGCCTTGTTGCGTCAGTCGCCTTCAACATTTCGAAGGAAACCACGACAGAGGGTTTGATGCAGACGTTGTCGAAACTATATGAAAAACCCTCGGCCTCAAACAAGGTATTTCTTATGAAACGGTTATTTAATATGAATATGTCAGAAGGTGGATCTGTTGCAAACCATTTAAATGATATTAATACAGTTACAAGTCAGTTAAGTTCTGTAGGGGTAAACTTTGATGATGAAGTTAGAGCTCTGTTATTCTTGTGCTCATTACCAAAAAGTTGGAATGGTTTGGTAATGGCCATTAGTAACTCCGTTTCTAGATCTAGTACTTTAAAGTTTGATGATGTTGTCGGTGCTATCCTTAGCGAGGAAATGCGACGGAAAAGCTCCGGTGAGACATTGGGAAATGCTTTGAGTGCAGAGTCTAGAGGAAGAAAAATGGAAAGAGGAAAGAGCTCAGGATATCGTAGTAAATCAAGGAAAGGCAGATCCAAGTCCAGATCGGGGATAGTGTGCTGGAAATGTGGAAAGAAAGGACACCTAAAGAAAGACTATAGATCTCGGAAGGGAAAAGAAGGAGATCCACAGCAAGAAAACAATCATGAAGCAAATGTGACAGGTGAGATGTTACAAGATGCTTTGATTCTTTCTTTCGAAAATATTACTGATTCCTGGGTGGTAGATTCAGGGGCTTCATTCCATGCCACACCTGATAAGAAATACTTTCATGACTATCTTCAAGGAGATTTTGGACAAGTTCATCTGGGTGATGATAAACCCTGTAAAATCATTGGAATGGGTAAGGTTCTTGTAAAACAGAAAAATGGAAACCAATGGCTATTAAAGGAGGTAAGGCATGTTCCAGATCTAAAGAAAAATCTGATTTCAACATGGTAGTTAGGCAGTGAAGGTTGTGTGACAACATTCACAGATAAAGCTTGGAAGGTCACCAAAGGAGCCCTGGTAATAGCAAAAGGCGAAAAGGTTGGTACATTGTATTTATGCAATGGTATTTCTAACTCTGTTAATGCTTTAACTTCCAAAGGACCAGATGCAGCATTATGGCATCATAGGCTCAGACACATGAGTGAAAAGGGGATGAAGATTCTTCACTCAAGGAATTTGTTGCCGGGTTTGAAGAATGTTGATTTGGATTTCTGTGAGAATTGCATTTATGGAAAACAGAAGAGAGTCAGATTTCTCAGAGTTGGGAAAGAAAAGAAGAGCGAAAAATTAGAGCTTGCGCATACAGATGTATGGGGACCTGCTCAGGTATCATCTCTCGGTGGCTCTCGTTATTATGTTACTTTTATTGATGATGCAACTAGAAAAACTTGGATTTATTGTATTAAGAATAAATCTGATGTATTTGATACTTTCAAGAAATGGAAAGCTTTGGTTGAGATTGAGACAGGAAAGAAATTGAAGTGTCTTAGATCAGACAATGGAGGTGAATATTGCAGCAAAGAGTTTGATAGGTATTGTTCAGAACATGGAATTCGCAGAGAGAAGACAGTTCCAAGAACACCACAAGAAAATAGTGTGTCAGAAAGGATGAACAGAACAATCATGGAGCGTGCAAGGTGCATGAGATTGCATGCAGGATTGCCTTTACAGTTTTGAGCAGATGTTGTAGATACTGCTGTTTATCTAATAAACAAAGGGCCTTCAAGTTCCTTGGATGGTGGTGTTCCGGAGGAAGCATGGACAGGTAAAAAGGTAAACTACTCTTTTTTAAAGCCTTTTGGTTGTGAGGCCTTTGTCCATATTGATAAAGAAAATAGAACAAAGCTTGAGGCAAAGTCAAAGAAATGTACCTTTATTGGATATGGTGTTAATGATTTTGGTTATCGCTTATATGATTACGAAAATCACAAAATCATTAGGAGTAAAGATGTAATATTTAATGAAAAGGTCTTGTATAAGAATCAATTGCAGGAAAAGAAACAGGAAAAAGAAACAAGGAATACGCAGTTCTTGATGAAATCACTGAAAAGGTAAAGGTGCCTGAAAATAATAATAATCAACAACAGCAACCACCACAACAGCAACAGGCACCCCAAACACCTGAAAGTGGTGTTAGAAGATCTACCAGGATAAGTAGACCCCCTGAACGATACTCTCCTTCATTATATTATTTATTGTTGACTGATTCTGTTGAACCCGAATGTTATGAAGAAGCAATGCAGGTTGAAAGCAGGAAGAAGTGGGAGGTAGCCATGGAAGAAGAGATGGACTCCTTAATGCATAACCAGACTTGGGATTTAGTCAGGTTGCCTGCAGGAAAAACTACATTGAAGAATAAATAGGTTTACAGGCTGAAGGAAGAAGATGGAGGAAAACAGAGGTACAAAGCTAGACTTGTGGTGAAGGGGTTTTCACAGAAGAAAGGTATTGATTTTCATGAAATATTTTCTCCTGCTGTTAAAATGACTTCAATAAGAACTATTTTAAGTCTTGTAGCAGCTGAAGATTTGCATCTTGAGCAGTTAGATGTAAAGACAGCCTTTCTCCATGGGGATTTGGAGGAAGAGATATATATGCAGCATCCACAAGGATATGAGGTGAAAGGGAAGGAGAAACTAGTGTGCAGGTTGAAGAAGAGCTTGTATGGCTTAAAACAGGCTCCAAGGCAGTGGTATCTAAAATTTGACAAGTTTATGTCTAAACAAGTTTATACTAGATGTCACTCTGATCATTGTGTTTATCTGAAAAAGCAAAATGATGGCAGCTATATTATATTGTTATTGTATGTGGATGACATGCTTGTTGCAGGATCTAACATGCAGGAAATAAATGTACTCAAAAGAAAATTGGCAAATTCATTTGCAATGAAGGATTTGGGAGCTGCAAAACAAATCCTTGGTATGAGAATCACTAGAGATAGGAAAAATCGCAAATTAACATTGTCTCAGAATGAGTACATACAAAAGGTGTTGAAAAGATTTAATATGCACAATGCAAAACCAATTAGTACACCTTTTGCTAGCCATTTCAAACTTAGTAAGGAAATGTGCCCAAAGACCAAAGAAGACATGGATTATATGTCTAAAGTTCCATATGCATCAGCAGTTGGAAGCTTAATGTATGCAATGGTCTGCACAAGGCCTGATATTGCACATGCAGTGGGAGTTGTAAGCAGGTACATGAACAATCCAGGAAAGGAACATTGGATGGCAGTGAAATGGATTCTCAGATATTTGAAAGGTACCACAAATCAAGCATTATGCTTTGGTGGTGCAAACATTTCTCTACATGGATATGTTGATGCAGATATGGCAGGTGACAGGGATAATAGGAGGAGCACTACAGGATATGTATTTACTGTTGGTGGAACAGCTGTCAGTTGGATTTCAAAAATCCAAAGTGTTGTTGCACTTTCAACAGAGGCTAGTAAAGAAATGATTTGGTTACAAAGGTTTATGGGTGAATTGGGTAAGGAGCATGATATGGGCACGTTATACAGTGATAGCCAAAGTACCATTCATCTTGCAAAGAACTCAGCATTTCATTCTAGGACTAAACACATACAGCTCAAGTACCATTTCATACGATCAGTGTTGGAAGATGGAGAGTTGAAGCTAGAAAAGATACACACTAGCCAAAATCCTGTAGATATGCTAACAAAAGTTGTAACCAGCGAGAAACTAAGAACATGCTTAGTTTCAATTGGTCTTCAAGGATGACGATGAAGATGAGAAACAGCCAGGTCCAAAGAGGAGTCATTGTCCAGCAAATGAAGCAGCGGTGGAGTTTCTACAATCATTCTCCAAGTGGGAGATTGTTGTGTGTGGAGCATGATTATTCAGAGTGTTATAGCTCCAAATCTCACTCTTATGGTTTGTGATGCTGCACTTATGGCCTAGGGCAACCCCTCCTTCCAGACCTGGTCCAAAAATTTAAAAAACAGTGTTTTATTCCCTATACGCGACTTTGCCCTGTGTTAAACGCGTGTATACGCGGGTCTGTCATACCCAACCCGCGTGTATCTATTAAAACACTTAAAAAAAATATAATTTCCTCTTTTTCGGGCGGTGATCGCGGGTTTACCTGCTGGATCACCTGTTAGTGCCCGTGGCCCAACTGTTCCCAACCAACTCCTAACTAAAAAACTACTTTGGAGAGGGTATAAAAAGACATCAAAGGGAAGGCCAAGGGGAGAGAGAAAGGAGAGCAAGATTATTATGCTGAGATTTTTCCCTTAGACCAGGTCTGAAGTCCTTGGTGCATTCTGCACTTCCCCCATTTTGCATAGGAAACCCTTGTTTCCATGTGTATTGGTGATCATTCATCCTTGACATCATCATTGAGTAAGACTTGGAAGGAGCTCTTGTTGGAGGCTGGAGGCTGGAACGAATCCGGGAGGAAGCTTGCTTGGAGCCTGCTGAAGGTGTTCAGGTGATATCTTTCCGATATATGTACTTTATTTGCCTTTATATATAAAGAAACACGTCTTTGTTCCCGAATAATCTTTCTTTATGCTTATGAGATTCTTGTGTTGAATTCTTATGAAAGTGGTTACTTAAAGATTTTTTATAACTAACTTTATAGCATAAAGATGATTTATATATAAACTTCTATACATGTACTGTTGTGTTCTTTGATTTGTTTGTCTTGCAGGTCAAAGAAAGAAGAAGGGAACTCCAAGAAGGGTTTGCACCCTAACGGTCTTCTCGAACGTAGGACCTTAGGTATGTACCCTAAACATTAGAATTTGCTTAAAAGTAAAAAAGATGGCTGTGTGTGTGTGTTTCTTTGTATAAGCAATTTTCAGTCTGGTAGAGTCTTAGCCCAAAGGACCCTAGGGGTACTTTCCCTTCAACCACAGAGGTCTTTGTTTCAGCCGGATGTATACCCCAAGGAAGTTTGTACACCCCTCCACGCGGGGGGGTGCAGGGGGGACTTGTCCCCCCCGGCTGGGGGGTCCGGGGGCCAGCGGTCCCCCGGCGAGGGCTCGGGGGCAGTGCCCCCAAAGCTAAAAACAAATGTAAAATTGTCTTGTAAAAGTATAGTAATTTCTAGTCAATCTGGGTCGTTCATTAGGCAGATGATCTGACGGTAGAACTTATGTTTAGTTTAGGGTTTTTTGCCCTAGAAGGCAGCCCCTCTCTTTGTATGAGGGTATTGTATTAGAGGCTGAGATATAGATGTGTATTCTGTGAGCGAGAAACAGAGATGTGAGACTGTGAGAGAAAACAGAGGATATTACAGCGGATTTACTGTAGGTTGTGTCTCTTCATTTTGCTGAATAATAGAAAGGAAGGACTGGCTGTTCGGAGTGGACGTAGCCCAAACTGGGTGAACCATGTATATCTATGTCTCTCTTGTTTTTTGTGTTTTCTGTGTTTATATTTCTGCAATATTTTATGTGTTCCATTGCTCCGTAATATATAATTTTCTAACATCTAAGAGATTCACCAGGCAGTACATGAACAGTTGGAAAAGAGCCAAGCCAAGTACAAGGCAAGGCATGACAAGCATCAGATGGAGCATAGTTTCCAAGTTGGTGATCAACTTTGGCTGCATATCAGCAAAGATAGAATGCAATGTGAAGGTAAGAAGTTTAAGCCAATAAGGTATGGACCTTTCAAGATACTTGAGAAAATTGGTGAGAATGATTTTTGCCTTGATTTACTAGCTTACATGCACATCAACTCAGTTGTTAATGCAGACACCTTGAGATTATTTGAACCTTCATTAATTGAAGATCCCGAAGAGCAAAGTCAATTGCCTTCTATTGATGATCTGTTGCCTGAATATCTTAATGAATTGCAGGAAGATACAGTTCTGGATAGGAAGGTGAGAACTACGCGTAGAGGAGATGTTGAATACCTCAGGATTGGACTCAAAGGTTCAAAACCAAGCAGTGTGAAATGGATAGAAATTGGGCAAGCGAGGAATCTATACCCTCACTTGATTGATGCTTAAAAATAAACTTTTGGTGGTCCAAAAGCTTTTTCAGTGGGAAGGTCGTGATCCGAATTGGATCCTAAAAACTCTCTAAGTTTTCATGATTGTTTTAAATTATGCCAAAAGATTCAAGTCTTAGAAAAATCAAGCTATCAGAAGGAATCCTCGTGACAGTTGCAGTTGTGATTAGTGCAGAGCAATGAGGACCCTCGGTCGAGCACACAGACCGTTGGCCCATGGTAATGCACGCTGGCGCAAATTTGGCAAAACCAGAGGCTAATTCAAGAAACAGGGCTAGTTTCTGATACGCGATTCGCAGGGTGTCCCCCTCAGTGAAGGAAAACCCCAAAGTGCCCGGACCTAAAAATACTATGAAATGCAGAAAAGTAATGCATTTGGTTCCATAGTGTGGGATTCCAAAAACCGGCAGGATATCGAAAGGCCACGAGGCGGTAAGCAGTTTAGACTGAGTCCCACTCGATGCCACACATTGAGTGACACGTGTCCGGCAGATGAGAGAGAAAACTGCTCACATCAAACGGGTAAACGTCACGCTACTTACCCGCCCGATATGAACGACGACCATAGGATCTAGGGGGCCCAGATCAACGACGGAGGCGCATCCCGATAAATGACCAGATTTGGCAAAGTTATAAAGCAAGATTACATGGGATTTGAAGTCCGACGTGGACGATGAGTTGGCAAAAGAGTTGTGTTTCGCGGGCAATCTTGAAGCAAATGGAAATAACGGCCATTCAAATACGATTCAAGGAATCTAACCCACTCAATTCGTTAGGAAACAGGTGGCCACCTCCCTGCGAGGCGTTACCCAGTCATGATGACGCAGAGTAGAGGAATTAGAATGGACAGAGGAAGGAAACCAAAAAGTCAGGAAGTGGACACGAACAGTGAAAGAACAGACTGGCTTTAAAGCCATGAACTGACAAAAGCAGATGACAACAAGAGAGAGCAATAAGAGAGCTAAGAGCAGGGAACAAAGAGTAGAAGCCGAGCTGACCTAAAGGCAACATCGAGCCAGAGAGAGTCAGAGAGTCTGTGTACTCTAGAGAAGGCTTGAGAGGTTCAAGCAAACTCCTTGGCATAGGCTTGTCATACTACTGTGACCATTAGAGGTCGAGTTTCAGTAAGGAGAGTTTGTGTACTCCAGTCCTACTGACTTATATCTATTAAGTGAGACTCAAATTGAGCTCACTATTGTAAAAATTTTCTTTGAAAACATAATAGAGAGGCCACCACTGAAGGCTGGACCAGGAGACGTAGCCTAGGAGCATTAGGTGAACTCCTTATTAAAGTTGTTGTGTTTACATGTTCGACTATTATGTTTTCTCTAACTGCCTCAGTGTCTATGTATTCTAGCAATCTTATCGATCCATTGCATAAAGTAACATAGGCACATCCATGCACATGAGTCTGTAATACCTTTTAATTCTTTGTCCTAGATAAATTCCAGATCAACCAATTTCTCTTTGGAAACAATCCAGTGTAGGATGTCAGCTAAATCCTATGCCCTATACCTCAAAGAACAGTGGTTGCAGTTCCAGATCAAGACCCTACCATAGAGAGGCACCATGCCATTTCAGGACTACAGGAAATTCATTGATCTTTGTGATCATAACACACTAGAAGATAGGGCCAAGATGGCTGAGTTTTATTTGCACAACATGGCCCTAATAGACATGAATGTATGGGACCCTAATGCCAAGCTAGGAGATTTCCAATTGATGGCTTTGGCATCATGGATGAACCATGAGGAGTCAAGGGCTTCAGGGATGAAGAAGATATTGGCAAGAGAGAAAATTGAACCTCTTGTGACCAGAGTTGAACAATCAAATCCCATGGCCCTCATCAGTACCCATAATTTGATTGCAAATGATCCTCAGCTTTCACCTAGATATCTTGTTGCCCAAGAGTAAGCAATTTCACATTTTGAGGACAAGTTCAGGCTGTTAGGAGATGATAGCATACATGCTTGTTTGAGGAGATGAAACACACTGCCATACAACTTAAATATAAGAGAGTATCACTCTTCTCAAAGGTTGAGAGAGGCACTAAATAGGACACCCATGTATAAGAAATCTATGCAAAGACTGAAAGTCAATTGGATTGGCCTAAAAATCAATCCACCACTACACTTAGGGATGCTAGAAGGGAGAAAGGAAGAAGAAGAAAAGAGGCAGTGGGAGGAGGTAGAAAAGAAAGCAAGCTTCTATGAACAAGAAGAGGAGACCACAACAGAGGCATGGGATGTCAGAGAGGCCACTAGAGCCATGAAGGATATGGATATTGATTAAGCTGCTTAGAGGATGAGCAACACTTTTAGTAGGGGGGTGATGATGAGCCTCATCATTGGGTAATTATATGGGCCTTAATTCACCTTCTAGCTTAGTCAAACCAAGTTTTCTCATAACTTATTACATGTTTTTTATTATATTTTGCTTATGAGGTGAGTTAGAGTTGGATATTATGCTTAGTGGACTAATATGCATTGAATGCAGGATTAAAGGAGAAAATCAAGGAATTTTGGCAAAGACTAAGGTCAAAACTCGAATGGGACAAGGGAGAGGGATTGTAGGAGGTAAATCCTCCTCATTTACTACTCCTCCATTCGAATATTCCTCCATTCATCACATCAGCTCGGAGTGCAAACAGCCAAATCATGAGGATTAGAAGGCAGCCGAGCAAGTGAGAGACAAAGCACCAGTTTATCTCGAGTTTGGGAGTCGAGCCTCCCTAATTTTAAGGAAGTCATTGGGGACTTCAGTTGTATAAGTAGAGAGGCCTAGGACCTCAGTAGGATTCGAATTTTTATTGTAAAACTCTAAGTTATTTTCGAGCTATAATACATGTGAAAGTTCTATTGATGTAATTTGATGTTTTGGTAATAAGAATGAGTTTTGTTTGGAGCTAGCACTGAGTTAATCAGAGGACTGAAGCTCTTGGGTTAGGGCTCAACCCTAGTAGCAAAGGCTCATTTTTCTTGTATATGTATGTTTAGTGTAGTTTCATAGCTTCATTTTCAATTTGCTTTTTAGATGCATTTCCATTACAAGTAGTGTAGATTAGATTGGTTGTTTATTAGTTTGCTTCCATTTGTGCCTAACTTTAGTAGCAGGTTAGCAAGGATAAATGTATCACCACAAGGTTTTCATTAGGTGTCTTGGCCTCACTTCCTCCCTCTGGGATCATGACTTGAGGAAGGGACCCTTAAGCAGCCCCAAAAACACAGATTTCTAGTTCTTTTATGAGCTTTGGAGTTTGTTGTCTTTAAATTAGTATTTCGTTAGTTTTGCAAGGTAGATTTCCATTTTCATCTTTTTCATTTCCATTTATGCATTAGATCTCATCCATGCTTTCATTCCTTTCAGCAACTTTCCTCATGCATAGTGTAGGCAGTTAATTCATTAATTATGCTTTTCTAGTTTATGAAAATGTTTCTTGTTTGCATAGCTTTTTGGAAGATATACATGTTTTATGCAAAGAAAGTGCTTCAGGAGGAGACTAAGACTGCATATCCAGCAGCCACCTTCCATCCATCCACCTTAACCATCCCTTGTTTTCACCATCACCTTCACTAGTTTTTCATCATTTTTCATAGAAATTCTTCCAAGCACATTGAGCGAATCCATCCATTTACTATCTTTGATGTTGACTTCTGAGTGTTCCTATACCTTCCCCCACTCCATTCCACCCATCACACACCTTTCCTATGCCTTCATCACCTCCAACATCTCACATTTTTCTCTCGGTTGTATCCTGTAGGTTTACAGAGGATCCTGTAGGTTTCTAGTACATCCTGTAGGTTTTCCTGAAATGGCTTGTTTTAAGGCCGAATTGATGGAAAACCTCTAGGAAGTCACCAAAAGCATCACAAGGGTCTTCCACAGCATCCAACCATCTCATAACCCTTCCATCCATCCTCAAACATCCTTAATTCACCTACCACATCAACAGAAGCAATTAGTTTGCACACTTGATTTTCCATAAAAAGACAAAAAAAAACAAAAACAAATTTAGTTCGGTCTCTTTACTTGCACATTAGTGATGTTTGATGCTTCTTACTTCTATAACTTAGATAGTAGCATTTGGTTCATGTTGATTTATCATTTTTGCCAAGCATAGTTTCTTAGCGGTTAATTAGGAAATGGTGTGATTTAGCATTACATGTCGACCTTCTCCATTATTGCAGTAGAGTAGCTCTCTCTTAGAGTAGATTTACCTTTCTTCCATCAAATGATCAAGCTTCTTTTGACTCCATAGAAGTCTGGCTTGAAACCCCACTGGTCTCTCGCCAGTTGAACAGTGACAACAGGCAGAACCATCACTTTTACTTGTGTATACAGCACTGTCACCTCCAAGTTTGTACGAACCCCGGGTTGATAAATTAAAGCTGGTAACTGAGGAGTTGCACCATCCTTGCTACAATACTGGCGCTCATCACAAACTAACCCAAAAATTTGTCCTCCTTTCACACATGTGAAGTAGAGAAGGCTACCTCCAAGTTGTACAAACCAATAAAGAGAGGGGAGAGAGAGATATGTGATGAGATGATTGATGTCCAAATGAGGAGAGAGGTTACTCCTATTTATACACTTCATTGAGGGTGAGGAGACACATCTATTGGTCTGATGAGCCTACATTTGACTGAGGTCAACCTTGACAATTTGTGCATGAGAGAGAATAAATTCGAAATTCCATTTTCACATGTCAAAATTAGATGATCTTTATATCAAAATTGGACCTCTGGAAAAAAGGAATCCAATGCAATAATCATCTGCATCATATGAGTTGTCCTAAGGTGGAATTTGGCCCTAGTTTCCAATTTTAACATGATGACTTCATATTTGGAAGTAATGTTTAATCCATGAGTCAAGGATTTTCTTCAGACATGCAACAGGAATTCAAAATGTATTTACTTGGTGAGCTAACATTCTTTCTTTGTCTTCAAGTTCATCAAACTAGGAATGGTATCTTCCTTTCCCAAACTAAGTATCCCAAGCAAATAATGAAGCAATATGGATTAGAATACTGCAAAATTGTATGCACACCCATGGTAACAGGATGCAATCTTAGACAAGATGATGACTCTCCTACAGTTAATCAACCTATGTACGGATCTATGATTGGAATCTTGCTTTATCTTATCGGTACAAGACCATACATTATGCATGCAATTGGCATAGTTGGATGATTCCAAGAAAATCCTAAGGAAACACATCTCAAAGAAGTCAAGAGGATATTCAACTATCTACAAGGAACTCAAGATATTAATTTATGGTATCCCAAAAACACATTCATGCTTACACAAATACATACTGGGCTAGTAGTGTTGATGATCACAAAAGTACTAGTGGAGGAGCATTCTATCTAGGGCCATGGTTAGATCCTTGGTTAAGTAAGAAACAAAGCTCTATTGTTTTATCAACTATTGAAGTAGAATATGTTGTTGTTGATTCATGATGTACTCAACTTCTATGGATGATTTAAAGATTACAAGGCATTCAAGTCACTTGCCATCAAACTGTACCTATTCTTTGTGACAATACAAGTGCCATAAGTATTTCTAAAAATCTTGTCATGTACTCAAAAACTAAACACATTCCAATCAAATACCATTTTCTTAGAGAGAAAGTTCTTGAACAAAAAATCAAGTTGGAATATATTCCTTCAAAGGAACAAGTTGCAGTTCTATTCACCAAACCTCTTCTATGTGATTTCTTTGAGTGCCTATGACATAAGTGTTGAATGATTCTTGCCTATTCACTATGCTAATTGCTCTAACATAACAGGATATATGTAGGAAAAATTTTAAGAAACCCCCCCAAAGTTATATGTATAATAAATAGGAAAATCCCCGTGGTACATATAAAAATGTACAAGTTGTTTTTTCAATTATATAATACGTATATATAATTATTTTGGCGAATCTTTGATTGAATTATATCTTTTTGTTAAATCTTGGAAAAAAATTTCACTAAATTATAAAACAATGTAAAGTCATTGCAAATAGTGTTAATTATCAACATAGTGTTTTCGTGGCTAAGTCAGTGAAGATGTGCTCAAATTGTTCAACACCTTCACAAGTTATATTTTTGCGCTGGGTGAGATCAGTGCAACATCTTGGAAAAGTTCAAAGTACCATTAATCTATGTGACATTATTTCCCTACCCCACTTGTTTCAAGTTTTGGGCTTGCTCATTTTTAGGAGCATTTTCTCCACTTGGTGAGTTAGAGTAGGGTTGGTTTGGTGGCAATTGGAGGGCAATTATGTTGGTTAGGAGTTATTCTTTGAGATAAATCTCAAACCCTTATCATGACTAGTACTAAAAATTAGTGTAAGTCAAATTGTTCCACCAAATAACTACTAATAATTAAATTAAAATTTTAAAAAAATTGTTCTTAAAAAATACATCTATAAAGATAATAAATAATAAATAATATTAAAAATATTTCTTATTATTATTAAAATAATAATTTAAAAGAAAAACAACAACAACATTTATAATAAATATAAACATTATATCTTATATTAATTCTTTTTCTATCATAATGAATTAGTTTCATTGCATTTCTACATCCATTTTCTTTAGCATTATATATTGATATGAATTTGAGGTATTTACAAGTGTTACGGAAAAAAAAAAAAAAAAAAAAAAAAAACTTGAAGGAAAATATACCTAGATATGAAGGTTTTTGTAAAACCAATAATGTTATATATATATATATATATATATAGACATTTCTTGTATCTTTTTCACTTTGACCAAAAGATGATAATTAATTTTTTAATTGGGGATAGTCATATAAATATAATTTTAAGTGTATGTATAAAATTTTTAAAATATATATTTCATGTAATTTTCTAATTTAATCAAAACATAAGTCATATTATTGGCATTATATATATATATATATATATATATATATATATATATATATATATATATATATATATATGAATTATAAAAAAATTCTAATTTAATCAAAATATAAAATAGAAATTATATTATTAGCATTTTTTAAATTCATTTTTATATCACCCCGATCGGGGTGCGAGCTGTCAAAACGCTCCATTAAGACAGTATTTATGATTAGAACTTAGAGGAATAATGTCATTTCCCCCCACACGCTTGAGGCGATGGGTGCGGGGGCCTTTGGCATGTTTAAGATAACTGTCACAGAAAAAGGTGGCAGAGACGTTTGGCAAGTTTTCGAATCATTGAAAAGGATAGCAGTAAGGGGGTAGAAGGTGTAGAGGTTCTGAAGGTGAGAGTGGAGCAGCGGCTTCAAAAGCGGTGGAGGTTCCATCGGCTCCAAACGCTGGCTACCAGGTATGTAAACTCGTACTTTATTCCCTCCATCATGCTCCCCTATGTTTGGTTTGATCATTGGGATATGTATGCGGATAGCTTTTAATTTCTAGTTTACAGTCATATATATGTATAGGCAAATAGAGTATGGATGTGGACATGATAATCAAACTTATATAGCTTGGATAGATAGACTCGGTATTTTTTGCTACTGGATGGCTTATCATGCGGTTAGGTGGTCAATAGACTTGGTTTCCCGATGGACAAGTTGAGATCACCTAACCTGTTTTTATGTGGTTGTAACTTGTTTATATTCTAATGAAGAGGAAGGATCTACCAAGCTTACAAAAAAATCATTTTTATATCACTTTTCTTTTTAATGCATTTTTTAATTAATGATATAATACAACAACAACAACAAACAAACAAACAAACAGACAAAAAAACAAAAAAAACAAAAAACAAAAAAACAAAAAAAAACAAAAAACAAAAAACAAAAAAACAAAAAACAAAAAACAAAACAAAACAAAAACAAAAAACAAAAAACAACAACAACAACAACAAAACAAACAAACAAACAAAAACAAAAACAAAAAACAAAAAACGGAAAATCACTAAAAGAAAATTGAGATTGTTTAATTAATATCTTAAAAAAGAAAACTCACCCTACTAGGTGTTTTGAAATTTATGAAATTATTAATTTTAAATGAGAAAATTAGTGAAACACTTGCTTCTTTGCTCAAATTAGTGTAGATAATAATAATAATAATAATAAATCACTAATATTATTCCTATGAGCAATAAATAGGTTTTTTTTTCCCAAATACAATGCAATATAATGAAATGGAACAAGCGAATTGATTAAGAAAAATGTAGACTCAGGTGTTACTATAATTTTGCATCAAAGCCCTTTTAGAAATTTTACATTAAAATCCATTTAAAAACATTCCAGCACTGGACTACAACGTCAAAAAATTTTACTCATAAAAACATAGTCAATCTACCTTTACAAATAGAAGGAATCGCCCCCACTTCGACTCCACCAGTAAATCATCTCTATAAATAATTATATTTTTTTATTCCATGCACAAACTTAGTATCTCTCATAATGTTTTGTAAAAAAAGTTTAATTATTATTCTTTTTATCTATATATGTTTGTTGTTTATATTTGTTAATTATATACACAAACTTTTACCAAAAAACTATAACATTTAAGCAATATAATGTTTTTAAGCTGCGAGGAAAACTAATATCCACAACCTATTGTGCATAACTTTTTAAGATCTAGGATTTATAGTATATACCTTAAACATGAATAAGATTTTAATGGAACATAACTATTACACTCAAGCAAAACACAAAGGTCGATGTAAAATCAAAGGAATTTAGAGATTTTTATTTATGAAGATGATTTCAAACCTTTAAACTTGCATGAAAATGAGTTAATGTGAATCTCAACGTGTAGAAACTAACTATTTTGTAACCTTTTTAAAAATTCTATGGTAAGTAAAAGGGAGACATTACAAGTTAGTAGTTTTTATATCTACATTGGAATATAGCTCCACCACCCTCACTGCCATCATTTATAGCTAATTGAATTAGAAAGGAGAGATTGCTACAGTTATGAGAACAATCACCCTTTCATGATACATGGTGGATCAAGTCCATTGAATGTCCTGGAGTGTCCATGTTAAAGGAATTTGTGAACTCCCACAACAATCTTCATTGGACTATTATTTTATTGATTCCTAAACAATTTTGACGACTTCAATGGTGAATGCAGTGACATCTACAATTAACTCTATCTTACAACCAGAGTATTTTAGGTTTATAAAATCAACTCTCTCTTTTATATAGAGGGTTAAATGATTTAGTAGATGAAACAAATTTTCAATCTAGACATATAAAAATATAAAAAGATGGTACATCCTCTACTATTTATATAGAGCTTTATTGATAGTCTCTACTATTACAATAAGAAAAAATTATAATAGTTTATCTAGGTAAAAAATAAAATAAAAAGTAAAATTTTAATAATCATATTCATATTTTTATAATGTCTGATAGTTTCATCATTTGAACATTTAAAGAACATAGGTGTGGGTGAATTCTTATCAAATTAAAGCGCGAATAATTGTGTTTGCTAGATGTCAATTCAACAGGGAAGTATTGACAAACATATCTCTCTATTGCAAAGGTTGTTTAATTAGTGATAAAATGGCTTACACATGCCATGAAGTGCGGGGTACATTTTACTAGAAAAGAAAATCAAATTCCAACAATTTTGGTTTAATAGAAAAATTTAATAGAGTGAAAATAAATTCCACAAGGAGAAACAAATCCAAATAATTGGTATTCCCATAAAAATAGGGTGAAATATATCTTAATACTTGTCATTACCATAAAAATTGGGAGAATGTAATTTGAATTTTACTTTAAAAAAAAAAACAAAACAAAACAAAACAAATTCCAACAATTTTTGGTTAATAGAAAAATATAATAGAGTGAAAATAAATCCCATGAGGAGAAACAAATTTAAATAATTGGTATTCCCATAAAAATAGGATGAAATATATCTTAATACTTTCCATTACCATAAAAATAGGGTGAATGGGAAAATGTAGTTTGAATTTTGCAACGCGAAATAATTTTTTAAACTCTCCCCATCAAATTTCCATGGGTTAATGGTGTACAACTATTTTTTTTTTAATAAATATTGGGTGATGCATATTCAAACCCATATTTGCAAAAAATTCACCCAACCAAAATAAATAACCCCCTAATTTCACATATGGGCAAAATTTCGCCCCTAAAATTTTCTATGGATATATAAACTCACAATGAGTTGTTGCGAAGAAAAAATTGTATTTTACATTTTGTACATGTTTCTCATGAAAGACAGTGGTGTATGCACATGGTTTTTTACTTAGACAGTGGCATACGATTTTTTGTGATAAAAAAGGAGTGGCACAAATTAAAGGGGAGTTCCTCATATATTTCCATCAGTTCATTATTAGCTTTTTGGTTTTGACATTGGTTTGTCGCAGTCTATTGATAATACCCTTATGCAAGTTTTAAAAACTATGAAAGAGTATCAGTTCCTGATGAGTGATGAATTTTTGTTGCTGGTGATTTGTTTCTTTGTTATTGGTTATAAGGATATTTTGTGATCAAAATTGATGATGAAGAGTTGGCTCAGGTTCAAGGGGAGCATATTCTATGCTTCTAATGGTTCATTGATGGATGATGGTATTTGATGAGTTCATGCTTATTGTTGTTGTCACTATATCAATTTTTCTTTGGTTTCATATGATGTAGTTATGGATGGTGCCTTATTATTGCTAATAATTCTTAATACACTTGATGAACAAGATATGCAAGCTATATTCATTCTTGATGACATATATGGATTCTTGGTGATGAGGATGTTTATGTTGTCATCATTATGTCATTTATGTTGTTACCGTCAGATTATTATGTTACAAATATTTATATGGTGCATGGTGGTTGCTAATGATCATCATGATTTTGATACTAAGATACTTCATTTCTAAAATCTTTGTTTATCGTTATGGATGTCATGTATGACTCTTGATGTAAAGGTCATGAAAATACCCAGGTTGTAATAATTATAAAATTTAGTCATGTATGCTCTATTGGGATTAAGTCATGTTATGTATGTAATCCCATTATTTTGGGTGATCGATGTAAAATTTGGGTCAAATGTGTAACCCCATTATGCTAGGAGATTAATCATAAATTCATTGGTATAGGAGTCATGTATTTGATTCATAAGTCTTGTACTTTTATTGCATATCTTTAGAAGCACTAGAATATGCTCAGGGGGAGCATGGTCAGTATGCAGATTTCATGATTCACATCAGAAGATCAGACTTACAATATTGATCTCTACAAAGGGGCGTACTTCATTCAACCAATTTAACCCTTTACCCTTGATATCAAATGGGGGGAGAATACTTTGTGTTTGTAGGTGCTTGTGTTTACAGGTGGTTTCCAAACACCAAAGTGGTTGCCATCAAGTCCAAAGGGAGAGATTTTCAACATTATAGGTCATGTGTTGTTCTTGATGGAAATCTGATTGACAAATATGTAATTGATGTCAACTTGGTTATAGTATTGTAACATCCCTGGTCAAAATTTCATGTAAAAAAATATAAGACCAAGGTTATGGGACATGTATTCCAAGTTGAATGGTGGGGAAAACATCGTAGTGGGTGTTAATTTGGTTTATTATGGCTAAAGGAAATTGGTGAAGGAAATGGCAAAGGCTTTGGAAAGGAATGGGATATTTATTGGAATTTTATTTATGAAAGGAAAATTGGAGAAAAGGAAGGTGAAAGGTCATAGGTTGCATGTAAGGAGGAAATTGAAAGAAAAATAATGGAAATTGAAAAAACTAGAGGCTTCATTGATAAAAATTCTTCTGAGGATCAGTTCATGGGCTTTTGTTAGTGTTAGATTTTTTGTCAATTTTAGCTTAGAACTCTCTCTCTATTCTACTCTCTCTCATACTCTTGGACACTTAGAGTTTTCTTGGGACATTCTTGGAGGAGTGTGGAATACTTGGGAATTTTGAGAAAGAAGGCAACGGAAGAGTAGGAAAGCGTAAGAGGACATCGACATCAGCAACTATAGTGGGTTTTCCTTGCAGGTACCAAGCTACATGTATGATTTCCTTACTAGTTTTGTCATGCATGGCACATACATGTGGTTTCTTAGTTATGGTCTGTCATTGGCATGGAGGATTGCCTGGGTTGACGATGAATTTGCCTAACCTTGTCATTTCCTGGATAGTTGTGATGTTGCGGGTGTCTTTCTTTTGTTTTATCATTGGTTCTTATGTTCCTTTGGTTGCAGGTTAAGTTATGTTATGAAATAGCTCACAAATAAATAGATCAACAACTTAAAAATTATCCTCTTCGAGGGGGAAACCTCATTTACATTACATAAATGAACAATTCTTGGATGATACAAATAAAAATACCTGATTTGTATATATAGGAGTCTAAGGGGTCACAATATAATCAGAGCCTACATAAAAATAATAATGTAAGGGAACAACAATAATAATATTGGGCTTCTATAGGGCACAACAATAACAATATGGGGGCTACATGGGCACAACAACAACAATAAGGGGGATACACTAACAATAACAATAAGAGTGCTACACTAGTATTATAGGGACCTAACATACCCCTCTCCTTCAAGAAAGTGTTGTCCTCAATGCTTGAGTAGTTATGGATGCTTCTCCATAAAATTCTCATCCTCCAATGTGGAATCTTCAACAAGCAAGTTTTTCCACTTAATGAGATACTCTAAAATTGATTGATTTCGTGGTTGTTGGGTTCTTGTTTCTATGAATACTTCAAGCTCAAATATGAGTTTTCCTACTTTGTCAAGTTCTGGAAACACTGTTGGAATTGAAATCTTGTCACTGATAACCTTCTTTAAGAATGAAACATGGAAAACTAGGTGTACTCGGGAATATGTAGGCAGCTCCAATTTGTATGCCATACTACCAATCTTTTGCAACACCCTGCAAGGACAGTAGTACTTGGGTGATAATTTATTATCCTTCTTAGCTTGCTTGAGAGACATTTTTTATATGGTTGTAGCAATAAAAATACACATTCACCTACATTAAAACTGCTTTCATTGCGCTTTTGTTCTGCCTGTTGTTTCATTCGATTCTACGCCAGAGTGAGATTATCCTTTAAGAGTTGGATAACTTGTTGTTGATGTTCGATGTGATATTCTACTTATTTAACCTTATAATTTTCTCTTAAAGATGATGTGATGGATGGTGGATGATATCCATAAAGTTCCATAAATGGGGTCATTTTTGCTGTAGTATGGAAGGAAGTGTTATACCACCATTCAGCTAGAGGTAACCACTTAACCCATTCTTTTTGTTTATCAGATATAAAGCAACGAAGATATCCTTCCAAACATTTGGTCACTATCTTAGTTTTCCCATCAAATTGAGGATGATAAAATGAGCTAAGAACTAATTTAGTACGAAGACAAAAAAATAACTTCATTCTAATATTTTCAATGAAAATGGGATCTTTGTCACTTACTATAATCTTTGGGTTTCCATGAATCTTTTGAATTGTTTCCATAAATTTACTAACAACTATACTACCTTTAAAAGGATGAGATAATGCAAAAAAGTGTGCATACTTGGTAAGTCTATCAAATACCACCATGACGACATTCTTTCCTTCAAACTTGGGTAAACCTGTGATAAAATCCATTGAGACCTCCTCCCAACACTAATTTGGAATGGCTAAAGGTTGTAACAAACCCAGGCTCTTAAAGTCTCAACTTTATGTTGTTGGAAAACCAAACATTCTGCCACAAACTTATGAATATCATATTTAAGGCCATCCCAAAAAAAATCCTTCTTGACCCTATGGTAAGTTTTAAAAATCCCGAGTGCCCCCCTAATGGAGAGGTTGCAATTCCAAAAGAATATTTAATTTGAGTTGGGAATTCTTACAAATATATAAGCGATCTTTGTACCATAATGAATCATTTTCCATCTAAATGTATCAGATGTATTAGGATATTGTTGCAACTTTTGAATGAGTGACCACTGGTGGGGCTTAGTCAATGGCTGAATCAATTAGAAAATATCTCATTAAGGGCTTCCTTTTGTCATCGTCTGACGGTAAGGACTTCTCTTTTCTTTATCTCAGGGTGCTTGACCCCTATGATGACGAAGGCACGAAACACACGAGACGGTTTTAGACCCAACAACGGATAAGGCCTTGCACTTTTTTGTTATGTAGTAGGGATGGGGCCTGCGGTTGCTGCAATGGTAGGTTTGGCATGATATGGTTTTATTTACATGAGATTGATTGAGATATAGTGGTTTAACCGCAACAACATTTTGCTTCCCTTTTTAGTTAATTCTTTCAAAGTCATAACCCAACATCTTTGTCACCCATTTTTGATGCTCTTCTGAAGATAATATTTTTTCCAAAAAGTATTTAAGGCTATCATGATATTTTTTTACCTTGAAGTGTCTTCCCATTAGGTAAGGTCAATATTTCTTTAGTGCATGTAGTATTGCCAACATTTTCTTCTCATAAATAGGTTTGTGCAAATACTTTCCTTTGATTGAATGACTTTCAAAAGCAATGGGTATTCTTTCTTGCATTAAAATAGCACCAATTCCATTTCCTAAGGCATCACATTTCACAATAAAAATTTGGCATAGCTAAGACCGGTGCTTGGCACATTGCCTCTTTAAGATGTTCAAAAACCTTCGTTGCTTCTGGAGTCCAAGAAAATGCATATTTATTCAGTAATGATGTTAGAGGTGTCGACATTCTCCTATAATTATTAACAAACTTGCAATAATACCTTGTCAACCCGAGAAATCCTTAAAGATGCTTTATGGTTGTGGGGATTTTACATTCTTTAATGGCTTTAATTTTGTTAAGGTCTACCTTAACACCCTCATGAGATACAATATGACCCAAATATTCCACCTCCTGTACTCCAAAGAAACATTTGGAGTTTTTTGCATATAATTGTTTCTCATCCAATAGTTTGAACACTTTGTCAACATGTTGAACATGATCCTTCCAAGACTTGTTGTAGATTAGTATATCATCAAAAAATAATAACACAAATTTTCTAAGGAATGGTTTGAAAATGGAATTCATCAAACCTTGAAATGTAGAAGGTGCATTAGTAATGCCAAAAGGCATGACCAAAAATTCATAATGACCCTCATGAGTTCTGAATGTTGTTTTCAGAATGTCTTCAATCTTCATTCTAATTTGATGATATCCTAAACGAAGATCCAACTTGGTGTAGTAAATTGCTCCATGTATTTCATCCAACAATTCATCAATGACAAGAATGGGAAATTTATCTTTAATAGTGAGCTTTTTGAGCTCCCTATAATTCAAATGCATATGCCATGATCCATCCTTCTTGTGCGCCAATACTACTGGAGAAGAGAAATAACTTTGACTAGGTTGAATTATACCAACCTCTATCATTTCTGCAACCATACGTTCAATTTCACTCTTTTAGGCATAAGGATATTTGTAAGGCCTGATGTTTGGAGGAACACTTCCTAGAATTAAATGAATAGCATGATCATGATCACGTATAGGTGGGAGGCCTTTGGGAGTCTCAAACACCTTAGAATGATTGTCCAATACTTTTTGGAGATCTAGAGAAATTGATGATTTCGATGTTTGAACCTCTAGTGAGCATAATTTTGCAATTATGTCGCGTTGTTCTTTCTCCAGAAGCTTTGTCATGCCATTAGAGTTGATTATCTTTCCCGGTTTCCCTGCGATGCCCCTTAATTCAACTTCCTTTCCTTTCAAAAAAACTTTCAAGAAAAGTTCTTGAAAATTGAAAGATATCATCACCAAAGATTGTAACCATTAGACTCCTAGTACAATATCAGCACCACCCACTAGAATGGAAAGCATTGGACTATTCAATACATATTCCCCCATGGTTATCTTGATATATTGTCACTTTCCAAAGCAATCTATAGTTCCTCCATTTGCAACCATCACTTGACACTATGGTGCTAGATATAAGAAGCAATCCAATTCCTTGGCTATCTTACAATGAATAAAATTATGGGTACTACCCGAATCAGTGACCACTATTACCTTTTTCTTGTTGATATATCCTTCTATCTTCAGAGTTTGAGGAGTTGTAATTCCTGCCAATGCATTACAATATATGGTCGAATTCATTTCTTATTTCTCTGGGGATGGTTCCTGGTGTATATCCTCTGCTTTTGATGTTTCTTGTTCCTTTTCTTCCTCCTCTTCATAATCTATGTAGAATAATTTCATCTCAGCACACTTATGACCTTTAGCATATTTTCTATCACAGTTTTAATAAATCCCTTTTTTTCTCTTTTTTCCTCAAATTGTTTTGGTGTCAACCTTGTAGGTTGTGGAAGACTAGGAGCAACAACACTTCCATCTTTATAGTTGTAAGTGGTAGACTTCCTTGTTGAAATAATTTTTCCTTCAACTTTTCTTGCCACCCTAAATACCTTCTCCAACGAATCAGGTTCCCAAAGGTGAACCTCATGTTGGATGTTATCTTTTAAAGTCCCTATGAAGACATCAATCTTGTGCTCCTCTAGAATATTGGTTACCCTCATATTCAATTTTTGGAAGTCTTCAATGTGGTCTACCATTGAACCCTTTTGTTTGAGATTTATCAATTGGCTAAACAAGGTGTTGCTCTTTGTATCTTCATAATGTGATAGCATTTCCTTTGTAAAAATTAACCAGGTGACAAGTGGTTTATGACAACAAATCCATCTATACCATACAAACTGATTGGGTTCTAAATATAAAGATGCAATACATACCTTTTGTGAGGGTTGTACATCCTATAGATCAAAATATTGCTCCATCTGTAGTATCCATGTTACCGGATCCTTGCCATAAAACTTCCTCAAGTATATCTTTAGAATGTGGTGGTTATTAAATGTCATATTGGAGTCTCTAAAATCATAATTCATGTTCCTATTGCCCTCATCATGATTTCCATTAATGACCTTGTCACCACCGGGAAGCCTTTCTTGCAAAAACTTTGTCAACCCTTCCAACATGACATTCATCGCATCCATGTTAGCTTTGATTTATCATCTTTTAAACCATCCATGTGCCCTTTTAGTTCATTTTTGGTTTCTCTTTGTGAGAGTGAAATTTGTTGCACTTGTTCCCGTAATTTTGATATATCATGTTGCAATTCTTCCTCTTCATGCGTCATAATAGAGAATTTTGAGGGCTTAATGGGTGTAGAAATATTTTGTTTGGGAGGAATTTTAGAACCCAATACTGATTTATATGCTAAAATATGCCCTTAGAATCACTTCAACCTGATTTTTCAAATAAATATTATGCAATTTTTAAAAAAAAATACACACATTTTTCTTGCTTTTAGGAACTTGATCTTTAAACAATTATAACTTTGTAATTTCAAATATCCAAGGTCTGAAATTCCTTCCTATGGTATCCCTCTGAGTTTTCTTTCCAATGCCATAAGTCAATCCAAAATTGGATTCTTCAAGGTAATTTTTTGTCAAATATCCCACAATGACCTAATTATGGACTGGTTCAGTAGAGCGAACTTGTACGTAATGCCACGTGTCATTGTTTTAGCCTTCATCCCTGAAATTGATATACATGAAACTAAATTTTGTTCTCTTTCTTTCACTTTTTATGAAATTCCAATCTGATGCTTGAAGAGACAGTTATGACAATTTTCCATCGGTCACTTTCTTCAGATTGAATTTTGAAGCATGAGAAAACCCTAAATTCTTTGGATCATATCTTCGAAAATATAGTGAACCAAGATATGAAATTCTGGAAAAAAAGTTTACCAAGATTTTGGCTCCACATGGTCACAATTTCAACATATAAATATTTGTAGAAAAAAAAGTTATAGAGAAAATTCCACAATGACCTGTTTGAAGCAGCAAAACCATAGAATCCAAAGCTCTGATACCAAATGTTATGCAACCAGCTCACAAATAGATAGTTCAACAACTTAAAAAGTATCATCTTCAAGAGGGAAACCTCCTTTACATTACATAAATGAACAATTCTTGGATTATACAAATTAAAATACCTTCTTTGTATATATAGGAGTCTAAGGGGTCACAATATAATCAGAGCCTACATATGAATAATAATGTAAGGGCACAACAATAACAATAGTGGGCTTCTATGGGTAAAATCAATAACAATATGGGGGATACAAGGGCACAAAAATAAAAATAAGTGGGATACACTAACAATAAAAATAATGGGGATACACTAACAATAACAATAAGGCAGCTACACTAGTATTATAGTATTATAGGGACCTAACAAGTTATTAGTTCCTAGAAACCTTGGTTGGACAAATGCTCTAGAAGTCCTGTAACAACTTGGGTTGAGTTACTAGTCCTAGAGCCTTGGTTGCAAAAACTCTTTGGAAGCCCTTGGTGGGTTGAGTTACTAGTCCTGGAAGCCCTAGTTGGAAAAACACTTTGGAAGCCCGGTAACAGTTGTGGGTTGAGTTACTTGTCCTGGAAGCCCTAGTTGGAAAAAACACTCTAGAGCCCTGGACAGCTTAGGTAGAGACCAATCTGGTGATGGTTATAAATGTACAAACGTGAGGTGGAATCATTGGTTGACGGTTAAGGTGGTTTTGCCTCTGAAAGCCCTGGTTTTTTTTGTTTGATTTGTTCCATGAGATCCCACATTCAAGCTTGGAATATGGCACAGGGGTTACTGGATGAAAGAAATATTTGGTTTAGCCAACATATGGTCAGGCGGTACGTGAAAGTCCCAGACCTAGTTGTATTTTTCATATGTTAATAATAGCTTCTTTCATCTTGTATTTGATGGGTAAATATACTTGCTCATATGTCAGTTTTATGGTTGTTATATCCTTGTTATTTATGTTGGTTATGAGCATATGTTACAACAGTTTTGATATATGGCTCTCATCATGTTTTGATTTGCAAATGAATGAAAAATTAATATATGACCTAATAGATGATAATGCGGCTATTGTGATCAGGAATAAGGTCTTCCTTATGATTTTCAGATAAGTATGAGACCCCTATGCTCATATTTGTTGTTATGGCCTGTTGAATGTATATTTATGACATGTTTGACGAAATGTTTGATGAAATCTCTGTCATGGTTAGTAGGGGTCCAGTTAATTCATTGATTAAGTGTTTTCATTAGTACCTTTGTTTCAATGTTATTTATCATTTCTGAAATTTTCATGAAGTTCTGGGTAGTGGCCTAAGTCCTGGCATAGAATCGGGGTTGTTGGCTCAGAACTAGCTGAAAAATTCCACACTCATTGGCATGCCCTTGTTGTGGGAGTGAATGGAAGGTCTTAGTCGCATGCATGCCTTGTCATGGGAGTGGTTCGGGGTCTAGGTGAGTGAAATGTCAATTTGTCTCAGGGGTTGATCACCTTGAAAGGTTGGTTGGCTCCTGGGGGTTTTATAGCATATGTGGAAGGTCATAATGGTTTGCTTTGGTCAGCTCCACTTCCTTAAATGTACATGGGCATTTGAATCACATCATAATAGCATTTTGTCACATGTTTACCCCAATGGACTGGTTAACTTAGGTAAATGTGGGAGGAGGGTGTTACAGAGTGGTATCAGAGTGGGTTCCGTTCTCTTTGGGTGATGTCTTGTTTTCGTTCTCTTTGGGTGATATCTGATACCATAGAGTGGTATCAGAGCATGGTTCACCCCTTCCCCTGGATGGGAAAAAGGTTGTATATGTTCTTGTTATGTATGCATGGTAGTGGTCATTGTTATAGTTGTTCTTGTTATTGATGTTGTTGTTGTTAGGATGTGTTTATCATGAATGCATGACAGTTGTATATGCATTTGTTATGCATGTAAATGTCTATATGTTGTTATGCATGCATTGTCATGGTCATGGTTATGCATGTATAGTAGGTAAGAGATGCATTGTGATGGTCATTGTTGTGGTCTTGTGTCATCATGATGCTATTGGCATGTTATGATGTTGATGTGTTGGCTGAGATAGAGTAGGAGATGTAGATCACCAGAGCGAGATTGCAACACTAGACCTTGGGGTAAGAGCAGATATTTGTACAAGTTTGTATGTTGGGTATGCAAGTATGTTGATTAATGGTTGTTATACACATTAGGTTTATGTACATGCATGTCATTCTATTGTTGTTATGGTTACATGCATGATAGATGCTAGTTAATCAGTGTGGTTATATGCACATGCATTGGTTAGTCATGAAGGATAGTAACTTGTTGTTGTATGCATTGTGGTCATATGCATGATGAGTATGCTCATTGCATTTGAGATATTGATGTTATATATATCATGTTAATCTGGATTGGTCTATGCAGATGATTGTGTTCATGATATTTAGGTATGAGTAAATATAGTTGTGATATTGTGTCATGCTATTTTGGACTAATTCTGTAGATGTGATAGCCTCCCTTAAGATATCTTGAGGTATGAGTTTGATTATGCCATCTATTTGGTTACCTAACATGGTATGTTTACATGTCATTTGAATGTTTGAATAATTGCATGATATGAGTATGTGTCTATGAGATTTCATGAAGAAATATGATCTTATTTTCAGATGATTATACTAACACATTATGGGCCAAGATAGTTGATATATACTTTAGTGCATGTGGGTGCTAAATGTAATACTATAATTAATTATTATTAGTTGATTATGACATGGTTTTTAGTCTTGGTAAAGGTTGATTTCATATTAATAGACATGATTTCTTGATTTTTGGAACATGTGGCTGACATGTGTGAATAGTTGCAGGGAAACATGCTTGGCATTAGTATGACAAGGTAACAGTTGATTTGTCGATATAACTAACAACTAGGTGATGTTATAGCATATAATAAGACTCAATTGTAGTAAGATAAAAGGTAAAAGAAAGGTATTGGATGAGAATTCCTTTGGCTATGTTTGGAAACCGCAGTTCTAAATGAATGAATGATTTGCATACATGAAGTCTTCTTAACCTTGATTTTGTCTCACATTATGTGGATATGTGTTATATTCATGAACATGTATTTGACAGGTATATTAGCTAGTTTCTAGTTGTAGCTAGATTCATCAAAGGATTGGAGCCCCTTAAGAGATGGTGTGGATGTACTCAGTTACAAGGCAGTGTGCTTGTCATGATAAGGTAAGGTCACTGGTATATTGTATATTTATTTATGCACTGGAAGTTATGTGTTTATGGTAGTACGATGCAAGGAATTGCATGGAAAAAAGACTGCCATGAAATCTTGAAGAAGGCTTGGGTTGAGCTTTCCATTGGAAGCATTGGGAACCCATGGGGATTGAGTCATGGTTTTTGTTGCTAGTTTTTTTATTTCGGTCTTTTGTGATTTTTTTGTGCTTGATTTGGATTTTTTTCTATGACTGGTGCATGGACATGCCACTTTGCTTGTGGTGTTGTACTTCTATTGGTTTTTCGTGGTTTTCTTCTTGGTTTCTTTTAGTTCTTGCCTTTTTATGTTTTAAGGGTCTTGGGATTTGGTTGGGGAAAGAGAAAAGTTAATGGAGCTTAGGGGTAGATGTGTGAAACCCAACAGGTAATGTCAGACCTAGATGAAGCTCGGTGCATGTGTAAGGATAGTTGAAGGCAAGAGTATGTTAGCTACTTGGATTGGTTGGGTCCATTGAGGTAAATGGATGGTGATAGGACAGTCATGAGAAATGTAATCAGGAAAGGTACAGTAAATGGATTTGAGGCGTCAGATTCCTTGGCTAAGTTGGGAAATGTTGTTCTCAACATTACGCATGTTGTGCATGGATAAAGGGGGTTCTCTTAACCTTGACCTTATGATATCTGGTAATTATGTTTTGATCATGATTATGATTATGTCTCTATATGTATACATGTATGTATGTATGTTGTTGTCTGACAGGGTCGTCAGATATCATGATTGTTTTATGCTAATGTTTATATGTATGTATGTATGTATGCATGTCATTATCTGATAGGGTCGTCAGGGATCGTTCTTATGGAAGAATGATTGCTTATGAAGGTGAATGGCATGAAGAGGTTCTTGGTCTTATGAGGAATTAAGTGGGAAGAGTAACTCTAACACATATATGAGGTCAGTATCATGTGGATATGAATTTATATTATGTGATTATACTATTTCTCTGTTATGGCAGGCAATGTTGAGGGATATATCAGCAAAATGAAAGCAATGTGATATGCGGCATGTTAGGGAAAGAATGGATGGTGGAAAGACACTAAAAATAAGGTTTCCGAGTAGAGATAGTGTGGTCTTTGGATGTGCAATAATAAAATTGTGTATATGTTGTACATATTGTACATGTTATACATGTGATGTTGTATACATGCGGTGTTGTTTATATATGGTGATGTGTACATGTCGTTTACTCGGTGTTGTGTACAAATGGTGTTGTGCACATGTTGGATATGTGGTGTTGTGTACATATGGTGTTATGTACATGTCGTATATGCAATGCTATGTACATATGGTGTTGTGTGCATGTTGTACATGTGGTGCTATGTACATATGGTGTTGTGTGGATGTGGTGTTGTGTACATGTTGTACATGTGGTGCTATGTGCAGGTGGTGTTGTGTACATGTTGTGCATGTGGTGTTGTGTGCATGTGGCTTCGTGTAAATTTTGTTCATGTGGCGTTGTGTACATCTCATGTTGTGAACACGTTGTACAGGTGGTCCGGTGTACATGTGGTTTTGTGTACATGTTGTGCAAGTGGTGTCATGTACATGGGAAGTTGAGTACATGTTGTTCAGGTGGTGTTGTGTACATGTTGTACATGTGGTATTGTGTGCATGTTTAACATATTTTGTTGGGTACATGTGGTACTACGTATGTGCATTGTGTAGTCGTTGTATCCTCATGTGTATTCGTTGTGTTGTACTCTGTGTACGTTTATGTATTGTGTTATACATTAGGTGTAGGTGTATGTATGGTGGGGTGTTGTATGTTGTGTATGTGTTGTGATGTATATTGTGTGTATGTGTATGTGATTGAAGAGGAGAGAAGACATTATGTGCTTGCTGGGTGTGGAAACCAATCTGGTGTGTGTACAAAAGGACAAAGGACAAAGGTAGAAGAAAAGGATTGATTAAAGGATAAGTATCAATATTTTATTTTAGTTTCATTATGCATGTGATATATGATCCTGATTTATAATGGTTACATGTGATATATGATTCTAGTTTATGATGATTTCATATGATTCATGATTTTGATCTGTGATGGTTACGTTTTGAACTAACTGGATGTGATATGTTTATACATTATGATTTGGTTAAGAGTTGGTTTGGCTTGTTGTGATAGGAAGTGAACATAAGTGTAAGTGGACCTTATTGGCGGGCCACCATTGAGGTATGATTTGGATTTATTTCAATTATTTTTTAATCTAATGGGAATTATGTGCTGGGTGTAGGAAAGCATGAAAATGTCCAGTTGGTTGCTTGAAACCGACTGCAATAATTAGCAATGTCAGTGAAAGGAATTGGAACATATAGTAGTATGTAAGTAAAGAACTTTAGGAGTAGGGCCATTGCAGGACACTTGTACCCATTAGTGTCCATTTATTTCCATGAGCATGTTATGACCGATATGACAGTTTTGAGACAAGGATATGCCATGGTTTTTGGACATCTGATGCGAGGAAACCTTGCCAAGGGAGGGGTTGCCCGAGGGACTTTGTAGAAGAGAAGGGAATGCCCACAGAACTTGGACGATGTGTGACTTCATGGAAGGGGGTGACCGAATTTCCCAAGGGACTGTGTAGTAGAGAAGGGAAGGTCGAGGATGGATTTGTTTTAGTCATTAGCATTGCCAGATGGAATCAGGTGCACATTGGGAGTGTGCCTTGGAACAATTAGTTGGTAATTGTTCACTGAGAGGACAAGTGGCACAAGGATTGCAACACTCGACAATGGATGTAGATTTGACTTTGGCAGTGGATTCTGGACTTCCTAGTAAGGAGATGAAACCTGGTATCACTTTGAGGGTGGAGGTGTGAGCCTCTAGATTCCCTTGTTGCTGATAGAGGTAGCATATCCTTTTATTTGTTGGTTGAGAAAATGTGCATATGCATATATGTGTATGTTATTGTAAATATTGTATCGATTTATATTTATAAAGCTCCATAGACAGTATGATTATTTGTTGGTTGAATCAAATGTGTATGAGTGTATATTTAGTTATTATTGTAAATATCGTAATGAGTTGTGTTATAAAGCTCCAGCAAATGATATGATTGGCATATCTTCAGCAGTGGTCATTGAAAATACTGCAATGAGCTGAGTTATAAAATTCCATGGGAAGTATGTTTTGATTTTCAGTGGTCTTGTTGATTGTAGGTGTCATTGAACACTGAGGATGGTGTTCCCCTAAAGGGGAGGGTTCTGTAAGAGCCCTGGTAAAAAATTCATGTAAAAAAAATATAAGACCTAGGTCATGGGATACATATTCCAAGATGAGTGGTGGGAAAAACATCCTAGTGGGTGTTCATTTGGTTTATTATGGCTAAAGGAAATTGGAAAAGGTAATGGAAAAGGCTTTGGAAAGACATGAGACATTTATTAGCATTTTATTTATGAAAATAAAGGAAGATTGGAGAAAAGGAAGGTGAAAGGTCATACGTTGCATGTGATGAGGAAATTGAAAGAAAAATAATGGAAATTGAAGAAATTAGAGGCCTCATTGATAAAAAGGGTTCTGAGGATCAGTTCATGGGATTTTGTCAGTGTTATATTTTTTGTCAGTTTTAGCTTGGAGCTCTCTCTCATACTCTTGGACACTTAGAGTTTTCTTGGAACACTCTTGGAGGAGTGTGGAATACTTGGATTTTGGAGCAAGAAGTCAAAAGAAGAGCAAGAAAGCGTAAGAGGACATCGGGATCAGGAACTAAAATGGGTTTTGCTTGCAGGTACTGAGTTGCATGTATGATTTTCTTGCTATTTTTGGCATGCATGGAGGATTGCTTGGATTGATAGTGGATTTGCCTAGCCTTTCCATTTCCTAGATATCCATGGTGTTGCAGGTGTCTTTATTTTGTTTTCTGGTTGGTTCTTGTGTTCCTTTGACTCTGGGTTGAGTTATTATTTCCTAGAAGCCTTTGTTGGACAAACACTCTGGAAGCCCTATAACAACTTGGGTTGAGTTACTAGTCTTAGAAGCCTTTGTTCGAAAAATGCTCTGGAAGCCCTTGGTGGGTTAAGTTACTAGTCCTAAAGCCCTGGTTTGACAAGTGTTCTAGAATCCCAGTAGCAGTTGTGGGTTGAGTTACTAGTCCTGGAAGCCCTAGTTGGAAAAAACGCTCTCAAGCCCTATATAGCTTGGGTAGAGACCTGTCTGGTAATGGTTAATGATGTCTGACTATGAGGTTGAATCACTAGTTGAGGGTTGATGTGGTTTGGCCTCTAGAAGCCCTGGGTTTTTTTGTTTGATTTGTTCCATGAGATCACACATTCATGCTTGGAATATAGCATAAGGGTGATTGTCTGAAAGAAAATTTGGTTTAGCCAATCTATGGTTGGGTGGTACGTGGAAGTCCCAAAACTAGTTGCATTTTTCATATGTTAATAAGAGATTCTTTCCTCTTGTATTTAATGGGCAAATATACTTGTTCTTATGTGGTTTTTATGGTTGTTATATCCTTGTTATTTATGTTGGTTATATGTTGGTTATTAGCATGTTTTATCACAGTCTTGAAGTGTGGCTCTCATCATGTTTTGATTTGCAAATGAATGAACAATGAGTATATAACCTAATAGATTATAATGCAGTTATTTTGATAAGGCATCAATGCTTCCATATGATTCTTATATAAGTATGATACCCCTATGCTCAGATCTATTGTAATGACATGTAGAATGTATATTTGTAACATGTTTGATGAAATGCTTGTCATGGCTAGTAGAAGTTCAGTCAATTCATTAATCAAGTGTTTTCATTAGTACCTTTTTTTCGATGTTATTTATCATTTCTGAAAGCTTCATGAAGTTCCGGGTAATGGCCTGAGTCCTAGCCCTGAAAAAGTGACACAAAATCTAGGGTCGTTGGCTCAGAATTAGCTGAAAAATTCCATAGTCAGTGCCATGCCCTTGTTGTGGGAGTGACTGGAAGGCCTCAGGTACATGAATTCCTTGTCATGGGAGAATTTTGGGGTCCAATTCAGTGAAGTGTCAAGTTGTCTCAAGGGTTGATCTCGTGGAAAGGTTGGTTGGTTCTTGGGGGATTTGTAGCATGTGTGGAAGGTTAGAATGGCTTGGTTTAGTCAGTTCCACTTCCTTAACTATACATGGGGATTTGATTCACATCATAGTAGCCTCTCATCACATGTTTACCTCAACAGACTGGTTAACTTGGGTAAATATGGGAGGAGGGTGTTACAAATATGGCTAATGCAAATGACAGGAATATTGGTACAGGTATTGCAAAAAAGAGGAAGTGTGTTGGTAACCTTATTATAGGCTTCACTTGATAGAATATGAAAATGTGAAGTTTAAAAAAGTATATGTGACCCCTATGAAGAAGATTCATGTACATATGCAGGTTTTGTGAACAAAACTCACGTACATAATTTGAACCATGGAAAATAGAAAACCATGAGCCATTACCATGGTGATTTCCCATACTATTGTTTTGACAACATCTATTTGATCCTGTAAAACGAATACGAACAACATTACCAAGGGATTTGCTTGAGGTATTGGCAAAGTAAAAATCTATATAAGGATATTGAGATCAAGGAGTTCAGTGTGAATTTGAAAGATTATTCATGTGTGATCTGATCTAGAACAGAAGTGCACTAAGGAGCAAGCAAAAGGTTTAGATCTAAAAGATATGAAAGTTTATGGATCTGCTTGATTGATCTTTTTATGTTTAAGCAAATGTTGCTATAATGGTGTTATAATCTGAATATGTTTAGTGAGATCTGTGATTTTTTGACACTATGGGTGCAAAGATATGTATTTAACATCGGCTGTGTTTGCAACAATGATTTGATTCAGTAATTTAAGATTTATACGCAGGTTTGTTTCTGGAACTTCACGTGCATACATGGATATGATTTAGAATATTTGCATAAACATTCTGATGAATAGGGTTTAATGTGTTTATCATTATATTGAAATACGTACACAAGTTTTATGCATGGGAAATGTATATACACATAGATCTGTTTAATGGAAGTCGTGTATGTGTTCTAGGGTTTGTAATTGTTGGTTGGTGATGATAATTGACGAAGTCTATATTATTTTTTGTTTTCTATCAATGATGTCTTGATCAGAATGGTTTATATCTAACAGTGTCGATTAGATTGATTTTATTGTGGCTTGGTGTATTGATCAGCGATGATGTTGCAAAATTGTGATTGTGTATTCAGTGATTCAGTCTTGGTACATCTATGATTAGTTATTGTTGTGACTTAGTATCTCAGTGATTTAGTCTTGGTATATCTATGATTAGTTGTTGTTGTGACTTAGTATCTCAATGATTCAGTTGTTGATACAGTGATTCAGTTTGACACTATTTCAGCATTCATTGCTTTGAAATCTATATGTAGGTTTTATGCACAAGAAGGGTGTATATACACGGGTATGCTTCAGAAGAGTCGTGTATATATTTTGATTTAAAATTGATCAAGGTTTGTAATGACTACAGATTAGTTTTTTTAATGACAATGTGGGTATTAGAATGATTGATTGCTTTGAATAGTATTCAGTGGTTGGTATCTTGGTATTGAGCATATTTTTGGGTGTGGGCCTAATTTGAAAATTTAATTAAAGGTGGCCTACATGTTTTAATGGTTTGAGACAGGTGGATCTAGTATGAAATATTATGAAACATGGTCCACAAGGTGTTGAGGGTTGTAGCCTTTAGTGAGAGAGTAGGATCTCCCTTCTAGTAGGAGTCAGTAAACGAGATTAGGGGATTGTAGCTCCCTTCCAGTGGGTGCTAGAGAAGAAGTGGAGGTTGTAGCCTCCTGCAAGTGGGTGTTTGCATGCTAGAAAAAGTTTGTGCCAGTATAAGACCATGATTTAATGAATGATTTTTCAATATAATAAGAGAAGAAGACAGAGACGACAACATAGGTGGTTTTCTCCCACATTGGGTTTCGACCTAAAATCTTAGTATTCTAATGTGTTGTTTTGTTTCTCGTGTGTTGTGATTTATATGATTTTTATTGCATACTAAATGAATAATGAATTAATAATGTAATGGTAAAGTTAAACATCTTATGGAAATTATGAAAAATCAGAAATTTAGATATACACAGTTTTAATTCGATGAAGGTGCATACGAACGCAATTTGTCTGAATAACAATAGCATATAGAATTCTCAACGTGAAATTTAAAGTTAAAGTGAATTAAAAATACTAATATAGTTAATACAACAAGTGTTCCTATAAACCATGTGCCCTAATATATCCACCTCTATGATGCCCAAATACCAATCCAAGACATAAGAATTCCCATAAAGGCAATGAGTTACCACCCTCAAAGGGGCACTTAGAAAAGTCATAAAACTAAGCACCATAAAGATGAGAATAATAGGATAAATCATGGTTATCCACCCAGGGGAGGCTAGGAAACACTTTTACCCTTCATCCCACATGGCCCATAAGGAAAATGGATTGCACACATCTGGCTTACAAATGGCATGGTCGTTTGTCAAATATTTTGTGTACCCCTTTGAAAGAGGGGAAACATTCTTAATAGTTTATTTTCGATGGTTTTATGAGCACAACAAATAGATAAACATGTGCTCAATAGTGTTTCTTTCATGGTTTCGCAAGAATGAAAAGGAGTTAAAAATAAGATCATTAGATAAAATGAGTGGCTCAGTGGAATATATCTATATCTAAGTACATGGAACAAACCTATCAAATGAAAAATGGTATTGGACAAGTCATGACCACTCATAGCAACAATTTTATCTATGGATGAAGATTCCAAAATCGAGGCAAATTAAAGCAAACAACAAGAGTTCAAGAATGATTTCATTGGTAGTAAGTAGGATGAAAGAAAACACCAACTTAGTAGCAATAAACATATGCAACTATTAAGCAACATAAAAGATAATGAGAACCCCTTCGAGACATGGCTATTGAACTCACCAATATTGTTATTAGAGAAACTCTCTTATGGATAAGTGAGCACTCTCATTGGTCTTATTATGATTGACATATTAAGGGATAGATTAAGATGGATTTTCCTGTAGATCTAATTTGTAAGTTCAATATATGTCAATGAGGGAACAAAATAGGTCTTACCTATAACCAATGGTTGTCCTATTTAACGTGGCTCTTAAATTCACTCCAAGATCTTAAAGCAAGCCACCTGGAGTAGTACAACAACATATACCTCTCTCAACCTTGTTTAGCATGAAAGAAATCTAATATTCAAATAGATTAATCTAATTTCATCAAGACAAATTAGATTTACCATGTTTTGTATGAAAAAGCATATATCCATACATTGCAGGGGAAAAACATGAAATATACATATATTAGATGTAAATAAAGTTCAACATTGTATGTTATCTTGAGGTAGTTGTAGCACCTTTCAACTCCAAGTTCTCAAGTCTCCTCGAATCTATCACTTGGTGCAAATGGGAATATTCACTTATGTTTCACAACAAGGGTGGGATGGCCTACCTCACCTAGGATGTTCCTCTGAAAAGTGTGGATGACTAAACACTCCACTCTCTCAAGATGGTAGCATAGAACTCACTCTAGTTTCTCTCTAGTAGGATAAGGCTATAATAGATTCTAGATATCAAATGCCCCCATGCATAGAAATTTAAGGGGGGAATTTTTGCCTATGGGTGAAATTAGGGGATTTTTTATTTTGGTTGGGCGATTTTTTTTCAAAGAAGGATTTGACTATGTATCCTCCAATATTTAAAAAAAAAAAAAAATTATTTGTACAAACCTTAGCCCATGGTAATTTGAGAGGGGACAACTAGAAAATCTATTTCTCCTTCCAAAATTCAAATAGTATCCTCCCATTCACCCTATTTTTCATGTAATGGATATTATTGGGATATATTTCACCCTAGTTTTATGGAAAAGGAAATTATTTCAAGGTATTTGACCCTATGGAATTCATTTTCACTATATCCCAGTTTTCCATTAACCCGAATTTATCGGAATGTTGTGTTTTCCTAGTAACATTTAATAGACAATTCATGGAATTGAGGGTTTATGAGGGATCCATTTCATCCCTAGTTATAATACCTCAACATTTGAGGTTGAGCCAAAAATTGTATTATATTTTCCTTCCTTCTTCACTACCACAAGTTACAACTACTATGGGCTCCTCAACCTTTTGCATTTTAATTTGGTAATCTTAGTTCTTTGAATCTCCAAATGAATTCAAATATTATGGGTTTTGTTGAGAAAATGGACTCTTAGTTTATTTCAAAATAGTGTATTTTTATAATTAGTTGTTTCTTTGTTTTTAGAATATCTACAAATAGTTTTACAAATTTGTTTCTAGTCTTTTACTACTAAAGAAATTGTCATTAGATTGTTACTGTCATTCTTGAAAATGGCTCTAAAAGTCATGTGTGTCAAGGATACATGGATATGGATATATATAAAAAAAATTGCATTTTCATTGTAACATATACAAAGGCAACAACAAAAGCGAGGAAAAAATGAATATGAAATTATCTAACTTATAATAGATGAACACTATAAAATTATGTTATGTTGGTAAGCATGATTACAGCATTACATTCAAATCCATGGTTTGTATTTGCATGTATCTCTAGTTTTCACTTTAAGTCACTTTTCTTTAGGTTCTAAGTTTCTCACTTATCTATATGCATTGTTGTTGGTGTTGATTTAGTGATTCGGTAAGTAAATGGTTTACTTCTAATCCATAATTTCTGTTAAACAAGTTTACATTATAAAAAGATACCCTTATGCACATCTTACACATATAACCTATAGATAATTGTTAACTTAATTATAATACTTGTGATGTCATATTTTAGTAGTTATTATAATTCTTGATATACTCTCTTTTGATGCATAAAATGGCCTCTTCAAATACTCTATTATAATCCATATTGTAATGTTTAAGATGCAAAATACTAATAACTATTCTATTGAAACATTGTATGTTATATATCATTGGTTTTGAAATATATTAATCACATATTAGTAATTACAAAGAAAGAGACAATGTATTTAAATTTAAAAATGCAGATTTATAATAAAAGCATAGATTGTAGAAATATGGTGATAAAATTGCAGCTGATCAAGAAATTTAATCTAAATCAAGAGACACAATTCTACTCTACTGCTCTACGAAAAATAATTCAAAATTTAGAACAACATTCACAAAAATGCATTAAGAAAATCCACACATGCACAATATTTTTCTACGGGAGACCAACTGGGAAAAACCCCTTAAGCCTCTTTGCATTAATCAGATGAATAGAGAATGTATTACAATTGCTTGCCCGCTCTGAGCATGACCTGTAAGTGAATAACCTATCTCTCTTCTCAATGAGAAGCTCTAACCCAGACTTAGTAAATTTCTACCTCTATTTGAGCCCCTATTTCCTTGTGTAATTCCTAAGGAATTATGCCCTATTTTATAGGAATTTTCCTCCACTTGATTGCACAATTCCCAAGGATTGATCATGTGACTGCATGCAACACATGTACACTCAAACTAGTTTACAACTTCTTGTTACACTGCCTTGGTATATCCACCACAGTTGAGGAACTCAAATTCCTTGCATGCACTAGCTATTTTGAGCTGATTGATCAGTTAACTGGATTATCATTGAGTTATATTGTTGTCCCACTACACAATTGACCTTCCACTAGTTCCACTAATTGTTAGAGCTAGTTCTGAATACAGCCGAAATAAATGATCATGATTGCTACAAATTAGCAATCACACATGCTTAACTAAACTCCAAGCCCTCTAACTTGAATTTACTGAGCTAACTGAGTGACAAGAGCCATGTCACACAAGTTAGCTGCCTCCAAGTTGTTTGCTGATGTGGAAATTCAAATTTTCTCAATTTGACCAAGGCAAAGTCAAATTAAGACTTTCTTGCTACCCTTCTCAACACTCCCTCTTAGAAAGAAAGGGATTATCAACCACCCCTATCCTGCACTAGTGGAATTCTAACTTTCCTCATGACAAACCCTTTGGCAATATGTCAGCATGTTGTTCCTCTGTCAAAATGTATTGTATCAGCATTATCTGCCTCTGCAGACAGTCCCAGAAATGATGATACCAGATATCTATATGCTTGGATTGATCGTGAAATATCAAATTATCAGAGAGCTTAATGCAACTCTGGTTATCATAATTGATAATAGTTGGATCCATCATCTGACAAAACAGTCCCACAAGTATCTTTCTCATCCAGATCACCTCACATATTGTTTGACTTTCAGACATGTATTATGCTTCTATCGAGTTAAGCACCACAGATCTTTGCTTCCTATTGTACAAAGAAAACACTGTGGACCCAACACTAAAAATTCTACCTAATGTACTCTTTCGGTCGGATGGAACCCCTGCCTAATTTGTAGCTATGAAGCCACACAGCTTCACTCCCTCTGTCTATCTGTACTATAATCCATATTGGGCAGTGTGTCTGAGGTACCATACAATATGTTTTGTTTCCTTCCAATACAATTTAATCAGCCTAACCATAGCTTGGCTCAGTTGGTTGACTGCATAGCACATATCTGGTCGTGTGTTCACAAAATACATTAGTGAACCCACTAGCTATCGATAAATGGTAGCATCAACCTCTTCACCTGAAGTGCCATTCTCCTTCCTCCCATTGGTTGTTAGAGGTATATCCAGGGGCTTACAACTCTCCATGTGAAATATTTGCAGTGTTTCGGTGGCATACTTTCCTTAAGACACAAACAATTCCCCATCACTTTGCCATACTTCTAGCCCAAGGAAGTAGTGCAAGAGACCCATGTATTTCAACTCAAATTCCCATGCAAGGTCCTCCTTGAAAGAGTTGATAAGCTGCTCATCACCTGTCAATATTAAATCGTCAACATATAAAACAATGATAATCCATTTACCTTCTACCAAAATATAATAAAGGTTCACATCTGCTTCACTTTTGGTAAAGCCTAAACCAGTGACATAATTGTTGATCCTGATGTACCAAGCTCAAGGTGCCTATTTGAGACCGTACAATGCTCCTTTGAGCCTGCACACATGAGACTTCCAATCAAATGTCTCAAAACCATATGGTTACTTGATGTACACTTCCTTGTCAATAAAACCATTGAGAAATGTTGGTTTTACATAAATCTGATGGATCTTCCACCCCATCTATGCCGCCAGTCCAAGAATTGATCCAATGGAAAAATACCTTGCTACGGGAGAAAAGGTTTCCTCATAGTCAATTCCCTTAACTTGATAGAATCCTTAGACCACAAATTTGGCCTTCTACTTCTCTATGCTTACAACTACTGCATTCATAACCTTAAAGATTCATCTTGAACCCACAATTGATTTATCTTCCAGTCTTGGGACCACTTACCAATATTGTTCTTCATGATTGATTCGTATTCTTCCACTATTGCATCAACCCAAACTGGTTTCTCTACTGCTTCCTCAAAAGAGGATGCCTCAATCTGTACAAGATCAGTCATTAGAGCCATGTAGCTAGTGTACCTCTCAGGTGACCTCCTTTGTCTATGAAAATTTGAAGGAGCTCCCACATTCTCCCTCGCATCCTACACCAATAATTTATATTCCCTGGTTCTGTTTCTACCTTCTCTGGATGGTTTTTCTTGAGAATATTTCTCCACTATGCCTCCTTTTTTCTCTCAAATTGTGGTTGCTCCATAACTTCCCAAGGATCCTCCTTTGGAGTTGAAAGATCCTCTTCTGGTGGGATCTAAAGCTCCCTCTCAAGAGAGAACCACATCGATTTCTCCTCATAAAACTTTACATCCCTTCACGCAATTGTCATTATGAGGGAAGGTAAGTACACATGTTTATTGTGTGGAGTTTCGATGTAACCCACAAAAACTCCCAACTTTTTTGTCGGCTCAACTTCTTACTCGAATCTTTGGAGACATGGCAATAAATAAAGGCTCCAAAAACTTTGAAGTGAGACACATCTTACTTTCTCTCCGAGAAATCCTCCTCCAGTGTAATCATACCAAGAGTCCAATGAGAACTCTGATTCTGCAAGTAGATTTTTGTTTTGCATGGCTCTGCACATAAATGCAGTGGCAATCCTTGGTCATGTAGCATAGCTCTCACAACTCCCACAATTCTCTGGTTCTTCCTCTCAGCTACCCCATTCTATTGTGGGTTCAGGGGTGTTTTCAGCTCTCTTTGAATGCCTTCTTTCACACAAAAATACTTGAATTCATTTGAAACATACTCACCTCCATTGTCTCTCTTGAGAGCCTTCACCTTCTTGATAGTGTCTTTCTCAACTAGTGCCTTGAATTCTACAAACTTTGAGAATGTCTTGTCCTTCTTTTGCATGAAGAAGATCCAACACTTTCCTGAGAAATCATCAATAAAAATAACAAAGTATTTATGTCTGACAGTGGAGGTTGTCGAGAAGGGTCCACGGAAATCAGAGTGGACTCTTTCCAAGACTGCATGTGATTTGTTGTATCAATCATGGAATGTGGATTTTACATACTTCCCCAAGGTACAACCTTTGCAGACATCTTGTTGCACAAGTGCTCCTTTAAGGAGGTCAATGGTTATTTGCTGCATAATTTTTAAGGCACCTTGATGAAAATGGCCTAATCTCTAGTGACATAGCTCATCGACATCAAAACTCTGCACTTTCTCTACCTTATTTCTTAATGTAGCACAATCTTCCACATCAAGTTTATATGGGTTCTTCACACAAACCCTTATCTGCTTCACCTGTCTAGTGGCTATGTGTCTCAGAAATTCTTTACTTTTATTGAAGATTACATCATAACCATGGTCTTCCAAAACTTCTACAGAGATGAGATTATTCTTTAGGCATGGAAAAAACATGACATATTTGAGGCAAAGAGGGGATGCAGACTCCATCTTAAAAGTTACAGTACCAATCCCAGTAGCATTGTACCTTCTGTCATCCCTAAATTCAATATGAATTTAGAGATCTTTCTCCTCCAGGTCACTAAAAAACTCTCTACACCTTGTCATGTGGAATGAGGCACTTGAATCCAAGTACCACACACTCCCCATCTAATCAGGTGACCAGTATTGATCTCAAAAATAAAATTCCCCATAATCGCTCAAAATCTGAACGACCATTTCTGTCTCGGCAATACGATCCCAACGCAACTCGTTTCACTCAAAACAGATCTCGTATGAGGAATATATCGCATTATATCTGCTTTGCCAAACAAAAAAAAATTTGCAAAAAAAGAGTACAGTCACTACAAAGTCAGCAATCTGTACTACTAACGTGGTAGATGACTAGGCAGGTCAACAAGTTGTTCAATAGCTAATGGGGTCTTGCCAAGTGATGTGTTGTGGTTGGTCGACAATGTGATGATTTGGCTCAATTTCATTGGTTGGAGGAAGGACAAATGAGGAGGAGACATGTGGCAAGCTCAGAGGCCGCCACGCATCTCTTCCCAAAGGTCGGACATTAATGGTGTGCAGTGGTAAAAATTTTATGTCAAGTCGGCAAAGTCGAACCTGTGACCTCACCCACACAGTTCCAACGTATTACCTCTACACCACACACAAATGACTTAACATGTAAGGGTCATGGTTTGTATTTAAATTTTATGCTAATGGAGTTTGGGGGTAAACCGTTAGCAATAACCCCTCCCATGTGGCCACTACCACAAACCACAGGTTAACATTAACCATAACTACGCAGATTAAGCGCTAACTACAGGATTAATGTTAATTAATACAAGTTTATATGTTAATTAAGCACAGTTAAGTTGGCAAAGTATTTGGCAGAGCCCCTAAATTTGGTGCTAACTCCAGATTTAGTGGAGTTAACTAGAGTTCCTCCAGTTTTAGTGGAGTTTTCCTAGGGAAAACTGTTTTGGCCATAAATTTTGCAAAATTCGACCAAATTGGGGACAGGAAAAAGCATTCCTAGATTATTTTGATGTTCTGAGCACATTGAAGTAGGTTTTAGGAGTAGTAGAGCATTTTAAACAACACTTTTTTCCATTTTGAGCTAATACAGAGGCCCAAGCCATGGAAGATGGACCAAGGAGATGTAGCCCAGGACGGGTGAACTCCTTCATCAAAACATTGTGTTAAGTGTTCATTTTGATGGTTTGTTGTACATTTTTTTATTGTTGTTCAACACTTAATGTACATGATATTTTTCTCATGAATTTGACATAAAAATTGACAAAATTTACCTGTTCATTCACAAACACCATAAAGGAAACCTATGCACATGAAGCAAATGATAAGAAATTATTTTTAATTCTGAAGTTGTACAGCAAAACTAACATTCAACAACATATCAATTTGGTATCAGAGCAAAGGTTATATTCTTGATTGCTTGATTTTTGGGAAAGTAAGGTTTTAATGGTTACAAATTTGTGATGCTTACAAGGTTAAATTTGTAGAGAGGAGAAGGGAAACTATTGGTTGCAAATACTGAGGTAATGCCCAGAAGAAGGAGAGCCACAAGGCCACAATCTCCACCCAAAGTTCCAATCCCAGCTGCACTTGAACGACCTCAAGTTTTACCTTCAATTGAGATTGAGGAGGTACAAGTAGTACCAGAAGCTGAGCTTGAATCCAAAGCCCCATCATGTCTAGAGCAAGAGAGACTAAAGGTCTTTCAAAAGAGGAAACATTAAAGAAATCTTTCTATGATGTAACAGACATGGTTAGAATCCTCTATGAAGAGAGGAATACTAGAATGACTATAGAGAGTTATAAGTCTCCACATGGAGAGGGAAGCTCAGAAGATAAAAAAGATGAAAAAATGATTCAAAGGTTAATGGAGGAAATCCTCCTCCATCTCCACCATCTTCATCATATTCCTCGTCATCTTCATCATCCTCATCATCTCAAACAGCATCATCTTCCACTTCCACCACAAAAACCGTCCATACTCATTCAAAAACCCCAAAAGAAAAAACTCCCTTACTCAAATTGGACATTAAGTTTGAACTTCCCATGTACAATTGTGAGGTGAATGAAGAAAAGTTAGAAAATTGGATTCGACAATTGGAGGTTTATTGCAGAATTTAGAACCTTCAAGAAGATTACATAAAGATCCAGTTGGCTTCATTGAGGCTAGAAGGAGAAATACTAGTTTGGTGGGAAGCAAAGACTCACGAGGAAATGTGAATTCATGGTAAGATATCCATTTCTTGGGTTGAATTTTTTTATTCAATTAAATGACAATTTTATCCTTTAGCCTATATGCAAAAAGCCATTATGAGTTGGCAAAATTTTAGGAAACTCAAGGGCCAAACAATTCAAGGCTATACCCAGGAATTTAGGAAAAGGGCTTTGTTGCTAGGAGTAAACTTGCATTCCCAAGATACAATATTGAAATATATTGGGGGTTTACATTCCTACTTAAAACATACTATCCTTATGTTCATTCCAAGAAATTTAGATAAGGTATGTGTGCAAGCCACACACCTTGAAGCAAGAGGAAAGAACATTCAGGAAGAGGGTAGTAAGAAGAATCCATTCAAGGGTAAGGAGAAAGAGAAGGGTGGAAAATGGAAAGGAAAGAAGAATGCAAGTGTAAAGAAAGAAGGGGAGAAAACTATATGCCAACATTGTTCCAAAGCGGGGCATGATGAAACCCACTGTTGGAAATTACATCCCGAACTAAGGCCTAAGAAACCAAACAATAAGGGAAAACAAAAGATGACCGCTACCACACAACATGATCTTGGATCTGATTCTGGTGATGAGACCAAGATTTCAGCCATGGTCACAAAAGGAAAAGAAGCTATTGCAAGCACTAGTTCCTCACATAGTCACAACAACACTCCAAATGAAGAATCAAGGATAGAGTTGTTCCATGTAAGGGTAATTTCAAATCATACAAAGATTGATGCATTATTTGATAGTGGGTCATTATTTGTATATCATTGGGTTCCACTTGAGCTTCTTGCAGTAATTTCATAACAAGAACTCCTAAAGATGAAGGAAAAACTGCCTCCATTCCATATACTAGTTCATAGGGATTGGTTCCAATGGACTTCTTAGTAGTAAGCCTATCTACCCACAAAGCATTGGTCAACTTCTTATTCCAAGTTTTCTTATTTTCTTCCAATAGTTTTTTGATAATATTGATGAGACTTTTATTAGAAGATTCTGCAAGTCCATTCCCTTGAGGATAGTAAGCTGTGGAATGACCAAGTGTTATGTGATATTTGTGATAGAAGGCAATCATTTTCTTTGACTTGAAGGTTGTAGCATTATCAGTAATGATTTTAGTGGGACAACTAAATCTAGACAAAATATTGGCCTCTAGAAATCCTATAATGACAGTGTCTATGGCTGGTCTAGAGGGAATGGCTTCTATCCATTTAGTAAAGTAATCAATCGTAGTAAGTATCCATTTGTGTTGACCAGAAGAGGGTGGATGAATTTCTCCAATGAAGTCAAGGCCCCATTCTTGAAAAGGCTTCTCGGTGGAAATAGGTTTCAAGGGTAAAGGTAACAATTTTCTTTTTCCTTCAAAGATTTGACAATTATGGCAAGAAGTTACAAATTTCTTCACATCTACAAACAAGGTTGGCCAATAGAATCCATCCCTTAGGATTTTGTCAGCAATTTACTTCCAATAGAGATGTCCACCACAGTCCCCTGCATGAAATTCTTGGAGAGCCTTGTTAGCTTCTTCTTTTAATAAACAATTTAACAAAATTCCTTCATGATTTTTCCAAAACAGAGTATTATCTAAAATGCAAAACTTTGAAGCTTTCATTTTCAAAAACCTATTCTTGGTTCTGGATAACCCTGGAGGAGCCTGCAGGTTTTGTAAAACATAAATTATATCAGCATACCAGGGTGAATCTAAAAAGGCCTGGCTGATCTGTGGAGTCGCCATCTCCTGCTCGTTATCCAGCTCTACAATGAGATTTATGTCTAGGGCTTGACAATTAGTTTCTGCCATGAGTTTAGCCAATCCCTAACCTTTAATTAGCTTGGTAGGTTTTATCTCTATATCATACTCTAAGATAGTAGCTATCCATTTTCCTCTTTTGCCATCAACTCCATCCTGAGTTAGGATGTCTTTGACTACTGCGTTAGGAACATAAGCTATTACATGGGAATACAATATATAGACTCTGAAATCTTTAAGGGCTTTTACCAATGCAAAAGCTTGTTTCTCCATTATTTTGTATTTTAATGATGCATCTCTGAGAGCTTTACTAAAAAAGGCTATTGGTTTTTCACATCCTTGATCATCCTTTTGTAGTAAAACTGCAGCTATGGTGTGTTCTGATGCAAAAGAAAAAATGATGAAGTCTCTGTCAAATTTTGGGCTTGTAAGGACCAGTGTTCTGGTTAAGGCCATTTTGATTTCTTCAAATGATTTCTTAGCCTCTACTATCCATTTGATGCTTGAATCCTTTTTTAGCATGTTATTTAATGATCTTATGAGTTCGGCTAAGTTAGAGATGAATCTTCTCAAAAAATTGATTTTTCCTAGGAAAGCCTGAAGCTCTTTAATGTTTCTTGGATGGGGTATCTGTAAAATAGCTTCAATCCTGGAAGGGTCAATTCGAATGCCATCCTTGGAAATGATGTGACCTAAAAGTTTTCCTTCTTCCAGACCGAACAAAGACTTCTTTGGATTCAAAGAAATGCCATACTTTCTGCACTTTAGAAAAACTTGCTTGAGATGCTCCAAGTGCTGCTGATCTGATTTAGATCAAGATATATAACAAGATAATCATGAATTTATTTGGAAAAGGCAATGTCCATTGCTCTTTGGAAGGTTGCTCCTACATTTTTTAGTCCAAATGGCATTTTAATGTACATGAAAGTACCCCATGGTGTTGTAAATGCAGTTTTCTCTTGGTCATCAGGATGAACCAAGATTTGGTTATAACCTGAAAACCCATCTAAAAGTGAAATTCTAGAAGAACCCACTACCCTTTGCAAAATATGATCCATTTTGGGTAAAGGATAGTTATCTTTAAGAGAGACCTTATTTACATTTCTCAGGTCAACACATAACCTTATTTCCCCTGTTTTCTTCCTAGTAGGTACCAGGTTAGACACCCATTCTGAAAATCTAATAGGGGCAATAATTCTTGCTTCGTACATGCATTTGATTTCTTTCTCAATTGATGGTAATAACACAGGGTTAATTCTTCTGAGTTTTTGTTTAAAGGGCTTTTGATTTTCTTTCAAAGGGATGGTATGCTGAATGATAGAGGTGTCATAGGACTTCAAATCTTCGTAACTCCAGGCAAAAACATCCTAGAATTCTCTCATAAGTTCAACATACTTTAGCTTTTGATCAGGAGGTAAAGATTTTGACAATTTTATCAATTTGGGATTATCCTGTGTCCCTAAATTATACTCTTCGATGTCTACTTTTAAAGGCTCCATTTTAGGTCTCTTTGGAATTTCATTAGAGTCAAACAAATCTTCTAGAGGAGTCAATCCTTTGGGTAAATGATTATCCTTCAAATTTATAACCTCTGTTTCCTCTTCAATTATCTCATCTAGGTCCATTTGTTTCAGGTCTTGAATTTCTGATTGTGAGAATTTAGTAGGCTGAAGCATGTTTATTGGATTCTCTTCCAAATTGTTAATATCTATTTCATTTATCTGATCAAAACTAGTAACTGTATCAACATCTATGTTAATGTTAGAAAACTCTTCATCTAAAGTTAGAAAATTATTGATCTGCTTATCACTATCAAAGACCTGCCAGTTCTTAAGATTATCAGGTATGGTTGGTCTGTGCCTAATCTCAGTAGTATACTGATGATTAGGTTGAAAAGGTAATTTGCAGGTGCTAGAAAACATGGCCAGGCTATGGTCTTGCATATTATGTTTTCTAGGAATAGTTGCAAGCTGGGTTTCTAAAAAAGTGTTAAGGATTTCTATGACTGTCCCTCTGTAATATCCCATTCTAGGATTTCTAGTTATGTAAGTTCCTTTTATCTGTTTAATTATCAATTCAGAATCTCCTATGACGAACACCCTTATAGCTCCTAATCTTTTAACAAGTTTAAGACCTAACAAGAGAGTGCCATATTCTACCATATTATTGGTGCATCTAAAATTTAATCTGTAGGCATGGCCTTTAGCATGATCGTTTTCTAAATTGTACACCCAAACTCCTGCTCCTGCTCCTAGTTTATTTACAAAGCCGTCAAACTCTAAATGCCAAATGATTTCATGTTCATAATTTGTATCTATGGTAGTAGGAACTTGTTTAACCATGGCATTTGGGTTTTTATTGTCATCTGATTTTTCTTTGTTATTTGATATTTCCTGAATATGAATAGTTGATTTTTCTTTTTCAATTTCTTTTGGTTCTGCTGCTAAAACATCTAAATCATTTGAAGGACTGGCTTCTACATTGTAAATAATGAAAGAATCCATATCAAAGTGTACTGAGTAGATGGGGAAATTTTGGGGTTTTTCCTAACTACTCACTACCTATTTCATCAATGTTTCTCTGTATAGTTTCTTGGTTTGTCCAAAAACTAATATAGTGGCATATGACATATCCAGTTGAAGAGATCCCTGAAGCTTAGCACCACAGGATCTGGAAAACAGCATGCCATATTTGGGTGGTATATCTACTACCACTATGTCCATTAATATTGTTTTTGCAGGGGATAAGGGAGGGCAATGGCGATGAGAGACGCAGCTACTAGAGTAGTCACATCGGACGAAGGCAGAGTCGTTAAAGGTTCTTTAGTTGCCAACGTTGATGATTTCATAGCAGAAATCAACAAAATATTCCGCGCACCAAAACCAGGATCTGATGCACGCTGCAACGATGGTCGAAGGGTTCCGGACCAGGGCCGAAATGCATTCATACCAGCGGCCAGTTTGGATGGCGAAGACGCCGCATTACACTCTATCAGGACAGTGAGGCGGCATCATTCCTGGCTTGGCTTTCAACGAAAATCCGGGATAATGCGGTTGGAGACGAGGGTTTCAATAGCTTTCGGCACTCTGATACCCTTTGCATGGGATGATTTCTTTGTGGCAGAGAATCTGGCGTTCCCAGAAGGCGTAGAATGGCTTCAGGCATCTTGCATGGAACCCAAATCCTGGAGCATCTTGCATGGAACCCAAATCCTGGAACTCAATGTTCTGAATCTGCTCAATGGGGTCACAGATCTGCCTTTATTACAGATCTGCAGCCTTCGAATCCTCAAGATCCGATGTCAAGGGTCATGGTTCTGCTCTGAATCGGGAGTACTGACTATGCATGGTAGTCAGATGATCAGATCTGCAGTTAAACCATCAAATCAGGAGCCCAGAAGATCTTGGGGCCTTAAAAAAACCCAGATCGATGGACAAGCAGCTTGCAGGAGGCAAGTTCAGACGAGATCAACTCTGAAGCAGCTTTCGATCGTGAACCAGCTGGATCTGCCTGAAGAACCTCATGCATTCCAGATCCAAGTTAATCTTTCCGGCAAAACGACAATGTTATGGGTTTGTGCAACAGATCTTGTGCAGGATCTTCTGCAAAAACTTGAATGTTGGCTGGGGATTCCCTCCTCCTACCTCAGATTGCTGTATAAGGGTAAGCAGCTTATGCATTCCCTTCCTCTTTCTTTTTACAGCATTCAAAAGGATGCGTCTATTGGGGTTTCTTTCCGTCTAAGAGGTGGTTCATTTGGGCAAACCTCCTCTGCCCCATCTTTCTCTTACAAAGATGCAGCACGCAAAAATGCTGCCCAACCTCAGTTCTCTTCAAAGGCATCCCAGCTAAATGAAGCTCCAAAGCCGTTTCTGGTAGACAAATCAGAGGAAATTCCCTCCATCGACTTCTCTAATCCTAGGGTTGAAAGCCGCTACCAGAGCTTTGCAGAATCCGCACTCATTTGCAGATTTAATGGCCTATGGCCTCGCACAGCAGATCTTTATCAATGGGTCCATTCCTCTTGGACTAAAAAGTGTAAAATCTTCTTATGTTCAAAAGGTTTTTTCCTGGTGCTTTTTGAATCAAGCGAAGACTACCAGAAAGCCTTAATGGGAGGCCCTTGGTTCTGGGGTTCAGCTGGGCTTTTTCTAACCCCCTGGTTTCCTGACTTCGACCCCTCTATAGCAGTCATCTCCAAGCTTCCCATTTGGGTCAGGATCCCGAATCTTCCGGCACATTTTTGGGATTTCTCTGTCTTCCTAGCTATTGGAAACACTTTGGGACGATACCTGGCTACAGAGACCTCAAGAAGGGAAAATGGTCTCTACACCTATGGCAGACTCTGTGCAGCAATAGATATCAACAAAGGACTGCCGGATCAGATTAATCTCAAGTTTGGAGATTTACATTGGACTCAACCACTGGATTACGAGAACACGGCCTTCCGCTGTCGCCATTGTCATCAAACAGGGCACCTTCAGAGTACATGTTCACAGCTCAAGGATAAAAAGAAGAATCTAAATCTTAAGCCTAAATCCAAGAGATGGAATCCTTTTGAACCACCCCGTCCGCTGGACGATTTAGGCTTCTCGAGTTCGGAGGAGGAGGAATCTGAGGCAGATGTGCAGGTTGATGAGGAAATTGAAGCTGATCTACAGAATGAGGAAATTCCGAAGGACGCCCCCTCGGCTCACCAGGAGGCTCCCTCTAACCAGCAGATTTCTCAGAAACGTACCCATCTCTCTTCATCCTCAGACTCTGACAAGGATGATCAGCCATCAGGACAAAATAATCTACAACTTGTCATGACACAGCCAAACTCCACTGGGTGGATAAAAGTGAGCAAGAAAAAAGGCAAAAAATGTCGATTTGCAGGAAACAACCCTTCGGGGTAGCCTTTTGATCAGTACTTTCCTTTGTATTCCTTTGCTTCTATGACCTGTCCCTTGTCTGTCTATTTGGAGCAAGGTTGATTCCCTATCACCTTCGGCTCCATTGCTTCTCTGCTAAGCCTGTTTCCAGGCTTGATTGTACTATATTTTCCATCACTTAATAGAATTAGTCTTTACTCAGAAAAAAAAAAATTGTTTTTGCAGGGTATTGAACCAATGAAACACACAAATCTTTTATCAATCCTAAACATCTCACTTGACTGGAGTCAAAAGAAAACAAATCTTTGTATGGTCTAGTGATGTCTAGGTCTAGCTTTTCCATGACAGACTTGGGCATGAGATTATGAGATGCACCAGAGTCAAACATGGCATTGTGAAGAATCTTATCATGTATGTTTAGGCTAACATAGAAGGGAGGAATTCCTCCTTCCAATGGTTTCCCATTCACTTCTAGACCAAAGATTAACTCAGGTTGATCATAAAAAATATTAACTAAGTCTTCAGTTCCAATAATTTTCAGTGATCTATTGATTTGAGTTCGGTAGGCATCATGTTTGGCTAATTCAGATAATGGGATAGAAATTTTTAGCTTGCCTACTTCTGTTTCCAGATTAAAGGGTTTTTCTATTTGAGCTTTTGGATTTCGAGCAATAGTGTTTTCTCTATTTTCTATGTTTTCTATGTCTTTCTCCTTTTCAGGATTAGAGTCATGATTTGCTGATTCTCCTAGATCAACCTTTGGAGGTTCTTCCACAGTTTCCTTGGAAGGAAGGGAAATGGAAGGTTGTTCATTGTTTGTTTGATTATCAAAGATATCTTCAATTATGGGGTTAGAAGGATTAATGTTTGGTCTACAAAGAATTTGCAAAGGTTTGGTTACTATCTTACCTTTTTTGGGCTAATTTGGGGTTGTTTTCTTGTTTGTTTCAGGGACATCAATTCTCCTACCCCTTATATTATATTGCTTGTGCACCTCAAAGATTGTTGAGTCATATCCCTACCTAAATTCTAACGATTCTCCTAATTGGGTTTGGAACTGTTTAAGTATGTGGGCCTCTTGATCATCTTGGGATAAGAAAACTTCTCCTTCATCATCAAGCCCCATCAAATTGATTTGAGTATCTTCTTCTAGGCCTTTAGAGTGAGAAGCTTCTGCATAGTTCTCCTGGAAAGGGGGTCTAATGTTTTGATCAGGACTATTCTTTCCAGTGTTCTGGTTTTGATTTTTCCTGAAATCAGGATTTCTCCCTGCATTAGCTTGTTGTCTATCCCAAGGAGATTTCCTTTCAATTATCTCCACTCTGTCTCCTAGTCTATCCATTCCTTTAATTATGGCATCTAGCTTTTGTTCAAAGGGTGAGATTTCTTCTTTTAATGGTATCCTCCTTTCACTCCTGGCCTTGGATCTTTTGGATAGTAGGTTGGCTTCAACGATAACTGCTATGCTTTGCATCTCTTTCAGAGTAGGGGGGTTTCATTCTCTCAACTGGAAATCCATATCAGAATCAAATCCATCTGGGAATTTGATTAAGGCTAAACCAGGAGGGGGCCTAAGATCTAGTGGAATGGCACTATACACACTGTTAAATCTAGTGCAATAGTCCTGGACAGTTTCATGGGGTCCTCTTCTTAGGTTTTCGTATTCAGATAAAATATGAAGGGGGTCTTTCCTTTTCTCCCACCTATTCAAGAATTGTTGGTAGAGAGTTCTTAGGCTATCTATACTATTGGGTGTTAAGGCTCTGAACTAGGTTCTAACTTCCCCAGATAAACTTTGAACAAATATTCTCATTTGCACATCAGCAGTATCTATTTCATAAATTTCAAAATAATCAGTCATCTTCTTGGTGTGTTGCTAGGCTGTATAGGTTCCAGTGCCATCAAAAGTAGTAATCTTACTTTGGTAGTCCTGGGGAAGGGCACCTAAATTGGCTGGTAGTACCAAGGGAGCATATCTATTGGCCATTGTTGTTAGTAGTGGTGAAAAAAAGGCTAGAGTTGGGGTAATAGTTGTGGATGGAGAGCTCGGAGTAATGGTCAAATGTGGAGTGGTTTGAGGTTGAGAGAAATGAGGGAATGATGATGAGCTAGCGGAAAAAGAAGTAACTATAGAAGGATTAGAAGTTTCTTCAATGGTAAGATCAGATTGAGGTGAGTTCTGCAAATGTCGGTCAATTAACAAATTAGCTCTTTGGATTTCGAGTTCTCTGATGAACTCTGGGTCTTGGACTAGGTCTATTAATTCAGAGTCGGATGAAGTCCGAAACAAAGAGGTTTCAAAGTACTCATCAAAGGAAAGATCTTCTAGGAAAAGCCACTTCATAGGACAAGATTGGGATCTGAATATGGGTCGAGGGCTAACAAAACTTTCTTGTCTTCTAAGAATTCTGGGGATCAAATTGGGGTTCTCGAACACAGGTGGTGGATTGGGATCAGGATTAGCTCTAGTGTAACGAGTCCTTTCTGAAGCCATATTTTAAATTTTTATGAATTTTCTTATATAAATTTTCCAAAATAACTTCTAAAATCCTCTAAGATGCTTTAAATCAAACTTTTTGGTTTCTTAAAGGTTTATTTCAATCTGAGGAATTGTTCATTCCCCAGTGGAGTCGCCACTATGTTATCACTCAGATTTTCCTTAAAAGTTATGGGAAGAAGGAAAGGGGTCCGAGGTAACCACAAAGCAATCTTTTAAGTACAGAATCTAGCCAATCTGTACCCAGAGAGGGCTCTCTCTTTATAATTTAGCTTTGTTTTAGTGTGATATTAGGCTAGTTATTAATGTTTAGGGTTGTTTGTTTGAGAGTGCTGGAATTCTGGGAACAAATGGATAGAGCAAGGCCTTCAAGCCATTAGGCGATGGAGTCAATAGAGTGATGGCTAAACTGGATCAGATCAATCACTAAAGGGAAAACTCATAGGGCAAGGTAGTAAAACAAAAGGCAAATGCCAAGTTCAGATGGATGGATAAAAAGGTAATAAACAAGGAGAAAGGGCAATGAAGAATCCTTTAACCAGTTTTAATATGCAGAATAGAGGGTACTCATTAACAAGGAGCAATTAAGTATTCTTTGTTAAATGGGTCACTGTGATGAACTATGAAAGCAAGGGAGCATCTAAGAATTCCCTAAATATGATAGTCTAGAAGAAAACATTAAGAAAGATAAACCTTTTAAAACAGATTGCAGCAAAGCAAATTTTGAAATATCATTATTTCGTTTATCATTCATATTTCATGAAAACACCTATGATTATTAATAACATAAGGGAAATAGTAAACACAAGAGATATAGAATACTTATTTGATTTCTGTTTGACACAAGTATCATGTAAATTGCCTTAGCTTTATTTCTTGATCCAGCAAGCCATACAAATGTTGGTATAATAGCACTTCAATTCCAGAAGATAATGTCTATAGAAATTTTGTAGAATCCACCCCTAATACTTCGAATAAAGAAGTATTTATACAAAATTTTCATCAAAATATCTCATAACTAAATGAGATTTATTCTAGGAAAATAAAATATTGATTTACACAAATATAGAGACGGATGGTCTCGAATATAGTGACAAATAATGAAGTGATTTTTGTTGTCCCTGTTTTCGTTGAAGGAGCTGGAGACATGCTCTACGAATCTGCATCTTGTTATTGCTCTAGTAACTCTGTGTTGGACGTCTAATTTGATCTTTTTAACTGATACTCTTTCACCTGTTAGTGATACTCTTTACCTGTTTAACAACAGTCATCCTTTTACCAAAATTTACTATGGTAAATATTTCTATTTACCTCACTTTTTTCATGGTAATTTATAGGATGTCAATCATGTTGGTCCACCAATCATCCTTTGGTATATTCATACTTGTCAATTTCCTATAAATTTCATCAGCCTCGGTACATTTCACAAAATTAGGTTGGACTATGAATAAGTGCTTTACTTCATGTTCAATGAAGAAAAGGTTCTCCAAACCATCATAGAGAACTTTCCCTGTGGGCAATGCCTTGGCTGCAGATGAACTAGCCTAACTGTCAGCCTATTGATGCAATTTGTTAATGTAATCAATCTGAACCATTAACTTATCATTGATGACCAAATGACTGGGGAGTCCTTTCATTCTCAGGATGTCAAATTTCTTCATGAATTCATCTATATCTTCTTTCATGCTTTGACACCTACGTTCCAAGCCTTGCATCAAATTCCTTTTGGTCAACACTTTCTTTATTTCGAGGATGGTAGCAGTCCCATCCTCAATGTCTAATTGCTCTAACTGTTGCCTGTTTTTACTGTTTAGAAAATTTATTAACTGGATTGCTTCTTCAGGCTTTCTACCCAATTCTTCTCTGGTTTATGGGGTGGATGTCTTTAGCTAAGACCTCAAAATCAGTTTTGAGGTAATCTGCCAAGGACTTGGGCTACTGCACTGTGGGCTTTAGAAAGCTCATCTGCATTTTTCCTTCTTTGATGTCAAAAGCTGACATCAATCTGGTTTGATTTGTGGGAGCCATCTTTAAGTATTGAGCATAGGCTTGGGCCTTCAGCTGCTCATTTTTTGCTTTAATATCCTTGAATTTTCCCTTTATGTCTATGATCTTCTCAGATGAAGATCTGAAAGATGATACTTCTATGCTAGGCTGTCTCTCTAGCTCTTGCCTTTGTGAGCTGGAAGGTGTCCCACCTGTTGGGAATGTATGTAGACTGTCTCCACCTTCCCTCCTCATACTCTCTATAGTTTCCTTGATGTATTCTTCCTCTGAATATGGATTCAACCTTTGCCTCTTAGCAAAGGTTTGATCTGCAGGTCTGCTAGAAGGGGTAGCTACTTCCCTATCTCTTTTCAAGTTCTTTTCCTCATTCAGAGGAGTCTGCACAACTAGGGGATTTCCCATGTTTGTTGGAGCTAGATGTGGCTATGGTGGAGCTTGTTCTTCAGAGATTTCAGGCGTCCAAGGCAAACAATCTCATAGGGACATATTTAGGCAGCTTGAAAGGAGGGAGCTCACAACCATAGATTCGGACCTCAGTGTGATTCTGGTACAAGTACCAGTCACCTAACTTGTACTGCTTTGACAGTTGCAGGATTCTCTTGATATCATCACTGATTCTTGGGGGAGAATGTCCTGTTAGCATGGTGGTTACGAGATAGACAAATTGATCTATGAATTCATTGTATGAATAGGGACAAGTGTATGAGTAGTGGAATATGGAAGTCCAGAAAATGACTGATCTGGGATTACCTCTGGTATCAAGCTTATTCACAGAAAACGGAAATTTGTCAGTTTGGTAATACAGGAAGAGGTGATACAAGACTGTGGAATACTGGAACACTCTCTCATTTTCCAATATCATGAATTGATCATGGATTTTGTCAACTACGAATGCAACATAGTCATACTTGGCAGCAAGGGGTTGGCCAAGGGTGAAGATAATTTCATCGACATATTCATTGCTTGTGAAACCAAGAATACAGGCAATCATGGTAATAATATCCCTCCCTAACCTTGTAAAAGCGCCTATCATGTAGGGTGGAGGGTTTTCTGAAATGTATTGTTCTAACATGAACATTTTGCAAACTTTAGAAATCTCTGAGCTGGATAGTTTGGATGTTGGCATTATGATGCATGTGTTGTACTTGATGGCAACCCTCTCATAGAAGATCATCTCACTTGTATACATTCAGATGAATCCACAGAAGAGATATCAGATATGACAGAATACATGGATGTAGGACAGTTCAAAAGGATCAGATGACAATTCACAAGTAAGCTTTGCCATCAAGTCCAAAGGGGGAGATTGTTGGCATTATGGCTAAAGTGTTGTCCTTGATGGCAACTTATACAGGTGATAGATCCCAGTACAACAGGTCAGTAGCATATATTGATGATCAGCTCTCAAATATTGAAGAAAATAAGGGGTACTCAGGTACACCGTACAAAAGGTGCGGACAAGCAGGCATGTCTTATATAAAGTGCGTACATACCCGCAGGTATCCCGTGTAAAAGGTGCGGACCCTAGTTCACGCACTTTCATGCAGTGAAAAAGTACTCTCACGTGGGAATCCGATGGTGGACCATAATATTTAGCCCGACGTATTTGATCCTATGGTTTGGTCAGTGGTATTGTTTTATATTATTATTATTATTATTGAGCCCCATGTTTTTGGGCCCCTTGTTTTGGTTATCTATGGTATTGATCCATGATTTTAGGAAGAGCTTGCCTATATAAAGCAAAGGAGATCATTTGGCTATACACTTGTGAAGGAAGAAGATCTTAAGAGAAGCTAGATCTGAAATTCTAGTGATGGGTTTGTGAGAGAGAGTTGAATCAATATAAAGGAGAAACATGAGGATTACAAGTCGGATCTACTAATGAGTTGAGATTCATTCGGCACATGATTAGATCTGTAGATCTGATAGTCTGGGTTATCCTTGAAGTCTGAAAATTGTCTATACCCGCAGGAACGCAAGTGCAGTGAAAGAAAAGTGCAGAGATACGCAGGCGCAGAAGCGCTGCAGGTGCACAGATACGCAGGCCCAGAAGCGCTACAGATGCGGAGGTGCGCAGACAGTTCATAAGACACAGAGCGTAGATACGCAGGAAGTCCGTGAGTCACAGTGCATGGGTGCACAGGAAAGCAATTGGAAACAGTGCGTACTTCTACGCAGGTGTTCTATGGGTGAAGTTGCGTACTTCTCATGAAATCTATTTAGCTGCCCCTGTTTATTATTGTTGTGTTCTGGGTTTTGAAGTGATGTCTGGTTTCTGGTATTAAGTTCTGATAACAGCAGTGATTGAGTGAATGATTATGATTAGCTTCAGTATTGATAGATGAATGGATCAGGTTCATAATGACTTATCCTTATATGATCTGGTGGACTAGATCTGGTTGATAACTCTCATTGTATATGTATTGATCTAGTGATTGGGTGATTCAGAAGGTTGTTTGATTATGAGCTTCAATGTTGTTGTTGGGTCCAGTATGAAAATTGGATGAAATGTGGCCTTTCAGATTATGTGTTGTGCTTCAGTGTATCCAGTCTGAAAATTGATGAAACGTGGTACCTGGAGGAGAGAAGATTGTAGGTCAGCACCTACGTACTAGTATCTAAGCTAGTACAAGAGCTAAAGGAAATCTTTGGAGCATTGTAGCAGGTAGCAGCCTGCGTACTAGTAAATGGATCGGCTAGTACAAGAGAAAAGGGGGTTGTAGCTTCCGTATTGGTATAAGAATGCACCAGTACAAATATTGTAAAAGGATTTTCTTATTAAGAAGAAAATTGAGATGACTTGCAGCAGGTGGTTTTCTCCCGCATTGGGTTTCCACCTTATATCATGGTGTTCATGTGTGTGCCTTATGTGTGATGATCTATTCTATGTTACTGCATCTGTTAACTGATAATATGGTTGATAATGTTCTAATGCACTCATTGAAGATCAATTAACTTAATCATAAGAAGTTGTGGAAGTAGCATATATGAATCTGATTATGGAAATGAAAAAGTTTTATTAATGTGATAATACTAATTCACCCCCCCCCCCCCTCTCAGTATTATTTCCAACAATTGGTATCAGAGCAGGTCCTTTGGTAGAAGCTTGATCGCTTGAAGGAGATCCGTGGAACAATGGGAAAGAAGCTTAAGAAGAAAGCAACTAAGAAGAAGAAGACATCTCAGAAGAACTATGACAGTGGGAGAATCGATTGGGGATTAGGTATAAGAAGCTCTTCAGATTCAGAATCAGATTCAGAATCATTTCAGAATGAAGATGAACTATCAGGTATGAATTTGCTATCCTCTGATGTTCCAGCTATCTTTCCTTTTGGAAAAGATGAAAGTGATAGTGAGACTACTGAATTTTCTCTTATGGGTGAGCAAGAAAGATATCAAATTGAGGCAGAATTTAAAAGTCTTACAGACAAAATTAGAACTCAACAAGATCTGTTGGACAAAAGGAACTGTGCTTTTGAAAGGGTAACTGCCGATCTAAAAGCTCATCAAGAGAGAGGAAGCAAGGTAAGGAAGCTATTTAAGGACAAATATCAAAAGTTGTTGGATGAAGTAACATCACTAAGAAATGAAGTCATTGAAAAGAACACAACAATCAAGGAGCTCAGAGATCGATCCAGTTATTATGAAAGTCTTGAAGCCACGATCCTCTCTCTAAAGGAAGATCCTGAAGAATCAAAGAAGCAGAATGAAGATCTACACCAAGCAATTGAAAAACAAGACAACGAAGTCATCAGCTTAAAATCCCAGCTGGAATGTGCCTTCAGAGTTCGTCAAATGCAACAGGATCTGAATGAAGAATAAGAAAAGGAGATTCTCAAACTAAGGCATCAGTTGGAAGAAGGAAGGAAAGCTGAAGAAGATTTGAAAAAGCAATCTCTTGAAAAGGAAGAACAGCTTCAGGTTGAGGTAAATATCTTGAAAGGTAAATTAGAAGAAAAGGATAAGCTCTTACGATTTCAAGATAGTTCTAAAGTCTTGGATGATATTCTTAGTAGTCAAAGGTCTCCTGCTATAAAGACTGGTCTTGGTTTTCATGAATCTGTTGAAGGTGAATCTAGTTCACAAGGTGAGGCAAGGAACTCTAAAGACAAATCTAAAGTGATCAACGAAGAAATGAAAGATCAATCTCATCATCAACCAAGGAAAGAGATTCCTCAAAGAAAATCCTTTACTCCTCCTATGAATAATGTTGAATGTTATGTATGTCATAATCTTGGACATGTTGCAGCTAGATGTAGAAGAAGAAGGGTTCAAGACCATTATGCAGAAAGATCATCGCATTCAAGGTACTTTAATGGATATTGCTTTGCTTGCAATATGTATGGTCACAAAGCTGCTGATTGCTACAAAAGGAATACGAAACATGTAAGATGTTATGCATGTAACAAGCTTGGACATATAGCTAAGGAATGCAGGAACAAAGCACGAACATCACACCAAAAGGAGAAAACATCATCACGCTTGAAGATATGGAAGAAAAAGGAATTTCAGTCAGAAAGTGGCGGCACAGCACAACATACAGAATACCAGAATCAGAGGGAGCTGAAATTACAAAACTTCAGTGTCCTAAATCTCATATGCAAACTCCATAAAGGGAAGTCGCGTATATATGCGAGTTGGATACTGCACAATCGCGTATATGATTGTTTGAAGAAAGGCAGTAGGGAAAGTGAAGATGGAAGTGAATCTATGAAGTGTGATCTCTCGAGCACAAGATCAGATCTGGGAATCTGACTGTCAGTAGCACAGAGGAGGACTGTTAATTGGGTTCTAATCAGAGGTACGCAGACCATTCACTGTGAAAGTGCGAGGGTACGCAGCGCAGCAATGGTCCTGGTGCGTAGGTACGCGGCGACATAGGAGGTCGAGCTGCGTAGGTACAGTATAAGTACGCGGCGTAACAAAAGGGCACATGCGGACAGACGCGGCGAGGCAGAAGAGGCGGCGCGTAGCAAGATCGGAGGTACGCGGCGCGGTAGAAGCAAAGAATGCGTGGCCACAGTAGAGGTACGCGGCACAATTGAAGAAACAGTGCGTGGGTACGCGCTGTAGTAGAAGGCTCTCTGCGGGAATACGCAGAAACTCAGAAAGTCAAGTGCGGGGATACGCAGAGGAGCGGAAGGTGAAGTGCGGAGCCACGCAGGCAATATAAAGAGAAACTGCGGATCTGTCTTAAGGCATTTATTGGCTGACTTTTCTTGTTGATAAGATCTGACAGATGGCACCAGTTTAGGGGGAGCGTATGTTCTTAATGCATTTTTGGCATTATGGTCCTTGGTGACGATGCTTATAATTCATCTTGCTATGGTTATGAGTTGTTCACATGGTTCTTGGATCAGATTTGTGGTTGATTCTCTAATGTTGCTTGCATGGAGTCTTTATTGTTCTTGGCACATATATGGATGAGGATTGTTGGTTGGATTCATAGTTGACTATTCAAAGTTGCATTAATGCAGATATTCCAAATTGATGATACTTGGTTCATAATGGCTATGAATGAGTTGATGCAGACATACCTTGATGATTCATGCACTAATGCAAGTTGCTGATCTAGTTGCTGTTGGCAAATACTATGGAGCAGATCATACAGTGTTGTTGCTGATATTTATCTTAGGTGATTGGTCTCTGTTATAAATGTCATATCACGACTCATGATGTAATAGTATGTCTCTATCTATTGTAGTCATCTCTTCAAGTCATGTAACGACCTATGTTGGTTTCCCCACTATGCCTGGGATGAAGATGTAATGTATTTAGTTCCTGATGTATCCCCACTTGGTTGGGTGATGGATGTATGTATTGAGTCTTTTGGTGATAGGAAGGTCATTTATGATATATAGAGTCATATTCTTCTTGTAGAACATCTTTTTGCAGACCTTGCTTACAGTCAAGGGGAACTTGAGCATGAACAGCACTATATAGCAGAGCAGATATTTCAGCTTGTTCTCAGAAAGAGCATTATCAGATTGGTGCATCATGGCATATACAAAGGGGGAGCTCATTCAGAGACTTCAGCAGATCTGGTTTATATTCAAGGGGAGCATGTTCTTAGGGGGAGCAAAACCCCTTTGCCCTTGATGTCAAAGGGGGAGAGTGATTTGGTGTTGTTGCCATCAAGTCCAAAGGGGGAGATTGTTGGCATTATGATGCATGTGTTGTACTTGATGGCAACCCTCTCATAGAAGATCATCTCACTTTTATACATTCAGATGAATCCACAGAAGAGATATCAGATATGACAGAATACATGGATGTAGGACAGTTCAAAGGGATCAGATGACAATTCACAAGTAAGCTTTGCCATCAAGTCCAAAGGGAGAGATTGTTGGCATTATGGCTAAAGTGTTGTCCTTGATGGCAACTTATACAGGTGATAGATCCCAGTACAACAGGTCAGTAGCAGAGATTGATGATCAGCTCTCAAATATTGAAGAAAATAAGGGGTACGCAGGTACACTGTACAAAAGGTGCGGACACGCAGGCATGTCTTATATAAAATGCGTACATACCCGCAGGTATCCCGTCTAAAAGGTGCGGACCCTAGTTCACGCACTTTCATGCAGTGAAAAAGTACTCTCACGTGGGAATCCGATGGTGGACCATAATATTTAGCCCGACGTATTTGATTCTATGGTTTGGTCAGAGGTATTGTTTTATATTATTATTATTATTATTGAGCCCCATGTTTTTGGGCCCCTTGTTTTGGTTATCTATGGTATTGATCCATGATTTTAGGAAGAGCTTGCCTATATAAAGCAAAGGAGATCATTTGGCTATACACTTGTGAAGGAAGAAGATCTTAAGAGAAGCTAGATCTGAAATTCTAGTGATGGGTTTGTGAGAGAGAGTTGAATCAATATAAAGGAGAAACATGAGGATTACAAGTCGGATCTACTAATGAGTTGAGATTCATTCGGCGCATGATTAGATCTGTAGATCTGATAGTCTGGGTTATCCTTGAAGTCTGAAAATTGTCTATACCCGTAGGAACGCAAGTGCAGTGAAAGAAAAGTGTGGAGATACGCAGGCGCAGAAGCGCTGCAGGTGCGCAAATACGCAGGCCCAGAAGCGCTGCAGATGCGGAGGTGCGCAGACAGTTCATAAGACATAGAGCGTAGATACGCAGGAAGTCCGTGAGGCACAGTGCGTGGGTACGCAGGAAAGCAGTTGGAAACAGTGCGTACTTCTACGCAGGTGTTCTATGGGTGAAGCTGCGTACTTCTCATGAAATCTATTTAGCTGCCCCTGTTTATTATTGTTGTGTTCTGGGTTTTGAAGTGATGTCTGGTTTTTGGTATTAAGTTCTGATAATAGCAGTGATTGAGTGAATGATTATGATTAGCTTCAGTATTGATAGATGAATGGATCAGGTTCATAATGACTTATCCTTATATGATCTGGTGGATTAGATCTGGTTGATAACTCTCGTTGTATATGTATTGATATAGTGATTGGGTGATTCAGAAGGTTGTTTGATTATGAGCTTCAATGTTGTTGTTGGGTCCAGTATGAAAATTGGATGAAATGTGGCCTTTCAAATTATGTGTTGTGCTTCAGTGTATCCAGTCTGAAAATTGATTAAACGTGGTACCTGGAGGAGAGAAGATTGTAGGTCAGCACCTACGTACTAGTATCTAAGCTAGTACAAGAGCTAAAGGAAATCTTTGGAGCATTGTAGCAGGTAGCAGCCTGCGTACTAGTAAATGGATTGGCTAGTACAAGAGCAAAGGGGGTTGTAGCTCCCGTACTGGTATAAGACTGCACCAGTACAAATATTGTAAAAGGATTTTCTTATTAAGAAGAAGATTGAGATGACTTGCAGCAGGTGGTTTTCTCCCGCATTGGGTTTCCACCTTATATCATGGTGTTCATGTGTGTGCCTTATGTGTGATGATCTATTCTATGTCACTGCATCTGTTAACTGATAATATGGTTGATAATGTTATAATGCACTCATTGAAGATCAATTAACTTAATCATAAGAAGTTGTGGAAGTAGCATATATGAATCTGATTATGGAAATGAAAAATTTTTATTAATGTGATAATACTGATTCACCCCCCCCTCTCAGTATTATTTCCAACATTCAGAGATTTCAGGCTTCCAAGGCAAACAATCTCATAGGGACATATTTAGGCAGCTTGAAAGGAGGGAGCTCACAACCATAGATTCGGATCTCAGTGTGATTCTGGTACAAGTACCAGTCACCTAACTTGTACTGCTTTGACAGTTGCAGGATTCTCTTGATATCATCACTGATTCTTGGGGGAGAATGTCCTGTTAGCATGGTGGTTACGAGATAGACAAATTGATCTATGAATTCATTGTATGAATAGGGACAAGTGTATGAGTAGTGGACTATGTAAGTCCAGAAAATGACTGATCTGGGATTACCTCTGGTATCAAGCTTATTCACAGAAAATGGAAATTTGTCAGTTTGGTAATACAGGAAGAGGTGATACAAGACTGTGGAATACTGGAACACTCTCTCATTTTCCAATATCATGAACTGATCATGGATTTTGTCAACTACAAATGCAACATAGTCATACTTGGCAGCAAGGGGTTGGCCAAGGGTGAAGATAGTCATATAAGCAAATGTCATTTCATCGACATATTCATTGGTTGTGAAACCAAGAATATAGGCAATCATGGTAATAATATCCCTCCCTAACCTTGTAAAAGTGCCTATCATGTAGGGTGGAGGGTTTTCTGAAATGTATTATTCTAACATGAGCATTTTGCAAACTTTAGAAATCTTTGAGCTGGATAGTTTGGAATATTTGTCAAGTAAATCATCAATAGACAGAGGGGTAAGGTTCTGACTAGGTTGCAACTACAATATTTCATTGATGGAGTCTGTTGTAATGGAAAAAAGGATTTGATGGTCGAGGGACATTACAGCTCTGAGATTAGGGTTGTAATTGGCATGGCACTGGTGGACAATGTCTGGGAAAATGTGCACAGAAGGGAATTGATACTTTGGGAGATTTGATTCCCATAGACCAATATTTTCAGCACCATTGAGGTAAAGGTCTCGATATTTGCAGTGCAGTCTCAAGGGGGAGTCATCAAATGTGAGGTATTTGATTTGGAAGTCCCTATCAGCTAAGGGAAGGTGGTCCAAGTCCCTGTGAGGAGTGGAGACTGGAGCCACATTGAGGGCCACGGGGGTTTCCATTTCTGGTTCTTGTGGATTCAGAAATGAAAATGGGGCTTTTTGAGTGTAAAATAGGTGTAACAGAGGTCCTAGGAGTCTTTAATTTCAAGTCTAGTAGCTAAATTACACTGGAATTTTGGGTTTCAACGTAATTGCAATGGAATTTTAGTATTTAACAGGGTTTCTGGAAGGAAACTGGTAAATACCTGTTATGGAGCGACTAGTAATGGTGTACTGGTTGACTAGAAGCACACCGTGGACTAGAGCGACGTCGAGCAGCAACTTTCAGGGTGGTTGATGGTTTGGGTACGAGTAGGTTGATTTTCTACGTACTAGCTGCATGCATGAGTTTTTCATAATAAGGGGCGAAAAAGGATTATACTTTGTTTTTTATGCAAAGTCAAAGTTTTTGGCGGGTTTCGTGACACGAACAAGTTACGTCAGCGGGGGTGACTTGACATTTTGTCATTAGCGGGAGGCGGTAAGCGGGTTTCATCGCATTGCTTATGGAGGGTAAGTGGTATTTGGCAGGAACCGCGTGATTCCATACATTGCTCGACACATAGCATCGGCACTGTTCACCAAACCGCTCACATCGTGCGCTAAAGGTCGACCAAAAGGCCTCTCGCGATATGAGTGAGGGCCGTCGGATCTGAAGGATCCGATCAGACGGTAGTCAGGGCAATGACATGACTGATGTATAATAGGGGCGGGCCCGATATTAATTAAAAGACTTAATCATATTGGGGGCGATTTGATTGGTCGTTGAGTTATTAATTAGTCCTAATGACTTAATTAATTCTCATTAGCATGGCAGGGAGGTCGGGTTCTTAATTAACTATAGATTAGCTAATTAATCCCGCTTATTATTTGATTTACGATTATATTTAATCATCGGGGCGGGATATGTAAAAATTTGGGGTTTTGTATAATATAATAATAAGGGCGTGGGTAATGTTGTTTTATTTGGGAATTACATAATAATAACATTAGTGGTTAATATGACCAAACAAATGGGAAAGTGCTAAGTCTAATGTTTTCCAAAAATATTTCATCATACAACATATTAACTTAGGCTAAATGCATAAAAGGGTTTTTATGAGGAATTATTCAATTTACCTAAGTAAAATAGGATTTTACTTAGGAAAAATTTTATCAAAGGAATGAGTGATTTTATGGGGGGTAATGTTGATGAAAGGGATTTAAGTACTTTAGGCATTTCCAATTATTGGGCCGAGGGTCCGGTCCCTTCAAAAGTTAGAGAAATGCTCTGAGCCCCTCCAACTTTGGCAATTACCTTTAGCACTTAGGGAATTAGTGAAAATTTAGGGGAAATGAATAGGGAAGTTAATTATTGTGACTTTGAATGTTGATGTGCCTTCTAGTTGCTACATGTTTTTTTCAGTTATGAAAGTTAAAATTTTAAGCGTTGTACTTAACCATTTCATCACAAATTTATTCTGCAACCACCATCTACTTACCCTACCTACTTAACCTAGCATTTTCACTTCTTTATTAGGGTGCACTTAGACTGGAAAACCCTTATCAAACTTTCTTTTCTTTTACATAATGATATCTATCTAAATCTACACTTATTACATCCAAGGGCTCAGATTAAACTGTTGAGCTCCTTTTATTCACTCTACCTATTTACTTACCTGCCAAGATTAAACTGTTTGGTCAGATCTTTATTTTCTATATCTAAAACATGAAATTGAAAACATGGAATAACCAAGATTAAGTTGTTTGGTTACCATGGATTGTGGCATAGGTAAAAATTTTGCACACAATCTTTATTATGCATAAATTAAATAGTAGTGGCATTTAGACTTGCACACTTTCAAGGTCTTTTCTTTTTGTTGGGGTTCATTTTCTTTCATTTTTTCGACTTTTTCTTTGTTCTTTTTACCCTTTGATCTTTATTTTAGGGTATACCCTCTTTACATTTTTTAATTTTTATTTTTCATAAATATGGAAAACCTTTGCAACAAGTAAAGATATGAACATATTTCAAAACTGAACCAAGTCAATCATGATATATGACACCTATTGGTATAAGGGCATAATAGCAAGATTAACATTAATTAATACGAGTTTATTCGTTAATTAAGTGCAATTAAGTTGGCGAAGTATTTGGCAGAGCCCCTAAATTTGGCGTTAACTCTAGATTTAGTGGACTTAACTAGAGTTCCTCTAGTTTTAGTGGAGTTTTCCAAGGGGAAACTGTTCTGGCCATAACTTTTGCAAAATTCGACCAAATTGGGATCAGGAAAAGGCATTTCTAGATGATTTTGATGTTCTGAGCACATTGAAGTAGGTTTCAAGAGAAGTAGAGCATTGTAAACAACACTTTTTCCATTTTGAGCTAATACAGATGCCCAAGCCATGGAAGCTGGACCAAGGAGATGTAGCCCAAGAGGGGTGAACTCCTTCATCAAAACGTTGTGTTTAGTGCTCATTTTGATGGTTTGTTTTACATTTGTTTGATGTTTTTCAACTCTTCAATTACATGTTATTTTTCTCATGAGTTTGACATAAAACTTGACAAAATTTACTTGTTCATTCACAAACACCATAAAGGAAACCTATGCACATGAAGCAAATGATAAGCAATTGTTTTTAATTCTGAAGTTGAAATTAGCACAGTAAAACTAACATTAAACGACAGATCACCATCACAGTTCTAGCCATGCATGTGATAAGGGTGAAGTCTAGCTCGAGCTATGAATAAAATGCTTCACATGTTGCTCCTCTTGAGTTCTTCTTGCTAGACTTCATCCCTTTTCCCTTATTTCCCTTTCCAACCAATGTAAAATTTTCTTCATCCTCTCCCTTGGATGAAGTTCCATTTTTGGTATTATGCATGTTCTCTTATTATACCAAATCAAACCTCAAGCGTTCCCAATTCAATAATTTCTCCCTCCCATTCAACGATTCCTAGTAGATTTGCCAACTTTTGGGAAGGCCTAAAAGAGCTAGGCTCACCAGGTCATCTTCTGCAACCTTCGCACCAACTCTTCCAAGCTCATCCCGAACTTGTGTAAATCTGCTGAGATACTACGGAATAGTATCATTCTTCTGCATCTTGATACTATTGAAGTTTTTCTTTGAGGGTCATTTTCCTATTGTCACTTCTATTCTCAAATAACTTTGTTAGTTCTTTCCACATTGCGAAACAAGTTTATTTCCTGTGGAGATTTGAGACAATGTGGTCTTACACTCCCTCCAAGATAATTCTCCTCGCCTTGGATACATATTTCTTCCATTGGGCTAGGTTATGCACATCAGTTGATCTTGGTTTTGCAATGTCTGTCTTGAAATATTATAGAAATATGTTGTCATCTAGCATCGCCTCCATGTGATCCTTCCATGCAATGAAATTCGAGTTGCCTTCTAAGGCATACTCTAATCTCAGCCCATTGAAGGTCATTCTCCCAACTCTGAAGAAATCGTGCTACACTAAAGCTGCAAATTCGAACCTCTTGAGGAACAATTTTGAAATTATTATTCTAATATGAATCCAACTCGGATACCATGTAGAAATATGGTGATATAATTGCAACTTCTCAAGAAATTTAATCTAAATTAAGAGACACAATTTTACTCTACTGTTGTCCAGAAATTAATTCACAATTTAGAACAACATTCACAAACATGCAATAAGAAAAAGCACACATGCATAATATTTTTCTAGTGGAACCAAACTAGGAAAAACCCCTCAAGACTATTTTCATTAATCAGATGAATAAATAATCTATTACAATTTCTTGCCCGCTCTCAGCACAACATGCAAGTGAATAAACTATCTCTCTACTCAATGAGAAGCTCTAACCCAGACTTAGTCAATTTTTTCCTCTACTTGAGCCCTTATTTCCTTGTGTAATTCTTGAGGAATTGGGCCCTATTCTATAGGAATTTTCCTCCACTTTATTGCATAATTCCCAAGGATTTATCATCTGACTACATGCAACGCCTGTACACTCAAACTAGTTTAGAACCACTTGTTACTCTGCCTTGGAATCTCCACCACAGCTAATAAACTCAAATTCCTTACATACATTAGCTATCTTAAGCTGATTGATCAATTAATTGGATGACCATTGAGTTAAACAGTTGTCCCACCACACAACTGACCTTCCACTCGTTCCATTAACTATTAAAACTATTTTAACTAAATACAACTGAAATAATTGAGCTTGATTGCTACAAATCAGTAGTCACACATGCTTAACTAAAATCCTGGCCCTCTAACTCGAATTTACTGAGCTAACTAAGTGACAATAGCCATGTCACACAAGTTAACTGCCTCCAAGTTTTTTTTTAATGTGGAAATTCAAATTTTCTCAATTTGACCAAGGCAAAGTCAAATTGAGACTTTCTTATTACAGTTCTCAACATCGATTCTGCTTTTCAGTGGAGAGACATGATTTTAACATGAACCACTTGAATCATGCCTATATTTGGCTTGATTTTCTATGGTTTCACTTATAATTTCTTTGAGCCATAACTCACTAGATCCAAAAGCTGATACTAGTGATATTCTTGTCATGGTTGTTGATACTAGCTACTATTATGAGCACAACCCTTTATCAATTTGTAAAAATTACAAAGGGTTTCTAGTGTTACATATATTGAAATTTGAAAGATTCGTCATTTATATAGAAATACCTTATTTTAGTGGCTTATTTGTGGAAGAAAACCCCAACCAACTAGTTTGACCTCAGTTGTTTTCATACTAGTCATTTTCCTTTAATAAAAACCAGTTATGAACCTTTTGTGAGAAACTATACAAAACATAAAAATAAAGAACCATTGATTGAGAAACCTATGTAAGCATTAGTCCATGCTAAAGTACCTCATTACATCCATAAATATATTGATATATTTAGTAGGACTAATCAATATTGCAACCATTATGATTTATTAGATAAAACATAAAGTTAAATTTCAAACATGTCACTAATTAATTTTGTAGTGAAGAAAACTAGGTATGGAGATATCACGAAGAGAAAAAAGAAAAAAAAATAAGTATGCACATACTTGTAAGTGATTGAGAACATATTGGCATCATAGTTCCCTTTGGATGGAATTTCTAGGATTATTGAAGCAAAGTTATGCTAATAGAGGTGCAACATCTTGGTCAAAATTATTTAATTAAATTATATACAAAGACGTGATGTGGTTCATTGGCATTAAATACATGGTTTATATCTAATCCCATAAAGTTTTTAAAACATAGAATTCAATTTCATTTCATTGAAAGATTTAATAGATAACAAAATAGACAATGAGAACTAATAGAGGATTTACTCCAAAAATATAGTCATGAGCTTTACTCAGAAAATTATAGCCACGCTGCTTAGTAATATTCACAATACCGTGTAATTTTATAAGAAGGGTCTGAAGAAGGCAATAAATTTACTCAATATCAAATTCATAAGTAGCTTTCAATGAAGTTATACCAATACTAAAAACTAATCATATGATGAAATACGGTGTGAATCTTTACATATCACCAGTACTTCTCCATAGGCTTGTATTCTTAAAAAAAAATCTACATTGTCTCCATATTCAAATTAAAAATAAAAAATAAACTCCCTCAAAATAACTACATCATAATAACACATTGAATATATTATTTATATCATTATTGGTTTATTAACTTTACATAGTTTAAATATATTTGTGTTGACAGTGATGGACCCGCCAACATGTCAAGCGGATCTCCCCCTAAGAAGTCCCAATTAGACCTCAGGCCTTTTGGTGTAGGAGTCCCAGCAGTGGGTCATAAGGTAATGCCTTGACCGCGATGTCGCACAAAGGCAAGTAAGATAACTCTGTCAGTAAAAAGGGTGTGACTGATGCAGTGAATCAAGGAATGAGTATGAGAGGTTCCAACACTTCAATGGGAGAGGATTGTGAAGGTAAGTTCCAGGTTGAAAGGGATCAGTCCCAACTCGGCTAGGAACACACAACACAAAGGACATGCACAGCTTCCAGTAGATCATTCGACACAGATACGGCAGTCCCAACATACAAGGTAAGATAACATGAACAGCACTCACGGATCAGTCTGAGACAAGTGTAATGGTTGATATAACAAGGTTCATGAGAAAGGTCTGTCTGATGTCGGATAGAGCAGTCGACACGGACGGTGACAACATTAACAACATATGAAATACATTGACAACAAGATTCATGTAATTGCATGTGAATCAGCTCATACACAAGCATAAGTTAGACAACATATATCATTAAGGCAACCGGAACAGTCCAACTACCATAACAACATATGCGTGAAAATGTGTTGGCTCTTTTTATTAAAGAAGTGTAAGTCACAACCATAAATACACCATGTAAACCTGCTAGCCCCATCAGTGGAACGTTACAGCCACATCTTCATGCTCCTGCAAAGAGATGTACTAGCTCCGTGCAGTGGAGAAGCCAAGGCACATTACAATATTGTCCAAGCCTTCTTCAAGATAGTCTTAGTAGAAGCTTGGCTAACCAAAAGCCTATACAATATGTTATGAGGAACTATTTATAGCAAAGGTTGGGGTGACCCTTGACATTACCCTTTGTGACAGGTCAACTACCCTCATGACTCTTCACCTACTCTATGATTGTTACATCCAACTGTTGACACTCGACTTACACTTAACATGACTCAACATTATAATGCACATGTACTCATGTGAGACAACATGGCTTGAGAAAGCCTTGAAAGACATCACTGACACTCAATTCGTTGTGGTGAGACCACCTCTCTGACATGCTTGTGATGGTGAAGTTGGTGAGTTAATGCCAAGCTTGGTCGTATGTGATGGTGTGCATGCACCTCATGGTGACATCTTGTTGAAGCAAACTCTTGCCTCCGTTGCAACCGGTGCATTAGTTCAGCCCCTTCATTCAACTCGTCTACTAACATGTGCATGGTCTTCTTGGGTACAGTTGAACTGAAAACACACTGGTGCATAGTGTTCGTGCTGATCTTCAAATGTGTTTTGGTGGTCATGTGCATCAACTTGCCAAAGTGCATGTTTAGCCCCGGTTGGACTTGCTTCTTGTCTTCGCCTTGGTGAGTGTGTTGAATGGATTGGATTACATGCATGCACTCAACGACATGCATGCTGTTGGATACATTGCATGTGATCAACAACACTGCTCACCATGTTTGCTCTGTCTCAATTGTTGGGATGGATCCTTAACTTGTACTGGTGCAGTATCCATCCGTGAGTGCATGTTGTGCCCAATGTTGTTCATGTTCCTGTTGCAACTCATTGGAATGTCTGTGCAGCTTCATGTTCTTCCTGAGTTGTTTCTTTAGCACATGCAACTCCTTCTTTGTTCCATCTTCTGTCTTTGTGCGATCTTCGTGTCGTGTCGTCACTTCATAGCTTGAGTCTCCAAAGTTTCTTTCATTATCCATGGATCTGCTTGATCTTACAACTTTGCTCCGCCTTTATGTTGTCAACAACCTTCCTCTTGCACTCTTTGTGTTCGCTGCATTCGGTATGCTGCCTTCAGCTATTGTTCATGATGTTTCTCACTATGATGTTGCTGCTTGATGTCCTTGTCCATGAACAACTTAATGTCTTCATGAGTAGGTAAGCCCATGGACACTTGATCGACTGCATCCCCAAGTGTGCTCTGAACAGTGTCTTCGTCTCTGCTCTCTTGGAAACCATTGTACCTGTACTGCTAAGAGGTAGATGAACACCTGTGATACCTAGAGACATGGAAACACTCATAGCAAGCAATCTATCAGTTGAAAACCAAAATGAACATGAGAACTGACTTGCAACATACCTGGGTGAATGATCATGAAGGTTGCGCAATTTCGGCCGGGAGGTTGGGAGACCGACTGCCAAGACTGCACAAGGCACAGTCTGGGCTACTGGGAGATTGTCTGATTAGTGGAACTACAAAATGTGCAATCCGGTTGGGCAGTTGGTTGTTTGGATTGCGCAATGCGCGATTCCAACTGGGAAAGACTGTTGGCCCAGGGACAGATTTGCACAATTTTTTGGGCCAAGCAGCCACTGATCTCTAGAAATGCATAATTCAGTCCAAGAGGCTAGTCCTGGGCTAGAATGTGCAAGTCTAGAGAGGAAGGTGAGCCTTCCTTCTCCAAATTATGCAATGCAGCCATGGTGAAGGCAGAGACCGGGCCAAGGTTGGCCCGACTCCCCAACGGGCAACTAAAAGCAAGTAAGTCGATGAAATGCATGGCGACACTAAGTGATAGTAGAAGTGATAAATAGTGCATGCAAACATGAATGGAGGATTGAGAAAATATATCAACATGCATGTGGGTGAGTTTCTTCGCCAGTTGGGCGAACATCCGTGCAAAATAGTTTCATGCATGCGACAACAATGAGATAGCAACGAAAATTGAAACAAATCTAGGACAAGCTAGTATACATGTAAATGACAGCAAGCATCCAAAGAAATCAAACAAACAGTACTCATACAAGAGAAAACCTAAAAAGCGACATAAATGCAGCACAAGACATTGGAAGCGAGCTTACCCCAAAACAGTTGAGTTGAATGTGCCGACTGCTCCTAAATGTGATGTGGGATGTCAGAGCTACAAGGTTGATGTGAGGAATGAACTCTGTAGTGTTTGGTTGATAAGTTTTGATAACATTGAGGTTGTGATGCGCATGACACAAATCTAGGGGAAGTGACACTTGGAGGGAGGTTTCTGAATTGTTCCTTGCATGTAACTTCCAACTGCTAAACATAGATCCCTGAAAGAAGGGATTCCTTGCATGTTGCCTTGGGAGAAACAACCCATGCATGCAAGTTTGTTTTTCTCAGTCCCAGAGGGAACTGGTCAACTCAGTTGCACATGCAAGAGACTTCTTAACTACTGGAGAAAAATTCACATTTCTGACTGTAATATGGGTTGACTACCTAAGGGGATTGTGCAATTTCTAGGCCCAACAGTTGACTGCTACCTAGATTTACAAAAATCCTGGGTTGAATAGCCTGTTGATGGGAAAAATTGTGCAAATCCTACTGGGAGGGTTGGCTCACGGGATTGCGCAATCTTGGAACCCAACAAGATGTCAAAGGTAATTGCATAATTCATGGAAGGAAGGTTGGTTTCCCTCCAGAAATGTGCAAATTTCACTGGGAAGTTGCTCAACCTGCAGTTGGACCAAGTCTGGATGAGCAACCTATGAGGGGAATGGATCGACTGTGATCGACAAGTTGCCTTTGTGCGATGAAATCACTGAAACTTGAGTACTTGACAAAGAAAGGCAATATTCTCTGAAGGTTGGTAGGGAGGCTCCAAAACAAGCTAAGGAAAAATTTTGGAGGGTGGTTGTAGCAACTACAAAAATTTAAAATATATTTAATTTATGTTTAAGGATATAATTCCCCAAGCCAATGCATCTAAGGAGACATGTCCCCTTTCCTTTTCTGTCTATCATATGTATACAAGGTTGGTATATATATAACTTAATTTTCTTCACCTCTCCCAATTAAGAGCATTAGAGTGTATCACGTATGTGATTGCCAAATGGTTTTTTAAGCAACTAGTCAAGTTGCACTAACAACTTCCAAAGTTGAACTTATTTGGTGGGGTGTACAGATGACTCAGCTTTGGCTTCCTCTTCCTATCAGAACTAATTTCATTTTAATCGATGAGATGGCATGGTCAGATCATCTCAACTTGGAAAATTTTGCAACCTTATTTGAGTGTCAAGTGTCTTTGAAGTTTGGTCTCACCTCCTCTCCATAGTATGGAGACTTTTTTCAAGAAAGGACAGAGGTTCTAATAGCCTGCAATACCTCTAATTGATCTTGTGAAAAGGGAGCATTTGACTGATCAAATTATGTTCAAGAACATTGTGACCAACTTAAGGAGGAAGTATAATATGTTGGTTTGAGCTTTCATTGTAGATATTATTTTTCTTGGTATTCATAATAATCAAGGAAGAGTTACATAATCAACATAGTCAAGATAACTAGTAGCATAGACAACTTTCAATGGAGCATCATGTCACAATGACAATTGAACTTGGGTGGGGAGGTTATCATTAAACCCTCCCAATCACCTAGGATACACTCAATTGACATATTTTGTGCCTTTCTTTTATTAAATAAATTGTGGTTGCATTGCCCAAAATATTTATGGTGGTAATTTTTATCAATAACTTCCCATGGAAAGGTGAGTGAGTCCAAATGGTGTGTGTTTTATGCCTAAAATCAATGAATGTGATCAGTGTTTTTATTTATTTTGTTAAATAAATTCATGAAAAATAATCGTATATATATGTGCATTTTAAATTAATATTTATTTAAATATATACATGGAATATATAAAATCGTAAATAGCTGGTATTAATGTATTCATTTATTTTTTCTAAAGTATTTTGGTAAAAGAGATAATTTCATATTTATTCTTTTTAACCAAAAAAGTATAGAAACTCAAGAGATCAAATGAACAAAAATCATTGTGAATAAGTTAGCACCTTTATAATTATTCAATCGAGTAAATATAGATAATAAAATGGTAATTATGCTTCACTGATAACCATGATAATCATCAGTTCCCCTAGATGGGGTGAGGAGAACAACGCATGGGAGGGTGGTTACCACCACCCCACCTGACTAGTAAGCAGAGGGATGTGGCAATACACCCCCTATAAATGGTGTCAAAGGGCATCATAGTATATCACCAAGACACAAACTTTGTCCACATTTCAATGCAAAATACAGAGGAGGGAGTTATGTGGGAGTACGGGTTAAAGCAAGCATCGGGCAGGGTAAAGTCAATGTTGAAGGCACGGACAAATCCCAATGCAGTACCTGGTAATGGATGTAATATGATGGGGGAGTTTAGGTAGAGGGAAATCTTGCAGTTGAGTGGTCATCAAATGGTGGAGAGGTCTAGGAACAACCGTGTGAAGGACTATGCTATCATGGTGTGCAGGCATGATAGGGAGGTGAGAATGAATAGGCAAAGATTGCAACACGAGTAAATTATAATCGTTGTAGGGAGGTATGCAACATAAGGATGATAAATGAAGGTGTTCACAGAGGGCTGAGTCGCATTCAGTGACCGAGAGAGGTAAGGAGGACACTTTTAAGCTTCTTTTGTACACTATATGTGAGGGTGGTCGTCTTTAAGTATCGAACCTATGTGTATTGGATGGATTGTGAGGTTTGGAATAGAGGGCCAATACTTCCTAGTCGTTGGGTATAAGGGCAGAGGCCAGAAAAACCAGCAAGGAAGGAGCACATAAGCAAGAGACACCACCCCTGAACTCGTCGTGGTTTGGTAACTAGAAAGCAACTTATTGGCTACTCATAGCATATTGAGGAAACTTTCAACTTTTTTTCCCGAAAGAGACTAGAATTATACTCCCTCTCTATTGGAGCTTGGATATAAGATAATTGTATATGCATATATATATATCATTGTTTCCTAAAGTTGATATTGGTGGGAGAATTAAAATTGGAAGGATTCAAGCACACATGGAAATGATTCTTGGGGGAAATACAGGATATTGGGAGTTGAGAGGAACAAGAGTGAGCCCATACATACTATAATTCTTGGCAGTCTGTGGTGTTCGAATGGGCTTCACTATGATACAAGGCCCACTAACCCAATTACAGTGTATGGCCAAGGAATATTTAGTGGTAGGAATGGAAAGATAAGAAATATTTTTGTTACAGACTCCAATATTGGGCCTCTACTAAGTTGGGTTTGAGAAAGTGGTCTTTGCGGGTTTGCTTCTTAATTATTGGTTTGTTAACAAAGAAAAGGGGGAAATGTTGAGAGAGGGAGGGCATAAGAGAAGGGGGGCGGATGAGAACGTTGTGAGAAGATGGAGAGCGAACACCAACATGCAAGATAGGGTTGTAGAAGCTGTAGCCATATACCATGACTAAATTTCTATACAGGTACACGAGGAACTGAATTGGATTAAACAAGAATCAGCAACTAAGAAAGCTAAAATCTTGTTGAAAATAGCTACAAGAAATGCTAAAAATAACATTGTTATAGATAGCATTTCAGGATATATTCCAATTTTAATTTGTCCTTGAATTAAAATTGAGAATTAAAATTCGAATTTAGTCTCACCAGCTATTTGAAAAATAATTAATTAATTAATCTTGAGTTAATTAGTTGGAGAAAATCAAACATGAAGGCTTTGTGAAGACATGCAATAGTTATCCCTTTGATTGAGGAAGTTATCCCTTAATTAAGGAGATAAGGAAGAGTTGTATTTGAGTTGTAATTAGTTAGCTCAGTTAACTGAGTTAAGTCCAGTTAAACTAGTTCCAAACAGTTTGTGGAACTAATTGTGAGTTCAGTCAGTTAATGCATGCATGCATGAAACTAGTGTTCTCCAAATAACTGAATATTCTCTCAAAATAACTCATGCATGTCAATTCAGACAAAGACCCAGTTGAGATTAAAGGCAGGGACAGTGTACTATCAGTTGCTATAATATTCCCATGTGAATATCTCTTGCATGCAGAAGGAATTAATTCCTTGAGAATTGCGCATTTACTATAGAGATCAGAGCAGTATATGAGGTGAGAATCACATAGGTTACAGCTGGAGGACCCTGGAGAAATTGTGCAAGGAAATAGGAGGCTTGGAGGGAAGAGAAGAAGATTTGTAAGAAGCCTTAATTTCCTGTGAGCATCCAGGAGGGATTGTACTGAGAAATGGATAGCTTGAGAGCTAAAGCTTTGTGTAATCCAGAGATATTTCCACTTGTATGATAATACAGATAGCGGGGTTTTTAGCTGAGGCTTTCCCTAGAGTATTATTTTGTGTTTCATGTGTGATTGAATCTTATTCTTTGTTATATGTGTTCTGTTTGGTCTTGCTCAAAATCGATTAAGCTTCCACAAGTTTGATTGTAGAAGTAGATTAAGTATTTTTCTTTAGTACATTGCATAATTAGTTTAATCTATAGTGAAAATTTCTACATGGTATCGGAGGAAAGGTGATCAAAGAGGAGAACAGTATACAAAGAAGGGAAAAGTTCGAAGGCTGAAGTTCTTGATTGTAGGTACAAAATCGATTTCTTATCACATCTCAAAGTTCACCAATGGCGTTCAATGGCTTGAGACTCGAGTATGCCCTGGATAGCAGCTCAAATTACATAGCTTGGAAGGATCGCATGAAAGCGGTATTAGAGGACAATGGTTTGAAGGACTTCATTGATCAAGAAGTCCCCAAGCCAGTGGCAGCTAATGCCCAAGAATTGGCGGAATGGAAGAAATGTGTGGCGAAAGCGAGGAGGATTCTTCTGGAGGGAGTTCGAGACCATATTGTCTCAAGTCTCCATGGGAAGGAGACTCTGTTTTCAATGTGGAAGACATTGAAGGACCTATATCAAAACAGCAGCGACCAGAGGAAGCTAGCGCTGAAGGACAAGCTTCGGAAAATCAAGTGTGAAAAGGGCGACACGATCTCTACATATCTGAACAAGCTCACCACCTACAGAGATGAGCTTGAAAGTGTAGGAATCATGATAGCTGATGATGATATGGTGAGTCTTGCTCTCCTCAGTCTTCCTAAGAGCTGGCATAGCTACCAAGACTCAGTGAATGGAAGAGAGAAACTACCATATTGGGAAAGACTGTGGTCAGATCTAATGCAGGAGGCGATCAGGAGAAGCACCAGAGATGGTTCTTCATCTAAGAATGATGAGGAAGAAAATCTAGCCTTACCAAGTAAAGTGCGGAAAGGGAAAGGAAAGGCTTTCCGTTCCAAATCAAGTTCTTCCCATGGTGGGAAGAAGATTGACAAATCTAAAGTGAGATGCTTTAATTGTCATGCGGTGGGCCATTATGCAACTAATTGTCCATTGAAGAAATCCAAGAAGGGATCCTCGAAAGGATCAGATGGTGAGGCATTGGCCTCACAGTTCGAATTGGATTTTACCCTCTTCGCATGCATGGTTTCATCAATGGTGGGTTGTGTTTGGTACCTAGACAGTGGAGCCTCATTCCACATGACCGTTGATAAGAGTTTATTCAGTACCTTGGAGGAGAAAGACCTCCAAATTCACATAGAGATGGGCGATGATGGAAAGTACCATGTTTCAAGTGAAGGTATGGTTGTGTTTCAGAGGGATCATGGAGCTCCTCTCACCCTAACTAATGTAAAGTATGTGCCTAGACTGAAGAAAAACTTGGTATCGGTCGCAATGTTGGAAGACAAAGGCTATGATGTAGTCTTCAATAAAGGAAAGGCGTTCCTGAGACACATAGCCATGGGTCAAACCAAGAGGATTGGGATTCGAGTGAAGAATCTCTACAAACTGGAGGTAGATGACTATGCTGCATTGAGTTCAAATGTAGAATTGGTGCAAAGCCAAGATATTGGCGAGTTATGGCATAGAAGGTTGGGCCACTTGCATCATAGGGCCTTGAAGATAATGCAGCAGATTTCTACTGGACTTCCCAAAGGTAAACTTGAGCAAGTGGAAACATGCAAAGGTTGTACCTTGGGTAAGTATGCAAAATCTTCCTTTCATGATCGAGACAGTCGAGCTGAAGCAATCTTGGAATTAGTTCATACAGATGTGTGTGGACCATTCTCGACAGCCTCCACCGCTAAACAAAGGTATTATTTGATTTTCATTGATGATTTTTCTTGTAAATGCTGGATCTATTTCATGTAGAAGAAGGATCAAACCTTCTCAAGTTTTTGTGAGTTCAAAGCCTTGGTTGAGAAAGAATCAGGAAATAATATCAGGGCCTTGCGAAGCAACAATGGTGGAGAGTATGTCTCTCAAGAGTTTAAGGACTTCTGTGTTGCAGAAGGAATTAAACGGGAGTTGACGGCACCTCATAACCCACAACAAAATGGGGTGGCCGAGAGGAAGAACAGAATGATTGTGGGGGCAACTCGAGCGATGTTGCATGACCAAGGCCTACCACTTCATCTATGGGCTGAGGCATGCAACACGGCGGTTTACTTGTAGAATAGAAGCCCGCATTGCATACTTGGGATGAAGACACCAGAGGAAGCTTTCTCCGGGAAGAGACCAGATGTGGGTCACTTCAGGATCTTTGGCTCATCGGTTTATTGCCATGTGACCAAGGATGCCTGGAAGAAGCTAGAGCTAACAGCAAAGTTGGGGATACTTGTGGGGTACACTGATACTCCCCACAACTATCGGTTGTATTTGCCTACCAGTCAGAGGACAATGATTCGCAGAGATCTTATGTTCGATAAGCTGAAGGCCATGCGAGTTTCCCTTGAGAGGGAGCTCAAGATGCAGGCAGAGGAGGAACTTTTGGTTCCTAAGGAGGAGGAGCCTCAGACTGATGCGGAGCAACCGCATGCAGAGGTTTCAGGAGTGGAGACATCCACTCATGCAGAGTCTTCCAGAGATGGGTAGAAGCACATGAGAGAAGCTGACAGATTTTTGTTGGATGCGAGAGAGAATGTGGGAGAACCATCTTCTCAGCGCAGACAGAGGAGGTCACCTGATAGGTACACTGGATACATGGCCCTTATTGGGGAATGTGTTGAGACTGAGCCATCTTCCTTTGAGGAAGCAGTGTAGCAGCCGATTTGGGTTGATGCTATGGTGGAGGAGTATGACTCCATAGTTCGGAACAATGTTTGGGATGTTGTTCCAAGACCGGAGAACAAGTCAGTTGTGAGTTCCCGTTGGCTTTACAAGGTAAAGCATGCTGTTGATGGTAGTGTGGAGAAACATAAGGCAAGGTTTGTTGCCCATGGTTTCTCACAAGTCGAGGGGATTGACTATGATGAGAATTTTGCTCCTGTAGCAAGGTACTCATCTATCAGATCGATGTTAGCACTATCAGCATAGATGGGTTGGAAGATCCATTAGATGGATGTGAAGACTGCATTCCTCAATGGCAAGATTGAGGAAGAGGTGTACATAGAGCAGCCGGAAGGATTTGAGACCTTCGATCATGAGTCACATGTGTGCCGACTCAAGAGAGATTTGTACGGGCTAAAGCAAGCACCTTGTGCTTAGTACACCAGGATCGACAACTACATCACCGGGTTGGGCTTCACAAAGAGTGAAGAAGATGCAAACTTGTACCACATCATGGTGGAAGGTAAATAGTTGATCATTGTTCTTTATGTTGATGATCTGATATTGACAGGTGATGATCAATTTATCATGTCTTTCAAGGAGGACCTTGCAAGAGAGTTCGAGATGAAATACATGGGTCTCATGCACTACTTTCTAGGCATGGAAGTGTGGCAGAAGGATGGGAAGTTGTTTGTGTCTCAAGGCAAGTATGCCAATGAGATACTAAGGAGATTTCACATGGAGAATTGCAAGCCCATGCAGACTCCTCTAGTAGGTAACTGAAGGAGGGAGGATGCTACTTCAGGAGAAGTAGTAGAAGCTACTATGTACAGCTAGCTTGTGGGTTCACTAATGTACTTAGTGAACACATGACCAGATTTGTGCTATGCGATGAACCAGTTGAGTCAAGCTATGGTTCATCCTACCAAGCTATTTTGGAAGGTAGCGAAGCATGTTTTGAGATACCTCAGAGGCACATCTCAGTATGGATTATGGTACAAATGGTCAGAGGGCATGAAGCTACAGGGCTTCATAGATGCAGATTGGGCAGGGAGTCCATCACATCGGAAGAGCACATTAGGAAGAATTTTCAACCTTGGTTCAGCTACAGTTTCTTGGTACAACAAGAAACAGAGGTCAGTTGCACCAGCTCAGTAGAGGTTGAATACATGGCTGCAAGTCAAGCAGCATGTGAGGTCATATGGATGCAAAAAATTCTAGTTGGTTTGTTTGATTAGAGGATGGGTCCAATTGTGATCTATTGTGATAATCAGAGTTGTATCAAACTCTCTGAGAATCTAGTATTTCATGACAGGTCCAAGCATATCGACATTCGTTATCATCATGTCAGAGACTATGTGACGAGGAGGATCATGTTGTTGCAGTATATTTCAACTGAGGAGCAAGATGCTGACATTTTGACTAAGGCATTGTCAAAGTGTAAATTCGAGTTCCACAGAGACAGGATCTGGGTGGCAAATAATTCCTTTCTTTTTGAGAGGGAGTGTTGAAAATAGCAACAAGAAATGCTAAAAATAGCTTTGCTATAGATAGGATTTCAAGATATATTCCAATTTTAATTTTTTCTTGAATTAAGAGAATTAAAATTCGGATTTAGTCTCACCAGTTGTTTGAAAAATAATTAATTAATTCATCTTGAGTTAATTAGTTGGAGAAAATCAAACATGAAGTCTCTGTGAAGACATGCAACAGTTATCCCTTTGATTGAGGAAGTTATCCCTTAATTAAGGAGATAAGGATGAGTTGTATTTGAGTTGTAATCAGTTAGCTCAGTTAACTAAGTTAAGTCCAGTTAAGTTAGTTCCAAACAGTTTGTGGAACTAATTGTGAGTTCAGCCAGCTAATGCATGCATGCATGCAACTAGTGTTTTCTAGATAACTGAATATTCTCTCACAAATAACTCATGCATGTCAATTCAGACAAAGACCCAGTTGAGATTAAAGGCAGGGACAATGTACTATCAGTTGCTAGAATATTCCCATGTGAATATCTATTGCATGCAGAAGGAATTCATTCCTTGAGGATTGTGCAGTTACTACAGAGGTCAGAGCAGTGTGTGAGGTGAAAATCACACAGGTTACAGTTGGAGGACCCAGGAGAAACTGCGCAAGGAAATAGGAGGCTTGGAGGGCAGAGGAGAAGGTTTGTGAGAAGCCTTGATTGCCTGTGAGCATCTAGGAGGGATTGTACTAAGAGCTGGATAGCTTGAGAGCTAAAGCTTTGTGTAATCCTGAGATATTTCCACTTGTATGATAATACAGATAGTGGGGTTTTTAGCTAAGGCTTTCCCCAGAGTATTCTTCTGTGTTTCATGTGTGATTGAATCTTCTTCTCTGTTATATGTGTTCTATTTGATCTTGCTAAAAATCGATTAAGCTTCTGCAAGTTTGATTGTAGAAGTAGATTAAGTATTTTGCTTTAGTACATTGCATAATTAGTTTAATCTACAGTGAAAATTTCTACAAATGTCGGATGTAATAGTGATGGAAAATTGGACCCCTAACATTGGACATACTTGGACCAGAATGATCCAGCACATGCAAGTGGTTAATATCTACTGGACGATGAAATACTGCTTAGGCAGATAGATCATGGATGGCCAAGAGTTTTAATGCAATATGCACAATACTTAGTTCAACAACCCACAAAATTGAGACCCTAAGCTTATGACTACACTTGCCTACTATTATATATAGATACAGTAGAACACACTTAACAACAAAAGGAACTTACAAAACATATTTGACGTCAAACTGAGCAAAAGTATGTCAAAAATCAAAATTCTCGTATTGTCCATGGTGATGGGTGCTTCAGATTATCTGGACGAGCTAGTTGTTCCTATTTTCGTGCCTCTTCTGGCTCTCTTTGGTTCAAGCATGCTATTAGTGCTGACCTCGCCTATGCTAAGAGGAGCATTGTCCCTTGTTCATTTCCCCACAATCACTTGAACCTTATCACTTGGTCTATTTTCCAAATCTGCCACCTGGATGTTCAAGGAGTCTAACTCTTTCCTTATCTCACTTTGAAATTGCTCATTTTCATCCTGCATCAACTTCAGTTTGGTATCCCGAAGTCTACACATTAGGAATGTTTTTATGATATTACAATGCAAATATTATAGTATTAATATTGATATTTATGTCTATGTCATTATTATTACATTTATGTTATTATAGTACTTTAATATTAATATCATAATTTTACTATTAATATTACTTATATAGTATTAATGTTAATATTTATACTCCAACCTTAATCTTAATTTGTATTATTTATAACCATAATCTATGTGTATTTTTAATATTAATATTTATATGTATTTGTATAAAACTATAATATTACTATTTATATTTATTTGTATAAAACTATAATATTAGTATTATAACATTAATATTTATATATTAACAAGGGGCATAGTTGCAATGTAGCATAGTCCCTGCCTTTACCGCTAACTAAGTGGGGGTTGCATTTATGCCTCAACACATGTTTCCTCCACGTAGCTTTCCCCGCAAAACCATCTCCACACAACTTCCTTCACATTGCTACTTCTGCACACGCTTCCTTTGCACAACCACCTCTATTCATCCCAATGAAAATTGTGATTGCAATCTTGTTGATTGTAATCTTTAAAAGTCATCTACAACAGGTAATAATAAAATCCCCCTAATTAAGTGGGATCTGCATTTTTGTCTCTGCACATGCTTCCTCCACATAGCTTCCCTCACATAACTTCCTCCACATTGCTACCTTTGCACACATTTCCTCCACACAACCACCTCCACACAACTTCCTTTGCATAGCTTCTTCCACACATGCTCTGGACTAGACTCCAATAGTGCGAGTAGCTATGCTACATCCTACCCTATTTTCCCACCCTACTTGCTTGGGAATGATTGCTACAATTAGTGTTGTTTCACAGTGAAACCTCCACCACCATGCTTGTATCATATTTATTATTAATATATTAAATGTGGAAGAGATTTCATTCTAGGTGATGAAAGATTTTCAATTTATTTCTTCTACAAACAGAGTTCCCTAATTATAATTTTCCAAATTAAAAAAACTATGGCAGAAAACCAATCTAAGAGCTTAATTTTTGCATCTAGAATATACAATAAGCAGTGATGCATCTAGGTAAATACCCAAAAAGCATGAAATGCTTTTTCAATCGGGCCACATAAATCATATACAATGTATCATTGCCACTCTCTAATGTATTGCAAAATAACTATAATGTCAAGCTCCTTTTAGAAACGATACTTTTAATTTTCTCATTTTTTTAATGATTTCTACATTTACCCAGGATGTTTTTGCCTTATTTTTTAATGTATAAATAGACTCTATGGAAAGCTCTGCACAAACAGAGCTCTACACACTGCTTGTCCATTGTGTGGAGGAAGCTTTCAAGCTTTCATCGTGCGGGCCTCCATTAGGGTAATTTTGAGGTCTAAAATGGGCTTCCTAAGAAAAATGTACAACCAAAATAAACTTTATAAGAACCAATAGCATTCAAGATGATGATGTCAACCATGGGGGATGATTCACCATTTTTGGAGTAAAAAAGTAAAAAGATTAAAAAATAATAAAATAGTAAAACTATTTTTTCAACTTATCTCCCTAAGGTTTTACTCAAATTTCGAGCGGGAGTACTCTTTAGATGCAAAATTTAATTCCTCATCCAAATAGTACCCATGATGCATACTTTCAATGGATCCTAATACACAAAAAATGAGAAATACATAAAAATACGTGATTGAAATCACGTTTTTCATGCATTTCTCATTTTTCATGTCGAAGTTCCATCGAAAGTATGCAAAATGGGTACTCCCTAGATGAGAAATCAAATTATGCATCCAACGAGTGTTTCTGCTCGAAATTTGAGTAAACCCATAGGGAGATAAGTTGAAAAAACAGTTTTTTCTTTTTCTTTGTTTCCTTTAAAATTTGATGATGTAATCTAATCTTATTTTATTATTTCCACTATTTTTTTATAATTTCCTTAGGATGCCCATTATAGACCTCAAAATACCCCTAATGAATGCCAAAAAAAAAATTATGCATAATGAAATCTTCTCGTACAAGGAAAATTATTGTGAAGAGAGACAAGTATGTGCAAGAGAACAAGGATGCATAGGGAACTATATTCGGCAAGGTTGAAATTAATATTAAAATCTTTCTGTGTGCAGAGTGTTTACTACACAGAGGACAAAGTATGTGCGGGAGAGCAGTTGCATAGAGCTCTGATTTTAGAGCTATGAATCTTTGCAGATGACAAGGTATATGAGAGAGAAGAGAGAACATAATAATTAATGTTGTTAATTTTCATTGTGTGGATCTTTTACTATGCGGAGGTCGAGGTTTATGCAAGAGAATAGGTGGTGCATAGGGAAATTAATGTTAAACTATTAATGTTAAAATGTAATATTTTTGAGAAAAATGGATTTGATTTGAAATGTCATACATATGCATTTGTGTTATATTGGAAGTATACGAGTTTTCTATTTATATAAGGATATACATCGAGACGATAAAAAATCTGGAAAATGGGGTATGTGTGGGAGAACGAGGGGTTTCGCGAGTGCTCTAACAGTATGTTATTGCTTTGAGCATTGGTATTAATATTGAATCGAGGTATGTGTTGGATTACATAACAATTAATATTACTATGCTTCTTTGTGCAGAACTTTTACTGTTTATTTGGCAGGAATGAAGCTAGGACGGGGTATTTTCGGGAGAACGAGGGATGCATGGGGAAATTAATGTTAATATGTTATTATTATTGTGTTTCATTGTGTAGAGATTTGGTTGTGTAGAATATGGGGCATGTCTATCGATTTCCCGAATAAATGTTTACATTAGTCAGAAAGGAAAATAGACAACTCTACAAATTAAGTTGTGAAAATATTTTGAAATTAAGTTACTAAGAACAAAACAACAACTAAATCAGTAATACAGATAAATTTAGGCAAAATTTCTTGTTCTAATGTTCAAAAACTCAAAGAAGGATTGACACAGTTCACAATTGGGCTATATAAGTTATTCTAAACTAATTTTATTTATTAACGAAGGGAAAAAAACACTAACAGTTATCTAAATTACTACATATCCTCGACATCAAAAGCAACGGCGGCCTCATTAACTTCTAGATCAAGCTGAGTAAGGGGGGAACCTTGTTCAATGTTCATGATATCATCATTTCGTTCATTAGCATGTTCCTTAACATTGACGTCCTCTGTGTGAGCCAGCTTTTCCAGATGAAAATTCAACATTTTGTTTTCCAATTGCAGTCACTTCATCTTCAATTCCAATATTTCCATTTCCTAATTTAGAAGGTCAAAATGGACTTGTGCTTTAAATTGAATCATTTTAGCATGCTTTCATACCAAATCAATGAGAAATTCCAAAGCACTGGTTATTCTAGCTAAAAAAAGTACTAAGCTCTTGTTCTACAACACCATAATCGGGCTCCATAAACTTCAATATGTGTTACACTTGCTAATAAAATTGGTGAATTAAGATTCTAATCCCTAACTTTATGTTTGCATAATCGCTCTAGCAATGTAAATATACGATCGAATCTAAGTTTCCTTGATTTTAAGCCTTTGTATTTGTTGTTAATGTCGACTTTGATTCTGCACATTATAAACATTCATTGTCTGAAGGACGTGCAAAGGACAATGCATGGGAAACAAGAGAGGGGTGTAGAAGGAAATTTATGCCATTGACGAGTAATTTAACTATGAACAAATTTTGAATTAGTATTACTACATTCCCTTTTGTGAAGTTTTCCTTGTGCGAAGCTTTTAGTGTGCGGAGAAGGGATAATGTGCGTGAGAAAAAGGGCACAGACAAAATATTAATTTTAAATTATTTTTCATTTAAAACTTTATAGATTTAGTTATGCGAAATCAAGGATGTGCACAGAACGAGATATGTGTGAGAGAATGAAGGTGTTGAGGGAACTTTATAACTTTAATTCTTAATGCAATGAAATCTCCTACAATATCATCATGGTGTAGATACAGTAATCAAGGGAAATATAAAAATACTAGATAATGGGTCATACAAATTAATTAATGTAAGGATGTTCCAGATTTTGTTTTCTACAATAAAAGGTTTCATTCAGATATCGTGTTTTGGACAGATTTCATTCTGCGAAGTTTTCTTCATACTCAATACAACGTTTAGTAAATTATTAAGAAATATTTAGAATTAAAATATTACCAATAATATATAATTGTGGAAACATTTTGAATTCAAGTTACCGGAGAAAAACAATAGCTAAATCAGTAATAAAGATGAATGTCATATATGGAAATTAATTTCGCATTTTCTATAATAAAAATTTTGATTCAGTTTTCATGCTTCAGACAGATTTCGTACAACATTTAGTAAATTATTTAGCAATATTTAGAATTAAAATTTTTACTAATAATATACAATGATAATAATATTTCCAAATAAATGTGTGGAAAGAAAAAGCTTATGGAAGTGGAGAGCTTTCATTATCACATCACAACCTTTAATCAGTTAATTAAGAAAGCCTTTAGGGCAAAAGAAATTGATTATGCAGGGGTGTTGTCCACACTTTCGCAATTCCTTCTAAAGTGATCTAACAACAATGTATTGAGGGGAGAGCACAAACTTTAATCAATTGATCAGAAAAGTCTTTAGTGCAGAAGAAGTTGATTATAATGGAGTGTGGAAACCACACTCGGTTTGCAAAAGGTGTTCATTGACACTTGTGCTTAGGCTGAAATTTTTCTGTAGATGGATTTCGGTGGACTAGGAGGTTTCATTAGGGATACAGAAAGTCTAATAAACATTGAATAAGAATCAATACTATTTTATTTTAAATAGACAACATTAATTTATTGCAATAAGGACTTTAATAAACATTAAATAAGAAATATTACTATTTCTTTTTAAATAACATAGAAACTATTCATCATTAATAAGGTTCAATTTCGTAAAACTTACTTCCATTGAATTAATACAATGGATCATTCACCAAATTTTTCATTTTGTCGATTATAATGTTATGAGCTGAGAATATGGGCATATGATATCACCATTAATGACAAATGCATCATTTCTAGTGTGTTGGTAGTGCATCATTTGCCCATATTTCTAGCACAAAACATTATGATCAAGTAGGGCCTCCTGATAATCATATTGCTTCTCTTCAAAGTGTCCTAGTGCTTTTGGATGATAGCATATCAGTAAACGATATAAGTTGTTGTTCGTTGTAGTTACTCATTTAACTCTTGTCAGAATTAATAACATGGATTTATCTATTCTTAGTTCAATTGTTGTGCTACTCATTTCTTTTATTGGGTTCGTTCTATTGGCTGTTGTTTTATAGCTCTAGTAGATTCACACGACTTGCTCTTTTTTTATAGACGATTATTACACTAGCTTTATCATTAGTATTTGCAGATCCAGATCGATACACTTATGTGTGGAAAGTACATGAAATCTTTTTTAGTTCAATTTGAAAAGGACAGCATACATGTGCCACCTCTGAAATTTATAAAAATTTCTATCAGCGCAAGCTTTTTCAGTTGTATCATTTCAATACCCAATAAGTCGTAATGACCATTTTCGTGTTGTTTTTTTAATAGTAGCCTAACGAGGCCACAATTTTTCCCAAAATATAGTGAAAATTTCGGCAAGATTTTGATCAAAATTTAGCAGAGATTTTGGAAAATTTGGGTTACATTTGTCACACTTCATGATTTTGGGTGCCCTAACGGTTTTTAATAGTGTTGAATTCATTTCCACCATCAAAACAATGATTTAAGTAATCCTATGGTTAGTTTTTCTTTGAAAAAAAAAATATCCCGATTCCAGCAAAAAATGACTTTTGAGGCAAATTTGTGGTCTCGGTACTCAACGTTTTTCTTTTTGGCTAACAACATGTGATTTGAGAATAACATAGGTTGTTTTTTTCAATTAAATTGTGATTATTATAGAAATTATCGTAATTTTTTCATATTCAAATACAGATTGCTTCAGATTGTTTTTATCACTTCCGCTTATTATACGTCATCAATATTGCGTCGAAGGTGTTGCGACAATTAAAAATATAGACTAAATAAAAATGTATCTAGATAATGATGAGGACAATTAAACTATGATTTGGTAATATTTTTTGTTGTTTTCTTTCAATTCAATTTCCATTACTATAGAAATTATGGTAATTCCTTTGTATTTAGATGCAGATTGTGTTAAATTTCTTACTATCGCTTCCCTTGGATGTACGTCATCAATATTGGATCGAAGGAATTGGGGCAATTAAAAATATAGATAACAATGTATCTAGATAATGATCAAGACAATTAAAAATCTAGATAACAATTTATCTAGATAACGATCTATCTAGGGAAGTGTCGTAAATCTATCAATTTGTTGTTTTGCCTACTAACATATTGATTTGTCGTTCTGCGTTCTTGACACTCTGTTTATCTTTTTTGCTTTGCTAGATTGTGAAAATGAAAAAGTAAACGTCAGATTTCTTATTGTCACTTCTGCAACATTGTTTATAGGTGTCGACATGAACAAAAGTATTTTTTGTAAATTTTGTGATTAAAAAACTTGTTTATGAGTACAACCGTGCAAGAATTATGTGGAAGGTCTATGACTATGCAGAATGTGGAGGTGAATTGTAGAGGTCTACGCAATGAAAGCTTGAAAGCTTCCTTCGCACAATGGATTTCCTCTACAGTTACACACATATGCCTATTTACACAAGGATAACCATAAATAAAACTTTCATTGTGCAAGGAGCATAACCTTTAATCAATTGATCAACAAAGTCTTTAGTGCAGAAGAATTTTATTCTACTGGAGTGTGGAAACCGCACTCAGTCTGCAAGAGGTGTTCGTTGACATTTGTGCTTAGGCGGAAAGTTTCCTACAGATAGATTTCAGTGTGTAGAGAGGTTTCGTTGGGGATACAAAAAGCCTAATAAACATTAAATAACATAGAAACTATTCATCATTAATAAGGTTCAATTTCGTAAACTTACTTCCATTATGTGTTAATGTATCATTGATCAAATTTTTCATTTTGTTGATTATAATGTTATATGCTGAGAATATGAGCATCTGATATCACCATTAATAACAAGCAGTGCATCATTTTCCAATATTGCTAGCAAAAAAATTTTGATCGAGTAGGGCCTCGTGGTAATCGTAGGGCTTCTTTTCGGAGTGTGTTGGTGTGATTAGATCATAACACATCGGTAAACAATATAATCTCTTCTTCATTGTAGATATTCCTTTGAATTTTCTCTGAATAGCTACAATGAAAAAGAGACTCACTGAGCTATGAGACATTAACTGTAGCTACAATGAAGAAGAGACTAACTGAGTTATTCCTTTAACTTTTCTTTGAATTAATGTCTCATGTGTGCAAACTCAAGTGAGTGTTTTACGGTCTCAAGCACCTCATTCTTGGTACAGCAGGATCAATATCTATCTCACTAGTTTGGGCTTCAGCAAAAGTGAAGTGGATGAAAACCTCTATCACATCTTGGTAGAAGGTAAGATGCTTATTATTGTCTTATATGTTGATGATTTGACTTTAATTGGTGATGAAGAACTAATCAGATCTTGCATGGAGGACCTTGCAAGAGAATTTGAAATGAAGGACATGGGTCTCATGCACTACTTCCTCGGGTTGGAAGTATGGCAAGGCGATGGGGAACTATTTGTCTCTCAAGGTATGTAAATGATATACTACAGAAGTTTTGCATGGAGAGTTGAAAACCCATGGAGACACCTCTAGCGACTAACTGGAGGAAGGAGGATGCCACTTTAGGTGAAGAAGTGAATGCCATTTATTGGAACCTATTGGGTTGACTGATGTGTCTTGTGAACACACAACCAAATATGTGTTATGCAAACAACCAGTTGAGCCAAGCTAGGGTTAGGCCAACCAAAATATTTTGGAAGGAATCTAAGCATGTTTTATGGTACCTCAGAGGCACTACCCAGTTTGGACTATGGTACAGACGGACAGAGGGAGTCAAATTATGTGGCTTCATACATTTAGATTAGGCAGCGATTCCATCAGGCCAAAAGAGTACATCAAGTGGAATTTTCAGTGTTGGGTCCACAGAAATTTCTTGGTAGAGTAGGGAGAAAAGATCTGTGGTGCTCAACTCAGCAGAAGCAGAATACATAGCTGCAAGTCAAGTAGCATCTGAGGCGATCTAGGTGAGAAAGATACTTGTTGGACTATTTGGTCAGATGATGGATCCAACTGCGATCTACTGTGATAATCAGAGTTGCATCAAGATCTCTGAGAATCTTGTATTTCACGATCGATCCAAGCATATAAATATTCGTTATCACCATTTACGGGACTATGTGCAGAGGCGGATAATGTTGCTTCAATACATTCTGACAAAGGAACAAGATGATGAGATTTTGACAAAGGCCTTGTCAAGAGGGAAACTTTAGTTCAACTGGTGAAGGATAGGGGTGGTAAATAATCCCTTTCTTGCTAAGAGGGAGTGTTGAAAAATGTAGTAAGCAATTCTCAATTTGATTTTGCCTTGATTAAATTGAGAAATTTTGAATTTCCACATAAGTAGACAACTTGGATGAATTTAACTTGTGTGACATGGCTTATGTCATCCAGTTTACTCAGTAAATTCGAGTTGGAGGAGTTAGAGTTCAGTTAAGCCTATGTGATTGCTAATTTGCAACAATAAAAATCAGTTATCTCAAGTTATTTTCAGTTAAAATAGTTCCAAGTGTTGGACGAACTAGTGGAAGGTAAGTTGTGTAATGGGACTTCAGTCAAATGCAATGATCATCTAGTTAATTAATAAATCAACCCAAAATAGCTAATGCATGCAGAGAATTCGAGTTCTCCAGTTGTGGTGAAGATTCTAACGCAGTGTAACATCAGTTGTAGGCTAGTCATGAGTGTAGAGGTGTTGCATGCAGTCAGATGATCAACCTTGGGAATTGCGCAATCCATTTTGGACAAATTCTTAAATAATAGGGGCCTAATTTCTCAAGGAATTGTGCAAGGAAATAGGGGCTCAAGCAAAGGAAGAAATTGACTAAGTCTGGGTCAGAGCTTCTCAGTGAGTAGAGAGATAGGTTATTCACTTGTAGGTTGTGCTCAGTTGAGCAAAGCAATTGTAATACATCTCTATTCATCATATTAATGCAAGCAGGCATTGGGGTTTTTAGCATATTACTTTCCCCAAAAAAATATTGTGTGTATGTATGTTATTTCTTATTGCATGTCTGAAATTTTTGTTCTAGACTGTGAATTAAATTTCGTAGAGCAGTAGAGTAGGTTTATGTCTTGTGATTTTGATTAAAACTTCATGAGCAATTGCAAATATACACCATAATTTCTACAAGGAAAAATTGTCGAAGTGTGAACAACAATGATTTTTCCACACATCTACATAATTGACTTCTTTTGTGCTAAAGACTTTGTTGATTAACTAATTAAATATCGTGTTGTTATAATGAAAGCTTTCCACTTATGTAAGTTTTTTTCTTTTTGCACAGTTCTTCGACATTATTATTATTATTATTATTATTATATATTATTGGTAGTATTTTAACTCTAAATATTCCTAAATAATTTATTAAATGGTGTACCAAGTGTGTTGAAAACTACACAAAATGAAATATGTCCAAAGAACGAAAATCCAATCGAAAATTTTATTTTAGAAAACACAAACTGAAAAACGTCCATGTTCTCGTGCACATTACCTACCCTTCAAAAGTAAAATCTTCGTAGAAGGAAAGCTTCAGGAAAGGAAACATAGTAATATTAATTTGAAATTTGTTCATGGTTAAATTAGTTACGTGTCAGTGGCATAAATTTCCTTCTAGACCCCCGTTTTATCGCCCATACACCATCCTCTGCACGTCCTTCGAACAATGAACATTGACATTGTGCAGACTCAAACTCGAAATTTACAACAAATAAAATGGCGTAAAATAAAGGAAAGTTAGATCGATGATATATTTACATTGCTAGAGAAACTCTACAAACATAAAGGCATAGATTAGAACCGTAATTTTCCAAGTTTATTAGTGACTGTAATACAAATTGAATTTTATGGAGCATGATTTTGGAGCTGCAAAGCAAAAGCTCAGTACTTCTTTAGCTAGAATAGTCAGTTCTCTGGAATTTCTCATCGATTTGGTCTCAAAGCATGCTAAAATGATTCAATCTAAAGCACGGGTCCATTTCGACCTTCTAAATCAAAAAATGGCAATACTAGACTTGAAGATGGAGCGACTGCAATTGGCAAACGAAATGTTGAGTTTTTGTCTAGATAATTTGGCTCACGCAAAGAACATCAATGTTGAGGAGGACACTAATGAAAGACATGATGATATCATGGCCATTGACCAAGGTTCCTCCCCTTCTCAGCTTGAGCCAACCCATGTCGCTTCTGATATTGATGATATGTAGTAATTTAGATAGTTGTTATTTTTTTAATTTTTTTTACATTGATAAAGAAAATCAATTTACAATAGTTGTCCTTCTTCGAGTTTTTGAACATTAGAATAAGAAATTTTGGCTGAATTCAAAAATAACAAAATTAATTTCCATGAATGACATTTATTTGTATTGCTCTATTTAATTTGTTTCCTATACCCTACGTCAAAGTAAATCATTATTGATTTATCTGTTGTTTTTCTCTTGATAACTTAATTTCAAAATATTTCTTCAACCTAATTTTCACATTTGTCGATTTTCCTTTCCGGCTAACGTAAAAATTTAATAGAAAAATCGACATACATACCCCATCTTTTGTGCAGTGAAAGCTCTGCACAATGAAACATAATAATAATAACATATTAACATTAATTTCCCTATGCACACACTGTTCTCCTGAAAATACCCCATCCTATGCATATTAAAAGCTCCACACAATGAAACATAATGATAATCCTCATTCCCAATATAAAAGATCATCACAGTAAAAGCTCCGCATAATGAAACATAATAATACTAATTATCATGGTCTCTCGCACATAACTCGTCCTTTGCAAAGATTCAATTCTAACACCAATGCTCATAGAAATAACACATTATCAGATCATTCATGAAACCCCTCGTTCTCCATATATTTAAAATCATAGCTCTACGTAATTGTTGTCCCGCACATACTTCTTCCTTCGTATAGTAAAAGCTTCGCAAAAGGAATTATTTTCACATTAAGTTCCCTATGCACCCTCGTTCTCCCACACATATCTTGTATCTCCACACAAGTAAATTTGTAACATTAATTTCATCCTTGCTAAATAAATTTCCATATGCACCACCGTTCAGATTCGAGACCCGAGTTAGTTCTCAAGCTATTTTAGATCTTGTTTAGCATATCAGGGATTTTCTAGGGTTAAGCGTCAAGCTATTTTACTTTAGAGCCAATTATTTAATCTTAGGCATTAATGGTTAATTTATTTTGATTTAAAGTTAGTTATTTTATTTTATTTTATATTTTTCATATGCTTATCATATAGATTTTATTATATTTCTATGTCAAGGAACGTTTGAGCATTGATCATTAACACTTTTGATGTAACCCATGCGGCAAATGTCAAATACCATGATTTTTTCTTGTAGCAGATGCTTTATGTGGCCCACATTTTTTTTAATTGTTTCTATGGTTTTTAGCTGTAAAGCTATTTGGCTTGTTATTTTTTGTTTAACCATTAACACTTTTAATGTAACCCTTGCAATAGATGCCAGATGCCAGGGTTTTTTCTTCTAGCAGATGCTTTATGTGGCCCACCTTATGTGAAGGAAAGCTCTACACACTAAAAGACACACATCTCTACCTCTGCACAATGTGTTAATGAATTATATTTAAATTATTAAACTATAATCTTGTATTTTAACATTTAATTTAAGGATATTAATTATTACTCTTACAAATTAATAATTTTTCCAACCATGTCTTGAAACTAAAAAATAATATGATCAAATCATGACACTAATGATGTAACCTGTGTGGTAGATGCCAGATGCTAAGATTTTTGCTTGTAGCAGAATTTTTATGTGGCCCACATTTTTTTAAGAAATTATTTTTCTTATACAGAGGTTTGCCTGTAGAGGAGTGTCATGTGGAAAATTCTCTTCTGTGGACAAAAGTGAATCCCCTAGATCTAGTGGTTGACCTAGAAACAACAGAAACCAAAAAGGAAAATGTTTTCCTTAGAGAAATTAATAAATGGAGGAAGGGCCTACCTAGATTCCAATGCTAGTCTTCCTCTTCCCTTTATTTGTAGAATTTAGGTCCAGCTCTAATTACTATAAATGGAACTTGCAAGAGAATTGTAGGTTTTAACCCTGTATAGAAATTACCTGCATATGAATTCTAAAACACAGAAAATAAACAATGCAAGAGCATAACACATAAAACACATATACACAGATATTTTCCCCTGGATCCCAAAACCGGGACTACCAGCTTGATTTTTCATTATGTTCCTTTCAATGTTATAATACATATTTATACATGCCGAAGCATACAATACAATGGACCGAAAAACCATCGTGTCCAATACCATGGACCGAAAACCATCGTGTCTAATACCATGGACCAAAAACCATCGCATCCAAAAACATGTGCGAAAATCATGCACAAAACCATAGGTGGGTCCGCCCAACCTAACATAGGGTCCAAAACCAAAATTGACCCCATAAACTGGGGTTATGGGTACCCCTCAAACCCCTTGTGACCTCCCCCCTTCTAACCCCTGGTTAAGTATGTGGGCTACTCGTGAAAAGAATATAACACAACCCAACATTCTCCCACTTTTTGTTTTCTTTTCTCAGGGGGCACAAGAGATCTTAGTCATTTATCTAGCCTTGCAACGCCCATCATTTCTCTACACCAAGAGAACTTCTTAGAGCTCACAGATTTTGTCAATGCATCTACAGTATTCTTCAAAGTTTCCACCCTTACCAGCAACACCTTTTTGTCTTCTATCATATCCCTCACAAGGTGATACTGAACATCAATGTGCTTTGTCTTTGAATGATATGCAGGGTTCTTTGCCAAGAAAATTGCACTTTGGCTGTCACAGTCTATCCTTATAGCTCCCTGTACTAACCTCATACTTGAACACAATCTCTTCAACCAAACTGCTTCCTTGCTTGCATGAGTGGCTACCATGTATTCTGCCTCTGTAGTTGATAGTGCCACTACAGATTGTTTCTTACTCATCCAACTAACTGCACCTCCAAATAGTTTAAACACATACCCACTTGTAGATCTTCTATGATCCAGATCTCTAGCCCAGTCTGCATAAACAAAGCCACGAATATCCAACATTCTGTCCAATCCTGGTCTTCCTTGGTAGCAAAAACCATAATCACTAGTGCCACGCAAATATCTGAAAACCCGCTTCACTACTATCCATTGCTCCTTCCCTGGTTTTGACATAAACCTGCTCAATACTCCCACTGCATGTGCAATGTCTAGTCTAGTACAGACCATTGCATACATCAAGCTACTGACTGCACTTGCATATGGAACATGGGACATGTCCTCTTCCTCTTCTTGTGTCTCGGGACACTGTTCAGTAGATAACCTCACACCTACAGGAATAGGAACCTTCACCAGTTTACTATCTTGCATATTAAACCTCTGCAGTATTGTCTCGACATACTTCCTCTGGTTTAACCAGAGCTTCCTCTTTGCCTGATCTCTTTTAATTTCCATGCCCAAAATATAGTTTGCAACACCAAGATATTTCATGTCAAATTTGGAGGACAATTGGGTCTTCAAATCCTGGATAATTTCTTTGTCATTTCCAACCAGCAACATATCATCCACATACAAGACCAGATAAATAACACAATCACCAATTAATTTAAAATACACACAGTGATCTGCTTTGATTCTGGTGAAGCCAAGTCCCCATATAAATGTATCAAATTTTTGATACCACATCCTTGGTGACTGTTTTAACCCATACAGAGACTTCTTTAACTTGCATACCAGTTCTTTCTTACCCTTCACCACAAAGCCTTCAGGTTGCTTCATGTATATTTCCTCTTCCAGATCCCCGTGAAGAAATGTTGTCTTCACATCCATCTGTTCTACCTCAAAATCAAAAGCAGCAGCAACAGATAAAAGTAATCTAATAGAAGTTACCTTGGCAAAGGAGAAAAAATGTCACCAAAATCAATTCCCCGCACCTGGAAATAACCTTTTGCTATCAACCGAGCTTTGTATTTCTCCACCTTTCCTTCTGCATTTGTTTTCTTCTTGAACACCCATTCTCTGCCATTGGGTTTCCTTCCAGCCGGCAACTCCACCAGATCCAAAGCCTCATTTTTGTGCAAAGATGCCATTTGATCAACCATGGCCTCTTTCCAGAGTTTTCCATCCTCTGAATCTACTACTTCCTTCACAGTTCTGGGATCATCACCAATAATAGATAAAGCAAAATTTGAACAGAAAGCAGATGGACTATACCTTTCTGGCTGCCTTCTTTCTCAAACTGATCTTCTCACACCCGGAGTTTGTGGCTCTTCATCTTCTAATTCCTCCTTTGTTGTAGAGTCTGATTCTTCCTCCTTTAGCTCAAACTCTATCTTCTCAGGTTCCTTTGGTTAGACTTCATGTTTAATAACATCTTTTACCTCTTTGAACACCACATCTCGGCTGTACACAACTTTCCTTTTTACTGGGTTCCAAAGCTTATAACCCTTTAAACCATCCTTATACCCAATAAAGATGCACTTTTCAGATTTACTATCCAACTTGGTTTGTTTCTCCTTTGGAACATGTACATATGCATCACAACCAAATACCCTCAAATGTGAAAGAGATGGTTTCTTACCAGCCCATACCTCTTGTAGAGTCTTATCCTCCAACGCTGATGAAGGTGACCTATTGACCAGCTAACATGCAGTATCCACTGCCTCTGCCCAGAATTCCTGTCCTAACCCGGCACCACTGAGCATGCGTCTTGCCCTTTCCATCAACATCTTATTCATTCTTTCTGTAACTCCATTTTGCTGAGGTGTATATGGAGTAGTCTTCTATCGTGCTATACCACACTTCTTATAGAATTCTTCAAATTCCTTGCTGCAAAACTCTCCACCTTTATTTGTCCTCAACACCTTTATCTTCTTCTCTATCTGATTTTCCACGAGAGCCTTAAATTCTTTAAACCTGTCAAAGGCTTCAGATTTCTTCTTAAGGGAATATATCCATGTATTCCTTGAGAAGTCATCTATAAATGATACATAGTACACAGACTTACCCAGTGATGGAACCTTCACAAGTCCAAACACATCATTGTGCACAAGTTCTAATATCTGTTTCACCCTCTTACTACCAGAGGGGAAACTCACCCGATTCTGCTTCCCATATACACAATTTTCATAGAAATCAAAATCTAGAGATCTATTACTCATACCTTCTACCATACCTTTACCATGAAGTATTCGAAGGCCCTTCTCTCCAATATGTCCAAGCCTTTGATGCCACAGCATGGTCTTCTCTCCAAAGACCACTAGATTTTCTGCTCCACTTTCAGGAACCACAGAACTATTGCACCCATCAATAACAGTGCTACCTTGCAGCTTGTACAGAGTTCCAATTCGAACTCCCCGCATCAATACCAGTGCTCCCCAAACCATTTTGCAGGTATCCTTCTCGAACACTGTTTTTACACCTGCATCATCCAGCTTGCTTACAGAAATCAGATTTCTGGCCAACGCAGGAATATGCAGAACACCCGGAAGTGTTCTAACCCTTCCACCTTGTAACTTCAACTTTAATTTTCCACGACCAATGATTCTAGCCTTCCTATCATCCCCTAAGAAGACATCACCACCATCATATTTCTCATACTCGCAGAAGCACTCTCTATGGGGAGTGAAGTGAAAGGATGCACCTAAGTCAATCAACCATGCCTCATGATCTACATGTGTACTTGAAGAAGCCAAGTACACATCCCCACCTTCATCTGAGGTGGTTTTCGCCTCTACAGAAGGAGAATCATCAAATCCCTTTCCTTTATCGGGAGCTTTAGATTTACAGTCCCTTTTGTAGTGCCCTTCCTTTCCGCATTTCCAGCACACCACCTTTACAGGTTTTCCTGGAGATTTAGATCTCCCTCTAGATTTAGATCTCCCACTCGATGACTTATTTTTGTTTCTGTTCTGGGACCGTCCTCGTATAGACAAGGCATCACCATTCTGGCTCTCCATATTTTTCCATCTCATCTCCTCCGTCAGCAAGGATGAGACTATTTCATCAAACTGCAAGGCATATGCATTACTACCTATTGCAATAACCAGACTATCCCACGAATATGGTAGAGAACACAAAAAACTGATGCACTTATCTTCATCTGAAATTTTAATATCAAGAGATGCTAACTGACTTACCACAATATTAAATGCATTCAGGTGCTCTGTCACCGAGTCTCCATCTTTCATCCTCAAGTTATACAGCTTTTTCCGCAAGAACAGTTTATTCACTAGAGACTTAGATTGGTACAAAGTCCCTAACTTGTCCCACAAAGCCTTCATCGTAGCTTCCCCTGATACATTCAGCAATACTGAATCTGAGACACACAATCGTATTGTGCTCTTTGTCTTTCGATCCAACTTCTTCCATTCTTCATCGAACACTCTCGTTGGTTTAGTACCTGGATCTACCGCGATCCATTGATCTTTATCCACCAACAGATCCTCCATCTTGAGTTTCCACAACTCAAAACTCTGACCATTAAATTTCTCAATCTCTATCTTTCCACTGCTCGCCATCTTCTTTCACCACCAGAATCGATCTCGCAGATCTCCCACTGAACAGGGTCTACCATAGGCCCGAGCGAAACCCCTCAGCAAAAAAGGCGTCCCCTTGAAGCCAAAACAGCTCTGATACCAAATGTAGGTTTTAACCCCATATAGAAATTACCTGCATACGAGTTCTAAAACACAGAAAATAAAAAATGCGAGAGCATAACACATAAAACACATATACACAAAGATTTTTCCCTGGATCCCAAAATCGAGACTACTAGCTTGATTTTTCATTATGTTCCTTTCAATGTTATAATACATATTTATACACGCTGAAGCATCGAATACCATGGACCGAAAAACCATCGCGTCCAAAAACATGTGTGATAATCATGCACAAAACCATAAGTGGGTCCGCCCAACCTAACATAGGGTCCAAAACCAAAATTGGTTACGAGTACCCCTCAAACCCCCTGTGACGTCCCCCCTTCTAACCCCTGGTTAAGTACGTGGGATACTCGTGGAAAGAATATAACACAACCCAACAACAATCACAACAAACAAGAGAACTAAAAGACATCCATAGCATAAACTAATATCTCTATTCAACGAGTCAAGTGGGCATTGAAATACATGTGCATAAAATAGACACAAAGCATAAGAAAACAAATCTTCTTGTATTAATAAAATGTATGAGAAGATTACAACCCTTTTTGCAATTCTTGACAACATAGAATCTCCCACCAAAATTTCCTTCCATAGCCACAAGGCAAGCCCTCAATCACAACTTAAGGATGGTAATGGATCCTTAGGTAATAGTAGCAGCCTCAGGGCATAGCTAATATTCTCCAAAAGCCAACCCAAACTCTATGGGAGACAGTGAATTTATAAGTTAAAAGTGGTAGTTTAGGATTTACCAATCTAGGCTTGAGATCCACATATGAGGGAGGATAAGCTCTAGAAATAAGAGATAATACCTCTAGAGTAGGATAGGATAGGAATTCAAGATATCTATCCATGATAAATGGTTAAAGATACTTTAGAATCTTCTCGAAAGAGAAGTTTCGTAAATATTTTTATTTTTCCTGAAATTATAGAACCATTGCACCTGCAAGGTAGTGAAACATGTGTTGGTTAGTTAAAATGCTTAGTTATGCAACATGCAACCATTATAGGTGGAATCAAAGGCAAGATGTGTTGGGTCCAAAAATGAGTTTTTGAGCTGATAAACCCAGAATTCTTGGACTTTTTGAGAATCAATGCTTGAGGTTTTGCAAAGGGATAATGACAAGGTGTCAAGGATTTTTATTGATCTGGTTTCAAGGCAATTTGAATGAATGTGAAAAAATGACCTGTAACAAGGAGCTTCAACATTTTCAATTCATGAGTTTCCTTTTTTTATGTTTTTCAATGAACATGAATGCTTTATCCGTAAGAAAACTAGTACAAACCATGTCCATAACGTCTTAAATTGGAAAAATGTTTTATAAGTGAACTTGATGCAGAAGTGGAAGTGCAGAGGTTCGAAGCAAACACATCCTCCTACACACACATCCTCTCGCACACATAATTATGAATAATTGATATACAAAAATGGCTACATTAATTGTAGTTAACAATGGTATGTTCTATGCTTAACACAATTTACTTCAATGTTCATTTAGCATCCCAATAAAAATTTCCAATTATTTCCAGTAGAAATCACAATAACCATTAATCACATTGACAATAAAGGCGGATAGAACATAAAACAAATGCAAAGACAAGCTAAGATAAGATAACACCGAATTTGGCAGATGCCGAGGGAAAAACCCCCATTTGGGGAAACCATTTGATTAATTCTTCTTATTATTATTCAATAGTTAAATAGAGATAGAGAGTACAAAAGTCAAATTGAGTAGCCCAATACAAAGTCAAACTAGCCCTATCAAATTTTGTAGTCAACTAAATTCAAACTTCAGCCCTAACAAGAAAGTCAACTTTAGTGAAAAAAGCAGTAAAACACCTCCTTTGAAGCTCGGTCAAAGGCAATCAAATTCATCCTCCATCAATGGTCAAAGTCAACACAAAACAGTCACAAAACTCTAATAAACCCAGAATTCTTGGACTTTTTGGAGAACCAATGCTTGAGGTTTTGCAAAGAGATAATGACAAGGTGTCAAGGATATTAATTGATCTATTTTCAAGGCCATCTGAATGAATGTGAAAAAATGACCTGTAACAAGGAGCTTCAACATTTTCAATTCATGAGTTTCCTTTTTTTATGTTCTTCAATGAACATGAATGCTTTATCCGTATGAAAACTAGTACAAACCATGTCCATAGCGTCTTAAATTGGCATAATGTTTTATAAATAAACTTGATGCAAAGGTGGAAGTGCGAGGTTCAAAGAAAACACATCGTCTTGCACACACATCCTCTCGCACACATAATTATGAATAATTGATATATAACAATGGTTATGTTAATTGTAGATAACAATATTATGTTCTATGCTTAACACAATTTACTTCAACGTTCCTTTAGCATCCCAATAAAAATTTCCAATTATTTCCAGTAGCAATCACAATAACCATTAATCACATTGACAATAAATGGAGATAGAACATAAAGCAAATGCAGAAGACAAGCCAAGATAAGAGAACACCGAATTTGGTGGATGCCAAGGAAAAACCCCAATGTGGGGAAAACCATTTGATTCATTCTTCTTATTATTATTCAATAGTTCAATAGAGATAGAGAGTAAAAAAGTCAAATTGAGTAGCCCAATACAAAGTCAAATTAGCCCTGTCAAATTCTGTAGTCAACTGCAGTCAAACTTCAGCCCTAACAAGAAAGTCAACTTTAGTAAAAAAAAAGTAAAACACCTCCTTTAAGCTCAGTCATTCAGCCTCCAACAATGGTCAAAGTCAACCCAAAATAGTCACAAAAACTCTAGTCAAAATTAGTCAACCTACGGTCCACTATGCAGTCAAACAAGCCTGCGGTCAACGCATGTCAAACAACCCAAAAAACTAATGTAATAGCCCTGGTGAAAATTGCATGTAAAATATGTTAAAAACAATGACCACGGATGACTGTGACACATATTCCAAGCTGAATGTTGGGCAAGACATCCTAAAGGGTGTTTATTTGGTTGTTTATGGCAAAGGCAATGGCTAAGGCTTTGGAAAGGCAAAATGGCATTTCGGCACAATTATTTATGAAAATAATGGAAATTAGCAGAAAAAGGAGGTGAAAGGTCACAAGTTTCATGTGAGGAGGAAAATGAAGGAAAATAATGGAAAATGAAGAAAATAGAGGCCTCATTCATAAAAAGGCTTCTGAGGATCAGTTGGTAACCTTTCGTCAGTTTATTTTTGGAGCACTCTCATTATTCTCTCTTTCATACTCTTGGATACTTACAGTTTTTTCTTGGAGCACTTTGGCATTCGAGCAAGAAAGGAAAAGAAAGCAAGAGGAAGCAAAGTTCAAGAGGGGAAAGTTAGGATCAAGCAACTACAACAGGATTCATTTCATGTATCAACTTGCATGTGTATTTTTCCTTGCTGGATCTGGCTTTCATGGTATTGCATGTGGTTCTTTTCTATCATGGCATGGGTTTTGCTAGGTGTAACAATGTTTTTCAACCTAGCCTTGTCATTTCCAGATAGCCATGGTGTGATGGGGTTCTCATGTTTGATTGAGCTAGATTTCGGATGGATTTGAAGATGAGTGAGGTGGATCTCCGAAATGATAGAATGCATGGCCTAGTAACCCCTGAACTAGACTGTGGGTTGCAGTAAAGCTGGATTTTGTGTTGCCTCGGATGGCCTAGGAATCCTTTCCGGTGAATGGTAGGATATACGGTAAATCCTAGAGGTGGTTTTCTCTCCATTGGGCCTAGTAATCCTGAGTTTGGGATATGTAAAGCCTAGAGAGTGGGTCTCGTTAAGGGCCTAGTGATCCTGGTTTGGATTGCAATAAAGCCTGAGAATCTAGGATGCAGGAAAATTCTTCACGGTGTATGGTGGAGAAATTCTGTGGCATCCATGCTTGTTTGGCCTACTAAATTGGGTGGAGGTCACAGTAAAGCTGTTATGATGTGTTCATTGTGTTGGCCTAGTGATCGTGGATGGATTACGATAAAGCATGGTTTCTATTGATGAGGGTGAGGTGGTTTAGCCTCAGTATGTCCTAGTTGAGTTCTTTTGGTTTAAGTCCCACAGTCATGCTTGGAATATGGCACGGGGGTGATTGGCTAAAGAGAGACTTGCATCAGCCAATCTATGGTTAGGTGGAATGTGGTAGTCCCATCCCTGGTCGGTTCATTGCATTGATTAATGATAAATTCATTCCATTGATTTTCATGTGTAAATGTACTGGTGTATATATGGATTTTGATGGTTGATATGTTTATTGTAATTTTGTTCCTATTATGTTGGTTATATGTTCATTTTATGGCAGCAGCTATGTTTGGATCTAAGCATGTTTTCACTTGTATTTGAATCGATATTGTATCTATGACCTAATAAGTGATAAGGCAGGAAATGATATGAGGAAACAATGGTTCATGGTGATTCTCAGATAAGAGATCCCTACACTTAACTCTATTGTTTACAAATGTATGTTACATGTCGATGATATGTTCGATGAGATGCCTGTCATGGCTAGTAGGGGTATAGTTAAGGCTTTGATCAACTATTTACCTTTGCATCATTGTTTCCCTGTCTCTTACTTAATTATGAGCTTTCATTCCATTTTGGATAGTGGCCTCGGCTCTGCGCTTGAAAAAGTAGCTCAAATCTTGGATTTTTTGGCACAGAACTCGAAAGTTTCATCCATAGTCGCTGGCATGCAGGCCTATGAGAGCGACTTTAGGTCTTTGGTCACTCCCTTGCCCATAGCATGAGAGTGTTAAGCCTTAAATTTTCCATAACAACAGTGGGACCCAAGGACAGGCTGTCTGAGTGGCTGACTTATCTCCTGAGGATTCTGTTGATGATGTGGGATGGTTGTGTGTGATGTTTTGTCGATTCCACTTCCTCAAGGTTACCTAGGAGGTCAAATATGATCATAGTAGCCTTTCGTCTCATGTTTACCCTAGTTGACATGGTTACTTGGGTGGATTGGGAGGAGGGTGTTACAAAGTGGTATTAGAGCATGGTTCAACTCTCAGACTGAATGGCTTGAATATGTGTTGGTCATGCATGCATGTCAGGTACATGTGTGTCTCTTACACTTGTATACTTGTTGCAATTTCTTGATGATGGATTAGGGTTGTAGTATGGTTATCATGGAGAATTTGATGTTGATTTCATGAAGAGTGATTGACATGGGTATGTGACTGATTGTATATGGTTATTTTTGCTTACATGTTGATTTTATGTCACCTACATATATACTTGTGGGTTAGGTTACATCCTTGAGTATTTTGATTACATGTGTCAGTCTTGTAGGTTGATTTCAAGAACTGATCGATTATGTTCAACTACATGCGGTTATGCATATTTGTAGTTAGTTAGGAATTGGTTATGCATATTGTCGGTTGCATGTAGCAATGTGTACGCTAGAGTAATGGTTGTTTTCATGCATGAGGTCATAACATGCAATATTTATATGGCCTTGCATCGATGACTTGATCCTAGTTAGAGTGATGTTTATGTGTTGATACATTTATTGTGTATGTCTATACATTTTATGATTATGTTATACATGTATCACGCTGATATGGTGATCTTGCAGACAAGGTATCCTCCCCAAGCTATACTAAGGTACATCAATTTATTGTGATTTTTTTTATTTGACATATTATGCATTGCAGGAAGAAAGAGATCAAATGGCTAGCAAGGTGGTAGACTACGTAGAATCTCCCTATGCATCAGATGAGCAACGTGGTGTGGGGCATACATCTGATTTGGCTAATAGATGGAGAAGCTTGAAGGAAGATATAAGGAGTTGTAAGGCAGATAATGATCGGATCATACAGGCACAAGAGAAGAAAGCAGAGGTTAATGTTATACTTCTTTAGAGTTTGTCGAACTTGCAGCAACAAGAGCTGCTTTGGATCATCCATGCACATGAGGATGGGACTGATGGAGCATATGGTAGTAGACCTCCTATTAGACACAGATCGGATAGATCTGACACAGTGAGAGATGGCAGGTTTTTGGACACTCTGGATGGGAGGGGCGATGAGTACAGGTATTATTATAGTTCTGGTTCTGATAGACATCATGATCGTCATCGTTATCATCCTTACAGGAGGAATGATAGGGGTTACTTGCCAAATGAATTCAAGAAAGAAAAACCACATACTTTTGATGGAGATGTGAAGAATCTGGAAGATGTAGAGGCTTGGATACTTGGCATGGACAAATTATTTGAGTTGCATGAGTACACAAATAACATGAAGGCCCAGATAGCTATCTTTAGCTTGAAAGGTAAAGAAGACATCTGGTGGGAAGATGTTAAGCAGGTTAGAGACATCAAGACAGATGACCTAAGCTAGCAAGAATTCAAGAGGCTTTTTAGGAAGAACTGCTTGTCAGAAAGGTACTACGAAAGTATGGCAAAGAATTCTATGAGCTAAAGATGGGATCAATGATGGATGAAGAGTACACGACCAAGTTTTTGGAGCTATTGAGGTATGCACTATATCTTACTGGTGAGAAAACTAAATTTCAGAGATTTGCCAGTGGTTTTCCATTAGAATTTAGAGATTGGATTGAGTATGATGAGCCTTGGTCACTTAAGGAAGTTATTGGGAAACTCAAGCATTTTTATGAACAATCAAACCGTAAGAATGAATCTCATCATGGATGGAAAGGAAAGGACAAAGGTAGAGGTAAAGGGAAGCATAAGAGAAAAATGTCTTAGCATGCAGATTGGAAAGATAATGTGGCATTGCAAAAGATAGTTAATGTAGCTAGACAAGGACATGATTCGCAGCAACAACATAGAGGTGTTGGTACTGGTCGATTGGAGTGTTGGACATGTGGCAAGGAACACCTTAAGAGAGATTGTCCACAGAATCAGGGTGGTAGGCCTCAGATATAGAGTGCATAGGAGGCACAGACTGTTGGGGACATTGGTCAGAGTATTCCATGTATCTACGTAGCAATGGACAATAGGTAGGAAGAACGCTATGCATCTATCATTGAGATGGACAGTAAGATTTGTGATCAAGTTATTTCTATTTTGACTGACCCTGGATGTTAGGTCCCTATACTACAAGTGAAACCCCTTATTGTTATTATTACAACCTCCTTATTATATTGTCGTGCCCATGTAGTCCCCATATTGTTATTATTGTGCCCCATAGAATCCCACTATTGTTATTATTGTGCCCTTACATTATTATTGCTATGTCAGCTCTGATTATATTATGACCCCTTAGACTTCTATATATAGAAAGGAGTTATTGTCATTTGTATCATCCAAGAATTGTTCATTTGTGTAATGTAAAGGAGGTTGCCCCCTCGAAGAGGCTTATTTCTACGGCGTTGATCTATCTTTTCTATCTTTTTGTGAGCTGGTTTCATAACTTTGGTATTAGAGCTTTGGATTCTAGGGTTTTGCTACTCCAAACAGGTCATCGTGGAATTTTCACTATAATGTTTTTTCTGAGACATTTGAGAAGCTAAAAAAAAACCCATTTGAGGCTAAATTGCGTTGAATCTCGGGTCCAAATTTCAGATCTTGTCTCGCTATATTTTCGAAGATATGATCTGAGGAAGTTAGGATCTTTGCAAGCTCCAGAATTTCATCTAAAATAGGTCATCATGGAATTTTCGCTACAACGCTTTTGCTACGAAGTTTCAGAAGCTAAAAAAAAACCCATTTGAGAAGAAATTGGTCTGAATATCGGCTCCGAATTTAGATCCTATCTCGCTATATTTTCGGAGATATAATCTAAGGAAGTTAGGGTTTTTTTCAGACTCCCGAATTACATCCCAAACAGATGACCTAGGGAAAATCGTCATAACTGTCTCTCTGAGCTTCAGATTGAAATTTTGTAAGAAGTTACAGAAAGAGGATGGATTGTAGTTTCTTGTGTATATTTTTTAGATCCAAAGGACAAAACAGTGACACGTGGGACTTCATACAAGTTCACTCTTCTGAAAAGGTATATAATCAGGTCATCTTGGGAGATTGTGCATAACTCTTTCTTGGAGAATCCAATTTCAATCAGACTGGTGGCATTGAAAAGAGGATGCAGAGGCTACTACAGGTCGCAATTTCAGAACTAGAGGATCTGAAATTGCAGATTTATAGTCATTTCAAGATCTAGCTCCTAAAATCAAGAAAAGGCGATATGAGGAAGTTTGAGGGTAAGGACCCGATAAATTGGATAATATAGATGGAGCAATATTTTGATCTACATGAGGTGCAACTATTGCAAAAGGTATGTATTTCATCTTCATATTTAGAACCAGATCAACTTTTATGGTATAAAGGGCTTTGTTCTCGTAAACCACTTGTTACGTGGTCAATTTTCACGGAGGAAATGATAGCACATTATGAGGATACAAAGAGAAACACCTTATTTAGCCAATTGATAAATCTCAAACAAAAGTGTTCAATGGCATAACACATTGAGGAATTTCAAAAATTGAATATAAGGGTAGATGATATTCCAGAGAAGCAAAGGTTTGATGTCTTCATAGGTGCTTTAAAGGATAACATTCAACATGAGGTTCGTCTTTGGTAACCTGATTCATTGGAGAAGGCAATCAGGTGGGCAAGAAAAATTGAAAGCAAAATTATGGAAACAAGGAATCCCACCACTCACAGCTATAATTATGGAAGTGTTTTTTCTCCTAGCCTTCCACAACCTACAAGGTTTACACCACAACAATTGGAAGAAAAAAAGAGAAAAAGGGCTTTGTTACAATTGCGATAGCAAATGCACTAAAGGTCATAAGTGTGCTGAGAAGAAATTATTTTACATAGATTATGAAGAGGAGGAAGAAAAGGATCAAGAAACATCAAAAGAAGAGGATATACACCAGGAACTGTTGGGTCCCTATAATACTAGTGATTACCCCATTACTATTGTAGTTGTATCCCTTATTAATATTGTTGTGCCCCTATTGTCCCCATATTGTTATTACTGTGCCCCATAGAATCCCTCTATTGTTATTTTTGTGGCTTTATATTATTATTGTTAGGTCGACTGGGTTATATTGTGACTCCTTAGACTCCTATATATAGAAAGGAGGTTTTTTCATTCGAATCATCCAAGAATTGTTCATTTATGTAATGTAAAGGAGGTTTCCCCCTCGAAGAGGCTCAATTCTAAGGCGTTGATCTATCTTTTCTATATTTTTCTTGAGCTGGTTTCATAACATTTGGTATTAGAGCTTTGGATTATAGGGTTTCGCTACTCCAAACAGGTCATCGTGGCATTTTCACTATAACTTTTTTCTGCGACGTTTCAGAAGCTAAAAAAAAACCCATTTGAGAAGAAATCACGTTGAATCTCAGGTTCGAATTTCAGAGCTTTTCGAGCTATATTTGTGGAGATATGATCTGAGGAAGTTGGTCTTTTTGCAGACTCCTGAATTACATTCCAAACAAGTGACCTGGGGAAAATCGTCATAACTTTCTCTCTGAGCATCGGATTGAAATTTTGTAAGAAGGTACAGAAAGAGGATGGACTGTAGTTTCTTGTATATATTTTTCAGAGCCAAAGGTCGAAACAGTGACTCGTGGCACATCGTACAAGTTTGCTCTACTGAACTAGTCTATAATCAAGTCACTGTGGGAGATTTCGCATAACTCTTCCTTGGAGAATCCAATTTGGATCACACTGGTGGCATTGGAAAGAGGACACAGAGGGCTACTGCAAGTTGCAATTTCAGAATTGGATGATCCGAAAGTACAGAGATACATCAGAGGCAATATCGAGCTCCTACAAAGTGAAAAAAGATGTGTAGACTTTTTTAAATGTTTGCTTAAGCTTGATTTGAAAATTTATTTTGACGGAATTCAAAGGGCATAGTAGAGCATTATTATCGGTAACTGATGCCTCGAGGAAAGAAAATGCAAACACCTAGTAAGCAACCTAAAAGCTCTAGCATGACTCATGAAGAAGAGGAAGAAATGCTACATGATATATCAAAATTACAAGACCAAGTGCAACAAATTTCACTCTCACGAAAGCTAATAGGAGCTAAGATAAAGGGCGTGGAAGCTAAGATGGATGATTTGAAGATAGATATGAAGACAGATTTAAAGAGAGACGTGGCAGATTTGAAGACAGATTTGACAAATTTTCTACACGAAATACTTACTAATGGTGAAAAGGTAGTAAAGGAAACTCATGATGCGAACAAAAGAAATGTTAATCATGATTTCATAGACTCTAATGTGGGATCGAAGACCCACAATATTCCAAAAATCAATATGAGGAAGTTTGATGGCAAGGATCCCGCAACATGGATATTACAGATGGAGCAATTTTTCGATCTCAATAATGTGCAAAACACACAAAAGGTACGTATTGCAACTTTATATTTGGAACCAAATCAGTTTGTATGGTATCAATGGCTTTTCTCTCGTAAACAAATTATCACTTGGGCAATTTTTACGGAATAATTGACAGCACATTATGAGGATACAAAAAGCAACACTTTTTTTAGCCAATTGATAAGTCTCAAACAAAAGGGTTCAATAATGGAGCACATTGAGGAGTTCCAAAAATTGAACATAAGGGTAAAAAATATTCCAGAGGAGCATAGGATTGATGTGTTCATAGGACTTTAAAGGATAATATCCAACACGATGTTCGCCTTTGGGAACCTGATTCATTAGAGAAGGCATTCAAGTTAGCAAGAAAAACGGAAGCAAAATTATGGCAACCAGGAAGCATACCACTCATAACTATAAAGATGGAAGTGTTGTTGCCCCTAGTCTTCCACAACGTATAAGGTTGACACCACAACAATTGGAAGAAAAAAATAGCAAAAGGGCTTTGTTACAGTTGTGATAGCAAATACACTAAAGGTCATAAGTGTGCTGAGATAGTAAACAAATGTTTGGAAGGATATCTTCGTTGCTTTGTATCTTATAAACAGACACAATGGGTCAAATGGTTGCCACTGGCTGAATGGTGGTATAACACTTCCTTCCATACAGCAACAAAAATGACCCCATTTATGGCACTTTATGGATATCAACCACCATCCATCACATCATATTTAAGAGAAAATCCTAAGGTTCAAGCAATGGAACATCACATCGAACATCAACAACAAGTTCTCCAACTCTTAAAGGATAACCTCATGTTGGCACAGAATAGAATGAAACAACAGGCAGATCAACATCGCAGCGAAAGAAGTTTTGATGTAGGTGATTGGGTATTCCTACGGCTACAACCATATAAGCAAATGTCCCTCAAGCAAGCTAAGAAGGATAATAAATTATCACCAAAGTATTATGGTCCGTACAAGGTGTTGCAAAAGATTGGTACTATGGCATACAAATTGGAGCTTCCTGCAGCTTCTCGATTGCACCCAGTTTTCCATGTTTCGTGTTTAAAGAAGGTTATAGGCGACAAGCTCCCAGTTCAAACAATATTGCCAGAACTTGACGAGGAAGGAAAAATTATATTGGAACCAGAAGCAGTCACAGAAACAAGAACTCGACAGTTACGAAATCGATCAATTTTGGAATATCTTATCAAGTGGAAGAACTTATCCGCTGAATATTCCACATGGGAGGATGAGAATTTTATACAGAAACATCCAGAACTACTCAAGTGTTGAGGACAACACTTTTTTGAAGGAGAGGGGCATGTTGGGTCCCTATAATACTAGTGATTACCCCATTACTATTGTAGTTGTATCCCTTATTAATATTGTTGTGCCCCTATTGTCCCCATATTGTTATTACTGTGCCCCATAGAATCCCTCTATTGTTATTTTTGTGGCTTTATATTATTATTGTTAGGTCGATTGGGTTATATTGTGACTCCTTAGGCTCCTATATATAGAAAGGAGGTTTTGTCATTTGAATCATCCAAGAATTGTTCATTTATGTAATGTAAAGGAGGTTGCCCCCTCGAAGAGGCTGAATTCTAAGGCATTGATCTATCTTTTCTATCTTTTTCTTTAGCTGGTTTCATAACAGGAACCAACCCCAGAGAAAGAATAAATGAATCCGCCCATATCTTGAAAATAATTGGCAAGAATTACCACTCCTCAAACTCTCAAGATAGAAGGACATGTCAAGAAGAAAAGGGTTCAAGAAGTGAAAGATCACATCGAGAAAGAAGAAATTAATCCAACCATATCTTGTAATGTATTGGCCGGAATTACCACTCCTCAAACTATCAATATAGAAGGACATATTAAGAAGAGAAATGTTTAAGAAGTGAAAGATCACATCGAGCATCAAGAAATGAATCCGACCATATCTTGTAAAGCGTTGGAAGAAGTTACCACTCCTCAAACTCTCAATATAGAAGGACATATCAAGAAGAAAAAGGTTCAAGCAGTGAAAGATCACATCGAGCATCAACAAAAAGTTCTCCAACTTTTAAAGGATAATGCCACTTTGGTGCAGAATCAAATGAAACAAGAGGCAGATCAACATCGCAGTGAAAAAAAATTGATGCAGGCGATTGGGTATTTTTATGGCTACATCTCAAGCAAGCTATTTATGAGAAGGAAATGTTGGAAATACTACATGCACTTAAGAAATGGTGACCTTACCTAATGGGAAGACACTTCAAGGTAAAAATGGATCATGATAGTCTGAAATACTTTTTAGAACAAAGATTATCTTTAGAAGAACAGAAAAAATGGGTCACAAATATGTTGGGTTATGACTTTGAAATCATCTACAAAAAAGGAAGCAAAATGTTGTTGCAGATGCACTCTCAAGAAATGATGAGGATGTGGAAACATTGTTTTTTGCTATTTCTATTATCCAACCAGGTTGGATAAACGAAGCAAGGGATGAATGGAAGAAGGATGAAGAAGTGTGGCCACTCATTCAAATGTTGCAGAAGATCTGATTTCAAACAATATTTCCAGAACTTGATAAGGAAGGAAAAATCATATTGGAACCTGGAGCAGTGACAAAAGAAAGAACCCGACAGCTACGAAATCGATCAATTTCAGAGTATCTCATCAAGTGGAAGAACTTACCCACTAAAGATTCCACATGGGAGGACAAGAATTTTATACAGAAGCATCAAGAAGTACTCAAGTGTTGAGGACAACACTTTTTGAAGGAGAGGGGCATGTTAGGTCTCTATACTACTAGTGTAACCCCTTATTGTTATTAGTACAACCCCCTTATTATATTGTTTTGCCCATGTAGTCCCCATATTGTTATTATTGTGCCCCATAGAAGCCCACTATTGTTATTATTGTGCCCCTACATTATTATTGTTATGTTGGCTCTGATTATATTATGACCCCTTAGACTCCTATATATAGAAAGGAGGTATTGTCATTTGTATCATCCAAGAATTTTTCATTTGTGTAATGTAAAGGAGGTTTCTCCCTTGAAGAGGCTTATTTCTAAGGTGTTGATCTATCTTTTCTATCTTTTTGTGAGCTGGTTTCATAACATTAGATCTAATTATAGCTATGTTAGTCATGACTTGGTGGATAAGTGTGGTTTGAGTAAGGAATTGCATGCAGAGTCTTGGTTAGTATAGTTGGCTATAGGTACAAATAAGCGAGTTCATCATTGGGTAAGAGCTTGCACATTTGACTTAAATGGTATGCCTATAGCAACCCATTTGAATGTATTACCATTGGGTTCATACAGTTTGTTATTGCACATGGATTGGTTGTATCTTCATAGAACCAAGGTTGACTGTTATGACAAATTTATTGAGTGTGTTGATGAAAATGGGGAACCAAGAGTCTTGAAAGTTAAGAAGAATGCCACATCATTTAGGATGGTGACAACTATGCAAGGTAAGAAGAAGGCCATATCAGTTAGGATGGTGACAACTATGCAAGATAAGTGTAGCCACAGGAAAGGGCGCAAGCTATTTTCAGTACACATTTCTAGTGATAAGGGTAAGGAGGTTGAGGATGCAGATGTGTTGAACAAGTACCCAATGTTGCAACAGTTCAAGGATGTATTTCCTAAGGATGTTACAGAGTTACCAACTCACAGGGAAGTAGACTCTTTGACTGAGTTAGTGCCAAGGAAGCTCCAGCATTGAAAGCACCTTATAAGACGAGCACACCTGAGTTGGTTGAGTTGAAATTGCAGCTAAAAGAAATGATGGAAAAGGGATACATTAGGCCAAGTGTATTACCTTGGGGTGCACTAGTCTTGTTTGTGAGGAAGAAAGATGGCACTCTCAGATTATGCATTGATTATAGGCGGTTAAAAAAAGTGACTATCAAGAACAGATATCCTTTGCCGAGGATTGATGACTTGTTCGATCAGCTGAAGGGAGAAATAGTGTCCTCGAAGATTTACTTGAGATCCATATACCATTAGGTACGCATCAAAGAAGAGGAAATTTACAAGACTGCATTCAGGACCAGGTATGGGCATTGTGAGTTTGTTTTGGTTCCATTTGACTTAACTAATTCTCCAGCTACATTCATGTGTTTGATGAATAGTGTGTTGCACCCATATTTGGATAATTTTTTTATTGTTTTCATTGATTATATACTAGTATATTCTAAAAATGAGGAAGAGCATGTCAAGAACTTAGCAACAATATTGAGCTTGTTGAGAGAGCATCAGTTGTAAGCTAAGCTCAACAACTGTAGCTTCTTTCAGACTGAGGTACACTACTTAAGACGTGTTGTCTCCAAGGAAGGCATTGCAGTAGATCCAGAGAAGATAAGGGTCATCATGGAGTGGGTAGATCCTAAGAGTGTGGATGAGGTGAGATCTTTCATGGGTCTGACAAGCTATTATAGGAGGTTCATGAAGAACTTCTCACAGCTTTCTTATCCTATCACATCATTGTAGAGGAAACATAAGAAGTTCGAATGGACCAGAGAGTGTGAGGCTAGCTTTGAGCAGCTTAAGCAGTTCCTAACACATGCACCACTGCTACAGATTGCAGATCCGGATAAAGAGTTCATAGTAAGTACAGATGCTTGCAAGAGAGGACTTGGTGGAGTCCTTATGAAGGATGGACAAGTGGTATGTTATGAGTCCCAGAAACTAAATGAGCACGAGCAGAACTTCCCGACACATGATCTTGAGTTAGCAGTGATTATACATGCACTGAAGATGTGGAGACATTATCTTTGTGGCAGGTGGTTTGTGCTTATGAGTGATCACATTTGGTTGAGGTATTTATTTGATCAGCTAAATCGAAATACCAAGCAAGCTAGATGGTTGGCCATGATCAGCGAGTTTGAATTCAAGATCAAGTACATCAAGGGTAAATAGAACAAGGTAGCAGATGCTCTTAGCAGACGAGTATAGGTACATCACTTGGCATATATGAGCTCCTATGGGACAGACTTACAGGATAAGATCTTGCAAGCAGGACAGCAGGATGTCAGGTATATGGATATTGTGCACAGGTTGCAGCAGGGTGTTGGTACAGGTACAGGTGATATTACAGGTACAAGTCATGATACAGGTACATGTACATGTAGTGGTACAGGTATATGTGGCAGTACAGGTACATCTGGCAGTACAGGTGCATAGGGCATGGACTATTGTCTTACACCAGAGGGATTGGTCAGGTTCCAAGATAAGATATATGTACCAGATAGTAGTGAACTCAAGAAGGTGATCTTGAGGGAATTTCATGCGAAACCTTATTCAGGTCACCCAAGTTATCATAAGACACTCACAACAGTGAAGAGATATTACTATTGGTCGAATCTAAAGAGGGATGTAGCAGAGTTTGTGGCTAGATGTTTCAACTATCAACGAGTGAAAGCAAAGTGAAAATATCCAAGTGGACTGCTACGGCTGATCGTTATTCCCTAGTGGAAATGGGAGGTCATTTCCATGGATTTCATCACATCATTGCCAAAGATAGTGAAGCAGCATGATTCCATCATGGTCATTGTGGACAAGTTAACAAAGGTTGCACACTTTGTTTCAGTAATGTCTACATTCTTAGCTAGTGATGTGGCATGGGTATTCATCCAAGACGTGGTTAGACTACGTGGTGTTCCAAAGAAGATTATTTCATAAAATTATGCGAAGTTCACTTCCAAGTTTTGGAAGGAGTTATTTGGAGGTTTTGGCACCTAGTTGGCCTTCATCACAGCTTATCATCTACAGACAAATCGACAGACAAAGAGGGTCAACAGGATTGGAGAACATGTTGAGGATGTATGTGATGCACCAACAGAGGAAGTGGGAAGAGTATATCCCTTTGGTCGAGTGTGAATACAACAACGGTTATCAGGAGTCACTAAGGATGAGTCCTTTTGAGGCATTATATGGGCAGAGTTGTAACATTCCCATTAGTTGGAGTGATCCATTATCAGAGTATTCATTAGACCAAATATGTTGGCAAACATGGATAGGAGATGCATGTGATCAAGAAGAATCTCAAGGCAACACAGGATAGGAAGAAGAATTATGTAGACATTAACAAATTTTTCAATGAGTTCCAAGTTGGGGAATAGGTGTACTTGGGCATCCAACCGAAGAAGAGCTCCTTGCAGATTGACTCATGTGCTAAGCTGGCACAACAGTTTTTTGGACCCTTCAGTACCATTGAGAGGATTGGGCTAGTAGCCTATCGACTTGCACTGCCTCCGACAGTGAAATTCCACAATGTTTTCCATGTATCTTTGCTTAAGAAGTATGTTAAGGATGTTGATCATGTGATTGAATGGTCTGTATTGCAGGTGGAACCAGATGGATAATTCTAGTTGCAGCCTCATTACATATTGCAGAAAAAGGTTCTCATGCTCCGGAACCAAGAAGTCAAGCAAGTTGAAGTGCAATGGAAGCACTTTGGGCCCAATGAAGCTACATGGGAGATGGCGAATCAGATGCGGGCTATGTATCCTTCCTTGTTTGCCAGCTGAGGAAAAGTAGCCTTGATATGGTGGTTTGGTGATTTCTTATGGTGGTTTGGTGATTGATTATGATGGTTTGGTAGCTACTTTATGGTGGTCTAGTATTTTCTTATGATGGCTTGGTATATGCTTCATGGTGGTTTAGTATTTGCTTTATGTTGGTTTAGTATATGCTTTATGGTTATCGATATATGCTTTATGATGGTTGATATATGTTATATGATGTTTTGATATATCCTTTATGATGTTTTGGTATATGCTATATGATGTTAGTATATGTTTGATATATGATTTGGCATATGTTTTGGTATATATAGTTTTGATGATGTTGCTATATGTACACCTGTGTATGGATGTAAATATTGTAATGATTTGTGTTATAAAGCTCCACTATGCGGTATGGGTGACATGTTATTACAATTATGTTATTATGTTATCATGTGGTTATGTTATCATGATGTTATGATGTCATATGGATTGGCACTCACCAGGATGATCATTGTAAATACTGTAATAAGTTGTGTTATAAAGCTCCATTATGCGGTATGTTGTCATGTTGTCATGATGTTCTTCTCTTGAGCGGATCTTTCATTTTTAATACTGCATCGAGTTGTGTTATAAATCTCCATAAGCAGTGTGTCTTCTTTTAGCAGGTTGCTGAGGTATATGTGTGATTGAACACCGAGGACGGTGTCCCCCAAGGGGGATGGTTCTATAACAGCCCTAGTGAAAATTCCATGTAATAAATGTTAAAAACAATGACCACGGATGACTGGGACACTTATTCCAAGCTAAATTTTGGGCAAGAAATCCTAGGGGGTGTTCATTTGGTTGTTTATGGCTAAGGAAATTGGCAAAGGAAATGGCTAAGGCTTTGGAAAGGCAAAATGGAATTTTGGCACAATTATTTATGAAATAATCGAAATTAGGAGAAAAAGGAGGTGAAAGGTCACAGGTTGCATGTGAGGAGGAAAATGAAGGAAAATAATGGAAAATGAAGAAAATAGAGGCCTCATTCATAAAAAGACTTCTGAGGATCAGTTGGTAACCTTTTGTTAGTTCAGTTTTGGAGCACCCTCATTATTCCACTAGTAAAAAATGATGAAATTAGTGACTAGGTGACTAAAAAAGTTAGTCACCGTAATTATTTCAAGTGAATTACTACTAAATTTGAGCAATTTTAAGTGACTGAACTAAAAATGACTAATTTAGTCTAGGGATAAAATATACGACTATATAATAAGTGACCAAACTAAAACTAACTAACTTAAATGACTAATTTAGTCTAGGACTAAAATATACGACTCGATAATAAGTGATAAAATTAATAATGATTAACTTAAATTACTACTATAGTCCAAGAATAATAATATGACTAAATAACAAGAACAACAGGTATATGAATTACTCATTTATGTTAGTAATTTTTAATTATGTCACTCCAGAAATGGAAAATTGCAATTTTGATATTGAAGTGTTACATTTCACTACATGGGTCTCTGAATCCATCTACAGTGTTAAAATTATGAATACCCATTTGTCTCTAAATTTTAGCACTGCAGATGGATTCAGAGACCCCCTTCTTTGAATCCATCTGCAGTGTTAAATTTAGAGACAAAGGGGTCTTTGAGTCCATCTACAGCGTTAAAATTTAGAGACCCCTTTAAGAGTGTCTCTAAATCCATCTGCAATGTTAAGTACATAAAAATGACTCAAAATGACTAAAATTTTCTAGTCATAACAACATTTGACATAAAAATGACTCAAAATGCACATACATTATCTTGAATCCCTTCTAACAAAAACTATTATCCATTGCATTGTGAATAAAAGGTGATATGAGATTACTTGTGCTATGAAATGTTTGATTTAAATCATTTACTTATAATAGTTCATGAATCTTAATGAAGAGCATTTTCATAAATCCTTTGGAGTTTAGATGTTGTGCATTACCTTCATTTTGAACATATTCTAGAATATTGGCCTAGTTGAAATCTCCCTAAAATATAACATATGATAAAAAAAGAAATGCTAGTTGTAAAGAAACAAAATTGCATAAATTTTTTTCTTTCTTCTATGCTATTGTTTCCTATGCTACCACCTTACAACGTTTACTTTGAAACATGTGGTGCAATTGCTAGTTTTATATGTTTGATGAATATAGTGTTTAGAGTTTATATAGACTAATTTGTTATTTCCTTCTTGGGTGATATTCTTATACACTCCAAGACAAAAGAGGAGCATGAGTGACATTTGAGGATGGTGCTATAGGTGTTACAAGAGCAATAATTGTATGCCAAGTTGAGCAAGTGCACTTTCTATCAAAGGAAAATCCATGATTTAGTTCACAATGTCTTAGAGGAGGGCATGGCAATGGACCCAGGGAAGATGAAATCCATCAAAGGTTGGCCATCACCAAAAGAATATTTCAAAGGTGAGACTATTTATGGGTTTACCTAGTTACCACATGATATTTATTGAAGGTTTCTATAAGATTGTACATTCAATTATTTCAGTGCAACAAAAATGAGTATAGAGTGAATGGACTACAAATTGTGAAGATAATTTTCAATAGCTGAAATATTTATTAACCAATGCACCTATTCTAAAGAATGCAGATCCAAATGAGGATATTTTGGTGTGCATAAATGCATGTAAAGAAGGACTTGGTGGACCCCTTATGCAAGATAGGCATGTCATATGAATTGAAGAAAATCAAATAACATGAAATAAATTATGCTACCCATGACTTGAAGCTTACAACTATTATTCATACATTGAAAATGTGAAGACATTATCTTATGGGATGAAATTTTTAGTTGAAAATAGACCATATCAGTTTGAAATAGTCACATAGACAAATTAGATGGTTGGAATGCTCTAGTGAATCTGACTTTGACATCAACAACATTAAATGAAAAGAGAATAAAGAGGTTAGTGCACTTAGCATTAAGCGGGTGCATGTAATGCGTTTATAGCTATTAGCATATACAACATAGACTTAAAAATAATAATTTTGTAAGATTAGGATCAAACTAACACTATTTACAAATTAAAGAAGGCTTACAACAAGGTAATTCACATCAAAAATTTAAGAGGATGGAAACCTCTTGCAAAGGAACACAATTTTATGTTCCTAATTCTCAAGAATTGATAAATTTAGAGATAAGAGAAATGTGTGATGCACCATATGTTGGACACTAGGGTACCATAAAACTATTGGACACTAGGTTGATAACATAGCCAAACAGATGTAATGTTAGAAGGTAAAGGATGAATATAGACATCCAACATGATTTCTATATCCATTGTCCACTGGTAACTAGATTTCCTAGATCCCAAAACTAAGAGATTCCTTACAAATATATGTTAGAGCCCTAGAGTGGATGGATATTGTATAAGGGACTATGATACATAGAAATAAATATCATCCTTAGATTGTGAAATATGATGGGAAAGAGAGTTGGCTAGTAGGAATTATTGTAGGGGTCACATCACTCTTAATTTAGTAGGTATTAGTATCTTAGTGTTGACTATAGACATCCATATAATCATGCTCACCTTTGTGGAGCCATAGCCCTAGATTAGGGGTGGCCTATTATAGAGAGTATTAGTCCAAAAATAACTATCTTGGATGGAATATTTGACATTTGTGGCTAGTTGTGTAAAACATTTATAAGGATAAATACTCCAATCACTATGTTATTTAATATGTAAATGTTATGATTGAATGTTATGTTAAATTTATGTTTTGTATGTTTAAATGTTGTTGTGCATGATTAATTCATCTACATTCTTGAATTTTAAAATCATGGACAGTCACATGAGCCTATATGTCAGACAACATACATTCATTTCTTTCAAAATGGTATTAAAGTTGGATTTATGGTAACATGCCTTAGACTAAGGGTCTAGGTATGTCACTCATCATATTATTGGTATGTTGTCAAAACCTAGTAAATTTTCATGTAGAAGAATAAGTCATGAGTTTTAGCGATATTTATCTCAAACATCCACAAAGAAATGCAAAAAAAATACCCAGAGAATAGAGAAAGTAAACCATAAATGAATCCCAAAGAAAATTTATTAGTTCTTATTCATTTGGCAATGGAATTTTTATACTTTTACAAAGAGATCACCAATTGAAGAGTCAAACCTTAAATTTGGCACGCATACAAATTAAAGGCTAGAAGAAACAAGAAAATATGCAACAAACTAAAAAACTAGCATTTAATATCTAGAAAGGGATCCTTCATGGGAGGTGAACTACTAGTGATGATTCTCCTTGACGATCATGACCTAATGTGTCATATTAGGTCCTCCCAGCTTAGATGGATATTTTCCCCAATTTCTTCTCAATTTAGTGATGGATCTATGTATATGAAATTGCTACTAGATAGGTTATCACTAAACTTGCTAGCGCTACTAAAAATGATATGATGAGCAAGGTTACAATGATATGCACGAGCATATGAATACAACCCTACTTAATGCGCATATGAAAAAACCTATGCTATGAAAAAAGAATGAAAAATATGTTGTTGTAAGCTACCAAACACTACTAACATCATAATGTGCCCATCGGAAAATTCTAATATATAAAGTGAAACAAAGATCTTATCCAAGATGTAAAAAATCATTGTGTCAAGTATCTCACTCTTACATCTCAAATATTTAAGCTCTTAGAAGCTTTTGACCTCCAAAATGATTAACATGCATACTTTTGTGACATTTCACAATGAAGAAAAAATATTATTTTCCACACCATTTAAAAAAAAAACAAATGTCGAAAATCTTCAAATAAATTTAAACTGATTGCTCAAAATTGAGCACTTTCAAATATATCTATCCATCCCATAATTTAACACATATTGCTCAAAATTGGGCGTGTGGTTAAACATATTTTACCATGATCTAATTCCCACCAAAAAGACAAAGGCAAGAACAATAGTTCAGTAGGGAAATATCAATCTCCAATATTCGTTGGGAATATATGGAACAGGTATTGGTCACTACAGTTGGGTTGTGTTATATTCTTTCCACGACTAGCCCCTATATTAGGTGCAGCGAACCTACCTATGGGTTTTGTGCATGGTTTTCACACATGGTTTTGGGCGCGATGGTTTTCGGTCCATGGTATTGGATATTTCGGCATGTATATATATGTATTATAACATTGAAAGGAACATAATGAAAAATCAATCTGGTAGTCTCGGTTTTGGGATCCAAAGGAAAATCTCTGTGTATATGTGTTTTATGTGTTATGCTCTCGCATTGTTTATTTTCTGTGTTTTAGAATTCGTATGTAGGTAATTTCTATATGAGTTTAAAACCTACAGTCACTGGATCGATCTTTAGGATATATAGATCAATTCCCATTCTTCAAATCCATTGAACTCTGATGCCTTAGCTACAAATTTGTTCTACGTTTTCACACAAATTTGTTCTATGTTTTCCAGTGATTCACCGGAAGTTAGGGTTTCAGGGTTGAATTTTGATACGTTCATCGAATTTTTCGATCCCTATTTTCATGAATAAACCAAATCGTGGGTGAGTTTAGCACAACTTAATGATGACTCTTAACATACAACGATCCCTGTGAAAGCACTCGCCCTCGGTCTAGATGATTTTCCCATTTTTTAAGCTGGATGTTACGATGGATATATTCATTATTGGGAGGAAGACCATATCTCATACTGAATATTGCATTACTCTGGTTGTTGGACACAGATTGTCATTGATGTCAATATGGAAATATTCGGGGAGCAGATAGAGACGAGAGGAGCAGACAAAGCCGAAGACGAGGAGCACACAGAGCCATCAGAGCAGGTGGAGAGCGAAGCAGGGGAGCTCTGCGATTCTCTTTTGGTGGGAAGCTGAAGCTGCTTATTCGCATTTTTGATTCAGGAATACTTGGTTTTTAGGAAACCATGGGTAAAGAGAAGACCCACATCAATATTGTGGTCATAGGACATGTCGACTCTGGCAAGTCCACCACTACCGGTCATCTTATTTACAAGCTTGGCGGTATCGACAAGCATGTGATCGAGCATTTTGAGAAGGAAGCTGTGGAAATGAACAAAAGGTCATTCAAGTATGCCCGGGTACTTGACAAGCTTAAGGTTGAGCGCGAGCGTGGTATTACTATTGACATTACTCTCTGGAAGTTTGAGACAACCAAGTATTATTGTACCGTCATTGATGCACCAAGCCATCGTGACTTTGTCAAGAACATGATTACAGGTACATCACAGGCCGATTGTGCTGTTTTGATCATTGATTCTACCACCGGAGGTTTTGAAGCGGGTATTTCGAAGGATGGATGGCAGATACAGCACGACGGGGGGGAGAATGAATGTGAGCCGTCAGATCAAAGAGCAGCGGATCCAACAGTCGTCGCACGCGAAAGATGCGCGGACGATAATGTGCGGGAGACATACAGGTAGGCGGTAAGTGGTATTCCCCGCACTGCCCACCGGGGTTCGGTGGTATACGTACAAGGGCCAGCGATCCAATCAAAATACGACGTGTGGCGGATGAAAACCGCCACCCCCGCAGGTTAACGTGTATGCAGATTGTGCGATCGGGGCTTGCAACTGTCGTCTAATCGTGCGACGGACGGTCAAATGGCGAGGAATATGCACGATGTTTAACGTGCGAGAAAAAAGGACTGTGACCGTTGGATCGCGATAATCAACGGCTGCGATTGCGAATGTGGCAGAGGCTAATATGGGCGTGATTACATGGGTTTTTGGAATAAAACAGAAACAGCGGGGCAAAAGGGTGTTTCTAGACTTTTATATCAGTTTTCTTAGATTTCGTTCCTTTGGTTTTCGGATCGCAATGGCAATGGCGGCTTCCACCATGATGAGATCGTCTGTTACGGCAGGATCGTTTCATGAAAATCATCATCCTTCTGTGGCGGTTGATGCACAGATCCGATCAAAGATAACCAGCACCGATGGCACAGTTAGATTGCCTTTCGGAAGCTTTGGAAGCAATTTCTTCGGATCCACTATAGAGTTTGGCCAGGGTTCAACCTTACAATGTCAGAGTGCTAGGACTTTGCAACCAGTTAGAGCTACTGCAACAGAGGCCCCTCCTAGAGTTCAAAGATCCTCGGGAAAGGAGAGGACCAAGATAGGAATAAATGGATTTGGTCATATTGGGAAGCTGAAAGATCAAGCGAGTCAGAGGAAATGACAGCTACTGAGGAGGAAGCCTAAGAGTCAGTGTAAGCGGAAACGAATGGACAAAGGCATGGGAATGTATAAAACAGTAGAAACAGAGAATTGTTGGTATGGTTATGGCGGTGAAGAACCCGAGGGTGAGATAGTAGAAGCAGCAGAGGCAAAAGAGGCAGAAAAAGCAGTGGAGGCAGTAGAAGCAGCAGAGGCAGAAGAGAAGGAGTGAGACAACCTCAGCTGAATAAAGTGCAACAGCATACCTGTTTATACCAAGGTTGGGTTGGAGCCCAAGAGGTTGGAGCCTCAGAACTGAACAGGACTAAAGTCATTGGGGTAGGTGCTCCTAAGTGCAAAACCACTGCAAAACAGAGTTGTTGCTCTAGAGGTTGGAGCCTCACTGAAGTCCAAGTTGGAGCTTGGCATCTATTCACAATCAGATTTATACTTATATTGTATTTATTTCTTTGCACTGTCTTGAGTTTTAATAAAAGAATTAAATTAAACTATTGATTTCTGTGTTCTGTGTATACATATACATATCTATATAGGTTGTTGGCAATCACTAGAACAAATTAAAAAAAAAATTAGTAAGAAATACTGATTCACCCCCCCTCTCAGTGTTTCCAACAATTGGTATCAGAGTAGGCTTCTTCATACTATCCTAACAGCTTGAAGAAGGATCTGCAGCCATGATGAGAAACCACGAAGCATCAGGAAGACCTCCTTTATTCGATGGCACTAACTTTGGTTTCTGGAAGAAAAGAATGACTTACTACTTAATGTCCCTTGGACCTGAAGTCTGGCATTTCGTTCAAAATTAATACAAAACTTCTTCCACTCTTCCAACAGACCAAGACGAGAGGAAAGCCTACATCGCAAATGCAAAGGCCATGAACTCCATCACTAGTGGAATCACTGATTCCGAGTTTACAAAATCATGCACTGTACCTTGGCCAAAGAAATGTGGGAGAAGCTAGTTGGCTTGTATGATGGAGACTCAAAAGTCAAAAAGGCAAAGCTTCAAACTCACAGAAGACAATTTGAAAGTTTTAGGATGGAAGATGAAGAAGATATTGCTGCATACCTCCTCCGAGTAGCTGAAGTGGTAAATTCCCTAAAAGGATTGGACGAAAAAGTTGAAGAAATTACCATTGTTCAAAAGGTATTAAGGTCTCTTCCAGACAGGTTTGACTCCAAAATAAGCACTATAGAAGAAGAAAAGGATCTAGATACCCTCAAAATGGATGAACACCATGAAATTCTCACTGCCTATGAAATGAGGAAAGGTGGCCCAAGCTCCAAATATGCAGCATTCAAGGCCTCAAGGTCAAAGAAGGGGAAAGAAAGGAATGATTGTAGTGATGAGTCAGATGTGGAATCCGAATTGGCTCAATTTGCACAAAAGCTGAAGAAAGGATCTAATCTTAAAGGCAAGTATCCTCTTATCTATTTTAAATGTGGTAAAATATGTCATTATGCAGCAAAATGTCCTCATAAACATGGCAGTGATGATGAAGGAAATTCTAAAAGAATGTCACATAAAAAGAAAGGGTTCAATAAGAAAAACTTCTTCTCCAAGCAAGATGAGGATGAGTTTATGGTCATCAAAAGGAAATCATATGAGGAAAGCGATCATGATGAAAGCCAAGAAGCATTATTCATGGCACTCATAGATGATGATGACTCAGGGCTGGAAGGAAATGTAGATGAACTGTTAATAAGTGCCATTGAAGAAAATGAGAAACTACGGAACAAAATCATTTCTCTAAAAGTGGCAAACGAGGAAATAAGAAGGAGAGAAGATCTCTTGGAAGCAAAGCTTAAAGAAAAGGAAGAGACTTGTGAAGAACACTATTCTGAAAAATCAAAAACCTCAACATGACAAGTCTAGAATAGGTTTCAAAGGAGAATCCTTAAGCACTAAGAATAATGTGAAAAGCTATGCCGATGCACTTTCCTGCAATCCAAAAGATGAAAAGTGCACCCCAGATCCCAAGAATGAAGAGAGAGTTACTCCAAAGAAGAATGTGGAGTCGAATCATGGACACTACAGCAAATGCAAACCTGTACTCCACCAAGGGCGCATCGCAAATCCAAAGAACGAGGGAGGAGTAATTCCCAGGAAGGAAATCAACTCAAACCATGGTTGCTTCAACAAGTACAAAACCATCTTTCTTGGACACTGCTTTCACTGTAAAAACTTCGGTCATCAAGCCAGACATTGTATGGCTCGCAAAAGTGAAAATACAAAGCTAAAGGATAGAATAATCAACTCATATGCCCCCAAAAGGTAGGGACAAATCAAAACCTTTAATTCATTTGATCCCTTGACCAAATTTGATCTGATTTTCTCTTTCTACTACAATAATGGACACTATGAACAAGACTGCCCACTCAAAGGAAGAAAGACGAGTAGCAAGAACTCCAGCATGGACAAATGCGACCTGGCTCTATATGCTCAAAATAATGGAAACCAGTGGTTTATAGATAGTGGGTGCTCCAGACACATGACAGGAGATAGAAGGAAGTTTGTCTCACTAAGCAAAAAGGAAGGGAATGTGTCCTTTGGAAGCGGATCTGGCAGAATTGCAGGAAAAGGAACAGTTACTGTGATCAATGGAAAAGGAAAATCTCAAGATGCTCTGTTGCTTGATGGACTCAAACACAACCTCTTGAGTGTTAGCCAAATCTGTGATCAAGGACATAAGGTTGTTTTCAGCACCAAAGACTGTGAAATAAGGAACCCTGCCTCAGGGAAACTTGTGGCAAAAGGGGTGAGGACACCAAACAAAATTTACATTCTAAACAAGATTCAAGAAAATAAATGCTACCTGAGTCAGACAGATGAGAGTTGGCTGTGGCACAAGCAACTTGGACATACAAGCTTCGAAAATCTGATCAATATCAGCAAGATCAAAGTTGTACAAGACGTCCCAAGGTTGTTCAAACCAAATCAAGCAGTATGTGGTCCATGTCAACATGGAAAGCAGACCAAAATCAGCCACAAGACAAAGGAACACTCTACATCGAAGCCCTTAGAGATCATCCATGCTGATGTATGTGGGCCAACTAGAAATCAAGCACTCCAAGGAGAAAGGTACTTTGTGTTATTTGTTGATGATTATACTAGAATGATGTGGATATATTTCATAAAGTATAAATCTGAAACTTTTGAGTGCTTCAAGAATCTAAAAGCCCTTGTAGAAAATGAAAAAGATTCAAAAATTAAGTACCTCAGAACAGACAAAGGAGGAGAATTCACATCAAACGAGTTTAGTGAGTTCTGTAATATTCATGGAATTAAAATGGAATTCTCGGCTGCCAGAACACCTCATCAAAATGGGGTAGTTGAAAGAAGAAACCGAACAATCCAACAAATGGCAAGAACTATGCTATTAGCAGCTGACTTACAGCCTAGATTCTGGAGAGAAGCAATAGGGACATCTGTCTACACACTGAATCGAACTTAATTAAGACCAAATTGTGATAAAACTCCTTATGAGCTATGGAAAGGAAGACCTGCTTCGGTGAAGTACTTCAATATCTTTGGAAGCAAGTGCTTCATAAAAATAAATGATGGTTCACCAGGAAAGTTTGATTCTTGGGTTGATGAAGGGATATTTCTTGGATACTCTACACGGAGCAAGGCTTACAAGTGCTACAATTATCGACTGAAGAAAATAGTGGAAAGCATTGATGTAAAGGTTGATGAAGATCTTCCAGTAAAGGAAATTGAAGAACATGAAGATGACTCTCTCATTGAAGAAGAAGAACCTAAAGAAGAAGAAATAGATGAGGAAGAAGAAGAAGAAGAGGAAAGAGAACCACCTAATACCCCTTCTAAGACGAAGTATGTCCAAAGACACCATCCAGAAGAGTAGATCATTGGTGATAAAGATGAAGGTGTGCAGACCCGAAGAAGGATAACAATTACACCCAAGAGAAAAGTCATTGCCCTCCTATCTATGATAGAACCAGAAACATTTGTAGAAGCAAGTAAGGATCCTCATTGGGTAAAAGCCATGGAAGAAGAAATGACCCAAATTGAGAAGAACAAGACATGGGAGCTGGTACCTCGTCCAAAGGACAAAAACATAATAGGAACCAAATGGGTGTTCAAAAATAAAATGAATGAGGAAGGATAGGTTATCAAAAACAAGGCAAGACTTGTCTGCAAAGGCTATTCACAAATTGAAGGAATTGACTTTGAAGAGACATTTGCACCAGTGGCCCGTATGGAAGCTATCAGGATGTTCTTGGCATTTGCTTGCTCAAAAGGATTCAAAATCTATCAAATGGACGTGAAATCAGCATTTCTAAATGGGGAACTCAAGGAGGAAGTCTACATGGAGCAGCCAGAAGGTTTTGATCTAACAACAGGAAAGGACTTAGTTTGTAAGTTGAAAAAGGCTTTATATGGGTTGAAACAAGCTCCTAGAGCTTGGTATGCAAGACTGGATCACTATCTACAACAACAAGGCTTCAAAAAGGGAGTGGCTGGAAGCAATCTATACATAAAGACAGATCAAGGTAAGTTACTAGTTGCTCTTGTTTATGTCGATGATCTGATTTTTGCTAGTAATAATGATGAAATGAGCCATGAATTTTCTCAAAACATGTCAAAAGAGTTTGAGATGTCAATGATAGGAGAGTTGTCCCACTTCCTTGGACTTCAAATATCTCAAAATAGAGCAGGATTGTGTATATCTCAAACTAAATATCTAAAAGACATGCTCAAAAAATATGGAATGGAGGATTGTGCACCCATGAGCACACCTATGACCAAAAACTGCAAACTGAGCAAAGATGATGACTCCCCTCTAGTAGATGCAACTCATTACAGGTCAATGATTGGAGCCCTTCTATACTTAACAGCTACACGACCAGACATAATGCAAGCAGTAGGAATGGTGGGAAGATTTCAATCTGCTCCCAAACAATCCCATTTATTAGCTGTAAAAAGAATTCTCAAATATCTGAAGGGAACTTCTGATTTCGGTCTTTGGTACCCAAAGGACTCAACACTGACTATAACTGCATACACCGATGCTGATTGGGTTGGAAGTATAGATGATCAGAAAAGCACTAGTGGAAATGCATTCTTCCTAGGAGACTGTTTGGTATCCTGGCTCAGCAAAAAACAGTCATCCATATCATTATCCACAGCCGAAGCTGAGTATATTGCTGCAACAGACTGTTGTTCTCAGATACTATGGATGAAGGAAGCTCTAAAAGATCTCGACATATGTACAGATCAACCAATTTCCGTCTATTGTGACAACACAAGTGCTATCAGTCTTAGCAAAAATCCTATGATGCACTCAAGAACCAAACACATACCAATCAAGTATCATTTCCTCCATGAACAAGTAGCTGAACAAAACATTGTCTTGGAATATATCAGTACTAAGGAGCAGATAGCTAATATTTTCACAAAACCTCTTCCTCGAGAAGCATTCGAACATCTGCGTCAAAAGATGGGGGTTATTTCTTTATCATCACTCAATTTCATTCATAAATATGTAACAGGACAGGGGGAGCAGTTTGACAAGGGGAGTCCATATGCATCCCTTTTCCATTGATATCAAAGGGGGAGAAAACATAAGAACCACTGCAAAACAGAGTTGGTGCTCTAGAGGTTGGAGCCTCACTGAAGTCCAAGTTGGAGCTTGGCAACTATTCACAATCAGATTTATACTTATATTGTATTTATTTCTTTGCACGGTCTTGAGTTTTAATAAAAGCATTAAATTCAGCTGTTGATTTCTGTGTTCTGTGTATACATATACATATCTATATAGGTTGTTGCCAATCACTAGAAAAAAAAAAAAAAAAAAGTAAGAAACACTGATTCACCCCCCCCCCCTCAGTATTTCCAAAACTGGTTTCCTTAGAGACCACCTTCACTATTTTCTCTATTTGGAGGGCATTGGTGATCTACTCCTCAGTGGCTCAGCCAATACGACGATTAGGGTTTGGAAAAGGGAAGCGGACGACACCAAAATATGTTGCGTTGTAATGATGGAGGGGCACAGTGGTCCCGTCAAATGCATCGGTGTCACTACCTTGGATCTCCACAACAGTTCGTTTATCACTTATAGTGGAAGCCTAGATGGAATGGTGAAGGTGTGGATGGGTCGTATGAAAACCACCATGGACTCTTGTCCAAAAATTGAGATTTTAAAATTTCAAGCAATCTTCAAATTGGAAAATTGAGCATGTCCAACTTCAATATATATAGCTTTAGCTCTCTGATGATAGATATTAAGGGAACTTTATCAAAACCCTGCCCAGAATTAAGTATATCACAGTAAAGCTGGTCTGGACTCATTTATTCTTTGTAGCACAAACCCCAAGAATTTGGACCACCGGGAGCAACAGAATAACCACATGAAGTTTCAACTGCAACATTGCTAAGGAAGGCTATAATCTCCTTCTGTTGCACCAGTTATCCTCCAGTAGTACCAAATCTTATGCCCTCAAACTGTGCAATTGCGTTGATGAAGGAATAGTAATCCTAGAAACCTGACGCATGAGCCATCGGGGTATTCCTCTTGGAGAAGAGTTCTTCGAAATTGTCCATTGTGAAAATCTCCAATATAGTCTGGTTGCAACAATAAACCCCCTTGCATTACCATCCCTTGTCACGGATCTTCATTTTCTTCTTCAATGCCAGTGAAACATTAAAACACAGTGCCAATGCCAACAAAAAAAACCAAACAAATCCTTCCCATTGCCATGAAAGACGAGATTTGCGCCACATCTAGGAAGATTTTGAAGCTTAAGGCCAATATTCAGGGTCCCAGAATTGAGTATATATCTTGGAAAAGCTCATAAATTAATTCATAATGTTGACTTTTGTCAAGTTTTCCTTTGGTTCCCCTTAAACACATTATGAATGCACTCTCCTGTCAATTCCAATATATGGCGTGAAATCAGGCTTGACCACCATTTAAGGTCTATTGGAGAAAGTGGTATGGTTGACTAAATGATTTTTGATATTGTTTTGTGGTTAGATTCTCGAATTTCGTAAACAATCCTGAAGTTATCGAGTGGGTAAACATATTGGAGTCTGAGATTTCACAGTTGGAGGAAGCCAAGAACTTCCAGCTTGGTTTGTATTCACAGGTAATTCTCTCTCTGTATGCATAATGATCAATTGGAATTTTTTGCTTATATTAAGACGTAATAAGTTTATTTTTCCAAGATGATGCCAATGAAATTTCTGGTTGTCGTCAGTAACAGATATCTTTAGCAATGACTTCAATACATAAGGTGTGAAAAATTAATGATTACGCGGCTTTTATAATAGAGATATTTGTTCAATGCACATTTCATTTAGAATCAATTTCACAATATAATATTTCAATTTAGGCGTTTAGACTACTCTTTTTATCTAAAAATAGGAATAGAAATTAGAATGTCGTAGTCGAATTACATTTGACATAGTTGTTGATTAGATTTCAATATATTGTGGTTTGATATAGATATCAACAGTTGCATATAATCCTTTAAGGTACAAATTTACAAATATGCATTTTCTCTACTAAACATGAACCCCTATTATACTAGAAAAAATTCAAGCATAGCTATATTATTTATTAGGAAAACTTACGAGTCAGTGATTATTCTTATAATTGTGTTTCTGGATATCCCTTCACAGTGTTTTGATCTATTAATGTTTTGTTACAGGTGAGTTCACAGACAGAATCGACAAATACTTCTAAGTGAGTATCTTTTTTTCTAATATATGTTACAATCACGACAACGGTAGTCTATCACGATCATCTTCCTGCAATTTTATATTATGATTACTTGGTTATTATCCTCTGACAATTACAACATTTGAATATTCCTACAGAAAGGAAATTTTTTGTGCCATTGATTCCCGACTCATAGCAATACATAAAGAATTAGGCATGGCCATAGCTCATGCTGATGTTGCAGGGTTTTTAGTAGATCACTTGGAGAACCTCCTCCAATTCGCACAATACTTTGGAGCTACTCGTTTGAGGTGAGGATTCAGTTCCCATCAAGTGTAACAAGGCTATTGATGTCATAAATGTTTTAGGTTTTAACTTTTTTCTTGACATCAATAACTAAGCTATAGATAATTATGTGTTTCATGTGAAATAAATTGTCATTTTGGTTGTGTACTGCATAGATGCTTGTGCCCAATATAAAAAAATTAGGGACCAGTTAGGATCCAAATGATCCAATACAAATGGAAGCAACAAGCAAGTAGAGGAATTTGAATATGATGAACTTGATGGACAATCAGGATCCATCTCAGTCGATGCACCTACTAAGCAGGATGTTTATATGTTTAGAAAACAAAATTATATTTCTTCTTTTGGGAAGCTTCAACAAAAAAAGAAAGAGCCAAAGCCCTGTCACTCTAGTGGCCCCCCACTTGGTAATTTAGAGTCTTTTGATAATTCTAACACTTAGAACTTTAAGGATTATGGTAAGATTGTGCTTGATAGCGAATGGAAAATTTCTCAAGTCACAGATGAACCTAATGCTAGAACCAGTCACTTTATGGGTAGAGACGAGAGAAGTTGGGAATCTAAATTTCAAAAGAAGGAAGTTTTAAATACATCCATTCACTCCTGTGACAGAGAAGGAAGTTTGAATATGGAATTTGCAAGTCATTAAAATAGTAATTATTATGATGCGGTCACCAGAAGACTGAGCGTCCAAGATATAGTAAGTCTATTTGAAAACAAGTAAAACAACATAAGTGATTCAAATGAAGGTTGTATAAATATTGTAGATTCAGAAATCAAACGTTATTGTCTACGGGAGAAATGAGTTCAAGGAGATGGAGTGGAGAGAGTGACATGAGCATGGATTTATCATTGCAACAGTCCACCAGCAATGAAAATGAAGAGCATATTTGTCTACAGAATTTTGTTCTTCAAAACACCGAGATGCAATTGCAGTTGAAGGTAGATGAACCTATTGTTTTTCCAAGGAATTTTGTTGAAAACTACAACACCAAACTTCAGTTGAATGAAGAGATAAGGAAGAAGGCCAGAAAACTTGAAGCACCTTCCGTTGGAAAATTCAAAAGCCATGTTGGGCCTGATGCTCTAGTAATGAACATCAACGTTGAACATTCTGAAGGTATGGCATTGAAAGAACCAACCACTGAGAAGGAAATAGATGATAATTCTGGAATGTTCAAAAGTTCCATGGATTTGAATCTACAACTTTTGGAAGAAATGATTGAAAATAGGAACAAACAAGCGTAGTTGGGTGATGGGTGTTTCTCTCAGGAGCTAAGAGGGAAACATTATGAATTATACATGCTGAAACGAGAAGAAAAGTTGAGGGAGGAAGAGCCTTCAAAAAGGTTGGATAATGAAGCAAAATTTAAGGTGATGGACAAATTCCTAGAATAGAGTAAAGCAGACATTGAAGGGAAGAGAAATCATGCTAGCCATATTAACGCTCTGAACCAAACTACAAAGGATGGAGAAGAGGAAATCGATGATTTATTCAAGGAACACACAGGTAACAAGCAGAGTAAGAAAGTTACATTCAAAAAAATTTATATTGCTGCGATGGTTTCTCCTCCATATTCTAAGTACCTGCCAAGGCAAACGAGACCATCCAAACCAATCCCTTGTCTCACTACAACTCCCATTTCTATTTCTTCAAATAAGAAAAGGAATCAATCTAGTATGGCTAAAAATTAATTAGCTAGATCTATTCCAAACTTTACAGATATTAAAATGGAAAATACCAAACCCTCTCCGGGGAAATCTAGTTTTGGTTTCACTTCATTTTATCAAAAGTCGGGATCTTTTTCTTGCGCACAACATCAAAATAAGAAAAAGAGTTGAAATCAATCTGCTTCTCCTATACAAGTTAACCGCTCTCTATCTGAAAACAGTATGAATGAGAAGAAACGACGCAACAAAGATATGATGAAAAGTTGTGCTAGTGTGAGTGAATTGAGGAGTTTGTCAGGCCCAAGGTATGAAAGAGGTATATTGAGCCCATTGAAGGCTTCCAAAGAAAACAAAAACGGTAGCTTTGTTGAAAGAAGACCTTTCTTCACCAAAGGCAGAGGACCAGGAGTAAGCATTGGACCTAGAACTGTTGAAGCTAAATTTTCTCCTCTGAAGAACATGGGGTATAAAAGTGTAGACAAACAAGGTAGTATTTTTCAATCATCAAATGTTATAGATGCATAAAAGTATAGCATGGGTAAGCACAATAGAATGAACTTCTCATATGCCCAATTCCCTTCAAATACAACAACTTATGACTGTGAAGAAAAAAGAGGATTTAACCCACACGATTCGTCTCCATTGAAAGTTCTGCCGTTTTCTAGAGAGGTAACATACAAATAAAAATATGGGCATCTAATGGGGGGCTCTGATAGTTATGTTACTAGGAGGGTGATTATTAATTCTCCTCGGCAATTCCAACGGTTTCTTCAAAGGGACTGAAAAGGTTCCTGAATTCTGGTCAGCAAACCGTGGTTTCTGAAGCTGTTAACATATAAGAGTAGGAAGATGATTTTATGAGGAGAAGTCTATTTCCATATCAGACAAGCTATGGCTTTGCAGGAGTACAAAATGAGCAAGTCAGAGGTAAGTGGATGCATATTTATTTTTAAAATCATGTTCATTATAATAAGATTGTATGTGATACTAGTATCGCTAGTATTTTAAGGGACCTTCCTTGCAGTGTTTACATGACTAGTAAAATATCTCTTCATAGGCATTACCCTCCTGAATTCTAATCCCCCCCATGTAGATATATAAGGATTAAGCATTGTAGTATAATCTCTCGTTAATTGTACTAGCCCGTGAGCTCACAAAACTAATGCTAGTGTATCAGTAATTTGAAACAATATTTTGGAGACACTCATGTCTGTCTGACCAGATGTGTAAGTCTACTAAACAAAATGGCCAGTAGCATCACCCCTGAAAGGGTAAGTGCAATAAGGGATCTAATGCATTATTATCTTGCAGTCTAGTCTCTCTGAGCTTTTGTTCCAGCCTGGCCTGCAAACTCTGAGTTAGAGGAAGATCACACTTCTGGAGTTGGTTCCTTGCCTAAAGGTGAGTTGCATTACTTTCTCTCATAAAGCCTCATATTTGATGAGAGAAAAGTTGATGGTCATGCTGCTAATGATGTTGATTTGGGTGATGCTAATGCTTCTCAATGTTCATATTGTGATTTTGGACAACACCTCGATCTTGCCTCGCACAGACATCATTCAAAAGCAGTGGAAATGACCCCAAGTCTGGCTTATCCACAATGAAATATGTGGGTGTACGACACTAGTTCTTGCAACTAGCCTCCTCCCCTTCCAATGCATATCAAATATACATACATACAAGCTATTTTTTCATGAAAAGAACTTCAACAGTTGGTCATACTGGAAGTTTTGGCAAGATATATCAGCATAGCTATGGATTTGTCGGCCCAGATGACTTAAATTTGGTTCTGGTATGGTAAGTTGTGTGGAACAGAGTGGATTTAAGTGGTGTGAAGAATGGAACTTTAGTTTTCAAGGTTACTGGGTCCAGGCATTCAATTAGCATATCAGTTGTTTGTGGGCAGATCAGACTATTTTTCTTGTAGAGGCATGATCAGAATCATTTTATCACCCACAAAGCGTATTGAAATGTATTGGTCGAATTTAAACTTTAAAAAAAGTTATTTTACTGCCCTTTCTTCAAATCCATTGAACTCTAATGCCTTAGCTGCAGATTTGTTCTACGTTTTCACACATATTTTTTCTACGTTTTCTAGTGATTCACCGACAGTTAGGGTTTCAGGGTTGAATTTTGATACGTTCATCGATTTGTTCGGCGCCTATTTCGTGAATAAACCAAATCGTGGGCGAGTGCAGCACAACTTAATGATGACTCTAATCCATTTAAAAGGGAGGCAGTTGTTGTCATAGAAGGTCTAAAGAAAATGGGCATACACCCAATCATGGTTACAAGAGATAACTAGACAACGATCGATGAAATGCAAGTCCCCTAGATCGATGAAAGGTAGGTCCCCTACCCCTTCCATACACCTTGCCTTAGTAGAACTAGGTGCCCTAGAAGATTGATTTCTGCTCATCATAGGAGAGCCAAAACTAACCACTGGTTGTGATTTTTCTATCATCAGTACTTCTAAGTTAATCAGAAAAGCCTTGCAACCCAATTGGCTACCAACACATGATGATCATAGACCTGCAATAGAATCTTGATATCATTCTCCCCTTGCCCAAGGGAAACTTTAGAGTTCCAGTTCCAAATAGTGCATCAACCCAAGATTCTTCTTATCCATTTTAGTAGCCAACTCCCTCTTTCATTGGGGAGTCAAACACATAAGGAAGCAGATTCCCAGGTTCATCCATCATAACCTTGATATGGAAGTTGGAATTAGTTTTACTAATCCTTGATAGATATGCATCAAATGTTTCAGTCAGAAGGTCTCATCAATTCAACAACTGAGACTTTTTCAAGAAGATATCCATGGACATACAATCCATAATGCCAAATCTCAGGTGAATTTTCTCCATCTTAAACTCATTTATTTTGATCTTTGACATGTGATAACTGAGACTCACTCATTTATATTTTATCAAGTTTATTAATTTGTGGATAAATAAATTATGTTGCTTAACTTTATTAGATTATGTCCCCTTTCTTTCCCTCTTTCCTTGTCCCCTACCTGTTAGTTTCCCATTTCATAGTTTTTTCCACCATTCATCTCAAGCCATGTTGTCTTCTACCTTCATTTTTTCCCCTTCTTGGCCAATTGATTTCCATACCATCCCCATCCTTTCTTTCCATGATTTGATCCATCCCACCCTTTCTTTGCATCCTTACAACTACACAATTACATGAACAATGAGAGGATCATGACATTGATGAAGGTACAAATTGTTATTAAAGTATCCATGCCCCACTGTAAGATATTCAATTACATTGTTGGTAAGTAGTGTGGTGTAGCATCCCTACTCTGCTTTGTGAAGGTGGATGATATTCCTTTTAATAGAGTTGAAGGAAACAAACAATTATGATCTCCCTAAACTTTAACATTGCCTATCCATTTGACAGAATATTTATTGCCTAACTACTAAGAAAATCGTCCTATAAGCCAGTTTTCTCATGTGAAGAATATACATTTTGTATGGATGTCTTCAAACTAACTATTTAGAAATTTATAGTTCAAATTTAGCCATTTTTTCCATCTTAAACTCACTTTTCTCATTTGTTTTCATCTTTAGCATGTGACTGAAAGTCGAAAAAGTTTTCTTCATATTTATTCAATCTTATTATCTTTGCATATAAACAAATAAATAAATTCCTCATTTTATTGTCCCATTTACCTTCGAGATAGTTGAATTAGTTTATTCTACAAAAGAAATTCATGTGAACTAGTTTCCAAGCATGAATTTCTCTTATTGTTTCTCCTTAGCAAATTGAGATTGAATAAAAATTTGCCTCGAGAATAAAACAAGTGAAGATTTCTTTCACATGTCACTTCTTCTCAAACTCAATGTCTCTTCTTTATATGAGTTTCTTCTCTTGAGGCTAATTCCTCTACTGCCAATTACAATCAGTCTACGACCTAAGACAACCAAGTCAAACAAGATTATAGACACAACTTGTGAAGAAAATAAAACAATATCTGACCCAATTGAGTTAAAGATATTGCACATTGTAGCTAATTTTAAGAGTAGTGGTAAGTTGTATGCAAAGACACCCTCACTAACACTAATCGATGAAGAGATTTTAAATTTAAAGAATAGGTGTAAGATTTCTTGAATAAAGCTAATAAATTTCAGAGTAGTCATTTAAGTAATAATCCATAGATAAGGCTCTAGAATCTTTCAGGTCAGTAAAAGGAAAATAATTTACTCAATGGAAATTGCAATATAGAAATATGAAGCTTAAAATCAGCTTGGAATTTGTATGCATCCAACCTAGAACAAATGTATAAAGTTAGGTTGCAATTGAGAGCCTTGATAGATCATGTTATGTCCTTGTATAGTTAATCCAATAGAGAAACATTTCTTTGGTATCCCCATGATGAAAAATTTGGATGCTATCATCAAAGAGTTGTTAATTCTCTTGAATATTTGGTAGGTTTCAGCGAGTTTGTAACAGACAAGGTTGTATACTCACAAATATTCAGAATATATGGAATATGGTAATATCCATAATAGGACAAGTAATATTTATATATAATAATGTTGAATGTACAAGTCATATCATTGGTTCCAAATGAGTGTTGAATTTCAATTGCAAGTTGAATTTCTAATCTTGGTAATTACTTGTGAGAGAATTATTACTCTCTTACCATTCTTTATTCTTTGTCAAACAATTATACTTTAACAATTTTAATTGTAACAGATTAATAATTCCTATGGTTTGTAGCATATATGGATGAGTGTTAGGATCTAAAGATGTTGGGGTTGTCTTGGTTTTTGAAATGGATATTTTTTAGGATGTAAATAAATATGAAAGAAGAAATTCAAGTGGGTACATTTGGTCAAATACATTAGAAGGGTATGTAAATGACATAGTTTTAGAAACAATTCCAAAATGCCATTTGTTTGCCATATTTGATATTTTTGGTGGGTATGTGGAGATAACATGTGAAAAGAATACTATGGGGTACAACTAGTTAAGAATGGACCAATAGTGGAAATGATAATAACATGGATTTATATATTATTTTTAACACCAAATTTACATCACGGTAAAAACATGAATATCCCATTAAGTATTACCTAAAGATGATTCAAAGAATCTCACCTTTAGCCTAAGTACATGGCAACATAATTTCTGAGATGTAAAGTTTTATTAGAGGCACTTTTTGTTTGTTTTGGTTAGAAAAGGGTTTTCTCTTGGTTTTATGTGAATTTCAATTTATCATTTGTAGCATGTTGAGAAATGGGAAAGAATAACATGTGACATTTATTTTGCATAAATTGATGTTGAATGAAAGGATATAGAATTTAAACAAGCTACAATCTGCTTTGGTAAAGGCAGAGGAACATCTTAAAAATTTGTCTAAGAATACACCATATACAAAGTTTGAATAGAAGTAATATATGGTTTTTTCTTTTGCATGTATGTTCTTTTTCCTACCTCATTAAGGTCGATTTTTCTGTTGCCCTACTTGATTGATACCTTCTCATGACAGGAAGACTTTAAATATGAATTAATATGTTCCTGAAACAAATCAAATTCAAAGTTTATAGATATAAAAGATTAAAAAAAAAATGTTAATGCCTTTGTTTGATTGTTACTTGACTCTAATGTGGGCAGGTTATAGGAAATGAAATTGAAAAAAGGATGGGGAGACAATGTAGAGCATGTATTGGATATGATTCATTTGTTGTTGAAGATCCTTCACGAACTTATGCCATCAACTTTGGAAATGTTTCTAGTAGGGATTCCTATGATTTTTAATGGTATGATTCTTTCACCTGATGGCTATTTTGGGAAAAAATATGTTTTAGGAATGCTATACAAGACACAGGTGGATAGGTAAAAAAATATTTTATAATTGCAATGTTCATTCCATGATATCTCGTCTTTATTGTTTGATTGTATTTTGAATGTATAATTTTATTTTGTTTTGTTTTTTAACCATGAAATTGAAAATACTTGGTATCATTTCCATTTAAACATCCAAAGCTTGAATATGAGATTAGTATTACATGATATTAATTGAAATCCTTTTAGCTATTTTGTGTTAAGAAAATTTCATGACTATTAGAAAAATTTACTTTCATGTTGTTATTTGAGCACAGGTTGTCTATATACTTGACCAAGTTCATGCATTAGAGAATGAAATGTGTTGTGAATAAAATGATAAGGATTAGACATCACACCTCAGATTATTTGTTTTCACAAGTTATCTACAGTCTGAGCTTTTTAGCATGTAACTTAGTTGGCTTGATTGTGCGTAAGATTTCTCTAAAGGTTGAATACTAAGTTACTAAGTTGTTCTTTTCTATGGTGACATTTGAATTTCATTGTTTATACAGGTCATTTAACCACATAGTGTCCACTATCCAACCCAACTGAAGAAAAATTGTTCGAGTTTCTGGCTTTTATGGAGAAAAATGGCATTGACATTGCTGATGTTGAGGTATATGTCGTATAAATATTTTATAGTCTACTTTAGTTTATATTCCAATATTCATTGTATTTCATGTCTTATACTCTACATTGTATCTTCTTTCGTTTTCAGGAGAGGAACTTAATATTGATGGTAAGAAGCAAGAATTGAAGAAATAGGAGAACAATAACACTGGAGCAATAAATGCAAAAAGAGAAAGAAGAGAACCAGTCTAGTGATACCCTTAGAGCCAATATCTCGCATAAGACACACAGATAGAGATTGATGCTCAAGTCTTCAAAGTTGGTGAATTCACTTGCAATGTCTTGGAAACACAGTGATAATGTTTTGAAGTGATGAAACAATATTTCATGTTTAAATTGTAGTCCAACCAATATTAAGTTGGAAACTCATATTGTAATACTTGACATTTTATATAATATAATTTATGGTTGAAATTATTTATAGTTGCACATGATATTATTTAGTATTGTAATTAACATATGTAACTTTGTGTTTTCATACTAGATGAATATGCACATTGTATGACATTTTTTTTATTTAGTCGCAAAATCATACTAATTAATTTGTGTTGATTAATAATGAACACATAAAATCAATCTAAAACTACTAAATTAGTAGTTCATATTGATTAATGATGAACACAAATAAAATGAATACACGACTAAATTAGTCGTTTATAATGATTATTAATAAAAGTAAATGAAATGAATATAAACTACTAAATTAGTCGTTTATATAATGAATATGAAACTACCAAAAAAATATAAATGACTACTGCAAATGATAAATTTGTGATTACAAATGACGACTAAATTTTGCATTAATACAACTATTAGTAGTTAATTTACAGTATCTTATAACATGACCAAAATTTAGTCATATTTCTTTGGTCATTAATTAGTTTCGAATGGTGACTAAAATTTGCATATATATGACTATTAGTAGCTAATTTACAGTGTCTTATAACATGATCAACATTTTGGTCATATTTCATTGGTCATTAATTGGTTTTCTTGGGCAATCATATAGTAATATATTTTGTTGTATATTTGGTCATTAATTGTGGCAATTAATGACTAAATCAATGACTAAATTAATGACCAAATATATGACTAAATATACTACTAGACGATAAAATTGAGACAACTAATTAATGAATAAGCTAAAAATGACTAAAAGTTGGTTGCATTATAAGATATTGTAAATTAGCTACCATTGGTCATCGACTGAAAAATGGTCGTTTGTATACAAATTTTAGTCATTTTTTTAGTAACTAATTAGTCATTTTATACTAGTGTTCTCTCTCTGTCATACTCTTATATACTTAGAGTTTTTTCTTGGAGCACTTTGGCATTGGAGCAACTAAGGAAAAGAAGGCAAGAGGAAGCAAAGATCAAGCGGGAAAAAGAAGGATCAAGCAGCTAGAACAGGCTTCATTGCAAGTATCGACTTGCATGTGTATTTTTCCTTGCTAGATCTGGCATGCATGGTATTGCATGTGGTTCTTTTCTATTATGGCATGGATTTTTCCAGGTGTAACAATTTTTTTCAACCTAGCCTTGCCATTTCCAGATAGCCATGGTGTGATGGGGCTCTCATGGTTGATTGAGCTGGATTGCCAGATGGATTCGAAGCTTAGTGAGGTGGATCTCCGAAATGATAGAAAACATGCCTAGTAACCCCTAAACTGGACTGTGAGTTGTGGTAAAGCTGAATTTTGTGTTTCCTCGGATGTCCTATGAATCATTGTCGGTGAATGGCAGGATATACGGTAAAGCCTAGAGGCGGTTTGATCTCCATTGGGCCTAGTAATCCCGAGCTTGGGATATGCAGTAAAGCCTGGAGAGTGGGTCTTGGTTTAGGGCCTAGTGATCCTGGTTTGGATTGCGGTAAAGCTTGAGAGACTAGGAGACATGAAAATTCGTTACAGTGTAGGTGGAGAAATCCGGTGGCATCCATGCTTGTTTGACCTAATAAATCGGGTGGAGGTCACGGTAAAGCCTGTTATGATGTGTTCATTGTGTTGGCCTAGTGATCCTGGATGGATTACTGTAAAGCCTGGTTTCTATTGATGAGGGTTATGTGGTTTAGCCTCAGTATGCCCTGGTTCAGTTCTTTTGGTTTGATTCCCACATTCATGCTTGGAATATGGCACGGGGGTGATTGGCTAAAGAGAGACTTGGCTCAACCAATCTATGGTCGGGTGGAACGTAGTCTCATCTTTGGTCGATTCATTGCATTGATTAATGAGAAATTCATTCCATTGATTTTCATGTGTAAATGTACTAGTGTATATATGGATTTTGATGGCTGATATGTTTATTGTAATTTTTTGCCTATTATGTTGGTTATATGTTGATTTTATGGGAGCAACTATGTTTGGCTCTTAGCATGTTTTCACTTGTATTTGAATGGATATTGTATCTATGACCTAATAAGTGATAAGACTGGAAATGACATGAGGAAACAATGGTTCATGGTGATTCTCAGATAAGTAAGAGATCCCTACACTTAACTCTGTTGTTTACACCTATAGCATTACATGTTGATGATATGTTTGATAAAATTATTGTCATGGCTAGTAGGGGTCTGGTTAAGGACTTGATCAACTATTTACTTTTGCATCATTCTATTTTGGGCAGTGGCCTGGGCTCTGGGCTTGAAAAAGTGGCTCAAATCTCGGAGTCATTGGCATAGAACTGGTAATTTTCATCCATAGTCATTGGCATGCAGGCCTATGAGAGCGGCTTTAGGTCTTTGATCGCTCCCTTGCCCATAGCATGAGAGCGACTAAGCCTTAAATTGTCCAGAACAGTAGTGTGACCCAAGGATAGCTTGTTTGAGTAGCTGACTTATCTCCAGAGGGTTTTGCTAATGATGTTGGATGGATGTGTGTGATGTTTCGTCGATTCCACTTCCTTAAGGTTACCTAGGATGTTGAATTTGATCATAGTAGCCTCTCGTCTCATGTTTACCCTAGTTAGCATGGTTACTTGGGTGGATGTGGGAGGAGGGTGTTACATCTCCAATTTCTATTTCATTCAATGTAGCGTAAGGAAATCAAATCTTTGCCCCAAAAACCGCAGTCAAAACTGGTAAAAATCTCCTCGATCAACATTGGTCAAACTATCTAAAATTCGACCTGTAATTTTTGCCTAGAAATTTTGTCCTCCTAGCTGCAAGTGAGAGAGAGAGAGAGGTTGCCCCAAGTTGTATGAACCAATCTGATGAATAAAGAGAGAAGAATGTGTGAGTAATGGATTTCCAAATTAGGTGTTATGTCTCTTCTATTTATACACTTCATTGTGGGTGAAGAGACACATCCATTGGGCTTCTTGAGCCTACATAATGATGAAGCCAACCTCATCAATTTTCACATGAGTGGGCATAAATTCAAAATCACACTTATGCTTGTTTGTATGAGATGATATTTATATTAATCTTGAACCCCTTGAAAAGAGGAATCCCATGCAATCAACATCTCCATCACATGAGTTGTCCCAAGGTGGAATTTGGCCATAGTTTCCAATTTTAACACTCCCTCTCAACTAGGGAATATTCCACGTGTCAATCCATCCGTTGTCATCATGTCATCTTGTCATCATGTACCAACTCTGTCATCTTTGCTCCACTCTGCTCTACTAAATCATGAAGTAATAATGAAGAAGAATTGATTGAGAGTGAGTCACAAGATCTTACCACTCTCCACTATCAAAGATATGTCCTCGGTTTATCCCAGATCAAGTTGTTGAACACCATGCATCCTAAACATAGGGAGTACGATCGTACGCAATGCCTCCATTGGTAGTGCTAAGGTCCCTATCCACATTTCCCAACTCATTGGCTAGATGAGAGGTACTTCCCATGAGTCTCGGACTACATAGGTAGGATGTATGTTGGAGCATCAGTAAGAGAAGGTGAACCATTCATCCTGCTTATATGCCATAGGAGAAGGTGAACCACTTGTCCTATGCATATGTCAATTGTAGGGGAAGGTGAACCATTCACCCTACACAGATGTCAACCATCATGGGGTATCATAGGGGAAGGTGAACCTCTCACCCTGTACATAGCGCACCACTAGAGGAAGGTGAACCACTCACACTATGGTCACTCATAGCTCCAAGAAGTACCCCAAGCCCCCAAGATCTCCCAAAGCTTAGTGTCCAACTCCTACGGGACCCTCATAGGAGGGTCTTTCCACAACTCCAAGTCTCTCTCAAAAGGTTAAGAATTTGACCTTCCCAAAGGGCTTTGTCAAGATATATGTGACTTGCTCATCCATCCTGGTGCATTGGAGCCTTATTACTCCTCATTGTACCATATCCCTGAGAAACTAGTACCTAATATCAATGTTTTTGGAGTGGTCATGGAACACAAGATTCTCTAAAAGGTGAATCTCACTTTGGTTGTTGTAGAAGATCGTAGTGGTATCCATCACATGCTCAAATAACTCATTGGGGAGCTTCCTCAACAAAACAACTTCAAAATAGGCCATACTAACAGCAATGTGTTTGGCCTCGGTGGTGCTTAAAGCAACCAATTTTTGCTTCCTACTCATCGAAGATATTGAAGAAGACCCCAATGAGAATAAAAATCCATATATTCTCTTACAATCCACCACACTTCCAACCCAGCTAGCATCAATATATCCATGTAGCCTCAAATTCCTAGTAGTGTATCTCAAATCATAGTAAATTGTGCCCCAAATATATCTCAAGAGATTCTTAGCAGCAATCCAATTTATGTGATGAGGATCGAATATAAATTGACTCAACATGTTCATAGTGAACCATATGTCCAAATGGAAGTTTACCAAGAACATCAGGGCCCCCACAAGTTGTTGATACTTCGAAGGATTTTCCAATTCGGACCCAGCAGCACTTCCACATATCTTCTTGATGTTGAGTTCCATCAGAGGAGACACAGATTTTCATTCCATCATCCCACATCTCTTGAGTAGGTTCACAATGTATTTTCCTTGAGAAAGGAAAATCTCACTTGGATTTTTCCAGACCTCCAAGTTTAAGAAGTAGTGCATCAAACCTAGGTCCTTCATCTCGAATTTGGAAGCTAACTCCCTCTTGTATTGATAAATGAGAGGGTTTTCACCAGTGAGAAAAAGATCATCCACATAAAGGACCAAAATGAGAGGCATGTCCTTTTCAACCTTGAAGTATAGGTTCGGGTCAACTTCTCTCCTTGTAAAACCTAGCTTCATAAGATAGTTATCAATCATGTCAAATCAAGCTCTAGTTGCTTGCTTCAACTATAGAAGGATTTCTTCAACCTACATACATGTGTCTTGTGATCTTTGACTTCGAACCCCTCGGGTTGTTCTACATAGACTTCCTCCTTAAGTGAGCCATGCAAGAAAGAAGTTTTGACATCATTTTGGTGTAGGCTCCATCCTTGAGTGGCAACAAGAGAAATGATGGATTAGATAGTGGTGTAATGGGAAACTAGTACAAATATCTCATCATAGTCCACTCCTTCCTTTTGAGAGAAGCCTCAAGCAAAACCTGGCCTTGAACTTTTTAGCACTCCCATCAGCGCTATGTTTGATTTTGTAAAGCCATTTTGAAGTGACCACTGACTTGTTCTTAGGTCTAGGAACCACATCTCAAGCATCATTCTTCATGATCGATTCATATTCCTCATTCACCGCATCCTTCCATACTTGGTGCTTCATGTCTTCTTTGAATGTACATGGCTCAAATTGAACAATGGTACTCATAGTAGATAAGTACCCTTGGTACCTTTTTGCATTCTTGCTTTCACAAAATGTCCCCCTTGGTGCAACATGTCTTTCAGCATCTTTGAGAGTACCTTTGAGTCACAAAGGTCTTTTTCTTGAAGTAGAGGGCTCATTAGGAGGTGGATCAATGGGATCCATTGGGCCTTCAACATCGAGCATAGGATCATCTATCAGAGGTTCATCCTTCTTTCTTGCATCAACATCATTGTCTTTCCTAGGGATAGGAATATCTCTAACTTTTCCAAGGGTAGAATCTTCATTAAAGGTGACATCATGACTTATTTCCACTTCTATTTGATCAGGCACATAGATTATATATGCCTTCAAAGTTTCACTATAGCACACAAAAGGTCCTTTCTTCCCAAATGCATCTAGAATGTTTATTTTCTCTTTCATCACATGAAAATATACGAGACAATCAAACATTCTAAAATGAGAAACATCAAGTTTCTTACAGGTGAAAACTTCTTCGGGTGTCTTGAAGTCTAATGCTTGATGTGGGCATCTATTTTGAACATATACAGTAGTTTTGGCAGCTTCTCCCCATAAGAACTTCAGTATGACTTGGTCATGAATCATAGCACAGGTAGCTTCTATGATTGTTCGATTCTTCCTTTCGGCAACTCCATTTTGCTCAAGAGTATATGCAGTAGTGGTCTCCCTCTTAATGTCAGCTTCTCAACAATAGTCATTGAATTCATTTGACTCATATTCGGTTCCATTATTGGTCCTCAATATTTTTATCTTCTTCCTTGCTTGATTTTCGACCAAGGATTTGAAAGAGTGGAACCATTTGAACACTTTGTCCTTCTTCTTCAAGATATAGATCCATGTTTTGCGAGAGAAGTCATCCACAAAAATTGCATAGTACAAGTATTCTCCCAAATATGTTACGAGCAACATTCCAGATAGATCATAATGAACCAATTGAAGAATATCAATAGTTTGACTTTCACTTGAATGGAATGGTCCCCTTGTATGTTTTCTAGCTACACAACCCTGACAAACTCCTTCATGATCTATTTGAATTCGGGCATACCTATGACCATCTTCCTTACATCAGGTAAGGGTTTGTAATGAAGGTGAGCAAATATTCAGTGCCATAATTTAGATTGAAGAGAAGTATCGCAACTCATAGCTTCCAACAGATTTCCTCAACCTGATAGAGACCTTCAACCCCAAATCCAAGTGTAAATGCATATGTCGGGTTCCTTTTCCAAACACGTACCTTCCCATCAACGAATGTTACCTTTAAGCCCTTATCTTCCATCATAGAAATAGATACCATGTTCTTTTTCAAATCAGGTACATACAATGCTTCTTGTAGATGAAGGATTTGACCTTGATTCAAGTGAAGAGTGATAGTCCCAATCCCTTTCACGGGGTAGGTGGCATTGTCCTAAGGTATGGTCTCCAAATTTGTCTTCTTTTCAACCAAATTTGAGAGGGCCTCCTTGTACTCAGTGAAGTTCCTTGAGGCGCCACTATCAATTAACCAATTATCCAAAGTGCCTGGAGGAGAAGCGGTGGTGAGGTAAGAAATAAGATAATAATAATAATAAATCTTATCTACAACATTAGTTTCCTTGTACTTAGAGTTTCTTGACCTTTTGGGAGGATGATCATTTCCATATTGAATAGCAGGAGCATTCCTCTTTCCTTTGTTGTTGAACTTGTTTTTCCTTTGATTGTCATTGCCTTTGAAGTTTTTGTGGTTGTTGTTGTCATCATCCTTGGAGTATCCTTCTTGTGAGGATACTCTCTAGAATATTGGCCAATCCTGTTGCAATTCAAGCATCTTCCTTGTCTTCATTCTTTGGATCCCAGCTAAAATCCTTAACCTTGACTTCTTGGACTAGCATTGTTCTTCCTTTTAGCATGAGCAGAGAAAGAGGTAGGATTATTTCCATTTTAGGGCTTATCTCTTTCCATCATCCTTTATTTCTTCTCGAGTGCATCTAGCCAATAATTCATCAAAACCTAGAATCCTATCATTATTGAGGATGGTGGTGTTAAACACATCCCATTCTCTTGTAAGATCTCCAAGTGTAATAAGAGTGATATCCTTGTCACCAACAACTTCTTCAATAGATAGGAGATCATTCTTGATTTCTGTAATCCTCGTGAAGTAGGATTGAATGGACTCTCCTCTATCCATCTTGATGTATTTCAACTTGTTCTTGAGAAGGAGGAATTGATTTGCATTGTTTACTTTGAACATCCCAACCATCTTGGCATACATCTCCTTAGATGTTTTTGAATCAAAAATATAGGCAACTAAAGGCTTGTGAATGGAATCTACAAACAATTTTCTTAGCTTTGACCTCACCTTTCTTGTACTTTGTTTTTGCAGCAGCAGGTGCCTCTGAAGGAGGCTCCACCACTCTTCCTTTTACATAGTCTATAGCATCATTCTCTTCCAAAGTCAAATCCAGAGACATCGTCCATGCATAATAGTCAAATTTATCCTTAAGCTTGTCCTCGGATTTGAAGTGTGATGTAGTCGTCATTGAAGCTAGCTCAAAGATTTTGTCCAACAAATTTCTTTAGTCATTGATTTTATCACTCTTTGTTGGGCTTTGTCTTCACCTAGGCTTTGATACCATGTTAATTTAGATAACAATGGTATGTTCTATGCTTAGCACAATTTACTTCAATGTTCCTTTAGCAGCCCAATATCATTTTCCAATTTTTCCAGTAGCAATCACATTAACCATTAATCACATTGACAGTAAATGCAGATAGAATATAAAACAAATGAAAAAGACAAGTCAAGACAAGAGAACACCATATTTCGCAGATTCCAGGGAAAAAAACCCAACATTGGGAAAACCCTTTGATCAATTCTTCTTATTATTATTCAATAGTTTAGCAGAGAGAGAGAGTACAAAAGTCAGATTGACTATGCCAATACAAAGTCAAATCAGCCCTATCAAATTCTACAGTCAACTACAGTTAAACTTTAGCCCTAACCAGAAACTCAACTTTAGTCAAAACAGTAGTAAAACACCTCCTTTGAAGCTCGCTCAAAGGAAGTCAAATTTGGCCCCCAGCAATGGTCAAAGTCAACCTAAAACAGTCGCAAAATCTTTATCAAACTCGTTCAACCTATAGTCAACGTAGGTCAAATAGCCTAGAAAACTTCGAGTTCTGTGCCAGTCAATGCGGCCTAAGGAAATCGAAATTCTGCCCGAAAATCTACAGTCGAAACTAGCCAAAATCTCCTCGGTCAACGCTGGTCAAACTGCCTGAAATTCGTCCTGTAATTTCTACCCATATTTTTTGGTCCTCCTAACCGCACGTGTGAGAGAGAGACGTTGCCCCAATTTGTACGAACCAATATGATGAAGAGAGAGAGAAGAATGTGTGAGTGATGGATGTCCAAATGAGGTGTGACATATATTCTATTTATAGACTTCATTGTGGGTGAAGAGACACATCCATTGGGCTTCTTGAGCCTACATAATGATGAAACCGACCTAATCAATTTGCACATGAGTGGACATAAATTCAAAATCACACTTATGCTTGTCCGAATGAGATGATCTTTAAATCAATCTTGGACCTCTCGAAAAGAGGAATCTAATGCAATCATTATCTCCATCAAATGAGTTTTCCCAAGGTGAAATTTGGCCCTAGTTGCCAATTAAAATAGGCTATTATAATATCATAGAGAAAATATTTGATCCATCTTCATAACTGATTTCAGTTAAGGGAAATAAGCCATAATCAAAAGGTACGGATTTTATAGCACATAATTTTGAGCAGCGACGCATCCATAAGAGGCATCATTTGCTTCTACGTTACAAAGTTTTTATCAAGTTTGCCGAAGAGGGATGAGTAGTGTGTGAAGAGCGCTCATTATTTGTGAGTTATCTTGCAAAGATATTTAGCATCATAGAAGTTAAAGTTTATTAATTGGAGATTCTTTCTTGTTCAACATCCCCATAAACCACCTACAACCACAATAGTTCTGGCATCATTGGGCAGTGTAGTTGCATAACAGTGTCAAAGAACTCACCTACGCAATAGCCACTCACAAAATTAGTTTTTTTCCGATTTTTAAATTATTTTTCATGCAATAAAAAATAATAATAATAAAATACTCTCCACCAGGGGAATTATGTCCCATCAGAGCTTGTTCAGCCAATTAATAATTAGAAATAAGATTACGAGAAAATTAGAAAATTATTTTTGAATTTACGAGATAATTGAAAATTTAATCATTTTCTCCAAACTTTGGTCAAAATTGCAATAAAATCATAAAAATAATGAAAGTCAACACACTTTGACGCGAAGTGAATGCTATAGTCCCTGATGAGGTAGGGACTAATAATACTTTATTGTTAACATTTATACTAGTATATGTATATATTCTTATAATATTCAATATTTATATTTTTTTTTTCTATGTAAAGACTATGCTATTATATTAAGAAAGAAAGAAAATATTTACAGAGAGGTACTAGCCTCTGAGGATGAATTAAGGTCACCCTCCGTCTGAAAATCATAACAGGTGCGCAAGGCAACCTGAATTACAAAGATAGATGCAATAGAAATAAGCATGGACAAAACAGCAGCGTGTATTCCTCTGACTTACACGAGAGATTACTCCAAAAAGAACAACAGCAGCATAATTGTAGAACCCAAGAACCTTTGCATGCCTCTCGCACCTTGCTGCCGATATCATTGTGTCATTTGAGGGTAGGATGACAGGTGATTCCAGAGATCTGGAAACACTGCGAAATCTGGGCATTCCTCTACCCCAAAAGCAAAAACTGGGCATCTCGGAAAGAAAAGAGACCCCTTCAAAACTTCGAGACTTGACCATTGTGCAGCAACAAAAACAGTAATTTCGCCTTCGAAGGCTTACCTTAGGCTCTGTTGTCAAATTCTGGTGTAGTTGCATCTTCGTTCACTGACTGGCGGGACCCCGGTGGGAGTGCGGGCGGCTGAAGCGGACCCAGAACACGAACGTGCTCCTCAGGAATGACAACGCCTGGAGGAGGATTAACGGTATTGCCAATTTCCGCCCTCGCTTGGGTCATGCCAGTCTGAGCCAGCTCCCCAGCATCTTCCTCCAGGCTATCGGATTCCTCATCATCTTCCTCTGTCGCAATTACGGTGATCAGCATAGACACTCTAGATCGATTTCTCCGACATCTGAAAGTAAAACGGGATGTATGCACTTGACTATCTTGTTGGTCTGACTCCTCTGAAGGAGAAGACGGAGGCGCTACCGTAGCCAATGGTTGAATTTCCCTTGCTTGAACCTCCTCCCTTCGACTAATACCCCAGACACCTCCTCTTCGCGGGACTCCACGCTGTCTCGGCGCCATGAGCCGGGAAACTTGAGAGCTATTGACAGTGGGAGGCCGAGTCTCCAAACGCAAAGCCTGAGCTCCCTGAACCACCCTATTAGAAACCGGAACCAGAGTAGGAGTTCTCACTGCTATTTTCTCCGGCATAGATCGATAGAGCACACACTGAGCAGAGGTGTGGCCTCTGCCACTGCTCACACTTCCAGAGATCGCCTTCTCTCCACTTTGCTCAGAGCACAGCATAATAATACAACAAGCATACCCAATCTGGAGCAAATACACCTTTATGTAATTCCTTTTGCAGAATTCTCTGGACGCCTCCATAACGAAACCCAACAAAATTGCGTACACAGCCGTTAAGTCCCCTCGCGCGAACCCATCTCCCCTCTGCACTATCATCTCCTCGGCCTTTAATGGCATTAATGCCTGGCAGAGCCACCTGGTGTGGCCGTCCTGGCAGGCTACATTATCATGCCAGCTGCCCATTGCTGGTGATCAAATTTCCACCCGCATCCGGGTGAGAATCATCTTGTGTTTGCATATCTCTATCTATCAGTGCTTGGAAGGTGGATAGATGATCCGTCGAAATTATATCATATGGAGGGCCAACTAAGAGGTCTTTCTCATTTTCCACCCCCAAATTAGCAAGGAAATCAGCTGGCTTGTTCCCATCCCTTTTTATATGTTGGAAGGAAACTGCTTTGTTCTCTTGCAACCAATGTTGTATTTGTTCCAATCTAGATGCCAATCGCCAGCTACTGCTGATCTTGTGAACTTGGGAGCCCTGTTGGAGTTTTAAGGCCATGTTTATTAGAAGTTGGGAATCCCCTTCCACTATCAACGGAAGATAATTGCCCTGCTGCGCCAGAGTGAGACCTTTCCAAAGAGCCTCCAGTTCCGCAGCATTGTTGGTGTTCCACCCAATTGTGCCATAATAGGTGAGATGGGATTTACCCTGATGGTCTCTAATAATGCCGCCATAACCAGTCTGACCCGGATTGCCTTTCGATGCGCCATCGAAATTCAGATGGAACACGTTGATGGGAGGTGGCCTCCACTTTACTGAATTAGTTTGGTGCTTTACTGGGCTGTCCTTGACTGGAATCTGATCTTGCATCGTTATCTGCCAGTTGTTCCAGATGGCCAGTTCCTGAGATTGCTTTGGGTAGTCATCTTGAGACCAGTTCTTTGTAGTGAGAGTTTCCCTGATATTGTTATGAATTCCCTTCCAAACCTGCTCCAGTGTCATTGTTTGACCTTTGAAGATCCTCCTGTTCCTTTCCTTCCAGATATTCCACATCACGAAACCCGGTATAGTTTGCCATAGGATGTTTAGAATTTTACATTCGTATGGTGATTGGGGCCATTGACGTATTGTGTTTTTGATATCCCCCAGAACTCTGCCTTCCTTTTGACATCGAAATGCCACCTTTTCCCAGATCTTTCTGCTCAGCTGGCACGTCTGCATTAGGTGAAGGGCGGTTTCTTCTTCCTGATTACATATGAGGCATATGGAAGGACCAAAGAAGCCCCTTTTTCTGAGATTATCCCAGGTAAGTATTCTATTATATGAAAGGAGCCAGAGAAAGGTAGATACCTTCGGCCATATTGGGGGTTTCCATATTTTGCTCCATATCTGATCGTTATCCATTCTGTCTTTTATGATGATCCTGTAGGCTTCCTTTGTGGTGAATGTACCCTTCTCCTCATAACCCCATCTCAATGTGTCCGTACCTGCTTGCTTTAGTATCCTGCGTTTTTTTAACTCGGTGTTGAGAGTGAGTTGGTTGTGATTTGAGCTGCGTGGTAAAATAAGGCTAGTTTCTTTCCACTCTCTCTGCTCTTGATTATTCGGTTCTTTCCAGAAATTGCTTATTTTCTCCTGCGGGGTTATCTCCCAATCATGAATTGTTTGCATACAATCCTTAAGATTTGGTAGCTGCTGCCAGGAGTCTTCCCAGAACCTGGCAGTTAGACCATCTTTCACCTCCCAAAAGCTATGTTTTTGGATGAGATCTCTATGCTGTATGGCCGAGTTCCATATTAGCGATCCTTTACTTGTTTCCGACATTCTTATCCTTTCTTCTAAGGGTAAGTTCCTTGAGTACTTTGCTGTCCAGAGACAAGCCCAGGGGGTATTGAAGTTTGAAAGCCACCTCCACCATATTTTCGCCCCCATGGTCTTATTACTTTGTTCTGGGTCTCTGAGTCCTATTCCTCCTGCCAGCCTAGGAAGACAAGCCTTTTCCCATCGAATGAGAGCCCATTTTCTGTTTGGTCCAGAGCTGCCCCATAGGAAATTCCTCTGTAATTGTTTGATTGCCTTAAGAACCCATTTTGGCGCTGCTAAAATGGAGAATAAATACAGCGGCATAGATTGCAAAACGGACTTGATAAGCACAATCCTACTGGCCATGTTAAGCGATCTATAGGTCCAAAGGAGCAATTTGGCTTCAAGTTTTTCAAGCAGGGTTGTCCACGATGAATGCTTGAGGGCTGATGCGATAAGAGGAGCGCCAAGATAAGAGGAGGGCAGAGAAGCCTTGGAGAAGCCAAGAATACGCGCTATGGCTCTTTGGGTATAGGGAGGGGTATTAAAGAAGAATACTTGGGATTTTGCATTATTTATAAGGGCTCCTGATGCTTTTGAAAAAGAGTCCAGAATGGATTTGAAAGCGCGAGCTTCTTGAACAGAGGAGTGGCCGAATAACATATTATCATCAACAAATTGTTGATGAGAAACTGCAGGGAGATGGTGGACGGTTATACCTTTGAGCTTATGCGCTTGTATGGCTGCTTTAATGCTTCGCCCCAAACCTTCAGCAAGGATTACAAACAAAAAGGGTGACAAGGGATCTCCCTGCCTAATGCCCCGAGATGGACGAAAGGTGGGAGAGGGAATCCCATTGATGAGGATAGAGAAGAATGAAGAGGAGATGAGACTGCTGACCCATCTGACCCAAGGGGGAGCGAATCCAAAAGCCAGGAGGGTTTTTTGCAGATAATTCCAGCTAATACAATCGAATGCTTTTGAAAGATCGATTTTGAGAAGCATCCCCGGCTTCTTTAATTGTTTGAGAGAATGCAATATTTCATGGGTAAGGATAATCCCATCAGTGATTTGACGCCCTTCAACATACCCGGATTGTTCAGGAGAGATGATGAGGGGCAGCAAGGGCTTCAACCTAAGAGCAATAACCTTTGAGACAATTTTATAAATGATATTACATAAAGCAATGGGTCGATACTTATCTGGAGTGTTGGATTCCGAAGACTTGGGAATTAATGCTAGAAAAGTGGCATTCATGGCAGGATACATCCATCTGAGAGTCCTTGATTCCTCCACGACCTGCCATACTTCCCATTTTATTAATTCCCAGAAATGCTGAAAGAAGTTCGACGTGAACCCATCTGGACCGGGTGCTTTCCCTGCTTTCAATTGGTTCACCGCTGTTTCTACCTCTTGAAGACTGATCGGTTTAAGAAGCAGAGTATTCTGATCTTCCGTGATTATTCTTGGAATGTGCCTGGTGATGTTCTCAATGGCTGCGGATCTGTTGATATTTGGTTCTTGAGTCATCTGTTTGAAGTAGTTAACGAACTCCGTTTCTATTCCTTCATGATTTTCGATCTTGATTCCTTGCTCATTATTTACCGAGGATATTTGGTTGATCATACGCCTTTGGACTGTTGTTTTGTGAAAGAATTTAGTGTTCTTTTCACCTTCCTTCAACCACCTAATCCTCGACTTCTGCCTCCACAATGTCTCTTCCTGCAACTCTCTTTCTAGAATTTGCTTTTCAATTACTTGTTCTTGTTGTGTCAGTTCCTCGGATCGGCCATGGGAAATTATTCTTTGTTGAGTATCCTTCATTTTTTGAAGTAGGATCTCTTTTGATTTGAAAATATTACCAAATGTAGATTTATTCCAACGTTTTATTTCCTCTTTGAGATACTTCAGCTTCTTTTGAAATAGGGCCATTCTTGTCCCCTCCGTTGCCCTAAAGTTTGTCCAGGTTGTCTTTATAAATTCATGGAAGTCCGGATGTGTTAGCCAGAAAGATTCAAATCTGAATGGCCTCCTTAAATTCTTGCCTGGTCTATTCCAGTTTAAGGCAATGGGCCAGTGGTCCGATCCTGAATAAGGTAGGATTGAGGCTGTGAATTCTCCGCCCATGTGCACTGCATTGTCAGAAATTAGGAAGCGATCCAGTCGCGAGGCCACATGCATCGTTTCCGTTCTCTTGTTGTCCCAGGTATAAAGGCCATTTTCAGTTGGAAGATCAATCATCCAGTTGTCTTGAATGAAATCTTTGAGTAAAGTACCATCTCTGTTAATTCTGCAACGTCCTCCTCTCTTTTCCTCCAGAGTTGCAATCATGTTATAATCTCCGCCTGAGATCCATAGCGGGTACCTTCTGTTTACATTAAGTTGTGTTAATGCATCCAAAATATCAGCTTTTTGTTGGGTTTCTTGTGGAAAGTATACATTTGTAAGATGCCCATCAATATTTGTACCTATTAGATGAAACTTGGCTTGAATGAAGTTTCTATTTGCATGAATATTATCCAGCTGTATCACCCTTGCGTCCCAGAGGATTGCCAAACCTCCTGAAGCGCCCTGAGCTTCCACTGCTGTGACCTGCCCTGCCGGCCAAGCCTTAGCTGCTACTTTTTCTAGAACTACTTGTTTACATTTTGTCTCTTGCAGGAAAAGAATTGCTGGTTTTTCCTCCATTATCATGTTTTTGAGGAGTCTACCTTTCTTCTGGCCATTAAGCCCTCTAATGTTCCATGATATCAATTTCATTGGGAATGTTTGGGGTGGATGTTAAAATACCTGGTTAGCTGGGCGTATCTGCCTGAATCTACCAGTACTTCTCCGACCTTGATGGTTCTCTCCAGAGCGGACTTTCTTCCACGCTTTTTGCTGTCCTTTGAAATAAACGTCCCATCCCATTGGCTGCCTGTTTGCACTCCTAGTGAATATTTCTTCTGGGCTTTATGCAAAACCGCCACCAGGTTGTCCACTTGCGCTGCAGATATTTTGTCGAAGTTCTTAGTTTTACAAGCGGCCTCCAGACCAAGAATGTCCAATTCTCCTATATCAAATGTTTCTGTGTCCTCATCCATATTCTTGACTTCTTGATGGCTTGCTTCTTCTTCCCGTGCTTGTACTGAGCCTGAATCCGTTGTGTCTACCTCCATCTCTGGTTGGCTCCAGATTTTCATTTTGGTGCTATGGTTATTGCCGTCCTGTACCTCGCTTTTTCCTTTTGATGACTCTTTGGGGTCCTCCGACATGTTCGGATTTGAGATACGCTCGGATGACAGAGGATCTTGGACTGGTTGCTCTTCCTCAGCTAAAACAGCAAAGCTATTACTCGTTGAAGGCTTTGAAGGATCCTTCGTGACCTGCCTGTTCTGAGATGGCTGTTTCTTATTTCCTCTTCTACGATTCGCTACTCTAGTGAACCCATCGGTCGATTGCTTGTCCTGATCTTGTTCCGTGGACTTATTATTTAGCGGGCAATCTCGGAACAGGTGCCCTAAGGCATGGCATTTTCTACACCTAAAGGGCACATGTTCATAGTCTATTAACTGGATCCATTCTTCATCCTCATGAGTTAGTTTTACCTTGTCAGGCAGGGGTTCCTTTAAGTCCATGTAGACGCAGATCCGGGCATATGAGGTGTACTTCTTCATTTTCGTTTCTTCTGCAACCTTGACAAAGTCCCCCAGGACCTTCCCAATCTCCTTAAGCGATTCTTCTTCCCAATATTCCCATGGCAATGAGTACAGCCTGATCCAAACTGGTGCCCAGCTCAGATCCTCCTTATCTGGGTTAAATTTTGCTACCCATTCTCTAAGGAATAAACCCGCTGAGTTAAAGAAATAAGGTCCGTTCTCAAAGACTCTGTTTCTGTCCTCCAAGCAGTTAAAGACTGCTGTAAAGAAACCTTTTGGACCTAAATGCAGGGATATATGTCCTTTCGGGTGCCATTTGATGTTAATCCATGTCCTCAGGGCCCTCTCATTTGGCCAAATGCCTATAAATTTGCCAATGAGGGCATGATCCTTCATGTATTGTATTCTTGCATTGATTCTGTGACTGGGGAACTCCACTGTTGGCGTATGCTTAGCAACAGGCTTGCATGTGGATGATCTCACTCTCTGATCCTCTGGTTGCGCTTGATCTGTCTGCTTGTCCGGCGTACCTTCAGTATCGTTTTCATTTGTTCTCTGATCTTGCCCTGAATCGTTCTGTTTTTCGGGCTGCCTTTCATTGTTTGGGGAATCCCCTCCTGCCCCCTGGCGGGGGTGCATTTTCGCTGCTACCAACGTCCTGCAACCGTGATGTACAGCTTTGCCGCCTTGGGGTGGGCTACTGCCCCTGCAGTCCGCCTGCCGCTGCAGGTCTGCAGCAAACCCTAGCCGCTATGCGCTGCTCCTCTGCTCATCTTCGCGTTTGATAATCTCCGATCACCTTCAAGGATCTCAATAATTTCAATATTTATATTTATATTTATATTTATAGCATTGAAATTATGGTATTAATAATGACATTTACATGTGTCCTGATTGGGATGTGGGCCGACAGTTGAGACAGCTTGGTTGCATTCATGAATGATACCTAGGCACTTAAAACTGTCGTCCCCCACATGCTCAAGGCAGGGGGTGCAGTGACCCTTAGCATGAATGCATGTTGGGGAGGTGGGCAAGGTGGCGGGACTGGAGGTAAGGCAGGGTATATCGGTAGGCGAGGTAACTCGACGTGTAGTGTTAGAGAGATATCTTGTGGAGAAGGGTGGCATTTCAGTGTTGTGGGAGGACGTCGGAACGTGAAGAACTAAGCTTGACGACGAATGCCTGTAGACTTCGGGTATGTAATTCGGCTCCGCTTCAACACTGTAATTATGTTCTAGTTGGGGTTTTTCCAGGGTGAAAGGAGGGTAATTAGCAAGAGAGTCTGGGGGATAGAAAACTGTTGGTGGCAATGGGGAAGGCAATTGCTTGCCTTTGCCTGATTTTGTGTCCATACCTTCTATCAAGCGGGTAAAACCCTTGACTGCTAGGGGGGCAATTGCTTATTGTCGAGTTGGGAAGCTCCGTGCTCCGTAAAAAAGGTTTGGGGGGAGCTTGATTGTGGCAAGGAAATGCATGAGGGGCAGATGATAGTAGAAGGGAGTAGGGGGAAGCAGCTGGTAGGAGGCTTGGGGTGTAGCCATTTCTGCAGCTTGCAAAGCAAGTGTTGGGTTACCTGGAACCCCTATTAGAGTGGTGGCAAGGCCATAAACTTTGGGTGGAAACCCAGTTTGGGGGAACTAAGAGGCAAAGTCACTAATCCTTGGGCAGAGGGGGAAAGGAACCTAAACTACAACAGGAATATAGCAAGAAGCAAGGGGGGTCTACGAGCTTGGCTTGGGCATGGGTTGGTTGACCTTGTATACAAATGCTAGTAATGGGGAGGGGAAGAAGGGCATATTAAGGGGCATGGGACATGGCCCTCCCCATTATGGGTTGCGGGCTTTGGTCCATCCCATCATGAATATGGTGAGAATTGGTGGAGGGGAGAAGAAGGGAAAGATGTATCCCGCTGCAAGCAACAATGAATTGGTGAGGTGGTGCATAACTGAAATTTTGTGTTTTAATCTAACTTATTGTGGATGTCATCAGTGTTCTGGAAAGCAGGTCATGGCTCATGCTACGAGAGGTCATGGGCGTGGTAGGAGAGGTCCAACACCAAGGAAAGATAAGGGGCTGAGCACGTCGGAACCACGCAAGGGCAGGAAATCAGTAGAACATCTCATTACTGAAGCAGCGGAGGCTTACCGAGAGGGGATGGATGCTGGAATCCGGAAATTGCTGGAAGAATGGGAAGAGGAAGTAAAATAAGGTAGCAAGATAGAGGAAGAAATGGATAATTGGAGGACCTTAGTCCCGGATCTGGGTAACACCCGCGGAAGAATCACACAATTCAAGCAAACTTTGTACTTGTACTGGTTAATGAAGAGTTTATTAGGCAAGGCGATGGAGTAGATCTCCATTGGAATGGCAGTGACACTACAAGGAATGTCGAGCTATAAGAAGGATATGGAGAAAATCCTCTTTCAGCTGCATAAACAGGATATTAGGCTGGACAGAATCGACCTCCATATCCCTTGCATACTGGAGCTGAATGATATGCCAGGAGCATCCGCCAAGGATCCAGCACCTGTTACATCTGCCTCAGAGGAACAGAAGGATTAGACTCTTACCCATGCATAATTTTGTCTTATGCAGATAGCTTTTAATTTCTATGTTGCAAATATCAGTTTATATAGTTATGTAGTGTATGGACATGAAACAAAGACATATCTAGCTTGGCTAGAAAGATTAAGACAATATTGTTTTTGGATGGCTTATAATGCGGACCAGTGGCCAACAGACTTGGTTTCCCTCCAGGGCAAGTTGAGGCCACCTGGTTAATCTGTGTGGTGTAAACTTGCTTATTTTTTAATAGAAAATGGAATGGTCCTGCCAAGCTTAACAAAAAAAATAATGACGTTTACATGTATATTATTAATATTATGGTATATTGATATTTAAATTTATATCATTATTTGTATACTTATAGCAATGCATTACTTTAATATTATAGTTTCATCGTAAGTATGGTTTAGAGTACATCATTATTTACATTTATAATAATATTATAGCATTATATTATTAATATTCATATTCATATTGATTGTATTTTATTATGAATAATTATATTAATATTCATATCTGTTTTTATAATACTATGGTATTAATATCTAAAATAAAATGTTATTATTAGAAGTATTTTTTCTTATAAGAGTTTTATATTATCATTATTATTAATTATAACATTAATATTACTTATATTGTTATCCCTATAGTATTAATATTTATATCTATACTGGATTATTAATGCTATAGTATTAATATTAATATTTCAATACTTTTATACTATAATATTGTTAGTATTAATAGTTATAGTGAATATTTTATTAGGAAATTTTCCCTTTTTAAATTTCTAGGTTTTTTAGTAGGTGACATCTTCCTCTCGTTGTCTCTATCATTTACCACCTCCTATCCCTCATCTATTAAAAATATATCTCTTCCTTTTTCCTTAGTGGAAACTTGCTCCTAAAGATTAATCCAATTGAGAATTGGAAACATTGACCATTATAAAAGATGAGCACTCTTGTTAATACTTAGGAAAACTTACAGCCAAATACCCTATAATATTTTTGAAAAATAAAATTAATTTTCTTATCACCCAAGTATTTTAGTTATAATCATTCCATATGGTCGATAGGGTTTTTACCATTTAGTGCATGTGAATTGTAAGTTGGTGAGGCAAACCCTAATACATGTGCACTCATTAATTGTAATGTCTTGTGGGTACTGACTACATTCTTGTTTCTTCCTTAAACTTAGATTAGTGCTTTGATCCTTTTGCATCCTCACCTTATCATGAGGCTATTTCAATAAGTTGGTCACTTTGACACATTATATGGCACATACACAAAGCATGGTGTACCTTCTCATGTTTAACCATTGGGATTGGTTGCTCGCACTTTGTCAAGTGATTTCTTACTATTTAAGTAGTATATATGTCCGAGGAATTCATACATGTGGCTTTCCTTTTTCTATTAATGGTTATGAATATCATCAATATGTTGAATCTTATAATTGATAATATCTCTTGAAAATTGATTAATATTGTTTAATTTTATTTGTGATACATGTTGAGAGTGCAGCCTTCCCTTGATCAAGCAAGGAATCACATCAAAATGATATTTCATTCATTTTTCCTTCAACCCCTCAAACAACTACTATGGGGTGAGTGAACTTGTTACCTTAAGTCAAGGCAAGTCAGTCCTTATCTTAGTTATCTCTATTTATATTGACTTAGTTTGGTTACGTAAGGATTCCCCCCTTAGGTTTTAGTTCCCTTTCTCTGAGACGTTAAAGTGAGAGGCAAGACCACCAAAGTGAAAATGGGTGGCTTACCTATTAGTATCCTTAAGCTTTCCCTTGTGCCAAGTTTGAAATTTTATTTTAGGGAGAGTCTGAGCAGTAACAAGCTCTCCTCCTAAGAACTTAGAACCAATAGGGTAATTTAAGAGAAAAATCTTCTTATTACTCCATTTTTTCAGGTTCATAAACTAACTCCCACAACCTTCTAATTGTTTGTTATTCATAATTTCATGTTTTTATATGTGAATTTGGTGGAAAATTTTATGTTCATAACCTATAGTGAATAAGTGATATAATTAATAAATATGGTAAATTATATGTACAACTAAAATCAAAATTATTTTGAAGTATTGTAAATGTTTATGGTTTATCAAGTAGGAAGTATAAATTACCAATAACTAGTTTTAAAGGAGATAAATTTCAATTAGATAATGAAAATTAAAAACATGTTTTTTGACTCTTAATTTAATATATTTTAAAGATTCATGGTAAAGTTAAATAAAAATATTTTATAAAGAGGATATGTATATTTTTTCAAAATTATTTATAACTTGACTAAAATGTAGTCTAGAAAATCTATAAATGGATTCATAGATGTTATGACAAACATAACACCAAGTTACATAAAGTGGCATCCTAGTACAATTATCTAGGAGTGATAAAGATTTAATAAAAAAATATTTTTTATCAAGTACGCTACATCCCTTAAACACATCGGATAATATTTTTGTGCGAATGACTAATAATTAAAGCAACAACTTGAGAATGACTAAGAATTAAAGCAACAACTTGAGTGCCCACAACTTAAAATCATCCCATCAAATGTCCATTGATAAAACCCCAAGCCTTGTTATACAAAATTGTGCACTACCAATACATTTGACAACCAACAAAGAGAAGCTCCAAGAAAACACAAACAATACAATGTAGAGATGTATGACAAATGTGACAATTTAGTGGGTGCAAGGAAAGTGTTTAATAATTTGATTGAATAAATTAGCTTTCATGGATTCCAAAATTGTAGCATATATTAGGAATGGGGAGTTGAAATCGTCAATAGAATTATTTCTAAACTAAGGAAAGAGGATACAAAAATATATTGATCATGGAAATAGGAAGGAAATCAAGAAGTAAATGGTGGGAGAGTGAAGTGAAGGAAGAAGATTTAAGATTTACAATAAATCTATAACTATATTTTTTTGGCATATACATACCTAAAGTCAGTGTGCTTCGATTATAATTCAGTGGATGATAGCAGGTAATATTTTGAGATCATGAGGCAATATCACCACATCACACTTACAATGGACCAATATTGCTACATATGAGACCCAACTATGAAAATGTTAATAAAACCAATGAATAAGCCTTCATAATATGGTATTTCCTTCTATACTAAGGTTGTCATTTGAGAAATCATAAAACTCAAATCTACTTCAAGTGTCAAATTCCAATATCCCAATATTAATTATTTAATCACCTTTGGTATGGCTTGAACTAATCAATGTCTAGTGAATAAAAGTACCTAGAGTTTACACACATACCTCTAATAACTTAAATAATACACACATCTCTCTATCCCTTCATCTCTAGGAATGTCCTACTATCTAGTCCAACTTATAGAATTATTTTTTGAGGTCAACTTAAAAACCACCCTTAAGTTTGTGGTTACCCCTCCCCTCCATTTTCCATCAACCCTCTATTTGAACCACTTTTATCCATGCACATTCATGTTTTATGCCATTATTTTTTGAGTGTATGCTTTCTCAAAGAATTTGGTTTTATAAAGAATATAATAAATATAAATAGATATAGAGATTCCATACCTTCTAGGAATTACATTAATTATATTTATTTATCTCATGCAAGTTTCACTTTTGGTTTCATTTTGGTTTCTAAAATGATTTCAAATTTTAATTGTGGAATATTCAGTGAGATGTCAAACACTGATTATGAGAAGAAAACATGAATACATAGAATGTGTTATCATACATTCAAAGAAAATACAATATTCCTCTCAATGAGCTAAACTAGAAAATTGTATTAGTTCCTTGAATGATTATAGTTCTATTTTGATGTTTGATTAAACTATTTGTTGTGACTTGATTGGTTTTGTCTAATTTTAATTGATTCAAGGGTCTGAGTTAAAGTTAAGGACTTTTGTTGAGTATGGAAGTATTTTGTCCACCCTTTTGTTACGTTTATTTGAGAAACGTTTGGTATAAGGCTTAATATATGGCTTTGATTATTCTCCAACCATTCAAATTGTTTTCCATAATAATAACTATTTTCTTCACATATTTGATGGTTCAAGGAAATCGTTTTTTTTCCCTTTCACATTGTAGAATGACTTAAGCATCTTCACATTTTATAATTTACTATGTTTAATTTATTTTTTCTTTGGAAAGACTTACTGGTTATTAAGAAAGGGAAGTGAGTTGTTCTTAGCTAAGTGGAAAGAAAAATGGTCTGTGCACTAGGTTCCTATGTGTTCATTGTAGGAGATCTAATATCATGACACCAAAATTTCTCTAAAACAACTATACTTTGTTAGGTCCCTATAATACTAGTATAGAACCCTTATTGTTATTGTCAATGTAGCCCACTTATTATTATTGTTGTGCCCCAGAGAAGCCCACTATTGTTATTATTGTCCCCTTACATTATTTATGTTATGTAGGCTCTGATGATAATGTGACCCCCTAGACTCTTATATATACCAAGGAGATCTTGTCACTTGTATTAGCGAAGAATTGTTTATTTATGTGATGTTTTTGGCTTAAGGGGTCCTGACCCAGGTTCAAAGTTAGTTGCGCCAAATAAAACCCTAAACTACTAGCCCTTTTGGCATCAATCTGCGAAGTGCGAACTAAAGTCTCACCTGAAGCAGTATGGGGCGATGCTAGAACCAAGTTTCCACATCCAGAGATCATTGTGATGTCTTTTTATGCCCTACATCTGCCTCCGCGCAGATTTATAAGCCCTTAGGGCTTCACACTGCAATTCCCTTTAAACGGCCTTTAGACCTTCACGAAGGTCTACGATTAGCTTTTGCGTACCCTGAATAGACAAATTAGCCACTTACGTGCACCTTAGATTACTCTTAGATCAGTATGTACTCAGATCTACCCAAGTATTCAATAAACCTAACAGAAAGTGTTATGATATTTGTGTAATCACTTAACATTAATTGTGTTCTATTAATAAGATGGATCCAGTAAAGTCGTGCATTAATACATCATTATTTCATAAAGACATTATTCATTACAACATATATTGCAATCATAAACAGCAGAGAGAAACAGATAAAACATGTGAATTTTCCCAACAGTCTTCTTTATTGATATTCAGTATAAGGTTACAGACTCAAAACTTCCCTACGCACTCAGTTGCAGGGGTCCGCGCACTCAGTTGCGAATACTACTTTAGGCCTCTGTGCACTCAGTTGCGAATACTACTTTAGGCCTCTGTGCACTCAAATGCAGAGAATTTTCCTCCTCTAAGACTTACTTATTTGCACTAACTCTTTAGACTACTTCCATCGTACCCATAGACAAAGACATAGATTTGCCTTCGACCCTCTAAGACACGCCTATTTATACAATCCCATGGTCTGCGGACCATGGGTAGATCTTCCAAAACTGACTCAAGTTGACATAAATGAGGGTAAAAACCCTTTTTTACTTCTAACTAACTACGCACTCTGCATCCACATTTATCAACTTTACATCAAAATTTGGGCTTTTACCCCAAAACTGACCCTAGGGACCCCATCCCAACAGGCCCCAACACAAAGGCCGTGACTCGACCTCAAGTCACTCAACTGGCATGGTGATCTTGCTGTGAAGATCCACAGCTACACCTATATAATTGCTACTTTAATCACGCTCTGCATGGCTACCTGCTTCACTTGTTCAACCAGTTGCTCTATAGCTAGTCCTTCACCGACTCGCTTGATCTTTTGTTGTGTGAGCTGCAAGTTCGTCAGCTTTTCCTGAATGTTGGTTGAGACTTGGTAGGCTTCTTCCAGCCAAGGATCTAACCTGGCCTTAAGCACTGCCTCTTTTTTTGCGCTACTTCCACTTGAGCGAGGAGTTGTTTTTCTTCCTGCAACTTGGCGAGGCGTTGCGCTATAGCAATGGTGTGTGTCATCGCCCTAACCTCGTCATACTACTTTTGGAGCTTACGAACGTCTGTACTCAATATCTGCAGGTTGGGATCTTCCTGTAGGGTCATCACCACTTCCATGGCCTATTCAAACAAAGTTGTGTATTCAACTACTGCGGCATCCACAATAGCGATCCCTTCCTTGATGGCAGCTCTGCGTTGTTCCCTGACCTCAAGCGGAGTTAAAGGTTGTGACTTGAGTTCTAGCTCCGTGATTTTCATATTGAGTTCAAATTTTACTCTTGCCACCTCTGCTTTTGCATCTCGGATGCCCGTAGCTAGCTTCCGGATCTTGGCCTCTAGTTGTGCATCTTCAGGTATGTGCAACTCTGGCACTGTTTTTCACACCTCTGCAATCACGGCCACCAACTGGGCGCTCTGTGCCTAGATCGTATCTCTTTCTTTCAGGGCCTACATCTTTTCAGTGAACGTCTACTCATTGTTCACCTACTACATGCTTATTAAGTTGAGAGCATGTTGCTCCCGCGCTCTCAATTTCATTGTCCCTCCTGTCTATAGCACACGAAGAAACTCATTAGGGATCGCTGCAATATTGAGGCCGATGTTCTTCAGGGTGCTAATGATGATCTTGTCATCGATCAATTCCACGCTCAGAGACCCTTCTGGCAATGCAATTGTCCAGAGGTCCACTGTCCTGACCAGCACAACAACCTGACTTCTCCCTGGTGCCAAGCTCATCTGTGTGGTGCCCACTTGTCCTGTGCCCACCTGTATTCTGCTACCTAGGATTTGCAGTTCACGTAGATCCTTCTGATCATTGCCCAATGACTGCATGTATTGTTGCTTGAATTGCTGCAACATTTTGGTTGTAGTGTCATGCACTCTGTCCCCAATCTCGTCGAGATCGCCCTCCGTCAGCGTAATGGAATCCACCTATTGTTTAGTCGCCTTTGTCTTCTTCCGGGACCTCTCCTGTTGTTGTTCTATGTGCTTCCTTACCCGAAATGGAGTGCTCTGCCCCTCAACGCCTCCACCGCCCTACGCTAATTGCTCTTCCTCCTCGGTTTCGATCGAAGGGGATTTACCGCTTTTTTCAAAGTCATGCTATTCTTGTTCAACCTACTCCTTTGTAGCATGCTCCTTTTCCATCTAGGCCTTCTCCTCGGCCTCCTTCTTTCACTACGCGGCTAACTTTTGTGACACCTGCTTCGTTGCATCCTTTCACTTCTTCTCCGTTGAGCTCCCTGTGCCTTTGCTGGTACCTGCGTCCAAGTCAAATAGAGTATGCCAATCTACTAGATAGGGCTTGATTACCTCCTGTATGGCATCATCAGTAACTAGGTACGGAAAATCGAACCACTTTTGTTGTGGGTCCTTCCGTGTCTTGATGTAAATGTGGTGGAAGTCTGCCTTGAACTCAGCATATTCAGACAGTTGTTCATACACGGTTGGGGACAAATGTGGGCATTGGTTGATCGCCATGTTGAATCTTGACTCCATAAATACCCAGAAAACCTTCATTTTTGTGACCCTCGTAGGGTCCTTCATGGCCCAAAGGGAGGAAAACTGTGCAACCTCCGGCAATCCTGCCTGCAAGGGAGGAAACTGGCTGTCCTCCAGGAGATCCCAAGCAACCAACACAATGGAGAGCAGCAACCACATGTAGTGGAAGGTCTTGCTCTCATCTTGGGCCTCACGACAATTCACAAGGAACTCACTACATAAATAGTGTGACCAGTTAAACTACACACCCTTCGCGCATTGTGTAGCTAACGAGATCACAGGCGTTAGAACCTCATCCGCGCGGCACTTCCTCATAACTTTGTCGGCTAGTATCTAGGTAGCAATCTTCATCGCGGGATCATTGATGGATGTTATGGAATAGCCGCGTGGTTTCTTGATAAGCTCGAATTTCTTCTTCATTCTTTCCGCCAAGTCTCGCTCGCTTGTCTTCCTCCAAACTCCTTGGTCGGATTCAAGCCCTCATGCGGCAGGTGCGTGATCCTGTGGATGAGCATATTTGTGATGGGGATAGGCGCGCCAAGCCATAAGAACCCATCATGCACCAGAGTAAGCAGTTGTCATATACATGTGGTATTAATGTTAGAGCGGTGGTATTGGGGCACCCACAGCAGGTTCAACAACCCAAATTTCTCTACTCCACGGATCCATTCAACTGACTCCAACTCAGTGACACCTGAGTCTTTGTAATACACTCGTCTCATATAATTTTCTGTCATGAGGTGGGAGAACCTCTCATGGTCAGCTAGGTCCCAATCTTCCATCTTTAAAAGGGGAACTCGTGCCAGGCGCGAACCTTCGAAGGTTATCTTCTCTGGAAACAAGGGCGTGTAAATGACGAAATTCTCCGAGTCTAGGTCCTTGGTGACCTTCGCCTTCCCTTTACATGGAGGGATATATTCCAACAATATGGTGATGAGCTCCACGCCCTCAGTATCTATATCTTCAGCTCCCTCTTCGGCCTCCAAATCTACAACCTTGTAAGACTGCTTAGCCTTCTTCTGCGCCTGGGCAGCAAAATTCTTCCTAGATGACTCGCACACTGGCACCGGCCTCTTCTTCTTGTCTTTCTTCGGTTTTTGGGTTTCGCGCACAGGCGTAGGCTTCGGTCTAGGCAACCTTGGCACCTTAGGCATAGGAGTCGAAGCCTCCATGCTCACCAACTATATAGAAGTTCCTTCAAATGTAATGTCTCCCCCAGTGCTCACAGTTTCAGCAGTGCTCAGACCCAACATGTTTTCCAAGATGAATTTCTGATTTAACTTGGGCAAGTTTGCAAAAGCAAGGCTCGCGACCAAATCTGCAAAAAATGAGCGGCTCATAAGCAACAGACAGCACAGCTCAAAAACTCTAAGGGTGCAAAGTGTTTTCTGCTAGATTGGCATGCGAAATTTATAGGAGAATTCGAATTCAAATCTGACCGTTCCCCCCAAAATCCGTCCATTAATGTTGATTTGGCGATAAATCTCCAAATATTTCAGCCTTAAATACCACCCACCTGCTCCTTTTAACCATCTCTAGGCTGTCAAATCATGAACAGTGACTCTAACGGTCACTTTTTGGCTGTGCTACATAGTATCTCCATCCATAGCGCAGCTCCCTTCGCGCAGCTTCTGGTACTGTGACATGAGCCTTTTTCGCGCAGCCCCCCTATCGCGCAGTCCCCAAAACCGGGCAATGTAGTTTATAGTCATGTGCTCCCTTGCAGCTACCTGGAGCACTAAGATTGTTCTATCATCATATAGTTATTGAGCCGAATCTCCCATATATGGCTTCAATCGGCTTCCATTCACCCTTCCCGGAAAAGGTTATCCATTCAGCTTCGTGCGTTGAACTACACCTCCATTTGTAATTTCTTTGATGACATGTGGCCCAAGCCAGTGCATCTGAAACTTCCCCAGAAACTTAGCGAACTTACTATCATATAATAAAGCCAATTCATTTACCTTAAATGTGCGCAGCTTGATGTGATGATCGTGCCATGCTTTTTCGCATTCCTTCTGTACTTGCTGATGAAATCCAGCTAAGCATCTGCCCTCTTCGAGGTCCATCAGTTGCGCGAGCGCTCTTCCAAGGCTCTGCGGTCCGCCATCCCTGTGAAAGCTGTTATGCATAGACTAGGGATAATATATTCCATAGGCATGATAGCTTCTACGCCATAAACCAATCAGAAAGGTGTCTGACCTATTAGCTTTTTGCAAGTGGTCATGTACACCCATAGAATGCAGCTACGCGTACGTCCCAATCATTCTGTTGCGTGTTGCAAATCTTTGTCAACGCATTCTCCAAGATCTTTTTGAAGGCCTCAATTGTTCCATTAGCTTGAGGATGATATGGTGTACTCTTCTGATGATATACCTAGAACTCTTATGTCAGCGCGCTGATCGTTTCATTGAGGAAGTGCGTGCTGCTATCACTTATCAATACTTTTGGGCAGCCAAACCTGGTTAACACGTACTCAAACAAGAATGTAGTTGTTATGGCTCCTGTACAATCCTTCACAAGTTGTGCCTCCACCCATCTAGTTAGGTATTCTATCGCGGTGATGATATAGCACGCCCCTCTTTTCTTTCCTAGGGGTTGAATTGGTCCTACAAAGTAAATATCCCATTTCTCAAATGGTTGTAACAACACCTGAGGGCTCAGTGGCAACTCATCCCTACATGATGATTTTCCTATTCTCTGACATGCATCGCATGCCCTACAATATGCTTTGATATCCTTATGTAACATAGGCCACCACAAACCTGCATGCAAAATCTTCTGCGCTGTCACTTTTCCTACACAATTTCCTCCCGCAGCTCCCCCATGAGCTTCAAGGAGGATGTTGTTTCGTTCAAAATCGGTTACATACCGTCAGAGTATCTCGTCTGAACCCATCTTATATAAATGTCATGCAATTACAAAGAAATATATCGCACACACTACTAACTCTTTCTTCTGCTGACTAGTGTATCATTCTAGAGTCGTTCCTGTAGTCAAAAAGTGGATAATATCTACAAAATGGTTATCTGCTACGCACACCATGAAGAGTTGCGCATCGGGCAGCCCTTCCTCCAAATTAGTAGGCTCCTCCCCTGTTTCAATTCGCGACAAATGGTCAGGTCCTGCATTCAACCTTCCTGGCTTCATAATTACCTCAAATTCATATTCTTGAAATAACAGCAGCCATCTGCATATCTCCCCCCCCCCAACACAGGCTTATTGACTAGGTACTTCAAGGTGGAGTGGTTTGTGTACATATTCAAATGCTCACCCAATAGATAGTGCCTGAACTTTTGGAGTGCGTACACCATAGCCAATCCTTCACGCTCTGTCGTTGAGTAGTTCTTCTCAGCCTTTGACAACTTTTTACTCGCAAATTCTATAGGATGATCCATCTCTCCTTCACCAGCCTATGTCAGCACTACTCCTAATGCAATACACGAGGCATCAATGTGCACGTGGAATTTCTTCTTCCATTGCGTGGTGACCATATTTTCTTTTGATACATCTAAACTGTTTTGACATTCTTCATCCCAATAGAATGTGGCGTCCTTCTTTAATAGCTTCTCCATATGCATAGTAATCTAGGTATAAGCCTTGATGAACTTTCGATAATACCCAGTATGGCCCAGCATTGCGCGCAGCTGCTTAACACTCCTTGGGGCCTCCAATTTTACTATTACTGCGATCTTTGCAAGATCCACCATTAGTCCTTGCTTGCACACCACATGCCCCACCAAAATTCCAAAGGGGACACAGAATAAGAACTTCTTCAAGTTCAACACGATTTGATACCTTGAGCACGTGTCCAACATTAAGCGTAGACTGGCTACATGCCACTTTACTAACCCAAACATTGTCCAGTCATCAAAATATACCTCCAAGAATTTGAGAATAAACTCCTCGAACATTGTGATGACTACACGAGAGAATATTGTCAACGCATTCTTGAGTCCAAACGGCACTCTAGCGTGATCTTAATCTGATGGTATCCAGAGAACCCATTAGTGAATGAGTAGGCCTCCTGTCCTCCAACATTATTTAGGACTTCATCAATAAACGACATTGGGAAAGGATCATGGATGCAGGCATTGTTAAGCTTTCTTAGATCTAAGAAAATCCTTATCTCTCCCTTTTGCTTCTTTTCCTGAACCACCATTGGGCTCACCCAGCCAGATTCTTCAACTGGTTCGGTGATGCCTGCTTCTAGCATCTTATCCAACTCTAAGCAAACCTTTTCCTTGTATTTGGGATTAAGGAAATATGGCCTCTACTTAATAGGCTTCGAGTCCAGCTTTAGGGTAATCTTCATCATGCCCAAGTCGCCTATGATTCCCTTTAGGTCTGAAAATTTTGTAGGAAACAAATCTTGATATTCACAGAGTAACTCAGCAACTTTATCTATCATGGCGTCATCCCAGTAATCCCTGATCTTCACAAATTTTGGCTCTGATTTAGTACCAATGTTCACTTGCCTAGTCCTCAATGGCGTGGTGATGTTCGGGTTCTCTATCTATGGACCTTCAACTGCACGATGGCCTTTTACCTTTGGAATATTGATATTTCTTAGATCCTCATCCTCCCCTTTAGCAGTCACATTATAGCATTCCAGCGTATGGCGCAACTGGGTGCTCCAATCTGGTTGAACCAATTCCAAAGGATCCTGGGAAATTCTGAAGATCGTTGCCTTAACCTCCTACATGGCTTCATCAATGCTTTCGAACCCATCTTCAAAACTGAAGGTCATTAAAAATCCCTCCCTTAAGATATCCCACTTCGTATTGTCGTGGCGGAGCTCCGTCTCTAGGTACCAATTCATAGGGATTATATCCAGAGTGTAACAGAATAAGTGCACCCACTTTGGTTGTGGCTCTGTTCCATAAACTTTAGTCCATTTTTCTAAATGATCGCATGGATCATTCCTCCCATCGTATTTATTAGTCATCCAAACTTTTGGGCTACCAAATTGCAACCTCATCATTCTCCTATAATCGTTCCATTCATCAAAATTGTCTTTGTGCATACCCCGCCACCATGCGGGTGTAGTGCGCAGTGCCAAATCTAGCGCTTGAAAGCAATGATCCTCTGGGACTTCTCTTTCAAAAGAATCCAAAAACTTATCTACATTAGTCAAACCATCATAATAAGGTAAATTTCTTACCTTCGATGACACACAGCGCAGTGACTTAGTCATCATGTTGCAGCGCAGTGTAGATACTTCATGCAACCTGTTCTGCCAGTGCTCCAAGTCTTCATCTGAATCCGAGGTACAGGAGATTTTGTGGTCCCATGCGATCAGTCCATCAGCTATAGGATTAATCCAATCTTGGTCTCGTGCCATAATTTTATATATTTTATCCAAATCATCGTCACTTTCTTCATAGTCACGAATCGGTTTAGTACAGCGTGGTCCTTCTGCAGGGTCCAATGGTATTACAGCATAGAGAGATTTCCTTTCAAACGACATTGTCCACTTTTTCAAGTTGATTACCCCATTCATATCAATAGCCCAATCAATTCCAAGGAGCATAGGGTATCGATTGTTTTCATCAAAAATTTCTATCACTCGAAATCAGCCAGCGCGCTTGCACCTTCTATATCTATGATAACTCCATGCAGACGTCCCATAGGGATAATATTCTACTAGTTCTCCATCCTCAACTGAATCGGGGACCACTGTAGTGTAGGTCTTCCCATTCTTTTCGATGTATGCTTAGGCAAAACGTTCGCATCAGATCCTAGATCCAAAATAATTTGGGCCATCTCATAGTCTCCTATTTGTACGGTGAGCCTCATCTTGCACCCTGTTCTTGTCGTATGTTTTCCAATCTTTCTGACTACGCGGTGTCCTTCAGGAGCATTTGCCTTACCAACACACTTATTTATCAACTCATGTATCCCTTTCACAGCCTTTTTATAGCGCAGTAGTTTCATACAAGTCTCCAAGAAGGTGGTAAGCCAAGAGGGGTCAACCTCTGTAGGCACGCTGGTTTCTGGAAGTTTGTCCTCACTTCCTAAGGTATAGGCCTCAGAGAAGCTTTTCTTCGCCTCCATAAGCATTTCCTTCACACGCTCCATATCAAACCCAATCTCATTTTCTGGTGCCTTACGGACCCATCCATCCTCTTCGGGTCATTTTCCTTTATCGTCACCAGTCGAGATCCCACTTCTCAGTACGATATTCACATTTGGATCCTCTTCGCAGGGCTTTACCCTCATCATCTATAATTTTTGGGTAAGATGTTGATGTTGCACCTTCTTCTCCTACATATTAGCTATCAACACAGGGAATTCTTCTATTGTGTGGTCAAACTGAGTGCAGTATTGACATGAAAAGCATGTCTGACTCATACACTCTCATACATAGTGCCCTGGGGTTCCGCAATTATAGAAAATGACCTGTCCACGACCTCTACCAAGTCCTCCTCCTCCTTGGCCTCATCTGCGCCCCTGATATCCTCTGTGCACTCCTCTACCGCCCTGATCTGGAGGCCGAGTCTCGGCTTGCATTCGATACGTAGGCTTCCTTTCCATCATCAATTCATAGCTACGACAGTGGCCCACCGATTTGCAGAAATCACAGAACAATTATTATGGTGTCTGCACTAACTTTTACATCAAATTACAGTTATTCATTACATGTTTTCTAGCCACCTGACAAATAGCGCAACAGAGCGCATGCCCCGTACTTGGTCCTACTGGAGCTTCTTGCCTCAGGGGCATTGCCTCCCCCCCCCACCCACGATATAATTTGTGAATACATGGCAGTGATCTTTATCATGCCCCTAGCTCTTACACTTGAGGCACCAGACTTCTTTGCACACCTCTAGCCTGGCCTCCTTTTCTTTCTTCAAGCTCTGCAATTCCAAACAAAGGTTCTGCAACTGTGAGTGAATTTGTTGGACTCCCAAAGACACGTCCCGAATAGGCTATAAACCACTCACGGCGCTGACTATCTATGAGATGCATATTATCCTCATGGATCACGCACTTCAATATTTGATCTAACGCGTAGGGCATTTCACCAGCCCTCATCGTGATTTCCTCAAATCTAATTACTGACTGCGAGTCAGACTTAGGCTTACCAAATTCTTTGTTCAAAGTGGCTTGAGTGTCTGCCAACGATGCCAACAGTTATCAATGTAGTACTTAATGTGCCATGTCAGCGCGCAATCCTGTAGAGCGGTAACCAACTACACCTTCTTTATATTATCATCCATAATCTGTTGTGTTGTCCACACAGCCTTCGCAATAAACCAAAATTGATCTGGATCCTCACTTCCTAAGCCCTTGAAAACTGACAACTTCATGGTATTCGACATGTTGAATGATGGTGGTGGAGGTGGCGGTGTGGGTGAAGGTGTATGTTGTGGAGGTGAAGGTGGAGGTGGTGTGGATGGATGATGTATTCGCAAAAAACCCTACCTTATCAACTGGACAACACTCTATGGTGAGGCCTGTACCGCTCCCTCATCGTCAATTGGAGGTCTGATCAATGGGCTATATTCAGGACTTGCTTTTTCTTTGTTTCTAAAGCTTCATCCACTTCACATAGATCCAAACATTAAGGCAATGGCATAACCCACTTTTCACACAAGAGCATCTTAATCCAAGTATTCAAGGATCTCAAATACTTACCTCACGGCCCCTTAAAGAAGCGTCGCTCTGCTTTGTAGTAACTGACTAAGGTGTCAACTGTGAACTCTGTAACAAATCCTCCTATAACCCAATCAAGCCAATGGTAACCATCGCATGAGATCTTATCTTTAGAGGCTTCCAACCTCCGCACTAGCTCCGAAGTCCACACTGTTGGACCATCAAGCCTCCACCTTCCTTGGTCATCTGCCAATTTAGCTATCCACTCATATAGTTCAATCAGGAGGGTGCAGAAGAAAATTTTGTTTATTTCTGTGTATAGATATATGTCTAGCCACTGCTCTTTTTTCAGGGGTGGATTTTTGTTCTCTTGCACCGTGAATTCGTGGATCTTCCTATCCAACCACTTCTCAATTTCCTTTTTCGTCAGATTCCAGTGATGCGACATCACACATCTCTTTATGCAGATCTCAGTCCCGACGATGGAACCATTTATTGGCTTAAGGGGTCCTGACTCAGGTTCAGAGTTAGTTGCGCCAAACAAAACCCTACACTACTGGCCCTTTCAGCATCAATCCGCATAGCGCGGACTGAAGTCTCACCTGAAGCAGTATGGGGGGATGCTGGAACCAAGTTTCTACATCCAGAGATCAGTGTGATGTCTTTTTATGCCCTAGATCTGCCTCCGCACAAATCTATAAGCCCTTAGGGCTTGGTAATGCAATTCCCTTTGAACGGCCTTTAGACCTTCGCGAAGGTCTATGACTAGCTTTTGCGTACCCTGAATAGATGAATTAGCTACTTACATGCACCTTAGATTACTCTTAGATTAGTATGTACTCAGATCTACCCAGGTATTCAATAAACCTAAAAGAAAGTGTTATGATCTTCGCATAATCACTTAACATTAATTGCATTCAGTTAATAAGATGGATCCAGTAAAGTCGCACATCAATACATCATTATTTCATAAAGACATTATTCATTAAATCATATATCGCAATCATAAACAGTAGAGAGAAACAGATAAAACATGTGAACTTCCCCAATAGTCTTATTTATTGATATTCAGTATAAGGTTACAGACTCAAAACTTTCGTGTGCACTCATCTGCAGGGGTCCATGCACTCAATTGTGGATACTACTCTAGGCCACTGCGCACTCAGCTGCAGATCCTTTTCCTCCTCTAAGACTTAGTTCTTTGCGCTAACTCTCTAGACTCCTTCTGTCGTACCCATAGACAAAGACATAGATTTGCCTTAGACTCTCTAAGACACACCTATTTATAAAATCCCATGGTCTGCGGACCATGGGTATATCTTCCAAAACTTACTCAAGTTTACATAAATGAGGGTAAAAACCCTTTTTAACTTCTAACTAACTACGCGCTCCGCATCCACATTTCGTGAAGACTTTACATCTTTTTATCAACTTTACATCAAAATTTGGGCTTTTACCCCAAAACTGACCCAGGGGACCCCATGCCAACATATTTATAGCAGGTTTATCCCTTGAAGAGGCTAATGTTCAATTCGTTGATTTATATTTTCTTCTATTTTGTGATTTGGTTGTATAACATTTGGTATCAGAGCTTTGGATTCTAGGGTTTTGCTGCTTCAAACTGACCATCTTGGAATTTTCACTATAACTTTTTTTATTCGAGGCTTCATATTCTAAAATTTCAACCACATGGAGCCTAGATCTTGGTGAATTTTGTGTAAAAAAATTAGATCTTTTTTGGCTATATTTTCTGAGATATGTTCCAAAGAATTTAAGGTTTATGCATGCTCCATAATTTAGTCTCAAACAGGTGACCTAGGGAAAATCACCATAACTTCCTCTTCTAGCATCAGATTTGAATTTAGTAAAATGTGACTAAAATTTCACATATTGCAGTTTCTTGTGTATCAATTTAAGGGTTGAAGGCTAAAATAGTGACACGTGGAATCCCATACAAGTTTTCTCTACTGAACTAGTCCATAATCAGGTCATTGTGGGAGATTTGGCATAACTTTAGCTTGAAGAGTCCAATCTTGGTCTGACTTGTGGCATTGGAAAGAAGACTTGGAGGGCTACCACAATATGCAATTTCAAACCTTGGGAGGTTGAAATTAGAGAGATACAATAGTTTAAAAATCAAGCTCCTAAAAGCAAGAAAAAGGTGTGTATTTTTTTTTAATTTTGCATAACTTTGTTTGAAAATTAGTTCCAATTGATTCAAAGGGAGCAGTGGAGCATAGATATCATCTTTTGATTCTAAAATGCCTCGAAACCAAAAAAAAAAAACAAAAAAAAAAGGATACACCTAGTAAGCAACCAAAAATCTCTACTATGAAGCCTGAAGAAGAGGAAGAAATACAACATACTGATATATCAAAATTACGAGACCAAGTGCAACAAATTTCACTCTCGTAAAGAGTAACCAAAAATGAACTGGAAGCTAAGATGAATGGTTTAAAAACAGGCATGGGAGTTTTTAAAGTAGACATGGACATGATGAATGTCAAGTGGGAAGAGTTGACAAAGTTGTTGCAAGGAAGGTTTCCCAATGGTGATAAGGTAATCCATGAAAATCATGATGAGTACAAAAGGAATATGAATTATGATTTTAGAGATTCCAATGTTGAGTTTAAGACCCACCACATTCCAAATATAAATATTAGTAAGTTTGATGGCAAGAATCTGGTAACATGGATACTATAGATGCAACAATTTTTTGATCTACAAGATTTCTCGCACACACAAAAGGTGCGCATTGCATCTTTATATTTAGAATTAGAACAAAATCAATTTTTGTGGTATCGATGGCTTGTTCTCGTAAATCAATTATCACTTGGACAAGTTTTGTAGAATAATTAGTAGCATATTATGAGGATACAAAGAGCAATACCTTCTTTAGCCAATTGATAAATATCAAATAAGAGGGTTCAATGGTGGCACACATTGAGGACTTCCAAAAATTGAATATCAAGGTAAAATATATTCCAAAGGAGCATAGGATTGATGTCTTCATAGGCACTTTAAAGGATAACATCCAACGTGAGGTTCTCCTTTGGGAACCTAATTCATTGGAGAAGGAATTAAAGGTGGTAAGAAAATCTGAAAGTAAAATTATGGCAACAAAGAAGTGTATCAGTCACAATTATAAAGATGGAAGTGTTGTTGCTTCTAGCCTCCCACCACCTACAAGGATGACACCACAACAATTGGAGGAAAAAAGAGAAAAAGGGTTTTGTTACATTTTTGATATAAAATACACTAAGGGTCAGTAGTGTGTTGAGAAGAAATTATTTTACATAGATTGTGAAGTGGAGGAAGAAAAGAAACAAGAAACATCAAAAGAAGAGGATATACACCAAGAACCAACCCTAGAGAAAGAATAAATTAATCCAACCATATCTTGTAATGAATTGGTAGGAATTACCACTCTTCAAACTCTCAAGATAAAAGGATATATGAAGAAAAAAAAAGTAATAGTGTTGATTGATTCTGGTAGTACCCATAATTTTATTCATTGTAAGATAGTCGAGGAATTGAATTGCTTTCTATATCCAACACCAGAGAATCAAGTGATGGTTTCAAATGGAGGAACTATAAATTGATCATGGAAATGTCATAATATAAATATAACCATGGGGGAATATGTATTGAATATTCTAATGCTATCCATTCCAATGGGTGTTGTTGTTGTTGTATTAGGAGTCCAATGATTACAATCTTTAGGGACGATAGCTTTTAATTTTCAAGAACTTTTATTGAAATTTTCTTGCAAAGGAAAGGAAATTGAATTACGGGGCATCGCAAGAAAATCGGAGAAGATAATCATCTCTAATGGCATGACAAAGCTTTTGAAGAAATAACAACGAGGCATAATTGCACAATTATGTTCACTAGATGTTCAAACATCAAAATCATCTATTTCTCCATATCTACAAAGAATCTTGAACAATCATTCCAAGGTATTTTAGACTCCCAAATGCCCCCACCTATTCGTGATCATGATCATGTTATTCACTTGATTCCTAGAAACATCCCTCTAAACATCAGACCTTACAAATATCCCCATTCCCAAAAGAGTGAAACTGAACGTATGGTTGCAAAAATGCTAGAGGCACATATAATTTGACCTAGACAAAGTTATTTCTCTGCTCCAGTAGTATTGGTACACAAGAAGGATGTATCATGGCATATGTTTCTAAATTATAGGGAGCTCAACAAACTCACTATTAAAGATAAATTTCCCGTTCGTGACATTGATGAATTGTTGGATGAATTACATGGAGAAATTTAATTCACCAAGTTGGGTCTTCATTCAGGATATCATCCAATTAGAATGAAGACAAAATATATTCTTAAAACAACATTCAAAACCCATGAAGCTCATTATGAATTTTTGGTCATGCTTTTGGCCTTACTAATGCACCTTCCAAATTTCAAGGGTTGATGAATTCCATTTTCAAACCCTTCCTTAGAAAATTTGTTTTAGTATTTTTTGATGATATACTAATCTACAAAAATTCTTGGAAGGATCATGTTCACTATGTTGACAGTGTGCTCAAGCTATTGGACGAGAAACAATTGTATGCAAAAACCTCCAAATGTTTTTTGTGTACAAGAGGTGGAATATTTTTGTCATATTGTATCTCATGAGGGTGTTAAGGTAGATCCTAACAAAATTAAATCCATCAAATAATGGAAAATCCCCACAACCCTAAAGCGTCTTCAAGGATTTCTTGAGTTGACAGGGTATTATCACAAGTTTTTTATGAATTATGGGAAAATAGCAACACCTCAAATGCATTTTTTGGAGTCTAGAAGCAACTAAGTCTTTTGGAAATCTTAAAGAGTCAACGTGCCAAGCTCTGGTTTTACCTACTCCAGACTTCAAAAAAACCTTTATGGTGTAATGTGATGCCTTGGGAAATGGAATTGGTGTTGCTTTAATGCAAGAAGGAAGACCCATTTCTTTTGAAATTCGACCAATCAAGGGAAAGTATTTACACAAACCTATTTATGAGAAGGAAATGTTGGAAATACTACATGCCCTAAATCAATGGCACCCTTACGTCATGGTAAAACACTTCAAGGTAAAAAGAGATCATGATAGTATTAAATACTTTTTGGAACAAAGATTATCTTCATAATAGTAGCAAAAATGGGTCAATAAGATGTTGGGTTATGACTTTGAAATAATCTACCAAAAAGGGAAGCAAAATGTTGTTGTAGATGCACTCTCAAGGAGGGATGAGGATGTGGAATGATTGCTCTATGCCATTTCTATAATCCAACCTGACTAGATAACTGAAGCAAGGGAGGAATGGAAAATTGATGAAGAGGTGTGGATACTCATTCAAAAGTTGCAACAAGATCTCAGTACATTTGATACATTTATCTAAAAAAATGACTCACTATGGTACAAAGATCGCTTATATCTATGTAAGAATTCCCAACTCAAACAAAATATTCTTTTGGAATTGCATGCTTCTCCTTTAGGAGGGCACTCGCTATTTTTAAAAGCATACTACAGGGTCAAGAAGGGAATTTTTTGGGATGGACTTAAATCTGATATTCAGAAGTTTTTGGTAGAATGTTTGGTTTTCTAACAAAATAAAGTTGAGACAATTAAGACCCTAGGTCTGTTACAACCTTTATCTATTCCAAGTCAGTGTTAGGAGGAGGTCTCAGTGGATTTTATCACATTTTTACCCAATTTTGAATGAAAGAGTGTCATCATGATAGTAGTTGATCAACTTACTAAGTATGCACACTTTTGTGCATTATATCATCCTTTTAAAGCCAGTACGATTGTTATTTGATTTATGGAAACAATTCAAAAGCTACATGGAAACCCAAAGATTATTGTAAGTGACAAATATCCCATTTTCACTAGGAATTTTTGGATGGAATTATTTTCTTTTCTTGGTACCCAATTAGCTCATAACTCATCTTATCATCCTCAATCTGATAGACAAACTGAGATAGTGAACAAATGTTTGGAAGGATATCTTTGTTTCTTTGTATTAGATAAACAAACACAATGGGTCAAGTAGTTACCTTTGGTTGAATGGTGGTATAACACTTAATTCCATACTGTAGCAAAAATGACCCCATTTATGGCACTTTATGGATATCATCCACCATCCATCACATCATCGTTAAGAGAAAAGGCTAAGGTTCAAGCAGTGGAAGATCACATCGAACATCAACAACAAGTTCTCCAACTCTTAAAGGATAACCTCATTATGGCGTAGAATCTAATGAAACAACAAACAGATCAACATCGTGGTGAAACAAGTTTTGACATAGGCGACTGGGTATTTTTACGGCTACAGCCATACAAAAAAGTGTCCCTCAAGCAAGCTAAGTGTATAAATATGGTGATAGAATTGCAACTGCTCAAGAAATTTAATCTAAATCAAGAGACACAATTCTACTCTACTGCTCTGTGGAAATTAATTCACAATTTAGAACAACATTCGCAAACATGCATCAATCACATACACAAGTACACAGATTTATCTAGGGGAAACCAACTAATAAAAACCCCTTAATCCTGCTTGCATTAATCAGATGAATAGATAATGTATTACAATTGTTTTCTCGCTCTAAGCTCAACTTGCAAGTGAATAACCTTTCTCTCTGCTCAATGAGAAGCTCTGACCCAGACTTATTCAATTTTTGCTTCTGCTTGAGCCATTATTTCCTTTCGCAAATCCTGAGCGATTAGGCCCCTATTTTTTTTTCCTCTAATTTATTATGCAATTCCCAAGGTTGGATCTTTGACATCATGCAACACCTATACACTCAAGACTATTCTACAACTGATGTTACACTGCCTTGGAATCTCCACCACATCTGGGGAACTTAAGTTCTCTACATGCACTAGATATTTTTGGTTGATTGATAAGTTAACTGGATGATCACTAAGTTAAACTATTGTCCCACTACACAACTAACCTCCAACTAGTTCTATCAACAATTATAACTAGTTTAACTTAATACAACTAGAAATAATTGAACTGGATAGCTACAAATTAGAAATCACACACGCATAACTAAAATCCAATCCCTTATCTCGAATTTACTGATCTTACTAAGTGACAAGAGCCATGTCACCTCAGTTAACTACGTCCAAGTTGTCTGTTGATGTGGAAATTCAAATTTTTTCAATTTGACCAAGGAAAAGTCAAATTGAAACTTTCTTGCTACACTTATCAACACTCCCTCTTAGCAAGAAAGGGTTTATCAACCACCCCTATACTACACCTATGGAATTCAAACTTTCCTCTTGACAAAGCCTTTGTTAAGATGTCAACATCGTGTTCCTTTATCGGAATGTATTGTAGCAACATTTTCCTCCTCTGCACACAGTCTCGTAAATGATGATACAAGATATCTATATGCTTGGATCAATCGTGAAATACCAAATTTTCAAAGATCTTAATGCAACTCTAATTATCGCAATAGATCACAATTGGATCCATCTCCCAACCAAACAGTCCACAAGTATCTTTCTCCTCCAGATCGCCTCACATGTTTTGACTTGTACCCATGTATCCATCTTCTGCAAGGTTGAGCACCACAGACCTTTGCTTCTTGTTGTACCAAGAAATTGTTGTGGACCCAACGCTGAAAATTCAACCTAATGTACTCTTTCACTTAGATGGACTCCCTTCCCAATCTGCATCTATGAAGCCACACAACTTCACTCCCTCTGTCTATTTGTACCATAATCCATACTGAGTAGTGCCTTTGAGGTACTGTAAGACATGCTTAGTTGCCTTCCAATACAATTTGGTCAGCATAACCATATCTTGGCTCAGTTGGTTGACTACATAGCACATATCTGGTTGGGTGTTCACAAGATACATCAATGAACCCACTAGCTGTCGGTAAATGGTAGCATCAACCTCTTCACCTAAAGTAGCATTATCCTTCCTCCAATTGGTTGGTAGAGGTGTCTCCATAGGCTTACAACTTCCATGTGAAATCTCTGCAGTATCTTGATGTCATACTTTCCTTGAGACACAAATAGTTCCCCATCACCTTGTCATAATTCCAGCCCAAGGAAGTAGTGTATGAGACCGATGTCTTTCATCTAAAATTCCCTTGTAAGGTCCTCCTTGAAAGAGCTTATCAATTGCTCATCACCTATCAATATTAAATCATTAACATATAAAATAATGATAATAGATTTACCTTCTACCAAAATATGATAGAGGTTCACATCCATTTCACTTTTGGTGACCCAATCCAGTGAGATAACTATTGATCTAAGTGTACCAAGCTTAGGGTGTCTATTTGAGACCGTACAATTCTCACCTAAGTCTACACACATGAGACTTCCAATCAAATGTCTCAAAACCTTATGGTTGCTCGATGTACACTTCCTCCTTAATAAAACCATTGAGAAATGTTATTTTTACATCCATCCGGTAGATCTTCCACACAATCTTCACAGCCATTGCAAGAATTGATTTAATAGATGAATACTTTGCTATAGGAGAAAAGGTTTCCTCATAACTAGTTCCCTCAACTTGAGATAATCCTTTGGCCAAAAATTTGGCCTTATACTTCTCTATGATTTTGTCTACTTCATGCTTAACCTTAAAGATCCATCTCGAACCCAAACACTATTCTTCATGATAGATTCGTATTCTTCCACTATTGCATCAACCCAAAATAGTTTCTCATCTACTTCCTCAAAAGGGGATGGCTTAGTCTATACAAGCTCAGTCATTAGAGCCATGTAGCCAATGTACCTCCTTTTCCTGCACAAATTTGAAGGAGCTCCCACATTCTCCCTCGCATCCTGCACCAATCTATCATCTTCCCCGGTTCTTTTTCTACCCTCTCTAGATGGTTATGCTTGAATGGATTTATCCACTTTGCCTCCTCTTTGCTCCTCCATTTGTGGTTTCTCCACAACTTCTTCAGGATCCTTCTGAGGCTCATCCTTTGGAGCTAAAAGCTCTTCTTCTAGACGGATCAAAAGCTCCCTCTCAAGAGAGAATCTCATTGCTTTCTCCTCATCAAAACTTACATCCCTTCGCACAAATTTCATTATGAGGGAAGGTAAGTACACCCATTTGTTGTGTGGAGTTTCGGTGTAACCCACAAAAATCCCAACTCTATTTTCGGCTCAAGTTTCTTCCTCGAATCTTTGGAGACATGGTAGTAAGCAAAGGATCCAAAAATTATGAAGAGAGGCACATCTGGCTTTCCCCCTGAGAAATCCTCCTATAGTGTAATCATACCAATCTGATGAGGACTCTGGTTTTGCAAGTAGACTATTATGTTACATGCTTCTACCCACAAATGTAAAGGAAGGTCTTGGTCATTTAGCATAGCTCTTGCAGCTCCCATAATGCATTGATTCTTTCTCTCAGCTACCCCATTCTACTATGGGTTCTACAGTGTTGTGAGCTCTCTTCAAAATCATTCTTTCACACATAAATCCTTGAAGTCATTCTAAACATACTCACCTCCATTTTCACTCCTAAGATCCTTCACCTTCTTGCTGGTCTCTTTCTCAACTAGTGCCTTAAATTCTACAAACTTTGAGAATGCCTCATCCTTCTTCCAGATGAAGAAGATCCAGCACTTCCTTGAGAAATCATCAATAAAAATAACATAGTACTTATGTCTGGCAATGGAGGTTATCAAGAAGGATCCACAAACATCAGAGTGGACTCTCTCCAATATTGCATGTGATTTTTTGTCCCAATCATGTAATGTGGATTTCACATACTTCCTCGAGGTACAACCCTAGCAAACAACATGTTGCTCAATTGAACCTTTAAGGATACTAGTGGTTATTCGCTGCATAATTTTTAAGGCACCATGATGTAAATGGCCCAATCTCGTGTGTCATATTTCACTAACATCGTGACTCTGCACTTTCTCTACCTTACCTTAATGCAGCACAATCTTCCACGTCAAGTTTATATAGGTTCTTCACACGAACCCCAATCTTCTTCACCTGTCCAGTTGATATGTACCTCAGAAATGCTTTATCTTTACTGAAGATTAAATCATAGTTTGGTATTCCAAAACTACTATGGAGATGAGCTTCTTCTTTAGTCCTAGAAAAAACATAACATCTTTGAGGAGAAGAGGGGATCTAGACTCCCTCTTAAAGGTTACTGTACCAATCCTGGTAGCACTATAACTTCCATCGTCCCCAAGCTCAATATGCATCTCGAGATCTTTCTCTTCGAGGTCACTAGAAAACTCTTTAAACCCTATCATGTGGAATGAGGTGCCTGAATCCAAGTACCACACACTCCTCATCACAATGCTGGCCATAAATGCGATCAGGTGAAGTCTAGCTCGAAATTTGAATCCAATGTTGCACCTGCTTCTCCTCCTGAGTTCTTCTTGCTATACTTTTTGTGTGGACACTCTGTATCATAGTGCCCGAATTCATGAAAATTGAAGCATTTCTTTTTGGACAAGTATTTCTTCTTTCCCCCTTGGATAGATTCTGGTTTGGTTTGAGATTTCTTCCCTTTTCCCTTCTTTCCCTTTCCAACCAATGCAAAATTTTCTTCATCCTCTCCCTTGATGAACTTCCATATCTGGTATTTTGCCTAATCTCTTCTTGTACCAAATCAGACCATACGTGTTCCCAATTCTGTAATTTCTCCCTCCCGTTTACTGAATCCTGGCAGTTACGCCAGCTTTTTGGAAGGCCTAGAAGAGTCAGGCTCACCAGGTCATCTTCTGCAACATTCACACCAACCCCTCCAAGCTCATCCCATAGTTGTGTAAATCTGGTGAGATAATGCAGAATAGTATCAATCTTTTGCATCTTGATGTTTTGAAGTTTGTCTTTGAGGTACAATTTTCTATGGTCACTCCTATTCTTGAATAGGTCAGTCAATGCCTTCCACATTGAGAAAGGAGTTTCTTTCCCATGTATATGTGAGACAATGTGGTCTCACACTCCCTCCAAGATTATTCTCCTCACCTTGGCTACATATTTCTTCCATTGGGATAGGTTTTAGGCATCAGTTGATCTTGGTTTTGGAATGTTTGCCTTGACATAATCCAACAATCCATTGTCATTAAGAACTTCCTCCATATGATCCTTCCATGCAATGAAATTCGAGTTGCCTTCCAAGGCGTACTCTAATCTCAGTTCGTTGAAGGTCATTCTCCCAACTCTGAAGAAATTCTGCTACACTGAAGCTGCAAATTCGAACCTCCTGAGGAACAACTTCGAAATTCTTGTTCTAATGTGAATCATGCTCTAATACCATGTATAAATATGGTGATAGAATTGCAACTACTCAAGAAATTTAATCTAAATCAAGAGACATAATTCTACTCTACTACTCTACTATGGAAATTAATTCACAATTTAGAACAAAATCCATAAACATGCATCAATCACATACACAAGTACACAAATTTATCTAAGAGAAACTAACTAATAAAAACCCCTTAATCATGCTTGCATTAATCAGATGAAAATAAAATGTATTACAATTGCTTGCTCGCTCTGAGCTCAACCTGTAAGTGAATAACCTTTCTCTCTGCTCATTGAGAAGCTCTAAACCAAACTTAGTCAATTTTCCCTCTACTTGAGCCCCTATTTCCTTGCACAATCTTGAGGAATTAGGCCCCTGTTTTTAAGGAAAATTTCTCCAATGGATTTCACAATTCCCAAGGTTGGATTTCTGACTACATGCAACACATGTACACTAAAGACTAGTCTACAACTAATGTTACACTTCCTTGGAATCTCCACCACAACTGACGAACTTGAATTCTCTACATGCACTAGCTATTTTTGGTTGATTAATCAATTAACTAGATTATCACCAAGTTATATTGTTGTCCTACTACACAACTAACCTCCAACTAGTTCTATCAACAGTTAGAACTAGTTTAATTTGATACAACTAGAAATATTTGAACTGGTTTGCTACAAATTAGCAATTACACATGCATAACTAAACTCCAATCCCTTAACTAAAATTTACTGAGCTAACTGAGTGACAAGAGCCATGCCACCTCAGTTAACTACCTCCAAGTTGTCTGCTGGTGTGGAAATTCGAATTTTCTCAATTTGAACAAGGCAAAGTCAAATTGAGACTTTCTTGCTACACTTCTCAACACTAAGAAGGATAATAAATTATCACCCAAGTATTATGGTCCTTACAAGGTGTTGCAAAAGATTGGTACTATGGCATACAAATTGGAGTTGCCTGCATTTTCCTAAGTACACCCAGTGTTCCCTATTTCATGCTTAAAGAAGGTTATCAGTGATAAACTCCCAGTTCAAACAATATTGCCAGAAATTGACAAGGAAGGAAAAATCATATTGGATCTAGAAGCAATCATGGAAACAAGAACCCAATAGCTACATAATCAATCAATTTCATAGTATCTCATTAAGTAGAAGAACTTACCTATTGAATATTCCACATGGGAGGATGAGAATTTTATACAGAAGCATCAAAAACTACTCAAGCGTTGAGGACAACACTTTTTTTTGAAGGAGAGGGGCATGTTAGGTCCCTATAATACTAGTGTGACCCCCTTATTTTTTTGTTAGTGTAGCCCCTTTATTTTTATTTTTGTGCCCCATAGAAGCCCACTATTATTATTATTGTTCCCTTACATTATTTTTGTTATGTAGGCTCTGATTATATTATGACCCCTTAGACTCCTATATATACCAAGGAGGTCTTGTCATTTATATCATCGAATAATTGTTCATTTATGTGATGTATAATAGGTTGCCCCTTCGAAGAGGGAAATCTTTGAGTCGTTGATCTATCATTTCTTCTGTTTTGATTTGGTTGCATAACATACTTTCCGTGCCAAGAATAAAAAGGGATCATGTATAGTTAATAGAGGATGAGAGAATTTTTAGTGCACTATCATCCTTAAAGTGAAAAAAACCCTTCTTAATGCTTGTTTTGGACATGTTCTACCAAGTAATGAACTTGCAGAAACTATTGTTGAGAATTATGTGTTATATATTTGACCTCAACAATTATGGAACTCTAATGAGTTTTTGTTATTACTTTTTGCTTATCATGTAGGAAATTAAGTTTCAATGGATATTTATCTTCTAGTTAATATCATTTTTTATTTTATGCAATATCAAGGAACTATGTGCTAGTTGACTATTGTTAGAGTTCAAACTGTAGAATAAAGTGAAACAACTATAACAATAGCTATGGTTAAGGAAGGAGGTGAAAGACACATGTATGGTGATGAAGCACCAAATCCTTAAAAAGTTGGTTTATCTGAATCCAAGGAATTGGAAAAGTATCTGGCTATTAGAGAAGCAATGTATGAGATGGCTATTCATAGACCTTATTTTCATGTGAAGCATGTATAATATAAAATACATAGAACATAGGTGAGCTACATTTATGAGTCAAGAACTAGTTTGAGCAAAAGAACCTTTATAGTTCAACATTGCACACCATTGATGGTGCCTCTCCAATTGGTTGTCCCTTGGGGTGCAACAAGACCTTTGTAGTAAAAAACGATAAAATCATATACATGGATTTCTAAGAGTGTATAGGAAGAACCCCAACAAGTGCAACCCATGATGATTTTTTTCCCAAACATGGAAAATGAGTATGTTATAGTTTAATGAATTATTTTCCTATTATTTTATGCTTCTATACATTATTAAAGCATTCACCAAGAGTTTACAATGTTTTATAATTTAGTGAAATATTTTCCAAGAGTTTATAATGTTTTATAATTTAGTGAAATATTTTCCAACATTTTACAGATTTTGTAATTTAGTGAAGGATTCATCAAAATTTTATATATACATATTATATTATTGAAAAAAAAAGCCTATACATTTTCATACGTACCATGGGATTCGCCCATTTATCATACATATAAGTTTTGGGGGGTTTCTTAGATTTTTCCTTTCTCCCATGTAGCCCCTCTTTATAGGAATGATGGAGGTGGCAAAGAGATAGGTTCTTGGCATGGAACTAGGAAAAATTGGGTCATGCACATGTTCTAAATCTCACAATGCATCATACAACTCATCCTTTGTTGATCTCCTCATAACTCTCCAAATATAGAAGGATCTAGGAGTAGTCATAAGTTGCATGAAGGAAACAAGTGGCCAATTTCCCTTTTCCTTAGGGAAAAACTGATTAAGCTTAAAGTATGCTTTTTTGGGGCAATAATATGTTATCTCAACAAGGTTACATCACTAGGTCCATTGTGATGACTAGTGTGAAAAATAGAATTATAACAATTAATGTTATCGTTGACTTTGTTTGGAACCTATGCTTACTACAAGGATCTGAATGATGGAATCATCATATTCGAAAATTCAAATCACTTATGTCATAATTATATTTCTAAATTTAGGGTCTCTCAAAATAGTTTGAGTGTGTGCTTTTTTATATGGACTATTAAGAATGGTTATGGCTAATAACCTTTGAATGTGGATTAAAGGCAAGGCCGCAATAATAATGGTTAGAAAATCTAGCATCATAGAAGCCATTGTTTGACTATTTACAAAAACACAATGTCAAAGTCATAATCTAGACATTATAATTGGTGCTAGAAATAACCTTGCTAAATTCCTTTCTCCTCCAATGGCATATGCATTATAATGTGAGAAAATCAATTTCAACATTGTACTAGATTTTTCCATGAAACACCATTAACTTGATATCATGTATGTTTATGTTTGTATCTCAAGCAAGTACTTCTGCACATGCCTTTGTCTAAGCATGTGAATTCACCTAATTAACCCTTAAGATTAGAAATTACTTTAATTATTAAAGTAATTGAATTTTATAAGGTAAAGTGAGTTAATCAAATGAAATGCAAAGGTTATTTGTGTTATTGGATTAGATGAATCTCAATCATTGATCTCAAGTGATATTATGATTTAATCTCAATCGTTAATCACTTTTGATATTAGGGTTGTGGATTCAGTCAATAATTCAAACTTATAAAAACAAGGCTAGGCTAAGGGAGAAGACACGCATCTTGAGAACAAGACATAGTGAGATTGAGATCTCGGTGACTAAGTGGAGAAAGACTTCCATTCAAGTGTGTAGGTTTGGAGGAAGTTACAAGGAGTAGCAAGGGAGATCAAAATCAAAAAAGCATAATCAAACAACAAATTTAGGGCTTGATCAACTGGATTAATTCCAAGCTTATTGTATTTGTATTTTCCTCAGTGGACCATTATTTAGGAAGGGATCCCTTGTAAATTCTGAATTTAATGAATGAAGGATTTATTTGAAGGGTGGAATATCTTGGTGTGCATGTGTGAGATTGGTGTATGATTTTTCTTTTGTTTTTATATTTACTTTTACATATTGAAGTATTAGTAGTACTTTTTACTCAATATGCTTTCATCTGCTAGGAAGTAACAAGTTATTGGGGTTAGAAATTTAACATCGTATCAAAGTGCAACCTTTGAAGACCAATCTCTAAGTATTTTACATTGCAAAATTCATAGAAGCTTGAACATACAAAGGTATTGTATGGGTTACACATGCGAGGAGAAATTATTTTATTTCCATATACAGAACGTTCAAAGATGAAATATTATTCATATGGTAAAAATTAGTCATAGGTTAGGTTGGTCATATCAGGGCTAGGCATAAAGCAACTAAAAAAGAAGTGCCAAGCGACTCATGTTGAATTTGTAGTGCGATCAAGACTAGTATATTTTTCAAAATTGATAACTACTTCCAATGATACAACCAACCTTCTTATAGCATTCCAATCATTAAACATTTATACATGAAAAAATTTAACCATTCAATTGCGTTAATAGAGAAATAGAGATCACAATGAACAGTAAAATCAGGAAACCAAAAACACCATAAATTAAGCTAGCAGTTAGGGAAAACCCACAAGGGGAAAACCCAACCAATATTTCCTTATGAGAGAGAGATTTGGTTTATCAATAATAAATCAAAATATTCGAGCAAGATTCCAAACTTTCTGACCTCAATAAATCAAAGTCAAAACCAGTCAAAGGATAGAGAAGAAAGTCAACACTAGTCAAACTTTAGATGTGCAACAGAGGGCCAAATTTCGGCTAAAGATAGCTTTCTATAAGCAAAAGTGCCCCAAGGACAAATAAATGTAGTTTTAGGTTGGTCCTCTGGGAGAATTTTGATTTGATTATAGCCCGATAATCCATCCATGAATGAATAAATCTTGCATCCAGTGCAATCATCAACAATCTGGTCAATAAAAGGGACCAGGCAGTTGTCTTTTCGATAAGCACGATTTACATCCCAATAATCAACACATACTCAGATCGTGTCCTATTTCTTCATGATAGGGACAACATTCGATACCCAATCAGTTAAAGGAACAGAATATATGAAACCAACCTGAAGAAGCTTTTCGATTTCAACTTTTATCTCGGCAACCTTCTTGGGATGGACCAGATGGAGGCGCTACTGGACGAGTTTGGCATGAAAACATGTCTTAATTTCGTGCACCACTATATTTGGGTCGATACCTGGAATTTCTTCATATATCCAGGAAAATACATCTCTAAACTCACGAAAAAGGGCTCGATAAATCTCAATTTCAGATGAAGAACAAGATGCTCTGATGTATATATTTTCAACTATTCCTGGTTTAATTGAAATATTGAGAGGAATCATTTCTTCAATATTTGAAAGGTTCTTTTCAGAGTCGATCTCATGAATGGAGACAGAATTCGTAAAGGGTTTGACAAAATTAGGTAGCTACACACCATTGAGATTCTCTTCGATGGTATCTGGTAAGGAGGAATGATGATGATGTCCATCCCACAATGCATCATCTGACATCATGATCTCCATGATGATTTCATCGGTAGAGAATATGTGCGAGAAAGGATCAGAAGGCGTGCCATAATCCAGTGATCGATCTACCCAATTCATCAAAGAAAATGTATGGGCCGCACAAGCTGAATAGATGGCTACATAATCTTTCTCAATGGGGCTAAGCGGAATTCGATCACCAAAACTTTGGATGTTAGTTTCATCAGGTACAATCCATGGATCGGCCAAGATCGTAGAGGATGATATCATATTGATATAAGAAACCGAAGGGGAGGAGTCAGGAAGGAGAGGAGGAGGGAGCGAAAATGTTCCCATAAGCGATGAATCCTTCAATAATCTAACTCCGACATGCTGATAGGAATGTAGGGCTTCCCCTACAATATGGACACTTCCAACAACATTGGAATCAGAGGCAAAAAAGGTGAGTTGATCATTTGGAAGTAAGTCAAAATGATGGTAGCCATAGCATAAACCCATGTACATCCCAGTAGAAGATTATAATCAAGAGGTCTGTCAATAACTTCTACTTCAATGGAGACGATTTTTCCCCCAAGTTCCACTTGGAGGGAATTCAGAATCCCAAAAGGTTTACATGTCCTTCCATCAAAGGATTTCAATGTGGTGGTTGATCGACTCAGTTGGGGTGAACCAATCGCCATCCAACAAGACATGGACATGATGCAGGTCGAGGCTCCCTCATCAACAATAACACAATGAATGTTCTTACCATGGAAAATTACCTGAATCATAAAATCTAACTAAGCTGGAAGTCGAGGGGTATATTTTTCATGAGATAAAACCACTAGGTTGGAATCCAATGGATCCACACATCCAATAGTTGACAAAAAGGCCTTCTTTTGGGTGGGGCGGTTTTGCATCACCTCAAGAGTTGACATAGATGATGGAGACTAAGCCAAGTCTTCAACTACATTATAATTTTGGGCAGATCTTGAACAAGGGTTAAAAGAAGACTAATGGATAACACCCTTCGGAAGCTTGATAGTCAATTTTGTAGGAACCGAAGGTGGAACAAGATTAGATGAGGGTGTTGCCAAACTGGCAAGTTTATCAGCAGTCTGACCATTTGGTGGATTTTCATTACCATAGCCCTTATTCCGAGTGGCCACAATGACATCAGATTTTATCTTTGAGGAGGAAAGCATCAAAACCATGTTCAAGGAAGAAGCATCTCGAGCAACCATATGAGTCTCCTGATTGGGAAACGGGTCAGTCAACACAGCGGGAGAAGTGGATGATTTAAGAAACGGGTTCACTTCAACGTGGTTTGGACAATCACGTGTAAAGTGATCCTCATTACAAATCAAGCATGGGTATCGAGGCTTTCATTTCTCATCGAAAGACAAATTTGTTTGTTTATCCTACGGTAAGTAATCATTATTTTTCTTACCTTTACCTTTCTTCTTGCTTCTAGGTTGTTGTTGATACTTGCCTTTATCAAATGAAACGAAATTTATCTTGGAAGTAGAAGCCGAGGAGGATGGGATTGATGGTTTTGCGCGGGCGCAGTGAGAGCAATATCAGATGGTTTACTCGCCAACTGCGAACTGGAAGAATCAATAATTCCATCGGCAGCATGAGATTCTTGACCAGGTGGAGGAGGAACAATATTTTCAGGTCTCGAAGCGATTGGCATATTATCATAGAGCGTGCTCAATTGGGTATAAACCAGATCTACATATTGAGCACAAGTAATAACTTTCTCTTCGGTCACGACTTCACCTTTGGCCACATCTTCTGTTATGGGAGTAACAGAGATTTAACAAACCATTCTGCTAACAACTGATCGAGAACATAAGTCTTGACCAACCTACAAAGACGCTTCCACTCATGAATGTGATCTGAAATGTGGGTAGAGTTTGATTTTTTGAAGTTACTCATTAGTTTCATCCAGTTTTGTATCTGATGGGTAACTGGAAATGTGTGAGGAAGGTGGTGGTTAAAGTGCTGAAATCGTGAAATGATGCTCTAGGTAACTCAATAGACCATTTAGTTGTGGTACTTGTAAGCGTTCAATGAAAAAGATGAATTCGAATGGAATCATCATTAAGGGAGTTGGATGAACACCATAGATGATACGTCATAACATGCGTCGACAGGTCTTCTCCAAGATTCTCGTTGAATTTTGGGGTATCATAAGGAAACTTAGTGGGAATAATTGGCCACTATGGCGAATGAGCAATGGGGTCGTTATTGAGCTGAGTTAAATCTGGTAATTCAAGAGTAGACACAAAAGTAAACTATCTAATAAAGTCCAGAGGAAGATTACCTAGATATGAAGGGGTAGCTTGGGCAACAGCCACTTGCATTCCTGGGTAAGGATGGTTCTAATAATAAGGAACCTACTTACAGGATATGGAGGTTTCTGATAATAAGGAACTTGGTTACCAGGATATGGAGGATTATGATGTTATGAAACCAGCTCACAAAAAGATAGAAAAGCTAGATCAACGCCTTAGAATTCAGCCTCTTCGAGGGGGAAACCTCCTTTACATTACATAAATGAACAATTCTTGGATGATTCAAATGAAAAAACCTCCTTTCTATATATAGGAGTCTAAGGGGTCACAATATAACCAAGCCGACCTAACAATAACAATATAAGGGCACAAAAATAACAATAGAGGGATTCTATGGGGCACAGTAATAACAATATGGGGACAATAGGGGCACAACAATATTAATAAGGGATACAACTACAATATTAATGGGGGCATCACTTATATTATAGGGACCTAACATATGATAATAAGGAACTTGGTTACCAAGATATGGAGGGTTTGATAATAAGGAACCTGCTTACCAGGATATGGAGGGTTCTGATAACCAACATACAAGTGAGTTTGTTTCCCAGCCTCAGGATGATGATAAAGTTGTTGGAATGGTTGGGTTTGGATTTGTTGGCCTTGAAAAGGTGCTTGATTTAGTCCATAATGTTTATCGATAGGAGTTTGCATTTCCCCCTAGTATGGGTTCAATTGAGACTGTGCCAAATTTTGAAGAATTTGACCTACCAAAACTTGAGGAGTACCTTGCGCAAGCGATTGAGAGGGTGAGTGACCTTGTATAGGTTAACTAACCGGGATCTGGAGAGAACCACACACCATTGGAATAGGATGTAAAGGTTGGCTCACATGTATTTGAGCTTGTTGAGGTGTTGATGGATAGGTAGGAATTTGTGATGAAGATGGTACAGTTTGAGGATTCAGCAATCAATCCCAAAAAGAACCAAGTTGAACAGGTAAAGTAAGTTTCCAAACACTGGCAACCATTCCAAGATAAGGAGGACTATAATTAGTTAGGTTACCATATTGAGATATACCAACAATAGGTTTCCCCCCTGCCATAGGAGGAAGGGATGATGGAGGAAACTGCGATCCATATGGAGAGTACCCAACACACAGAGGGTTAGGATATTGAGGGTAGCTTTTCCCACTGACATAAGGCTAGCCTGCTACTCTACTATAGGTGTAGGTAGAGGAAGAGGAGCAGATTGTGTGGAATTCATAAGAGAAGTACCAGACATTATTCCCAAATTGGATGACATGGGAGAGGTCCAAGGACTGGAAGCCATGCCAAAGAGGTAGCAGATAATGATTAATAGTCAGGCAAGACAAACATGCCACCATAAAAATGAGTTTCTGGTGATGTTTCAAACATAGATGAGGAAGCGACACTTGATGTCTCAACCATAGTGGTGGACATGGGTTGGGAGTTTGAATCAGTTCCAGACATAGTTATGGTTAATAATCCCAATGAAGATTGTCGTGAGAGATCTGTGGATAGGCCCAAAGAATTAGGTAAAGGAGATTGTGTCGGAGGTTGAAGAGACGGAAGAGGATTGGTTTGATAAAAATAAAGTCCTTCCCAATGAATGGGAGTAGAAGGACGAGGTTCTTCTTGAGGGATCTCTTCAATACTCACAAGTCCATATGGAAGAGGTTCACTGTCAGGCCCAAGATATATCGGTTTTGTCTAAGAAAAAGGAAGAGAAGAGGAAGGTCCCAAAGAATTAGGTGAAGATGGTTGAAGCTCCTCAAGTTCAATAACCTCAAGAAAAAAGTTTCTGACTCAGGGAGGTCAGATTCAATGACCTCAGGTAACAAAGTTTCAAGGACTTGTTTCAATTGTGTTAGTGTCACTAAACAGGAATGGATGTAATCTCGGCTTAGAAACTTAAAGGGGTAAATGATTCTAGCGTATCAATATTGAGAGGAGGGCCAGAAGTAGTTCTTGATGTTCCTGATTCAGTAGCTTGTGTTTTATTATGATTTTGACGACGGTTAGGAGTAGCCTCTGAAGGAAGAGGAGGCTTATTTTGCATTCTAGACGAACGATGAGGAGGGAGATTTTGTTCTTCCACGTTGGATAACAAATTTTATTAACAAAAAAGAAATAAATCAAAAAGAGGGTAATATAGGCATAAAGGATTACCAAGCAACCGTGAACTACAATATACACCTTGGCGAACCAAGGACTTAACGTACGATAGTCAATATCCCTGAATGTTGTGTTCAGTGTATCACGATATACAAGGTGGAAGACTCGGTTACCTATGGATGGATAGCAACCTATTCAGGACTCCCAAAATATACTCGATGGTACGTGGAGTGTAGTTCATAGTAGTGTTGTCTAATGCATAATCGTTCAATGAGAGCGTTCCCATATATTTTACGTGCATGGAGCACCACCAATATACCCGAAGGTACGTGGAGTATGATCCTATACACTCACATACGTGGAACAGGATTTCACCCCCAGGATGCAAAGCTGGAAAATAATGACAACTCCTACATTTAATAAAGTCATAACAGGTCTCTAGCTTAGATCTCTAGATGTTTGTGTTAATGTTACAAATGCTACTTAGATTGATTCGATAAATTTTATTGTTTATCTTTGATTATGTTTCAGTTTTTGGGCTCACCACGAATGTCACCTGAATATTCCAAAATGAAAATCTAGCATGAGAAAATGGAAATCTTTTCTCTTTCAATGAAAATCTATCTAAGGGAGGGAACAATCAAGATGCAACACGCAATATGCAGCAAACAAGATGCAAGATTCAATTTCCCTTTTCGAATGCAATTGTTCCTATGTTAATGCACATGCAAAACCCTAAATTCCAATGCAAAATTTTTCTTTTCACCACACTTAATTTTCGAAATGAAGAAAACTAAGATGCAAATGTTCAATTACTGATTCAATTACACTTTTCAAAATGAGGACTAGAACAACAATTCATCTAAGTGATCAACAATCAAACGAAATCAGTTTGCAAGCGACCAAATGATAAGAAAAAAGAAAAATCAAAACCAATTCTTATGAAAGGCAAACAACACAAATGAAAAATGAATGGAGGCTTTAGAGAGACCACAAGACACTCAAGACTCAGGGAAGTTCAACTGGAATTAGGCTGACCAAAGAGAGGATCAAGAAAGAAGGTAAAATTTGTGCAAAAAAGGGACCAACATTGGTGCAGAAGAGGCACCAGTGCATTGCAATGCTAGTACAGAGTGGGCCTGGTTGAGGTGAAACCCTCTATCAAAGGCATTAGGGGAGCGTTGGGCCAGGGAAAGAGGACTCTGGAACAAAAGTTGTAAAAAAGACTCAATGAAATCATTTCCTAGGTCTATTCTTGGTTGGATGAAACAACAAAGGTTTGTCAAGGAGGTAATTAAACACAATGGACAAGGAAACCACCAAGGGAATATTATGTTCCCCAGTGGAGCCACTAATTTTTTATACAGGATTTACGATTTCAGAAAAAAAGTATCTCCCCTAGGTCGGTGGCTAACCTAGAACAATAGAGAGACAAGGAACTCAATGCTTTTCCTTAAATTAAATATATAACGGAGTGAGGCCTACCTGGAATCCTTCACACACTTCACTCATTCTTTAGCTTGGAAGCTACAATTCCAGCTTCTAATGCCAAAATTAGAACCTGCACAGTCAGATAACACTAGCCACGAAACTACGAGATCTATGTGGTATCATCTAAATACTTCATTCAGTAGATCAACAATGTATTGAAATATATGAAATAACAACATCACATATGGAAAACAATGAATTATTTTAATTAATATAGATGGAAGGAGATTACAACCATAAGTAGCAGTTGATCTTGTAGAAGAGCTCCTCCAAGTTGTTGACTTGTCCTTTCCTTATCACAATATACACCTCTAATTACCCTAAATGCATGAGATAATAGCCACTCACTGTAGCATCATAAGGGAAGAATCACTCTCCAAAATCCAGCCCCCACATAGAAGGTTGGGAATATATAGAGAAGTAGGGTAAGTTGGGAGTTCTTATCCAATTACCAATATAGGGTTTGAGCTCCACCTTTGATGGAGGGACACGATCAAAGGATAAGTGGTGAAAACTCCAAAGTAGGGTAGGATAGGATCTGAATGTTTTGTCAAAGTTAAGTAGTTAAAACAACTTCTAGAAACCCCTAGAAGGGGAAGCTTACGGAATCTCAATCATTCTCCCAAATTTCTAGAACCAACGCAGGTGAAAATGGGAGCAACCTACTGGTGACCAACTGTAGAATTTCCCACTGTAGATCAACAGATTATGCAATATACTAAAGCAAATTACAAGATCTACTTCTACAACAAATTTGCAGAAGCTTAACCGAATTTGAGCAAGATCAAATAGAACACATATAACTGATAATGAGAAAGTAATCACACATGAACACAGAAGAATACTCTGGGTAAAGCCTCAGCTAAAAACCCCGATCTCTGTAATATCATACAAGTGGAATATGTCTGAATTACACAAAACTTTAGCTCACAAGCTATCTAGCTCTCAGTATAATCCCTTTGCTGCTCATAGACAGTCAAAGGCTTCTCACAAACCTTCTCCTCTGCCCTCCAAGCCTCCTATTTCCTTATGCAGTTTCTCATGGGGTCCAATGCTGCCACCTGTGTGAATTCACCTCTCACACAACTCACTAACCTCTGAAATAACTGTGCAATCCTGAAGGAGATAATTCCTTCTGCATGGATGAGTTTCCTATATAGGAAAAACCCTCCATCTGATAGTACATTGTCCCTTCCTTTGATCTCAACTGGGTCTCTGTCTGAACTGACATGCATGAGTTATTTATGAGAGAATATTCAGTTATCTGAAGTGTCGCAGTTGCATGCATGCATGCATTAACTAACTGAACTCACAATTAGTTCAAAAAATTATTTGAACTAATCTAACTGGACTTCAACTCAGATAACTGAGCTAACTAATTACAACTCAAAGTACAACTCATCCTTATCTCCTTCATTAAGGGATAACTTCCCCAATCAATGAAGAAACTGTTGCATGTCTTCACATAGACTTCATGTTTGATTTCCTACAACTAATTAACCCAAGATGAATTAATTAATTATTTTACAAACAGCTGCTAAGATCAAATTCAAATTTTACTTCTCAATTTTAGTTTAGGGACTAACTAAAATTGGAATCTATCCCGAAATACTATTTATAGCAATGTATTTTTAGCATTTCCATTTTTTCATTCCTTGTTGATATGTCCAACACTAGTACTTAAAATGCTATTTATAGCATTTCTCTTTTTAGCATTTCTTGTTGCTATTTCCAACACTCCCTCTCAACAAGAAAGGCATTCAACTCAAACCCAATCTTGAACCTTTGGAATGTTCTGCATGCAACATTTCTCCCAAGTTTTGTTGCTCCAGCAACTCTAGAAACAAAAAATCTCCCAACTAACCTCCCTGTTGGGCTAGAAACACCATCTGATGCTGAAGCTCCCTCTGTTGCTGACAAGTGCTCCCTCTGTGACCTCTAAACTGCTGCAACACTCCATGCATCTCGCATCGTTGCACACCTCTCTGTGCCATCCTGCACTGGTGCAACACTCCTGTGCCTCTCACATTGTTGCAGCCTGCTAGCTCTGAACTGTCTTGGGATTCCTGCATTGTAGCTCTCTCTGCTGCTCTATCCGCATCTGTCTCTACCCACTCAGCTAGTCCTAATACTCCTCATCAGTGCTCTCGTAGCAAGGTCTAATCAAAGAGGTTGGGTACCTCAATGATCTTGCCCCTATTCCAGCCTTCTTGGGACTGTCACTCCACATCGCCCCACCTCCGACCTAGAGGTATGGATGCATGTGATCCCTTTTCCCACTTGGCTCGAAATTTCCCCTTATTGGAGGTATCTGCATGAGTGGATGCCTCCGCTTAGTCTCCTCCCAACTTCTCTAGTTGTGGCTGCTCTACAACCTCCTGAAGCTGCTTCACCAATTGTGGCTCCTCCACAATTGTCTGAGACTTCTTCTGGCACTACATGTTGAGAGGTAATGTACTCTCATCCTCAACCACCAAGTCTCCAACAGTTTCCTTGCTCCTCAAGGCTTTGCATGCATCTTGAACCTCAAGAGCGTATAGGTTCTTGACTCGTGAACCGATCTGCTTCACCTGTCTCATGGTGACGTGTCTAAGGAAAACATTTCCCTTACTGAAGACTACATCATAGCCTTTGTCTTCCAGCATTGTGATCGGTACCAAGTTTTTCTTTAGTCCTGGCACATACTTCACATATGTCAAGGTAATGCGAGCTCCATGCTCCCTCTGGAAAACAACTGTGCCTACTCCTGAGACACTATAGTTTTCATCATTACCCATCGTTATGAGTATCTGGAGATCTTTCTCCTCCAAGTTACTGAACAAACTCTTATCGTCAGTCATGTGGAATGAAGCTCCACTGTCAAGAAACCAACCACATCCCACCATGGATGAAACCATGCATGCGAAGAGGGTGAAATCCAACTCGAACTGTGAGGCCAATGCCTCACCTTCAGATCCTTCCTTGGATCCCATCTTGGATTTCTTCAATGGACAATTTGTTGCAAAACGGCCCACCTCATGACAATGAAAGCATCGCACTTCCGATTTGTCAAACTTCTTCCCACCATAGAAAGAACTCGATTTGGGATGAGAATCCTTCTCCTTCCCTTTCTTTGTCTTACTCGCTAAGGCACAATTTTCTTCATCCTCCTTGGATGAAGAACCATCTCTAGTGCTTCTTCTTATCTCCTCCTGCATCAGATCTGATCCAAGTTGTTCCCAATCTGGTAGTTTCTCTCTTCCATTTATCGAGTCTTGGTAGCTATGCCAGCTCTTAGGAATACTGAGGAGAGCAAGACTCATCATGTCATCATCGGCTGTCATGATCCCTACACTTCCAAGCTCATCCCTACAGGTGGTGAGCTTCTTCAGATATGTAGAGATCATGTCGCCCTTTTCACACTTGATTTTCCGAAGCTTGTCTTTCAGCGCCAGCTTCCTCTGATCACTGAAGTTCTGACATAGATCTTTCAATGTTTTCCTCATTGAAAACGGTGTCTCCTTCCCATGGAAGCTCGAGACATTGTGGTCTCGAACTCCCTCCAGGAGGATTCTCCTCACTCTAGCGACACATTTCTTCCATTCTGCCAATTTTGTAGAATTAGTTGCTGCCGACTTGGGGAAATCTTGATCAATGAAGTCCTTTAGACCGTTGTCCTCTAATATTGCTTCCATGTGATCCTTCCAGGCTATATAATTCAAGCTACCATCAAGGGCATACTCAAGTCTTAAACCGTTGAATGCCATTGGTGAAATTTGAGATGTGATAAGAATTCGAATTCTATAATCAGGAACTTGAAACTTCGAACTTCTCCCTTCTTTGTATACTTTTCTTCTCTTTGATCACCTTTGCTCTGATACCATGTAGAATTTCCCGCTGTAGATCAACAGATTATGCAATATACTAAAGAAAAATACAAGATCTACTTCTACAACAAACTTGTGGAAGCTTAATCGAATTTGAGCAAGATCAAATAGAACACATATAACTGAAAATGAGAAAGAAATCACACATGAACAAAAAATAATATTCTGGGGAAAGCCTCAGCTAAAAACCCCTATCTCTGTATTATCATACAAGTGGAAATATGTCCAAATTACACAAAACTTTAGCTCTCAATCTATCCAGCTCTCAGTATAATCCCTCTGTTGCTCATAGACAGTCAAAGGCTTCTCACAAACCTTCTCCTCTGCCCTCCAAGCCTCCTATTTCCTTGCGCAGCTTCTCCTGGGGTCCAATGCTGCCACCTGTGTGAATTCACCTCTCACACAACTCACTAACCTCTGAAATAATTGTACAATCCTGAAGGGATAATTCCTTCTGCATGGATGAGTTTCCTATATAGGAAAAATCCTCCAACTGATAGTACACTATCCCTTCCTCTGATCTCAACTGGGTCTCTGTCTGAACTGGCGTGCATGAGTTATTTATGAGAGAATATTCAGTTATCTGAATTGAAGCAGTTACATGCATGCATGCATTAACTAACTGAACTCACAATTAGTTCAACAAACTATTTGAACTAATCTAACTAGACTTAACTCAGAAAACTGAGCTAACTAATTACAACTCAAAGTACAACTCATCCTTATCTCCTTAATTAAGGGATAATTTCCTCAATCAATGGAGAAACTGTTGCATGTCTTCACATAGACTTCATGTTTGATTTCCTACAACTAATTAACTCAAGATGAATTGATTAATTATTTTACAAACAGCTGCTAAGATCAAATTTGAATTTACTTCTTAATTTTAGTTCAGGAACTAACTAAAATTGGAATCTATCCCGAAATACTATTTATAGCAATGCTATTTTTAGCATTTCCATTTTTTCATTCCTTTTTGCTATGTCCAACACTGGTACCTGAAATGCTATTTATAGCATTTCTCTTTTAGCATTTCTTGTTGCTATTTCCAACACCAACGCAGGCCATAGTGGAGCAACCTATAGGTGATCGCACCCCAGTAGGCATATAGGGAGCGTTGGTCCTAAAATCAGCTCACATGATGCAGTTTAGGGCTAAAATTCTGAGGGATGAAGGGAACATGCTTAGGGATTTGTGCAAGATGGTGACAAGGGGGAATAGGATGTTGATTGATCCCATTAGGAGGTTCACTGATCAAATGTGACAAAATGGCCTATACCAATACTTTAGTGTATCTTAGGGGAGGCGATCACATCTGCACAACTCAGTCTAGATTAGCATGATACATAATTATATCAAGAACTTAACCACAATGACCATAATCATCATGCATATGGCAACAAGTTAACTATCATGCATGACTAACCATTACATGTGCATATAACTACACTAATCAACTAGCATCCATCATGAATGTAACCATGATAGCAATAAAATGGCAAGCATGCATATAACCATGATGCACATAACAACCATTAACCATCATACATGCATGGAAAACATACAAACTTGTATGACGATCTGATTTTACCCCAAGGTCCAGTGTTGCAACCTCACTGTGATACCACTTTGTAACACCCACTACAACATTTAACCACTTTTACAAGCTCTGCAAGGTAAACATGAGTTGAGTGTCATTATGATATGGCCCGACCTCAAAGTTCTAGTTATGGAAGTGGGGCTGATAAACCAGAACACATACTGACATCCCTCAGAGACTACAAACCACTCAAGAGCCTAACATCCACCCCAAGTGGTCAATCCCTGTGTTGAAAATCATTTTCTCAAGCCTAAAACCCAAATCGTTCCCTTGACCCACTGTGCATGTGGTTATGGGGCTCCAATGTCTGCACACATAAGCCTGCCTACCAGCAGTTATGATTCAAATTCCTCAATTTTGTGCCAGCGGTTGCGAGATTTGTGTCACTTTTTCAGGCTAGCCTCTAAACCACTGCACAAAATTGCCTATAAATTTCCAGAAACATAACAAGATGATAACTATGCCAACCATTCAAAACTTGAGTAAGATGTTGACCTAGACATGCCTAATACATGATACTCATTTCATAAAACATATTATACACATAGAAGCTACAGGTCATGAATGCATATCTGATCATAAGGGTATGAACTTCATCTGAGAAGCACCAAGAAGGATAAATCATCCCTCTCAAGCTAGCTACAACAACACTTGTTAGTCGATGCATTCATCACCCATTCATTAACTTATAGAATCATGAATAAGAGTCATATCTAGAGCACATCATAGAACCATTCAAATAACCAGCATATACCCAAAATAGGAACCATGACAAATATGTCATATAATCAACATAATAACAAATACAAGTGCTCATTAATTACATAGAGAAAATAGATCTTATTAACATATACAAAAGCCAACCAAATCATGGACTTCCACACACCACCCGACCACAGATTGGGCTAAAGAAAATATTTCTTTCAGCCAATCACCCTCATGCCATATTCCAAGCATGAATGTGGGCTCTCATGGATAAACCAAAATATAACCAAATAGGGAATCCAGAGGTTAAACCACCTCCACCCTCAAGCTACAATGATCTCACCTAAACTGATCCCGAGATCACAAAACCAAACCAAGATTGGATGCCTCGAAATTCCTTCACCACACCTTGAGGAATTTTCCTATCTCCACCCACCTATCGAGGGCCTCCCAGAGAAAACCATCCCTACCCCTAACACTTGGGATTTTCCTGGGATTTTCCTGAGAACACCTCACTTGTTTCCAAAATCTTCTGGAAATCCAAAGATCAACTAAGAATGAATCCCATCACACCATGGTTATCCGAGAAATGGAAAGGGAAGGATGAAACCACTGTCAAACTAGGAAAAACCCATGTCAATGACAACACAAGAACCAAATAAATAAATGCATGTACCATGCATTCGAATCCAGGCATGCTAAATCACACATGCACACTGTTACCTACAAATCCATAGTTATTTATGTCTTTACTTGCAGTTGTCCAAACTTCCTCTTACACTCTCTTGCTTGTTCCTTACTTACTTGGCCAAGTGCTTGTTCTCTCTCCTTTGTTATACCTGCTCAAAAGTTGGGCCAAAAGTTGTCAACTATTTCTCAGGTGCCTTTTTATCATTGATGTCTAGTTTTTTCCTTTCCTTTTTCCTTCCTTTTTCCTCTAATTTCCCTTGCATTCAAATTTGTGTCTCTTCACCTTCCTTTTATCCAATTTTCCTTTATTTCCATAATTAAATGTTATTTATTGTCTCTTTGCCTTTGCCAATTTCCATAGTCATTATTAAATCACAAGTGATGTGCACTATAATGTTTACCCACCATTCAGCTTGGAATATGTGTCCTATAACCTTGGCCTTATTTTGCCTTTATTATCATTTATTACATGAAACTTTAACCCGGGGCTATTACATTTAGCTTGGTGGGTTTGCAGTAAAATTCAAGGAATTCTCATTTGTCTCTTCTCTATCTACTAACATCATCACAAGGAGTGTTTGCTACTTGGATAGCGGTGCATCATGCCACATGAAAAAGGCATAGGAGTTATTTAGCAATATAATAGAGAGTGACTTATATTTACATGTGGATCTTGGTAATGATGCCAGGTATATAATGAAGGGGGTTGAAACCATTAAGTTCCAAGTTGAGTGAGGAGGGATGTTGGAAGCCAAGGATGTGTTATTTGTACCAAGACTAAAGAAGAACATGCCCTTAGTATCATTGATTGAGGACAAAGGATATGAGGTCATGTTCAGGAATGTGCAAGTTATTCATTAGTCTTGGTACGAATAGAATGTATATGGGTTAATGTTAGTGATATCAATATAGGGGGCAAAATATTATGTCACGCTCGTTGATGACTTCTTGGAAAGCCTAGATCATATTCAAGGATATCAAGGATGATTTATCCAATCAACTATGTGAGTTTAAGGCCCATGTGTAGAACTAGACAAGAAGAAGATCAAGGTCTTGAGGTCTTAAAATGGGGAGAGTAGACCACCAATTACTTCAAGGATTTCTGCAAGGAGGTAGGGATCAAGAGGGAGATGGAAATCTCATACAACCCTTAGAAAAATTGGGTTGTAGAGAGAAAGAACCAGTCCATCATCAATTATGCCAAGGTTATGCTACATGACCAAGAGTTGTCTGTGTTTCTTTGGGAAGAGGCATGTAACACTTTAGTGTATATGCTGAAAATGAGTGATCCGAATGGAAATTGGCATCGACCCATGGTATTTATCCGCTCATGGAATATACCCATGGTATTGTAAGTGGCATCCACCCATGGTATTCATCTACCCAAGGTATTTATCCACCCATGGAATTTACCCATGGTATTGTAAGTGGCATCCACCCATGGTATTCATTCACCCATGGTATTGTAAGTGAAATCCACCCATGGAATTTACTTGTGGTATTGTAACCAAAAAAATGTTATAATTAACAAGTCGCATTTTGTAAAAGGACATATTGTCTACCACAATGTAGCTTTTACAATTATTCTCTATTTTAATTAAAAAAAATTGTGTTTTTTATTATGTTCTCTTATTTTCTTCTGGCATTTCAATTTTTCAGATCTTGGGGGCCTCCTCCCCCAAGATCCATTTCAATTTTTCAGGTCTGGGGGACCTCCCCCCAAAATTCGGATCAGTTGTATCATATTCAGGTTACGACTCCATGGGAATGAGGGTTTGACACATATTTCAGTTTCAAATTTTTGCAGCAATCTTCAACAAATTTCATGCATGTTCTACGACCTCCACAGAGCACTTTCTTGGGCAAAACGGAAATATTTTATATTTCATTTTTTTTGCAAGAATTTTTTGGGCAGCACGTTTACAAATCAGATCTGAAACTTTTGGTGCAAAATTTACAAAACAAATAACATATATGGATTCCTTTCGAAAAAATACCCAAAATTCAAAAAACAGATCAGCTGAATTGAAGTCCAAATGAGGGATATATCGCTAATTTAAAATCAGTTGTGTTGTGGAAATTTTTCTTACGACATTTCTTGGACAACAACCCTCCTGTCATTTTTGCAATTTTTGTGCAGAATTTCAGAAAAATGATTGCATATTTGAGCTCGTCTCGAAAAATCACCCAATTTAAAAAAAAGTTGGTCGAATTGGAGTTCGGATGAGTGAGATATCGTTGATTTAAAATCAACTATTTTCAGAAATTTTATAACGGCAGGACAGTTGCAGCGCGAATCTGGGTTTCCAAAGTAACCAAATAGGGATTTCAATCAATGGGAAGATACAAAATGGTTATTGTATTTCCAAAAACATGTTATAATAAATATTCTGAGTTATATTAACCAAGTTATGCCCATTTTAAATATGGAGCAACATTCGAAGCGAGTTCCCTTTGGAGACGTGCCCTCCCACCGCGCTTTAGTAGGCACCTGCTTCACATTCATCAGTTTCAACATAGTAGCATCCTGCTTGGGTTCTTTGGAGTCGTTCCCTCCCACCCCGGGCTATGTAGGCACCTACTACTTCATCAATAGTCAACATCACAGTTATGGGTCAACCGCACAAAATCCTTGCCATTGAAGTCCATTTGCTAAGTCGCACACTGTTAGTATCAAAGTTGGTCACAAGCATTACAGCTTATCTCTATCCTAGAATATTCGTTTTTCATGGCTATGGGTCATCCACAAACCCACACTTTATAGAAGTCCATTTGTTAGGCCACACACTGTCAGTATCACAGTTGGTCACAAGCATTACAGGGTATCTCTATCCTCGATCGTTGTTCATCATGGCTATGGGTTAACCACACAAAACTTGTCTCTTCAGTGGCTCTTCATATTCAATAAAGGCTTCTTAGAAGGGATATTCACGCAATGGGGACCATTGCTTCTTAAGGAGGGAGGAATGATCCGAATAGAAATTGGCATCCACCCATGGTATTCATCGACCCATGGTATTTATCCACTCATGGAATATACCCATGGTATTGTAAGTGGCATCCACCCATGGTATTCATCCACCCATGGTATTGTAAGTGGCATCCACCCATGGCATTGTAAGTGAAATCCACCCATGGTATTTATCCATCCATGGAATTTACTTGTGGTATTGTAACAAAAAAAAGGCTATAAATAACAAGTCGCATTTTGTAAAAGGACAGATTGTCCACCACAATGTAGCTTTTACAATTATTCTCTATTTTAATAAAAAAAAACTTTGTGGTTTTTTTATTATGTTTTGATGTTTTCTTCTGGCATTTCAATTTTTCAGATCTTGGGGGCATCCTCCCCCAAGATCCATTTCAATTTTTTAGATCTTGGGGGCCTGCCCCCAAAATCCGTATCAATGAGTCCTCACGTGATATTGGGGGGCAAGACTCCTATGGAAGCATTCACATGGGTGAAGCTAGAGATAATATACTTGAGGATATTTCGTTTTCTAGTATACATCCATGTTCTTGTGGATAAGAGAATGAAGATAGAGCCTTTAGGATAGAAGGGCATATTTTTGGGATGCAACCAAACTTCAAAGGCTTACAGGGTCTTCATACCAACACAGAGGAAGACAATTGTGAGCAGAGATGTTAAGTTCGAGGATAACTTGGCATCTAGGAAATCTCATGAATTGTGATCAACAGTGACAGAGGACAACGAGTAGGAGGCTCAAAAGGTAGAGCAACATGGAGAGGCTTCCAATTCATGGAGACAACCTTCAAGTGGGGAGTCAATAACTTCTTCTAATTCTGTCGGGAGACCCAAGTGGTTTGAGAAAAAATTGAGGGATGCTCAAGAGCATGTGGAGCCTCCTAGGAGCACATTCAAGAAGAGCAGGTTTCTGAAGAAGTTTATGAACTACATGGCATTGATGATTAACATCATTGAAGAGGCAACAGACCATAAGGTTTAGAGGAAATCCATGGGAAGAATTATGCATAGGACATTGTGTCAGGACGAAAGTGACAACCAATTCCATGTGGCCCTTCGGGAGTACCTTCCTCGCTAAGAGGGATTGTTGATGTTTGTATATCGAGCGGATACTTCTACATGGGCCTAAGTATCTGGGCATGTGGAAGTCGTCTAATTGACCTTTAACTTTAGCAATTACTTTAATTATTAAAGTATTTGACTTTTATAAGATAAAGTGAATTAATTTAATGAAATGTAGAGGTTATTTACATTAGTGAATTAGATGAATCTCAACCATTGATCAAGTGATGTTGAGATCTAATCTCAACCATTGATCAAGTGATGTTGAGATCTAATCTCAATCATCAATAACTTTGGAGATTGGGGTTGTGGATTCGGTCAATAACTCAAACTTATAAAAGGAAGGCTAGGCAAAGGGAGAAGAAACACATCTTGAGCACAAAACATAGTGAGAGTGAGACCTCAGTGGCTCATTGGAGAAGAATTTTCCTTCAAGTGTGCAAGGTTCAAGGAAGGTGCAAGGGGCAACAAGGGAGATCTAGATCAACTAAGCAAGATCAAAGGACAAATCCAAGGCTTGATCAGTTGGATCAGTTCCAGGTTTATTATTGTATTTGTATTTTCCTCAATGTTCTTTTATTCCATGAAGGAAGCCCTTGTAAATTCTGAATTTAAGGAATGAAGGACTAATTTGAAGGGCACAAAATTTTTGAGTGCATGTGTGAGATTGGTATATGATTTCGCTTCTGCTATTATATTTATTTTTACATGTTCAAGTCTCAACCATATTTTTTATTCAGTAGATCTACATTTGTTGGGAAGTAATTAATCAGGTTTCTAGTGTTGGAGATCTAACAATGTATATAATGATGGAACCAAGAATCACATTCATTTTAAGAGTGTGGTAGAGTACAACATGGAGCATTTTGACCGAATGATGAGCATAAACATGAAACTACAAGAATAGACGATTGATGGTTTCCTCAAACATTGGGAATTGAGATGGTGTTCATTTTAAGAATGTGGTACAATATGACATGGAGCCACTTAATGAATCAATGAATGCAAAAGTGAAATGAAAATAAGGGAGTGATTATTTCCTCAAACAAGTGGGAAAAAATTATTAATAAAATTGTCTTAAAATACAAAATCCAAAACATTAAAAATCAAATCCAAAATATTTCATAACAAATTAATAAATACACAAACCAAACTTTTTCAAATGAGTAAAACTATTTTTTAAATAAAATCTTTAATCATTTCAAAATAGATAAAAAATTCTAAAAGCAAAATTTCATAATCAAATTTCTTATCAATAAAAAAAATCTTAACACTTTTAATAATATTCCTAATAAATTTAAAACAAATATTATATACTTATTAACTTACTCTTTTTTTAAAGGCAAACACTCATAATCAAAACTCAAAGTGAATACACTATCATTAAACCATAACTACACCCCCTTTTTTAATATTTTTCCTAATCTAAAAATTAAAGTGAAATTAGTGTTGACAATTCACAAGTTTATACTAAATCCACAAACCAATACTAATAAAAATATACAACTTAAAAAGTGTTGAAACGTCCAAACTTCCTTAATTAATTATTTGACATTTCACTTTAAAAAAAAAAATTGTCCACCTCATCACAAAAAATCATATTAATCAACCAACATTTATAAACTAACTCTACCCTATGATATTCCATCAATAAACATTTACAAACTCTACCCTCTTGATATACCCATTCACATTTTTCACGACTCCCATCTGCACATTGACCCCTACACCTCGGCAAAGCTAGACATTGGGTTATCTTCAAATAACAATACACGTGGCAAACGTTCGAAGCAGAACGAGCGTGAGATTCCCCTTACCGACGCTCTGGCGCCACGTCACCACCTTCGAGAAACCACACCCCAAATGCCCATGTGCGGCAACTATACCCCACACCAATTAAATCGAATCGCTAAAGTACTGGACACCAAACTGGCTAAAGTTGTCAAAGTCCAATTCCCCTTTCATCCGCGTGGCAGAAAAAACAGACGAAAAATAATATAATACTGAAGTCAAAAAGTGTGCAGACGACGTGGACGGCCAAGATTTGGCAAAGTACTGGCGAGTCCGTAGCGGGAAGAAAGCGAAATATCGAAAAAAACAAAATGTCCACGGTAGGCTTGTTCACGTATGATGCAAACGAATTCTAATTTATAATGTATTTCACTATTTTAAACAAATTTCAAAACATTCCACTATGAGTGATTAAGCTTTAGTATATTAAGATTTAATAATGAAATTAATAAATTATTTGTTGGATTTTTAATAAAATCGAAATTGAAAGTAGGTGATTCTCGTAAGAAAATGAGCATCCAGGTGATTCAAAGTAGCCAAAGTGTAAGGGAGTTTTCAAAAAAGGTGAGAAGATGAAAGGAAAAAGGAAAATAAGATTGTCCTCATTTGAGATGTGTGTATAAGGATTTTGCCAAGCATTACCATCATGGTCACCCTAAATAAAAAGGTTAGAATTACATTTAGAGTGGAATGTGAAGAACTCCGGGTATGACTGGTCTGAGAAGAATATAATGGTGAAAGTGGGAAAGAATATAAAAAGTAACTCATCTATATATATAAAGATTGTCTACATAAAACTGTATAAAGAGTGAACTTAACTAGCATCTATTGAAACGAAAAGGAAATGATAAAAGTTGTTACATATCAAGATTTAAATAAGAAGAACTAGGTTGATGCACTATTCAATTTTGGTTTATATGCTAACCCCATGGCAAAGGACCTTGATTAAGTAATAACCCCATTGCAAAGGACCTTGATTAAGTAATAACCCCATTGCAAAGGACCTTGAGTAAGTAACCTGGTTTAGAGATGTATGATCACCTTCGTCCAAACATTTTAGGATGCACGAATACAAATGTGTAGTTAAGAGTTATCAATCAATGTAAGGTTAGACTTTCTATCATTACAAATTTTATTAATGAAATAAAAGTTGATATATTATACTTGATGTTTATAGTGTAGTGTTTGGTAGTCCCTACATAGGTGGGAGGGATTCCATCTTTATGAGAAGTGAAAACCAATACCATTTGATCAAGGATGGTAAATATTTTATCATCAATACAAATAAGGGGAAGTCTAGGACCACTACAGTGGTGCACATCAAGCTAAAAGATCAATCAGCTCAAACAAGAAGTGTGTTCTTATCTTCTTGAGACAAAATTAGAAAGACAATGAATCAATGGGGTGAAATCATCCTTCGAAGGATGTATGAAAAAACATGAGTGCTAGTTATAAGAGGTTGTATAAGCATATAGAGAATTTTATAGGATCCAAGAAGTTTTCCATCCAAGAGGGAAGTGGAGCATTAAATACAATTATTGCAATATTCTCATTTACCAAACAAAGGAGCACTATATAGAAAGTATGTTTTAGAGTTAGATAAGGTGAAGAAGTAGTTGAAGAGTTGTTGAAGCGAAAAATCAAGACCAAGTACTTCACAATGTTGTTTCCCTATCACTTTTGTACCCAAGAATGACAATATTTGGAGAATATGCATTAACTACAAAGCTATAAATAATAGCACCTCAAGAATTAGTTCCCCTTTCCCAAATCAATAACTTGTTGGATTGATGATCTATAAACTTCCATGAACATACTACTAGAATAGTTCATCACAATAGATCTTATAATGTTATGAAATCTTAAATTATGTAGATTTATTTCCTTAGAGACCAAATTAATTATTTACTAGCTTTGCTTGAATTTTATGAAATAATTGAAATAAGAAATAGAAACAATAGGTGCATAAACACTCCATCCACCCAAATAAACACAAGATTTATCCCAATAAACCTAATACAAGAGAAAACCTAGCTAGAATATTAAATTGCACATATAAAGGAATGGAAACTCCTATGGAGTTACCTTTGAACATTGTGGTATGAATGGCTGCCAAAGGATTCTCATCTTCCTTTACTATTGTCTAAAAATACCACTCCTAAAGTTTTTCTCAACTTTGGAACAAGTATAAAGAAAAACAATGGAATCCCTTCTCCCCCCAAGTGCTTGATATTTAACATAGTTTGTTATCCATCTAGGGATAGGTTTTTGACTACCTCAACCTCAATCTTGATAATATTCTAGACCTTCTAGAATCTTCTTGAAAGTCCATATGTCATCCACTTATACCATGGTGGTCAACAAGGTAGGTTAACTCATAGAAGGCGTAACTTTCACATACAAGCTAATTGAGGTTATTTTTGCACCTTTGGACAGGTCTTGAAGTGTAGCACAACATCATGGGGATGTGAGTTAATACTCACGAAGTTTTAACCCTGAAATAACACCATTTGATGCCTCAGATGGATCTAGAAGTTTTTGGACCCCAATTTTTTAAATTGGGGCCTACAACTAAAATTGATCCTACAAGCAAATTCCCCCAATTTTTCCACCCATAAAACATTGAAATAGATGAAAAATAATATGATGAGCCAATCCAAATCAACTGATTACAAAATGTAAGGTACTCCACTAAGTTGAATTTGAAAACTAGAAATCATCAAGGTTATATCAATGAAAAAGACACTCCAAATACCACCTTTAAGATGAAGCAATGGTTGTGGTTAGAAATGCTTTTTGGTTTGAGTATGCACCATCTACTTTTATGCATGTATGAATAATGTATTGTTTCCATTCATAGATTTATTTTTCATACTATATATGGATGGCATTTTAATATTTAGTTCTACTTTGAGGGAGGGCTATAGTAGAACTAAATTAGGTGTTAGATACCTAAGGAAATACTAGCTACTAGTATGCTAGGAATTCCTTAGCATACTTGGGCATGTGATTGGTGGAGGTCTGTTGAAGATTGATCTTGAAAATATTGAAGCTATCCTTAAATTATCTACTCCAGCTAATATCATAAAAGTTAGGAGTTTTGTGGGGGTCTCCCTATATTTAAGAAATTACATGACATCATTCCAATTGTGGAGATACCATTTCATGCTATGATAATTAGTGGTAAGAGTTTATAATTGTTTAGTAAGAGTTAGTATGAAGCATTTGAAGTATTGAAAAAAGAGATTAGTCAAGATCCATGCTAGCACTACTTGATTTAAATAATTTATTTGAAGTGGAAACTAATGCTAGCAGGTATGTTATAGGAGCAATGTTAATGCAGGGGATATATGGATATGATACCTTTTGGAGCTATTCCATGGAGTAGTATTGACTCCATCCTACACATGACAAGGAATATATGGAAACACTATCTATTGAGAAAGGAGAACATTATTCATGTAACACCCTCCCCCCACATCTACCCAAGTATCTGGGAAACCGAGGTAAACATGTGACGAGAGGCTACTATGATTGGATTCAACCCCCTAGGTGACCTTAATGAAATGGAATTGATGGAAACACACATACCTTCCACATCAGCTATATGACCCCTACGAACCATCCCAACACTTCTAGTAACCAACCCATGGGTCCCACTGAGGTTTTAGGCCTCTTGACCTCTGGACATTTCCATGTTATGGGCCTGATAGCATTCAGGAGGCTTTGGACGCTCTCATGACAAGGCATGCCAATGTTCAGGGATTATTTTACTCAGTTTTGTGCCAGCGTCCCCAGGATTTGAGCCACTTTTTTAAGCCCAGAGGCCAGGTCACTGCTCATAATTGAATGACACCTTCATAACATAAAGATGACAAGGAAACAATGAGGCAAATGAAAATACTTGAACAAGCCCTTGAATTGACCCCTACTATACATGACAGACATTTCCTCAAACATATCACGAATATGTAATCTACAAGTGTAAATAACATATCTAAGCATAGGGGTCTCATACTCATATGAGAATCGCTAAGAAGCATTGATGCCTCAACACATTGGCTTCCATTTCATCCGTTAGGTCATCGACACATTGTTCATTCATTTACAAGTAAAAACATGATGAGAGCCATACATGGATACTGCCATAAAACATATATATAATCAACATAATAGCAACAGAAATACCAAGGAAATCACAACCATATGATCCACATATAAAGCAGTATAATAATCATAGAAATACAAGGAGAAATAACCTCATATTGATTATGCAAAATCCAGACCCGAGATGGGACTACCACGTTCCACCTGAATGTAGAATAGTTGAGCTAAACCTCTCTTCAGTCATTCACCGCCGTGCCATATTCCAGGCATGAATGTGGGTTCTCATAAAACACATCAATACAAAACCATCCAGGGCTTCTAGAGGCCAACCACCTCAACCGATCAAACAGTGATTCCACCTCACAGTCGAACATCACAAAACCATCATCAGATTTGTCTCTATCCAAGCCTTCCAGGGCTCCAGAGTGTTTGTTCCAACCAAAGCTCTAGGACTAGTAACTCAACCCACAACTTATACCGGGCTTCAGAGCGTTTGTCCAACCAAGGCTCCAGGACTAGTAACTCAACTCACAGCTTATACCAAGCTCCATAACGTTTTTCCAACCAAGGCTCCAGGACTAGTAACTCAACCCAAGTTATTACAGGGCTTCAGAGTGTTTGTCTGACCAAGGCTTCAAAAATTAGTAACTCAACCCAAGCTAAGGAAACATGAGAACCAATCAAAACAAAACAAGGAAATAAATCCACAATCACCATGGTTATATAGGAAATGGCAAGGCTAGGAAAATGCTCTTTCAATCAAGGAAATCCTTCATGCCAGTGACAAATCATGACCAATAAACCACATGCATATGCCATGCATGCCAAAACTAGTGAGGAAAACATACACGCAACTTGGTACCTACAAGAAAAACCCGTTGTAGTTGCTGATCTTGATGTCTTCTTGCTCTTCCTGTGTCTTCTTGCTCCAAAACTCCAAGTATGCCACACTCTCCAAGAGTGCTCCAAGAAAACTCTAAGTGTTCAAGATTGAGAGAGAGAGAGACTAATGAGACATCTCCAAAACTGAACTGACAAAAGGTTACCCACTAATCTTCAGAAGCCTTTTTATCAATGAGGCCTCTATTTTCTTCATTTTCCATTATTTTCCTTCATTTTCCTCCTGTTACACAAAATATTGTCACCATGACTATTTGCAGTCAGTATGGGTCTATCATCATTCATACTGTCCTCCTAAGCAAGTCTCAAACCTCAGCTCTTCATGTCAAGCTTTGAAAATGAGAGAAAGACCTTAAAAATCAATAAAGCTCTGGTTCTGCACTTTCTCTCACTGTTGCTTGCGGTCTCGCACCCCCTGTTCATGTTACCTGTGGACCTGCCCGCTCTGTCTCTAAAGGAGTGGGTGCGGACCTGCCCGCTCTGTCTCTAAAGGAGTGGGTGCGGATCCTTGTGAAAGTCAAAAAGGCGCAAGTTTATTTTTAAAAACTCACTTTGGGTTAATTCTAGATGATTCTAGAAGGAATCTTGATGTGGATGGTTCGCTCCTAGGTGGTTCATGCATCCCAAAAGTGAAGGAGCTAATCCCTTGATGAGAGGAGCTTATCCCGTTGAAGGAGGGCTTTATCCCTTTGAAGGAGGACCTAGTCACTTCCCTCCATTGCACTATAAATTAAGGCATTGGGCTGGTTACTAGAGAGGTTAGAAGCTGAATATTTTTTAGGGTAAATGCTGTTGGAATTGAGACTTCCTAGTTAAGCTTGAGAGGAAAGATCACATACCTTTTGGCTTCATTGGGAAGAGAGTGAAACTTGTCAAAGTAGAGGAAACTTCTTGATGGACCCTGAGAGGAGCTTGTACAGCATCAAGGCATAGGTTGTAAAGTTCTTCTTTGATTTAAATTAATACAATCAGATTCATTTTTCTCAACAAATTATCTTATGTGATTTGTTTCATGAATTTCTTGATCATCATGATAAGTATGCTTTATTATATTGGCTTTTCAGGTGTTATTTAATTTGTGTGCTTGTTTGTGTTTGCATATTCTCTATAAGGGAGCTCATTTGGATCAACGGAGCGAGGCTTCCACAAACTTGCATTGGACCCAAGGTAGGCCTAAAACACTTGGTTGCCTTTATTTATAAACTACATATTTAGAGAAAGATAGAAGTTGATTGGTTTGCTTGTCGATAGATATCATTAGATACTAGGGAGGTCGATCTTGTCTGTAAGAACGACTCATCCGGTTGACAAAATGGTGACTCCACTGGGGACTTGATTTTTTATTTGCTTTTACTTTGACTTGGGAAACTGTGTTTTTGTTTCTGTTTTTGGCTTGTTGTGTGTGGAATTGGGTAGGTTTAGTAGATCTTGAATTATTTTTTGTTTTTCATACTTTTGGGAGAGGACCGCACCCTCTGCTTGTAACATAATGCAGACCTATCTGCACTTTTGCTTTACACACAGAGCGGTCCCGCACCTGTGTGAACTGCGGGCCTGCAGACCCTGTCAAGATTTTGAAAAACTTAAGATTTTCTCTTTCAGTGAGCTTAGGATTTGTTTAGGTGTTTCTATCCTCTGCCCAGATCTGCACGTGACTTGTCAGGAACTTTTCTTAGGTTAATTTCATTGGCATTAGGGTTTTAAGTGAAATTCCTAGAAGTTTTGGTTGCCGGGCTTGATTTTCATTTTGTTCTTGTAGTAGCTCAGAGCTTAAAAGCCTTAGAAGCCTCAGATCACCTTGGTTTTTACTAGCCTTCTTATGAGTCTGACCGTTTGCAAAACCTGCCTTTGTTGAGGAATCCATCTTGTTTTTTCTCTTTGTGAAACTTCGAAAGGACTTGTATTAAAAGTTTTGGATTTCATTTTTAGAAAAGAAAACAAAAATTGGTTGTTTTTTGACTGATTTGTGATTCTGGACAAATTAGTCCTTAGTTTGCTTATAGCTAAGTAAAACATCCTTGAAAAGAAATCTTGTAAGCTTTTAATTCAAATAGTTTTTAGAATTTATAGATCTCAAGATTAGATTTTTCCATAATTTTGAGTTTTTTATATAAAAAAATAATAAAAAATCTCTTTTGAAAAAAGTTTGTTTTTGTAGTATTTGAGTGTTTGAAAGAAAAGGGAAATTTTCGTGAGCATAACTAGTTGTATCGTTTTTGAGTGTATTGGAAAAGACAAAAAGCTCTTCTTTTGATTTGTTTGTTAAGAAAAGATTTGTTTTTACAAGCATTTGAATTCTCAACTCTTTCCTAGCTAGAAATTCATTGAAGGGAAAAGATTGCTTATCATCTTAAGTGCATTTTTTAATGATTTGGAGTCGAGTCTTCATACCATAAGTTTCATCTCCGCACCTCTTGACTTAAGGAAAAACCAATAAAAATAACGCTTAAAGTAAAATTTATCTAGTAATCTTTTTATTTCTAGGGCTCTATATCACCAACATAGCTTAGGCTAGTATCATAGGGAGTAATTAACTCTCCAAGATAGTAAAACAGACAAGTAGTTGTATCTTGCGGTAGGAGATAAAATCCAATTGTTACATCTATGCTCTGGGAAAGCTCCTCTTAAAGGAGAATCACGAGATCATATCTGAACTAGTGTGGGAATCAATCCTTCCTCATTGGGAAAGATAGAAGATATTCACGTATTAAAAACGGTAAACCTCGGATTAACCATGGTCAAGGAGCCTGGGGTCACTTGTTGGTAAACCTTGGATTATGTCAAGGAGCCTTCAAGTGGATTGAGCTTGTTACTCTGCCCTTGCGTGCGTATCGGATCATAGACTGTTCCCCCAGGTATATTTGTTTCCGTTGGTAACCATAGTGACCATATTCTATAGGATTATTTCCTAAGGTGACGGTGGAGGGAAGATCCCACTGTACCTAGAGCAGACGTCGGCTAGACTCAGTTGGATTTTCTGGGGGGTTCTCTTCACTCGAGACGGTTTAGTGGAGAAACTTGTGCCAGTCTATTCATTAAGCAGGTTGCCGAGGTAACTGTTCCAACCGCCATTTTTGTATTGAACTCTGCGACGTTGGATTTCATTACCAACTAGTGTTTTTAGTACGGAAAGTTATTGTTTGTGTGTGGTTTGATCTCCTAGATTCTTTAGGCGTGTGATTCAAAATTGTTTTGTTCTTTAGAGCCTTTAGGTGGTTTTCATTGAGATTTTTCTTTGTTTGCGTGTGAAGTAGTTAAAATATTTAATCGTGGTTGAATTACCGAGGAAGTCCCGTAGACTTCGGGGCCAACCTCCTGAGTTTTCACCGAACCAGCCTGAAGGGTTATGAGCCCTTGTAACTCCTAGAGACAGTAGAGTTGGGTCACCTGAAGAAGGAGAGTCTTCATTGGTTGTACATCCTGATTATCAAGCTTTAGTAACAGATTATAATCCGCAATCTATTTCATTTTCTGAAATTACTGGTAGTTTTTCATCTACTAGTGATTTAGGTGAGGAACCTGAAACTAAATTTGCTGCTACTCCAACATCAGGATTTGCCTCTCCAACTTCTAGTGGTCCTGGTTCACCCAGGGTAGAAAGAGTAATTACCCAAAATCTTCCTTCTGGACTTATAGCTATTGAAGAACTTGCTACTCCGGAAGAAGGTATCCCTGTCCCTGAAAATCAACCAACTATAGAACTTAGGGAGCGTGAATCAATCTTTTACAGTCCACCTAGGAGCAACGCTTGGTATCTTTCATTGACCAATTTTTTGGAAAACCCGGGACTAAGTTTTTCACCACCTCGCATTCCTTTTCACCCAACACCTAGGGGTTATTATCCTCCGTTAAATATGTCAAGACAGTCGTCCATGTTTTCTCAATCTCCAGAAACCTTTTTATACGGTGGTCCTTCTGTTCCCTCTGGGTATCAGTCACTTACTGGTAATTTTTTGGGAGCATCTCCTCAACCTATTGAACAAGGGTTATTAACTGGAAATAATGGAACTAAGCCGTTGATTGTAGAAGATATTCTTATGATGTCAGTTACTATTCCTAATCCTCAACCTCAAGGTGGCTAGTTACTGCCTGGGGGGCAGCCTCAAAGTCCTCAAGTATCGCCTAGGGGCCAACCTCAAGGTACCCAATTTTCGCTTGGGGGGCAACCTCAAGGACAGTACATACCTACGGGACAGTACGTTCCTCAAGGTCAACCCCAGACTCAGTATGTACCTCAAGGTCAACCCAAGTATCAATATGTACCTCAAGGTCAACCCCAGTATCAGTACGTGCCTCAAGGTTATCAACCTCAAGGTCGGTACCCAACCCAAGGTTTCCAACCACCTTCCGGTCAATCATTTGTCTAAGGAGCTGGAAATGTACCTTTGAATTATCAACCCTACCCTCAACCTGGTTATGGTCCTCAATATTCTCAACCTGTTATGGGTCTGTACCCCGAAATGAATTTAGTGTGGTATCCATCTCAATCTCAACAGATCTTGCAACCGAATGTGCAGTTGTCATCTCAAACTGGAAAACCCTTGGTTTATGGTTCACCCCAGCAACCTTTCCAGTCTACTATTCAAACTTCTGCACCTTCTGTAGTTTCTCAGTCTGGGCCTAGTACGCCTCGTACTCTGCCTCAAATGACTGTTGCAACTGCTGCAACATCTGTTCAATCTACCCCACCTACTTCTGGAGTATCGACAGCTCTGGTTTCTACTGTTCCTGTATCAACTCCTCAGACATCTTTACCTCAGTCTGGATCCACAATTTAGACTTCGGTTCAAATGCCTGTAGGACAACCTGGTCCAAGTACGGTTGTCACAAGTCAACCTCAATTTACTTATCAACCGTACCAGGGACAGTACCAATTCGGTCCTGCTGTGCAGCAGCCAGTCTATCAGTATCAACCGTACCCTGGATATACATATCAGCAACCTCAACAACCCCAGTACGGTCTGGTTAATCCTGGTTTTCCGAGAGGATATAATATCCCAAATGCAATTCCAATTCCTAGTTATCCTGGATATCCTCCTCTTGGGGCTGGTCTCATGATCCGGATTTAAACAGGAACACAATAAAATACAGAGATAACCATAAAGACAAATATGCAGTGGAAATAATACTTCATTTCATTACTGTAAAATACTGAAATATGCTTACAAATAGAAATGGAAATAACCCAGTTAGGGCAATGGTAGCTTATCTCTGAGAAGAGATGTGTCGGCTACATGCCTCTGAACTGTTCTCCAAAAATTGTGTTACAATGAGGCTCGAGGGCCTATTTATTGTTGAGAAACAATGGAAAACCCTTCATATTCCAAAACCTAACCCTAGAAGATGAAACGCCAAATTGTGGGCCCTGTTTTTGGGTAAGTTGGTACATCACCTTCCCGGGGTCGCGAATTGGTCGTACTATCTCTGTTTGACGCGCATGATAGCCCGTTGGAAAGATCTCTCCGAGGACTATGACAGAAAAGGCGATTTTTAGATAGAAAAATCGCTAGCGGTGGATTTCCCAAAAAACGTCTCTTAGGGCCTCAAAATGGCTCCAAAAGTTTAGGACCCAAAAAATGCTAAAAATAGTAAATTGTGCTATAATTAAGGAAACAGAAAAACTGAAAGAGACAGTTGTGGGGGTCCAAATGGGATAGGTGGGTGGCCACCAACATCCACCTGGATCATCTCATGACCCAGGGTTTCAGGGACCCTAATCGTCAGTTACCGTTTATTGGAACTTTGGACTTGCCTGACTTGTCGCGGCTTACGAACGATCCAATTAACTATCTTCCGTTTTGGCCGCTAATGCCGAATAAGTTGCCTAGTGATATTCCTAAGTTTGAAGGCAAATCAGGAGAGGACCCGTCGAACCATGTGATGACTTATCACCTCTGGTGTGCGTCTAACTCCATTTTAGATGATTCAATCCGTTTAAGGCTTTTCCAGCGCACTCTAATTGGTCTTGCGGCCAAGTGGTACATTGAGTTACCGTGAGCCACTTTTTATAACTTTAGTCAGTTAGCTACTTCGTTTTTAGCTCAGTTGCCAGTCAGATATGACAATGGCACGGAATTATTAACTTCATTAAAGCAGTCAACGTCCCGTACATTTCAGATCACATTCATGAATGGCGACGTCGACGACGTTTAGTAAAAGTTTTTATTCCGGATCAGATCTTAGCTGAATGGTTTGTAAAATCTTTATTACCAAAGATCACTGAGGATGTAGCTAAGGCAGGAGTCGTTACTGAAGAGCAAGTAATTGCTCAAGCTCAGTACCTTGACTTAGTTTATACGTAATCGGGTACGTTACATGAGAAAATCCCCGACCTTCCTAAACAAAATCAAATAACTGCAGCTCCTTCAGGGTCTCATGCCACTGATGGTATGATTGGTATGGTTAATACCAAAAGTAAGAAGAAATATTTTAAGAATTCTTCTCCTATCATAACTTTACCAGATTCCCCGACAAGAGATTCTTCCACGGAAATCTCCGCCGATATTCATGTTGTAGAGTCATCTACATCCAAATCAAAATCCGGCAGTAAGAAGAAAGGGAAGAAGAAAAATAAAACAGATAAAAATTAGAAAGAGAAACCAGAAAAAACGGAATCAACTGATGAGAAACGCAAACCTCGTTATCCTTGTCTCATTTGTGACGAAGAGCATTTTACAAGAGACTGCCCTCATCGTGCAGAGGTTGTGAAAATCGTCAAAGGTTCCCAAACGCCTATTGTTTTGAAGGATCCTTTTCCTAGTTAAGACAGTAAGATGATAGGTTCTTCCTCAAGTGCCTCCGAAGAACCCATAATGATGATGTCCCATGTTAGGATTGTGACTCGATCGCATGATTATGGAAGTAAAAGTCCTGTTGATGGCAAGGAAGCAAAATCTTCTCATTCGAAACCATCAACTTCAACTCCTGGTTCTGATCCACTACAGATCGAGAAACCTAACCCAGACTTAGTAATCAAACCGCCCGCCAAGGGTATACTTCGAAAGTCAGCTTTCAATCCACATGCGAGAGCGGCTCATAACTATAACATTGTTGAAGATTTGGCTATTTCACCTTTAGCAATGTCGGCTTTGGAAGTGTTGCAATCATGTCCAGCACAACGTAAATTACTCTTGTCAGCTATAGGAGCTATTGACGTTCAGGACTCGAACCTTATAATTTTCGATCTAGAAAATAGTACACCGCGCTTACCTCATCAAATGGCTTTCCAGATTCCAGTGTTAGTCAAAAACAAACCTTGTTATAGGACTTTGATTGATGAGGGAGCCTCAACGTGTATTATGTCGATACAGTGTTGGAGATCGCTTGGTTCTCCTACGCTAAATCAATCCCCGACGATTCTAAAGGCCTTTGATGGCCGTGGGTTTCATCCTTTTGGCATTCTACAGGATTGACCTATAGGGGTTGAAGGCAAAACTGTTAATCTAGATGTGGAGGTGGTTGATGCCCCTCTAGATTACAACCTTCTCTTGGGTCGTAGTTGGTCTTACGCTACGATAGTTGTCGTTTCATCGGTCTTCCGGCTTATAAAGTTCCCTCATAATGGAAAGATCGTAACTATAGACCAGCTGACTTACTTTTCATCCGACCTAGCCTCTTCTGAAAGTATTCAGCATGTCGACAAAACAGCTATCCCGTATAAGGATGTTGGAGTAGGACTAGTTAAAGATTCTGGTTTACTAGGAACTTTTCCTTTTCCTCCTATCAACGCATCGTCTTCTACTGCAACCATTCATATGATTTCGTCAGACACTATTGTTTATGATGATCCTTGGATCGTACCTTCCGAATCTGAGATAGATTCATTTGGTGATGTTATGCCTTTGAGTCCATATGAAATTGTGTATCGGGCTGTGCAGTCATCTTCCGACCCTTCTTCAACTGAAATTGACTTAATGAATGTGGTCCATGAAGAATCACTTTCAACATCAAACTCAGACTCAACAACGTTTTCCGAACTTGTCCACACTGATGAGAAAATTCGTGAAATCCTATGTGTCGATGATTTACCATGGGAAGATCTTCATCATAGATCTTCGTTTTTACCTGAGATTGATCGCTTTGAAAATGATTTTTCATCTATTTTTATGACTGAATATGTCAAGGAACCTCAGAATCCCATGAAAAATCCTGATTCTGAGTTAAATTTGGGAAACATTTCTCGAACTATCCCTATTGACATTTCGGTTAAACCTGGAATTGTTGAAAACATTCATATAGGTGCCTCTTGTACGGAAGATGAAATTCAAACATATAAGGCCCTATTTCAAGAATTCCGCGACGTGTTTGCCTAGTCATATGAGGAAATGTCAGGAATTGACCCAACAATTGTTGTTCATGAAATCAAAACCTACGCGGATGTTAAACCCGTCCGGCAACGTTTGCATCAGATCCACCCGTGAAAAGTTGCTGCTATTAAAGCAGAAGTTGAAAAATTACTCAAAGCAGGTTTCATTTATCCGATTCCGTTAACGGATTGGGTATCAAATATTGTTCTTGTTAACAAAAAGAAAGGGACAATAAGAATATGTATCGATTATAGGGATATTAATCGAGCCTGTCCAAAAGACAATTACCCAACTCCCTATATCGATCAAATCATTGATGATTGTGCCGACAGCGAAATATTCTCCTTCATGGATGATTTTTCCGGATACAATCAAATAAATATTCTACCTACTGATCAACCAAAAACGGCTTTCATTTTTCCATGGGGGATATTTGCTTATTGCAAATTACCTTTTGGGCTCAAGAACGCCGGGGCAACTTTTCAAAGAGCCATGTCTTACGCGTTTCATGACATCAAGCACATTGTGCAACCTTATCTCGATGATTTACCTACTCATTCATTACATCGAGCTGATCATCTCATCCATTTACGAGCAATCTTTATGAGGTGTAGGCATTATCGAATTAGGTTGAATCCACACAAGTGTGTTTTCTGTATAGAAACGAGTCGATTACTGGGGTTTGTTGTTTCGAAAGCCGGCATACGCGTCGATCCCTCGAAGGTTGAAGCTATTGTCAAATTGCCTCCTCCTTCGAGTCTTCGCCAACTCCAAAGTTTGCAAGGGAAAGAAAACTTTTTACGTCGATTAATTCCTAACTATGCCGAGATCACAAAGGGTTTTACCTGGTTGTTGAAACAGAATACTCCATTCTTTTGGGATGCGATAGCTGACAAATCTTTTGATGCACTAAAACACTCGTTGACCCATGCACCGTTATTGCATCCTCCCAACTACAACCAGGACTAATTCTTGTATCTTGTCGCCTCCCATTCCACCATTGGAATGGTGTTAGTCCAGGAAGATGAATTCAGTAGTGAACATGTGATATATTACCTTAGTCGAAATTTAAATCCAACTGAGCTAAAATACTCACATGTGGAGAAATTGGCATTAGCAGTTGTTCAAGTTGTCCAACGTTTTCGTCATTACATTTTACTACGTAAAACTACAGTAATTTCTGATTGCAACCCTATGATCTATATTTTGACCAAACAATTGCTAGGGGGCAAGTACTCCAAATGGATTGTGATCCTGCAGGAGTTCGACTTGGAATTTGAAAAATCTAAGTCGAAGAAATCTTTAGTTTTTGCGGAGTTGATGTGTGACTTCCCGCGTGCTGACACGGAAACTGTGGCGGAGGAGCCCATTGTGGACGAATCCTTGTTTCTAATTAGCACTTTAGATCCATGGTATGGGGATATCATAGTTTATCTCCAGACCCAATCCTTTCGGCCAGAAATTTCAAGGTCAGAACGTCGAAAAATACGATTCCAGTCCCAACAATTCAAAATTATTGGAGATACACTTTATCGTCGTGGGGCGGACTCTGTTTTTCGACGTTGTTTAACTCATGAGGAAATTGAAAGGGTTCTAAATGACTATCACTCTGGAGCGTGTGGCAGTCATATGTCTGGGTTTGCCACATCCCAAAAGATATTGCGCACTGGCTATTTCTGGCTATCTTTGTTTAAAGATTGTATTAATGCAGTCCGAAAATGCCACAACTGCCAAATTTTTGATCGAAAGATGCGCGCTCCACATGCTCCTCTCCACCCTATAATTGTCGTCGATCCTTTTGCGAAATGGGGTATCGATTTTATTACATGTAACCCTCACTCGGCTGGGGGGCATGCATATATCATCCTTGCGGTAGATTATTTTACCAAGTGGGCCGAGGCGATGCCTACAATTGAGGTAGACGGAAAAACTGCTGCGGTTTTCGTGTTCAATCATATAATTGCTAGGTTTGGTGTTCCATAAGCGATTATCACTGATCATGGGCGTCATTTTCGAAACATTATGATGACCGAACTTACAGACCAACTTGGCTTGCTTCATGACAATTCAACTCCATATTATCCACAGGCAAAGGGTCTGGTTGAAGCCATCAACAAAGTTCTAGTCATCATGATCCGACGAATCATTGGGATTCATAGGTCGAATTGGCATAACATGCTATTTTCAGCGCTTTGGGCGTGTCAAACCTCAGTAAAAACATCGACCGGGTTCACTCCTTTCCAACTAGTTTATGGTCTAGAAGTTGTGTTACCCATTGGATGCGAAATCCCGTCATTGCAAATGGCCATCGAATTACTTCCAGCCACTTCCGAAGAGGAAAAACGTTTGTTATACTTGGCTCAGCTAGATGAGAATCGAAGTGATGCTGCATTAGCGATCGAAACTCATGCCAAACGTATTAAAGCTCAGTATGATCAAAATGTTATCCCTCGAAATTTTTCAGAAGGAGACCTAGTCTTATTGTACGATCAAGTAAATGATAAATTAGGCGCTGGGAAATTCGTACCCATGTGGCATGGTCCTTATGTTGTTAAGCGAAAGCTAGCAAAAGGGGCCTATGAATTGGTAGACTTTGACGGGGTCTCTTTAGGTAAACCCAGAAATGGTCTTTTCCTGAAGAGGTATTATGCTTAAATCTGGGTGTGGAGATTTTTTAGTTAGGTTAGTTTCTTTCTAGCTGGTGTGTTTTAGTTTTAAAAAGTGTGCTTAGCTTAGAGAGTGTTTTTCGTCATTATTTCTGCTTATCTTGGTTTTACTCTTGATATTGCAGATGTCGACGCCTCTCCAAGCATACATTGGTTTTGCTGATGGTGCTTGTCGTAATACACAGAACATTTCTTCCGCAACTTGGGTTATTTATTCGCCCTCTGACGAGTTGGTATCTATGCATGGGGTAAGCCTCGGTCAAACAACGAACAACATTGCCGAGTATAGTGCAGTGATTGAGTTATTATCTGAATCTATTTTATTTGGGATTCAGAGTTTGATAGTGAGGTTAGATTCTAAACTCATTTTATTACAACTTAATAGAGTATATGCCATTAGAAATCCAGTGTTATTGAGATTATTTTTGAGAGTTCGTCTCTTGGAATGTGAATTTGGCTATATTGAATATCAACATATTCCAAGATATTTAAATACATTAGCAGACACAATTGCTTCTCGAATGTTAAGTAGACATTTGCAATAATCATACAAGTAAATTTAAAAACATTCCATAACATGTTTTACAAGATAAGCCGGTAATAGTGATATAGTATAGCATAGAAGTGTGTCAAATATACATCTTCTTCGATCATAGGTTGAAAAACACCTTATGATCGGCAAAAATGATAGTACAAAAAGAAAAAAATGTCATATGTGTCTACAATAGGCGATCATCCTATCACTGGTGATGATCACGATAAGAAACCACTGTACGGGCCACCTTACAAAAGGAACCTCCTGAAAGGTCCTGGGACCCCAATCACATAGCGATGTAGTCTAAGAGGAATGTCACCTATGCTGGTCTCTGGAATGTCTACTGTCAAACGCTCTAGATGGCTCTCCAATTCAGCCAAGGTCTCTGTGGATTCGTCCTGTGGGGCTGGTGCTGCTGCATCTGGTTGTTTCCTCTCATAGGGCCGGAGAGTGGCTAGTCGCCGTGGACCTACATCTGCATTTGAAACTTTTACTATCAATTTTGGGCCGAGATAAAAACAAAAAAAAATAAATAAATTAGAAAATGTTGAAAATGATTTTACCTGAGTCATCCCATTGCTCTCCTGGTGGAAGAGCCATGTCTGGGTCACCACGATAATCTACCCCAACGTAAGGAAAGTCCTGAATAGCAAAAATTTGGTTCTCCAACCAATGAAAATACTTAGGAGTGAATCGAACGACCTTTGTCCCCTCCTCAGGATGACGGGCCATAACTGCAACCCAACGCATCAGTTTGGGCTCTCGAGGAAGTCCAGCTCTGACAGTGAGATGTTGGGGCACCAACATTGGGACCCTCTCCAGACCAAAGCTCACGACTAAAGCACCATATTCAAAGGTCTTCAGTTGTCCGTCCTTTGATCTAATCAGTTGGCCTTTTATATTAGCCAACACAACATCACACCAGTTGAAGATGGTGCCTCGAAAGTAGTCTACTACCATCCGCATTTGGGATCCAGTGGTTATATGTAGTGTTGCACTACCGCAAAGCCTGGTAACAGTAAACGCAATCACTTTGAGCTCAGGAAGGGTTATGGTTTTGATATCTATCCCTTTGTCTCTAGTCTGGTCGTTGCAAAACTCTAGCCGGAGGCTATCGACAGACTGGCCACCTGGCCTAGTCCCGAATAGAGTCAAGTGTTCACCTCTCTTAGGCAAACCAGTCAAGAAGTAAATGTATTCAAGCTCCATTTCGAGCTGGTGACCACCAATAAAGAAGCATTGCTCCTGTATGCTCCACCTGTCTACCAGCCACTGCAAAAAGTCCACCTGGGCCCTCATTCCAGGTATGGCCCAGAATTTGTATAAGCTGCATGCCTTCAATGCATCAATCGAAGGTTGATGATTTATCGCGGCGAGATCTACATCCTCGTGCTCCCGTTCTCACCAATCAAGCATGATGTATACCCTACATTCGATAAAAAGGCGAATTAGAATATCTAAAAGCAAAATTTTTGGGTGAAATTTGAGAAATTTGGGTTTAAAAACCCTTGCTGTGGGGACTACACCCTCTCTGTTAGAGGCAGTGCATGGGTCCGCACTTTGCCTTCATGGCAAGTGCGGACCCCTGACTTTTTTCCTTTTACGAAAAAGTCGGGGTCCGCAGGTTACTTGTGCTATGCCTGCAGACCCCCGCGCGCGGGTTTCTAACCTAAAAATCCCTTAAAAAATGAAATCAAGGCCTAAAAACAAATTTGAAACAGATGAAATTAAAGAGTAGGATAATGTAGATTACCTGGAGGAGACGACATTCGATTCCAACGGACGGATTTTCCGCAATCTTCACGGGAAGTTTCTAACCAAAAGCTCTCTTTTCTCACTCTGAAGTCAAACGGGAAAAATGAATTTACAAAAGCCCTTTTTATAAGTTTTTTGAATAAATGAGTTTTTGATTTGTTTATGTTTCACTTTAAAGAGGTAATTTTTGAATCATTTTTATCTATTTTAAACAAGTATGAGTAATGTTTGAGTTTTTGTGCAGGATAACGGATTTTTCAGGCAAAATTGGTCATTTTCGACGAAAAACATTAGAGTCACCTTTAAGATCTTTTTTGACTCCTAAAACATGAAAAGATCGCCGAGTTTTTTTTCTTTTTGAACTCGTTAAAACGGAACTAAAAAGACGGTCCACTTACAGCCCTTTTCTGACCGTAAAAACATGAAAAGATTGTTGGATTTTTGTCGTTTCAAATTCGATATTGGTTATAAAACGACGTGTCATTGATCGCTTTTTTACTTTTTCGGATCAGAGGCACTAATTATGAAAAGTACTCCTTGGTCGTAATGATCAAGCGGTTCTCTCAAGTATTATTTTATACTTTTTCGGGCTTGGGAGACACAAATTTACGAAAAAGGACAACCATGGAGTTTTCTTAAGTTTTTTCAGACTCTCTAAAATTGAAAAATGTTGAGTTTCTCCTATACTGGACTCGTTAAAATTTAATAGTAAAGGACCTGTTCAATTACAAACAGGAATGGACCACTCCTTCTTAGGGTTCGAATTTAAACTAAGTTGGACTCATCCGAAGGATGAGCTTATAATCAAGCAAATGTTATCCTCCTCAAGCTTGTCAAAAATAAAGAGGTACTTGCCAGAAATGGTGGGGGAAAAGAGAGAAAAATGAGCCTGTTTGTTATACTTTGTAACCACTCTTGAACACGACACTTTCATTCACCTGGGTTGGGAAATCCTTTACCTAACAGTTGATCAAACCATATTGAAAGTCTTCAGCCGGTTTCTGGGTATTAACTTTGGGTCAATTGTCACCAAACCATCTGCTGTGTCGTTATGTGTTCAAGAGGCCAGTGCAAATAAACCATTCATCTGCAAAATATCTGTCATCCATCTTGACCATCCCTGAGTCAGTCCTTGGAACTAAATTTCTTCAAACTTGATCTATGATTTCGTGTTGTGGGCTTGCCTACGAAAGATCGCTTTCTATCGACTTCAGCTCATTATCTAGAAAGATGATCTAGAAATCGTCAGTACCTTGGGTTCTGCATGCCTCAATGGCAGGTTTCTCGCCTTCGACGATATGTTGCATCATTGACCTTCGATCAAAGGATTCCGTGACATGTTCGACATCAACACATCTATTCACATTTCATGGGTTGTACTGAGTACTTTGAGAGCCATTTACATTAATGGTGGTTTCTCTCACACTTGTTAATAGTTTACATCATTGACTGGTAATCAAGTGGTTTCTACCATGTTCGACTTCGACACATTCATTCACATGGTTAGAATCGTACTATTACGGGAAGTAGAAATCAAGACCCTGGATCTAGTTTCCACCATCCAGGCTGCGAGGAATTTTGTATTCATTATACAGTGGACTATTCATAAACAGATGGTTGCGTCCATACTGTGTCTACATGTGTCTATACTTGTGATGTATTACAAGATCATTCCTATATCAGAGCAGTAGTTAGTTTTCTAGTCAGTTTTGATCTGAGTATGGGAATGCCTACCTTAGCGATGATATGATCTCATATATATATTTTTCATTGAATGTTTTTACAGGTTCCAACCGGGCTCTCCACAAGATGATCCTCGAAATGATAAAGTACTTCACTCTTCTTAGATGATAAATTAAATCCTCATCTACTACAGACTTCGCACTTTAGGGGGCAATTTGTTACACAAAATATTGTCACCATGACTATTTGCAGTCAGTATGGGTCTATCATCATTCATATTGTCCTCCTAAGCAAGTTTCAAACCTCAGCTCTTCATGTCAAGCTTTGAAAATGAGAGAAAGACCTTAAAAATCAATAAAGCTTTGGTTCTGCACTTTCTCTCACTGTTGCCTGCAGTCTCGCACCCCCTATTCATGTTACCTGCGGACCTGCCCGCTCTGTCTCTAAAGGAGTGGGTGCGGACCCCTGTGAAAGTCAAAAAGGTGCAAGTTTATTCTTAAAAACTCACTTTGGGTTAATTCTAGATGATTCTAGAAGGAATCTTGATGTGGATGGTTCGCTCCTAGGTGGTTCATGCATCCCAAAAGTGAAGGAGCTAATCCCTTGATGAGAGGAGCTTATCCCTTTGAAGGAGGACCTAGTAACTTCCCTCCATTACACTATAAATTAAGGCATTGGGCTGGTTGCTAGAGAGGTTAGAAGCTGAATATTTTTTAGGGTAAATGTTGTTGGAATTGAGACTTCCTAGTTAAGCTTGAGAGGAGAGATCACATACCTTTTGGCTTCATTGGGAAGAGAGTGAAATTTGTCAAAGTAGAGGAGACTTCTTGATGGACCCTGGGAGGAGCTTGTACAGCATCAAGGCACAAGTTGTAAAGTTCTTCTTTGATTTAAATTAATACAATGAGATTCATTTTTCTCAACAAATTGTCTTATGTGATTTGTTTCATGAATTCCTTGATCATCATGATAAGTATGCTTTATTATATTGGCTTTTCTGGTGCTATTTAATTTATGTGCTTGTTTTTGTTTGCAGATTCTCTACAAGGGAGCTCATTTGGATCAATGGAGCGAGGCTTCCACAAACTTGCATTGGAACCAAGGTAGTCCTAAAACACTTGTTTGCCTTTATTTATAAACTACATATTTAGAGAAAGATAGAAGTTGATTTGTTTGTTTGTCGCTAGATATCATTAGATACTAGGGAGGTCGGTCTTGTCCGCAAGAACGACTCATCCGGTTGACACCTCCTCACATGCAACATGTGACCTTTCACCTCCCTTTTCTCCTAATTTCCATTATTTTAATAAATAAATGTGCCAAAAATGCCATTTTTCCTTTCCAAAGCCTTATCCATTGCCTTTGCCAATTTCCTTGGCCATTAATAAACCAAATGAACACCCACACTAGGATGTCTTGTCCAACATTTAGCTTGGAATAAGTGTCCCATCAACCGTGGTTATTATTTTTCCTTTATTAACTTTTATTACATGGAATTTTCACTAGGGTTGTTACAGAACCCTCCCCCTTGGGGGAATGTCGTCTTCGGTATTCAACAACACCTATAACCATAAGATTGTTGTAAGCAAAACATACTACATGTGGAGCTTTATAACTTAGCTCGATGCAATATTTACAATGATCAACATGCTAAGCAGCGAACTAGCATGAAAACATAACAACATAACATCATAATGAAATGACACCCATACCACTTATTGGAGCTTTATAACATATCTCATGGTAGTATGTATATCCATATACATATGTACATATACCAAACATCACCAAAACATGTACTAAAACATATACCAAGACATGTACTAAAACACCATACCAAAACTGCTTTGCCTCAACCGAAAAATAATGAAGGATACATAGCTTGCATCTGGTCCGCCATCTACCATGTGGCTTCATCGGGCCCAAAGTTCTTCCATTGCACCTTAACCTGCTTGATTGCTCGGTTCCTAAGCACGAGCACCTTTTTCTGCCATATACACTTAGGCTCGGCTGGAATTCTCCATCTAGTTCCAACTACAATACAAACCAATCAATCACATGATCAACATATTTATCATACTTCTTAAGCAATGACACATGGAAAACATCATGGACTTTCACTGTCAGAGGCAGTGCAAGTCGATAGGCTACTGGCCTAATCCTCTCAATAATATTGAAGGGTCCACAAAATCATGGTGCCATCTTGGCACATGATTCAATCCGTAAGGAGCTCTTCTTTGGTTTGATGTGCAAGTACACTTGTTCCCCAACCTGGAACTCCTTAAACAACCTATTCCGATTTGCATAGCTCTTCTTCCTATCCTATGTTGCCTTTAGATTCTTCTTTATAACCTGCATCTCTTGTTCCATGTTTGCCAACATGTTTGGTCCAATCAACACCCTGTTAACTAGATCACTCCAACTGATGGGAGTATTGCAACTCCGCCCATACAATGCCTCAAACAAACTCATCTTCAAATATTCTTGATACCCATTGTTGTAAGCGAACTCTACCAGTGGAAGATACTCTTCCCACTTTCATTGTTGATGCATCACATACATCCTCAACATGTCCTCCAATATCTTGTTGACCCTCTCTGTCTGTCCATCTGTTTGTGGATGATAAGTTGTACTGAAGGCCAACTCTTTGCCCAAACATGCAAATATCTCCTTCCAAATCTTGGAAGTAAACTTTGAATCCTTGTATGATGCAATCTTCTTTGAAACACCATGCAATCTGATCGCATCTCTGATGAATACCTATTCTACATATCTAGCTGAGAATGTAGAATTCACTGGAATGAAGTGTGTAACCTTTTCCAACTTGTCCCCAACAACCATGATGGAATCATGTTGTCTCACTATCCTCAGAAAACCTATGATAAATTCCATGAAAATGACCTCCCATTTCCATTCTGGAATCGCAATCGGTTGTAGCAGTCCACATGGATGCTTACACTCTGCCTTCACACGCTGATAATCGAAATACCTAGCCACAAACTCTACTACATCCTTCTTCAGATTCAACCAATAATAAAATCTCTTCACTGCAGTCAATGCCTTCTGATAGATTGGGTGACCTGAATATGGTTTCGCATGGAACTCCCTCAAGATCACCTTCTTGAATTCACTATTGTCTGGCACATATATCATGTCTTTGAATCTAACTAATCCATCTATTGTAAGGCAATATTCAACATCCCGCGCACCTGCACCTGTACAAGTACCTATACCACTACCTATACTTGTACCTATACATGTGCTACTACCTGTACCTGTACTCTATTACAACCTGCAATATATCCATATACCTGACATCCTGCTGACCTCCCTGCCAGATACTATCCTATAAGTCTGTCCCATAGGATCTCATAGCTGCTAAGTGATTTACCTGTATCCGCCATTTAAGGGTGTATGCCACCCTATTCTCTTTACCTTTGATATACCTTATCTCAAAATCGAACTTGTTGATTGTGGCCAACCACCAAGCCTACCTACCATTCAGGTTCAGTTAGTCAAATAGATACCACAAACCATTGTGATCACTCATCAATACAAACCTCCTGCCAAGAAGATAGTGCCTCCACATCTTCAATGCATGTATGATTGATGCCAACTCAAGATCATGTGTGAGGTAGTTCTACTCGTGGTCATTCTGTTTTCACGACTCATAGCATACCATATTTCCATCCTGCATAAGGACTCCACCAAGTCCTTTCTTGCAAGCATATGTGCATACTATAAACTCTTTGTCCAAATCTGCAATCTTTAACAATGTTGCATGTGTCAACAAGTGCTTGAACTGATCAAAACTAGCCTCACACTCCTCTGTCCATTCAAACTTCTTACCCTTTCTCTGCAATGATGTGATTGGATAAGCAATCTACGAGAAGTTCCTGATGAACCTTCAATAATAACCTGCCACCCCATGAAGGATCTCACCTCATCTACATTTTTAGGAGCTACCCACTCCATGATGGTCCTTATATTTTCTGGATCTACTGCAATTCCCTCCTTGGAGACAACATGTCCCAAGTAATGTACCTCAGTCTAGAAGAAACTGCACTTGCTGAGTTTAGCATACAATTGATGCTCTCTCAACAACCTTAACACTGCTGCTAAATGATCGACATGCTCTTCCTCATTTTTAGAATATACCAATATGTCATCAACGAACATAATAACAAACTTATCTAAATACGGACGCAACACACTATTCATCAAGCACATAAATGTAGTTGGACCATTAGTCAAACTGAATGGAACTACAACAAACTATAATGCCCATACCTGGTCCAAAAAGTTGTCTTGTAAATGTTCTCCTTTTTTATGTGTACCTGGTGATATCTGGATCTCAAATCAATCTTCAAGAACATTGTTGCTCCCTTCAAATGATCGAACAAGTCATCAATCCTCAGTAATGGATACCTATTCTTGATGGTCACTTTGTTCAACTGCTTCTAGTCAATGCATAATTTGAGAGTGCCATTTTTCTTCTTCACAAACAATACCGGTGTGCCCCAAGGTGATATACTTGGCCTAATGTATCCCTCGTCCAACATTTCCTTCAAATATAGCTTCAACTTTACCAACTCAGGTGTACTCATCCTGTAAGGTCCCTTTGATGTTGGACTTGCCCCTGACACTAACTCAATAGAAAAGTCTACCTCTATGTGAGGTGGAAACTCTGAAATATCCTCAGGAAATACATCCTAGAACTACTGTAGAATTGGGTACCTGCTCAAAACATATGCATCCTCAACCTCCTTACCTTTGTCACTAGAAATGTGCCCTATCAACATATACCCTTTCCTACAACTATGCTTTGCCTGCATAGTTGTCACCATCCTAACTGATGTGGATTTCTTCTTTCCCTGTAAGACTCTTGGTTCCCCATTGTCATCCAAGCACTCAATGGCCTTGTCATAACAATCCACCTTGGTTCTATGAAGGTACAACAATCCATGCTCAATAACATATTGTATGATCCCAATGGCAATACATTTAAATGTGTTGTGGTAGGCATACCATTCAAATCGAATGCACAAACCCTTACCCAATGATGAACTCGCTTCTTTGTACTTGCAGCCAACTGCACTAACCAAGATTCTACATACAATTCCTTACTCAAACCACACCTATCCACCAAGTTAGGACTAACATAGCTATAATTAGATCCAAGGTCAATCAAAATAGAAATAAATTGATCACAAAGCTTACCTTCCATCTCAATGACAGATGCTTGATGGTATGCTTGTTTCTTATCCAATGTTGCATAGATATGAGGAGTGCTTTGACCAACATCCCCAACAATATTTTCCTCCTGCGCACTATATATTTGAGGCCTGCCGCCCTGATATTATGTACAATCTCTCTTGCGATGATCCCCTCCATAAATCCAACACCTCATGGTCTCCTTATTCTTCTCCTCAGTTCGATGTCCTTGTCCCCTATCAGATGCATTGAACTTATTAGGTGGTGCAACATTCTCTTTATTGCTTGAATACTAAGGTCTTACTCGCTTCTTGTCCCATTTTCCATTGTTCTTTGTATTACCTTTCTAGTCTAGCTTAGTCTCAGATCTACCCTTCGATTGTTCATAGCAATGCTTTAGCTTTCAGATGGCCTCCTCTAATGATCTAGGCTCATCGAACTCAACTTTTTCTTTGAATGCCATTGGTAACCCACTAGTGAATCTTTGAATCTTAACCTTCTCCTCCTTGAGGTAAGGCACACACCTCAGTAGCTCCAAGAACTTGCTAGTTTACTCATCATTTGCCATAGATCCCATCTTTAGCTCATAGAATTCCCTTTCCCAGTCATCAAAGTATCTCTCTAATAGGTACTTCTTATTGAATAATCGCTCAAACTCATTCCACGTCAAGTTCTCCTCATGTATATGTCTAACATTCTTCACGTCTTCCCACCAATTGTTTGCTTTACCTCTGAGATTGAAGGTAGCTATTATGGATTTCATGTTGTCCGAGTATTCATGCAACCTGAAGAAATTCCTCATTCCAAGCAACCATACCTCTGCATCATGTGATTTATTCATCTCTCCATCAAATGTAGGTGGCTTTTCTTTCTTAAACTCATACAGTAAATACCCTCTATTGCTCCTCCTATAAGGATGATAATGATGTCAATCATCATGCCTGTTAGAACCAGAACTAGAATAGTACCTGTGTTTATCACCTCTCCTATCCGGAGTGTCCAACCAACTTCCATCTCTGACAGTGTGACCTCTATCTGACCTGTGACCTACTGCCATATGCCCCATTAGTTTTTTCGTCCTGCTCATGGCTGATCTGAAGTGGTCCCTGTCGCTGCAATTCTGACAAACTCTGAGGTATCGCCGCATTTACCTCCGCCAGTTTCCCCTATGCCTGTATGATTTTGTCATTATCTGCCTTACAACTCCTTATTTCTTCCTTTAATCTTATCAATGTATCTGCCAAATCAGAAGAATTCCTAACACCATATTGCTCATCTAATCCATAGGGAGAGTCTTTATAGTCTATCATCTTACTAGCCATTTTGATATTTCTTCCTGCAAGGTATATCATGTCATCTAAACCAAATCACAATAAACCAACATAACTTAGTATAGTTCGAGGAGGATACCTTGTCTGCAAGATCAACGAATCAGTGTAATACATGTATAACATAATCATGACATCATATAGAAACATAACACATAAGCATATAACCATGTAACCATCATTCTAGCTAGGGTCCAGTCATCAATGCATGACCTTATCAACAACACATACCATGACCTCATGCATGACAACAACCACTACATCACTGTACACTTGACCACATGTGAACATTAACATGCGTAAGAAATGCATAATCAACCACACACTCATGATGACACACTCCATAACAACACCATCAACTTCCTGTGATGACATCACTACAACCATGATCCATACCATACAAATGCAACAAGCACATGACCCTACAACATAAGGAACACATATGAAATTGACATGAATGCATGACTAACACACAACCCATCCAGTGTAAGGGGTGAACCATGCTCTCCCACGTATACACAAGTAACCGACCAACCAGGGTAAACATGTGACGAGAGGCTACTATGACTAGATTCAACCTCCTAAGTGACCTTAAGGAAATGGAATCAATGGAAACACATCATATAGACCTTCCACGTCAACTACAGGACCCTTGAGAACCATCCCAACACTTCTAGTAACCAACCCCTAGGTCCCACTAATTTTTTAGGCCTCTTGACCTCTGGACGCTCCCATGCTATGGGCCTGACAACGTCCAGGAGGCTTTGGAAGCTCTCTTGACAAGTCATGCCAGCGTCCAGGGACTATTTTGCTCAATGTTGTGCCAGCATCGCTGAGACTTGAGCGAATTTTTGAGGACCATAGACCAGGTCGTTGCCCAGAATTGAATGAAACCTTCATAACAGAAAGATAACAAGGAACAATGAGGCAAATGAAAATACTTTAACAAACCCTTGACTGAACCCCTACTAGCCATGATAGGCATTTCGTCAAACATATCACGAATATGTAATCTATAGGTGTAAATAACATATTTAAGCATATGTGTCTCATACTCATCTAAGAATCACTAAGAAGCATTGATGTCTCAACACATTGGCTACTATTTCATCCATTAGGTCATAGATACATTTTTCATTCATTTACAAGTAAAAACATGATGAGCACCACACATAGCTATTGTCATAAAACATATATATAACCAGCATAATAGAAGCATAAATACCAAGGAAATCATAACCATATGATCCACATATAAACTAGTATAATACTCATAGAAATACAAGGAGAAATAACCTCATATTGATGATGCAAAATCCAAACCCGAGATGGGACTACCATGTTCCACCCAACCATAGAATGGTTGAGCCAAGCCTCTCTTCAACCATTCACGCTCGTGCCATATTCCAAGCATGAATGTGTGATCTCATAAAACACATCAATCCAAAACCATCTAGGGCTTCTAGAGGCCAACAACTTCAACCCATCAAAAAGTGATTCCACCTCATGGTTAGACATCACAAAACCATCATTAGATTGGTCTCTATCCAAGCCTTCCAGGGCTCCAGAGTGTTTGTTCCAACCAAGGCTCTAGGACTAGTAACTCAACCCACAACTTATGTTGGGGCTTTAGAGTGTTTGTCCAACTAAGGCTCCAGGACTAGTAAATCCTACCCACCTAAGGCCTCCAAAGTGTTTGTCCAACCAAGGCCCCAGGACTAGTAACTCAACCCAAGTTGTTACAGGGCTCCAGAGTGTTTTTCCATGCAAGGCTCCAGGAACTAGTAACTCAACCCAAGCTAAGAAAATATGAGAACCAATAAAAACAAAATAAGGAAATGAATCCACAATCACCATAGCTATCCAGGAAATGGAAAGGCTAGGCAAAGCCACTGTCAATCTAGGCAATCCTCATGCCAATGATAGATCATGACCAATAAACCATATGCATATGCCATGCATGCCAAAACTAGTGAGGAAAACATACATGCAACTCAGTACCTGGAAGAAAAACCCGTTGTAGCTACTGATCTCGATGTCCTGTTGCACTTTCCTTCTCTTTCTATGCCTTCTTGATCCAAAACTCAGAGTATGCCACATTCTCCAAGAGTGCTCCAACAAAACTCTAAGTGTCCAGGAGTGAGAGAGAGAGAGAGAGAATAATGAGAGAGATCCAAAACTGAATGATCCAGGTGGATATTGGTGGCCACCCACCTATTCCACTTGGACCCCCACGATTGTTTCTTTCAGTTTTTCGGTTTCCTTATTTGTAGCACAATTTACTATTTTTGGCAGTTTTTCGGGTCCTGAACTTTCAAAGCCATTTTGAGGCCCTAAATGACATTTTTGGGAAAACCGAGAGCAACATGGGTCGATGACCCATGTTGCTCACTCAAACATTGTATTCCTCAGATATATCTTTCTAACGAGGTATTGTGCGCATCAAATGAAGATCGTATGCCAAAGTTACGACCTCGGGAAGTTGATGTACCAATTTACCCAAACGGGGCCCATAGTTTGGCACTTCATCTCCTAGGGTTAGGTTTTTGGATGTTTAGGGTTTTACATTGTTTCTCAACAATAAATAGGCCTTTGAGCCTCATTGTAACACAATTCAGAGGCATGTAGCTGCCACATCTCTTCTCAGAGATAAGCAACCATCGTCCAAGCTAGTTTATTTCCATTTCTATTTGTAAGCATATTTTAGTATTTTACATTAATGAAAATGAAGTATTATTTCTGCTGCATCACTGTATTTATGGTTATATCTGTAATTTGTTGCATTCCTGTTTAAATGTGGATCACTGAACTGACAAAAGGTTACCCACTGATCCTTGGAAGCCTTTTTATCAATGAGGCCTCTATTTTCTTCAGTTTCCATTATTTTCCTTCATTTTCCTCCTCACATGCAACTTGTGACCTTTCACCTCCCTTTTCTCCTAATTTCCCATTTTTTCATAAATAAATGTGCCAAAATTTTCATTTTTCCTTTCCAAAGCCTTAGCCATTTCCTTTGCCAATTTCCTTAGCCATTAATAAACCAAATGAACACCCACACTAGAATGTCTTTCCCAACATTCAGCTTGGAATAAGTGTCCCATCAACCACGGTTATTATTTTTCCTTTATTAACTTTTATTACATGGAATTTTCACCAGGGTTGTTATAATTCATATTGATCGCTAACCTCTATATATTTGCAAAATCATAGTATGGTCCAAAAGCAAGACATATTAAATGGATGTGATTTATGCATCATTCGTTAATTAAATATAAAAAATCCCTTGGCAACAATTGATATATTATCAATTATACTAGTAACCCTAAAAGTCACAACTTTAGGATCCATTACACATATGGAGCCACTCACCCATTAAGCACAAAAAGAATAGAATGAAAAATATGTGGACATCAAGGGAGTATATCTATCATTGCAAGGTCAATAAGAACAAGCATACATTCATTACTTTATCCATGATGAATTATTCTAGAAGATGAGGAAGTGTTGGGTGTTAAAGGAAGAAAAAGTATATTGGGGAGGGGTGGCTCATCTCTTTGAGGTTAATTGGCATTTTGATGTCAAGAACATTGTGGAAAACTTGCAAAGGTCACTATTTTTGGCCCAATATGCAAGGAGAAGTAGTTAGGTTTATCTGAGGTTGTATTTTGTGTTGTGCCAATAAGACTAGCTAGTAATACAAGGCAACAAATATACACTTCACTTCTAGTTTTTACAAGGCCATGGTAAAGCATATCCTTGGACATTAATGAGGGTTTTCTTAGGACAAGAAGAGAGCATGATTATTTATATGTGGCAATGGATAGGTTCATAAAAATGTGCATTATAGTAGCTTGTAAGATATTCATCAAAGGATTAGAAGCTATGGGTTTGTTGAAAGGGTATAGGTGCACTTTGGGATTCAACATTGTGGGAGAAGTTGACTCCTAAATTGAAGATATCCACTACCTTTTAGCCACAAAATAATTAGTAAACAAAGGCAATAAATAACACTCTGGCTCAACTTTCATTAGGTTACAATCAAAAGCATCCAAGGACTTGGAATGAAAATTGGGATTACATACAACATTCTTATGTCATGGTTTTCCACAATTCAACTACTAAGTACTCTTTTGAAATTTGTTCTAAATATTTGTCACCATCGCCATTGGATAATGTATATATACATCCCAAACCAAGGGAACCACCTCAAGTGATATGTTGAAGGAAGAGAAGTTCATAGTGTTGAGCATGTTGGTAGTTTTTGTCATCGATGTCAAGTCTCAGTCAACAATGTCAAGAAATGTCAAATTTAGGGGAAGCTTGTTGAGGTTTTCAAGCATGAGACCTATGTTGTTATTAATGTCTTGGTTGTCTCTATTAACAATGTCCTAAGCCTATGATGCATTAGTTATTTTTTAGTATCCTATTGTTGAATGCATTTTGTCTGCAGGTGACTTGCTCAAAAGCACATGAAACATGTTTGGTTTGATAGCTCTCTCAGAGAGATTTCCAACGACATATGGAACACGACATAACTCCCAAGGAATGAAGATAAAACTCGGTTTGAAGTGTTGTAGTTCAAGCAAGGTTCTATTTGTTCATGGTTCTAGTGTGGGCCCCCGACCAGACCGACGCCAAAGTTGAAAGAAGCTCAGGAGGAAGTGTGATGGTTGGTGAGTGGCGGAGTGATAATTCGATGGTACAAGCTCCTAATCATAGGGAGCTAGACTAAAGCACCTAGGCAGTTACCGGATTGCCCAGTCCATTCGACATGCAAACAACAACAAAGTACGATGGTTGGTGAGTGGTGGAGTGATAAGTCGATGGTCCTAGCCCCTAATCACATGGAGTTTGGCTAAAGTGCCCAGGCACTTACCGAACTGCCTAGTCTATTCGACGTATAAACAACGAAAACGTGTGATGAGAAGCGAGTAGTAGGTGATGGGGCAATAAGGCCCCTGGTCATAGGGTGCTTGGCCTAAGCACCGAAGGGCTTATCAGACCACCTAGCCTAAATGATGTGCAACAAAATCATGATGACGAGTGAGAAATGACACAACATGGTAGTAGAAAAGACATCTCCACATGGTAGGTGGCGATGACATGGAGACAACTAGAAGGTAAACATGTGTAGGATGAAACATGGCACTTTGCGGACATGACACATGGCAAGTGGATTTGGCTTTTTGGGTGGCTAAGTGGCCCTTTTCTAAGTGACATGTGGCAGTGATGTGGCAATGAAATGGCAGTACACGTGGTAGGCACATGTTAGTAGAGGACATGTGGAAAGCCCTGATTGGTGCACATGGACATGACATGGAAACTTGAGATACCTCGGGATATGTGTCAAGGAATAGTTTTGTAAGGCCTTGAACTTTTAAAATATCTTGGTGCTTCTCATGATTTCATATAGTGGGTCCATCTTCCACTGCCCACTACCCATTGACATAGGAACAATGTATTGTGAACACTGTCCAGTGGAAAAACGGTGACTGGTGAGGCATCAAATAGAGTCTGGTATATTAAATGCAACATCATCTTGTGATGGCTCCATCTATCAAACTGTCAATAGAGGGATGACAAGACTCAAATTTCAGGTGATGAGTGGTTAACAACAAGGCAATGGTCATCACCCTTGCTCATAGGAGCTAGTACGTGAACACCAAAGGGCCTATCAACCTACAAATATTCAAAAATCGAAGTAACAAGAGGTGTATATAAAGGCCAACAAGTGGTAAGTGATGGGCCAACAAAGGACCAACCCTCGGTCACGACCCTCAGTCACCTTAGGCTAAGAATGGGCACCTAAGGGCCTATTGGCCATCGGGTCATAGGGATGTGACAGTTCAGGAAGAAAATATCGATAATTTGACATGCAATAAGTGACTTTGTGTTTAATCTCGTGGATCTAACCCATAATCATATACATAAGGGAGCTTAATATAAAGGATTACGATGTATAAAATTCTGTGTTCAAAGCTAAATTAAATATTTATAAATTTGGTGGTTTTGGGATGGAAAAATGAAAAATGGCTGAACCACAAAAGCTAAATTAAGGCTCAAATGATTTTATGGTTGATGATAGAGGATATAAATTCAAAAGGTAATTCGACGAGTGAATCTAAAGTAGCTCGTATTCTCACTGTGAAGGAGAAAACACTGATACAATCAAGTAAGAAATCCCATGGGTAAATATCATGGATTTATACCCATGGTAATTGAAGGGACAAATCTATAAAAGAAGAAGAGAACGACACGAGACAATGATGTTGTAATGAGAAATTAACACATGCATCCATATATAATTGTGAGCGGTGAAGAGCGTTGGGGATATAAGAGTTGGTTTGTGTGGGAGACAAATAACAAAAATGAAGTTGTGTGTGTGCAATAAATAGAGAACCAATAGCTCACATAGTTATGTGGAGAGAGGATGCTTGAGTTTAAAAATGTGGGTTTGTGCATATGAGAGAAGAATTTTGTGAATAACAACGAGAGGTTGAGTAGAAGATATACAAAGATGCAAGTATATCCGAGTTTCTAGTATGAGCATGTATGAATTACATTTGAACATCTAACTGAGTGAGATCTAAAGAAATGAGAATATTGGAAGTTTGAAGTTTAAAATGAAAATAATGTGCCTGTGGATTTAAGTTTGAAAATGGATGAAAGAGGGATATGTTAGGCAAAGCAGGTTGGTGCCTGTAAAATTCAGGATGTGGGTGATTCCTTCAAGTGAGTGCTTGTAAATTCGGGGGATGGGAGTCTCCTTCTGGTTGGAGCCAAAAAATATGATGTAACAGTAGGTTGCAGCCTACAACAACATTCAGGAAAGTTTTGTGGTTTTCTCCCTTTATGGGTTTCCACATACATTTGGTGTTTCTATGTGTTGTTTACATGATTGATTGTTGAATGATTTGAAATATTGGATATTGCCAGAAATTGTTGAAACTGGTTATTATATTGATTCACCCCCCTCTCAATATAATCATATTTCCATCATATAAACATGATCAAGCAGGTACACCTATATGTTCAAGAGTGGTGAAGAATCTTATAGAGGAGTATAAGGCCAAAGGTGACTAGCATAGTTGAAGAGACCATCCAAGAAATAGATAGAGTTTATTTGCACCTTAATAAGGAAAATTTATAGGAACCATGAAATAAAATCAAATCATTAAGATATGGACTTTTCAAAAAATTTGATAAGGTTAGAAACAATGGTCCTAGACTCAATATTGCACATTATATAAACATTTACTTGGTGGAAAATGTAGAGGACTTGAAACTTTATGATCCATCCATGCTTGATGAAGATAAGTCCTACTTTCAATAGAATTTTGGCACCAAATGCATAAGCATGATTACCACCAAAAGCATGTAGAAAAACATTAGAATGGTTCAACAAGATCTCAACGTGTTGATAGGATGAAAGATCCAACTACTAGGGAAGCCAAATGGTACTCCAAGGATGTAATATCTCCATTTGAACCCTTAATTAAAACTTATACATATGTGTTATGTTTGGTGTGTTTATTGTTGGCATAAATATTTTAATATTAATATGCCAAGATCAATTGGTTAACTCAAAGACAATGTAAATTCATTTTATTTTGACTATAATGAAAATACCTAGTGGCCAATTAAGGCATGAGAACTTGTGCATAGAGGCTATGATGCCACAAGTGGAGAGATGGAAAGGTGGTCTGTGGGGGAAATCTTATGCTTGGATACTTTTACCTTTTATCCACTTAGCCATTTGATTTTTTCTTCATTCATTCAGATATAACTACAAATTCAAGCAATAATTAAAAATTAATAATGGAGCCTTTCCTAAAATCCTTCCTATATTCTTGGATACTTGTCTCCCAACTTCTTTAAACTAATGTGGTAAGGTTAACATGGAAAAATAATCTTTAATGCATGAGGAAAAAGGAAAATTGAAAGGGAAGAAGGAGGTCATTCTTGGAATGTGGAAAAAGAAGAGAAAGGAAGAGAGTGTAGGGGGGAAGCCATACTTTCTATGTGCAACCATGAGTTTGCATTTTTTTGAGATTACAAGCTTATTTTGATGCCTGGAATTAATGTGGGAAAGTCTACCTCTGCAGAGTGTGAGAGTTGTAATCAGTGCAATAGCTAGGAAGACATGATAGGCATGAAGGGGGGAAGAAACCAAGGAATATGTAGTGTATAAGGTGCTCACTCTAGTATTATGAAAGCCAAGAAAGGAAATACTTAAGATTGTGGAAAATTGCAATAAAAGAGAAGAAATTATCTTTGGAACTTAACTGAAGAAATAGTGATCTTTTTTATTCCTAAAGAACTGAGTGATGTTGATTTCCCCCCTCATGGTATAATGGGCTAGCTCAAGAGTAGAAAGCTATGTAAATATCCAATATAGTTGTGCTTATAGTCAGGTGGAAAGGTGATCATCCCTATTAGTTTGTTGGATGTTTTCTACAATCTAAGATAAGTATCTTAACTGTGTTAGAAATTCATTTACGATCTTGTTTATATTGTTTATGATATATGTCTTCTTATGGTTATAAGAAAGCAACGGGTGCAATTTTTAGTGAGAAAGAACACTCTAAGGGTGTGAAAGTTTTAGCATCATTATATATTATCAAGAAACATTTCATGAGTTTCAGTAATGGAAGTTTGCAAGGAAAATTGAAATTTTGGGAAGATTGTAGTTGTTGATAGAAATTTCTACTTGGATAATTAGAAGCCCAACATCGAGTTAATTAGGGTTTAATATATTTCCGTCGTGACATAATGTTGAATATGATAATTTGATATCTTTTATTTGGTGAGAGTACCATCACGAAAATCTCTTAAAAATATTTTATATTTTACTGTGGTAATTCCCTATGAATGATACTCCTATATAGTTGTAGAATGTCATACAATTTCTTTCAACCCCTCTAACAATAAATCATTTCATGTTGTAGGTTGAGTTGATTTTTTTTAATATATTGAATATTTCTTATAGGTGAATGTTTGTTGATTTTGATTTATTTGTAACCCAAATTATATGATATGACTAGATGCATTTTTTGGTATATAGAAATCATATATTTATAAGGGTACATCCACCAAAAATATTAGATACCCTGATTATACCTTAAAAGATATTTGATGAGAACTATTGTAAATGTTATTCTTACAATGGCTTTAAGTAATCTCGGAAAGAGCGAATGATTCCTCTTCGTTGTATGTTCCATGTGAATGTTTGAGCTGAGTGTAGTTTATGATTATTATCATAATATAAATGTGCATTGGTGAGTTTTAGTGCAAATTTGTATTGTTGTATTTTAGAAATGGTTATCTTAAGAAAATATTATTTATATATTATTTCTATAATGAAAATTTTAGATTGGAAAACCCTATGTTTGATTGTTGATACGAAGGCTTGTTATAAATTGGTATAAAAGCTAATCATTACATGGTGGAGGCAAAAAAATAGTATCTCATAACCACAAATTCTGCATAAAGGGGATTATATATGTGTTGAAGTGATACCAAAGCAGAGTTCAAACATTAAACTATTATAGGATAGGAACTAGAGCTGAGTGGCAGTGAAGATCTATTTGAAATCAATTAAAATAGTTAAGAATGAAATAAATGTATCATGATAAACAATACTAAGATTTTAATCTTCTTGTTTCATGACACGAAGGAAATGGAACTGAAGAATCAATGTGATTATTGATAGTAAAGTATCCATCATGGAAGAGGCATCGAAGGGCTAAGAGATTGAATCAAATGAAAGGAAGAATGTTGAGACTCCCCCTGATATGGAAAAAACTATGAGAAACCTAAAAGAAGAGCTTTAAAGTTATAGGGAAACAATGAAAATTTGATCTAAGCTCAGAGAATTTTGAATGAGTTAAATGTTGTATTACTTCAAAGTTTATCTCAAATTCAAAAGTACTACATTAGGGACCAACCATGACCAGTGAAGGAAAATTTCCTCTTGGAAGAGACACCATAATACTAAAGGATAGACATCTAGCGAGGAGATTTCAACAAATTTCTCTGAAAAACATACAACTACATGAGATGAAGCGTTTAACAATGACAACAAAACTATTTTCCATGGGCATAAGAGGAAGAAGCATTCTAGGTATTCCATGAGGGAGGAGTTTAATAAATCTAAGCCACCTAATTTTGATGATGAGATAAAGATAGGTCAAGGGGCAGAATAATGGATTCTAGGATTAGAGAAGTATTTCTAGGTACATGATTATTAAGGAAATATGAAGGCAAGGGTGGCAATATTTAACATAATTGGTCAAGATATTATTTGGTGGGAGGATATCAAGAATGTGAGAAGGATTAGTGAGAGGAAAATAACCCAAAATCAATATGAAAAGAACTTCAAAAATAAATACCTTTCTAAAAGCTACTATGACAGCAAGATCAAATAATTTAATGAGTTGAAATCGGGATAATTAACAAAGGATGACTATGTCAATAAATTTTTCAATTTTTTGAGTTATGGTCCCTACATCAGAGATGATAAAGTCAAGATTAAATTCTTTCCCTCGAATCCTACCAAGATAATATTAAATTTGATGAGCCAAAGACTCTTAAAGATGCAATCTGGAAGGCGAAGTATTGTTACAAACAATCAGAACACATAGTAGAGTTTAAAAAAGCTTGGAAGGTGTTGAAGCCTCGAAAATGATTGCAACAACATGGGGGAAACCACCCGGTCGGGGACTTGAATACCGTCCCTTTTCCGTTTGGATTAGTGGCTCTGACTGGATATAATGGGACTAATTTCCCAATAAAAATGTGATAGGATGGATAGGGTGGTTGATTACCAAAAATAAGTGATAGATGGGGTGGTTCTCAACTGAAATACATATATATGTAACCTATATATATATATATATATATATATATATATATATATATATATATATATATATATATATATATATATATATATATATATATATATATATATATATATATATATATGTATGTATATGTTACCCGAGATTTTTACTTATACTTGTGTGATCTACAATGATTATCTTTAGTACATGACAATGAAGATTAATCAAATACTAACAGAAATGAAAAGCCTTTGAAATAATTATTTTGATTAAATAGTTAATCAAAATAATTGATAAACATATATCGCATCAAATATCGTTTAAACACTTTCTCATCAATGTATTAAAAATAACAGTCCAAGCATGTTCAAAAATGAATGAATACAGAACTGCATGAAAAAAGATACATATGACAAACAATATAAAGGAAAATGGCTATCAATTCATAAAACAAATCAATACACAATGATAGAAGTACCTGATGCATATAAATATGCTCATGAAGAGAATAGCTCCAGTCTAGTCTTTTTCATTAAGATGGTTTCCAAAAGTACAAAAGTGCAAGCTTCCAAAAGCCTTCTTCACAAAACTTCAGGACTCTGATCCAAGGATTCTACTAAGATAACTTTAAAGTACATAAGTGCAAGATTTTAAAGTGTTTCTTTATAAAATTCAGGACCCTTTCTTAAAAGACATGAAAGGGTTTATATAATAGAATAAAAGTACAAAAATAGGCATTGCATGAAGTTCTGAGGAGGTTTAAACAACTCTCCTTAAAATAAGTGACAGAATTACATAAAACAAAAATTATTGAAATGACGAGCTCCAACATGTAACGATATCTACTCTTTCATTTGTTGTCTGAGCTCGTATATATCCATCATCGGCTTGACTTCAGGAGGCTGAATCATCCTCATGTGCATCTGGCTTGTATACACTGCATGTGAAAGGGAAGGCAGCATGTGCATGGCTAAGTCAGCTAGGCACCGTAGTATTAACCATTGACTGTGTGGCTTTACCAGATATCTCCAATATACTTCCTAGTCTAGTATTGCTTCTAGGGCTCTGATATTAGGGAGACTCCTAGGTGGGCATTCCTGTATTAGATTGGCATTATGCAAATTGTCATTGATGGTCTCAATGATATTGTTTGCAACATCAGTTGCTCTTGCGACTGCCCTTTCTACCTGTTTTAGCTGAATATCCCAATCAGTGAAGAGGATATCTTTGTGAGATTCTTCTATCCTGGGGAGATCTGTTTCCCTTCCTTCTGGAGTATCTTGCCATGTAATGTATCCTGAAATCTTCTCATCAATCTCGTTGAAGGTGATCCTCAGATTAGATGCTCGATTCATCAGTGAATCACTTTCCTTGCACATTGGATTGATGACTGATAGCCTCTGACAAAACATTGTATGTTGCATTGACAACAAGGAATTGAGTTCTAGTGCCTCTTTTACAAAATCCTCAATTTTAGGATTATCTTTCAGTTGTTCCATAGAAAATTGCAGTTGTTGTATTTGAGCATCTTTAGCACTTGTCTCTGCTTGATACTAGAGTTTTAACTGATCAAAGCTCTATTGTAGTTGTGCCATCTGTGCTTTCATTTGATGGTCTACATTCTACTTTTCTTCGGCCAACTGTTGCTCTAATTGTTGTATCTTCTCATCTTTCTCCCTCACTAGTTGTTTGACTTCCACTGCTTTATCAATAGTGGCAGATGCATAAGCATCGACATACTGTGATAGTTTAGTTAGATTGTCTGAAGGATCCATGGGGGTATCCTTCCATACTACATCCATTGGTTCATTATCAATAATTATCACTGAGGACTGTTTTGTTCTCCTCCTTTTCTTTTGTCTTTTTATTACAACCCAATGCTTTGGACTGTAAAAGACATCAAGAGGAGGAATTTCCTCCACTCTGAGAACAATTTATGTTGAAGGGAAGGTCGAGATGATTTCGATCTCTTCTGTGGTGACAACTTTGTCAGTAGCCCTATCAGTGAGCAAGCTTTGTCCATTGTTTTGGGGTGTATTGAATGTTGTTTCCATTTCAACATCCTTTTCCCCCTATTTTCCTCTTAGCTGTTCATCAAACTGCTTCCATGCCTCATCCAGTTGATTTTTTAAGGGGGTTTCATCTGTGTGCACTTTAGTGGAAACATCTTCCACTTCTTTCTCTATTGAGGCCTTTTCAGATTCCTTCTCAGTGTCCTTTTCATGACTCTTTTCTGGGCTCTTTTCTGGACTCTTCTTTGGGCTATGCTCTGGGCTCTTCTCTGAGTCATGCTCTGAGTTATGCTCTGAACTCTGTTATGATTTCTTCTGTGAATCATGCTCACAATCGTGTTCTGAGCCCTTCTCTGAATCATGCTCAGAATCGTGTTATGAGCCCTTCTCTGAATCATGCTCAGAATCGTGTTCTGAGACCTTTTCCAAGCTTTGGCTTGAGCTCTGTTCCTTTTGAGCATTTGGCTTAGGTATTTCTAACAGATCCAAAGGGACCTTTAGTAACCTTTTCCTCCTATACTGGTGGAAACGGGCCAAATCTGGTGGGTTGAATCTTAGAGTAGCCAAATGTTGGACTTGTGAAAATAGCTCGGCTGACTCAAAAAAATCATCAAAATCATCTTCCTCATGGCTGAATTGCCTTATTTTAACTGAAGCAATGAAGCTATGCGCGACCTTATTGGGGTCAAACTATCTTCCAGGAATGGTGGAAAGCTTTAAACAAGTAATGTGATCGATTTCAAGCATAACATGCTTGAAATTGTGTAATGCATAGACACTGCATTGAAGGGGAAAGGAAGGCCAAAGAGATTTTTTAAATTCTTTAAGGGTCTTGGTTATCCCATCCCCTACAGTTTGGTAAGCAATTTCTCTAGCAAGCAATTTGTCTGGCACATACCATGGGAGAACATGGGGAGGTGCTATGCTTCCAAAGAATCAGACATAAGTAAACAATTCTTCCCCAAACCACCTACCTACTGGTAAAATATCAATCTTGGCCTCATCAGATAACCTTGGGGCCCTCTTGTCAAAAACAACTTGGTGGATGGGTAGCATAATCCCTTGGCAGATTTTGTAGAAATGGGTTTGGTAATTGGATTCCCACATAATTTTGTGATATATGTGAATGGGGGTAGGGTCTTGAATAGTCCATTTCCACCCCATAGTTGGGAAACTAGTGGTGAAATAGACTGCATCCATAATGTAGGCACTCATAAAAAACGGTGGGACTGTTCTAGTGGTGACAAATCATTTTTGCCTATATTCCTGAATTTGTAAGGCAAGGTTGTTAGACAAGATAGTACCCCAATCCATTATAAAAGAGTTTACTGTTGCATCTATTAGGGGAACCCACTCAACAGAAAACTTGGTTGTATCAGCATACCCAAATAATCTACACATCATAGCTGCGACATAAGAGTAGGGAGCAACGAGAGGTGCTATAGGATACATACCTGATTTCTCTTGTTTGTGCTTGTTTGAATTGGACCTCCATTGCCTAATTGGGTTTGATGGTTCCTCATTCTCTTTTGCGAAATGCTCGAGGAAGGCTTTATCATATACCTTTTGTGGGTCTGGTATATGATACATTCTCTTCAGGTCTTCTGCTGTGAAGGAACCAATAACCACTTGCCTTGAAGTTTGGAATGCCCAGTCAGAAATGTTAATATTGTCTATTATCCATTTTACCATATCGGTGTATGGTAAAATCTTTGGTCTAACAGAAATTTTGTGCAGGAAAGAACTTGTAGCTTCAAAGTGAGAGGCTTCTAAAGAGGTAGTGGCGTCTGTTGTTGCTTTACTCTAAATTATCCTTGGACCCTCGCTCTCCAGCAAGTGGTACATGGTTTCCCATGAGGAAGTACCACTGTCAATAGTGCATGTTGTATCTGAGAATAATGGAGGCATTTCTGTTACATCAAATGTGGAAGATTGTGTGGCTTTGCCTGTTTTCTTTCCTTTCTTAGACTTAGTCATCTTGTTACGCAATTTTCTCTCGGGCAAAACCTGCAAATTGAGAATACAGAGAGATGAAGAGAAATAGGAGTTAAACACAAAAGCATTCAATCACATAAGGCTTTGAAATGACAGAAAGGGAAGCTTAAATGTGAATCAATCCAAACAGGCCATCAAATCTCCTTGGGCTTTGAAATCATAAATACCGTTAGAATCCTTTAATAACCGAAATCATTGGTTCACATGGTTTATTTATTATTCATTAATATATCACATCGCAAAACCTCTTCAAATGGTAAATAAACTATCTTCAAGTATCCTGCCGATATGCGATAGCGATATCACTGTATCAGTTTATTAAGTGTGAGAGATGTGCGATTGCGATAATCACATTATCGCAATATCGCAATCGACAGTTTTGGGAGTAGCGGAGAATAGATATGGCCAAAAGCTTTTAGCGATTGCGATTGTGATAAGTGACGTGGCAGTGTAGTGGGCCCATAGGTTTATTATCAGGTGCAGCTTTTGTTTTAGCTTTATGATTTTCCTTAGGGCGTGGTCTTTAAAAAACAACTTTATCACAATCAGAGCAATTTGGAATGATATAAGCGGAGAGCATATTGGTACTCTTGTGATTTATCCAGACGCGATGTGTTTTAAAGAGTATATTTTATTGCTTCGTCGGGTCCGGTGGGTTATCGCATTTCGCAATCGGGATGTTCCTCAATCTTTATGATACATAATTTTATTATAAGATTGCGATGCGGGGAGTTTTTTCCTATGAAGGATTTCCATTAATACTTAAGATTTTTTAAAGGATAAATATGTTTTGGTTCCCGAGGGCTATCTATTATCGCAATCGCAAGTCTCGATGGGTAGATGAAACTTTGTTCCTTGTAACTTTGTGATATGCGATATTGTCGGGTTTTCTTTTAAGGTAAGCTTTATTTGAGTCATTCAAGCCTTAATGAGGGTCTATTTATTTAACAAATAAAACTTATTTTTAAGAATATCTCTAAATTAAACTATATCCTTATGTCTTTCAATTTTTTAAAGGGTCCCTATTTATTTCTACAATGATCACCTAAGTTATTTTTGTAGAAATAAATGGGGGGTTATTACACAACACAACATAAGGATAAAAAGAATAACAAGGGCAATAAGAGAAAGAAAGGTTTTAAGCCATAACAATATAAAAATAAGACAAAGTGTACTAAGCCAAGCCACTTAACATGGAGCAAGTTTCAATAAAATTATCATGTGCAAAGTGGAAATAAATCAGTACTGATAGATAGGAAAAAGACTAGGGTACAGTTATAGGTATAGGTCATAGAAAAGTGTTCCAACTTAGGGATTGGTCACCTGGGGTGGTTTTTCAACCTCTGAGTGATATGTGGTTCCTAAGGAAGGTTAGTAAGTCTTAGTTGTAGGCCCCAAATCCTTACCTAGAACTAGGAGGTTGGGTCATGTCATAGTAACTCTTCGTCTCATGTTTACCCTAGCAAGCCTATGAAATTGGGTAAATGTGGGAGGAGGCATTACAGTGAAATTTATGCCCTTAACAAGGTAGCAGCCAAATTATTACCTATAGGTCCAACTGGCATCCATATTAACTCACCATAATCCACACACTTAGAGCTAGTAATCTATAAGATTCCACTAGAAACTTATGAAACATCATGGACGTTCCAAGGGGGGTATTAAAAACTTAAACATAATCCTAAATTGAGATATTAAACATCTTAGCGCAAGGAGGGAATCTTACTCACTTTCTTTATTGATTCAAGTGGTTGTGGATAAGCTCAAAAATCAAAGTCTTTGGATATCATAAAAACCAGAACCATATCAAAGAGCTCGTCATACTGATTCCAACAGCGTGGACAAGGCCTCAATATGACTTCATATGAAGGAGTTATTGTCAATCAAAGTTTCAAGTCAAAGAAGCAGGATTTTTATCGCCAGATAAATTTGGGGCTCCAACAAAATTAACAGTCTGGTTAAATTTGGTGGCATTCCACTAAATTTATCGGCGACAGACCAAACGACAATTTAGCACTAAATAATGATCGATTTTGGACAGATTGTCGCCTGACTAATTTTGACAGTAGCCCCTAATGGAATTTGATGAGTGATTTCCAATTGGTCTTTCAAAAAAATAATAAAATACAAAAAATGGGTTGACAGATGGTCAAACCCCGCTAACGACGACCTCTTTCTCTCTCTCTCTCTCTATATGTATATATATATATATATATATATATATATATATATATATATATATATATATATATATATATATATACATATATATATATATATATATATATATATATATATATATATATATATATATATATATATATATATATATATATATATATATATATACATATACACACACACACACACACACACACACACACACACATATATATATATATATAAAACAAAATGCCATTCATTTGAACCATATGTTAAATCAAAGGGGGGGGGATTTGAGCATGTCGCCATATAACCAATTTCCTAATGCAAACATGCTAACTGTTACCCCCGCAAGTTGGGATTTGTTTATAATGCATTAAATATTTTTATTTAAACCATTGATTTTCACTAGGCCGAGGGGAGGATGGGTCGGACAAGACGAACAAAACCCAACACAACAGAATGTTTCGTCAGAATCCTGTGCTCAGGAACTGTGAGTGGACGCGATTATCGATGGAATCTGAGAGGGAATATTCCACCAAAGTATATTCCAAGAATATTCCATAAGAGAATCTATAAAGAATCTTTTTAGATTCCCTAGAGGATCAGAGGTCACAGTGACATAAATTGGTATTCGAGCGGTCTAAACATTTTGCCAAGGATTGTGAATGTCATCATGGGCAAAGGATTGAAGCGAGCAAGACTTCAAGAGTTGGAAGAGATTAACCATTACATTCAAGTAGAGAATGCAGAGCTTAGAAGGCTTCTACAAGATGCAAAGGAAGAGAAGCGGAAATTGAGGCTCATGTTAGAGTAGGTTATGGAGGAACAAATGGGAGAATGTTCCACTACAAAAGGAGAGCTGGCCAAAGAAGATGACCAACTGTCACCAACAAAATTGAAGGTAAAGGAAACTCCTTCTTCTCATGATGTTATTTCTATTGGAAGCATTGAGATACCTATTTCAGGAACCAACATGAGACTCCTCACCAAGATGGGGTATAAAGGAGGAGGACTTGGTATTAATGGCCAAGGAATTACTCAACCATTGGAGGTTGTAATAAGACCTCAATTTGTAGGATTCAGGTATATTGAAGGAGAATGTTCAACGGAAGTAGAAGCAAAGGGTTACTCAAACAAAGAATCTAAGTCATTGCCAGAACCGGTTAGGAAAGAGGATGGTGCATCACTTTCTAAGAACAATACCTCCAACAAGAGATCCAGGAAAATGACAAGGTCCAAACCTTCTTCTCATAATTGCATTAAGGAAAATTCTAAAAGGTATGGTCCACACATGTATGCTAGTGTTCCTTTCAATTATGAGCAAACTGGAAATGTTAGGCAAAATTCATGGCATAGAAAACCATGTGCATTTGTGGCTTGAATAACCATGTTATTGCCAAGTGTTGGAAAATAATGACAACAAGGAAGAGGCCAAGAAATGAATACCTTTCTTCACATCAGGGTAGAAAGAAGGTTAGCAAATTCTGGAGGAAGAAGGATGTGTGCAACCATTGCAACAAGGGTGGACATCAGAAAGCCACATGTTGGAAGCTCCATCCAGAGCAACGAACAAAGAAGGACAAGAAGCATGTGAAAACACGTGTGGAGGAACCAACTGGCGAAGTTATTCAACAATAGAATCAACTACAGGAAGAAGACCCATTAACATGTTTGGTTGATAAATGGTGGCATTAGAGCATTTTTAAGTAGTTGAGCATGGCTACATTAGTAAATAAGATGTTATTATTGTTTGTAAATGTGATGAATGTATAACATCACTTGTGTTGGAAACATAGTGATATTTTGGTCTTTTAGTTGGGTAACTTGGGGTTTGGTTTCTGTCGTAAACTTTTCCATGAGTGTGTTATAAACTCTTGGCAAGTATAAGGTTTGATTGGGTCTTGTAAGATAAACATGTAAGCAGCTACAGGTTTTCATATGGCCATAAGCGTTGGTGTCATCATTCCAAAGTTCCGAAGTACAAAGGTGGAGGAAACAAAAGGTGGCATGTCAAAGGCATCTATTATGCAGATAGAAATTGCAGATCATGTTAATGCTTTTGGAGGACCAAAAGCTCCTCAATGGAGAGAAATGATCTAGGTGGCTCTGGAGAAGCTCAGAAATCAAAGTCTTTAGATCTCATCGAAACTAGGACCAGATCAAAGAGATCAAAATCCTGATTCTAACGGCATAGACGATGCCTCAATCTGACTTCGTATAAGGGAGTTTTTGTCAATCAAAGTTTCAATTCAAAGAAGCAGGAATTTTGTCTCTAGATAAATTTGGAGCTCCAACAAAATTGGCAGTCCGACTAAATTCGATGACATACTAAATTTGGTAGCGACAAACTACATGACAATTTAGCACTAAACAACGGTCAGTTTTGTTCAAATTGTCGCCTGGTTAATTTTGACAGTGACTTTTAAAAATCTGGTGGCAGTTGTTTTTGTTATTAACAATATATATATATATATATATATATATATATATATAATGCTTTGGCGGGCCACCAACCCCACCCAACGGTTAGTGGTCGTGCCATTGTAAATAGGGTTAATGGTATTTGAACCCGTGTTGGTCACCGGCCGACCTGCCCAACGGACAACCCCAAAACAACCACCAAACAGTTAAAATGGTCATGTCATTTTCCAATAAAACATAATGTCTGAGGGTCTGCTAGGTTGGAACCCACTACCTCAACACCAACCTTTAACTTTAATTACAACGCACCAACCATGTGGGCAACGACAAGACTTGGAAAGGTCTTCCACCCACATTTTACATAACCTCAGACTTTTCACGCAGCGGAGCCTGACATAGCGAAGAGCCAATGAAACAATGTGCAATGGAACAATGAACCAATGTTAGAACCATGCAAGGGTGGAACCATGACACACGACTTCTAGGGTGAAACCCTGAGCAAAGGAATCTTTGAGAAATCTTTTAGATTCCCTCGAGACCCATATTTGACAGTGTCAAAATGGGGTCAAGTTTATACTCATTTGAATCGATTTTTCACAAGGATTGCGATGGCACAATTTGAGCAGCCAATTTTTAGGACATCGTTAGATTAGGAGGTATAATGATGCATTTTGGCCATTTTCTTGTTTTTCTTTTGGTGAAAAGGATGGATGTATGTTGCAGGATCTGGTGATCATTGTATGCTGTAGCAGGGAAACACAATCTAAATATTTATAGGAAATTCGTCACTTTAGCCTTTGCACAAAAACTTAGAAGGTGTAATACTGAAAGAGGGTCATGCTAACACTTCATCAGAAAGTAGTCATGTTTACAGCCATTGGTCTCTGAATTTCGAGACAATTATGATGATAATGAATATTTTTTGAATCTAATCATCGGATTCAAGAGGACCTATTTCCACTTATGTGAGAGTGTCTATTTTATGCCACTTTTGTGAGAAGTCATTCATTTATCTTGTTGAGGAGAAGTATTTGTGAGTGAGAGTTCTTTGTAGGAGAACGTCTCTTTGGAGAGACATTGCCACTCGAGATGAGAGATATATCCTTGTGTTGACGAAGATATACCATGTACTCATTATCTTTTGTTAAGACTAATGAAGTGACCTCCCCACTATTGACCCAGGGCCCAGAGAAGTAGTCCACACTAGATGAACTTCGTTGTCACGTATTGTGTTATTATTGCTTCATGGTTATTTGCTTCTTGTTTATGTTGATGGATTAGTGAAGTATTGTTTCTCATGTTTCACATGAAAATATAAGTGTTAATAAAATGTCCTGCAATGAATATTTTTGTTCAAGAAGTATTCACAAAAAAATTGGATCACATATTAACCATTCAAGTTCCATAGTATGAGAAATGAGTGTGGAAGGGATACTAGCAAATATGAGAGAGAGAGAGAGAAGCATGGTATAGGGGATTGCAGAAGGCCATAGCTTCTCATAGCTTTATAATGCACTTGGAAAACTTTTTTATATGCGTTGTAATCTCTATAATATAAAAAGATGAAAACATAGTCCTTCAGTTATTTTTGGTTTTATAGGGTTTTTGAGGAAAATGTTTGGGTTTCAATGTGTGTGCCTTGGCTATCTTCATGTCATATTAGTTAAATAATGTGATTGATGTGTTTTATTTACTTTTAAGCCCCATATATATATATATAGATATATATGCACAATCAAGCATAATCTCACTATAATCATAGTTGTAGATATATTTGATGAGCTAGCTATTGGAATATCCAATGTTGTTTATGTATCACAAAACTAAAGTTTGAATTGGGCTCTACTTAAAGCTTCTAACAACTCATAAACCATTGATGATGATGATTAACATCCACTAAGACCGGATATGGTATATTGGATCTTAAGAAGGTAAGAGATTACCCAGGATTCTTTAGAATTTTATTTTTATGCTCAAAAATAATTAAGAGAAGTGTTCCAAGATTACCATAGTTTTGTTGAGATAAAAGGTCAAAAGAAGATTGGTAGTGGGACAAATACTTAGAAATTTAGATCTAATATGAGTATAAGTTGGGCAAGTTATAAGAAAGTGCTTTCATTTCAACCATCTTAGTGTAAAAAATGTGACATATTCTTTCATTCCATGGTTTTAGGAATTGACCAATGCCCAAAGTTACTATGGAGCTCATAAGAAGTTGTTCTTATTTTAGTAATGTTTCTTTTCTTCTTTACACTAGTCAAGACAGAGAAATACTTTTGATATTCAAGATTTGGGTTGATTATTACCTTATAATATGTTAGTTTCCTTTTCCCCTCTTGAATAAGGCTCATACATATTCATATTCATTCATTCATACTTTGGTTCATCGTTTATATTAAATTCATAACATCATAATATTCTATAGTAATTATACATGGAATTACAACATTTATACACACAAGGATGAAAATTTCAGACATCTAATGAGTCGATATCAAGTGCCAAATAGATCAAGTTTGCAGGTCAAATTGTCAAGGGAGAGAACTATAACCAAGCGAAGGAGAAAGGAGGGAAATTCAGCCATATTCCAACCACACGTGTGAACTAGGGTTTTTGCAATAGAAGCCGAAAATTACAGTGTTGAAGCAACAACTGAATTTCTGAAGGAGAGGCAGAAATCTGAAGTTCTGAAGCAAGTTGACTTGGGGTTGACTTTGTGAGAAGAAAGTTCATTAAGAATAGGTTTGACTTGGTCTTGGAAGGGTCTTGGTCTTGGGTCATAGGTCTTGGAATTCATCATTTGAAGATTCTATAAGAAGTGAAGAATTGTTGTGGGTTTTCCTCTCAAGAGGAGAGGATTTGGCCCTAGCTAGCAGCCTACATTTTGCGTCCTATTGTCTCATTGATCTTCTTTGTTTGATAGTTGTTTGATGATAAGAACTAAACCTTCATAACAAATCAAAATTTAACTACATTTAAGCATGATTTCCTCATACATATTTGTAATTCCTGGATTGTACAATAACAAGGACAATGTAAGGTAAAATAATTAATTAATTGTAGAATGTAATATATGAAGTTGTGTACACAGAAGTTGATTGCATATGCATGATTTTCATCCCAATAATAGGGATATTATCTAGATATCACCCCCAAGTTGGGCTATTAAGAAAGAAGGGACAAATTTTCTTACATGTAATCTATCTCAAACAAAGCCCATTTATAGTGCCTTGTGACTCAAGCTAAATTAAACATCTATTGGAATCCCAACATTACATATCCATCTAGGTTCCTTTATTGATATCACCATCTAATGGAATATTTTCTCCAATGAATCACTAACCCAAGCTCACAATTTTGCCTTTTGTGTATACATTACACGAAGGAGCCTTTTACAACCAGACTATTATTATAGTAAGAAGATCTCAACCCATTGATTAAATCTCTATGAGACCTAATATGTCACTGCAATCATTATTATGCAACAACCAACACAACCATTGGAAAATTGTTCAATTACACTCAAGTATTGACATAGATTTATCTCAAGTGGTGACTACCACTTAAACTTAGCTCACTAGAATGCAACCATTTCATTCCCAACAATAGCATAATAGCCTCTCCTTAAAAATCCCTAAAAACATGGTTGTGGGGTGACAAGAGGGAAAGAATGACGAAGAGAAGAATATGGCAAATGAATGAAGAGAATTTTGTGTAAAAGTTTACACACCATGTGAAAGGTGTTAATTAGCTATATAAATGTTAGGACACATTTCCATGGCTCAAGTATATATGTCTAAGATCAACATGCTAAACATGTTAAAGGCATGCACTTTCTCTCACACTACCCTTTATTCTCCTTCTCATTGTTTCATATCCCTCCCCTTATTCCTATCTAATCAACCACTGTACATGCCAATCTTAATTATATTATAGGTTTGCCATATGTTACATCATATATTATGTCAACTTATGAAATTATCTAAAAAAGCCAAAGTTTGCACTATTTAATAGGGGCCTTGGCCTTTTCCTCCCACTAGGAACCTAATTTGCAACATGCTTATAATATTAATGGATGTTTATATACATCATCAACACAAATAAGCACATAAAATTTCCAAATACATACATGTAACACTATTTCACATATATAAATAAAACACTCTTAAATGAGAAATTACATTAAGTAATACTCCCATGTTAATCTCCTAATTTCCCACATAACATATTTGTCTAATTTACTTGAATTTCTTTTAATTTCCTTACCCAAAATTCTTTTAAATAACCTTTCTAGAATTTAACACAAAATGAGAGCCCTATTAATATGGTCAATTGTCATGTTCTTCTCGATATAAAAAGTTTTCATTTACATTAATGATATAAAAGCATTCACGAAAAGTCTAAATAAAAACACATATAACGTGTGCCAAGAAATGATGAATCTAAATCAAAAAGAAAATTTAGATTGATTATTGCACTTGTAATATACCAATTATACATAAAAATAATATGATAAATACATAATTTTGACATGATAAAAAAAAACACATAAAAATCAATAAATGAGAATTTAAATAATATTAACCTCAAATTTGACATATATAATAGAATACAAAATATATAATATTTAAGCAAAAAATAAATATATAAAATTGTATATAAACAAAATTAAAATAATATATTTTGGAAAATGGAAAAAAATAAGTCAAATAAATATTTTTAACACCATTTATCTATGGTTGTTTTTTTAAGTAAATTCATAATTATGGGTTTTCTCCTATAAGGGAAATTCCCGGGAAAGAAGAAGTAGAGATTTCATACTTGCCATATCTATATGAATCGTATAATGCTACTTTTGAAAATAATATATTCTATGGGTCGCTCGCCAAACTAATTTCGACCCCTCGAAAAAACCTATAACAATGCAAATTTACGACAAAGCTTAGAATTTAAATAAAGGAAAGGCATACATTCAAAGTCTTTCTAACAGAATTTTATATCTAAAGTCAAGGATAAGAATGCTAGGAAAATTAATGACTGGTATCATGGATAAGAATATCCCAAAATTAATGACGCAAGTAACTTGGAGAAGGCTTTGGTTAAGGCAAAGAAATATTTAAAAAAATGATAACGTAGTAGCTTAGGAAAAAGAATTCCATTTTGGTTGTATTTCTTTTAATAAAATTTGTCCCAGGTATTCGTATGTTGAGAGCAATCTCATGACATTTATATATAAAGATCTTCTCCCATTCATTAATTGTTTTACTTTGTATAGTGAACGATGATTTTAACGTGTGGTTAATGAATATTTGTATTTATGTTAATTTAGTAAATGAATAAGCGAAGATTTTATTTTATTTTTTATTTATTATTATTATTATTATTATTATTTATTAGAGAAATTGATAATTGGTGAGTCTTGTACTCGCATGACATAGGATTGATTCCAACCATTACCACTATATCTTTTGGGGCATATGATTTGTTCTCCTCTCTATAGACCCGATTATTTCTAGGGGATTGAACCTTGGATCTCTTAGTTTACACGATTTTATATCACGCCAATCACCAATTGAGTTGCCCCAAGGAACATATTAGTAAGGAAAGTGTTGAAATTATTTTCCTTGGCCTAAATTATGAGTTCGTCTTGTGTATGTATGATAAGAAGTTTTGAGTTTATATTTTGGATTTGCTTTGTAGAGTGATTTGGTTAGAATGAGGTGAAATTCAATTTTTAAAGATAGAATGATATAATTGTCAAAAGTATGGAGGTACTCAATATCGGTTATCCATTCCATTATACTTTGTTATGATTTAGATGAATTATAAATTTTATTTAAAAAGCACTATTTAAAATAGAATATGGTTATACACTTATATGAAATTGGACTTGCGTGTCATTTAATAAGCATGATAATCATTGCAAAGTTAATATTTTCGTGTAGTTTGAATCGGAGGCTATCGAGAACGAGAATAATTGTTTGACAATGAGATCCTACTTCAATTATTATTTGCAATTTTTCTTTCTATAGTGCCAAAAATAACACAAACTTCTTTGTCCCTTGTCTAACATGTCCATCCCCGATTCTCTTCTACATTCTCATTCAATGAGTTCAAAATATGTTGGTTTTAATGACTTTTTTGTTTTTGTCAGGCGAGATTTGAATAACCCCATGAATGCATTTTGCATTAAACGAAAATCATGAATATATACAAGGAGAGGGAGACTATTGAAATTCATATTCCAATGTCTCTCTGTCTTCTTTATTTTCTTATTTACAAGAAATTCTCAATCCCAAAGATTAGGTGTCAACATTCCCCCCCCCTTAATCTAAAGGGATGTTGGTGAGTCCAAGCGTCATTCAGAATCTTTCAAACTTTTCTCTTCATAGCGCTTGGGTGAAGATGCCTGCAATCTGCTCATTTGTGGAAAAATGGCACAGGTGAATAGTCTTGGCCTCAACATGGTGTCGAATCATATGATACTTTGTATTGGTATGCTTGATTAAATCATGGAACTTTGGTTTCTTGGCCAACTTATTGCAGAAGTGTTGTCAATCAAAAGAGGAGTAGAATGCACTTATTTCTCCAGTAAATCTTCTAGAATTTTCCTAAGCCACACAATTTCCTTCATTGCTTCTACAACTACCACATATTCTGCGTCGGTTGTGGGATATGTTGGAATTGACTATTTGTGTGATCTCTATGAGACAAATCCTAATCCAAGATTCATAACATAACCTGAAATAAATAATTCATTTTCTTTATCTCCATCAAAATCCAAATCAAAGTATCAAATTCAACTGAAGTCATCCAATCCAAAGTATTGAGTTCCCTTCAAGTACCTTAGAACTCTTTTTGCAGCAGAACAATGACCCTCAAAGGCTTTTGCATAAACCTGGAGAGGATTCCAACAACAAATGAAATGTTCGGTCTGGTAGTATTCAAGTAGTTGAGACTTCCTATAAGTTTTCTACACTTTGTTCCATCCTCAAATTCATTTCCTTCTGTGGATGAGAGCTTTAAATTTTGTTCCATTGGAGTGGTCAAAGGATTGCATTCAACCATGCCAAATTTGTTCAACAAATCTCCAATGTACTTCTTTTGAGAGAGGAATATAAACTTTGGATGTTGGGTTACTTAAATAACCAGATAGTAGTGAACATATCCCAAATCCATCATTTCAAAACCTTTCCTCAATTCTTTCTTTATGGATGCAATGTAATTTTCATTGTTACATGTCATCAGAAGATCATCTACATACACCACAAGATATACAATTGTTTGGCCAATTTTCTTGACAAACAAAGTTGCATCATCAAGATCATAATGTTTGAAATTTAGTTTCAAAAGATGCTCAATCAATTTCTCGTACTAGGCTCGCAGTGCTTGTTTGAGGCCATACAAGGATTTAACAAGCTTGCATACTTTATGCTCTATCTCTTCACAACAAATCCTGCTGGTTGAGACATACAAATATTCTCTTTCATATCTCCATTCAAGAAAGGAGTTTTTACATCCATATGATAGACTTTCCAATCGTTATGAGTTGCCAAGGCAAAGAGAATCTGAATGGTATCCCATTTTGCTAAGGAGGCAAAATTCTCTTAATAATCGACCCCAATGCAAAACCTTTTTCCATGAGCCTAGCTTTATGATTGTCAAGTGAGTCATCTACTTTATACTTGTTCTTGAAGACCCACTTGCAGCCAATCGATTTGGTTCCCAATGGAGGATCCACCAGCTTCCAGTTTCCATCCTTTATCAAAGCATCACACTCTTTCTGCATTTCTTCTTTCCATTCATCATGAGAAGCAACTTCTTTGAAGGAAGTTGGTTCGAAATCTATAGACAAATTTAATTCATAATCATAAGAAACATACATATCAATAGGTGAATTAGAATCATCTACATCACCTCCATTATGTCTAGTAAAGCTTATTGTTCCTGTCTTTCCAACCTCATGAGGATGAACACTTTCAAGTATCTTTGTAACCCATTTTGGAGGGCCTTTCTGAGATGGCCCTGGTTATTCAATTGAATGAGATGGGCCTAAACAAAATTTATCCTTCCAATTCCCTCAATCACATCACTCAAAGTGTCTTCTTGATCAGTGGTTGGAGCTTCATGAGGGGGAGAGAGTGTCTCAGAAGGAGATTCCACAGATTGATCCAGGATAGGGATCCCCTCTACAAGATGTGGAATCTCATTATCAAATTCCTAAAAGGATTTTGCATGCCCAAATCTATCCAAGTGATCAAGTTGTCACTCAACAACATTGTCAGACTTGGAAGATTCAAGAAAGATCACATCTCTAGATAATATAAACTTCTTCTTTGCTTCATCATAGAGACACTATGCTTTGAAGGTATTTGAGTACCCCAAGAAGATACATTTTCGACTCCTTGCATCAAGTTTCTTTCTTTGCTCCTTAGGTATCAAGGCATATAGTTGGAACCAAAAACCCTAAGATGCTTCACTGAAGGAATGTGACCATACCGCATTTCATAGGGAGTCTTGTTTTTGAGAGCATGAGATGAACAACTATTCTTAATATACATTGCACATAGAACTGCATCATCCCAAAACATCAGCTTTACATTTTTAAAAACATCATTGAACGTACCATATTTAAGATTGTCATGTTCATTCTTTCAGCTACACCATTCTGTTGAGGATTATAAGGCGCCATTGTTTGATGTTTGATCCCATGTAGTATTCAAATTCATTTGAAGTATATTATTTTCCATTATCAGTACAAATAGAGCCAATATGAGATTGTGTATCATTTTCAATCCATACATGAAAGTTTTTGAAAGTTTCAAAAGTTTCATATTTTTTCTTCAATAGATATACCCAACACATTCTGGTGTAGTCATCAATAAAAGTCATCATGTATTTATTACCATTTGTAGAAGGAACATGCATAGGGCCACACAAGTCAAAATGAATGAGTTCAAGCTTTCTATGTGCTCTAGAATGAGAATCATGAAAATATTGTTTATTGTGCTTTCCTAAGATATAAGCATCACATTGCTTAAGTTTCTTAAGAATGGTGGGAAAACCAATAACATCATTTCTCTTCAATAGATGAAGACTTTCATAGTTCAGATGTCTAAATCTTGAATGCCATAAGAGACTGGATGGTATTGTACTTTCATCAAATTAAGAACTATATGCAAAATTTTGTGCACGAGCAGAGGTTCCTTGCAGGTTCAGAAGTTTTTCTTCTTCTATCCCAGTCATGACAAGTGAGTTGTTTGATGTTTTTCTAACCTCAACCTTTCCATCAAACATGTGAATGGAGTGTCCTTGCTGGCAGATGTGAACCAAGGACAACAAGTTTCTTCACAAATCTGGGAGGTAGATAACATCATGTAGAAGAAAGTCTTAGAGACCAGGCAATTTGAGCCTGATGGTGCCAAGCCCGAATGGCTTGAGTTTGACTTGTCTGCAAAGTAGATTTCTCCATCAAAATTATCACTGAATACTTCAAAGAATCTCTTCAAAAGTCACGTGGCGAGTTTTTCCTAAATCAATCAACCATGCATCTTTCCACGAAGCAAGTGAAACATTAAAAAAGTCTTCAGTTACTCCAATATTGCAATGTGCCACAATATAATGAGCGGATTCAGGTGCTTTACCTTTCCCTTAATCTGGTGATTTTCCTTTCTCTTCATTCCTTTCCTGTTTGATCCTGTCCCAAGAGATATTACATGTGGAAGCATCATGTCCATTTTTGTTGCAATGTATACAATGAAGATAAGGTCTTCCTCCTTGGTAATGTTTGCCCCCCCTGCCTCTATTATTCTTCCTTCCACGTCCTCTTTTGCCACCTCTTCCTCTAGAAGAATCTTGTGTCAGATTCTTCTCTTCTGTGCAAGGCACATAACTAATTTAGAAGATTGAGCAACTATCTTCTTCTTCCCAAAAGCTTTCTCTCTTTCAACAAACTTCTCCACAAGAGAGTCAAAGGAAATCTCCTTAAGTTTGCCACTAGCTTGTAATGACTCAAGATAATGGGAATAAGTGGGATATAGTGCCTTGACAAAAGTTGTGAGAGGAACATCCATTGTAACATCGATAGCTTCTATGCATAATGACTCTTATTTCAAAGGCTAAGGAAAGGGGATCATCATCCTTCAATTCTAAATTGAATAATTTGATCATTAATTGGACTACTTCAAGCTCAGAGTGTGAGTCATATAAATATTTTAGCTTCTTTAAAGCTTCAAAGGCATTTGTAAATGGTGTAATATGATAACTCACCTCTTCATTAACTGATGTTGCAATCGAAGCATAAGCCTTGCTGTTCTTGTTCTCCAATATAGCGAGCTCTTTGTTTGAAGTGGGCTTTTCAGGAGGATTGTCAAGTTCTCCTTCTCAAACTTCTTTCCAAATTTCCTTAAAAATAAGGGTATGATTTATCTTATTTGACCATTCATGGTAGTTCTCTTTGCTAGAGAAAACTAATCCACCTATGGAAATAAGAGAATACATTTTAACAATAATTACGCCTCATAATACCTTTGCTCATAGTACCTTTTCCCTTTGCCTTCATTGAGATTACAATTCAAACTGCATACTTGAACTAACAATAATAGTTTAATATATAACCATATGACCAACATACAAAATCTTATTCAATTCAATGCACTAAGAGTTACCACCATAAAAAAAACTTCAATGCACAAAGCGCCATCACATACCATAAATGATCTTCAAGATATATGTTCCATCACATACCATACTATAATATATATGCCATCGCTCATAGTCTTCAAAGTGCACTTACGACCTTCAAAACCTATTCAATGGACAACATTCATAATTTAAAATCAACACAACATGAGACTGGACCATACATACCATTGAAATGAAATAACATTGCACCAAGTGCAAGAGTAACACATTCAAAATGCACCATATGCTATCGTACCACACAACCTTCAAAAATAGCTCCGACATTTAATAAGAACCAACGATACCAACACATATACACCTTTCAATGCAACATAAATTGACCAATTCAACACAGGGTACTCACACAAAATTCACACTGGATCAATTACAGAGAATGGACATCCACATTGTGCACGACCTTTAAAGCTTTTTCGCCATTCTTTACACTTTAATCGTTTGATATTCTCTTCACATTTAACCAGTTGCATGGCTCGTCATTCTGCAAATTGAATCAAAGGAATGGGGACAAATTTTGAGCCATATCATCTACGATGCGAGTTACAAGGTCACAAAGAAGACATTCGTGGAATAAACATTTGTGGGGACAGTGGCATTGCCACAGGTTCAAGAGATAAAGTTTTAATTAATGAAATGATAGAGGATAAGCATTGTCAAACACAGAGAACAATCTAGAGAATAATGACTAGATAGTGGACAATGATAGGGAATCAAAGACAATTTTTTTTATCAAGGGAGAGAGGAGTTACAAGAGCAGAGAGTTAAATTGGGACTTGTAGCTTTGATACCATGTCAACCAGGTTTGAGTAACTCTATGAATGTGTTTTGCATTAGGAGAAAATCATGAATATATACAAGGAGAGGGAGACTATTGGAATTCATATTCCAATGTCTCTTTGTCTTATTTATTTTCCTACTTACATTATTTACAAGAATTTTCTAATCCCAAAGATTAGGTGTCAACAATTTATAAAAATAAACCTTCCAATTTTGGTTCAAATTTATGGAAAACTCATAGAAATATCTACACTAGCATACCTCCAAAGTGGGAAAAGTGAGTGCTTAAAGGAATTGGTGGTGGACACACTACTTAGAGATAGGATACTTTATTTTTTTTGGCTGGTGCATTTATAACTAATAAAGGACCCCTTCAACACGTTCAAAATATTTCTTATTCATTTGTATCTTCACTAATTATCATTGGATGTACAATGGGGAGGCAGGGTGTGGGGGCAGTGAAGGAGGAGGTTGTGATATACCCTTTCATCTTAAAATGAACCCAAATTGAGGGTTGCCATTATATCTACGTGAAAAGTGGATGACAAGGATATATATGGCATGGGATGGATTTCAAAATATTTTCCAAGATTTACAAATGGATTAGATACATTAGAGTGTGCTTTGCATTAATTAAGTCAAGGAATGGGGTTCTTGGTAATGGTTAACATTTTATGATGGTTTACATGGTGGATTTAAGCGATTTGCTTCAATTTTGCTATAGTAATGGTCTTAGATTATGATTCTTATACATGAAAAGGTTATAGGATGCGCTAAACCTAAAAATTCCAACTATATGTGTTTCTATTTGACTTGAGTGACTATTATTGATGTCAACTTCAAGAAAAATGCTAAAGAACTAAGTAAGCAACAAAGAGACCTATTATTAAATAATATTGATAGGTTCTTTGAAGAGAGGGCCACACTCAATACCATACTAGTGTCACTTACAAAAGTCAATCACTAACATGTGTAGATGTTAATGGACAATAGTTTGGGGCATTACAATTAGTGGTCCGATGGGACAATGACAGTCTTTGTAATTTTGACAAGCATTTTATTAGATTAAGGATAGTCAATAAAGATGATACTTTGATGATCAAAGATTAGAAGGCTTTAAACATTAGAACAATGTAAACTTGATTTAAAATTTATACTAATACTTAATATATTTTGTTAAGCCCCATATAAGGACCATGTAACCCTAAAACCCCTTACTAAGCCCTATAAGTTGGTGATATGTTGAGTGACTACATTTCTATTGTTATATTGTTATGCAAGCTAGAACCTAACATGGTCCCATTTTATTATAATTGTACTCTCTCTCTCTCTCTCTCTCTATACTATATATATATATATATATATATATATATATATATATATATATATATAGTAAGGAAACCGAGACTTAGGATCATCAAATCTTGTCTTGTACATTGTATTCATTGTAAAATTAGGTTTCCCTTTCGAAGAAGACTGCAATTATTGGTTTTTGATCATTTTCAATGTACAAAGTTCATAATATTTGGTAACAGAGCTCATGATCCTAGGGTTTTGCTGCTTTAAACATGTCATCATGGCATATTCGATAAAACTATGCCTAAATTTTCACACCATCCTGAGGGGCTCTACTCTCTATCAAACTTCTTTTATTAACATAGTAAACCGCTGAAAACACTTTCAAACTAACGTTATTGGAATTATAACTATAACCTGTTTTGTGAATAATGCCCCATTCATATCATGACCATTGCTTGCTAAGAATTAATTGGGAAATTTTCTTTACACATGTTTTAGCCTACCCATGAGGAGTGCCAAATGTTAGATTTAAATTCTAAAACTCTAGATGAGATATGGCATTTTAAATTTCCTACCAATCCTCTCACATTTGTACTTTAGTTCCTTTGAGTTGAAGCATCATTTTGTCATTATTGTGGGTTATTTTTTTAATTGGCAAAAGGTAGACGAGTAGACTTGAATTGTTATTAATGCCTAATGTCTATTTGAAATTTGTAATTACAATTGTTTTGTGTTGTTATTGTTTTATTCACACAAGGGGTGGCATTGGGTTTGGAGTATGCCTAACTAAATGGAGATGAGGTGGAATGGAACTTTACTACAAGTTGGTATGATAGTTTAAATGGCATTGGGAGTGATAATATAATGCACATTCTTATCCATGGCACCCAAATACTTAAAATCGTTCAACAATTTTGATCATGGTACATTCTTGTAACTCTTCTTGCAATGTAGGTGATGCTTGTGGGTTTGGCAACCTTGAAGATTAAAAGCCTCTAAGACGGAGAGTAAGCTTTGTTAGTCCCCTTCTATTCAAAGACATAAAGGGTTGTGGGATGCGCTACAAGGTAGGCTATAATTGTAATGATTTCGATCAATACTAATTGTGTATTATTAATTACCACTATTATTAAGGGAAACTAACAATAGTTAAACCAATATTTATTTTAAAGGTGGTTCATTTCTTTTTTCAAGTACTCATTTTCTCCCATCTTTATCCTCTTTCTTAATGTTCTAGAATAAATTATATGTTAAAATGTTATGTCTCACTGTTCTTAGTGACATCAATGGCCTTTACTTATACAAATTCATTCTTCTCTTCTATATCTTTTTAGTTATATGCTGAGATTGAGTAATGAATAAAGTTACACATACATAGAGGATTTGAAACACACAAACGTAATTCTAAAGCCTAGGTAGGAACAAAGCCATGAATGGATGATCACCCATCTCCTTGGTTGTTAAGCCATTCCATTCCATGACCCTAAACCAAAAAAGAAAGAGAGTGTATCAAACTAATAAGAAGGAGAAGACTGATTGACATAGGGGAAGCACTATTTGATTGCAATTCTCTTTAATATTCACATATAGATGCAAGAATAAGTAGGTCTCACTACACTATGCTTTTATACTACACTCATTCAACAAATCCTCCTCTGTATAATTTGCATATGGTATTTCTTTTTCCATCTAATTACATAATTTCTCTTATGATGCATGTTCAATAAAGAGATTAAAGCAATTATTACCTTTAAGCTTGCTACAAGGATATGCACAACTACAATCAACATACACCATAATTGAAATTGTTTGTTTTGGAATTGAACTCTATGAATTTATGGTCTTTCAAAATAGTTTGTAAATTGTTTGTTTTTGTTGTGTATATATATTATCAACAAAGGTTCTTGCTAATGATCTTTGAATCTAGATTGGAAGACAAGGTCACAATAATAACAGGCAGACCAATGGAGAAGCCAAAGTTTGACACTTCACAAAGCACAAAGCTAAGTCATAATGGAAATCCTTTGAAAGGAAGCTGACAATAGATTTTCCAAATCCCTTTTTCCTCTTGCAACTTACATGCATTGCAATGTAAAAAATAATTAACATTGCAGTGGATCTAGACATCAAGAAACAACAACTTGATATTATGTCTAATAATGTTGCAATTGGTGAAGGCATTCATTTTAAGAGCATGGGAGACTATGACATGCAACAATTTGAGAGAGTGATGAATGCCAATGTAAGGTGAGGATAGGGGGTTAATGGTTTCCTTAGTCAACATTGTGTTCACTTTAAGAGTAGGGCACAATACACCAAAGAGTAATTTAGTCGAGTACTGAATATATATGAAAGTTGAGGACAATGGGCCAATAGTTCCCCCAAATAAGTGGAAGAAAGACCATCAATAAGAATGATGAAAGTTTTGCAGAGATGCGAAAATTAAAACACTAAAAATCAAACCTAAAAATTGAAAAGAAGTGAGTTAATAAGTGGAGAAACTCAAGTTCTGCAATAAGTCCATTTTTTTGGCGATGTAAAGCTTTGTTGCATTGCACTTGTTCTTTGGAAATTCTGGCAATTTTGGTCATTTTAGAATGAACCAAAATCCATGAAGGCAAAGTTCCATGGTTAAATTTCCCATCAAGGAAGTGGAACTTAATTGGCAACAAAATCTTTGCCAAAATCCATCAAATGGAACTATAACTTCCAACAAAAAAATTGTCATAGTTTGACTCTTCAAAAAGCATAGAGCTAAAGCCATAATGATAGAACTTGACAAACTTGGCAAGAATCTCATTGAATTCCTTTCTCCTTGGATGATGTACATGTGATATAATGTGAACAAAGAATTAATGTTACAATGGATTTGGCAATTGAAAAACACAATCAACTTGATATCATGTATAATGATGTTGAGATTGGCAATGACATTCATTTTAAGAGCGTGGTAGAGTACAACATGGTGCAATTCCATAAAGTAATGAATGTAAACATGAAACAATTGACAGGTGGCTGATAATGTCCATATACATCATTTGAATTAGTGATAGCATTCATTTTAAAAGCGTGACTTGACTCTTCAAAAAGCATAAAGCCAAAGCCATAATGATAGAACTTGACAAACTTGGCAAGAATCTCATTAAATTCCTTTCTCCTTGGATGATGTACACGCGCTATGATGTGAATAAAGAATCAATGTTACAATGGATTTGGCAATTGAGAAACACAATCAACTCGATATAATGTATAATGATGTTGGGTTTGGCAATGACATTCATTTTAAGAACGTGGTAGAGTACAACATGGTGTAATTCCATAAAGTAATGAATGTAAACATGAAACAATTAACACACGACTCATAATGTCCCTATACATCGTCGTAATTAGTGATAGCATTCATTTTAAAAGCATGACATAATATGACATGGAGTGATTTAATGGAATGATGAAGAATAAAGGCCAATAGTTTTTTCAAACAAATAGTAATAGACAATTAATAAAGATATAAAATCAAAACATTAAAAATCAAACTAACAAAAATATGGACTGAGTTAATAAGCTTGAAGTTTATTTTTTTAATCAAATAAAACTATGTTACTTAAACTTAAGTTTATAAAATCACAAAAATCTCAATTATTTTAGCATAAATCAAATCTTATTTCCAACAAAATTAAATAATTAAAATTTTCATTAATTAACATACATTTTGTAGACTTTTGTAATCCATACTGATTTTAATGAAGTCTTTCAAATTAATCACATCATAAATTGTTAGTAGATATTTCAAACTTTTTTCATAAAAAACTTATATATAATTAATCCAAAACACTCTATCAAAAATTATTTACTTATTTTATTTTACTTATTAATTTAATAAAATTTGGGAAAAAAAAACAATACATTCACATTCAAACCCCAACTCATTCAACTCTGTCTCATAAATTTACCATTAAATGAGAACCGAACTGCTTATCCTCCACGTGTCCAAAATTCATATAAAAGCAACCATTGGCGTTTTTCATAACTACCATGTGCTTATTGACCCTACGGTTCGGCAAGCCAAGCGTCTGAATTGGTCTCGTATCAAATAACGGCACCTGGCGGACCACTGACATTGCATTGGCCAGGGTTCGAATCACAAGATACTACCGACCTACACTCTGACGCCACCCTCGACAAACCAAATCCCACAGAGCACGCACGGCGGTATATTTCTTTCCGTCTGCGCAAGAACCTATGGAAAGCTGGAAACCATACTCTACGACAATCAAATCGAATCGCCAAACTAGTTGAGATTAAAACTGCGTTTTATCACATTCTTTCTTCATGCGCATCGCAGAAAAGACAAACGAAAAATTATATAATATTTAATGCATGAAGTGTGCAGTGAACGTGGACGGCCAAGATTCGGCGAAGTTGACGAGACTCTCTGATCGGGACTGGTTCGGGGTAGCGCTGGCGTGTCCCTGGGAAGCGAAGGCGGGAAGAAGGCACAATATCGAAGAAAAAGAATAAATCCATTTTCCTATATCTTTCCACGCAAGGCTTGTTCTCAACACGGATGCTGCAGAGCATTACCAAAGTGTGTGCGTAGGGTTTCAAGATGGCTTCAGATTCCGGAGGTTCTGCAGTTGAGTCCTGATTACGTTACAGCTGGCCGTCGACCTTTAAATGTATGGATTTTTAACGTTGAGACCGATTTCGTTCATCTTGCTTCAAATTTGAAGTAATCGAGGGCAGAATTCTAACAATTTAAGCTAAGTTTCCCCTAATTTTGGTTTTTTTCGAGCTTTTTTTTGTCAGGTTAAAGATTATTTGTTCGAAGGGAATAGGAGCAGTTTGAATTCTGTTTGTTGTGATTTTGGTGTAAGAAAAGGATTTATGAATGATAATCCCTTCCAAATCATTTTCGGAATTCCAAATCTTCACAAATCAGTTTTGCTTCGTCGAATTTTTCCTTTCATTTGATACTGAAATTCATTAGGAAGACGTAACGGTGAAGTAACTATGAATTTGATCTCGACTGTCTCTCTATTTACATAGAATATGTTTTTTATCAAGCAATTTGTCGAATCTCTCATAAAAACTTAGTCGAATTCTTCAAATTTGTCAATCTTATGTAGCTTGCTATTTTCCCTGTTTCTGGTCTGTTATTTGCCGGAGCGTTTCGCCTGGTGACTCGTCGAGTCCCAAGGGAATTAATGACTGCCTGACAAGTCCCACTTTTTTCGCTCAATGTTGCCCTTAAATTTAGCTTTGCTGATTAGAAAATTGATATCCGCCCATAGTTATAAGCCAGGGATCTCGTCGCATTCGCAGTTTTTCATTTGAATGAAACTGATATCCGCAATGTTCCCTAATGTTAATGCATATGTAATCAGAGAGAAATCTGGCTTCCTCGGTCAAAAAAGTGATAGACTCTTCTGTTTTATGCTCAAATTCCAGTTTTTGCGCTTTATATATGGGTCTACATATTGATTTTCCCCTTCAACCTCCAATGCCAAAGGTAAAACTAATACTATTCTCTGTAACGCTTCTTTCTGAGCTCCAAACTTTCTTTTATTATAATGATTGATTCAAACTTTTAATATTTTAAAGATATCTGCTTTTGTATTTTGCCTGCAACCATTAAATATGCTACCTTCTAGTCAGAGATATTTGAGTCATATTTTGGTAGGTCTCGTACAGTGGCAGCAATATTTGTTTAGCATTCTTTGAAGTTTGTGCACAGCATTTTCAAGCGAACCCTCACTTTGCCTATATTGTTGTTTTGCTTTATCTTTGCCACAGTTTTTGTTCCGAGCCGGGTTAAATTCTTGCTTTGAATGTCTAATTCAAACAACTTGCCTGACACATTTGAATTAGATTCTTGTGGGAGTTATTTATTGTAAATCAACCTCTGTAATTCTTCATCATTTTATTTATAAAAATACTATAAATTTATTTATTCTCTGGTCCGTGCTACAATTTAGGGTTTAAACTGTTTTAATCTGATGGATTTCACTTACTTATAAGTGTCATTTGCACACCTTTGCAGTTCTGGTTCGGTAGGTTGGGCTCCCAAAGACAATCCCAGACGGGTCCAAGCTAATAAAACGTGCTTGAAAATCAAAATATTGCATCCAAGATGTTTTTCTGTTGAATCTTGCAATCATTTCTAACAAGTGTTCGCATCTGAATAATTGTTCTATATTTTAAGATCGACCCTCAAACCTATTTTCACATATGATAACTCCTTAAGAATGCCAACCAAAAGCAATAGCGGTGGATGAAAGGAGCCCCCTCTGTAAAGGGGTCTGGAGTGAATTATATCACAGTGAAAATCATGCTTCAAATTGGCTTCTGTCAATGCAAATATATAAACCCAAGCTCCATGGGAAAATAGGCTGAAAACAACAGAAACTTTCCCATTGACGGCATGTCTGATCTGAAAAATGGCCTCTGGCAAAGGTCAAAGGAGTCGAGCAAAAATGGAACAAATTGTTTCCGAGTACCTTGTCAAGAGCTTACAGATCATTCTGGAAGCAAGAATACCTTCTATAAGTGTCCAAAAACATTTTGATTCGTTTAAGACATTCTTATCTTCATCCTCGGTACCCAGAAAGCAAGATCAATGGTTCAATTTAGTACTGGGTAATTCAAGCATTCCACAACAACATATAGATTTATGTAAAACCAATCGACAGGGATTGATTGTCATCGATGTGCTGCTTTCACAAAGTTCAGGGGACCATTTAAACACTTCAGAGCATTATCGAGCCAGGTCTGCAACTGTATCTTCTTCAAGTTCCATCAAAGCAGGTGGAGCATGGCCTACAACCCATGCTGAAGGTGGACACATATTGCTTGAACGATGGTTTGTTCAATTTAAATCTTGGACTGGGGTGGGAAAATGTTCTGAAGGAAGATCCAATATAGTTACAGTGGATTCTACAGAATCCACATTGGTGCCTAACTTAAAAAATGAATGTAAAAGGGCTGAAACAAGCAGGGATAAGACTGATACAAGGATAAATTGGAACTTTCTTCCCCATGTGCCTCCTCATGTAACAAATGTGCCTGTGGTGTATAAGCAAACAATCCTTATGCTCCGGTCTCTATACTCATTGACAAGATTGCTTCCAGCTTATCGGCTTTTCCGTCTGTCTTGTTCTTCTCCAAAGAGCTGCCTCTTTACTTTGTCTTACAGATTATCCACTTTTCCTTTAACAGGGTTTAATGAGGCTGAAATGGCCTCCTTTTGTATTACACCCATTGATACCTTATGGGGACAGATGCTTATCAAAGTCGTTTACAACACAGCAACTGCTGTCACTGCATCAGAAGTCAGCATTTCTGGTTCTCCTCACATTATCACAGATTATGTGGGAAGTCCAACTACAGAGCGAATTAAAAAGCTTTCCGATGAACCTCTTGGAGGCTCTGTGCCCACTGATGGGATGTCAGGAAATAAGATCCATGCTGTTTGTCTACCATTATCCGTACCAAACTCTCCGCATGGCTCCACGTTTGGTTTGCAACAGTGGTGGAAGGGTAGGTTGGAAAGTGCCCAATCAGCATTGCAGCCACCTTCACCTTCCCCGTCTTCTGGAGGATCATTGCTGCTTGATTCTAATCTAGATGATTCATTGACGAGTGTTGCCAGTCATATATCAGATGGATCTTTTGAGAGTAAGATTCCTCATAACCATCGGAACCGAACTGTCAGCGCACCAATTCCAATTGACCAGAATCAGCATTTCCATGGGTCGTCCAATTTCTTATGTTCGGGACGATCCCCATCGTGTCGTAATGTATATAATTCACAGATAGGTTCATCCAGTCAGACATCTCTGACAGATTTAGAAAGGACCGCTGACACCATATCTACTCAAAGCCATAGAAAATTTAACATCCGTCCTCCGGTACAGCATCATCTTTCACTTGGTGGAACTTTATTGCCAAATTCGGGAAGTCATCCGAAAGCTTTCAAAAAAAGTGGATGCTATAATTTGAAATCCAATATGACTCCACTGCCACTAGTTCAGCATGCACCCCGTCTATCACCTCTGTGTCCAACTGGAGAGTCGTCATCCCCATACGGCCGTATAATGCATTTTGGCAGTGCACCTGTTAATACGTGCACAAGTTTTACTAATCTATATCAAGCTGCATTTGAAACTCAGAATTCAAATTGTGATTTGATCAACCTGGGAGATAATATGAAGAAAGCATCTGACTCAGCTTTAAGGCCGGAGCATGGCAAAAAAACCTTCTTCATTGCAGAGTCCATGAGTAAAAAGGTGATGGATTTCATTCAATCAAAAGTATTGCATGAATTGTTCATTTTTTCTTCTTTTTTTTGGGCCAGTTAGGGTGCTGGTAATCATGAGTAAGCATCCTCCACTTGTATTGGCATTTGTCGGATCTTTGGAAAACATTCTATATGAATCATCATTTCCCTACTCCATAGTTTTTTGATGAATTTCATATTTTTCACTTTTGCTCTTCTCCAAAAACCCTAACCTTCCAAATTTCAATTTACTGTGATTTTCTTGGTGTATATCCAGAGACTAATAAATGGTTCCATTATCTATATTTCAGGGAAAAGAGCACGGAAAAGAAGAATGTATTTTAGATGATGATTTTACTTTCCCTTTTGCAATTGATGAAGATAAGAAAGGGCAAAAAAGGTATGATACAACCCACTAGTTATATGATACTTCTAGGCTGTGGAGTAGTGCCTCTGTTTCAAATTAATTTTGATTGATTCAACATTAAAATTGTATAATTATCTCGTCTGTGAGTATTTAGATGTAGATGAAATCATGTATACTATGGCTTGCTATCTAGACTTTATACTCGTTTTCTTGCAGCCCGTTTATTTCAAAGTCTTATGTAAAGACTAATCTTGATCTTCTTTAAGAATTTCAAGGTATGGCTTTCACCGCAAACCATGCTGAACAAAATATTACGCATACACTGGAGCTTTAATCAGGAATGCACCTTTGTTTTTATGATGGCATTTTAAATGAGACACCATTTAGGATTTCTACTTTTAGTAGACCATGAAAAGAATTGAGGTTAGCTTTTCCTAGTTAGCTGATACATTCTTAGGTACATTAGTCTATCCAATTGTTTCTTTCATGTCCTTTGTCTTTGTATTAGGATATGTTCTAAATACAACTTTCGTATATCTTATTGAAAACCGAAACATTTTGGAATGGATTTTGAAAATGAGGGGACTGACTAAATGTTGGTTTTGCAATTGTAGTGAGTTTAAAATAATGTAGGTGACTAACTTTGAGATATAGACTAATTGCTTTAACTTCCCACTGAATTTGCATTTTCTCAATGACAATATATTATATACACATACGATAGCACACTATCGGTATAGGTATGGAGCTGGGTTCAGTTAAAATTTAAGGTTACGATTATTTTCCATATTTTCACATTTTGCTATTGGAAGAGTTAAAAACAATATTTGTAAGTCCATCAAACAATTTGCAAGATCATTTTTGATAACATAAACAAACAGGATTAAGTATGAACTTGATTGGAAGAGGCATCAGGTGTGCAGTAGAGATTGGCAAGCGTAATGGATGGGAGTTGATCTTCGTGGTCTCACCATAGAATGGCAACAAAACGTTGCTAAATGGAAAAGATTGAACTCCCTAATTTATTTTAATCATGCCTGCAGAGCCTAGTGGGAAAAAAATTATTGCTATCAACCACTACAGAAATTTCCCCCTTCTGTCCTGTGCCAAGCCATTTGAAAGTATATCCTATGTTTCCCATGTATATGAAAGAATATGGGCATTGTTAAACCTTTGTACAAAAGTTTTCAGCCTTCCGTATCCGCATCAGATCCGGATTCATCTATATTTGTTTGGACACTATTGCTACATCTATAGTTGGTTTATCTCCAAACCAACAGTTGCATCCCAAGGTAATTTTATAGTAAACATCGTGGTACTTATTGACGTCCTTCAAATCACTATAGCTGTATCAAAGATGATTGAAACTCTTGATGCAGACATCTCAGCTAGCTTGGAGAACTAGAAAGAGCTCGCTTGTAACATTTAAATAGTGGACACCACTTGGGCTCATATCGTCGAAGGTAACTGAACTTGAAACCACCATTATTGTAGGCATAGCGATTCAAATGAAGAACAAACAACTAAAGCTATTTATCCCAAGGATCAGATATGTGAAGAAACATGATAAGCCACTTTGATGGCCAAGAAGTTTTTGTATGGCTCTTTGAAACAGATAAAAATCCTTCTCTACAGGGAGGGGTATACCCATGGTGACTCCCTCATTATCAGGTTAATAACCTTTCGTTAAGTTTACCTTGTTGCTCTGATGGTGATTCTTCCTCAGTGATGGTGCACACAGTAAATCTGTGCTGCAGAGATGGCAGCATGGATGAGGGCGCAGCAGTGAAGAAGCCTCTAGGACAAGCACAAGAGCTGCTGTTATAGGCAATACTGTGATTGAGGGCAGATGCATATTGGCCTTGCCTCAAATTAGATGCATGTCTTTTCCAGATATAGAAGCGCTTGTATAGTTTCAGTTAGGTGCAGATCCAAGTTAGGTAATTGCATGGATAGTTCAGATTTAGATAGGGCATAAATCTGTATTAGATAATTCCTTGCATGATGGGTTTGTCTTCTTCGGGTTAAGACACAGTCAATTAGGGATCATAATGCACGTGTTCATTCAGGTTGGGCATTTAATCCTAAGCACTAGCGTTAGGTTTTACCTCAAGGAGATGCATCATCAGAGGAGTGTTAATGCATTGTAAACCCTAATCTCCCTTAGTCCATGAAAGAGAGAAGGGTGACTTTAGCAAAGACAGATTAGGTGGGTTAAATAAAAGTTTTTAGTAGTTTGTTTTGTATTTTCCTATCGGAAATAATAGATGAATCATAATGTGTAATTTAGTGTTGGGAATTATTTTTCAGAATTTTCAGATCACTGTTTGATGTAAAAATAGTATATACAGTTTGTCTATTTGAGTGTACACATTATTTAGTGTCTTCATTTTTGAGCATACAGTTCAGAATTTGAGTTTAAATGTAGTCTGTTGTTTTGAGAGTAGTTTAGATAGTTTTAATTAAGATTTTGGTCAGAAGAAGTGTGGATCTGTGTTCACGAATTAAACTTCAACATGGAATCAAAATAAGCTTTCTGAAATCTTCTAGCAACTCGTGTATGAAATCTGTTTTTGTTTGTGAGAGAGAGCTATCTGAGGATTTCAGTGTGTGATGTGCTATCTTTAGAGATTGATTGAAGCTAATTCATGCTTGAGATAGGTGCTTGGAATCGTGAGAGGTTTGTGGGTGAGATGTCTGTTATATTCTAGTGATTAGGGTGGTGTTTATGCCTCTCAAAGGTGATTTGCACTAGTGATAAGTTGCTGCTCTGATTTATTTTCTAGCTGATTTCTTTGGTTGAGGTGTGTTGTGAGTTATAGATATGACTAGTTTGGGCCCTATAGAGTGTGATTGTCGAGAGGCAGTTCCAACTTTACACCTTGGCAGTGTAGGCTGTCGATGTTAATGGAAGAGGTTGAGCTGTGATGTTTTTTGGAGGTCAAGGTTATAATGTTCAGCAATCTTCTAACAGTTTGCCTGACACAATAAGAATGCAACCAAATAAAAGAGAATCATCATTGATTTTATGAAGGATCATTAGATTCTTCATATTGTAGAGAAGAAGACGTCAAAGGGAATGTATGGTTGCCTTGATCACTCTGTAGTACAGTGTGGATATCTCTGGCAAGATACTATTAAATAACAGGCTTACTAGCTCACACGAGGGGCACAAACATGATGGTACGATGGCCAGCTAATTGATGGAGATTACTGAGTTGAAAAATCAACTTGCTACTGTCAGGATGAAAGTTGGCACCAATGCCGACAACAATAAATGGATTTGTTTCATCTTGTGAACATTGTGTATGAGGTGTTTGTGCTTGTGAGATGTTGCCCACTTTTGAGAAGCTTTTGGATGATTTTATCCAAGAGGAGACGAGGCTAGAGATAATTTCAGGTAGAGTGGAGGAGATCCAAAATCTAGCCCTCATTGGGAAGGTCAGGAGAGGAGGTAAAAAAGAGTACGTGGACAGGGTCAGCAGGGCAAGAAGAAATAATCATCCTATTTGGACCCATAGAAGAGAGACTTGAGTCACATGGAGTGTTTCAAGTGCCGCAAAATGGTCCGCAATACATCCTAGTGTCTTGAGAGAAAGAAAGCCAAGGAACAATAGAAGTGGTTTGTAGGGATTGTAGAAGCTTCAGCTAGAGCAGATGAGTTAGCAACTTAGCATCAATACTCAAGACAACTTTTGATATGGTATCATGAAGTACTTGCATTGTATTCTACTTCACCTAGAATTCAACTTTATTCTCAGAAATGGAAATCTCAAATCCTTAATTTTGACTCAATTATTTGCTTGTAGGATTGAAAGTGCTATTTTTTGTAAGTTGCATTTTGCTTGTCAAGTACCGTTAGTTGTATGAGGACATGCATCTGTTGGAAGTAATGCTTCCATGTCATGTGTAGTTGTCATTTGGAGCTACGATGAGCCAGTTTTGTTTCCAATGTGTGAGTTGCAATGGTGATCTGTTTGTGTCGAAGTCAGTAATTTGTGTCTTATATATTTGTACTTGTGGGCTACGATGAGTCAGTCTTGTTTCCAATGTGTGAGTTGTAATGGCGATCTATTTGTGTCGAAGTCGGTAATTTGTGTCTTATATATTTGTACCTGTGGGCTACGATGAGTTAGTCTTGTTTCCAATGTGTGAGTTGTAATGGTGATCTGTTTGTGTCAAAGTCAGTAATTTGTGTCTTATATATTTGTACCTGTGGTGATCAATAAAAGCATCAAGGGTGATTTATGTTGTGTGTAATGGCTCTCTACTCTCTTCTATTTTTCTAATTTGGTATCATAGCCGATTCGGGCTTGACTCCCTCAAGGGAGGGCTAGGAAAATGTGAGAGAAGCCTTGAGTTTATTTCTATGTAAATAAATAGGGTAAGAGAGTGTTTGATTTTAGTGTTTCTATGTGTAAATTTATTGTGTGTGTAGATCTAGAGTCCAAGCAAGACTGTTGGGCATGATCGTGAGAAGAAATTAGGGTAGAGTGTCGTGATTTTCTTCATAGCTATTAAAAGACGCCGACAAGTCAATTTCTTCGCCAAATCAGAAGTCCATAGGCCTGGATCTGCTCCTTGCAATGTCGTTAACAAGTGCTCCACAGATCCGGCCTACCTCTGCTCCGTCCCGCTCTCTTGTCCCTTCCAAAGCAGACCAGTGGATTACAAATGTAGAGATCAGATCTGGCCGCACATAAATGTCTTCGTGAGGAGTCCGCAGAGCTAAGGCATTACTGGACAGATGCAAAACATGGGCACAAGATTTGGAATGTGGGCATCTTCTTCTCTGCCTTGTTGTTGTTCTCAGATTTGGAGTTTGATGTCGTCACATCTCTGCACTATGTTTGTTGCCTCTCTTTACATTGTGGTCTATCACTGGGCTATGACTCTTTACAACGATTTATTCATAGTATTAGCCTCATCCGTCCATGCATTTGCTGAAGAACTCAAACCCCATCAGAAAACACTCCTATACGACAAGTCAATTGTTTTGGATCGTGCCACGATTGAGCATAATCTTTTGAGTGCAAGCAAACTTTATACAAATATGAGTGTTGTTGTTCTCCGTGGATCTGTTGCGGGCTTGGAGATGGATGCCTCGGGGGTTCTCTCGAATCTGCTGCATAAAGAGGATTCAATGATGGGGAGTCAAAGTATTGACAAGAATGGAATGAGCACGAATCAATAGGTCTGTGCACATGAGATCACTAAGTTGTGAGAAATTTGGAAGAGCATAGGCCTCCCTATAGACGCCCCTGATCCAACAGGAAGGAGAGCACAATGTGCTCTGAATGACCTCTCTATGGCCAATGTCTTGTGTAACGCTGCGAGGACATGTTGCACCGTGTTGTACTGTGTAAGAGGAGATACTTGGACCGTGTTGAAGTTTTGAAGCCAAGTGTGGTATTGTGTCAAGGACTTGACTGTTGCATGTCCCTGTCTTATGAATCAATGTTCAGATATTATGCAGCCTTCCAAGGTTGAATTAAAATTGTTTATTGTGGCAACCATTGTCTTGTATGTACTTATAGTGGGTCAATGTTGTGTAAAAAAAATGTGAGAGATTGTGCTGGTGTTTGTGTTTTTTTTAGGGTTGTTGGTTCTTAAACTGGAAGCCCCAGTGTCCGAAACATCAATTCTTGTGTGTCTTTATTGGTTATAAATAGGTTTGGTGGTTCTTAAACTGGAAGCCTTGGTGTCCGAAACACCAATTCTTGTAAGGTCAAGTTGTTTGATCAACTTTTGAACACATTTAGTATCTAGACCTCCATCCTATCAACTGACAGATAGCTGAAAGCGAAATATCCGACAGATGGTGGTTGGTCCATAGGATGGTTCATTACTTGATGGCTCTTATCGCGGAAGCCCTGATGAGCTGAGTTGTCAATATTGTTGATCCTGCAAATTTCATCAACAATGGTCAGAGGCAGTTACGTTTTAAATGGAGGTCAAGTGACAGCTCGAAGATGTGGTGGTGAAAGAGCAGTGTTTGCGAGATTCCAGAGTGGATGTGGGTGCTGATGAAGACCAGTCAGAGATATATTTATTTATTGTTGTAATATGTTTTCCATGTAAGCATTAAGGGAGGGTGTTGGAAGTAATGTTTCCATGTCATGTGTAGTTGTCATTAGGAGCTATGATGAGTCAGTCTTGTTTCCAATGTGTGAGTTGTAATAGTGATCTGTTTGGGTCGAAGTTATTTGTACCCTGTGGTGATCAATAAAAGCATCAAGGGTGATTTATGTTGTGTGTAATGGCTCTCTGCTCTCTCTTCTATTTTTCTAATTGCATCTATGGTACTATGACTGCAGGAGGGTGGGAAATGTTCCATCCCTTTTCAAATAAATATTTTTAAAGAAAAGAACAATATAATCATAGAGTTCTGCTAGAAATGCTACTACAGTGGTGATAGTCATGTATATTATGTATAATGATTATGGACATAAGCAACTTCTGGTGATTATTATTGACCACACGAATGATGGATGCTACTAGCTTATAAGTCAGTTTCTTGCTCAATTTGAAAGTCTTCTTTCGGTGAATTTCATATCGATGGATACTAACAGAGAATTTCGTTCTTTATTGATAGGGTTAAAAACAGAAACGATGGCAGAGCACCTGCAGGAAAGGCTGAACGTATATATCATAGGTCACAAAGTAGCGCTGCTGGAGAACTTACACTAATGCTCAAATCTGCAGCACCGCTTTCCCGGATGGGTAATGTAACCAACAAAGCTGATTTTCTTGTGAGTGATCAAGCAGATTCAATATCTGAAAGGTCAAGGAATACCATTCCGAAGGAGACTGTATACTCTGTACCTAATGAGCCCAGAAAAGCAAGAGATGCCTTGAACGAACTAAAAAGTTACATTGAAATGAGAGACTTCCTGCTAAGACAAAGTGGCAGAAAACAAGGAACATAAACATATTTTAGCATGAACAATATGCCCCAGAGTGTGAGGATTCACTGATGTTTTGGAAGAACTGAATGTGGGCTTCTACGATGCTGTCATTCTTTGAAGTAATTGTAAGTATGTTTTATATGATAATTTATTCCCCTTCGGAGAATGAATCAAAGGAGCCTGTGGGTTCGTAGTGTCAACTTGACTTGGAGCCAGCCAGAAAGAAAATATTATTCATTTCTGTAAATATGGACGCAAGAAATCTTGAGCAGACAGGTTTCTATTACTGTCTCTCATCTAGAACATTCTTACCACAATTCTGTATATACCATTTAACATGATGAGTGAGCCTTTCAATGCTGTCTTCTAAAAAAAGCTTCAGGCTAAAATCTTATATTATTATTTATACTGTAAAGTGCAAATGTTAAAATTGCTTGCCAAATCAAAGATGGACATATGTCAAACAAGGGTAAGCCGCAAGTTCCTGACGACCTTAGAACGCCTTTCAAAGCCAGGGTGTATTTGCTTGGGCCGTTTGGTTTCTCTATTGACCATAAGTATCTGCAAGCTGAGGTGAATCGTAATTTTGGAACGTGAAGTCGGTACATAATGATGTTCTCAGGCATGTCAAAATTGAAAATAAATGTCAATATCATTTATATGATTTTAAGCCACTGCTGTAAAACTCCTCTGAGTTTTGGCCGTATGTGGACTAATTTGAATTCATGGTAGCTTTTGTTGGGGAGAGACCAGCCTGGCTTCCAGCTTTTGCTATTTAGGCACCGAATAGCACATGCAATGCCCTGGTTTTGGTTTTCTCAGTTTCAATCTTTGGCATAGCATATGTGCAGTAATGAGATCCAAGTTACGGTACATGCAAATACATGCAACTAGCATGTTTCTGAGTTCTACTGCTTGGTTAGAACTCAACAGCCATGGCAGGAATAAAATCAAGATCAACCCTTCTTTTTGTGTGGAATCATAACAATGCTTCACTAGAAGAGCACTGTTCTGCATAAAGTGTATTGGCAGCCATGCCGATCCATAAAATGTTGTAAAAATCTTGACTTTGAGGATCTGTAGGCATGATTTAATGATAGTCAAAGAAAAAGAAAAAACACATGCATTGTATTCCTCAATATTGTAACAGATTTAACAACTTAGTGTCTATGATCATTTTAATGCAATACATTATTTTCAAATTTAGCAGTCACCCAGTACTGCCACGTGTTTTAAGGAAAGGTCTATAAAGTTGGCAGGCATCCCCAGATTTTCCTATATAATAAGATTTCTTTTGGAACATCCCATGTACCATTATTGCCATTTGTTTGAAAGAAAGATGTTAAAGTTAGAAGGCATCCCCAGGATTTGCCTATGATACAATTTCTTTGGGAACCTAGCATGTACCATTGTTTACTATTTCCTTAAGAAAGATGCTCAAGTTAAAAGTAATCAGAATCTCCCAGTTGCACTCCTGCTATTAATCACAATGAACAGCTGAAGTTAATATGAAGGGAATACAAAAGATATACACAAAATGTGTATGTTAGTTATCCAAATGGCTAGTAAATATAGTTTTCGCTCGAGTTCAAGTTTTATCAAGTGACATTCTCGTGCTTGTAATTGTACTTGTGGATGTGCATGCACACCATAATAGTGGGAGCGGGAGGTGAATTATGGATGTAATTGTAGTTGTGGATGTGCATGCACACAATAATAGTGGGACCTAGGGGTGAATTATGGATGAATTATGGATGACATTAGTATAGATACTCTCAACTCACATTTTCTTAGATGAAGGTGATGGAAATGAATGGCTTCAATATTAACATGTAATACTTAATGCTGGACATGTTATTTTTATGTGTTAGCTTTTTATGGTCAGAGAAAACATTCTTTTGTTTTTGGGACAATGGACCTATTTCTTTGCAGTGATTTGGCTGCTAAAGTCTATGGAGGTGTACATGCTCTATCCCCCTCTAGAGTTGAACTTGTGACCTCTTACAAGGAAGCACATGTTCTAACCATTAAACCTACTCAAGCTATGCTATATAGTGTAAAAGAAAGCTTGGCAAATGAACACAATAAATGTTGAAAAAATAGGTTAGCGCAACTCTAGATCTTCAAGAGATTGAATTCACAAGGGAAGGTCAATTGGGTAGTAGTGCATTTCTTAGCTCAATGGACCAAAGGTGATCTTGACTTGGTCGACTGCGACATAGGTTGAGGAAGGAAAGTAAGGGATTTTGATGCACCCAAAGTGATCAAAACTGTCCTCATCGTGAGTGAGTTATTTATATTTTTGACTATATATAGATGATCAAATGGATTGATCTATCAATGTTGAAAATCCAAATTTGTGATATCCATTGTATGTTGAGCTATGCTTATTTGTGCTTTAATGTTATAATAGTGTATATAGACACCACATCTCGGAGTACCTTGTTCGTCAATTATGCAATTCTCTTGATCTCCAACATGGTATTAGAGTTCTTGGTTTTGAGATGTAGCTTGTTGAAATTGCTTGTACATGTTCTTAATGAGATGTATCTCGTTGGTAGATATTTGAGTTAGGTTTTTGACTTTAGGGGTTAAATTTTGCACATGCATTAATTTTCCATGTTTTTTTTCAAAAAATGATTCATCAATTGCCATTTTTATTGAAAAGGATTTGTCCAATCCTATGGAATAAAATTATTAAAAAATATTGGTGGGGTAAATTTTTTTATTGCCTTTCCACACTGAGATTTACATGGATAAGCTAGTGATGCTGGTAAATGTTTGTTGTTATTACTGTTGTTATTAATATTAAATTAAAATCGAATTAAAATTTATAAATATATTCATCGTTACTAAATAATGTTTTTATCATTATACATATAATAAATAATATTTAATTAATTTCATATAATAATAATAGTTATTATTATTATTAAATTAGAATTTAATTGAAATTTAAAAGTATATTCATTATTATTACATAATTTTTTAATTTTTTTTGTTTTGTTTTTTATCGTTATTCATATAATAAATAGTACTTAATTAATATATTAATCATTATTTTTATTATGAGTTTGTTTATCATTAATAATATTTTTCATTTTTTTCTTTCTATTTCATTTTTAAATAATATTTATTAATATAATAATCGTTTTTATTATTGTAATTATATTTCTTTTTATCATCATTAGTATATTACCCTGTTATATTAGGAACACTTTCCTCTCACTTCTGACGTCATAAAACCGACCCTTTCAATCAATACATTTGGATCGAACTCTTCAAAGTGTTGGTGGTCATCCTTAAACCACCCCCTTATACCAAGTGCAATGCAAGAAGCTTAGTGCAGTTCTCGGAACTCTTCCAAGTTTGGCAAGACGCTGAAATTTTTCGCAAGAGGAAGTGTCCCCTAATGCTTTGGAGAGGGAGGCCTTCAACCTGAAAAAGGGAGGTCTACAACCTGCAGTGGTTTAAGGATGACCACCAACTCTGGAATGCTTAATGCAATTCCTGGAACTCTTCCAAAAATGGCAAGAAGATGAAGTCTTTTGCTAGAGGAAGTGTCTTCAATTCTTTGAAGGGAAGTCTGGACCCCACATAGATGGTTTAAGGCTGACCACCAACCGAAGGCATGCTCAGGGGCATCTCTATCTCTAGCTACAACTCTGAGTCTGGTATGACAGGTTGTGGCTCAGGGTCGCTTGATGTGGCTTTGAAACTTGTAGATGACCATCATTTCCCCCCATCAGATACAAGGTGAGAAGATGGCGAAAACTCAACTACAAGATTGTTTAATACCCTAGAACAAGTTTTGACGTATGACTGAAATATCTTCTTCGCTGTTGAAGCCCTTTGCCAAGAAGTGATCCATCCAAGATGAATCTTTATTCTTGCAGGGACTTGTTTTTGAAGCACCTGTTTGAAGAGTGACTGATTTTATGACAATGCTCAAATGGATGAAGATCAAAACAATGATCTTTCATATGGCCAACTCGGTCACAGTGTTGGCATTTAACAATCTGCTGTGGCTGTCGTGGAAAAGGCGTAGAATCTAGAACAACTGAAGGTGAACTATCATGAAGAAACCCAACACTGAAATTTAATGGGTTTTGAGTAATCTGGAATATGAAAAGAAACTTCCTTATCATATCTAAGACCTATTCTGTGCTTGTCATGGACAAGCTCTTCCCAAGGTCTGATGATTGACTTGGGAAGTGTAGGTTGAGTTTATGCATCTGCATGTAACTCTGCTGCTTCATTGCCCACTGGATCTGAATCAACTATAACATTATTGACTTCTTGTTTACAGGAGTCTGTTTTAATGTTCTGAACAGAAACAGGTTCAGAATGATGACTCCATTGCTGTAATTCTTCCTGCTGCAGTTGAGATTCAAGCTGCAAAAAATCAATGTTTTCTTTTGCATTTTGTAAACAGGTTCGAATATCGGAAAGATTATCCTTGTTGATGTTTACCATCTCATCTACAGTAGAGACTATCAAGGCATTTAGCAACTCTAATGTATTATCAATTCGATCCATTTCAAAACAATTGAATTAGAGGAATGGTGTTGGCTTCGACTACAAATGCACCATATAATTCAGAACTGTTCACACCAGCTCATGAACTAATGCAGATTCACATTCTCCAATTATACAATACAACTGAGGAGGCATATATTCTATGCTCAATGTGTATACATCACCATAACTTGTATGAACTCAGTTGTCAAGACTCACAAGTTGGCTTCAATGTACATTCAGAGCTAGCACGCTCTCTCTCTCAAAGCATAAACTTCAACCTTTAAAGAATGGAATAACGCAGAATGGTTTTCAAAACACCACACTAGATTTACAATGACCAACGCACATATATGTCATCACCATAATACAAAACATGACCTTCATATTTTCATCGTATCGCCATTCACTACACGGTCTTCAACATACATTTCGCACATTATATGATTTATATGTAAGAACAATGACATCAATGCACAGGGAGGAGACAAAACGACCATACCCTTGCAACAATTAGACCCACAACCATCAAGACTTCGATTTGCAGGAGTCTAGTTCTCCAACCAACATATGCAGAGACTATAGAACTCAAGGAGCTTCAAGGCTTCAATGTAGAGACAACACACAATTCAATGGTGGTTCAACGCATTCTGTTTTGTATTTCACCACACGAACAATTCACCAACGTAGCATAGGATTAACGCTCCAAAATTTGCTAAGATTTTGTGATTGATGAGACTATCAAGACCATGACACATTTCACTAACGTGGTTTTCAATGGTGGATTTAACTGGTGGAAAACAATGCTTCTGTCAGACCAGGAGGTAACTCCTCAAATCAAAACTCATCTTATTCATTCAGGCTGTTCATTATTATATACAAGAGGGAGTGATTGTTCGGTTCATCTCCCGATGACTCTCTATCTTCTCTATTATTTATTTACATTAATTACAGTTGTACACCCAATCCCTTTGATTAGGTGTCAACATTCCCCCCCTTAATCTAAAGGGATGTTGGTGAGTCCAAGCATCGTTCTGAATCTTTCAAGCTTTTCTCTTCCAAGTGCTTTGGTGAAGATGTTTGCAATTTGCTCATTAGTGGAACAATGGTGGAGATGGATTGTTTTGGCCTCAACATGATGTCGAATAAGATGATATTTAGTATTGATGTGCTTTGTTCGATCATGGAACTTTGGGTTCTTGGCCAACTTTATTGCAGAGGTATTGTCAATCATGAGCTTGTTTTACTTGCAAATCTTCAAGAATTTTCCTGAGCCACACAATTACTTTTGTTGCCTCAGCTGCTACCACATATTCTGCCTTTGTTGTGGAATCTGCGGGAACTAATTGTTTGCGTGATCTCTAGGAGACAACCCCTGATCTGAGACTCAACATAACCTGAAGCAGATACCCTAGTTTCTTTGTCTCCATCGAAGTCTGAATCAGAGTAACCAATCAAGCTGAAGTCGCCCTTCAAGTACTTTAGAACTCTTTTGCAGCAGACCAATGTCCCTCACAAGGTTTTTGCATAAATCTGGAGAGGATTCCAACAACAAACGAAATATCTGGTCTAGTAGTAGTTAGGTAGTTGAGACTTCCTACAAGCCCTCTATACTTTGTTGCATCCTCAAATTCTTTTCCTTTAATGGATGTGAGCTTTAAGTTTTGTTCCATTGGAGTAGTCAAAGGATTGCATTCAGTCATGCCAAACCTGTTCAACAGATCTCCAATGTACTTCTTTTGAGAAAGGAATATGGATTTCGGATGTTGAGTTACTTCAATACCAAGATACTGATGAACATAGCCCAAATCAGTCATTTCAAAACCTTTTTTCAACTCCTCCTTTATGGATGCAATGTAGCTTTCATTGTTCCTTGTCATCAAAATATCATCTACATATACCACAAGATATATAACTGTTTTGCCAACTTTCTTGACAAACAAAGTTGCATCATCAAGATCATAATGTTTGAAATTGAGTTTCAGAAGATGCTCAATCAGTTTTTCATACTAGGCTCGTGGTGCTTGTTTGAGGCCATACAAGGATTTCACAAGTTTGCATACTTCATGTTCATGTCCTTTCACAACAAATCTTTTAGGCTGGGACATAAAAACATTTTATTTTAGATCTCCAGTCAAGAAAGCAGTTTTTACATCCATTTGATGGACTTTCCAACTGTTCTGAGCTGCTAGGGCAAAGAGTGTCCGGATGGTAGCCCATTTTGCTGTGGGGGCAAAATTTTCCTCATAATCGACCCCTTCCTTTTGTGCAAAACCTTTTGCCACAAGCCTGGCTTTGTGCTTGTCAAGTGAGCCATCAACTTTATACTTGTTCTTGTAGACCCACTTGCAGTTAATTGGTTTAGTTCCCAATGGAGGATCAACCAGCTTCCAAGTGCCATTCATTATTAGGGCATCATATTCCTTTTGCATTGCTTCTTTCCATTCATCATGAGAAGCAGCTTCTTTGAAGGAAGTTGGTTCAAAATCTGTAGACAAATTGAATTCACAATCATAAGAAACATCCATATCAACAGGTGAATCAAAGTCATTTACATTACCTCCATTTTTCTGGTTTGAATTTCTAGTTCCTGTCTTTCCAACCTCATTAGGATGAACACTTTCAAGTGTCTTTGTCAGCCACTTTGGGGGACCTTTCTCAGATGGTCCAAGCTGCTCCGTTGATTGAGTTGGGACTGAATCAAGATTGAGTCTACCAATTTTGTCAATCACATAACTCAAAGTATCATTCGTTGTTGGAGTTTCATGCAAGGGAGATAGTGCTTCAGAAGAAGATTCCACAGATTGATCTAGTATAGGAATCCCCCCTTCAAGATGTGGAATCTGATTATCAAATTCTTGAAATGATTTTGCATTTGTGAATCTATCCAAGCGATCAAGTTGTCTTTCAACAACATTGTCAGTTTTGGATGATTCAAGAAAGATTACATTTCTAGATACAACAAAATTTTTGTTGACTTCATCATAGAGACGGTATGCTTTGGAGGTGTTTGAATACTCCAGGAAGATACACTTACGAATTCTTGCACCAAGTTTGTTTCTATGTACCTTTGGTATCAACGCATAACAGGTGGAACCAAAGACCCTGAGATGCTTTACCGAAAGAATGTGCCCATACCACATTTCATAAAGAGTCTTGTTTCTGATAGCATTAGATGGACATCTATTCTTTATATATACAGCACATAGAACTGCATGGAGCGTACCATATTTAAGATTGTCCTATTCATTCTTTCAGCTACTCCGTTCTGTTGGGGATAATAAGGCACAGTTGTTTGGTGTTTGATCCCATGTTGGCGAAGATAGTTTTCAAATTCATTTGAAGTGTATTATTTTCCATTATTAGTGCGAATGGAGCCAATATGAGATTGTGCATCATTTTCAATCCATGCATGAAAGTTCTTGAATGTTTGAAAGCATCAGATTTGTTCTTCAATAAATAAACCCAACACATTCTGGTGTAGTCATCAATAAATGTCATCATATATTTATTTCCATTTTCAGAAGAGACAAGCATTGGGCCACATAAATTTGAATGAATGAGTTCAAGTTTTCTATGTGCTCTGGAGTGTGAATCATGAAAGGATTATTTGCTATGCTTTCTTAGAATGCAAGCATCACATTGCTTAAGCTTCCTAGGAATAGTAGGCGAACCAATAACACCATTTTTCTTCAACAGGCGGAGGCTGTCATAGTTCTATTGTCCAAATCTAGCATGCCATAATGAACTTGATGGAAATGTACCTTCTTCATAATGAGAATTGTATGAGAAATGTTGTGCACGAGCAGAGGTACCCTGTAGCTTGAGAAGCATTTCTTCTTCTATCCCCGTCATGACAAGTGAGTGGTCAAATACTTTTCTCACCTCAAGCTTGCCATCAAACATATGAATGGAGTGACCTTGCTGGCAGATGTGGACCAAGGACAAGAAGTTTCTCCTCAGCTGTGGGAGATATAGAACATGATGCAGAAGAAAGTCTGGAAGACCAGGCAATTTAAGCCTGATTGTGCCAAGCCCTGATGGCTTGAGTTTTGATTGGTCTGCAAAGTATACTGCTCCATCAACATTGTCAGTAAATTCTTCAAAAAAATCTCTTCTAAAAGTCATGTGGCAAGTTGCTCCTGAATCAAGCAACCAATCATTTTTCGAAGAAGCAAGTGAAGCATTAAATAAGTCTTCATTTACTCCAATATTACATTGTGCCACAACATAATGAGCGGATTCAGGTGCTTTACCTTTGTCTGTGTCATTAGTTTTACCTTTGGGTTGGTTTCTTTGCTACTCAATTTTGTCCCAAGGTAACTTGCATGTGGAGGCGTCATGTGATCCATTTTTTTTGTAGTGTATGTAGTGCAAATCTAACTTTTCTCCTTGAGAGTGTCTGCCCCCCCCCGCCTTTGAAATATCTTTCTTTTCCTCTTCAACCACCTCTTCCTCTGGAAGAATCTTGGGCAAGATTATTTTCTTTATGAGCAAGACATACAACCTCTTCAGAAGATTCAGGGGTTGTCTTATTTCCAAAAGCTTTCTCTCTTTCAACAAATTTTTTCACAAGAGAGTCTAAGGTAATATCTTTGAGATTTCCATTTGCTTGCAATGACTCAAGATAATTGGAGTAATTAGGATAAATTGCCTTGAGAAAAGTGATCAGAGGAATATCCAATTCAACCTTAGTGACTTTGATATCATACATTATAGATTTTACTTCGGATGCAAGAGCAAGAGGATCATTATTTTGTAATTCAAGGGTGAAGGATTTAATCATGAGTTGAATAACTTCAAGTGTAGAGTGTGAGTCATAGAGTTCTTTCAGATTTTGTAAGGTTTCGAATGCATTTGAAAATGGCAAAATGTGTCAACTCACCTCTTCACTTACTGATGCTGCAATCAATGTATAGGTTTTGCTGTTCTTATTTTCCCACATAGCGAGCTCCTTGTCTGAGGTAGGCTGGACTGGCGCTTCGTCTCCTTCTCCAACACACACTCCTTTCCATAACTCATTAAAAATGAGAGTGCGTTGGATTTTCGCAACCATTCAAGATAATTCTTCTTTCCATTGAGAACTACTCCCACAATAGATATAATTGAATGCATTGTAAAATCTGTGTACAGTGGAGAAAAATATTGCTGCTGCAAAATTTTACTCGTAAAATGATTGCTATACCAATAACATTCAATGTTCACCCAGATATCAGAGTCTCACTGTCGCTGTAGTTTGTTTGTTGCTTTGTATGGAAGAGATGAACGACGGAGATGAGCGGAGGAGATGAACGAAGGAGGGCCGTCGATGGTAAGTGATCAACAGTTATTGCAAGAAAAAACAAGTCGGGGCGATAACCACGACTAAAGGCGGATTTCGGGTTACAAGCGGGATTTCAGGCGGATAAAAAACGGTAAGTGGTATTGAGAGGGGAGCGCCCGATTCCACTAAGCGATTGACACGTAGCAACTAGGGGAGAGAGAAAAACCACTCGTATCGGGCGGGTAACTCTCGTGCAACTAATGCACCTGAAATCGCTATAAACCGTCGGATTTGGAGGTGATGATCAACAGTGGAGATTAAAAGGCACTTTTCGGGTGGGTAACTGCCGTGCAAGTGGTCCCCCCCGAAATCAATGTCAGCCGTCGGATCTGGAGGTTGAGATCAACGGTGGAGAACGAGCCAGATAAAGTGAAACCTCGGGAACTGTGTCCGAGCGGGTTTAATGAAGGGTATGATCGCATCACAAACATGCAGTGGTATTGATCGGGGCAAGAGATTTGCGATATGCGATTAAAAAGGGACCCGACGATATTTATATATATGGGTTTATAACACTTGAGATCCGGCTCAAGGGAATACAAAAAAAGGATATATGTGAATACGAAAAAGGATATATGGTTCTTCAATGCGAAAGGGTATATATACTCAGAGCAGGAGGAAATCCAAGTCATTACAGCAACTTCGGCTTCAATAGCTAGCTCCAATGCAACACACTTCAACGAATGTATTAAATGATAAATGAGATTTCGCAGGGATTTGATAGAGATGTCAGCCTGCAAAAGATGCAAAACAAAGGCAAAACAGAATAGGAGTTACAAATTAAAAAGGAAGCCAAAAAATGGCGCCTGCTCTGATACCATGTCAGACCAGGAGGTAACTCCTCAAATCAAAACTCATTTTATTCATTCAAGTTGTTCATTATTATATACAAGAGGGAGATACTGTTCGGTTCATCTCCCGATGACTCTCTATCTTCTTTATTATTTATTTACATTAATTACAGTTGTACACCCAATCCATTTGATTAGGTGTCAACAGCTTCCTACCTCAATACCAAGTAAAATTTCGAGAGCGTTGGGGGAATTTCTAAGTGTTTCTGCGAATTTTTGATGAGCTTCCCTTGAACAACCTTTAAAAGGTCTTCATAGTAGCTATCTGGCACAGTGGACTGTTTCTTTGCGACACCTGAAACTGACAACCAGACCTTCAGCCTTAATGTAAGCGGAATCCCCTTCCTGATTAGCCTCTTCAAGGCAATGGTATTAGAGAGTGCAGAAAGTGAGAGCGAAGACACAACAATCCCTTCAGACAGAGAAGATATCTTAGGCTGCAAATACCAACCAACAAATATCTTGGGAAGAGGGACTAGAGCAGAGCTGATGGTATGGAAGCATGGGGTTCCGCTGCATGGAGTATGGAGGCAATGTTTGGAGTCTGCGGGAGGATCTGCGTTTGGAGTATTACACAACATTTGGACGCACAACAATGATTTAGCTCACATCACAGAGAATCGCACAGAGATGCTTCCAACCAGCATATCGGTTACAATGCAACGAGAATAGACGAAAGAGGCAGAGAATCATTGAGTAGAATGGTGTGTAGAGTAACGAAATGGTCTGCCAGGCGAGCACCCAAGCAAAGAAGAAAAATGTTATGTCTATAACTGACAGGTTCAAGAGAGAAATTAATGGCAGGCAGGTTTTACAGAGTTGACAGGCTCTTAAAATACCCAAGCCTCTATTTTCAGATTGTTGGAATGTGCGTTACACTCGGAATCACAGAACTGACAGTTATATGAATGTAGAGAGGAGGACGTTTAGAGTTGTGAACCGTTTCTGACCCGTTGAGAGAGAACGATTAGGTCTAAATGTCATAACTGACGGCTAAGAATAGTAGAGTGAACTGTTAGAGGCATAGGCGAGGTACAAATGGTGATAATTCAGGCTAGTGCGTAGATGTCAGGATCATCAAGGCTGAGGTATACATTTCAAAAGAAGTAACATTTGAATGCTGAGCTATATGTTACAAAGGAGAATGGTTGCACAACCGTAAACGAGACATAATGCTAGAGAAGTTACAAAGGCAGAGATCTAAGACTTGCGACCTTGCGCATGAGGGAAAAAAGGTAATGTGTTTTTTTTTTTTTGGTATAAGGATAATGGGAAGAGGTACAAGACTGACATGTATAGAAAGGCCACAAAAAAACAAGCTCACATAAACAAGTGGCTTATACTTGAGCAGAGCAAGAGATTACCCGCTCTGATACCATGTCAAACTTACATGGATTGTAAAATCGTATATGAAAGATAAACATTGAATGTATTATTATTGACATGATATACATTTATTGTACATTTGTGTGACCCTTGGATTCATATTCCAAGTGGTCTCTTGGACTTCGGTGGCTATTCACATTCCACACCAACCCATAGAGGATTAGGTGTCTAATAGTATATACAAAACTCTCATTAAGAGGAAGAAGAGTTCATATATTGATAAGAGATAAGAGCATCTTCTCCACCTTTCTAAAGTTCCGCCCATAAAGTTTTTTTTTTTCGGAATGTGCTTGCTCGTAAAACTAAAGATAATCATTCTATCCCCATAAAAAATTTAGATAACTATCTTAAAAAGTTGTATGACTTTCCAGACCCCATGGGCACCATCTTAAACACTCTTATTAAGGATGATTTTTTTCTCTAGAAGACATTGAGTTTGGGATTAATAAGCTTGCTAAAAGAAAAGCCAAAGATATTGAAGGTTAAGCTGAGATCTTTAAAATGTGGAAATCTATCCTCTTTCCTCATCTCCACAAACTTCTCAATTTCGCTGTAAAGCATGGCTTTCCTAAGCTTTGGACGCAAAGCCTTATTGTGCCTATCTTAAAAAATGGGGACAAAAACGTTCCCTCTAACTACAAGACCATTATGATTAGCCACATCCTAGCCAAGCTTTATGGGTTCATTTTGGAAAAAAAGCTTAGCCTTTGGCTTGAGAACTAGGGTAAAAGAGCTAAAGGGAAAGCTGGTTTTAGGAGACAACACTCGACCATCGACCACCTTGTCACCCTTAGGATCATCACAGAGGAATGTCGCAATAGTAAAACCGATCTTTTTTGTTGTTTTGTGGACTTTAGAAAAGCTTTCGACATTGTCCCTCGAGATAAGCTTTGAGAGAGGCTTGAAGAGATCATGGTTCCTGCTGAGGATTGCTGTGATCCACCTCTACGAGACTGTCATTTCCAAGCTTAAGACCAACGAAGGGTGGTCTAAAGATATTAAATGCAATATCGTTGTTAAGCAAGGTTGTCCCCTTCCCCCTACCCTTTTTGGTATTTACATCGTTAAACTAGAGGAGTGTCTAGAAATTGTGCGCTACAAAAGCACCGAGCTTGTCAGTATTATCATTACTCTTCTCCTTTATGCTGATGTTATCGTTCTTCTTGCAAGGTGTTATCACTCAGGTTTTCCCAAAAGTTGTAAGAAAGGGAAGGATGCCGAGGTAACCACAGACCAATCTTTTAGATACAGAATCTAGCTAATCTGTATCCAGAGAGGGCTCTCTTTTTATGATTTAGCTTTGTTTTTAAAGGTATTAGGCTAGTTATGAAGTTCAAGGGTTTTGTTTGAGTTTGGGTGGTGAGATTCAATAGAATAGAGAGGTAAGACCGAGTAGTTCAGTCCATTGGGCTAATGGAGTCAAAGGAGATGGCCTTTTGGATTTGGTTTCTTAACAGAGGATGGCTTCACAGAGCAAAGTAGCCAAACAGGGAACAAATAGAGACTTGAAACAGATGGAATGGGCTCAAATTGGGTGAAGGGTAGTTAAGAATCCTTCAACCTTTTGAAAGAGGGAAAATGGATGATTATTGGTAAGGAGCAGTTAAGTATTCTTTAGCAAATAATCAACATGAAAGAATCAGGAAACATGAGCAATTAAGATTTCACTGCTTATCCAAACTCTGAAGAAAACACAGAGAACAATAATGATTGAAAATAGAGTGCAATCAAGCATGTTCTGAAATTAGTCTTTTCATTATCATTCAGATTATGAAACACAGATGATATAATAAACAAGAAAACTTTAAAACACAAGATATAGAGGACTTATTGATCTAGTGGTTGATTTAAAAAATCTGTGACAAGTCCTCGGCTTCAATTCTTCATCCAGTAGACCATACGACAGTTGATTCCAACAGTTTTTTATTCCAAAATTTCAATATTACAGCAGAGTTCAGGAATCCACCCCCAATACTCCAATGGAGGGGGTATTTATGCTCAAATTTGTAAAACAAATATCTCATAACAGTTGTGAGATAATATCTAGGATGAGTAATAATAGTTTACAAGACAAATAGAAAACAACGAGTCTTCTTCAGTAACTCTGCGCTGACTAGCTGTCTTAACTGATACTCTTTAATTCTGACCTGCTACTCTTTAATGCTGATCTGATACACTTTAATGCTGATCTGATACATTTTAATGCTGATTTGATCCTTGTTCATCTTCGTCTGATATTTAGCCCAAAATTTCCCTTTTTCCAAGGGTAACAGTGTAGTTATGGATAAACACCTGTTGTTGGGACACTAGAGGTTGTTTTGCGCCTTCCAATTCCTTTCCTTTAGACCTTTCTGTGGCTGGTATGCTAACTTCCTGCGGAGATTGCTGAGAAGTCCTGGCAATTGATGCATTGATAGCCATTTATTGAGAAAGTTTAAAGGTACCTGTGTCAAAAGAGGAGGAAACTGTAAAATGGTAGGTCGGTTGAGTCTGCGAGCTCGTCGATGTAGCCTTTTTGGTCGGAAACTGGAAATGCGACCTCAGTCGTTGTTATGCCCGGAGCACAGTTTGCAGCGAAACTACAACGAAAATGATATTTTATCCTTTTTATTTGACAAAATGAAGTTTTGGCGGGAATTTTTGAGTTGATTGGGCCGATGACGTGAGCAGCACGGATGATGTGGCGGGCGACGTCAGCAAAAGACAGATGACGTCAGCGGGGGGTGGTAAGAGGTTTTGTTCGCACCACTTTTAGGGCCAAGTGGTTTCGGGTGGAGGGTGAGCGAGCAGGCTGACGCAGTGACGCGTGTCTTTGGTACGACGGAAAAACCACCGGCCGATCACGCGTTAACGTTCGACGGTTAGGGGGTCGCGATATTGATCGTCGACCGTTGGATGGCGAATGGGTTGATTAGACGGCGGATGCGCTTTGGAGATGGCAGGAGGTTAATGTAGCGGGCCCGGTCATAATAAACCATGTTTTAAATGTATCGGGGCTGATTTTATTGGTTCGGGGTAGTTTGGTTATTAATTAACCCAGGTGGTTAATTAACCCTTGATTGCGCAGCGGGAAGGTTATTAACGGGTTCCAAATAAACCTGTTAATCCCTGCTTATACAGTGTTTTATGATCGTAATCGACCGGGGCGGGGATATGTATTATTTGGGGATTTTTAATATATTCACATAATACGGGGAAGGGTATTAATTTACATGGGATTTATATAATAAAAGTTAATGGTTAATATGAAATTGAAATGAAAGCGCTAAGTATAATGTTAGGAATTTTACATTAAAACTTAGGCTAAAAGAAAAAGGGGTTTATACAAGAAATATGGCCATTTTCCTAAGTAAAATAGGAATTTACTTAGGCAATTGATGAAATGGAAGGAGTGGCTTTTTAGTGATATTAAGAACAAATTCTTAATATTTTAGGGGGGAATTAGTAAATGATTAGGGAAAAATATGAAGGGGAGTTAGTTATTCAACCTTGCCTCGCTTGAGCTGCATCAAGTATAATGTTCGCCATGCGCTTGTGATAGAAGTTAAATTTAACACATTTTTGAAACATTATACATCACAGGTATCATTCTGCGACACCATTCTACCTACCCTGCCTACTTTGCCTAGCATTTTTTCTTCTTTTTTCAGATGCACTTGGATTGGCAAACCCTCATCAAATTTTCTTTTCTTTGCATGGCAAGCCTACCTAAGTCTGCACTTATTACATCCAAGGGCTCAGATTTAACTGTTGAGCTCATTTTCTTTTACTCTACCTATCTACTTATCGGCCAAGATTAAATAGTTTGGTCAGATTTTTATCCTTTATCTCTAAAATAGGAAATTCAAACATGAACTAGCCAAGATTGAGCTGTTTGGCCATTCATCAATTGTGACATAAATTAACAAGCTGCACACAATACTTATTACAAAAAATGAAAAAGTAGAGGCATTTTGGACTTGCACGCTTTCCTGGTCTATTTTTATTTGGGGTTCATTTCTTTCACTTTTTTGACCATTTTATTTTTTTTACCCTTTGATTTTTTTTTTAGGGCATACCCTCTTCTACATTTTTTGATTTTTTGATAGTATGGAAACCTTTGCAGCAAGGAAAGGAATGAACATATTACAGAGCTCATCAAGTCAATCATGAAATATGACACCTATTAGTATAGGAGTATAATAGTGGCTCAACTCGGGGATGGCTTTCCCTGGTGGAAAATCAAGAACAGCAAGTTAGATGGCATTCTGAATAACTTAGACTATGCTCTGAAATATCCCTTTGCTGGTTGCTATTTTGTATATATGACAACACACTGATGAAGATTAGGGCCTTCTCTTCGGGCTTCAACTGCAGCAAGTTATTATCCAATCCAAACCGTGACATTATTAAGGATATAGTATGTATATGTTAGTCAGAATACATTAAAAAACTGGATCAAAGTAATGTTTCAGCATTCGACCATTCACTGGTCCTTTGTCTGTTTCTGTGCCATCCAGGGTCTTCAGAAAATAAGTATTATTCCCTTGCAATGCCTAGATGATAAATGGCCCTTTCCACAGGAAGTCAAACTTCCCATGTTTCCCTTTGTCTTCTCTCCTGGAATCCCACCTTAGAACTTTGTCTCCAAGGTAGAAGTCTTTTGCTTTAGTCCTTTTATCAAATATTTTCTTGAGTTTTTCTTGTAACACTTGGGATCTTTGGTGCACTTCTTCTTTAGTTTGCTGTAAATGGATGGTCTGATTTATTCTTCTTTGAATGTCATTGGGTTCCACCTGAGCTTCTTGCAGTAATTTCATTACAGGGACTCTTAAAGATGAATGAAACACAACCTCCATGCCATAAACTAACTCATAAGGGCTAGTTCCAATAGATCTCTTTGTAGTAAGTCTGCCTGCCCATAGTGCATTTGTAAGTTTCTTGTGCCAGTTTTTCTTGTTCTCTTCCAACAATTTCTTAATAATATTAATTAGGCTTTAATTGGAAGATTTAGCTAGATCATTACCTTGAGGGTAATAGGCTGTGGAATGGCCTAAAGTGATATGGTATTTGTTACAAAAATTCATCCTTTTCTTGGACTTGAAGGCAGCAGCATTATCGGTTATGATCTTTTCAGGACAGCTAAACCTAGACAAGATGTTGGTTTCTAAGAATCCTATAATCACTGTATCATTGGCTTGTCTAGAAGGAATGGCTTCTATCCATTTGGTGAAATAGTCTGTGGCAGTAAGGATCCATTTATGTTGGCCAGAAGAGGGAGGGTGTATTTCTCCAATGAAGTCCAAACGCCATTGTTGAAAGGGCTTTTCAGTGGAAATTGGTCTCAAGGGTAAGGGTAATAGTGTCCTTTTGCCTTCAAAAATTTGGCATTTGTGGCAAGCAGTGACAAACTTCTTTACATCAGTAAACAAGGTTGGCCAGCAAAATCCAGCCCTTAGGATTTTGTCTGCAGTTGATTTCCAGTAAAGGTGTCCACCGCAGTGCCCTGCATGAAATTCTTTGAAAACTTTGTCATCTTCTTCTTTTAGTAAACAATTCAATAGAACACCTTCATGATTTTTCCAAAAAAGAGAATTATCTAAGATACAAAATTTTGAAGCTTTCATCTTTAAAAACCTTTTCTTTGTTCTGGATAACCCTGGAGGAGCCTACAGGTTTAATAATACATGAGTTATATTAGCATACCAAGGTGATTCTAAAAAGGCTTGGCTGATTTGCGGAGTCGCCATCTCCTGTTCATTATCCAGTTCATTAATATCCAGGGCTTGAAAGTTTGCTTCAGTCATTAGTTTAGCCAACCCTTGTCATTTTATAAGCTTTGTAGGTTTTATTTCAATGTCATACTCCAATATATTAGCTATCCATTTACCTCGTTTGCCTTCACTTCCATCCTGAGTCAGGATGTCTTTGACAACAACATTTGGTACATAAGCTATTACATGGGAGTACAGTATATAGACTCCGAAGTCTTTAATAGCTTTCACAAGTGTCAAAGCCTGTTTTTCCATGATTTTGTAATTTAGAGGTGCATCTCTGAGTGCTTTATTGAAAAAGGCTATGGGTTTTTCACATCCTTGATCATCTTTTTGCAGTAAAACAACTGCTATAGTGTGTTCGGATGCAAATGAGAAAATTATGAAGTCTCTATCGAACTTTGGACTTGTTAGCATTGGTGTTCTGGTCAAAGCCATTTTAATTTCTTCAAATGCTTGTTTGGCTTCTACTTTCCATTTAACCTTTGAATCATTTTTTAACATATTGTTCAGCAATCTAATTAATTCAGCCAAATTAGATATGAACCTTCTCAAAAAGTTAATCTTTCCTAGGAAAGTTTGAAGTTCTTTGACATTTATGGGGTGGGGTATTTGCAGAATAGCTTCTATTCTAGTAGGATCAATTCTGATGCTATCTTTCGAGATGATATGGCCTAACAATTTGCCTTCTTCTAGACCAAACAAAGATTTTTTAGGATTTAATGAAATACCATACTTTCTACATTTTAAAAACACTTGTCTCATATGATCTAAATGTTGCTGATCTGATCTAGAAAACATAGTGAGGTCATCTAGATATATAACCAGAAAATCGTGATTTTTTTTTGCAAAAGCTATGCCCATTGCTCGTTGAAAGGTTGCCCCTGCATTCCTAAGTCCGAATGAAATTTTAACATATTTGAATGTACCCCATGGTGTTGTAAATTCAGTCTTTTCTTGGTCATCAGGATGAACCAAAATCAAATTATAACCCGAAAACCCATCCAAAAGTGAAATCCTAAAAGCACCTACTACCCTTTGTAAAATATGATCCATCTTAGGTAAAGGGTAATTGTCTTTGAAAGAAATCTTGTTTACATTTCTTAATTCAACACATAATCAGATTTCTCCTGTTTTCTTCCTGGTAGGCACTAAATTAGACACCCACTCTGAAAATATAATTGGAGAAATTATCCCTGCATCATGCATTCGTTTGATTTCTTTTTCAATTAAAAGAAGCAGTACAAGGTTGATTCTTCTGAGTTTTTGTTTGAATGGTTTTTGATTTTCCTTGAAGGGTATGGTATGTTGAATTACAGAGGTGTCATAAGATTTTAGGTCTTCATAGCTCCAGGCAAAAACATCCTGGAATTCTTTGATCAGTTCAACATACTTAAGTTTTTGATCAGGGGGCAAAGATTTAGATAATTTTACCATTTTTGGATTCTCTTCAGTTCCTATGTTGTAGTCTTCAATGTCTGCTTTTAGAGGCTCCATCTTGGGTTTCTTTGGAATATCGTTGAAATTAAAGAGATCTTCCAACGGAGTTAATCCTTTGGGCAAATTATTGTCTTTCAAATTGATAACTTTAGATTCTCCTTCAATAATCTCATCAACATCTATTTCTTTAAGATCCTGTATTTCCTTTTTGGTAAATTTCGTTGGATGAAGCATTTGAGTTGCATTTTCTGTTGAAATGCCTGTTTCTATCTTATTTGTTGGATCAAACTCACTAACTGTATCTCCATCTACGTTAGTGCTAGAAAATTCTTCTTCTAGGGTTAAAAAATTGTTGACCTGATTATCACTGTCAAACACTTGCCAGTTCTTTACATTATCAAGTATGGCTGGCCTGTGTTTAATTTCAGCTGTGAATTGATGATTTGGTTCAAATGGTAATGTACAGGTGATGGCAAACATTGCTAGGCTATGAGCTTGCAAGTTGTGTTTTCTCGGGATTTTGGCAAGCTGAGTTTCTAGAAATGTATTGAAGATCTCTATCGTTGTTCCTTTGTACTCTCTTAATCTAGGATCATTTGTTAAGAACTTACCTTTTATCTATTGAATGATTAAATCAGAATCTCCTAGGACTGACACTCTAGTTGCTCCCAATTTCTTGACCAGTTTAAGACCTAGCAATAGAGCTTTATATTCAACCATATTATTAGTGCATCTAAAGTTTAATCTGTAGGCATGGCCTTCAACGTGATTGTTTTCAATATTGTGCACCCAGACTCCTGCTCCTGCTCCTAACTTGTTCACAAAGCCATCAAATTCTAAGTACCAAAGGATTTCATGTTCACAATTAGTATATGGTGTTTTAGGGATCTGTTCAATAGGGAGATCTGGTTTTTCAGTTTTTTCTGGTTTATCTGATGTTTCATGTTTTTCAGAAATTTCTTGGATTTGGACACTAGACTTTTCATTTGCTATTTCTTCCGTTTCATCTGCTAAAACTTTTATTGCATGTGGGAGATCAATTTCAGCATTGTAAAGGATAAAAGAATCCATATTCGAATGTACTGAGTAGATAGGAAAATTTCGAGGTTTCTCTTGACTACTTACTACATACTTCATTAAGGTTTCTCTGTATAGTCTCTTGGGTTGACCAAACACTGAAATAGTAGCATAAGACATGTCTAACTGTAGAGATCCTTGAAGATTTGCACCCCAAGATCTAGATAATAACATGCCATACTTTGGTGGAATATCAGCTACTACTATGTCCATTAAGATGGTTTTGGCAGGATATTGGACTAGTGACACACATAAGTCTTTAATTAAACCTAAACATTTGACCTGACTTGAATCAAAAGAGAAAAGGTCTTTATATGGCCTGGTGATGTCAAGGTCTAGTCTCTCCATTACAGATTTAGTGTTGGAAATAATACTGAGAGGGGGGGTGAATCAGTATTATCAAGTTCTTTTAACAAATCTTCCTTATTTGTACTTTGAATTATTTTTGCATGTCAGTACCATAAAATAATGAGCATGAACAAGAAAAACAGATAGTCACACCAAAGAACACCAGATATAAGGTGGAAACCCAATGTGGGTGAAAACCACCTGCTGCAATATATCTCTATCTTCTTTCAAATTAGAAACTCCTTTTACAATGGTTTTGTACTGGTGCAGTCCTTTACCAGTACGCAGGCTGCAACCTGCAGAGAGCTACAACTCTCTCTCGTTTTCCAGTCTCTCCTGGAAGGGAGCTACAACCCCCTACTTCTTTTCTTTCAAGGACCACTTTTCATAAATTTTCAAACTGGATCCATAAACATCAAGAGATCATCAAGTACAAGTAAATCACCTAGTCAACTGCAGTAACTAGATCAACAATAACAGTAAACTAAACCCAGAGCACCTTATCAATAGAAAAATTCAGCCAACAAAAGTCTTAAGATAGATCCGTAGTTTTTCTTTATCTGGCCTGCGTGGCTCCGCACTTCACCTTCTGCTCCCCTGCGTATACCCGCAGGGAGCCTTCTGCTGCACCGCGTACCCACGCACTGTTTCTTCAATCACGCCGTGTACTGTTACTGTAGGCACGCACCCACAGATGTTATCACGCAACGTACTGCTACTATAGCCACACACCCACAGATGCTATCGCGCTGTGTACCTACACACCTGCGGCTTCTGAAGCACCGCGTACTTTCACTGTGCCTACGCACCTGAACCTCTGCGTACCCACGCACTGCGCCTTCTTCTGCTCTGCGTACCCACGCACTGCTCCTTCTTCTGCTCTGCGTACCCACGCACTTGCACCGTTAATCACCTGCGTACCTCTGATTAGGGCCGAATTGGAAGTCCCCCAGTGTGCCACAGATGCCCAAATCTGATCATGCGCCCGAGAGATCACCCTTCATAGATTCACCTTCAACTTCACTTTTATATAGATCAAGCTTTTAAACCAATAAACCAATATTTCAGATCTTAAGATATTCAATTTGCAAAAGATGTCTTGGCCAAGTGATCTCCTTCCCTATTTATAGTCAAATTAGATCCTATACCACGGGCCAAAACCATAGAAATAAGGATGACGGGCTAAATACCACGGGCCAAACATAAGAAACCCCACGTGAGCGCGCTTCTCTGCCTTGAAGTGAGTGAACTGGGGGTACACACCTCATGAACGGGTCACCTGCGGGTATGAACACACTTCCTGGCCGGTGTACCTGCGGGTACGCACCTTTTGAACTATTCTCCTGCGTACCTCTTAATTTCCAACATTTTGAGAGCCTTATCAGAGCATAGCCACCTGTATGAGTTGCCATCAAGTACAACACATGAATCATAGAGCCATACCAGAAACATAATGCCAACATTTAGGCATTATGTTATGGGAAACACCAGAATCAAACATGGCATTATGAAGTATTTTATCATGTATGTTTAAACCTACATAGAAAGGGGGAACTTCTCCCTATACTGTTTTTCCATTTACTCCAGGGCCAAATATCAATTCAGGCTGGTCATAAAAAACATTTACTGAATCTTCGTTCACAAAAATTTTGAGTGATCTGCTGATTTGACTTCTGTAGACATCATGTTTAGCCAATTCTGATAATGGAACATCTATCTTTAGTTTGCCTACTTCTGTCTCAAGATTGAAAGGTTTTTCGGTCTGATTTCTTGTATTTCGGACAACTGGATTTTCTGCGTTTTTATCCTCTTCAGGAGTGGGATTATACGCTGAAGTTGTTTCCAAATCAAGTTCTAGAGGCTCTTCTGCGTTTCCTTTAGAAGGAATAGAGGTGGAAGGTTGTCTGTTAGGTGCTTGATTATCTGATACATCTTCAACAATTGGGTTATTAGGGTTAGGATCTGTTTTAGAAAGAATGTGTACAGGGGGGGTACTGATCTTACCTTTGTTAGGCTGCTTGGTATCTTTCTGTTTACTGGTTTCAGGGACATCTATTCTTATGCTCCTTAGATTGTATTGTTTGTGGACTTCATAAATGGCTGTATCATATCCCTCCCTAAAGTCAAATGATTCACTTGACTGAGTTTGGAATTGTTTAAGGATGTGAGCTTCTTGATCCTCTTAGGTCAAGAAAACTTGTTGTTCATTGTTGAGTCCCATTAGATTAATTTGAGTGTCTTCGGTTGGTTCATCAGAAGTTGAGGCTTCAACATAATTTTCTTGAAATGGGGGCCTAATATTCTGGTCAGGCCCTGTGTTTCCAGTGTTAGGATTTTGGTTCTTCCTGAAATTTGGATTTCTCCCAGTATTGTTTGGTTGGCCATCCCAAGGGGATTTTCTCTCGATCGTTTTTACTCTATCTCCAAGTCTATCCATTCCTTTAATAATAGCATCTAATTTCTGTTCAAAGGCAGAAGGTTCTTCTTTGAAAGCCGTCCTCCTTTCAACTCTGGCTCTAGATTGTTTAGATATCAGGTTGGCCTCAACACTGACAGCTATACTTTGCATCTCTTCTAAGTTTCGAGGAGCTCTTTCCCTAAGTTGGTATGCCATATCAGAATCAAATGCATCAGGGAATTTGATCAAGGCCAAATCTGGAGGAGGTCTGAGATTCTGAGGAATAGCATTGTATACATTATTGAATCTGGTACAGTCATCTTGGACAGTTTCTTGTGTGCCTCTTCTTAGATTTTCATATTCTGATAAAATGTGGAAAGGAACTTTCTTCTTTTCCCATCTGTTCAAGAAGGTCTGATAAAGAGCTTGTGGGTCATTGATACTGTTTGCAGGGAGGGCTCTAAACCAGGTTCTAACATCTCCAGTTAAACTTTGAACAAATATTTTCATTTTAACATCATCATCATAAACCTCATATCTTTCAAAATAGTCGGTCATTTTATTGGTATGTTGTTGAGTTGTGTAAGTGCCAGTGCCTTCAAAAGAAGGGATTTTACTTTGATAGTCTTCAGCCATAGCCCCTGGATTGGCAGGTAAGTGTAGGGGAGTATATCGGTTTGCCATGGTTGCAAAAATAGATGTGACAATCGAAGGAGTAGGAATAACAATGGGAATGTGTGTTGTAGATGGAGGAGTGGAAAGGGTAGTTTGAGGTGCTGATGGTGAACTTGGAGACGCTATAGTAATCACAGAAAGGTTTGGTGTTCTTTCAGAGGAAAGCTCAGATTGAATGGAGTTCTGCAAATGTCCGTCAAGGTGTGAAGTAACAACTTCAATCTACAAATTTTCAATGAATATTGGATTTTGAACTGTGTGGGTTAACCCAGATTCTGAAAAGGTCTCAAATAAGGAGTTTTCAAAATACTTATCAAAAGGTTCATCCTCATGGTAGATCCACCTCATAGGACAGGATCTTGATCTGTATAGATGCCAAGAACTAGCAGAATTTTCTTGGCTCTTTTGTCTTCTGAGAATCCTAGGAATCAGATTGGGATTTTCAAACACAGGTCGGGGATTAGGATCATTATTTGATCTGGTGTAATGAATCTTTTCTGAGGCCAGTTTTCTAGGTGTGTTTTTGGTTTTTCTTGAGATAGATCCGACAATACAACATTAATAGTCTCTTCTAGGAGATTTTGGATGTGGGAGTTTTTAACTTTCCTAAAAACTTTTTTGAAAAGAGGAACTGATCAAGCATTTGAAACCAACTGTCCAATCTATAAGCTATACCGGAGATAGACTGAAGTAGCATTCATTTACTACTGCAATTGCAAAGCAAAATCATTTCAAAGGCTACCTGGCTAACTTCAGGCTCCGTCTGAAGCTTATGAAATAAACAATAGTAACAAACAATTATTCAGTTCCCTAGTGGAATCGCCAATGATGTTATCACTCAGGTTTTCCCAAAAGTTGTAAGAAAGGAAAGGATGCCGAGGTAACCACAGACCAATCTTTTAGATACAGAATCTAGCCAATTTGTATCCAGAGAGGGCTCTCTCTTTATGATTGAGCTTTGTTTTTAAAGGTATTAGGCTAGTTATGAAGTTCAAGGGTTTTGTTTGAGTTTGGGTGCTGAGATTCAATAGTACAGAGAGGTAAGACAGAGTAGTTCAGTCCATTGGGCTAATGGAGTCAAAGGCGATGGCTTTCTGGATTTGGTTTTTTAACAGAGGATGGCTTCACAGAGCAAGGTAGCCAAACATGGAACAAATAGAGACTTGAAATAGATGGAATGGGCTCAAATTGGGTGAAGGGCAGTTAAGAATCCTTCAACCTTTTGAAAGAGGGAAAATGGATGATTACTGGTAAGGAGAAGTTAAGTATTCTTTAGCAAATAATCAACATGAAAGAATCAGGAAAAAGGAGCAATTAAGATTTCACTGCTTATCCAAACTCTGAAGAAAACACAGAGAACAATAATGATTGAAAACAGAGTTCAATCAAGCATGTTCTGAAATTAATATTTTCATTATCATTCAGATTATGAAACACAGATGATATAATAAACAAGAAAACTTTAAAACACAAGATATAGAGGACTTATTGATCCAGTGGTTGATTCAAGAAATCTGTGACAAGTCCTCCGCTTCAATTCCTCATCCAGTAGACCATACGACAGTTGATTCCAACAACTCTTTATTCCAAAATTTCAATATTACAGCAGAGTCCAGGAATCCACCCCCTAATACTCCAATGGAGGGGGTATTTATGCTCAAATTTGTAAAACAAATATCTCATAACAGCTGTGAGATAATATCTAGGATGAGTAATAATAGTTTACAAGAAAAATAGAAAACAACTAGTCTTCTTCAATAACTCTGCGCTGGTTGCCTGTCTTAACTGATACTCTTTAATTTTGACCTGCTACTCTTTAATGCTGATATGATACACTTTAATGCTAATTTGATCCTTGTTCATCTCCGTCTGGTATTTAGCCCAAAATTTCCATTTTTCCAAGAGTAACAGCGCAGCTATGGATAAACACTTGTTGTTGGGACACTGGAGGTTGTTCTGCGCCTTCCAATTCCTTTCCTTTAGACCTTTCTGTGGCTGGTATGCTAACTTCCTGCGGAGATTGCTGAGAAGTCCTGGCAATTGATGCATTGATAACCATTTATTGAGAAAGTTTAAAGGTACCTGTGTCAAAAGAGGAGGAAACTGTAAAATGGCAGGTCGGTTGAGTCTGCGAGCTTGTCGATGTAGCCTTTCTGGTCAGAAACTGGAAATGCGACTTTAGTCGTTTGTTATGCCCGGAGCACAATTTGTAGCGAAACTACAACGAAATGATATTTTATCCTTTTTATTTAACAAAATGAAGTTTTGGCGGGAATTTTTGAGTTGATTGGGCGGATGACGTGAGCAGTATGGATGACGTGGCGGGCGACGTCAGCAAAGGACAGATGACGTCAGGGGGGGTGGTAAGCGGTTTTGCCCGCACCACTTTTGGGGCCAAGTGGTTTCGGGTGGAGGGCGAGCGAGCAGGCTGACGGAGTGACGCGTGTCTTTGGTACGGCGGCAAAACCACTGGCCGATTGCGCGTTAACGTTCGGCAGTTAGGGGTCGCGATATTGATCGTCGACCGTTGGATGGTGAATGGGTTGATCAGACGGTGGATGCGCTTTGGAGATGGCGGGAGGTTAATGTAGTGGGTCCGGTCATAATAAACCATGTTTTAAATGTATCAGGGCTGATTTTATTGGTTCGGGGTAGTTTGGTTATTAATTAACCCATGTGGTTAATTAACCCTTGATTGTGTGGTGGGAAGGTTATTAACGGGGTCAAAAAAACCTGTTAATCCCTGCTTATATAGTGTTTTATGATCGTAATCGACCGAGCAGGGATATGTATTATCTGGGGATATTTAATATATTCACATAATACGGGGAAGGGTATTAATTTACATGGGATTTATGTAATAAAAGTTAATGGTTAATATGAAATTGAAATGAAAGCGCTAAGTATAATGTTAGGAATTTTACATTAAAACTTAGGCTAAAAGAAAAATGGGTTTTATACAAGAAATATGGCCATTTTCATAAGTAAAATAGGAATTTACTTAGGCAATTGATGAAATGGAAGGAGTGGCTTTTTAGTGATATTAAGAACAGATTCTTAATATTTTAGGGGGGAATTAGTAAATAATTAAGGAAAAATATGAAGGGGAGTTAGTTATTAAACCTTTCCTCGCTTGCGCTGCATCAAGTATAATGTTCGCCATGCACTTGTGATAGAAGTGAAAGTCAACACATTTTTGAAACATTATCCATCATAGGTATCATTATGCGACACCATTCTACCTAACCTGCCTAATTTGCCTAGCATTTTTTCTTCTTTTTTCGGGTGCACTTGGATTGGCAAACCCTCATCAACTTTTATTTTCTTTGCATGGCAAGCCTACCTAAGTCTGCATTTATTACATCCAAGGGCTTAGATTTAATTGTTGAGCTCCTTTTCTTTTACTCTACGTGTCTACTTATTTGCCAAGATTAAACAGTTTAGTCAGATTTTTATCCTCTATCTCTAAAATAGGAAATTCAAACATGAACTAGCCAAGATTGAGCTGTTTGTCCATTCATCAATTGTGGCATAAATTAACAAGCTGCACACAATACTTATTACAGAAAATGAAAAAGTAGAGGCATTTTGGACTTGCACACTTTCTTGGTCTATCTTTATTTGGGGTTCATTTCTTTTACTTTTTGGACCATTTTATTTTTTTAACCCTTTATTTTTTTTTAGGGCATACCCTCTTTACATTTTTTGATTTTTTTATGATATGGAAACCTTTGCAGCAAAGAAATGAATGAACATATTACAGAGCTCATCAAGTCAATCATGAAATATGACACCTATTGGTATATGAGTATACCACAAGGAGCCATGATGACCTAGACAAGTAGCTTGAGACTCTTCATGTCTATTACTCCAAGATGGGTATGACAGTTAATACCGACAAGACTAAAGTCATGATCATTAAATCCAAAAATATCACCCATGGTAGCTTCATCTATGATAACCATTGCCTTGAGCATGCTTCTTCTTATAAATATTTGGGTATTGACTTTCCTCATCAGCTCAACTAGAATTATAGCATATTTAGTGATATGCCGGGAGATTTGAAAGACTGGAAGTGCCCTCTTTTTGAGAAGAAGTTTTTCTACTTTGGCAGCCTTAGGGATGCTTATGGGTACCCAAGGAAGCCGTGACTGCTTTTCTCCCTCACCTGAAGGAGATCGGGAGTTGATTTGTAATGCAATGCATATGCTATGAGACTCTCTAATATATATAGAAAGTCCGATTTTTTTCCGTGGAAAAAAAAACTAGAATTATAGCATCGAGAAAAGAATTATTGGAGGTTGGAAAGCTTATTATGAGCTTGAAAAAAAATGTAAGTCAACCGACCTTTACATTTGGAGTAAAAAAAGGTTCCTTTTTGAGACTCTTGTCAACCTTGTTATTTTATATGGATGTGAATTTTGGGGGTGCAATATATCTATGGATTCATGGAGAAAGATTGATATGATCCAAAAGAAATTCATAACCTATAACCTCAAGATCAAGGGAAATACTCCCTAAGCTATCCTATTGATCAAAGCTGGCCTATCCCCCATTGAAATTGCTGCTATGTTTAGATATATGATGTATAAGAAGAAGCTTCACAATATGGAATCCAAGAGGCTCCCAAAAATTGCTTCTAACTTTAGTTAAAACCCCCTCCTGCCCCTCAAGTGTAGGTGGCATCAGGATGCTCAGTCTTGGCTCAACATTTGGGGGATTAAGGAGGAGACCATCATGGGAAACAAGGACAATATCAAAGATACTATTACCTCCAGTTTTAAAGACAAGATGTGGGATGCTAAGGAGCTGGAGGGTAAAAGGAAGCTAAGGTACTATAAGGAGGTGATCAACCCCACCCTCGATAACCAAAATTATCTATTTATGTTGACTAGCACTAAGAAGAAAATGAACATCGCTAAGATTAGAACTAACTCTCATGAGCTTCAGAGTGAGATTGGGCAGTGGTCTAATCCCAAGACTCCTCGGGATGATAACATTTGTTAGATTTGTGATATTAAGAAGGTGGAAGATGAAAAGCACTTCCTTTTAGATTGCCCGACTCTTGCCACATCTGCTCTTAATTCCCTAACATTAGCCACACCTCCAATCTTCTTGACTTACTAAGCCAACCCAACTATAACGATCTTGGAATGCTTCTTTCCCCGCTCTTTGATCACAGAAACACGATTTTGAAGAATGACAATTATAGTCTCTTTGTCCGATAGACCACATTGGTCTTAGTGGATGTTAATCATCATCATCATCAAATAATTATAATTATTATCATTTAAAATATTTTTCTTACAATTTTTATATATATTTATCATTATTATTATCATTATTTTTAATATAAATATATTTAGTATACTAATTATTATTAAAAACCTTGTAAAGAAAACTAAGCCCTAAAGTATTTTTTTTTTCCTATACTTCTAAAAATAAAATAATTTCCAAAATAAAAAGTAATTGTTCAGAATTTCTAAAAAAAAGTTGCAACATAAAAATGAAATAAACAAAAAACAAAAAAATTGCAACATAAAAAAAGAAAAAAAGAAGAAGAAGTAAGTCAGAGGTCAGAGGTCGGACCTTTCTATTTCATAAAACACCACTGACGTTCCCGACCTTATGACTCCCGTCTTAACTGGGGTCGGTCCACATATCACAATAGAATGAAAGAACAATCTTCTGACCCCGACTCTTGACTTCCCTCTTATCTTGACCTCGCGTCTTCCCGACTCTCGACTTCCCTTTTGGCCCGGCTTCACTGTGCATTAGGGTTGCGCTATCTGTTGACATATGCATTATATGAAGACTATCCCGACTTCCGACCACTTGACTGGCAACCGCTATTTGTCTTCCGCCTAGCCGTCTTTCGACCACCTGACTAGCTTACATTTAACATTGTCCCGACTTCCGCCAACCCTTTCAAGAAAGAAAATATTTTATTTTCCGGTTTCCATGCGAAGCAAAATTTTCTTCAATTAATATTATAAAGCCTTCGAATGATATTTAACTCTCAAAATTTTATTCTAAACCCAATGAACAATATTAAACCCTACAAATATGACCCATTACATCAATAAAGAGAAAGAAATGAATAAGAGATAATGTATATACTGTATATTTCCCCTTCATTTTTGTAAATAGTTATTTCTTTCCAAAAAAGCCAAAAAAATATTTGGAACAAAAATATTCAAAAAAATTAATAAATATTCAAATGTGCAAAACGAAGGTCGGAGGTCAAGCCTTTCTATTTCATAAAAAAATTTGACAACTTCCCGACTTTCCGACTCCCCACTACACCTGACATGGGACAACATAGCCAAAAAAAAAATGAAGTTGTTCTCCACCCCCGACCTCCTGACTACCAACCTCCATCATACCTCGACCACACTGAAGGTCAGCATCACAGTCACCATTTACACAAAGTCCAATTTAACAACATCATGGCTTCCAACTACTCGACTGCCTTATGCTTCGAATAGCAATAAAATATTTTATATTTCACTATGCATGCCAACCATAATTATCTTTCAGCTTTCTCTATTTTTTTTTAAACAAACTCCAAAATAGCAAACCGTTATTTAAAAAAAAACATTCCCCCAACTCCCATCACGCAACCTCACCTCAATTTTCGGATGGAAGTGGTTGAAACGTCTCATCACTTGAATGAATAATTAACATATTTAATGCGAATTTATTGTTGGACATCCCAAGGATTTCAACAAAATTTAGCAACTTTCCTATTTTGCGCTCTCTATTTTGCACTCTCTTCTCCGCACCTTGTTTACAATGGTTCTCTTAAACTTATCCCTCATTACAAACTATCAAGTTCAAATTCACTGCAACCCTTATGATTTCTGGTAAACATGCACTGTCATACACAATTGCTCCAGTAAATTTGGTATATCTCATGGAAAGATCAATTTTTTTTATATTCATTTGCAGGGTACAACATGGGAAAGAAAAATAAATCCATGACGTCAAAGCAGGCCATACAACACATCAAGGAACGCTTAAAGGGAGAAAAAAATCCTGAACTAGAGGTCTGCAATGTTAATACAACTCTCATCTCCGACACCACCTTCAAAACACAAATGGTAGGTATGATGAAGTGGGAAGAAATTTATAATTTCTTTGAGAATAGGCACTGGTTAAATTCTGAAACTTCAACTGAGGACAACATTTAGTTTGAAAAAATTAGAGGTATGGAACTCCACAAAGTTGTTGTTAGAGCTAAATTTTTTCCTTATTATAACATAGTTGCATGGGCCATGTGACATCTAGATTTTCTTACCAGCAGTATAGTTGATTGCAACAAAAATGTTATAGCCTCTTGGAATCAACAAGTACTTTTAGCAATTTACAAGCTTAGTCCTCTCGAAGTCTTTTTGAACACCCAATTTCTTGATAACTTCAACAACACAATATTAGGAAGTGTGAAGGGAATTATGACAAAATTGTGAAACATTGGTTACAAGAAGATAGAGAAGGCTTCAAACTTAAGGCATCAAAAGAATATCTGGTCACCATTTTCAAAAGACCCGTTAGGTTCCTCGTCAAAATGTTGTCTCGTCTATATGGAGAGAAAGACCCTGAGCATTGCAAATTGCAATGGATGGCTTTAATGCACAACCTACTCAATGATTCAAAGCATTTCAATTGGGCTGAAATTCTTTCTCAAAATTTAATAGATGCCCTTATGTTTTCCATTTTGTCTCCTCTAGGATATGATCAACTCTTTTGCATGTCAGCCTACATTATCGATATTATAATTTCTTTTGTTTCATTTCCTCTAATGAAATGGAATTACCCAGCTGAGCAGGAACTCCCTATTCAAAATTATGCCCCTATTTTGTGGGAAAGTAACTTCAAATTTCATTTTTATGACATTTGTAATTATGTGATGACCCCTTTCCATCAGATTCTGTTTGGAGAAAACCCTCCCAGAGTTAGTGAAGGCCTTTCAAGAAATAGGAGACTGGTTCGTGGAAGAATTACTCACATATATCAGATTCTATGGAAGTGAAGTTTGCCTTCATCTGTTTCCTAGATATTTTCCAGAGAGGCTCTGGATAGCCTTAGGAGAGGTAGCCAATCAAACTGCCTTGAATGGATAAGCTCAGAAATTGAGCAAACTTTAGAAGAAAATCTGGGAAAACTTCCCAATTAACTTTGGAAAAGTTTGCCTCAAGGGTGGAGGACATGCATTTAAGGAGGCTGAAGAACTCAACCATATTTGGTTTCATTCATTGCCCCTCAGTATCACCCTCAGGGAATCATCAACGACCACTATAGTGCTGTCAGCTATATTAATACCTACACACACCAATGACCTCTCATGGATGAAATTTTCATTAATATTGATAATTTTCACCAAGATTTTGAAAGAGGTCAATTGTTAAGTAGGGAGGATAGAAGTAAACTGCAAGAGTTTAGACAAACTCTTTATGAAGACTTCCTTAACCAGAAGAGTCTTCATACAAATATTGCAATTGAAGAGATCAAATTTGTTGAGATTTTGAAATACAGTTTCAATGACATTATTTTAGAGCCTCTTTCCTCTGCAAAAATAAAAGAATCCCAACTTGAAAATGTTCTTGATGTTTGTTTTACAACTCCAGAGACCAGCACAAAAAAAACAGACACTCCTAAAGAAAAGGGCCGGATACCGAGATAAACCAACAGGCTCAAATGATCTGTAATTGAAAACTTGAAGGTGATATACAAAATTGCAAGTGAAAATTTTATGTATTTTGGGTAATGGATCAAGTTACAAAACACATAAACAAATGATTTTTTAAAACTTAGTTAACAACGAAAGTAGAGAAAAAATACCACATCAGAAACACATAACAACAAACATGATAAAGGAGTTCACCCCTCTTGGGCTACATCTCTTGGTCCAACTTCCAATGTTGGGCCTCTTTCATTAAGTTCTCAAATTTGTGTTTTCATGGCTTTACAATGCTCAAAATACAAAACAAATGTCTCCAATGGATCCAGAACTGTAAAAAACCCCATCTGGGTTCTTTCTGCACCTCATTTGGCCAAAACCTAAGAAAGTTATGCTTGTTACAAGTTTTTTCCAATTTCCACAGCTATCCATCCTATAATTTAACCCAATCTTGGCTTGAGCACCACAAACTTGGAACCGACGCACAAACCTGACCTACAATCTCGTCCGATGGGTGAAATTGTCAAACAATTAATTTGTCCATTAATATCCAGTTTTCGAAAAATGTAGTTGTATGGGGGGAACATGCCCAGGCACTGGGGCTAACCGCCCGCCCCCGTTGGCCGGGCCCCCAACGAACTGTAACAAGGTGATGTGGTACCCCGTGGAACCCGGGGCTGAGGCTGAGGCTGAAAATCCGCGCACTTGTTTTTTGTGTAGGTCTCGGTCATATTCGAGCCATGTGCCCTAGGGATGGCCCCCATCTCATCTCCACGCACCTAAGGGATGACCCCCAATGTAAGCTCCCGCTGCGGTTTTATTGCGGTGTTGAATGGGGATGTGACCATGGCTTAGGGCTGGGGCTAAACCCTAGCCCACGGTCTCGCCCCTTGGTTCTTGTGGGTGCAATGACCAGGGCTGGGGTTTAGCCCCAACCCTGCCTCCAAATGCGCTGACGCTGAACTTTAAATAAACCCCAAGGCATATATGGTTAAGTGACTTCGGTGTCGTGCGATGGTAGATGGTTGTTGTGCTTGGTGCTTGGTCGCTGGTTCAAATCCCATGGGGTGCCCTTGGCCCTCACACACCAAAATTTAAATATGATGTAAGGATGCCACATGGCTGCCAACCATTGGCCCACGTGGCCCTCCACCATTGGCTCGACCATACACACAGTCAACCCAAATATTATAAAAAATTTGAACCCACCAATACTAATAAAAATATTCTGAGCCAATCAAAATTAAACATTTTTGGACCAATCTGGAGAGGCCAAGTGGCAGCGTGACACTAGCCCAAAATGTACAGTCACCTTGTCAATTTTACAAAGTTTTCCTTGTTTGGGAATTCGATCAGAACGCAATATCGAGAGACTATGATATTGGTTTTGAACGATTCAAGCTGCGTTGGATTCATATCGCTGAGATATATCCAATGGTAAAGGTTTCAAGCTCTGTTGTAGACTTTGAATTTTGAGCACTAAATTGATCCCTTGGATCACTCCTCTCCATTGGAAGCTTTTGGACCTCCAAAAGACTACTTTTAGTCAAAAAATAGATGAGGGTATAGTTCCCTCAACCTTCCCTTCTCAATCCATTTGGCTTTGCTTGAATTTGTACCTTGGAACCCCATATGAAGGTGCTTCCCGTTCCTTCTTCTTGAAGTTCCTATTTCTTTGTCAATGATAGGACCTTGCTGCAATTCTTCAAGATGTTTAGAAGAGAAAACTTTTGTTAAATAAATCTGAACATTCTCTCCTATGTCTTCAATCAAAGGAGACTTATTCAATTTCAAGTTCACTTCACCTTGAACACTGTAGTCATAACGATGCTTAACATGTCTAGCCTTGCACTTGGCTTGACTCTTTACCAAATGTGATCACCATTGCCACACACCATCCCTCTTCAAGGCCAAAACATTCTGAAACCCACAAGGAGATATTTTAGAACCAATGTTCTCTTTGTCATATATCTTTGGAATTTTCTTTTTGACCCTTGCATTCTTTAACACTGACATTTTTTTCATACTAATGTTCAACAATGATGCATCCTACTGCAATTGTACTTCATATTGTTTTCCTCTTTTAGGAGGCAACGTGTTAGACTCATAAAACATCTTATCACATGGATTAGCAGCCTCAATGAAATTAGATTTCAAACTTGATTCATATCCTTGAAAGGCTTCAGATTCATCAACATCTCTATGTTTAATCATCAACAATGTAAAATTCTGACTAGTATTTACAAACCTCTTCATTTGTCCAACACTCACAAGAGATAAATTCAACTTCTTGCTATGTGCTCTAACAATGTGTTGAATCCCATCTTTAAACAAGTGGTACTTGTTCTCATGGTGATGAAAGATGACTTTCCTATCATCATAAGTATCGGCTTCCCAAAAAAATCCCACAAATGTCAAGTGGTACCACATCAAGTTCTACCTATTCAATAAAATTTGCAGTGATGACAAACCTAAGTATGCATTTTATTGTCTCTTGCAACTTGACATTGTCACATACCCAACACAAAGGATAAGGTTTAGGATGAGGAATGGTTTCCAAATTTAGTTTCTTGACAATGTCTTCTAAATTGAGATTTTCTTGTGAACCACTATCAAATAAAGTATCTACCTTATTGTGTTTTGTGATGATTATAATATGGAACAACTCTGTCCTTTCTCTTTCATTTTGAGTTTCAATGGGCTTGCTAGAAGAACTAGTACTTGCAATTGAATCCTTACCTTTCAATCCCATGGCTATGATTTGTGTTTCATCTCTGGAATCAGATCCTAGATCTTGTTGTGTAGTTATAGCAATCTTTTCTTTCTCCTTGTTATTAAACCTTTTGGGTCTCATCTCAGGATTAAGTTTCCAACAATGGTCTTCAATACGACCTTCTTTAGAACAATGTTTACATGTGAGATTTTCTCCTTCTTTCTTGATTGAAGCATTATTTTTATCTTTGCCTTTAAACTTCACTTTTCCCTTTTCTCCAGACTTGAATGACTTCTCACTAGTTTCTTCAGAAACATTCTTCCCTCTTGCCTCTAAATGAGTTTCTTGTACACAAAATTCATATAGTTTGGTAGGGTTAAACATGATAATTGTATGTCTCAAGTAACTATGTAATCCTCTAATGTATTTGAGCAAAGTATCTTGAGAGGAAAAATCTATACCCAAAATCAAAGCCCTTTTCCTAAATTCTTGAGTATAGCTTTGCACATTTTGCCCCTTAGCTTGTCTAAAGTTTTGCCAATCCATGATAGCTTTTTTCATGTATGCTAATGGATAAAACTGCCTTCTTATTGCAGCAACAAAATCATTCCAAGAGGGTAAAACCTTACCATGTTTTTCCATGCCCTCTTGAGTTTTGGCTTCCCACCAAATAAGCGTTGCACCTTCCAATCTAAGAGAAGCAAGTTGGGTCTCATCATCGTTGATTCTTTATATCTTGCAATACACTTAAATATGACTAATCCAATTATCTAATTTCTCAGCATCTACCTCTCCATTGTACATATGCAATTCAAACTTAATATCAAGCTTAAGCAAAGGAGTTTTACCGTGTCCTTTTTGAAAATTTGGAGGTGTTTGTGAAAGGGTAGAAGAGGTGGATGAAGATGAGGATGAGGATGATGGAGGTAAAGGTGGTGGCTTGTCACCATTTCCTGCATTCCCTTTTGGAGGCTTGTCTCATTTTCCTCCATCTCCTTTGAAGGTTTTGATCTCTCTTCGTACAACCTTGAATTCCTCTCTTCATAAAGAACCTTTACCATTTCAGACATCTCAAAGAAAGCTTTTCTGAAAGTTCTTTCATCTCCAGACATCCCTTCAGGACCTTGTTTATGTGCCATGACTATTGAAGCTTGAGGTGTGTTTGTTATCCTTAAAACAATTTGAGATCTTGGCTTCACAAGTTCTCCTTCTCCTCTTTTAAGCTTCAACCTTGTAAGCATAAAAAAGACACTTGCAAACAAAATCAAACTTTCACAATAACCGATTCTCTAATACCAAAATGATCTGTAATTGAAAACTTGAAGGTGATATAAAAAGTTGCAAGTGAAAATTTTATGTATTTTGGGATGGATCAAGTTACAAAACACATAAACAAATGATTTTTTAAAACTTAGTTAACAACCAAAACATAGACAAAATACCATATCAGGAACACATAACAACAAACATGATAAAGGAGTTCACCCCTCTCCTAGGCCACATCTCCTGGTCCAGCTTCCTATGTTGGGCCTCTTTCATTAAGTGCTCAATTTTTTGTTTTCATGGATTTACAATGCCCAGATTGCAAAACAAATGTCTCTAATGGATCCAGAACTGTCAAAAACCCCCCATATGGGTTCTTTTTGCACCTCATTTGGCCAAAAAATGAGAAAGTTATGCTTGTTACAAGTTTTTTCCAATTTCCACAGCTAACCATCCTACAATTTGGCCCAAACCTGGGTTGAGCACCCAAAACCTGGAATCGGTGCACAAACATGGTCTACAATCCCACCCGACAGGTGAAATTTTCAGACAATTAACTTGTCCATTAACGCCTGGTTTCTGAAAAATGCGTTCGTATGGGGGCCACGTGCCTAGGGGCTAGGGCTAACCGCCCGCCCTCTTTGGTTGGGCCCCCAACGAACTATAACAAGGTCATGTGGTACCCCGCGGAACCCAAGGCTGAGGCTGAAAATCCACGTACCTATTTTTGGTAGAGGTCTCGGTCATATTCGGGCCATGTGCCCTGGGGTTGGCCCCCATCTCTGTGCGCCTAAGGGTTGGCCCCCAACGTAAGCTCCCACTGCGGTATTATTGCAGTGTTGAATGGGGTTGTGACCATGGCTTGGGGATGGGGCTAAGCCCTAGCCCACAGTCTCGCCCCTTGGTTTTTGTGGGCGCGGTGACCAGGGATGGGGTTTAGCCTCGGCCTTAACTCCAAATGCACCAACACTCAACTTTAAATAAACCTCGAGGCATATATGGTTAAGTGACTCCAGTGTGGTGAGATGGAAGATGGTTGTTGTGCTTGGTGCTTGGTTGGTGGTTCAAATCTCGTGGGGTTCCCTTGGCCCTCACACCCAAAATTTTAATATGATGTAAGGAGGCCACGTGGCTACTGGCCATTAGCCCACGTGGCTACTGGCCATTGGCCCACGTAGCCCTCCACCATTGGCTCGACCATATACACAGTTAGCCCAAATATTATAAAAAATTTGAACCCACCAATACTAATAAAAAAATTCAAGCCAATCAAAATTAACCATCTTTGGACCAATCTGGAGAGGCCAAGTGGCAGCTTTCCACTGGCCCAAAATGTACAGTCACCCTGTCAATTCTGCAAATTTTTACTTGTTTGGGAATTTGATTAGAACGCGATATTGGGAGCATATGATATTGGTTTTGAACGATTCAAATTGTGTTGGATTTAGATCGTTGAGATCTATCCAATGGTACAGTTTTCGAGCTCTGTTGTACACTTTGAATTTTGAGCACTAAATTGATCCATTGGATGACTCAAAGGAGCACATAATTCATAGGTTAGAAACAAGAGAGACCAGAGAAAGAACAACCAACACAAAAACAAAGTTCCTTTGGAGACAATGTCATTATTATCAACAACCCAGATGACACCACCAAGGCACATACAAAGTCAAAGAAAATTAATGAGGAACTTGAACATATGTAGATTGCCACAAAGTAAGAAGAGAAAATTATGACCCCTATGTCAACATTGACTGCTTTCTCTAGGAGAGAAAAAGAGTTTCATGAGCAACAAGAACAAAGTACCCAAATATCTATTCCACAAACTTGTCATGATGCATCGATGACTCCAATTTCTACGAAAATCCCTCTCGAGTATTTTTTATTTAAACCTATCACCGAAGTAGAAACTATTCATGAAACTGTTCCATCCCTGACTAAGCATTACTTTAATGCTCAAACCAATTCAGTTGTTAGAAGAATGAAGAAAAGAAAGCTTGACAGTGTTGAAACCATTTCAAAATTTAGCTGGCAAGCAACATGAGCTCTAGGAGCCCTTGTCAATTACAACCAACACCATGTTGGTGAACTTTCCACTACCTACAAGAAAAGTGTGTAGAAGATAAAACATCTGGAAAGTGAAATTGAGAAAAGAAAAGATTTCAGTGAAGAAAGTTGGCATAACCATTCCACAACAGTTGTAGGTGGGTTCGCCGTTGAAAGACAAAACTTGTAGACTGAATATCAAAATCATTTGAACGAATTGAAACTTAAACGCTTCGCAAAGGTGCAACTAATTGAAAACGCACATGTACAACAAATTCAAATATTGAAGGAAGAATGTGACAACAAAATTCTAACCATGATGACAACAATGAAGGAAGAAATTGAAACTCTTAAGTTTCAATCAATTCAAAGTCATGAAGTGGAGAATAGTCTGGAGATTTTAAGGCACAAGCAATACATGCCAGCCAGATATTGAGGAATGACTAGGCTAAGTTTTATAAAGAAATGGATAAAATTTGCAGATTTTTTCAACAAAATATGGATCTTGAGGAGATAATATAATCTTTGGTGGAAAAAGGCAAGTACATTAAAGAAAAATTCACATCAATTCTTGAATGGGAAACATAATTCTATCCTGACAACATCTCAAAAGTCTCCAAAATGGATAAAAGACTAATGTTTGCTTCTTTGAGTCAACGATAGTTTGAGGCAAAAGAAATCAAAGAATGCATCAAAAGGGCCACTGAACACTGTCTATCAATATGGGAGACAGAGACAAATTTTATAGAGGAATTTGATCCGTTAGGATCCAAATCATTGAAAGATGCAAAACCCAACTCAATGCAATAAAATCTCAAAGACAACGCCACAAATGACCAAAGAGTCATAGACAACCTAAAAACATGGAATCAAGACAACTTTAAGAGATTTTTGCATTTTCCCTTTGAGATGATCAAACTTAATTCTAATTTAGAATCAAGTACAAAAAAAAGAAAAGAGTTGTGAATAATTTGATATCTATGTGCGAAGTGAATATTTACTAATTTTCACCCCATTCACTTCTTAGTAATTTCTCAGCAGTTCTCTCATTGGGCTATGTACATCAAGGAAAACACACCACATTTTATCAACATGGACAAAGAAGAGCCATATGAGGAGGATGAAGCTTGAAGGGCCTGCGAGATTCCCCTCACAAAATCTTTCCAGGAAGGATTAAAATTTTAGAGCAGGATTTTTGCTTTTTTGAAGACAAAGGTTACATATTTTCTGATTCCTGAATATTGAACAAAGTTTCCTTTTATTCTATGCTATTTATATGACCTCTTACCTTGGAGTAAGGGTTCGTATGTTGATGATGCGCAATAATTTTATTTTCCAAAGTATTTTTTGAATTTCAAGCTTTTTGAAGACGAAAACTTCAAATTGAATGCATCGTGTTCCTCAAATAACTTTCATTTATTAATGAACGTACCTTCTCTTCACTTATTAAATTTACTCATGTTTATCTTTGGCTCAATATTGACATAATGTGCTCGAAAGTTGCTTCACATATGATACACCTTGTTTTCTTGCTAAAAGCAATTTGCAAACAATTTCTAAAGTGAAAGGTTTTTTCAAAAACAAAACTCCCAGTTGAATGTGTATTAACCTGTGGGATTCATTCCCTGTGATCTCTTTCATTTTTAAATGGATGTATATCGTGCTCAATTCTTAACTTTATTCATGTCTATCTATGGCGTAATATTTCCACATTCTCTTAAATACTTATGATATGACAATCTATTTTTTTCCTATGTCAAAGCAAATTGGTTTCTGCTTTGTGCTTTCATATCTCTTTTGCACTAAATCACAGTATTGTAACTATAATGCACTAAACAACTCATGTTTTGAAGATTTTTTCAAGTTCCTTATGTCTGCCATTGCATGCAAACATATCTATGCAACAAGACTTGTGAACTTTCCAATCAAATTTTTTTAGGCATAACTTTCTCCAACACAAAAGTCAGACTTGAATGTGTATTGACCTAAAAAATTGGTCTCCTGTCATCAAATAATGTATGTATTTGCTACCCAACTCTTAACTTTATCCATGTCTGTGTCTAGCTCAATATTAGGATATTCTCCTAAAAACTTAGCAACGTATGTTACACTTCTTTTTGTTGAAGAAAGCGTAACTAGGTTCGGTCTTCATGACATTGTAATTATGATTTTTGTAAACAAGAAAATGAATTTATTATTCTTCCTTGATGCATGGGTTTCATGAGCAAGAGGTTTATTTTATAGATGGCTCCCATTGAGAGCCTTAGGATTTATTATTAAAGAGTCAAAGTCATGAAGAGCTCTTCTTGAGAAAATATAAAATGTATATGAGTCAACCTAGAGTCTAGATCAGCCCTCCAAGACAAGCACAATCCTCCTGAAGACATCAACCAACAAAATGATGAAGAGAACAGTCAGGTCGGACTCAAAATATATATAACTGTCAAGTCGACTCATAAAAGGTGACACATTAGTTCAATGGACATGTCGGCTTATTATGGAGATGTAACAACCATATATACCCAACTAAGGTCACTACAGAAGGAAAGAATCTCAAACAAGCCTTTGCAACTTCGGACGGGGACAGAACTTCGACACACCTTTGAAATATCGATGACAATTACACTGATCTCCTCACATACTTCCCTATAGTCTTGGCCTAGTTAAAGGGTCACTGTAATACAGTCTTGGTATAGTTGCAGCAGACCTCGGTGAAAGGAGAACAGAGCTACAGTATCAGAGAAGATCACAGTGCAGAAGAAGATAAGTCATAATCTCAACATTCATGTTAGAGGAAGAATCTCGATATAGTATATATCTTAGACACAGTCATGTCCTCAACATCATTGTGATCATGATATCAGTCATGATCCTAATAAAGATGAAGACCTCTGGTGTAGCAATCACATGTATATATATACATATCTCATTATGGAAACCTCATCAACATGATGATGATCTCAGTGAGAAGTAATGAACTAAGTAAACATGGAGATATGGTGCAACAGTCTTGTTCTCATGAATATCTCAGTGAAGGTGCATGAATGATGACCTTAGTGAAGCAGCAGTGTTGATGATGATCTCAACAGTGACAACAAAGAGGATTGGTGTCTTGGCCTTGGAGTGGCCTAGTAAGTCAAGGGTCATGGTCTTGGTATTCGTCAATTGGAATCTTTATAAGAAGAATTTTGTGTGGTTTTTCCTTTCCAAGAGGGAGAGATTTTGGCCCTAGAAGAAAGCCAAACATCTTGTGTTCTTGTCTCTTTGTTTTGGTATCTATTTGATGAACTAAAGAAGACACACTCTAATAATAAGGAAATATTGTACTAAGAATTAAACCTCTCAAATGGTTATCATGCTAAGAAGAATCACATTAACTCTAATTTCTGGAGATTCTTCAACATGGTATTAGAGGTAAGGTGTTGAAGTCAAAGGAAGGGAATCACAACAAGTTCAAGGGTTTTGTCAAAATTAAAGGATCAAGTCTACAACAAGCAGTCTACAACAGCAAGGTAACTCCACATCAAGAACTTGTGTCTCCACATCACCATCATCAAAAGACCACCAAGACTCTCATCAAGATATCTACAAAGATATGAAACTCAAAGGACCTCAAGATGAATATCTTATCATCTTGGAAAAGATTGAAGCAGTCCAGACCTACCCTACAAAAGAAGGAAAAGCATATTGAAGGCAAGAAGGCATTGTCATTTTCAAGGTTATAATCAAGCAAGGATCATCTCCTTATCTGAGAAGAAGATCATCCAAGGAAGCAAAAAATCATCCCTATCAAAAGGAGCAACCTTTTTCTATTAAGAAAAGGATTTCTCATTTGAAAGAAGATCATCTAAGAAGAAGCCCTCATATATCTTCTTCAACCATCATCAAAGCAATCAAGGTGAATATTTCATCTTCACATGACAAGTAAGTATCTTTTCATTCTATAATCAAGTTTGATTAAATGACTTCATGATTGCAAGGACATCTATAAATTGGATGGGTCATCAAGATTCCTTGCATGAAGAAGGAGGATATACATAGTCCTCTAAGTAGCTGAAGTCATCAAAAGGTCTCCTCTGAATTCATGGAAAGGGATACTTATGAAAGATCCCCTCATATAGCAATATTGGACACATCAAAGAAAAACTCACTCTCTGAAGGTGCAATGAAGAAGGTCACATGAAATCTGATCTACATGAAAGTAAAGGGTATCAAAGGATGTAGGATATCTTCATAAGGTCCCACCTACAAGATCTAGGAAGGAAGATAACCATCACTGATCTATAATGCACTAACAAATAATCAAGGTAACAAATATCCATGGGATAAGAAAGTTACCTCATTCAACAACTTATGGTCTCTATGCTAAATAGAGAAAGACAAGTTGATGACAGGAGTATTGAAGGTTAAAGGACTAAAACATGTGTAGAAAGGAAAGGCAAGTTTGGTCCTCAAGCAAGACAATAAGTATAGCTAAGATTCAATGCTATGGAAAGATTATAAAAAGAAGCTCATATCACTAGAAAGATGGAGGAAGCTGAAGAAAGGGGCCAAGGAAAGAGGGAGTAACAAATCTCTCCTATGAGTAAGATGGTATCCCTCACAAAAGGGTCCTATCATAAGCTTTTTCTATAAGATATGGCAATGATGATAAGATGCATCATGGCATCATGGAAGCATTAGAAACAAGAGCTCATGACATCACCATGGGAATCTTGAAGGACAAAATCCATCACAGACAAAACATGAAGGATACACGTCTTGGGAACCATGAACATCACCATGGGAATCATGAAGGACAAAATCCATCACAGACAAAACATGAAGGATACACGTCTTGGGAACCTCACTGGACATTGAAGGAAAGGAAGAAGTCATCTAAGACAAGGCTCATCATACATCAAAGGAAACATCTTCCAGTTGGGGATATACGTGATCCTCAAAATTCTCTGATAGAATCCTCATTGTAGGGTTCACTAATCTAGAGAGGAAGCAACTGTTTCAATAGGAACTCCAACTTATGGAATCCATGAGATGATGATGACATGAAGCATATCAAGGGGTTGAAGATATTTTCAATCAAGGAAGTTGTTGGAAGAAGCCTCGATGACCTTAAGGTAAAATAAGGTATGTATGCTTATGTTTAATATTATAATGTCATGTCATATGGTTGCAAGTAACATGGATAATTTCTTCTACCTTGAGAAGCACAATCAAGAAAAGATCTCCTCCTTTGAAAAGATGCAGGAAGTCATAAGACATACTAAATGAAATCAACATAATATGTCCTCATATGAAGTACGAGGTGGTTGACTACAATTAAGAAACTTTGATTGAAAGCTCTTGGGAATGGAATGCGTGAAGAAGGAAGAGATTGTGAGATATGCAACCATGATGAAGTTAATCAACATCCAAAAGACCAAGAATATTTGACTAGGAAATCTCCCGGAAAGATATGAAGATTCTGATGAAAGTCTGAAAAGACGAAGACCCTTGACAATGGATATCTTTGGGAGATGTGTCAATATGCGTGCAGGATGCTAATTCCTACATGAAGATGTCATGATGAAGAGCCATATCGTAAGGTATGGTTTGATTTAATATGATGTTTTTATTTCTTGAATAATATCTAGATAATGTAGGGCTACTCGAAAAAGAGTTGTAAATACAAGTACAACTAGCATTCGTATGGTGGATGGAAGAAGCATGATGAGAAATAAGTAGTCATATAACGAAGGTTCCAGATATGAAGGCCACTTTCCATGAAGAAAGGAATGACATGATGGCTATTTCCCTACAAGGAACAAGATCAACTGATTTTCAAGACATCAAGGAGAGAAGTTGATCAAGCAACTGAAGGACCCAAGAAGAAGAAGTTTATGATGTATAGAAGAGTCCCTAGCTAAGAGGGATCTATGACAAGTCCCTGATCAAAAGGGAGCTTGGATTGGATCACCCCTGATTAAAAAAGAGTGACAATTGTGTTTTTCTATTTCATGTGTCATGCACTAGACTAGGACTAACAACCGTAAGTCTAGGTGAAGGCCATGAAGAGAAATGTAGACACATGATATCCTCCCTAGTTGAGAGGGAGAGATAGACACACCATTCTTATCTTGAATTTGGAAGAAAGAATGGAGGATTGGGTAATCATATGGAATATGATGCTCTTTGAGGATGTCTAGGGAATCCAAGACAAGAGTAGGAAAGAGGACCGATATTCTTTTAGGGTTGGGAACCCAAGAGAAGAATAGTCCTAGAAGGTCATACTCAATGAAAACTTGGGTGGGTATTTACTTTGAGAGACAATGATGAAGGTGTCTATAATCATTGGTCTTGCCAACATTGTGCTATGATCTAATGAGAGATAGAGCTGTCAGTCAAGGCCTTGCTGTGAAAACAATGTTGGTTACTATTATGCTATATAGATGGGTTACCAATCCAATTCTTCTTATGAGAAATTATTCAGATTGAGAATGACCAAGTACCATCATGAATACCTCCCTAGTTAAGAGGGAGTGTTGAAGAAAGTGTAACTAGGTTCGGTCTTCATGACATTGTAATTATGATTTTTGTAAACAAAAAAATGAATTTATTATTGTTCCTTGCTGCATGGGTTTCATGAGAAAGAGGTTTATTTTATAGATGGCTCCCATTGAGAGCCTTAGGATTTATTATTAAAGATTCAAAGTCATCAAGAGCTCTTCTTGAGCAAATATAAAATGTATATGAGTCAACCTAGAGTCTAGATCAACCCTCCAAGACTAGCACAATCCTCCTGAAGTCGGCTCATAAAAGGTGACACATCAGTTCAATTGACAAGTCGGCTTATTATGGAGACGTAAAAACTATATATACCCAGCTAGGGTCACCACAGAAGGAAAAAATCTCGAACAAGCCTTTGCAACTTCGGATGAGGACAGAACTTCGGCATACCTCTAAAATCTCGGTGACAATTACAGTGATCTCCTCAGATACTTCTCTGCAGTCTCTGCCTAGTTAAAGGGTCATTGTAATACAATCTCAGCATAGTTACAGTAGACCTTGGTGCAAGGGGAACAAAGCTATAGTCTTTAAGAAGATCACAGTGAATAAGAAGATATAGTCATAATCTCGGCATTCATGTGAGAGGAAGGATCTCGGTGTAGTATATATCCTAAACACAATCATGTCCTCAACATCACTATGATCATGATAACAATCATGATCCTAATAAATATGAAGACCTCGGTGTAGCAGTCACATGTATATACATACATATCTCATTATGGAAACCTCATCAACATGTTGATGATCTCAATGAGAAGTAATGAACTAAGTAAAGATGGAGATATGGTGCAACAATCATGTTCTCATGAATATCTCAGTGAAGGTGCATGAATGATGACCTTGGTGAAGCAACAATGTTGATGATGATCTCAACAGTGACAAAGAAGAGGATTGGTGTCTTGGTCTTGGAGTGGCCTAGTAGGTCAAGGGTCATGGTCTTGGTATTTGTCAATTGGAACCTCTATAAGAAGAATTTTATGCGGGTTTTCCTTTCCAAGAGGGAGAGGTTTTGGCCTTGGCAAAAAGCCAAACATCGTGTGTTCTTGTCTCTTTGTTTTGGTAGCTATTTGATGAACTAAAGAAGACACACTCTAATAATAAGGAAAGATTGTACTAATAAGAAAACATCTCAAATAGTTATCGTGCTAAGAAGAATCATATTAACTCTAATTGCCCTAGATTCTTCAACACTTTTTTTCCATGTCAAAGGAAATTGTTATCTATTCTATGATTCCATATCCTTTTCATATTGATGCTTCTTATTCAAATTACAATGCAGATAATCACTCTCATTTAGAACATAAATTCTTTTAGTGTAATTTTTTTCCTTGTAGTATCTCCTACCTAGTTGTATGCATTAACAAATAATGCATGTATCTGCTACCCAACTCTTAACTTTACCATGTTTGCGTCTAGCTCAATATTAGGATATTCTCCTAAACACTTGTTAGCATATGTTAGACTTCTTTTTTCCCTGTCAAAGGAAATTGTTATCTGTTCTCTGATCCAATATATATTTTCATAGTGTTGCCTCTTATTCAAACTATAATGCAGATAATCACTCTCATTTCGAACATACAATTTTTTCATCTATTTTTTTTCCTTGCAGTATCTACTACCCAATTGTATGCATTGATAAATAATGCATCTGTTTCTTACCCAGATCTTAACTTTATCCATGTTTGTGTCTAGCTCAATATTAGGACATTCTCTTAAACACTTGTCAACATATGTCACACTTCTTTTTTTACCATGTCAAAGGAAATTTTTATCTATTCTTTGATTCCATATCTATTTCATATTGGTGCCTTTTATTCAAACTACAGTGCAAATAATCACTCTCATTTAGAACATAAATTCTTTTCATGTAATTTTTTTTCCTGGCAGTACATGCAAATATATTTTGGGAAGAAGGTTAGTATTTCAACATGAAATTTTTGAAGTTAAATATTTATGTAGAACAAAACTCTTCAATGCGGACTGACCCACCACATTCATTTTCTCTCATGACTTTTATCTCTTTATAAACATTTTTTCTACTCAATTTTTAACTTTATTAATGTATATATGTGCCTAGATAAAACAACATTATGTTCTACACTTGTCAGCTTACCTTGCTATCTGTTACTTTCTGTCAAAGAAATTTATTTTCTATTATGTGATTGCATATATATTTCATGGTCAATCCTCTTATTCAAACTGTAATGCACTTAATTGTTTATGTTTTAAGCATAACTTCTTTTCAAGAACTTTTTTCTGTCATTGCATGCAAATCTTTGGAAAAACATTTTCATTTTCATTTCCCAATCAATTGTTGCAGTGGAAGCTTTTTGAAAAACAAAATCGTGAGTTGAATGCCTATTTAGCTATCACAAAGATTTCCTGTCTTAAATTTATTTTGTTGGTGCATGTATTTCCTACTCATTTTTTCACCTTATTCATGTCTAACTCTCCCTGTATATAACAATATTTTGTTCTACACTTGTCAGCTTACCTTGCTGTGTGTTTCTTTCTGTCAAAGAAATTTGTTTTCTGTTATGTGATTGCATATGTATTTCATAGTTAACCCTCTTATTCAAAATAGAGTGCACTTAATTGTTTATGTTTTAATCAGGTCTATCTTTTTAAATAACTTGTTTATGTCATCACATGCAAATATATCTTTGGAACACCATTTTCGTTTTCATTTCCCAATCAATTGTTACAGTGCAACATTTTTGAAAAACAAAACCGTGAGTTGAATTCCTATTTAGTTATCACACAGATTTCATGTCTTAAATTTATTTTGTTGGTGCATGTATTTCCTACTCATTTGTTCACCTTATTCATGTCTAACTCTGCCTATATATAGCGATATTTTGTTCAACACTTGTTACCATACCTTGCAATTTCTTTTCTTTGTCAAAGCACATTGTTATGTGTTGCCTGACTGCATATATTTTTGAATATGAACCTTCACATTCAAATGAAAATCCACCTAATTGTTCTACTTCTAAAAAAAAATTATTTCTAGGCAATGTATTTTCTTGCCATACATGCAACAATATTTTTTTAGAATATTGTAATTAAACAAAATAAATGTGTTATCTGACTGTATATATTTTTCTACTGTGAACCCTGACATTGAAACGACAATGCACCTAATTCTTCTACTTCTAAACAAAATTTCTTTCCAAGCAATGTATTTTATGGCGGCACATGCAACATTATTGTAGTTAAATAATATAAATTTGTTACAATGATATTGTATTTAAAAACTCCTCCTATTTCTTCCTGAGTGTGACATATGCACTATTTTTCACTTTAGAAAAATGTTGAAAAGAAAAAGGTGGTAAAATATACAAACCATCCAACAATTTCACTCTTGATATAGCTATAAATGTCAAACCCTGCCTCTCTCTATCTCCTACATCAACAGTGGCTTGTTACAAAGTCATCCCTTGCTATTTGTGTATACTAAACACCCGCGCCATTTTTAAAGGAACATGTTTAATATTCCTGTTATCAGAAAATCTGACCTTGATAGGTTGTTGATCAAGTAGACTCTAAGTAACTCTTTCAAACCAATCTTTTGGTTGAGGTTTAGCCTCCTCAACCTGAGAGGGCTCTCTTAATAGGTTTAAGATTTTTGATTAATGATTAGATGGCTAACTCTAGGAACAAAATAGACAAATGTATAACTAATTGACTGGTTGAATCAAAGATTAGCAAACATCTATTGGGCTATGGAGTGAAGATAGTCTTCAACAAAACAACATGATCAGCAAAACATGGGAGTCAAGGCACTTAGAGTTTACGTTTATAAATGAAACAGTAACATAGTGAATCAACACAATTTACAAGCATGTGAAGGAAGTTAGAGCATTTTCCAATGAATTCTAAGTAACACAAGCTCATACCACTGCAAATAAGTAATTCAAAAAGGCCAAAATAACATCAAACACATAAACTCCTTGTGAATCTTGAGTAGTCAAACTGATCTTTGTATTAAGTTTGAAAAAACCACAGTTTCTTACAATAACACAACTTTCTTCTGCGAATGAAATTACCAACCCTGAGGAATGCAATTCTCAAGCTTTATATAGAGTTTTACAACCTTGGATACTATGATCCATCTTTGGAGGAATTCGAATTCCTAACTTTGACACCTATCTATTCATAAAACAAACTACTTAATTACAACTTGACAGCTAGTTGTCTTTAAGAGTCCTAATACAAATAGGAGTGAAACTCCTAAAACATGCTTTTAACAACCTTATCTATGACTTCAAAACATTCTTTAATCAGCAGCCAACCCATGTCTTCGAGCTTGATGATGTCCACAGTGTTGTTACAAAACTTGCTGAGTCATGACCTAACTGTCCTGAAAACTAGGAGACAAAGTTCCTCCTTTTAAGGCCCTTAATCCTTAATGTTTATCTTCAAACAGTTTTGCTGGTGTACATGTGGCATGCATTAATAATCCATAAGAACTTCATTTTCCACTTGTCCAAAAAAGGAAACTCGAAAATATGGAGGAAAGGATGAAACATTATTATACTCTGTTTTTGTAGCACAACCTTTACATCAGTTATGAAATAATTCTCTGAAGTTTGCTTTCTACACCACTGCCATCTAAAACTTCATACATGATCCCATGTCTACCAACAACTTCAAAATTTGGAACTAATCAGACCTTACCTCCAGAAAACATCTATAAGTGCTAAATGATCATCTTCAGCGGTTTCATAGCGCGCTACAAAACTGCTGTGTATGCTCTTTTTCAACACGGCCTTTAAAAATCTGTAGTTTGGAAGTTTTTTCAAAATTCCATGAAGACTAATATGATTAACCAAAAATCAAAACCACTTACCCTTAAAAGATGTTCTTCTTCACAGCTGTCCTTCCTTTTATATGCCCAAAACTCTTTTTATGTGCCAAAACTGTTTAAAGATATATCCTTCACTACCCTTTTTCATCACCCTGTTTCATTATTGATGTAGACCCTTTTTCAGATTTGGTTAATTATATTTCTAGGTCTTCATTTTGTCTCTTCAATCTCCTGTTTTACCTTTCTCCTTTGCAATTTGACTTCTAGTCAATCTCCTTTGAACTAGTTTGTTGGTTGATTGTTCTTGTGTCATTCCTTTAACCTCAGATATCTTTTCCTTGAGATTTAGGAGTTTCAAGAATGACCACTGGTGTTTTGCTTACTTGCTCTTTCACCTACTTCCTAGGTTTCAACTTAACATACCTTTTTTCCCTAGACATTACAGACTTGCTGGTTTTTGCTGATGGAATTCCTTTAACCCTAGGGTTAATGTCTACACCTTGTTTTTCTGCTCCAAAGTCACACAAAAACAAAAACGAAGACCATTATTTGTTGATCCTTTTGAGTTCATGTCGAACTATCAGTTTAATTAGACCATGATGAAACAGGGAAGTTTCACATCCTTGAGATTTCAACTGTACTTTATCTGCCATCTTAGCTACACTTCGAAATAAGAAGTAAGGCAAATCTAAAGAAATCATACTAGTAAAATGTAACAGGAGTTTAAAATGATATGAATAAACCTTTTGATATCTGCCTTCACAGGTAAAATAACGTTGAATGTTGAAGAGCAAGTTGGCATAGCTGTCCTTGATGTAGTCTCTGGGAACTGCCTTGGTTAAGTCGGTTTCTACAAACTCTGGCTTTAGAAACACCTTACATGGTTCCATGTCGAATCTGAAGTTTTTGAACCATGTATCTTGCCCCCTAGGAATTTCTGTCACCAAAGCTATGACCTCTGGAGAAATTTGCAAGTTCAGCATTCCGACCTTTGTGCTTGAGCCAGTGAAATGTAGTGCAAACTCCTTTGTCACCTGAGTATGTCCTCCCTGCAATTTCTTACAAAACTTCCAGCATCCTGCTTTCTTGAAGGCTTCTACAACTGATTTGTCTCTGATTAAAACCTCGGTGCTTTCAGGTTCGGTTCTTAAACAATGACCAAACCTGTGACGTTTCTTCTCCTCTGTCATATTTCCTTCTGAATTCCTATAACAAAACCAACCTCGCCTGAAATTCTTTTGATCAGCGTCGCTTGCCAATTATGGTCAGCCTCTCCTGAATTATGGATGAGGAAGACCTTGGTGAAAAATTACCAAAGCTTAATGTTCGAAAACAACTCTGTTTGAGGGTTTGCATGCAAAATAAATGATGAGACTAAGCCAACCCTTTTGAATTTGAAATTATCTTTCATAATGAGCCCTAAATTCAAAATGATGAGTTTGGATGGCGGCATGCTTAAGGACTGACTCCTAGCTGACACCTAATAATGAAAATTTTAACGAAATATTAATGGATTGATGTTTGACAATATTGTTCTATGAATCCATGCTTTTGTAGCGCAGAGGGAAAAGCGCTAGGAAAAGAGCTGCGTTTTCGTAGCGCAAAACAAACATTTTACTCTGTCTGCACTATGAAAACGTGGTTTCGGGGCTAATTCCAAAAATTTTCAAAATGGCTTAAGCTAAGAGTTTCTAAAAAGAATGTAAGACTCATGAAACATGGAAAAAGGATGTTAGAATTTATTTTGGATATAAAAAATGAAACCTTTGAGACTCCTACCCTATCACCTACCCATTAAAACATAGGGTGACTTGAAACTTATCTAAGACCATGACTAGGAACAATGTAAACCCCTATTTTGGTGATAACAATTCCCTCTAAAAATTGGTGTTATAGGCACAATGTTTGGACAATTTATATCAAATGGAACACCTGTGTACTTCTAAAAAATAACTATAGAAAACACTGGAAGTTTAGGCGACTTCAAACCAAGCATATAGTAGATATCCTGAACATATCCAAGCACACCATTTACTAGCCCAACTTCCACCCACAAATTACATGTCAACATCACACGCTCTCCACGACAAAACAACTCCTCATGCTCCAACACATCATTGTCATTGTCAACTATTTCTGTTCTTATGGTCTGTTGTGCAACACACCTCACAACTGGGTAGTTAAATGATTTGAGCATCTTCCGATTGTATAGGTTCACCAAATTATTCGTTGCAAACAAGTGAATCAAAGAATCAAATAAACCATTTTCATATGGATGTAGGAAACCATCAACATATGACATTAGAAGATCCCAATCATGCAGAGTAGGCTCTGCATTTAGGATATTGGTTAAAATATTTCGAAAATACACTTGTCTAGGACCATCTCCATATTGCCTAAAGATCCAAAGTGACAACAATATTGAAGCTTTCCCACAACACTTTCCTGATGTTCTGCCTGCATACAAAGGTTTATCCTTGATAGGAGGCATTTTCCCTAGGTCACCCACAAGAATCATCGACTTGCCACCTGTTAACACCCAGGTTGTTCCCTATGACTCCCAAGGGAAAACGGCCGGGGTAACCACTAACCAATCTTTGGATTACAGTTTCTAGCCAAACTGTAATCAGAGAGGGCTCTCTCTTTATGATTTGTCTCTGTTTGGATAGTATTTTAGGCTAGCTGTGATGTTCAGGTTTTGGTTTTATGTTTTGGTTGAGGGATGTCTTCTGTACCTAAGGTGCAAACCTTTAGATAATTTTAGTCCATTGGGCAATGGAGTCTTTGGCTACTGGTTGTTTGAGAAGTAGATTAGGATTGCTGAAACTGCAGGGCCTTTTGAATATCTCATGAAACAAACTTGGTATTATAGTGATGAAATGTGTGCAACCAGTGAAAAGCAATTAAGAATTTTCCACTAAGCTGGGTTGTGAGAAAGAGATGTATTGTAAAGGAGCAGACTTGAATTCCTAAACAATAATTTCTGTGAAAGATACAGTGTAGAGGTGCAGCAATTAAGAATCACACCTTGATAACCATAACTGAAGAAAACATTTGTAATAGCATAGATTGAATTCAGGGTATTCTATGAATAAATCCTGGAATTAGTCTTTTTCTCTGCCATTAATTGTAAAATCTAGAACATGGATGAGTTATGAGAAAGTAACAGAAAGAAACATAACGAAAGTTTAAAGGAAACTTATTGAGCCATGACAACATGCAGGAATCCTGTAGCACTCAGCAATCGCATTACACTCCCTCAGACAACACAGACTTTGGAAATTCCATCGGCCTTTGTATTAAACTCTGAAAATTTACAGCAAAGAACTCTTGAAGAGAAATCCACAACAACCCCTGCAAGCTTATGCGAGGGGGAAATATATACAAACAGTCATACAAAATATCTAAGGCGTTGAGTCATCTGATAAATGAATGTTTTCACCAACTTTGTACAGAACAGTAGATAAGAAGTTATCACTGCTTTTAATACAACATAAATGCTCTTTATGTCTGTCAGAAGATATTTTGGCCTTTAGAGGCCACTGAGTTGGTCTGACCGTTCTGTTTTAATTCTGAAAAATGCGTCTTTATGGCATGTCGTGCTGTAACTTTCGGCTCTGCTACCTGTTAGCTGTCAATTGTGCTTTGTTGGCCAAATAGTTCTGCTGAGTTGGCTCAGCCCTTCCTCTTTCATGCTTGCTGATCTTTTCAAGTTTTCCTGTGCATGATCACTTGTAGATTTGAATAATAAATAACAAAATTTGATTTACAGGCTCTGGTTTATAATATCATCTGTATTGCCTTAGTCCACCATTCCTGTGTGGGCAATTGATGTCTGAGAATTGCATCTAATGTCTCATCTGCCTCTGTATATTTATAGAAATTGGGAGGCGCTTCAAACAGATGTTTGATCTCATCCATAATAAAAAATAAGCTCTCTACCCTGTTGTAGAGGCTTTGTCCTGTTGCTGGCCCTGTTTCCTCTGAGGTGCTGGCTTTCTCTGTGATCTGATTTGTGGCAAAGGTGTTCACCCTCTTGGCATAGTTTTCATGTGAAAGAAGTTTTCCTGCGCTGTTCACTAAGCTTGGAAGACCTCTGTTTTGCAAAGCCACAAATTTTTCCATGAATCTATTGACCTCGGTCTGCATATCCTGGGTCCTTCTTTCTAGTGTCTGCACTAGGCTTCTCAGTGTTAGGACCCTCTTTATTAGCTGGATAGTCTCAGTTTTGTTGGAGATTCCCATAGTAGCTAACTGAGCACTTGTTCTGTTGTTAAGCACATTGATCATTCTATTGGCAACCTCAGGCATATTGCCTAGAGATGCCCTTGATCTCTGGATCTCCCTCTGTGCTTTTGCAATGAGCTCCGACTGCTCATGGATTGTCTCAATGTACTGCCATTGGTCAGTGATGGATTGGCCAATGTTGGCCCATAGCACTGTCTTGAGCTCATCTTTCACTTTATCCAATGTGAGCTCCTTTTCCAGCTCCTTTATCCTGTCTTTAAGGGCCTTTATTTCCCTACCCTTTTCTGCTACAGTCTGCTTGGATTTGTCATATCTTTCATTCAACTTGCCCAAATTTTCCCTGGCCTCTTTTAACTCTGACATTTGGGCTTCCAGGGCTTGGATTTCATTCCTTAGTTTCTGCATGTCCAGGCTTGAAGCCTGGTCTGTTGTTGGCGCTGGTGCTGAGGTGGATGGTGCTGCTGGTTCTGTTTGTTGAGTAGGGGGAGCAGTAGTTTGAGGACCTTCCTCAAGATTAATTACTTCAGGAGGAGGCTGAGAGGTTTGACCTCCTTCCTTTTGCTGCAATGCTGCCTGCAATGCTGTCTGGGCAGCCTCTGACTCTCCCAACTTCTCTTGGGTCTGGATTAGATGTTTGTATAGGGATACCAGCAAAGCAGTGGCATCTTGATCATGTCTCAGCTGAGCAACTTCTTCAGTTTGTGGGTGAAACGTTGCTGGGACTTTCACCATCTTTCTAAGGGCTTCCATGTCTACGTCCCTCAATTTCAACAATGTCTGCACGGCCTTAATATCCTTGGGATCATGCCCAAGTTCTATAATTATATCTTCTAAGGCTTTAATTTTGTTATCCTTCGCTTGAGAGGATGCCCTTTCCAACTCAAGCTGGGCAGTTGTATTATTTAGGCTATTTTCTAGCCTGTATTTATCCAGTGTTTTGTCTGCCAAGGAGGCATACACCATCTCACCCGTTTGTTTGTGCAATTCAATTTTGTCCATTTGGTGGATGTCCTTGGCAAGGACCTCAAGATTGGTCCTTATATAATCTGCAGGGGACTGTGGCTATAGTACAGCTGGCATAAAATGACTCATGATCATTTTGCCCTCCTGAACATCATAGGCAGACATCAGTCTTTGCTGGTTGGTAGGAACCATTTTCAGCAGATGATTGTAGAGTTGTATTTTAAGTGGCTCATTTTTCCTTTTAATATCAATAAACTGCTGTTTGATTCCTCCTTCAGCTTCTCTTTGGTGGCTTGAGGAGCTGACTTCTCCTCCCATTGTTCTGTCTTGTCCCTGCTGGAAGGAGCTAGCAGATGCTTCTCTACTTGGTGGGCCCATGCCCAGAGACTGCCCAATTGGCATTTCCTCCTCAAAGAAGGGATTCATTCTATGCCTTTTTCCTCCCTGATTTATGGATGATGTGAGGGGAGTCTCTCTATCCCTTTTCCTACTTATATCCTCCTTTTGTGGAGTTTGGAGGACTGAAGCTTCAGTTGTAGTCTCTTGCCTAGGAGGCACAGTATTCTGAGCCTCCTGCTCAGTGAAAATTGGGGCCTCAGTTGCCCTTTCTTGCTGTAATGGGTGCTCTTTGTCATGCTACCCCTCTTCTTGCTGTTTTTCCTGCTGCTGTGGCTGCTCTACCTGCTGCTGTTGTTGCTGCACCTCCTCATGAGGCGACTGTTCTGTTTCCATCTCTTTTTCCTTGCCTTTGCTAGAGGTTTGCTCACTAGCTTTGGCTGCTTGCTAATTTGCAGTTGAGGAGGAGGCAACTGCTCCCACTTGTGTGCTTGGAAGAGTAAACACCTGTGAACAAAGCTCAAGGTCAGCTATCTTCCTCAGATTTCTTATTGCTCTTTCATTTAACTCTTCTTGTGTGACAACCTCCTCTAAGGTTCCTCTCCTCCATTTTACTTGATTTGCATGTTTTTCTATGTGAGGAATCCTTACATGATCATAACCGGACAACCTATACTTGACCCTTCTTAAAGTTATGAAGTGATTGGGGTGATAGGGTTTCCAAAGAAAGCTGGTCTGAAGGCCAAGGGACTCAAGCATTCTATCTGCTTCTCGCCAACCTTCCTCCCTCTTGTTATAGATAAAGTGGCCAAGTTGGTTCCTGACCTTTAGCTGTGCCTTTTTACCTCTGCCTGAAAAGTGAAGTACATCGGCATTCCCAAACTGCCTGAAATATTCCAGGGCAAACAATCTCATGGGTACATATCTAGGCAATCTGTAGGGAGGCAATTCACACCCATATATTCTGATGACTGTGTGGTGTTGGTAAAAGTACCAGTCCCCAATGCTGTATGTTTTGGATAACTGAAGGAACCTTTGCATCTCATTAGTAAGTCTTGGAGGAGGTGAGCTCATCAGCATAGACATGGCTAGGTGGATGAAGAGATCTATGAATTCACAGTAAGTGTATGGAGATTCAGATCTGCAGTGGAAGGCAGAAGACCAATAGACTACTGACCTTGGGTTTCCTTGTGCATCCACTATTTTCATAGCAAAATGAAATTTCTCGTGTTGATAGTACAACATTAAGTGGTAGATGTAGGAGGTGTATCTGAAAACCATTTCTCTTGCCAGGTTCATCAATTGCTCATGTATTTTATCTGATATGTAAGTGGCATAGTCATAACAGACTGGAGATTTGCCAGGGGTAAACATAAGCATCATTACCAGCACAGTTTCATCAACAAACTCAATTGAATTGTAGCCCAGGATGGGACTGATCATATCTACTAGATCTCTGCCCAGTTGATTGAGGTATACATGGTTGATAGGAGGATACTTCACAGAGTCAGAGTCAATGTAGAGCTGATTTAATTTGGTGACCTGAGCATCTGTCAACCTGGCTCCTTGCTTAATCAGATCACTCAGTGACAAAGGAACCAATTTCTTCTGAGTTTTGAATTGCAACATCTCTCTGATGGCTTCAGGAGTGATATAGAAAACAATTGAGCCTGAAGGGTCAAGCACTGCCCTCTGAGTAGGGTCATAGCATTCAGCACATAGATGAATTAGCTGAGGAAACTGGTTGACCTGTGGGAGTTTGAAGATAGGGAGAAAAGAGTCCCAAATACCTAATACATCTGTTCCAGCTTCATGTTTAATCCTCAACTCATTCAACAGATGAATGTGGTACTTGCTGTGCATCAACATTTCTTCGGATATCTGATAATCCAGGTTTGCTAGAGGCTGCCACTCCAATTGTCTCTGAGGGGCATTCAATGGAGCAACGTTCAATGCCACCGGGGCTACTGGTGGATCCATGGATGCTTTAAGGATTTCTGTGGTTTATGGACTAGTGTTACTGTGCAGAACAACACTAAAGAGTTTTCTTTGAACAGGAAGGTGAATTACTTGGGTACAGAGGACAAAAGGTGAGTTGCAACAATTGAAATACTGCTTTGAACACAACTAAGGCAAATGTCTGGCCTTACTCCCTCTTTTAAAACAAATTGGTATGGTTTGGGTTACTAGTTCGCGATTGCGCGAACAGAATGCAGTTTACATCAAAATTGCAGGTAAACGAGGCTTAGCTGGTGAATTTCGACGTTCTAGGTGCAAATGGGGACTAGGCACGAGGGATTTGCCGGTGAATTATATGTTTTTTCAGTGTTTTAAGCTATTTTGGCAATTTACAGACAGAATCGGGCGCAGAAAGGATTTGCATGAGTAAATACCTGATATACAGTCAGCAATGGTCAAGAGTGTAGGTGAATTGGCGCGCCAGCGGTCTCCAGGTTGATTCAACAGGTTGGCAGAGGCTCGGACGTAAAAAATACATGCAAAGGATACAACAGCGTTTTTGCAGAAAGTGTAAAAAACGTGACATTTCGGCCAAAATATGGTTTTTTAGGACTTTGGCGCCTTTTTGGGATGACGTCAGCATGACGTCATCAGGTGGGGTCAAGGTCGGATGACGTCAGCATGACGTCATTGGGTGACGTGGCGGCATACAAGGGGTCCACGGGGATGGTGAAGTGGCAGACAGGTGGGTCAAATCGGGGACGGGGCGCTGACACGACGGTGACGCTGGCAGGGCGGATCAACCGAAACCGGAAGTGGTTAGCGGTTTCATATCACACCGCTTTTGATACGGAGGCAGAAATGTCAGATGTACCTCCGATACGCTGTGGGGGTGGCGTGTGGCAGAGGCCTGACGTCACCCTCTGACATATATCGGAAGGTAACTCTCGTACGTCGGGGCCGGTCCGATATGCACGAGGGCCGTCAGATCAAAGGGGCCCGATCCGACGGTCGACGGGACGCTGAGATGACCGAACGATACGGGCGGAGGGCGGAATAAAATAATATTTCTTTTGGGATTTGCGCCCGGCGGAAAACTTTGGAATATGGCGGATTTTTATGGTTTTTCCAATGTTTTTGCAAAAATGCGCATAGCGCCAGAACTTTGGATAAAATGAAAAAGTGGGTTTTTTGGTGGTTATTTCGCAAACGAAGCGGGTTAGGGGTACAGTAATGGGGTTTTTATAAGGTTTTAGCATATAAAGGGGTTAAATGGGTCAAATGACTTCTTGAAGGGGGAAAAGGGTAGGGCTTAGGGTTCTTAAACTGGCCTGGTGCCAATTTAATCCCTGACTGTGAACATATGGCTATAATGCCAAGGGGAGGGATATTTATACAATGTTTGGGGTTTATACACCATAGTGTTATAATAGTAGGGAAAGTGTAACATAGGGGATTTAGATAATAGGAGTTAGGGGTTAATATGGATGGAAAAGGTGAATGAGGAGTGAAATCACTAAGTTTATTGGAAAATCACTTAGCTTAGGGAGTAGATCAAAATGAAAAGAATTTTAGACAAAAAATGTAGCTTTTAAAGGAATAAGAACCACCATAAAACCACCAATTCTTCCATAAATCTCAACTGATGAGGGGATGTTAGGAATGGGAGTGAAAGGGGAAACTGGGAAGTTAGACATGCTCCTTTACTTTGCTGCAACATAATGGAGAAGAGGATCTTCTCAAACCATTGATTTTCCTTTGTGAATAGGTTAGCCCACATTCAATTGTAAGGAATGACACTTCTGCAACCCCATCTGCCTACCCATCTATTTGCCTAGCATTTTTTATTTCTTCATGGAGGGTGCACTTAGACTTGCAGACCCTTATATGCCTTTTTCTTTTCCTTGGCTTTTCCCTTTTGATTTTCTATCTAATGCTACCCTTATTGCTTCCAAGGTCCCAGATTAAACAGTTGGGAACCTTAATTCTCTACCTAAGCTACTGGTCTGCCCAGATTAAACAGTTTGGACAGACTTCTTCCTCTATTCTACAACAAAAAATTGAAACATGGCATGATCCAGATTAGGCTTTTGGATCACCCATCAAAATTGAGTCAACAAAGAACTATGTACTTACATTGTTTTCTCTAGGAAATATGGGATCTTTGCCTCACCAAAGCAGAGCATATTTGGACCTTTCCTTTGCCAATCATGAAATATGAAACCTATTGATATAGGTAGCTAACAGTGGCTCCACATGGGGATGGTTTTTCATTTGAAAGACCAAGAACAACAGGTCAGAATGCCTTAGCCCTTGACTACTTTTACCAAAACTTGAAGTACGCTGTTTTGAAATGCCAAAATAGTGCTCTTCCCATCTTGGTAAATGTCTGAATTTATTTGCCTTTTGCTGATACCTTATAAAACTTGAGAAACTGCCTTTTTACATATTTTTAAAGAAAGCAATATATACACCTGGATATGTACAATGGAAACACAACTGCACTCATGGATAGTAGTCAAAATAGTGCTTCAGCATCCTGCCATTCACAGGACCTTCATTCAAATCAGCTTCATCAAGACTTTTGAGGAAATAAGTATTGTTTCCTTGCACTGCTTGAACAACAAATGGTCCTCTCCAAAGGGAATCAAATTTTCCATGTTTTCCTTTATCTTCCCTTCTTGAATCCCACTTGAGGACTTTGTCTCCAATATTGAAATCTTTTGCCTTAGTCCTTCTGTCAAAAGCTTTCTTTAATTTTTCTTGTAAAACTTGAACTCTGCTGTAAACTTGATCTCTAGTTTGCTGCAGACATATTATTTGATTTATCCTTCTTTGCATATCATTTGGTTCAGCTTGACTTTCTTGAAGAAGTTTCATGACAGGAATCCCTAGTGATGAAGGGAATTTAGCTTCTAATCCATAGACTAACTCATATGGGCTGGTCCCAATTGATCTCTTGGTTGTTAGTCTATCTGCCCATAAGGCATTCACAAGTTTCTTATGCCAATTCTTTTTATTTTCTTCCAGCACCTTCTTTGTGATGTTTACCAGGCTTTTATTTGATGATTCAGCAAGGCCATTTCCTTGGGGATATTATGCAGTAGAATGGCCCAAGGTAATGTGAAATTTGTGGCAGAAATTCACCATCTTCTTAGATCTGAAAGCAGCAGCATTGTCTGTTATTATTTTGTCGGGACAACCAAATCTAGCCAATATGTTATTCTCCAAAAACTGAATGATTGTTGAATCATTTGCTTGTCTGCATGGAACAGCTTCAATCCACTTAGTGAAGTAGTCTGTAGCTGTTAAAATCCATCTATGTTGGCCTGAAGATGAGGGATGAATTTCCCCAATGAAATCCAAGCCCCATTGTTGAAAAGGCCTCTCTGTGGCAATAGGCCTTAAGGGAAGTGGTAGTAACTTTCTCTTTCCCTCAAACACTTGACATTTATGACATGATGTGGTAAACTTTTTAACATCAGAGAAAATAGTGGGCCAATAGTAACCAGCCCTTAGTATTTTGTCCACAGTGGACTTCCAGTACAAGTGTCCACCACAGTCCCCTGCATGAAATTCTTTCATGATATTGTTAGTCTCATTCTCAATTAAGCAGTTTAACAATATCCCTTCATGGTTTTTCCAAAGCAAATTACCATCCATAACACAAAATCTTGAGGCTTTCATTTTTAAGAACCTACATTTAGTTCTAGACAATCCTGGGGGAGCACACAGGTTTTGTAACACATAACATATATCAGAGTACCAAGGGGATTGTTCAAAGGCTACGTTGATCTTTGGAGTCGCCAGCTCCGGTTCATTGTCCAGTTGGTTTATGTCTAAGGCTTGGAAGTTTGATTCTGTCATTAGTTTGGCCAAGCCTTGCCCTTTTATCAGCTTTGTAGGTTTTATTTCAATGTCAAATTCTAAGATGTTGGCAATCCATTTTCCTCTTCTACCCTCTAAGTTTTCTTGAGTGAGTATGTCTTTTACAATAGGACTTGGCACATAAGCTATAACATGGGAATAAAGGATGTAAATCCTAAAGTCCTTAATGGCCTTGACCAAAGCATAAGCTTGTTTTTCCATAATTTGGTATTTCAGAGGTGCATCTCTAAGAGCTCTGCTAAAGAAAGCAATGGGCTTTTCATTTCCTTGGTCATCCTTCTGTAATAAAACAGCAGCAATAGTATGTTGGGAGGCAAAGGAAAAAATGATAAATTCTTTATCAAATTGAGGATTTGTTAGGACTGGAGTTTGGGTAAGGGCCAATTTTATACCTTCAAAGGCTTGATTTTCTTCCACGGTCCATTTCACTTTTGAATCCTTCTTTAGCATGTTATTTAGTAATCTGATCAGTTCTGCTAGGTTTGGGATGAACCTTCTCAAGAAATTGATTTTTCCCAAGAATGCTTGCAATTCTTTGATATTTCTTGGGTGGGGAATTTGTAAGATAGCTTGTATCCTATCTGGGTCAATTCTAATGCCATCCTTTGAGATGATATGTCCCAATAGCTTACCCTCTTCCAAACCAAATAAGGATTTCTTGGGATTCAAGGAGATTCCATATTTCCTACATGTTAGGAAGATCTGTCTCAGATGTTTCAAATGTTCTTGGTCTGATTTTGAGAAAGGTGTGAGATCATCCAAATAAATGACAAGGAAGTCATGAATCTCTTTGGCAAAAGCAATATCCATTGCTCTTTGAAATGTTGCCCCTGCATTCTTCAATCCAAAAGGCATTTTTACATATTTGAAAGTTCCCCATGGGGTTGTGAATGCAGTTTTGTCTTGATCATCAGGGTGTACTAGGATCTGATTAAAGCCTGAGAATCCATCAAGTAATGAAATCCTTGAGGTCCCTACCACTCTTTGGAGAATGTGATCCATCTTGGGCAAGGGATAATTGTCCTTGAGGGACACTTGATTTAAGTTTCTAAGATCAACACAGAGCCTTATTTCACCAGTCTTCTTTCTTGTGGGCACCAAATTTGAAATCCAATCAGAAAACCTGATTGGTGCTATAATACCAACTTTAAACATTTTTTGTAGCTCCTTTTCAATTGAGGGGAGAAGCATGGGATTAATTCTTCTCAATTTCTGTTTGAATGGCTTTTGATTAGGCTTGAGAGGGATAGTGTGCTGGATAACAGAGGTATCATAGGATTTTAGATCCTCATAGCCCCATGCAAACACATCCTGAAACTCTTTGAAAAGGTCAATGTATTTGGGTTTTTGATCAGGAGGTAAGGATGCAGACAATTTTATTATCTTGGGTTTCTCAATGGTTCCAATGTTGCATTCCTCAACGGCAGCGTTAAGGGGCTGCATCTTTGGTTTTCTAGGGATGTCATTTGAGTCAAAGATGTCCTCTAATGGAGTTAGGCCTGTTGGAAGAAAATTATCTTTCAGCTCTATGATCTCAGCCTCTGTAACAGGCACTTCTTCATAACTGTTTTGTTGAATTTGTTGTATGTTTTCTTTGTTGAAAATGGTTGGATGTAGCATTTGTTTTGCTGTTCTGGGTGATATTGGGTGGTTATTCTGTTCAAACTGTATTTGTGATTGACTTGCTCTTTCAGTGTCAATATTTAATCCTGCAAATTCTTGCTGTAAAGTCAAAAAATTGTTTATTTGTGCATCATCTTCAAATACTTGCCAGTCCTTGACATTGTTTGGGACAGAAGGTCTGTGTTTTACCTCAGCTGTAAAACAGTGGTGGGGCTCAAAAGGTAGCTTGCAGGTACTTGCAAATGTGGCTAAACTGTGGGCATGCAAGTTATGGGTTCTGGGAATCTTGGTAATTTGGAATTCAGTGAAGGACTGTAGTAGTTCAGCAGCAGCAGATCTATAAGATCTCAGTATTTTGTCATTGGTGACAAAATTTCCCTTTACTTGTTGGATAACTAGGTCTGAGTCCCCTAGAATTGACACTTTTATGGCTTGTAGGGACTTTACTAGTTTGAGGCCTAGTAAAAGAGCTTCATATTTTGCCATGTTATTAGTGCATCTGTAATTTAGTCTGTAGGCTCGGCCTTCTGCATGACTGTTTTGTTTATTATGTATCCAAACTCCAGCTCCTGCCCCTAATTTGTTGACTGACCCATCAAATTCAAGAAACCAAGGTTCTCTTTTTCTAGGGGAGATTTAATAACTTCTCTGTGATCCGGGATCATAAGTTGAAGTTCTGGTTTTTCACCTGGTTTGTCTTCTATGACAGTCTGATCACTTGATTGAATTAGCTTGATTTCTAGAACAACAGCTTTGCTTAGTGATGGTTTAACCATTATTTCTTGGGTAGCAATTTTTTCATCAGTGTCCTCCTCTTGTATAAGTGTATTGGTTTCAACATCATTGTTTGAGGGAGTTGTAGTATTATTGAAGAGAATGTATGAGTCTATGTCTGAATGGATAGCATATATGGGAAAGTTTTGGGGCTTTTATTCACTGCTGACCATGTATTTCATTAGTGTTTCTCTGTATAGTCTCTTTGGTTGCCCAAAAACAGAGATGGTGGCGTATGACATGTCCAGTTGTAGGGAACCCTGAAGTTTAGCCCCCCATGACCTTGATAACAGCATCCCATACTTGGGTGGGATATCAGCAACTACAACATCCATTAGAATTGTCTTATTTGGGTACTGAACAAGGGACACACATAGATCTTTTATTAGACCTAAGCACTTGACTTGGCTGGAGTCAAAGGAGAATAGGTCCTTATATGGTCTGGTAATATCTAGATTAAGTCTTTCCATGACTGCTTTTGGCATGAGGTTGTGAGAGGCACCTGAGTCAAACATTGCATTGTGTAATATCTTATCATGAACATGTAAACTGACATAAAAAGGTAAGATCCCTGTGACTATTGCTTTTCCATCAACTTCTGGACCGAACAACAATTCTGGGGTATCATCCAGCACATTGACATCATCTTTGTTGTTAGTAAGTTGCAGGGATTTATTGATTTGTTGTTTATAAATGTCATGCTTGGCTAGTTCTGAAAGAGGAATAACTACTTTCAATTTACTAATTTCAGTTTCTAGGTCAAATGGTTTTTCAGACTGGGTCTTTTGGCTGTGGATGACAGTTCTTTCCTTGTTCACTAACTCTTCTTCTTGATTCTTATCTTGATCTTGAGGCTTGCCCTTCTTGCTCATCTCTTGAGGAATGACACTTGGGTTAGGGTGCAAGGATGATGCAGCCATGGACTGCTGTTTCGAAGAAAATGGTTCAGTGATTTCTTCAATGGTTACTTCCTTTGCAAGTGATTCCGTTGCATCATTTGGCTCTGTGACTATGGCTCTTTTGGGCTGCTGGCTATCCTTTATCTTTTCTGGTTGTGTTACATTTACAGTTCTACTCCTTAGCTTGTATTGTTTATGGACTTCATAAACAGCTGTGTCATAGCCTTGCTTAATGTCAAATGACTCACCTGATTTGGTTTGGAACAGCTTGATTTCATCATTCTCATGATCTTCTTGTGTTAAAAAGACTTGACTTTCACTATCCAAACCCATTAAATTAATGTGGGGATCTTCATTGGGTTCACTTGATGTGGAAGTCTCAGCATAATTCTCTTGGAAAGGGGGTCTTATGTCTGGGTCAGAACTGGCCTTGCCAACATTTGGATTTTGAGTTCTCCTAAAATTTGGATTCCTAGGAGGGTTGTTTTGTGGTGCTTCCCATGATGACTTTCTCTCAACTGATTCCACTCTATCTCCCAATCTCTTCATACCAGTGAGTATTGCATCCAGTTTTTGATCAAAGGCTGAGGGTTCTTCTTTGAAGGTGGTTCTCTTTTCCAACCTTGCTCTGTTTCTCTTGGCAATCAGGTTAGCTTCCACTGTGACAGCAACCTTTTGGGCATCTGCTAGGGTTTCAGGAGCTCTCTCCTTCAATTGATAGGCCATATCAGGGTCAAAACCATCAGGAAATTTGTACAAGGCCAAATCAGGAGGAGGTCTTAAATTTTGTGGGATTGCGTTATATACATTGTTAAATCTTGCACAGTACTCCAAAACAGTCTCTTGGGGACCTCTTTTGATAGTGTCATATTCACCAAGTATGTGCAGAGGATCTTTCTTTTTCTCCCATCTGTTAGTGAAGGCTTGATAAAGCTCATCAGGGGTTGTTATGGAATTTGCATTCAGGGATCTAAACCAAGTTCTTACATCCCTAGTCAGACTTTGAACAAACATCCTCATTCTCACACTGTCATCATCTATTTCATAGGTCTCAAAATGATCTTGCATCCTTTTGGCATGCTGAATAGCTGTGAAAGGGCCAGTAGAGTCAAAATATGAGATCTTAGTTTGGTAGTCTTGGGGTAGAGCTGCAGCGTTAGCAGGTAACTGCAAGGGTGCATATCTGTTAGCCATATTCACAAGGTTTGGGGGATTTACAGGAGAAACTGGGATAATAGGAACACTGTGTACCACAGGGGTAACAGGTGCAGCGGGACCTAGAGTGTTGGTCAAGGGGATATGTGCAGTGGGTGAAGATGTGAAAGGAGGGCTTTGAGATGTATATGGTGAACTGGGGGAAACAGGAGTAGACCGAAATAGAACCTTGATAGGAGTTGGAACTGGTCCAGGGTGAGCTGTCTCAGGACTCAAATCACTAGGATTTTCCTGCCTTTGCTGTTTCCTAATTATTTTGGGGATTGTATTAGGATTGTCAAAAACTACTGGTGGATTTGGGTCAGGGTTTGACCTAGTGTGTCTGGTTTCCCTTTTAGGAGCCAGCTTCTGAACTTCTTTTTGAGTATGTTTTTTGGAATATTTTTATGTCTGTAAGGACTAGGCAAGATTTTGGAATGGCTGTATACTTCTCAAAGATAACATGAAGATTGACTGAAGCAGCATTTATCTGAACCTGTTAATGTAAAACAGAAACAGTCCTGAAGGCTTCCTGGATGGTATTCAGACTTCATCTGTAGATTTAGGAGATATACAGTAATTAGAAAATTTTAAGGGGTCCCCAGTGGAGTCGCCAATTATGTTAACACCCAGGTTGTTCCCTATGACTCCCAAGGGAATATGGCCGGGGTAACCACTAACCAATCTTTGGATTACAGTTTCTAGCCAAACTGTAATCAGAGAGGGCTCTCTCTTTATGATTTGTCTCTGTTTGGATAGTATTTTAGGCTAGCTGTGATGTTCAGGTTTTGGTTTTATGTTTTGGTTGAGGGATGTCTTCTGTACCTAAGGTGCAAACCTTTAGATAATTTTAGTCCATTGGGCAATGGAGTCTTTGGCTACTGGTTTTTTGAGAAGTAGATTAGGATTGCTAAAACTGCTGGGCCCTTTGAATATCTCATGAAACAAACTTGGTATTATAGTGATGAAATGTGTGCAACCAGTGAAAAGCAATTAAGAATTTTCCACTAAGCTGGGTTGTGAGAAAGAGATGTATTGTAAAGGAGCAGACTTGAATTCCTAAACAATAATTTCTGTGAAAGATACAGTGTAGAGTTGCAGCAATTAAGAATCACACCTTGATAACCATAACTGAAGAAAACATTTGTAATAGCATAGATTGAATTTAGGGTATTCTATGAATAAATCCTGGAATTAGTCTTTTTCTCTGCCATTAATTGTAAAATCTAGAACATGGATGAGTTATGAGAAAGTAACAGAAAGAAACATAACGAAAGTTTAAAGGAAACTTATTGAGCCATGACAACATGCAGGAATCCTGTAGCACTCAGCAATTGCATTACACTCCCTCAGACAACACAGACTTTGGAAATTCCATCGGCCTTTGTATTAAACTCTGAAAATTTACAGCAAAGAACTCTTGAAGAGAAATCCACAACAACCCCTGCAAGCTTATGCGAGGGGGAAATATATACAAACAGTCATACAAAATATCTAAGGCGTTGAGTCATCTGAGAAATGAATGTTTTCACCAACTTTGTACAGAACAGTAGATAAGAAGTTATCACTGCTTTTAATACAACATAAATGCTCTTTATGTCTGTCAGAAGATATTTTGGCCTTTAGAGGCCACTGAGTCGGTCTGACCGTTTTGTTTTAATTCTGAAAAATGCGTCTTTATGGCATGTCGTGCTGTAACTTTCGGCTCTGCTACCTGTTAGCTGTCAATTGTGCTTTGTTGGCCAAATAGTTCTGTTGAGTTGGCTCAGCCCTTCCTCTTTCATGCTTGCTGATCTTTTCAAGTTTTCCTGTGCATGATCACTTGTATGTTTGAATAATAAATAACAAAATTTGATTTACAGGCTCTGGTTTATAATATCATCTGTATTGCCTTAGTCCACCATTCCTGTGTGGGCAATTGATGTCTGAGAATTGGATGTCCTTGGCAAGGACCTCAAGATTGGTCCTTATATAATCTGCAGGGGACTATGGTTGTAGTACAGCTGGCATAAAATGACTCATGATCATTTTGCCCTCCTGAACATCATAGGCAGACATCAGTCTTTGCTGGTTGGTAGGAGCCATTTTCAGCAGATGATTGTAGAGATGTATTTTAAGTGGCTCATTTTTCCTTTTAATATCAATAAACTGCTATTTGATTCCTCCTTCAGCTTCTCTTTGGTGGCTTGAGGAGCTGACTTCTCCTCCCATTGTTCTATCTTGTCCCTGCTGGAAGGAGCTAGCAGATGCTTCTCTACTTAGTGGGCCCATGCCCAGAGACTGCCCAATTGGCATTTCCTCCTCAGAGAAGGGATTCATTCTATGCCTTTTTCCTCCCTGATTTATGGATGATGTGAGGGGAGTCTCTCTGTCCCTTTTCCTACTTATATCCTCCTTTTGTGGAGTTTGGAGGACTGAAGCTTCAGTTGTAGTCTCTTGCCTAGGAGGCACAGTATTCTGAGCCTCCTGCTCAGTGAAAATTGGGGCCTCAGTTGCCCTTTCTTGCTGTAATGGGTGCTCTTTGTCATGCTGCCCCTCTTCTTGCTGTTGTTCCTGCTGCTGTGGCTGCTCTACCTGCTGCTGTTGTTGCTGCACCTCCTCATGAGGCGACTGTTCTGTTTCCATCTCTTTTTCCTTGCCTTTGCTAGAGGTTTGCTCACTAGCTTTGGCTGCTTGCTGATTTGCAGTTGAGGAGGAGGAAACTGCTCCCACTTGTGTGCTTGGAAGAGTAAACACCTGTGAACAAAGCTCAAGGTCAGCTATCTTCCTCAGATTTCTTATTGCTCTTTCATTTAACTCTTCTTGTGTGACAGCCTCCTCTAAGGTTCCTCTCCTCCATTTTACTTGATTTGCATGTTTTTCTATGTGAGGAATCCTTACATGATCATAACCGGACAGCCTATACTTGACCCTTATTAAAGTTATGAAGTGATTGGGGTGATAGGGTTTCCAAAGAAAGCTGGTCTGAAGGCCAAGGGACTCAAGCATTCTATCTGCTTCTCGCCAACCTTCCTCCCTCTTGTTATAGATAAAGTGGCCAAGTTGGTTCCTGACCTTTAGCTGTGCCTTTTTACCTCTGCCTGAAAAGTGAAGTACATCGGCATTCCCAAACTGCCTGAAATATTCCAGGGCAAACAATCTCATGGGTACATATCTGGGCAATCTGTAGGGAGGCAATTCACACCCATATATTCTGATGACTGTGTGGTGTTGGTAAAAGTACCAGTCCCCAAAGCTGTATGTTTTGGATAACTGAAGGACCCTTTGCATCTCATTAGTAAGTCTCGGAGGAGGTGAGCTCATCAGCATAGACATGGCTGGGTGGATGAAGAGATCTATGAATTCACAGTAAGTGTATGGAGATTCAGATCTGCAGTGGAAGGCAGAAGACCAATAGACTACTGACCTTGGGTTTCCTTGTGCATCCACTCTTTTCATAGCAAAATGAAATTTCTCGTGTTGATAGTACAACATTAAGTGGTAGATGTAGGAGGTGTATCTGAACACCCTTTCTCTTGCCAGGTTCATCAATTGCTCATGTATTTTATCTGATATGTAAGTGGCATAGTCATAACAAACTGGAGATTTGACAGGGGTAAACATAAGCATCATTACCAACACAGTTTCATCAACAAACTCAATTGAATTGTAGCCCAGGATGGGACTGATCATATCTACTAGATCTCTGCCCAGTTGATTGAGGTATACATGGTTGATAGGAGGATACTTCACAGAGTCGGAGTCAATGTAGAGCTGATTTAATTTGGTGACCTGAGCATCTGTCAACCTGGCTCCTTGCTTAATCAGATCACTCAGTGACAAAGGAACCAATTTCTTCTGAGTTTTGAATTGCAACATCTCTCTGATGGCTTCAGGAGTGATATAGAAAACAGCTGAGCCTGAAGGGTCAAGCACTGCCCTCTGAGTAGGGTCATAGCATTCAGCACATAGATGAATTAGCTCAAGAAAATGGTTGACCTATGGGAGTTTGAAGATAGGGAGAAAAGAGTCCCAAATACCTAATACATCTGTTCCAGCTTCATGTTTAATCCTCAACTCATTCAACAGATGAATGTGGTACTTGCTGTGCATCAACATTTCTTCGGATATCTGATAATCCAGGTCTGCTAGAGGCTTCCACTCCAATTGTCTCTGAGGGGAATTCAATGGAGCAACGTTCAATGCCACCGGGGCTACTGGTGGATCCATGGATGCTTTAAGGATTTCTGTGGTTTATGGACTAGTGTTACTGTGCAGAACAACACTAAAGAGTTTTCTTTGAACAGGGAGGTGAATTACTTGGGTACAGAGGACAAAAGGTGAGTTGCAGCAATTGAAATACTGCTTTGAACACAACTAAGGCAAATGTCTGGCCTTACTCCCTCTTTTACAGCAAATTGGTATGGTTTGGGTTACTAGTTCGCGATTGCGCGAACAGAATGCAGTTTACATCAAAATTACAGGTAAACGAGGCTTAGCTGGTGAATTTCGACATTCTAGGTGCAAATGGGGACCAGGCACGAGGGATTTGCCGGTGAATTATATGTTTTTTCAGTGTTTTAAGCTATTTTGGCAATTTACAGACAGAATCAGGCGCAGAAAGGATTTGCATGAGTAAATACCTGATATACAGTCAGCAACGGTCAAGAGTGTAGGTGAATTGGCGCGCCAGCGGTCTCCAGGTTGATTCAGCAGATTGGCGGAGGCTCGGACATAAAAAATACATGCAGAGGATACAACAGCGTTTTTGCAGAAAGTGTAAAAAACGCGACATTTCGGCCAAAATATGGTTTTTTAGGACTTTGGCGCATTTTTGGGATGACGTCAGCATGACGTCATCAGGTGGGGTCAAGGTCGGATGACGTCAGCATGACGTCATCGGGTGACGTGGCAGCATACAAGGGGTCCACGGGGATGGTGAAGTGGCAGACAAGTGGGTCAAATCGGGGACGGGGCGCTGACACGGCGGTGACGCTGGCAGGGCGGATCAACCGAAACCGGAATTGGTTAGCGGTTTCATATCACACCGCTTTTGATACGGAGGCAGAAATGTCAGATGTACCTCCGATACGCTGTGGGGGTGGTGCGTGGCAGAGGCCTGACGTCACCCTCTGACAGATATCGGAAGGTAACTCTCGTACGTCGGGGCCAGTCTGATATGCACGAGGGCCGTCGGATCAAAGGGGCCCGATCCGACGGTCGACGGGACGCTGAGATGACCGAACGATACGGGCGGAATAAAATAATATTTCTTTTGGGATTTGCGCCCGGCGGAAAACTTTGGAATATGGCGGATTTTTATTGTTTTTCCAATGTTTTTTTTTTTTTTTTTTGCAAAAATGCGCATAGCGCCAGAACTTTGGATAAAATGAAAAAGTGGGTTTTTTGGTGGTTATTTCGCAAACGAAGCGGGTTAGGGGTACAGTAATGGGGTTTTTATAAGGTTTTAGCATATAAAGGGGTTAAATTGGTCAAATGAATTCTTGAAGGGGGAAAAGGGTAGGGCTTAGGGTTCTTAAACTGGCCTGGTGCCAATTTAATCCCTGACTGTGAACATATGGCTATAATGCCAAGGGGAGGGATATTTATACAATGTTTGGGGTTTATACACCATAGTGTTATAATAGTAGGGAAAGGGTAACATAGGGGATTTAGATAATAGGAGTTAGGGGTTAATATGGATGGAAAAGGTGAATGAGGAGTGAAATCACTAAGTTTATTGGAAAATCACTTAGCTTAGGGAGTAGATCAAAATGAAAAGAATTTTAGACAAAAAATGTAGCTTTTAAAGGAATAAGAACCACCATAAAACCACCAATTCTTCCATAAATCTCAACTGATGAGGGGATGTCAGGAATGGGAGTGAAAGGGGAAACTGGGAAGTTAGACATGCTCCTTTACTTTGCTGCAACATAATGGAGAAGAGGATCTTCTCAAACCATTGATTTTCCTTTGTGAATAGGTTAGCCCACATTCAATTGTAAGGAATGACACTTCTGCAACCCCATCTGCCTACCCATCTATTTGCCTAGCATTTTTATTTCTTCATGGAGGGTGCACTTAGACTTGCAGACCCTTATATGCCTTTTTCTTTTCCTTGGCTTTTCCCTTTTGATTTTCTATATAATGCTACCCTTATTGCTTCCAAGGTCCCAGATTAAACAGTTGGGAACCTTAATTCTCTACCTAAGCTACTGGTCTGCTCAGATTAAACAGTTTGGACAGACTTCTTCCTCTATTCTACAACAAAAAATTGAAACATGGCATGATCCAGATTAGGCTTTTGGATCACCCATCAAAATTGAGTCAACAAAGAATTATGTACTTACATTGTTTTCTCTAGGAAATATGGGATCTTTGCCTCACCAAAGCAGAGCATATTTGGACCTTTTCTTTGCCAATCATGAAATATGAAACCTATTGATATAGGTAGCTAACAGTGGCTCCACATGGGGATGGTTTTTCATTTGAAAGACCAAGAACAGCAGGTCAGAATGCCTTAGCCCTTGACTGCTTTTACCAAAACTTGAAGTACGCTGCTTTGAAATGCCAAAATAGTGCTCTTCCCATCTTGGTAAATGTCTGAATTTATTTGCCTTTTGCTGATACCTTATAAAACTTGAGAAACTGCCTTTTTACATATTTTTAAAGAAAGCAATATATACACCTGGATATGTACAATGTAAACACAACTGCACTCATGTATAGTAGTCAAAATAGTGCTTCAGCATCCTGCCATTCACAGGACCTTCATTCAAATCAGCTTCATCAAGACTTTTGAGGAAATAAGTATTGTTTCCTTGCACTGCTTGAACAGCAAATGGTCCTCTCCAAAGGGAATCAAATTTTCCATGTTTTCCTTTATCTTCCCTTCTTGAATCCCACTTGAGGACTTTGTCTCCAATATTGAAATCTTCTGCCTTAGTCCTTCTGTCAAAAGCTTTCTTTAATTTTTCTTGTAAAACTTGAACTCTGCTGTAAACTTGATCTCTAGTTTGCTGCAGACATATTATTTGATTTATCCTTCTTTGCATATCATTTGGTTCAGCTTGACGTTCTTGAAGAAGTTTCATGACAGGAATCCCTAGTGATGAAGGGAATTTAGCTTCTAATCCATAGACTAACTCATATGGGCTGGTCCCAATTGATCTCTTGGTTGTTAGTCTATCTGCCCATAAGGCATTCACAAGTTTCTTATGCCAATTCTTTTTATTTTCTTCCAGCACCTTCTTTGTGATGTTTACCAGGCTTTTATTTGATGATTCAGCAAGGCCATTTCCTTGGGGATAGTAAGCAATGATTCTAGATTAAAAATGATTTTCTTCCATAACCTAGATCTAGAATTAATTATATTTTTCCAATAGGCAATATAATTTTTAAAAGATTAATCGCACTTTCCAATAGAGAAATCAATACCACAAAAATTAAAATTTTACATTTAACACCAACGAGACCAAATAACTTTAAATTTGAATTTTAATTATCCCTTAGGCAAATATTTTAATGTGGTAAATGAAGAAAAAAATTTAATGTGACAAAATTAAAACAAATCAAAAGAGTTAATTGAAATTTTAATGGGCCATAGGCCACATTAAAAATCTTAATGTGAAAGCTTAAGTACCGCATTTGATTTATTTCATTACCAATTCTAAAGTCACCACAATTTTTTAATATTTTATTATTTTTTTTTTAATTTTAAGATTTTAAGATTTTTTAGATTTTTTTTTAAAGAAAATAAAAAATAAAAAATAAAAGAAATTAAAAAAAGTCATGAATTATAATTGAAAAAGTAAAACAAAAAAGAAACAAAATAAAAAATAAAAAGGAAACGAGAACAACCAAATAAAAAGAATTTCAAACTTTTAATTAAACTAAAACCTAACCCTAATCAAAACACAAACAAACAAATAAATAAAATGTAAAGTCGAATGTTTTTTTTTTGCTGTGTGTGTAGGTTTAAGCTTGGACGATGGTGGGAGTTGAGCATCAACGACAGCAAGAAGAGCTCGACATGGGTCTTGGCAGCGGGAGATGGGAGGAGAGGAGGACGCATCAGAGAGAGGAGAGAAAGACAACACACATATGGCAACAGTGTGCCATGGGAGGAGCAAGGGATGAAAACATGAAAGAAGTGCAAGCTGCGGAGAAGGATAAGGGAGCGGATAGGGAGCCCACAACAACGATGATAGGACACGGAGATGCAGTATCACGTAGAGGAGATATGGCAGCGAGGATAGGAGTTTTGGCAATTGATTTTGCAGTTCAATGGAGGAGGAACAACACAAAGATAAAAATGCAGGTTTGCTTGTAGGTTGGCAAGTTGGGCTGAGGGGAGAAGGCAGTAGGGGATAGAACGTTGGCAGTAATGCAGAAGTGGAGGAAAATGCAGCAGCATAGATTGCAGGCTTGGGCTTTGAAGGAGCTACGATTTTGATGGGTTTTTGAGGATGAGGAACAACAGTTTCGAAAATTACAGCAGACAATGGGAAAACCTCAGGCAACAGATGAAGGTTGGAGTAATGGAGGGATAAGGGTTTAATTTTTTTTTGAAATTTTGCAGTGAACCCAAAAACTCAGGCAGCAAATCGAAGAAACCAATCAGCAAAGAAATGGTCGCCTAGAAACTCTTTAAAACATTTCCAGAAATTTTGATTAAAATGTTGAATCCTTTGCTTCAAATTTATCCCTGAAAACGCTATAAAAATTTCCAGATTTAAAAAATTTAAACCCTTGGATTGCAATTTTTTTGAATAATATCCCTGGAAAATTATGTTGATAAACGCCTAGAGATCCAGATCTTACCCTCAAAGGCCTAGATCTGGACTGTACACAAATTTATTTCTCATATTTGCCGCTTCACGACAACAATAAAACAACCAAACAATATATACAATGATAAAAACTAAAACCTAGAAAAACCCATGTTAGAAAACCATTTTTTTTTACAGATCTATGCACAAGAATGGTAGATCTATCAGATCTGAGGAGTATGAGTCCAACTCTGCTCCTAGATATGATAATATAAGGCTCTCAACAGCCAGATCTATCAATTTCCCACACAAAAATTAAAATTTTAAATTTTAAGGAGGTGCTAACTCGAAACCTTTCGTGCATCACCAACGAAAATATTATGATAAGCTTGAGATTAATTTTACTAGGCTCCTTAGAAAACACAGATCGAGAGTTGGCTAATCCAACTGAAAACTTCCCCTAACGCTCGAGGATCTAAAATCAAGATTTCCCTGCAAAATTATTAAAAATAGAGCGAGAAAATAATAATAAAACTCAGACAAATAGAGATACCTGCTATTACGTTCAAAATTTATATTATTATTCAAAGCCCAGCAATTGAGCAAGATACCTGTACTCAAATCACTCTTTAGAAGCTATCATCAATGGATTTAGAAAAAAATATGCATGAAAGCAACACGTCTTACAGTATTCCCATGAAGAGTAACACCAACAAAACTTAACCTCAAAGTCTTTCTTTATCATCCACAAAAATATTACACAATAGCTCCTTGCTAAGCACATGACTCAAAGGTTGGATGAATCAACTCACAAATGACTTCTTATTTAAAGATAAATCCTCCAAATGCTAGTTTGAGTGATCCTTGTGAAAGCAATCTCAACCATTTATGAAGATTAAAATTTCTTTTAATCTCATCCGTCGAAATATTTAAATATTTGGGGAAATTCGAAAATTTTCATTAAATGCATTTTAATTAACTCAAAAATTAAATTGTTGAGTTAATTTCCCCAAAAATTTGACTTTGACTTAAACCCCCCGGATCAAAGGTTTAAAATTTATCAAAATAATTAATTTACCTTAGTCCTGGGACCTTTTAAAATTTAATTTTTAAGGACCAATGAATTTTGTCTTTGGAGAATTTAAATTTACTTAGGACCTAGAATTAATAATTTTTTGGCTTAGGATTTTAATTAATTTTTGGCCAGAAAGTTTAATTAATTAACCTATGAGGGGATAAATTATTTTTCTAACCCTCAAGACACTTTACATCATGATTTTCATATTTTTTTACATCATAAGAGGGAAAACCCATTTGTAATAGACCCTCAAAAACTACCCATTTCTGTGACACAAACATAATCCAACAGATTAAGCAATTTATAATAAAATAACCTAACCAAATAGTTAGGATTATTCCCAAATCACTTTTACATAGACTCGATCTAAAACATTAGGACTCGCCTAAGATCCTAGCGATACAATCCATTCCAACTTTGGGGTAAGACTAGATGAAAACTCTACCGACCATCCGAGAATGGATCAGTGAGACAAAAAACCTCCCAAAATGATGATCGTCACTAGAAAAGTAGGTTTACCTAGGTCGTTACATACATGACATGGATCTGCTAAGATTATTTACATTATACACATGCAGAAAGGGTTTACATAGCATCTTGGAAGTCAGACTGATGATGATCGTTGGACAACGCGTACACATCGATCAAGTGCTATCCCTTTTGCGAAAAAAAGGGGGTGTACTGCTATGGGTCATTGACACATAGTGGTCAAGACAAATTTTCCTTGAATAATCATTTTCAACGCATCATTCCTTTCAACATCAACAAAGTGGCGTAAAATGATCTCAAAATAAGATCATTGTTTCTCAGATAAAGAGAAGTGTGGCACTATTGTCTTCCCAATTGATTCGCCATTAACAACACTTGCTAATTGAGCATATTTTATAAAATTGATAACATGTTATAGAATTTCATCTGGAAAAATTATTTCCTACCAATTATAATCAATATCATAATCCCTTCTGCCAAGATTGTGAAGGTCGAAAATCGTCACATTGTTCGAAGGAATAATCTGGGAAAGAACCTGACACTCTTCAGAATCTCTGTCAACATTATATTCATGAACAAGGGGCTCAAAATCCTCTTCATTACTCTCATTTGGAAAAGGGCCTTGATCAACATGCCACACACGATATCTTAGACTCCTCCAATTCTCAATGATAATTTCGCTTGAATTTCCTATATCTGAAGCAATGTCACGAAACGACTTGTACAAAAGAAGCTCACTCCAACAAAATGTTTCAAACTCTTCTGACTCCTCATTCGGAATAACATAGAACTGCATCCACACACAAACAATAACATGCACATTACGCAGTCTCCACTACTCTTGCCTACGCTTTCCATCATAGCTCCGTGATCTCGCTATTTCTATTAAACACAAATGCTCCTGAAAATGGGGGCAATTTTGATATCGCTGGAGAAAATTCTTCTCACATGAAATTTCATCAGATTGCACTGACAGTCTTTGCAACACTTTCTTTCCAACATTCAAGGCAACAAATTTGCAACTACACATAACAAGAGGCAGCTTTAGCAACATATGGAATGTTTCTTGTGCACCAATGTCTCACTCAACAAGCATCTCTGCAAGAAACCTTCTATATGAAGACAACGCAGGAGCGTCAAATCCACTTGCACTTGCAACCCTTGTCAACATCTCATGATAACTTTTAAACCTTCTTTCTGCCTTCGAAGCATATTTTGCAATATATTTCAATATTGCATGTCGAGAAATAATTGCTTGACAATCGACATTTTCTCGCCACATAGTAAGAAGGCCCGCATTGTGGACATTCAAATGGTCATCATTCCATGCTGCTTCATATTTCTTCCTCCCTTTTTCATCTATGTACATTGCAGACTCAACACGCACCTCCCATGGAGCATCATAACAACATGAAAGGATACACCCATTTTTTCCATAAACACAAATCAACACTGCATGGTGTGTGTCTTTGCACTCTGTTGACCAAATTCTCATAATATTCATTAGAATTGCAAGAAAAAATATGTTAGTTTTTCAAAAGGAACGGATCATCATTAACACTTCGAGGAATCATCACATTACGACGGTGTATGTTGTGTGGATTCCACACTTTTGCATATTTGTTAAAGTAGGACTTGGCTTCATCAACATCCAAATGGTTGGTCCAATATAGTGTTTCCATATTTAGAGCTCCTGGCAGCCACAGGAAACCATGGATGTGCGTTGAGCCCCTGCGCTTCCGTTCATACCTGCCATAAATTTTTTAACTTGTAGTTAGCATATAAAAACCAACCAAAACATCATAGGCATCATTCCAAGCCCATAGACAATATGTCAAAAGAAAGAAACACCAACCTATACCAGAAGTCTTTAGCTCCAAGATAATTCTCAAGAACCAATTCACGAAATATATTAAATCTTTGGTGCATGTACATAGCAACTATATGCGGGTACTGAATAACACTCTCAATTTTTTTCCCATGTTCATTTCATGGATGACAACGTGTCTCTGAAGGCATAAGATAATGCAAGTCATACCACTTAGTGTCAGCAGCGGTCAATGTAAAAAACAATGTTGGGCAGTCCGATTGCCTGATCATGTCGATAAGATCATAACAACACTTTTTCCAATATGGCCTTGTACCCCTAAGACAACAACCAAAACACATTAATTTCTCAGCGAGTTTATTGTCAGGCATATCCTTGATCTGCTGATGCAACTCTTGAATAATTGCAGGTGTAGTCTCATGGATATTCTTTTTCAAGAAGAAAGAAGTTGTTCCTTGGCTACAATGATGCATAATCATATTCAACAAGAAATACCGAAACCGAGGATGGCTTCCAAATCTTTGATCACAATACCTAAGTAGATGCAAACCATATTCGTGCATTTCAACATTGAAAATACATGGATGCAACCAATCAACATCACCAGTGGGAAACAAAGTTGGGAAGGCCATGTCTACCAAACCCTCAGTGTTATCTTCATTGACAAGGGATGTGCTAATATTCGACCATTCCACTACTTCAATGCTTCTAGAATCTACACTTCCAATGAATCTCCTTATCCGTTCCACTTCCCTACACTCATTAGGCATGCGAGAAAGAAACGATAATGGATGGAAATTCAAACCACCAACCCCCAACATTTCAATATCCTTATCAGCTCTCCCTGTTTCGCCCAGATTAGTATCTACATACTGCATCCTGCTAGATACATTAGTCAGTCAATCTGGCAGAGAAACCACAAAATCCACATCAATTTCAACATCCCTGTAATATTTATCCATTTGAATTTTCTATACCAATGCATCAAAAAAACGTTATCTCTTGACATAACATTCATAATACTTCGAATCAACACGCATCTCCTCACAATAAAAAATTCAAGTTTCTCTACACGGTGTGGAAGCTTCCTTGCAATCAAAGATATGTCTTGTGGAAAACTAATTGTATGCCCACTATATTTATACTCTCCACCACAAACATGTGTCACTTGCAATATTGGATTCACTCGTGCTATTAACATTTCTTCAACCTGTGCCAAAACTCCTAGGACCTTAGGTAGCTCATCAGGATCCATATTATTAAAGAGAGAGAAATAATGAACACCTCTCTAACTCTTAAATCTCTTACAAATGGGCCCTTCATGCCATCCCACAACCTATATATGAGGATAATATTCATTACAGACTGGACGCGTTTCCACAACAGACAAGTTATCAATCCTGCAACGAAACTTTTTATGCACCTCAATCATCTCTTTGCTAAAATTATGCTGACTTCTACCACTCCCTCTGCAAAACAACAATCGAGATTGAGGATGGTCAGATACAACCTTCCAGGTTTGAGCATTGGATTGAACATTTATTTCCATAAATTCTTGGGAATGCATTCTTCTATTTTGGTTGCAGTTGGGTTCGTTCTACTTGCATAAACTAAAAATCATAATGCCAAAATGAAACATATAAAAAATCCCAACTTAGTAACTTTAAAAAACAAAACACATACATTTTCTTGCCGAATGCACCAATGGAGCTGAACTTGACAAGCCGACAAAGGTTTCCTTTTTCTAAATTTATTTCTCGAGCACTGTTCACTCCAATATTGCTTTGCAAAAAAAGGAAGATTAAAAGATGAATCTAGAAATTTCCAAATACATATTCAAATGCACAAATATGAGGAAAATAAATCCACTTGCACGACCTATCCTATCCGACGAGAGGGACTCTCCATAGATTCTCTACCAATAACAACATTGTCTACACACTTGCTTCCAAATACGCTTGTTCCGACATTCACAACTGGTTGTCGCAAATTGTCAACCATCCCAACAAGCATACTACTATCAACAAAAACCTCAGATGGCCGAAATCCAACTCGATGAACGCACAAAGTCTTTGTTCCTTCTGCCTCTGTTTCTCCACCAATATTCCTTCCAACATTGTTCTGCACAAAGCAATGAAAGAAGACAAAACATAGAAAAATTAATATATTCCATTGACATGTAAAAATTCTATCAAAACAAAAAATACTTCAGGTGCCTATTCTCTTCCAAGAGGTCGAGTACGGATGAAATTTGGTGGAGTCACGATATTCACTATATAGTTGCTGGAAGGAATGCTCATCCCCACATTGCCACAAGAGTGACCAAAATTCCCTGCCATGTCACCGAGCATATTTTTACCACCAATTAAACCTGATGCTGCAAATCGCTCATTGCCATGAATGTGCCCATGTTCCAATATTCCATTTCTTCCATTTTCTGCAGAGGAACCATCATTGTCGCTTGCACAAACACTTTCTTTGCAAACACAATGTTCGCAAAAAATAGAACGGTAATAAAATTTTTCTTTGAAAAAAAAATTCAACATGTTAAATATTTGTGCAAAGGAACAATTTCAAGAAAATATTCTTCCCATCATACTAGTCATATTCCCATACATACCATTGTCCACTCCATCATGTTGATGAATTATTGATGCTCTTTTCTTTTCCTGGTATGCGGCTCTTCTGTACGCATTTACTGCATCCTTGTTCTGTTGATACCATCGCCGATGATATTCATTCTATCTCTCACGTGAACCAGACGACCGAGCTCTTTTCGAACCACACTTGCTTGTTCCTTCACTTGACATTTTTACACAAAATTTCAACTCAATTTTAATTTCTCTTTTCAATCTTGTTTCCCATCTCACATGCTCAACAAGTTGAAATGTTTATGCACAAACACCTTACACATCAAGTAAATTTCAATACTAAATAAACTTAAAATAATTAAAATCAACCTTCCATATTGTAGGGACATAATATATATAAACAACATCTTTATTACTGCAACACATAGAAGAACACCACTTCCACAATCTCATATAACCAACATGAAATGACTCAACACAATCCACAAATACATATCACACAAAATAACATTGAAGCGCATTGTTTGATCGAAAAAACAACATATAAAAGTAAATAACATCCAACAAATTAAATGACAAATTTACATCCCTATCTCCTCATTGAACAGTCAAAATGTCACGTTCCCAGGTCCACCTACCTACACTAATGGGGGGTTTCCATTGTGCAACTGTCGCTCGCAACATGCAGTTATCTGATCGGGACCTGCAATTTTCAAGTTTTTGTTTTCTACAAATTGCCTTGCACTTACACTGACTTGCACCATGACACCCATCTCCACCAAATAAACTTGGTGGGAAATCGTGCCTCCATAGGGCCTCCACATTGGGAGATCTTGCACATGATGGAACAATCTAATTCTATCAACCTCTTTCAATTTTCCACGTTGTACTATCCCATAGTCCCCCGAGTCAGTGGGGTCCGTGCAGCGGTCCCGCCTATTCAAACTTCCCCGATGCCTTCTCACTTCTCTCGGTCTGACCCCGATCTTTGACCTCACTAAAGTCAGTGTTAAAATAAATCCCAATAAACCTCCCCACCTACAACGTAGCTTCTGAACTCTGACCTTGTTTAGCATGCAACCTGCCATGACCCTCCTCTATGTCCGTTGGCATAGTCGGGTTCGGATCTCTTCTCCCTATCTGCTATTCTTCCCCACTCGTCTTGACCTCCAACCTCTGACCTTAGCTTGGTAGCCTGACTTTGTAACCGTTCCATTTTTACGAACCACCGGGCTCTGACACCCCAGCAACCAACTAGGGGTTGCCACGTGCACAGACCTTTTCTGACCAACTACCACACTCGAACATCACACCAACTAACCAACAATTGACACACGTAGGGTTTACCACTTGGGGGTGACGCAAGCTCCACCCAATATACGGTATAAAGCTACAACAATCCTCTCTCAGCTGCATCGAACTAGCTCTCTGCCTTCACCATAAATCGACTAAGGGATCCCTTCCTTCCCATATCAAATACATAAGAGGAAGCCCTTCATGCCCACTGTGGAAACATGTCTCAACTCTACATTCATCATGTCGAGTTGTTTTCCTCGACCCTGGCTCTGCATGTGAGGTTCCACAAACACAAATATTGACACCACTACTTCCTCCCAACAAATTTTGGTATTTGATATGTTCTATGGTGCTACCCCTCCTGAGCTTCGACCCTACATTCCTCAATGTCATCTGTCCCCTCTTGCTTTCCCCGAACTCGCACAACAACTTCCACGCATGGCAACTCTGACGCTCCAGCGACCATTATTCCCCACGATTTTGGCATGGAATCATGAAGGGGTTACAGTTCTCCCCGCACAGGCCATTTCCATTAGAGGAAATTTTAGCCTAAAAGTGCCCATGAAATTTTCACGTAATTTCCATGTCATAATATGTAAACCAATTAAAATCCTTTAAATTTAGAAAGAGGTACATGTAAATATTTTTTATGGAAAAGAATTTATTCTTTTAAATTGTATTTTTGGCTTATCTCCTTATAGGTTTACTCAAATTTCAAGTGTAGACACTCATTGGATGCGGAATTAGATTTCATATCCGGCGAGTACCTATCATGCATACTTTTGATAAGATCCACATTGATAAAAAATGAAGATACATAAAAAAAAGCATGTTTAACACGCTTTTTTAATGTATCTTCATTTTTTGTTAATGTGGGTCTTCACAAAAGTATACATGATGGGTACTCGTTGGAAGTGAAATTTAATTTCGCATCCAAAAAGTGTCTACACATGAAATTTGAGTAAACCTATAAGGAGATAAGCCAAAAATACAATTAAAAAAAATAGTTTTCTTCTTTTCCCTAAAAAATTCATAACTCTTATTTTATTATTTTAACTTTTATTTTACTATTTTTCCTTAGGAGGCCACTTTTAGGCTGAAATTTCCTCTAATGTGTGAGGACCCTTCTCGATCCTAAAAAGCAACTCCATGGCGCTGTACAGAACCTTCTGCTCGCTGACTGCTAGGGCAAGGACGCTGGCGACAGATACCTAGTCTTCTTAAAATGCAAGGCAAGGAAATCCTTCCTTCAAGCACCTGGGGGCACCATCACAAGTAGAAGAAGAAATAACTTCATCAACACTGACTTTGGTTTCTCTCTACATATACACAACTTAGAAGCAAAGTCATCGAGCATCAGAAAAAACACCCAGACCCCTCCAATAGAGGATGTCTATATGTAACCTTTTACATTAATAAATGGGTCTCCAAGACCTCTGTTTTTTTTTTAACTTTTATCCACAATTTTTTGACCTCCACTACAACCCATAACTTGACCTGCTACTTCTCTGTATTTAATTATGTTTTGCTTCTGAGAAAATTAAATCTTTTAAAAATAAATGGCATTGAGCTTAGAGTTACCACTTGCCTTTATTATCGTGTGCTTCACTATATAATTTATGCATTAGATGCTTTGACATAAACACTTCCAAATCACTGATAGAGCGCTCTCTTTCTAGCTCATAAGCTCGTGCTGACTTTCTCACTCCTCATGCTCATTCACTCTTGACACATCATGCTCGCCACCACACCCACCCTTCGCTTTCAAACAACACTTCGATCCTTTTCTGCCACGCCTCCAAACCTCTTCGAACTCCCTGTCATCACAACCATCCATGGAGCTCTTAGATGATGAATATTTCGGCAACACTCAATCTTGGCCCTTGATAAATCAGAAAAATTAATTTCCATCGATGGACTTCCACTGTGAGTTGAAATATATATGCCTATTGGCAAATGAGTAGAGAGTGAATACAAAAATTGGTCAGTCTGGCCTAGAGAAAATCGTGGTTTAGAAACAAAATGAGCAACAACATAACAAGTAAGTCTAAGAGTCTGAGTTTTTAGAAGCCACTTGAATTAGTTCATTCGAGTTGATGGGAGTGTTGCAATCTAGTGGAGGAATTCCTAGATTGTGCTTGATGCATCTCAAACACTAGTCATTTTTCAGTAGGTGCTTATGGAGGTGCTCCATGGTGCATAGAATGTTAACCTCGTGCTCAGTGCGGTCCAACAATATTCTTCCGAGGAGGAACTTTAGATGCTAGTACAAATCAATGGTATACAAATATTGGTTAAACATAACCCATTGTGCCCCACATCTGGAACCCAATCAACCAGGGCCACTAGAACTTTAACATCTAAAAGTTGTTGTCGATGGGAAGTCCCTTCCTTTCCAAGCTGGCCAGTTCCTCCTAGATTGGATTTGGGATGAGGTATTGAAACTAGTTAGCAACCTCCTAAAGCTTGTGGTGAGCATGTGTATGTCCTCGAGAGGCACAATCCTAATAGTAGTCGAACCATGGTGGACATGCATGCATTGATAGGACATGATGCAAAACCAACCTTTGAAACAATGAGAGAGAGGGAAGGGAAGTTATAAATGAGCCACAAAGATATGAGGAGAGAATTGTTACCAGGGGAACAGAGAAAAGCGATGAAAGGGGAGAAGAGGAGTCACCATCCAACCCTGGGGGAGCAAGATGGCTGCAGAGGTAGATGAGGATGGATGACGAATTGGAAGGGTTGGGAATCACCAGGGGTTAAGTCGTTATTGGGATAGGGGCAAAAGTCTAGGACAAGGAACCTGTAGAGGTGAGAGGGAGAAAAGGAATACAGGGGCATAAAGAGTTCAGAGATCTAGTAAATGAAAACAAAATGAAGCCCAAGAACAAGAAGTGAAAGATAATTTAATTGCAGACTCGAGGAAGATGAGCCAACAGGTGTTGTCAGGAAAATAATGTTGTAGATGGAGGATATGACTGAGTTGCTATGACCTCCTATCAGTTGAGCACTCCAACATGTATCTTGAAATGATGAATTCAGAAATTTAAAAAAGCATGAGCTTTCTAGCGATAGAACCAGATGGAAAGTAGTCAAGTAGCATCGCAACCACTGTATAATGAAAACGAGATTCCAGCAACCAGTGATAGGTCTTGAATGAGCTTCACTAAGGTGAGCCATCTAGAGCCCTTCATGGAGGGGACTCTAAACAAGAGCTGAGAATTCAGACCATAGAGAAAGGTGGTGAAAAAGGGCACATAGATAAGATCGCACCAGGAGAACTGTATTTATAAACAAACATATGAAATCCACTTCTAACACTAGGGAAGGATTATCTTGGCATCATAGTTGCGTTGAGAGACGCCTACCGAGCATGGTCTCAATGTCAAAATTAGTGTGTTGATCGCCTCATGCGAGATGTAATTATCAGAGCCAACATTAATTCTCAAGGGAGTGGGTTGGCACGTTCCCCAACCACTTGGCCAGGGGGTTGGTGGCAGCCCGTGCCTCCTTTTGTCAAATAAGCACCCCATCCGAGAATATCATGAAATTGTTTTACTTTAAAAATTGCTAGAGGTTTTTAAAAACAATATAAAGTTAATTTAGAAGTGAAGAGTTTTATAAAAATATTCCCAAATATTTTATGGTTAGTATTTTAAAAATTAGTAAGATTTACCAAGGTTTCTACACTTTAAGATAAGTATGGATCTCTACAATTTTCTTTATTCGACTTGTGAATTGGAATAGGGTTTTTTCAAGAGTGATAATAAACTCTAAGCAAGAACCCATGGTTCTAAATGGCCATAACTATGGTATAACATGGAAACCATATTCAAGAGAAACATGTTTTGGTATTTTACATAAATCATATTGTAATATCCAAGGATGATCAAGAAACGTTGTGGGAGTTACAAAGATGTACATCTCTAGGGAAATTTAGTGTCATACAAGTGATATTGACTATTTGGATCAAGTATGAAAAAAAAGTCTCTATTTGATAAAATTGACAGAAGTCAAGGTATGCAAATTTAGAGAGAGATGCTATCTTTTAATCCTTTCTCATTCAACATGAATGATAATTATTTAGCTCATGTGAAGGAGATATAGTTGAAATTGGGTGAACATGAAAATATTTTTTGAAGAAAGATGGTTAACTTATAAATTTGATCTTGATGAAATTGAAACACCTTATGATGTCTTATGTTTGACATTTCATGTTAGTCAAGATTTTAGAAAATAAATGGTAAGGATAATATCTTTGATTCTTTATGTTATTCACTAATTAGGGCACACGTAAATTTGTTTGATGAAAGTAAACATGCAATTAAGAAATATGTTCATCTCCTTAAGGGTAAAGGTTGATAAAACTATAAAGAAAGAGGTAGAGAATACAATGAAGTGAAAGATTATGGAGGATACCATGAAATTTTTTTTTTGACCAAACTGACTAAAGGAAGCATGCTGATCAACCATCAACTAGGAAAGGGAAGAATCCTTGTCATGGCTATGGAAAGATAGGACATGCCGAGAAGAATTTCCAATAGATTTTTATAGATCCCGAGGATAAGATTAAGAGGGTTGAAGGCAAGGTGTTGACTAGTGCATTAACTTTGTTGGAGCATTGGCCATTTGAAGGTAAGGGATATAAGTCTATTTTTTTTTGTAGTACTTATTAAGCATCACATGTTCACACTTCTAAAATTGTGTGGATGGTTGAATGTGGTTTTTGTATCCATCAAATGGCTAAGGATGCTTCTCTCTTGTCTTAATTAAGTAAAGTTATAAAAGGAAAATTATTTTTTTTAGATGTTTATGCACTCATCATTGTTGCTTATGATAGGATTAACTATTTGAATGGTGCAACTAATAATGTATCATGTATTAATTTTGAGTGCCAATTTTTTGGCCATAGCCCAACTAACCCAAATTGGAAAGAATGTCAAATTTTGACTTGATAGATTTATTATGAAGGATATAACCAATGACTTCGTTGTTGTTGTTGAGGGTGTTCTTGGCCCTCAAGAGATATTGTATAAGTTTTTTGATTTCCCCTAAGAAAAATCTAGGGTTAAATGCACTCATATGTAGGATTGACGATTGAAACATAATCTGGCATGAGTGACTTGGAGATTTGGATTTCTAAAGTTTGAATTTGATGGTGAATTTTAATATGGTTAATGAACTACCTAGAGTAGTGCCCCCTAATGGTGTATGTAAAGGATGTTTGCTTGGAAATCATTGCCATGGTGCAATTAAGACATGGTAGGCATGGAGAACAAAGACTTAGTGGGGACTTATCTATAGTGACCTTCCTATAATGAACCAACCATATTAAGTAGGTGCAAGTGATCTTTTGATATTCATTAAATAGTTTTTTTGGGTATATCTCAGTGCATTTATCAAAGAATAAGGATCATGTCTCTGAAAAATTAAAGGAATGTTGAAATGCATATTTTTTAGAGTATTCACTACAATAGTCATCTTTAGTGACAGTCAATATTTTGAATCTTCAATTGGATTCATCTTCATGCCCAGGAGTCAAGTTGAAAAGAGGAGGAAGAGATCATTAATACTAAATGTTAGATAGGAGGAGGAGAAGGTCGTTCCAAAGAAAACAAACAACAGAAACAAACAAGCGATAGAAGAAAGGAAGCCATAAAATGATAAATATAAAATATAAAAGTAATAACAATAATGATGCTAATCTATATAATAAATGGTAATAAATATAAATGATATTGAAATGGTGTATATTATCTAACCTGTATAAATACATCTTAATGACAGATCTACCAAGAGTGAGGAGGGCTCAAATATCATTATATGCAAACCTCTTTTTACACGTCAAGAGATTTAACCCTTTTAGTGTCTAAGAATTCCGTGATTTAGATGGATCTATAATGGTTTTTGCCTCTCTCTATATATAAACCATGTGTAATGTTTCATTGTTTAAATTGTATTTTGAATAATTTATTATTATTGATATTTTATATTAAAAATTAAATGAATTACACATTTCTATCTTATTAAGAGGTAACAAAATTACTTTACCTTTAATCACCTTTTCAAAATTTACAATTATCTTATCTTTATAAAGTTATATAAAGTATATTATTTAACAGAGATAGAAATATTTTATTTATCACTACAAAAGTGAAAGTAAAATATTTTTACCACATCTTTTTCATACTGGGTTGTAATATTAACAACAAATAACCAAGTGAGTGGAATGAGAATGATATTATTGATATTTTATAATTTTTTAAAGTATTTTTTAAGTGACATGTATCAACTCTAAGCTGAGCATAGACCAAATTACACATTGCCCTCATTGTCTCTTGACTCAATAATTGGTTATATACCAATTATATATATATATATATATATATATATATATATATATATATAATTTATCCTCTCTAATACCAGTATACTATATTAATAAAATAAGAAATATAACATAAACATAAAAGTATATTATATTAATAATATAGTAATAATAAGCTATAAAAGTATTATATATTAATAAGATATATTTTTTGTTGTGTGTGGATAAAAATACTTTATATTACTTATCATCCAAGTCACCTGACACGGGGACATGGGACACGAGGATTCGAGTGTCGGACATGGACACGTTGACCCCTCGGTACATGACACGTTATCTATATATATATATATATATATATATATATATTAAAAATTAGATATTTCTTACACAAATTCTCATTCATGAAACAAACTCATTGATTCAAACATAGATCTTCGTCTAGATGTAAGTTTTACAAAGTAACATTATGCATACAAATACAATTGTGAAATAAATGATAAATGATAATACATATTCAATTCATCAATGATCCAATAGGAGAAAGAGAAGATATTGTAGTTTTATCATTAAGTCACCAAAATAAAAATGTGTTACATAGGTAGTACAATGCTAATGGAAAATAGAAATAAAAAATACAAAACAACTACAAGTCTACAAGCCTCAAGGCAGTAGGTAGCTCATGGGTCATCAATCCTCATCATCAAAATCAACATCATTGTACTCATCATCATGGTCATCACTGCTCTCATCTGCTACATCCTCCTCCTCTGTATCCAAAATCATCTCGACATCTGCTGGTGTGGAGGATGACCCCTCTACAATATCACCATCATCAAATGTGACAGGATTTATCACTGGCTCATTGAGATCCAACTTGGAAAATTTCAACTCAACACTGTTGTCCAGACCGATATCATTAGGAAAGACATCCCATATCTTTGTCTTTCCCTTCAACCACTCATCCCTCTGCCTGTAAAGGTTGGTGTGCACATACACCATTATCTCTGTTGTGGATTGCTCAAACCTGCTCTTCTTGACACTATACAAATTCCCATATGTGCTACAATTCTTCTCGCAATAATAGGATGAAGTCACCTGAGAGAGGATCCTCATGGCTAACTGCTATAGAGGAGGGATTTTTTCCACATGTGTTTCCCACCAATAATAGGGCTTCTTAGCCCCCTATCTCTAATCACATCATATCCTACAAATCAACCAGTGCCAGTCGAAAAATCTGCAAAGGCATCCTCCACCTCATCAAGGGATGCTCTATCCTAAAAAATCTGTCTGAATTCATCTTTCCTCCCCTATGATATTTCACCATCCATGTGAAGAGGGAAAATGTGGGAAGGTCCACCACTCAAACACTAATTATTGTAGTATTTTAGGTTCAATGAGTGAGCCAAAAAATGTAAAGGTGTGGAATTCTTGTCCCATATGCTAACAAGAATATATTGTATGGTGGTAAAGAAGGCCTATGATGATGTCTCATACTCGGGGCACTCACTCTGTAAAATAATTCTCCTCACAAACTCAGTCATGGAATCCCATCCTTCATAAACCTCTCCTAGGATGGGTTGGTTTGTTTCTACAAATCGAAACAAAGAAATGACAGGGTCCATGATCTTAATAAGTAGATCTACACTCTCCAACCAAGAATCATATAACACTATGTCCTTCACTCTCTTTTAGGCTGCTTGATCTGTGTTTCTCCAAAAAAACAAAACTCTGAAATAACCACGACCCCAAGTGTTGGGAATAATACCGAGAAGGGGGCGGGCTAAATTAGTATTTACAAATCAATAAATTTTTCCATTTCATAATCATATTTGTATACACTACTTCAGTGAAGGGAACTCGCGTGTGCATGCAACTATTCTTAAGGCAACTAGCATACATCCAGTGAACTTATGATTTAGTTAATTCATCATATGTTGATCTTTAATCAATGCATCAGTGCTTTATTAAACATTAAACAATAACCATGTGAAGTAATAACAAAATAAACCATCACACATAAGGAACACACATGAACACCAAGATTTAAGGTGGAAACCCAATGCAGGATAAAAACCACCTGCTGTTATCGTCTCTGTCTTCTTTTAATATAAGAAAAACCTGTTTACAATCTTGCACTGGCACATAATCATACCAGTATGCAGTCACCCACCTGTATAAGGCTACAACCTTCTCTTGTTCTCCAACTACTACTGGAAGGAAGCTACAACCCCCTAGCTCTTGTACTAGCCGATATGTTTACTAGTACGTAGGCACGGCCTACAGAAGGCTCCAACCTTCACTCATTCTCTAGCTGCTACTGGAAGGGAGATCCAACCCCCTAGCTCTTGTACTGGCCGATATGTTTACCAGTACATAGGCGACCTACAAAAGGCTACGACCTTCTCTCTTCCTCCAGGGACCACGTTTCATAAATTTTCGGACTGGATACTCCTAGTACACAACAACACAATATGAAGGCCATGTTTCATCCAATTTTCATACTGGACCCATCAGTGACATTGAAACTTAAAATCAATCACCACTACAATACGACCAATCACTGAAAACCCATCAACACTGAAGCAGATCACTGTCATGAGAACAATCAGATCACTGTCACCAGAACACATAGCAGAACCCTGAACTCTGCATCAACAACTAAAACCAACTTCAACTTCAAACATCATATTCCATAATGTATACGCTACTTCGAAGTGCCGAACCAGCGTATAGATCTGCAGATAAATACTTATAGCTTCACAACTATTCCAGACTTCACATATACTCAGATCATAGCACATAAAGGATAAAACATATGTTAGCAATTAGATATGGACTATCCATTTTTAGACCACATAATGATAATTCATTTCAGGTCTTATGATCCTGATCCATCATTAGATCTCATCCATTATCAACCTCATAGGTACATTCTTAGTTCAGATCAAGCAAATTACTAGAAACCTGTAACATGCATATTTTCTTTTGATCTAACTCTTCATAAGATATTCACTCCTTGCCCTTTTAGCCCTCTGATCTTCTCCTTCTTATATACTTAACTCCTTTGTCAATACCTCGGACCAAAACCATAGTTATGCTATTGGTATTCTTTGATGGTATCAAAATTCTTTAGCGCGCTCATTACCATTGGTCAATACCATGCTAGGAACCCATATTATTCATTCTCTTTAATTTCCATCCCATACACGCTTTTCCTTCTATGAAAGTGCGTGCATAGGTATACGCTCCTTTTGTTCTGTGCACCTGCGTGTATAAGCTACTTGGATAAGGTTAACCAGCGTATACTTCTTAAGACATTCTCTTTCTTCAAAATCTGGAGTCTGATCTGTAATCCTTTGTTGTTACCTTTGAATTGACCTGTTGCACTATGCCATCATACATCACTGATTCGTTTCTGGGTATCATATATGTGAGTTTCCGTCAAGGACAACACCTGTACCATAATTTCAACAATCTCCCCCTATGGACTTGATTACAACAATATTGGTGTTTATTACGACAAGTTGTAGAATCTATCAGATATATCAAATAACACCAATATACTATCCCCCTTTAACATCAAGGGCAAGGGGTGGACCAAGATATTCTCCCCCTTATAGATGCACTATGTTGTGCATGCTCCCCCCGAGCACATGCAAAGTTTTCCGAATAACATGACTCAATAACTCAACTATGTGAGTATGACCTGCCTATCACCCATGAATCATACATACATCAATCACCCAACCAAGTGGGGATATACCAAAAGTTCATACATGACTGAAGATTTGCAATTATTACATCATCCTTCCCATGCATAGTGGGGTTACAAATTACATCACAGGTATTTACATGACCTTTACATCAAATGATATACATGACATTTATAACAAGGACCAACGATCTAAACAAGACCATGATATTCATCAGCAACTATGATACACTATATATGATTTATACCATAAGCATCTGTTAGTAACATCAAGATCAACAACCTGTATATGTCCATCATTAACAGAGTCATCTAAATCAAAACAACTATGTGGATCAAGCAATATAGGTATCATCATGTACCAAGTTCTTCTAATATAATGCCAATAATGCATTATTAGAAGCATATTCTCCCCCTGAACCTGTGCCAATTGTTCACTTTTAGATCTTATCATTGCATTTTTTAATAAGAATCATCAAGGCATCATCATCAACTAGTTATTCATCAAGTTATTAAAAACTTATGAGGGGAAAAATCACTTCTACATATCATCAACGGATTATAATCATCATCAATAAGAACAAAAAAGATAACTGATAATTGACTGAACCATATCAGACCCCTTTCCCTGAGTCTATGCCACTGCTTCTTCAACAAAACAACATATACACAATTGTGTAGCTTCTAACTCGTGTATATACGCGACTTGTGTTCATGATAAATGCATATGAGAATTGGAATATTGAAGTTCCACACTTTCAGCTCCCCCTGAGTCTATTATGTCTATATATTGAGGTATGCCACATCTTTCTGAATGTACTTCTTCTTCCATACCTTGGAGTGTGATGATGTTTGCTCCTTTTGGTATGTTGGCCAAAATTTGCTCCTGCATTCTTTTACTGTATGCCCAAACTTGTTACAACCATAACTCTTATATGTTTCATATTCCCTCTATAGCAGTCAATGGCTTTGTGACCAAACATATTGCAAGAAAAACAATATCCCTTAAAGTACTTGGAAGCTAATGATCTTTCTGTGTGATGATTATTTGTTTGAACCATTCTACTTCTGTATCTGGCTACAATATGTCCAAAATTATGACATCTAAAACATTCAACATTATTCAGCAAAGGAAAGAACCGATTATCACTTCCATAGTCAAGAGTAAATGATTTTATTTAAATACTTTCTTCCCTTGGTTGTTGATGGGGCTGACCTCTTATCTCCTGACTGATCATTTCAGAATTTGCATTAGAGTTCCTAGCCTCATCTTGTGAGCTAGATTCACCTTCAACAGTTTCATGAAAACCAAGACCAGTTTTGATGGTAGGAGACCTTTGACTACTAATAATATTATCCAAAATCTTAGTACTATCTTGAAATTTGCTTGATGTAGTTCTTCATTCTACTGATTTGAATTTTCAAGATCTTCTTTTAGAGAGACGATCTCAGCTTCAAGACTTTCGTAGTAACTGGATCTATCTTCAATTCTCTTGATTGTTGTACTCTTTTCATTTACTTCATTTCTTAATGATATCACTTCATCATGTAGATTTTGACATTCATCTTCCTTTTCCTTGTACTTCTTCCTTACTTTGTTTCCTTCCTCCAACTGAGCTTTTAATCTGGTAACTTCTTCTTTGAAGGCACATTCCCTCTTGTTAAATAGATCTTGTTGATCTCTAATTTTATCTGTGAGTCTTTTAACTTCTGCCTCTATTTCTTTCACTATCACTTTCAATACCTTCAACATTGCATGAAAAAGTATCACTAGAAGACCAAAAATTTGTACCTAATACTTCTTTTGCTTGTTCATCTTCAGTTTGAGGTGATTCTGAATTTGAATACTTTCTTCAACCTAACGGCCAATTGTCTCTCCCGCTGTCATTGTTCCTTTGAGATGTCTTCTTCTTCTGAGGCACTTTCTTCTTTAGCTTCTTTCCCATTGTTTTTACGGATCTCCTTCAAGCGATCAAGCTTCTGCTAAAGGACCTCCTCTAAACCAAGTGTTGGGAATTATACTAGGAGGGGGGTTGAATCAATATTTACCAATGAGTAACTTTTTCCATTTCATAATCAGATTTGTATATGCTACTTCAATGAACGAAAATCGTGTGTGCATGCAACTGTTCTTGAGGAAACCAGCGTATATCCAATGAACTTATGATTCAGTTAATTCATTATATTTTGATATTTAATAAGTGCATCAGTACTTTATTAAAATTAAACAATAACCATGTGCAGTAATAACAGAATAAACCATCACATATACGAAACACACATGAACACCAAGATTTAAGGTGGAAACCCAATGCGGGAGAAAAACAACCTGTTGTTGTCGTCTCTGTCTTCATTTAATATAAGAAAAACCCGTTTACAATCGTGTACTGGCGTAGACTCATACCATTACGTAGGCAACCACCTGCAGAAGGTTACAACCTTCCCTCTTTCTCTAGCTACTACTGGAAGGGAGCTACAACCCCCTAGCTCTTGTACTAGCTGATATGTTTACTAGTACGTAGGTGTTGGCCTACAGAAGGCTCCAACCTTCACTCGTTCTCTAGCTACTACTAGAAGGGAGGTCCAACCCCCTAGCTCTTATACTGGCTAATATGTTTACCAGTACATAGATGCCGGCCTACAGAAGGCTACGACCTTCTCTCTTCCTCCAGGGACCATGTTTCATAAAATTTCAGACTGGATACTCCTAGTACACAAAAACACAATATGAAGGCCACATTTCATCCAATTTTCATACAAGACCCATCAGTGACATTGAAGCTCAAAATCAGTCACCACTGCAATACGACTAATCACTGAAAACGCATCAACACTAAAGCAAATCACAATCAATCAATCTGAACAATCAGATCATTGTCACTAGAACACAGAGCAGAACCCAAAACTCTACATCAAGAACCAGAACCAAATGCAACTTCAAACATCATAGTTCATAATGTATACACTACTTCGAAGTGCTGAACCAACATGTATATGTGCCTTCAACAAGGCGGACCAGCGTATAGATCTGCAGATAAATACTTATAGATTCGCAGCTATTCCAGACTTCACATATACTTAGATCATAGCATATAAAGAATCAAACATATGTTAGCAATCAGATCTGGACTATCCATTATCAGACCACATAATGATAATTCATTTAAGGTCTTATGATCTTGATCCATCATTATAGCTCATCCATTATCAACCACATAGGTGCATCCTTAGTTCAGATCAAGCAGAGTACTAGAAACCCATAACATGCATATTTTCTTTTGATCTAACTCTTCATAATATATTCACTCCCTACCCTTTTAGCCATTTGATCTTCTCTTTCTTATATACTTAGATCCTTTGTCAATACCTCGGACAAAAACCAGAGTTATGCTATTGGTATTCTTTGATGGTATCAAGAGTCTTTGTCACACTCATTACCATGGGTCAATATCATGGTAGGAACCCCTAGTATTCATTCTCCTTAATTTTCCATCCCATATGCTCTTTTCCTTCTGTGAAAGTGTGTGCATATATATATGCTCCTTTTGTTCTGTGAACCCGCGTGTATACGCTACTTGGACAAGGTTAACCAGCGTATACTTCTTAAGATATTCTCTTTCTTCAACCTCTGGAGTCTGATCTATAATGCCTTTTTGTTAGCTCTGAATTGACCTGTTGCACTGTGAAGTGCCATCATACATCACTGATCCATTTCTTGGTATCATATATGTGAGTTTCCATCAAGGACAAGTCTTGTACCATAATTCAACCAATCTCCCCCTTTGGACTTATGGAAACCATATTGGTGTTTATTACGACAACCTGTAGAACCCATTAGATATATCAAATATCACCAAGATAATCTCCCCCTTTGACATCAATGGCAAAGGGCGGACCAAGATATTCTCCCCCTTAGAGATGCATTATGCTATCCATGCTCCCACTGAGCACATGCAGAGTTTGGAGAATAACATGACTCAATATCTCAACAATGTGAGTATGACCTGCCTATCACCAATGACTCATACATACATCAATCACCCAACTAAGTGGGGATATACCAAAATTTCATACGTGACTGAAGATTTGCAATTATTACATCATCCTTCCCATGCATAGTGGGGTTACAAATTACATCATAGGTCTTTACATGACCTTTACATGAAATGATATAAATGACATTTATAACAAAGACCAACGATCTAAACAAGACCATGATAGTCATCAACAACTATCATACACCATGTATGATTTGTACCATAAGCATTTGTCAGCAACATCAAGATCAACAACCTGTATATGTCCATCATTAATAGAGTCATCGGAATCAAAACAACTATGTGGATCAAGCAATATACATATCATCATGTACCAAGGTCTTCTAATATAATGCCAACAATGCATTATTAGAAGCATATGCTCCCCGTGAACCTATGCCAACTATTCACTGTCAGATCTGATAATTGCATTTGTCAGTAAGAATCATCAAGGCATCATCATCAACAAGTTATTCATCAAGTTATTAACAACTATGAGGGAAAAAATCACTTCTACATATCATCAACAGACTGTAATCATCATCAATCAAAACATAAAAGATAATTGATAATTGACTGAGCCATATTAGACCCCTTTTCCTGAGTCTGTCCCACTGCTTCTTCAACAAAACAACATATACGCGACTATGCAACTTCTAACTCACGTATATACATGACTTATCTTCATAATAAATACGTATGAGAATTGGAATACTGAAGTTTCACAATTTCATCTCGCCTGAGTCTATTATGTATGTATACTGAGCTATGCCACATCTTTCTGACTGTACTTCCTTCTTCTTCCATACCTTGGAATGTGATGATGTTTGCTCTTTTTGGTATGTTGGCCGAAATTTTCTCCTACATTATTTTGCTATATGCCCAAACTTGTTACAACCATAACATCTTATATGTTTCATATTTCCTCTATAGCAATCAATGGATTTGTGACCAAACATATTGCAAGAAAAACAATATCCCTTAAAGTACCTGGAAGTTGATGATATTTCTGTGTGACAGTTATTTGCTTGAACCATTCTACTTCTGCATCTGGCTGCAATATGTCCAAAATTATGACATCTAAAACATTCAACATTATTCATCAGAGGAAAGAACCGATTATCACTTCCATAGTTAGGAGTAAATGATTTTCTTTGAATACTTTCTTTCCTTGGTTGTTGATGGGGTTGACCTCTTATCTCCTGGTTGATCATTTCAAAATTTGCATTAGAGTTCCTTGCCTCATCTTGTGAGCTAGATTCACCTTCAACAGTTTCATGAAAACCAAGACCAATTTTGATGGTAGGATACCTTTGACTACTAAGAATATTATCCAAAATCTTAGTACTATCTTGAAATCATAACAATTTATCCTTTTCTTCTAATTTACCTTTTAAGATATTTACTTCAACCTAATATTGCTCTTCCTTTTCCAGATATTGCTTCTTCATGATTTCTTCAGCCTTTCTTCCTTCTTCCACTTGTTGCCTTAATTTGAGAATCTCATTTTCTTGTTCTTCATTATGCTTATTTGAATTTTCAAGATCTTCTTTTAGAGAGACAATCTCAACTTCAAGACTTTCATAGTAACTGGTTCTATCTTTAAGTCTCTTGATTGTTGTACTCTTTTCATTTACTTCATTTCTTAATGATGTCACTTCATCCTGCAACTTTTGACATTGATATTGCTTTTCCTTGTAATTCTTCCTTACTTTGTTTCCTTCCTCCCATTGAGCTTTTAATCTAGTAACTTCTTCTTTGAAGGCACACTCCCTTTTGTTAAATATATCTTGTTGATATCTAATTTAATCGGTGAGTCTTTTAACTTCTGCCTCTATATTTATTTCACTATCACTTTAATATATCTTCAACATTGCATGAAAAAGTATTACCAGAAGACCAAAAACTTGTACATGATACTTCTTTTGCTTGTTCATCTTCAATCTGAGGTGATTCTGAATTTGAATACTTGCTTCCACCTAACGACCAATTATCTCTCCTGATGTTACTATTCCTTTGAGATTTCTTCTTCTTCTGAGGCGCTTTCTTCTTTAGCTTCTTTCCCATTGTTTCTACGAATCTCCTTCAAGCGATCAAGCTTCTGCCAAAGGAATTGCTCTGAAACCAAGTGTTGGGAATAATACTGAGAGGGGGGGTGAATCAGTATTTACAAACCAATAACTTTTTCCATTTTATAATCAGATTTGTATACGTTACCTCAGTGAAAGGAACTCGCGTGTGCATGCAATTGTTCTTAAGGCAACCAATGTATATCCAGTGAACTTATGATTAAGTTAATTCATCATATGTTGATCTTTAATCAGTGCATCAATACTTTATTAAACATTAAACAATAACCATGTGCAGTAATAACAGAATAAATCATCACAGATGAACACAAAGATTTAAGGTGGAAACCCAATGCGGGAGAAAAACCACCAACTGTTGTCATCTTTGTCTTCTTTTAATATAAGAAAAACCTATTTACAATCTTGTACTGGCGCAAACACATACTAGTACACAGACACCCACCTGCAGAACACTACAAACTTCTATCGTTCTCCAGCTACTACTGGAAGGGATCTACAACCCCTAGCTCTTGAACTAGCCGATATGTTTACTAGTACGTAGGTGCCAGCCTATAGGAGGCTCCAACCTTCACTAGTTCTCCAGCTTCTACTGGAAGGTAGCTCCAACCCCTGGCTCTTGTACTGGCCGATATGTTTACCAGTACGTAAGCGCTGACCTACACAAGGCTACAACCTTCTCTCTTCCTCCAGGGACCATGTTTCATAGATTTTCAGAGTGGATACTCCTGGTATACAACAACACAATATGAAGGCCACGTTTCATGCAATTTTCATACTAGACCCGTCAGTAACATTGAAACTCAAGATCAATCACCACTGCATCAACAACCAGAAACAACTGCAACTTCAAACATCATATTTCATAATGTATACGCTACTTCGAAGTGCCGAACCAGTGTGTATACACGCCTTCACCAAGGTGAAACAACGTATAGATCTGCAGATAAATAATTATAGCTTTGCAGTTATTTTGGACTTCACATATACCCAAATCATAGCATATAAAGGATAAAACATATGTTAGCAATAAAATATGGACTATCCATTATCAGACCACATAATGATAATTCATTTCAAGTCTTATGATCTTGATCCATCATTAGATCTCATCCATTATCAACCACTTAGGTGCATCCTTAGTTCAGATCAAGCAAAGTACCAGAAACCCATAACATGCATATTTTCTTTTGATCTAACTCTTCATAAGGTATTTACTCCTTGCCCTTTTAGGCCTTTGATCGTCTCCTTCTTATATACTTAGATACTTTGTCAATACCTCGGACCAAAACCATAGTTATGCTATTGGTATTCTTTGATGGTATCAAGATTCTTTGGCGCGCTCATTACCATGGGTCAATACCATGTTAGGAACCCATAGTATTCATTCTCCTTAATTTCCATCCCATATGACATTTTCCTTTTGTGAAAGTGCATGCATACATATACACTCCTTTTGTTCTATGAACACGCGTGTATACGCTACTTGGACAAGGTTAACTAGCGTATACTTCTTAAGACAGACTCTTTCTTCAACTCTGGAGTCTGATTTGTAATCCTTTCTTGTTACATCTGAATTGACATGTTGCACTGTGAACTGCCATCATACATCACTAATTCATTTTTGGGTATCATATATGTGAGTTTCCATCAAGGACAACACCTGTACCATAATGCCAACAATCTCCCCCTTTGGACTTGATGGCAACCATATTGGTGTTTATTACGACAAGATGTAGAACATGTTAGATATATCAAATAACACTAAGATAATCTCCCCCTTTGACATGAAGGACAAAGGGAGGACCAAGATATTCTCCCCCTTAGAGATGCACTATGTTGTCCATGCTCCCCCTGAGCACATGCATAGTTTGAAAAATAACATGACTCAATAACTCAGCTATGTGAATATGACCTGCCTATCACCAATGACTCATACATACATCAATCACCCAACCAAGTGGGGATATACCAAAAGTTCATACATGACTAAAGATTTGTAATTATTACATCATCCTTCCCATGCATAGTGGGGTTACAAATTACATCATAGGTCTTTACATGACCTTTACATTAAATGATATACATGAAATTTATAACAAGGACCAAGATCTAAACAAGACCATGATAGTCATCAGAAACTATCATACACCATATATGATCTGTACCATAAGCATATGTCAGTAGCATCAAGATCAACAACTTGTATATGTCCATCATTAACAGAGTCATCTGAATCAATACAACTATGTGGATCAAGCAATATACGTATCATCATGTATCAAGGTCTTCCAATATAATGCCAACAATGCATTATTAGAAGCATATTCTCCCTATGAACCTGTGCCAACTGTTCAACATCAGATCTGATCATTGCATTTGTCAGTAAGAATCATCAAGTTATTAACAACTTATGAATGAAAAAAGCACTTCTACATATCATTAACAGACTATAATCATCATCAATCAGAACAGAAAAGATAATTGATAATTGACTGAACCTTATCAAACCCATTTCCCTGAGTCTATCCCACTGCTTCTTCAAAAAAACAACATATACGTGACTGTGCAACTTCTAACTCACGTATATACATGACTTTTCTTCATGGTAAATGTAAATGAGAATTGGAATACTGAAGTTTCACACTTTCAGCCCCCCCTGAGTCTGTTATGTCTCTATACTGAGCTATGCCACATCTTTCTAACTATACTTCCTTCTTCTTCCATACCTTGGAGTGTGATGATGTTTGCTCATTTTGGTATGTTGGCCGAAATTTGCTCCTGCATTCTTTTGCTATATGCCCAAACTTGTTACAACCATAACATATTATATGTTTCATATTCCCTCTATAACAGTCAATGACTTTGTGACCAAACATATTGCAAGAAAAACATAATCCCTTAAAGTACTTGGAAGCTGATGATATTTCTGTGTGACAGTTACTTACTTGAACCATTCTACTTCTGCATCTAGCTGCAATATGTCCAAATTTATGACATCTAAGACATTCAACATTATGCATCACAGGAAAGAACCAATTATCACTTCCATAGTTAGGAGTAAATGATTTTCTTTGAATTCTTTCTTTCCTTAGTTGTTGATGGGGTTGACCTCTTATCTCCTGGTTGATCGTTTCAAAATTTGCATTAGAGTTCCTTGCCTCATCTTATGAGCTAGATTCACCTTGAACAATTCCATGAAAACCAAGACCAGTTTTAATGGAAGGAGATCGTTGACTACTAAGAATATTATCCAAAATCTTACTACTAACTTGAAATTGTAACAGTTCATCCTTTTCTTCTAATTTACCTTTTAAGATATTTACTTCAACCAGATATTGCTCTTCCTTTTCCAGAAATTGCTTCTTCATGATTTCTTCATCCTTTCTTCCTTCTTCCACTTGTTGCCTTAATTTGAGAATCTAATTTTCTTGTTCTTCATCTACTTGAGGTAGTTCTTCATTCTTCTTATTTGAATATTCAAGATCTTCTTTTAGAGAGACGATTTCAACTTCAAGACTTTCATCGTAACTGGATATATATTTAAGTCTCTTTATTGTTGTACTCTTTCATTTACCTCATTTCTTAATGATGTCACTTCATCCTGTAGCTTTTGAAATTGATCTTCCTTTTCCTTGTACTACTGCCTTACTTTGTTTCCTTCCTCCAACTAAGATTTTAATCTAGTAACTTCTTCTTTGAAGGCACACTCCCTTTTGTTAAATAGATCTTGTTGATCTCTAATTTTATCTGTGAGTCTTTTAACTTCAGCCTCTATATTTCTTTCATTATCAGTTTCAATATCTTCAACATTGCATGAAAAAGTATCACCAAAAGACCAAAAATTTGTACCTGATACTTCTTTTGCTTGTTCATCTTCAATCTGAGGTGATTCTAAATCTAAATACTTGCTTCCACCTAACGACCAATTGTCTCTCCTGTTGTCATTGTTCCTTTTAGATGCCTTCTTCTTCTAAGGCACTTTATTATTTAGCTTCTTTCCCATTGTTTCTACGGATCTCCTCCAAGCGATCAAGCTTCTGCCAAAGGACCTGCTCTGAAACCAAGTGTTGGGAATAATACTGAGAGGCTGGGGGGGGAGTGAATCAATATTTACAAATCAATAAATATTTCCATTTCATAATCACATTTGTATACGCTACTTCAATGAAGGGAACTCGCATGTGCATGCAACTATTCTTAAGGAAACAAACGTATATCCAGTGAAATTATGATTCTATTAATTCATCATATGTTGATCTTTAATCAGTGCATCAATACTTTATTAAACATTAAACAGCAACCATGTGCAGTAATAATAGAATAAACCATCACACATGAACACCAAGATTTAAGGTGGAAACATAATGTGGGAGAAAACCACCTATTGTTGTCATCTTTGTCTTCTTTTAATATAAGAAAAACATGTTTACAATCTTGTACTAGCGCAGACTCATACCAGTACGTAGGCACCCACCTACAAAATGCTACAACCTTCTCTCATTCTCCAGCTACTACTGGAAGGGAGCTACAACCCCCTAGCTCTTGTATTAGCCAATGTGTTTACTAGTACATAGGCGCTAGCTTGTAGAAGGCTCCAACCTTCACTCGTTCTCCAGCTGCTACTGGAAGGGAGCTCCAATCCCCTGGCTCTTGTATTTTCTGATATGTTTACCAGTACGTAGGCGCCAACCTACAAAAGGCTACAACCTTTTGTCTTCATCCAGGGACCACGTTTCATAAATTTTCAGATTGGATACTCCTGGTACACAACAACATAATATGAAGGCCACGTTTGATCCAATTTTCATACTGGACCCATGAGTAACATTGAAGCTCAAAATCAATCACCACTGCAATACGACCAATCACTAAAAACCCATCAACGCTGAAGCAAATCATAATCAATCAATCTGAACAATCAGATCACTTTCACCAGAACATAGAGAAGAACCCAGAACTCTGCATCAATAACTAGAACCAACTGCAACTTCAAACATCATATTTCATAATGTATACGCTACTTCGAAGTGAAGAACTAGTGTGTATACGTGCCTTCACCAAGGCGAAACATCGTATAGATATGCATATAAATACTTATAGCTTTGCAACTATTCCAGACTTCAAATATACTCAGATCGTAGAATATAAAGGATAAAACTTATTTTAGCAATCATATCTAGACTATTAATTATCAGACCACATAATGATAATTCATTTTAAGTCTTATGATCCTGATCAATCATTAGATCTCATCCATTATCAACCACTTAGGTGTATCCTTAGTTCAGTTCAAGTGAAGTACCAGAAACCCATAACATGCATATTTGCTTTTGATCTAACTCTTCATAATGTATTCACTCCTTGACCTTTTAGCCCTTTGATCTTATCCTTCTTATATACTTAGATCCTTTGTCAGTACCTCGGCCCAAAACCATAGTTATGATGTTGGTATTCTTTGATGGTATCAAGATTCTTTGGCATGCTCATTACCATGGATCAATACCATGGTAGGAACCCTTGGTATTTATTCTCATTAATTTTCCATCCCATACGCGCTTTTCCTTTTGTGAAAGTGCGTACATACATATACGCTCCTTTTGTTTTGTGAACCCACGTGTATACGCTACTTGGACAAGGTTAACTAGCGTATACTTATTAAGACATTCTCTTTCTTCAATCTCTAGAGTCTGATCTATAATCCTTTGTTGTTACCTCTGAATTGACCTATTGCATTGTGAACTGCCATCATACATCACTAATTCATTTATGGGTATCATATATGTGAGTTTCCATCAAGGACAACACATGTACCAGAATGCCAACAATCTCCCCCTTTGGACTTGATGGCAACCATATTGTTGTTTATTATGATAATCTATAGAACCTGTTAGATATATCAAATAACACCAGGATACTCTCCCCCTTTGACATCAAGGGCAAAGGGCGGACCAAGATATTATCCGCTTTAGAGATGCACTATGTTGTCCATGCTCCCCCTGAGCACATGCAAAGTTTGCAGAATAACATGACTCAATAACTCAACTATGTGAATATGACCTGCCTATCACCAATGACTCATACATACATCAATCACCCAACCAAGTGGGGATATACCAAAAGTTCATACATGACTAAAGATTTGCAATTTTTACATCATCCTTCCCATGCTTAGTGGGGTTACAAATTACATCATAGGTCTTTATATGGCCTTTACATCAAATGATATACATGAAATTTATAACAAGGACCAACAATGTAAACAAGACCATGATAGTCATCAGCAACTATCATACACCATATATGATATGTACCATAAGAATATGTCAACAACATCAAGATGAGTAACCTGTATATCTCCATCATTAATAGAGTCATCTAAATCAAAACAACTATGTGGATCAAGCAATATATGTATCATCATCTAACAAGGTCTTATAATATAATTCCAACGATGTATTATTAGAAGCATATGCTCTCAGTGAACCTGTGCCAACTGTTCATGGTCGGATCTGATCATTGCATTTTTCAGTAAGAATCATCAAGGCATCATCATCAACCAGTTATTCATCAAGTTATTAACAACTTATGAGGGAAAAAATCACTTCTACATATCATCAACAAACTGTAATCATCATCAATCAGAATAGAAAAGATAATTGATAATTGACTGAACCATATCAGACCCCTTTTCCTGAGTCTATCCCACTGCTTCTTCAACAAAACAACATATACACGATTGTGCAGCTTCTAACTTGCGTATATACATGACTTGTCTTCATGATAAATGTGTATGAGAATTGGAATACTGAAGTTTCACACTTTCAGCTCCCCCTGAGTCTGTTATGTCTGTATACTGAGCTATGCCACATCTTTTTGACTGTACTTCCTTCTTCTTCCATACCTTGGAGTGTGATGATGTTTACTCCTTTTGGTATGTTGGCTGGAATTTTCTCATGCATCCTTTTGCTATATGCCCAAACTTGTTACAACCATAACATATTATATGTTTCATATTCTTTATATAGCAGTCAATGGCTTTGTGACCAAACATATTGCAAGAAAAAATATCCCTTAAAGTACCTAGAAGCTGATGATATTTCTGTGTGATGGTTATTTGCTTGAACCATTCTACTTTTGCATTTGGCTGCAAAATGTCCAAATTTATGACATCTAAAACATTCAACATTATTGATTAGAGGAAAGAACTGATTATCACTTCTATAGTTAGGAGTAAATGATTTTGTTTGAATAATTTCTTTCCTTGGTTGTTGATGGGGTTGACCTCTTATCTCCTGGTTGATCATTTTAGAATTTGCATTAGAGTTCCTTGCCTCATCTTGTGAGCTAGATTCACCTTCAACAGTTTCATGAAAACCAAGACCAGTTTTGATGGTAGGAGACCTTTGACTACTAAGAATATTATCCAAAATCTTAGTACTATCTTGAAATCGTAACAATTTATCTTTTTCTTCTAATTTACCTTTTAATATATTTACTTCAACCTAATATTTCTCTTCCTTTTCCAGATATTGCTTCTTCATGATTTCTTCAGCCTTTCTTCCTTCTTCCACTTGTTGCCTTAATTTGAGAATCTCATTTTCTTGTTCTTCATCTGCTTGAGGTAGTTCTTCATTCTACTTATTTGAATTTTCAAGATCTTCTTTTAGAGAGACGATCTCAGCTTCAAGACTTTCATAGTAACTAGATCTATCTTTAAGTCTCTTGATTGTTGTACTCTTTTCATTTACTTCATTTCTTAATGATGTCACTTCATCTTGCAGCTTTTGACATTGATCTTCCTTTTCCTTGTACTACTTCCTTACTTTATTTCCTTCCTCCAATTGAGATTTTAATCTGGTAACTTCTTCTTTGAAGGCACACTCCCTTTTGTTAAATAGATCTTGTTGATCTCTAATTTTGTTTGTGAGTCTTTTAACTTATGCCTCTATCTTTCTTTCACTATCGCTTTCAATATATTCAAAATTGCATGAAAAAGTTTCACCAGAAGACCCAAAATATGTACCTGGTACTTCTTTTGCTTGTTCATCTTCAATCTAAGGTGAGTCTAAATCTGAATACTTGCTTCCACCTAACGGCCAATTTTCTCTCCTGCTGCCACTGTTCCTTTGATATGTCTTCTTCTTCTGAGGCGCTTTCTTCTTTAGCTTCTTTCCCATTGTTTCTACGAATCTCCTTCAAGCAATCAAGCTTCTGCCAAATGACCTACTCTGAAACCAATTGTTGGGAATAATACTGAGAGGGGGTGGGGGTGAATCAGTATTGACAAATCAATAACTTTTTCCATTTCATAATCATATTTGTATACGCTACTTCAGTGAAGGTAACTCACGTGTGCACGTAATTGTTCTTAAGGCAACTAGCGTATACACAATGAACTTATGATTCAGTTAAATCATCATATCTTGATCTTTAATCAGTGCACCAGTACTTTATTAAACATTAAGTAGTAACCATGTGCAGTAATAACAGAATAAACCATCACACATGAACACTAAGATTTAAGGTGGAAACCCAATGCGGGAGAAAAACCACTTGCTGCTATCGTCTTTGTCTTGTTTTAATATAAGAAAAACTTGTTTACAATATTGTACTAGTGCATACTCATACCAGTATGCAGGCACCCACCTGCAGAAGGCTACAACCTTCTCTCATTCTCCAGCTACTACAGGAAGGGAGCTACATCCCTCTTGCTCTTGTACTAGCCAATATGTTTACAAGCATGTAGTTGCCACCTACAGAGGGCTCCAACCTTCACTCATTCTCTAGCTGCTATTGGAAGGGAGCTCCAACCCACTGGCTCTTGTATTGGATGATATGTTTACCAGTACATAGGCACCAACCTACAGAAGGCTACGACCTTCTCTCTTCCTCCAAGGACCACGTTTCATAAATTTTCAGATTGGATGCTCCTCGTACACAACGACACAATATGAAGGCAACGTTTCATCCAATTTTCATACTGGACCCATGAGTAACATTGAAACTCAAAATCAATCACCACTGCAATACGACCAATCATTGAAAACCCATCAACACTAAAGCAAATCACAATCAATCAATCTGAACAAGCAGATCACTGTCACCAGAACACATAGTAGAACCCAGAACTTTGCATCAACAACCAGAACCAACTACAACTTCAAACATCATATTTCATAACGTATATGCTACTTCGAAGTGCTGAACTAGCGTGTATACACACCTTCACCAAGGTGAACCAGCGTATAGATTTGCAGATAAATACTTATAGCTTCGCAGTTGTTCCAGACTTCACATATACTCAGATCATATCATATAAAGGATAAAACATATGTTAGCAATCAGATATGGACTATCCATTATCATACCACATAATGATAATTCATTTCATATCGTATGATCTTGATCCATCATTAGAACTCATCCATTATCAACCACCTAGGTGCATCCTTAGTTCAGATCAAGAAAAGTACCAGAAATCCATAACATGCATATTTTATTTTAATCTAACTCTTCATAAGATATTCACTCCTTGCCCTTTTAGCCTTTTGATCTTGTTCTTCTTATATACTTAGATCCTTTGTCAATATCTCAGATCAAAACCATAGTTATGCTGCTGGTATTTTTTAATGGTATCAAGATTCTTTGCCACGCTCATTACCATGGTAGGAACCCCTGGTATTCGTTCTCCTTAATTTTCCATCCCATACACACTTTTCCTTCTGTGAAAGTGTGTGCATACATATACACTCCTTTTGTTCAGTGAACTCGCATGTATATGCTACTTGGACAAGGTTAACCAAGATATACTTCTTAAGACATTCTCTTTCTTCAATCTCTGGATTCTGATCTGTAATCCTTTCTTATTACCTCTGAATTGACCTGTTGCACTGTGAACTACCATCTTATATCACTGATTCATTTCTGGGTATCATATATGTGAGTTGCCATCAAGGACAACACCTGTACCATAATGCAAACACCAAGAGCAGTCTTGACCTCCTTCAACCTCTTCAACATGATGAATGAAGAGGAAAACCGTGTATCTGCAATCTTCAACAATGATAGATTGGTGTAATTATTGTAGATAGTGAGGGAATTTGTATGATTATGTATGAAGTTGTGGATATTTCGTGCATCCTCAATAATGCTTCCAATCCAAATCACATGAGAAGCAATAGAATTAAATTCTAAGTTGAATGAATCAACAATGCAAGGTGTCCAAAAGACTTGTGGATATTTAACTTCCATAATAATGCCAGCAGCCTTGCAAACAGGTGCATTATCTGTAATGATTTTCACACAACAATCAACACCTACATCTTTAATAACCTTAATAAACAAATCACCCATATATTGTGCATCCTTGTATTGTCCAAGTGCATCCACTGATTTTAAGTGAACTGGATCATTCAAGGAAGACACCATGAAGTTGATGAGTGGGTGCCATGCTAGATCTATCCATCCATCAGAAACAATGCTAACCCGAGATGTTGGCCATGTTGATTTAATAGGCTCAAGCATTTTGTCCACCTCTCATTTTTTCCTTCGTCAACAATGTGGTTCTAAGATTCTCTTACCCAGGAGGCACATACCACGATGGAGCCCCTTGAATTAGAGCTTGGAACATCTCAATAAATAAAGGTAAGCATGCAAAATTAAAGGATATGAAGTTGTGATAGAAAAAAAGGCGATGGTGAGATCAAGCTCTTTTCGTTTCTATTTCTAAAAAAATTTGTCCATTGGACCAAGTGCAATTGCCTTTCTTTTTGTTGCTTGTCCCCCACCATAACACTTCTCAAATGGGAAGTTGTTGCTTTTCCTCAAGAATGGAAGGGGGTAATCATTCTTGTTTTTTTTATAGATTTCGTAGCCATATTTTCCATACCAACATTGGCTTCTCTTTCCATTTATTTCCTCTTTTATAAAGACACCTTTGTACAAGTTGCAATTCCACAGCTTGGTAAATCCAAAAAATGAGCTTTCACACAGAAATATGTGCTCATGAAATTAGTGTTGTAATAATTTCATTTCCAAGAAACATTGCCTCCTCCCTTTATCTTGCTACCTGACCCTTTCTCTCCTGTGACATATATCCATAAGGGATATTTGTTGTCTTGACGTTGTTGTCTTCCCTCAACATTTGAAGCTGTTGTGGCAGCCCAACTTGAAATAGAGGGAACACTTGCATCAGACCCTGATAAAGTTGGAACAGGAGGGGCATCTCCAATGGGGACATTATTCCCCTTCGTTTGCCCCTTCCCCGCTGCCCTTGATTGAGCCATGAATGTTGTAAAAAAATAAACAAAAAATGCACAAATTTGTAAAAGAAATGTACATGAAAACTTCTGTAATAAAAATGCAAAAAAAATAGACAGGAAGTCCACTTACCAGTTACTTGAATCTCCTTGAAAATTCTCCCACACCCTTTTCTCTTTGGTCTCACACACCCACATCAAACCCACTACCAAGAGGAAAGGTAAATGTGGAAACAGAATGGCCAAATCAGGCTTTTAACGTCGCATGGAAGTCACTTTTTTGGGATTCATGTCCCAGAATCGGGTCACAATCATGTCTTGATCAGACACGATCGGAAGGACACAAATCCCACCGAATCGTGTCCGATTTTCCCGATCCAGGACATGAGAGGGCAGGGGGACAAATCTAGTTTCATAGATAATCATAAAAAATGGAGATTTACATATTGTTTTTTACAATTCCCCTGACCACATAGATCTAATTAGCAAGAGGATAACCATACTATATCAAACACTATACAAGGATCCATAGTCTTCAAGTTAAAATGAATGCCCAATATAATTAAGGCCATAAACATCTAAATTAGGCCAGAGTCACCATATGTCCATTCATCATAGAACAAAAGAAAATTCATACATGATTCCAACAAAAAGCTAAAGAAGAAAACATGAGTTTCTCCAAGTAATTTTCCCAGCAGCGGAGAAAATAAGTTGATCCACAATCATAGGCAACAACCAACAATTTTTTCATAGAACCATGCAAGAATACACCAAATATTTCCTACATACCAATTGCTGGCATTCGAAAGAGATAACTAGCACCTTCTAGTCAACAATGACCCAAAAGAAGATAGAGTGTCTATAACCTCTACATCCCCATGATCCATAGAACTAGCAACAAAAACATATCATCTCCTCAGGCCATAGATCCTACAAAAGGAGTGTGCATCCATACAATCCAGAAGAACACATTTAGCCTGCAAAAGAAGGGAGCGACCAAATTCTACAACCCACAAACCCCACCAAAGGAGAGTTCAAACATACAATCCAAAAAGAACCCACTGAGCATGTGAAAGTTGAGACCAACCAAATCTCCTCAAAATATAAAACCAAATGAACAAAACTAGAAGGAAAAAAATAACAAAAGCTATCCACCTAGTCATCATCTAAAGAAATGGAGTAGGGGTTTGAACACTATCAGCTGGAGGATCAGTGAGATCCCCCAAAGCCGAATCACTCACCAAAAAAATATCTGCCTTTGCCAGATAAGAGTCTACATTGTCCAAACAGAATCTCAGGTTGCACAACATACTTTTGAGGTCCTTTAAGGATGAGAAAACATTATAGTTTTCCACCTGTTTATCCTTAAATATAAGATGCCACAAAGTGAATGTTGTTGATTCATGGCCAAATAACTCATAAAATTATGTCTCCTCTTCCTAAATCTACCAGGAGGAGGAAGCCATGTTGCTCATCCCTCACCAATTCTGAATCATAATAGTATGGGAGATCCCCTACCTCTATTTTTTCTAGCACCATAATCTCCTTACAAACCTCTAGAGGGACTACATCAAATGCATTGGCTACAATATCGTAGGAAAAAGGGAAATCCCTTTAAAACACAATATTGTCGCCACCACCTCTCTGACCGATCATTGTTTGCCTTGGAGGCATGATAGCTATTGTTGGCTTAAGGGGTCCTGTCCCAAGTTCAAAGTTAGTTGCACCAACCAACAAAACCTTTCACTTTTGGCCCTATCAGCAACAACCCACGTAGCGCAAACTACAATCTCACCCGAAGCAGTATTGGAGGATGCAAGAACCAAGTTTCTGTATCCACAGACTAGTGTGATGTCTTCTAGCGCTTTAGATCTTCTTCCATGTAGATCGGTAGACTTCTAGGGCTCTTTATTGTATCTGAGTTAAAGTGGCCTCCAGACCTTCGCAAAGGCCCACGATCGGTCTTTGCGGACCTTAAACAGATGATTTATCTACTTTCATACATTAGTAAACAACCCTAAATCGCAGTTCGCGCTGATCTACTTAATTCATCAGAAAGATAAGAGAAATATATTTTGATCTTCACGGAAGTGGATAACCATTCATTTAATGTGTTATTAAGACAAATTCAGTGAATTCGCGTAGTATTCATTCATTATTTCATAAACATTTCATTCAATCGACACATATATCATAAATAGATTCAATGGAAATACACAGTAATTCCTCAAAAGGTTGTCTTTATTGATCTTCAATTCATTGATTACAGACTCTTCTACCCTGCTGCAGGGGTCCACGCACTCAGCTGCAGACTCTATCTAGGCCTCCTACGCACTTAGCTGCAGAAGCCTTCCCTTCTTTCCCCTAAGCGCAGGAAGAAGAGCCTTCCTACCTTAGCACTTGCTCAAGACACAGAACTCTTCAATGTACCCAATTCTCTAAAAAAGGTTATCTATAAGACTTGCTATGACTCAACTATTTATAGCTTTCCTTCATACATTACCATGGTCTCCGAACCATGGGTGAGTCTCAAAACTGACTTGATTATCTATCAAAACAAGGGGATAAGACCCCTTTGACACCTATCTATCTGCACGCTCCGCATCCACATATCGTGGAGACTTTACATCTTTTACCCAACATATACAAAATTTGGGTTAAATCAACCCGAAAACTAACCCTAGAGACCCTATCCGAACAGGCCCCCAACACAAAGATCATGACTTGTGTTAGGTCCCTATAATATTAGTGATTCCCCCATTACTATTGTCTTTGTATCCCTTATTATTATTGTTGTGGCCCTATTGTCCCCATATTGTTATTATTGTGCCCCATAGAATCCCTCCATTGTTATTTTTGTGCCTTTATATTATTATTGTTAGGTCGGCTTGGTTATATTGTGACCCCTTAGACTCCTATATATAGAAAGGAGGTTTTTTCATTTGAATCATCCAAGAATTGTCCATTTGTGTAATGTAAAGGAGGTTGCCCCCTCGAAAAGGCTTATTTCTAAGGCGTTCATCTATCTTTTCTATCGTTTTGTGAGTTGGTTTCATAACATTTGGTATGAGAGCTTTGGATTCTAGGGTTTCGCTACTCCAAACAGGTCATCGTGGAATTTTCGCTATAACTTTTTTTCTGCGACATTTCAGAAGATACAAAAAAAAAACCCCATTTGAGCCGAAATCGTTCTAAACTTTAGATCCAAATTTTAGAGCTTGTCTCGCTATATTTGCGAAGATATGATCTGAGGAAATTAGGGTTTTTGCAGACTCCCGAATTACATTCCAAATAGGTGACCTAGGGAAAATCGTCATAACTTCTGTTTTGAGCATCAGATTGAAATTTCGTAAGAAGTTTTAGAAAGAGGACAGCCTGTAGTTTTATGTATATCAGTTTCGGGTACTAAGGTCGAAACAATCACACGTGGCATGTCATATAAGTTCGCTCTACTGAACTATTCTATAATTAGGTCACCGTGGGAGATTTGGCATAACTGTTCCTTGGAGAATACAATCTTGATCATAATTGCGGGGTTAGAAAGAGGAAGCAAAGGGATACCACAAGATGAGATTTCAGATATTCGAGATCCGTAGTTACAGAGATACAACAGATTCAATATCGAGCTCTTACAAAGTGAAAAAAAAAGGTGTGTAGTTTTTTTTTATTTTGCATAAGATTGGTTTGAAAAATTAGTTTGAAGGATTCAAAGGGAATCGTGAAGAACTATTAGCTTTAATTAATGCCCCGAAGAAATAAAATGTAAACACCTAGTAAGCAACCTGAAAGCTCTAGCATGACTCGTGAAGAAGAGGAAGAAATGCAACCTGATATATCAAAATTACAAGACCAAGTACAACAAATTTCACTCTCACTAAAGGTAAATGAAGCCAAGATGAATGGCGTGGAAGCTAATAAGAATGGCACGCAAGCTAAGATGAATCGCGTGGAAGCTAATAAGAATGGCATGCAAGTTAAGATGAATGGCGTGGAAGCTAAGATGAATGGCATGGACGATAAGATGGAAGAATTGAAGATAAATTTGAATAAGTTGCTACAATAAATGGTCACTAATGGTGAAAGAGTAGTAAATGAAACTCATGATGAGAACAAAATAAATGTTAATCATGATTTCATAGACTCTAATGTTGGATTGAAGATCCACCATGTTCCAAAAATCGATATAAGGAAGTTTGATGGCAAGGATCCCAGAACATGGATACTACAGATGGAGCAATTTTTCGATTTCCATAATGTGCAAAACACACAAAAGGTACGTATTGCAACTTTATATTTGGAACGAAATTAGTTTGTATGGTATCGATGGCTTTGCTCTCGTAAACAAATTGTCACTTGGGCAATTTTTACGGAAGAAATGGTAGGACATTATGAGGATACAAAAAGCAACACCTTTTTTAGCCAATTGATAAATCTCAAACAAAAGGGTTCAATGATGGAGCACATTGAGGACTTCCAAAAATTGAACATAAGGGTAAAAGATATTCCAGAGGAGCATAGGATTGATGCGTTCATAGGAACTTTGAAGGATAATATCCAACATGAGGTTCGCCTTTGGGAACATGATTCATTGGAGAAGGCATTCAGGCTAGCAAGAAAAATGGAAAGCAAAATTATGGCAACCAGGAATCCTACCACTCACAACTATAAAGATGGAAGTGTTGTTGTCCATAGCCTTCCACAACCTATAAGGTTGACACCACAACAATTGGAGGAAAAAAGAGCAAAAGGACTTTTATAAGTTGTGATAGCAAATACACTAAAGGTCATAAGTGTGCTGAGAAGAAATACATAGATTGTGAAGACAAGGAAGAAAAGGAACAAGAAATGTCAAAAGAAGAGGATATACTCCAGGAACAAACCCTAGATAAAGAAGAAATGAATCCGACCATATCCTGTAATGAATTGGCTGGAATTACCACTCCTCAAACTATCAAGAAAGAAGGACATATCAAGAAGAAAAAGGTAATAGTGTTGATTGATTTGAGAAGTACCCATAATTTTATTCATTGTAAGATAGCAAAGGAATTGAATTGCTTCCTATATCCAACATTAGAGTGTCAAGTGATGGTTGCAAGTGGAGGAACCATAAATTTCTCTGGAAAGTGCCATAATATCAAGCTATCCATGGGATAATATGTATTGAATAGCCCAATGCTTTCCATTCCAATGGGTGGTGTTGATGTTGTACTAGGAGTCCAATGGCTACAATCCTTGGGTACAATAGCTTTTAATTTTCAAGAACTTTTGATGAACTTTCCTGCGGAAGGAAAGGAAGTTGAATTAATGGGTATTGCAGGGAAATCGGGAAAGATAATCAGCTCTAACGGTATGACAAAGCTTCTAAAGAAGGAACAACGAGGTGTAATTGCACAATTATGTTTGCTAGAGGTTCCCACATCGAAATCATCTATTTCTCCAGATCTCCAAAAAGTCTTGGACAATCATTCCAAGGTATTTGAGACTCCTAAAGGTCTCCCACCTATTTGAGATCAGGATCATGCTATTCATTTGATTCGAGGAAGTGTTCCTCCAAACATCAAGCCGTATAGATATCCCTATGCCCAAAAGAGTGAAATTGAATGTATGGTTGCAGAAATGTTAGAGGCTGGTATAATTCAACCTAGTCAAAGTTCTTTCTCTGCTCCAGTAGTATTGGTGCACAATAAGGATGGATCATGGCGCATGTGTCCGGATTATAGGGAGCTCAACAAGCTCACTATTAAAGATGAATTTCCCATTCCTGTCATTAATGAATTATTGGATGAATTGCATGGATCAATTTACTTCACCAAGTTGGATCTTCGTTCAGGATATCATCAAATCATAATGAAGACTGAAGACATTCCGAAAATAGCATTTAGAACTCATGAGGGTCATTATGAATTTTTGGTCATGCCTTTTGGCCGTACCAATGCACCTTCTACATTTCAAGGTTTGATGAATTCCATTTTCAAACTGTTCCTTAGAAATTTGTGTTAGTATTTTTTGATGATATACTAATCTACAACAAGTCTTGGAAGGATCATGTTGAACATGTTGACAGAGTGCTCAAACTATTGGAGGAGAAACAATTATATGCAAAAAGCTCCAAATGTTTCTTTGGAGTACAAGAGGTGGAATATCTGGGTCATATTGTATCTCATGAAGGTGTTAAGGTAGACCCTAGCAAAATTAAATCCATCAAGGAATGGAAAATCCCCACATCCATAAAGCATATGCAAGGATTTCTCGGGTTGACAGGGTATTATCACAAGTTTGTTAAGAATTATGGGAGAATAGCAGCACCTCTAACAACATTATTGAAGAAATATTCATTTTCATGGACTCCAGAAGCAACAAAGGCCTTCGAACATCTTAAAGAGGCAATGTGCCAAGCACCAGTCTTAGCTACGCCAGACTTCACAAAAACCTTTATTGTGGAATGTGATGCTTCAAGAAATGGAATTGGTGTTGTTTTAATGCAAGATGAAAGACCCATTTCTTTCAAAAGTCGTCCAATCAAGGGAAAGTGTTAGCAATACTACGTGCACCTAAGAACTGGAAACCCTACCTAATGGGAAGACACTTCAAAGTAAAAATGGATCATGATAGTCTTAAATACTTTTTATAACAAACATTATCCTCTGAAGAGCAAAAAAAATGGGTCACAAAGATGTTGGGTTATGACTTTGAAATCATCTACAAAAAAGGGAAGCAAAATGTTGTGGCGGATGCACTCTCAAGAAAGGAAGAGGATGTCAAAGCATTGTTGTGCGCCATTTCTATTATCCAACCAAATTGGATAAACGAAGCAAGGGAGGAATGAAAGAATGACGAAGAAGTGTGGGCACTCATTCGAAAGTTACAATAAGATTCCAATACATCTGATACATTTAGCTGGAAAAATGATTTGTTATGGTACAAAGATCCCTTATACCTATGTAAGAATTCCCAACTCAAACAAAAGATTATTATGGAATTGCACACTTCTCCCTTAGGAGGGCACTCAGGATTTTTAAAAACTTACCACAGGGTTAAGAAGGAATTTTTTTGGGATGGCCTTAAATCAGATATTCAAAAGTTTGTGGTAGAATCTTTGGTTTTCCAACAAAATAAAGTTGAAACAATTAAGACGCCAGGTCTATTACAACCTTTATCCATTCCAAGCCAACGTTGGGAGGGGTTTCAATGGATTTTATCACAGGTTTACCCAAGTCCGAAGGAAAGAGTGTCATCATGGTGGTAGTTGACAAACTTACCAAGTATACATACTTTTGTGCATTATCACATGCATTTAAAGCCAATAAAGTTTCTACTACATTTATGGAAACAATTCAAAAGCTACATGGAAACCCAAAGATTATTGTAAGCGACAGAGATCCAATTTTCACTGGAAATTTTTGGACATAATTGTTTTCTTGTCTTGGTACTCAGTTAGCTCATAACTCATCTTATCATCCTCAATCTGATGGGAAAACTGAGATAGTAAACAAATGTTTGGAAGGATATCTTCGTTTCTTTGTATCTGATAAATAGACACAATGGTTTAAATGGTTGCCTTTGGCTGAATGGTGGTATAACACTTCCTTCCATACTGTAGCAAAAATGACCCCATTTATGGCACTTTATGGATATAATCCACCATCCATCACATCATATTTAAGAGAAAATTCTAAGTTTCAAGCAATGGAACATCACATCGAGCATCAAAAACAAGTTATCCAACTCTTAAAGGATAACGTCACGTTGGCGCAGAATAGAATGAAACAACAGGGAGATCAAAATCACAGCAAAAGAAGTTTTGAGGTAGGTGACTGGGTATTCCTACGGCTACAACCATATAAACAACTGCCCCTCAAGCAAGCTAAGAAGGATAATAAATTATCACCAAATTATTATGGTTCGTACAAGGCGTTGCAAAAGATTGGTAGTATGGCATACAAATTGGAGCTTCCTGCACCTTCTCGAGTGCACCCAGTTTTCCATGTTTCATGTTTAAAGAAGGTTATAGGCAACAAGCTCCCAGTTCAAACAATATTGCCAGAACTTGATGAGGAAGGAAAAATTATATTGGAACCAGAAGCAGTCACAGAAACAAGAACTCGAAATCTACGAAATCAATCAATTTCGGAGTATCTCATCAAGTGGAAGACCTTATCAACTGAAGATTCCATATGGGAGGATGAGAATTTTATACAGAAGCATCCAGAACTACTCAAGCGTTGAGGACAACACTTTTTTGAAGGAGAGGGGCATGTTAGGTCCCTATAATATTAATGATTCGCCCATTACTATTGCCATTGTATCCCTTATTATTATTGTTGTGCCCCTATTGTCCCCATATTGTTATTATTGTGCCCCATAGAATCCCTCTATTGTTATTTTTGTGCCTTTATATTATTATTGTTAGGTCGGCTTGGTTATATTGTGACCCCTTAGTCTCCTATATATAGAAAGGAGGTTTTGTCATTTGAATCATCCAAGAATTGTTCATTTGTGTAAAGGAGGTCGCGCCCTTGAAGAGGCTTATTTCTAAGGCGTTCATCTATCTTTTTGTGAGTTGGTTTCATAACAACTTTCCCTCGAGTCACCCAGCTGGTGTCGCGATCTTGCTGAAAAGATCTCCCAGCTCAACTTGCATTACTGCAACGCTCTGCATCGCTGCCTGCTGGACTTCTTCGACCAATTTTTTAGTTCTTGGCCCCTCTACGGTAAGGTGCATGGTCCTCTACGTTTTTTGTAATCCTTTTAGCTTCTCCTGGAGTGATAGAGTAAGTTGACATGCTTCCTCTAGCCACGGATGCAATCTGGCCTTCAACAAGGCCTCCTTCCTCTATAAGTCCTCCACCTGTGTAAGAAGTTGCTTGCCCTCTTGTAGCTTGGCGAGGTGTTGCGCTGGCACCAAATTGCACGCAGTCAATTGGACCTCATCATATTGGCGCTGCGTTTCTCGAACATCTGTGTTTAGATGTTGCAGGTTTGGGTCCTCCTGTAGATTCATCCATAGCTCCATTGCGGCATCAAACATCGAAGAGTAGTCATTAACGATGGTGTCCAACGTAGTCATGCCCTCCTTTACTGCTGCTCCGCACTACTCCTGGACCTCCTGCGGAGTCGTCCCCTGCAACTTCAATTACAGCTATGCAATTTTCATCTGAAAGTTGAAAGTCACCCTACCGACTTCCTCCTTTGAAGCATGTACTGCAACAGCCAATTTCCTCACTTTGGCTGAGGCCTCTACATCCTTTGGTATATTCAGCTCAGGCGTTGACTTGCGGGCCTGCTCAATCATTGTTACTAGGTTCTGACACTGTGTCTGCAATTCCTCTTATTCCTTCAGCGCCTGAGTTTTTCTGCGAAAAGTTGCTCGTTGTTGATTTTAAACTCACTGACGATGGTGAGTGTGTGTTGTTCTCTGATCTTCAACTCATCAGAGACCCCCTGATGCAGCGCATGAAGGGTCTGGAGCGGCAACAGGGAAAGGTTCAGTCCCATATCCTTCACTTCGCTGATCACAGTGCTATCTTCATCTTATTCAACACGAATTGACCCCTCTTGCAAAGCAATGACTCTGAGATCCAGAGTCCATTCAATCTCTGTTACTGCACCACTTCCCTATGTTATGCTCACTTGTGCTCCACTCACCTGTCCAACACCTACCTGAATCCTGTTTTCCTGGAGTTGTGGCTCACATAGATCCTTTTGGATGCTCCCTAGCGCCTGCATGTATTGCTGCTCAAATTGTTGCAACACTTCCATTGTCGTGTTGTGTATCTTGTCCCTAATCTCATCGAGATCACCTTTTGTTAGTACCATGGGATCAATACGTGTTTGCTTATCATACTTATGCTTCTTCTGTTGTCCGCCCATCTGTTCCTGTCAACGCTTCTTCATGATGAAAGGTGTGCTCTGCTCCTCATCGTCGCCTCCTTCTTGCTCTGACATCTCTTGCTCGTTAATGTGATGCGAAGCAGACTTCACACCCTCCTCTACATCTTGTCATTCTTTCTATGCCTTCTCTTTAGCAACGCATTCTTTCTCCATATGTGCCTTTTCTGGGACCGTTGAACCGGGGTCAAAGCATGATATGGTCGTAGCTGACCAGGTGGAGTGCTTGCTGGGGGATCAATGTACCATACTGGGATCCCCAAAGTCACATTAGGAAGGACTAGCGAAGCCATGACATGGACAAAAAAGGTTCTCGGAGGAGGAAACAAGAAAGGTATCTGTCCTGCAGGGAAATGTCCCAGTGGAATAGTTCCTGGATGGTTAAGACTTGGAGGAATGGTTCTTGGTGGGAACACAGGAGAGGTACCCACAAATGGAGGAGGTCCTGGGTGGGTGGATCCGGATGACTCGGCTGAGATGGTAACAACAGAGTGCTGAGGAGCTAGTTGTTGATCAGAGGTATTGACCTCGTCAGAATCCATCATGAGGATCTGGTAGTCACCGGGACTAGAAGGTTGGGGGGATGGGCTACTTGACCTGGTTGAGGTTGAGAAGAAACAAATCCTTGTTGAGGGAAAGGATTTGTGAGCATGGTCGGTTGAGATGGTGCAGGATTCTGAGGCAATTATTGACCTCGAGAACCTGCTTGAGCTTCCCACATTTGGCGCATCTGGGGTAAAAGAGGACACTCATGTGTATAGTGGCCATGTACACCACAACATGCACAAGGCTTATTCGTACGAATAACCTTGTTCTACTTGGGCTGGCTGCCCTGTTGCTGGTTGTTGGTGTTAGGTTGGTTCCCCTGGGGTTCACTAGGCTGGTTACCTTGGTTACCCTAGTTACCCTTCCCCTTATTCTTTTTCTTCGAATTTGGGGGATTGGTATCACTTTGTTGTGCAAACACCTGGCCTTGAGGGGGCAGTGGCTGCTGGGGCTGAGGATGCATGGGATGCTGTGGTGCTAATTCTTGAGGGGATGGAGCGCCAGGCTATGCATAAGAAGGAGCAACAATTTGATAGATGGGTTGGGGCCCTGGGAACATGTTGCTAGCAGGAGGGGCATAATTGTTGGAGGAACTAGTGGCCCCCTGCGGATAGCCATAACTCTGCTGAGAATATGGAGAAGAGTGTGAAGGGGATCCAACGATACCGTCGGCGGAATGAGATGTGCCCGGTGCATTGGCACTTCCAGGACGAGGGAGGTCTGGAATGACGGTATAGACATAACCGGATTGAGCATAAATCAGGTCTTATCTCAAAGCGGACTGGAGAGATTCTTCCTTGGTCTGAGGAAAATGGGATGAGACATCTTTCTCGATGGGGGATAAAAGTCTCTTAAGAAACCAATCCAGATAGACATGGTCTTCGAAAGGAGGGGCACGACATGTGCTCCTCCTTCGATGCCACTCTTGAACATGGTCAGAAAGGCAAGTGGTGGAGGATTGGTGGAATGTGGTCAATATCTCTGTACCAGTGCCGTACTGGAGAGGTAACTGGAAATATGATAAGAATGCTTTAGCAAGCATCGCAAAAACGAAATGAGAGGTGGAGGGATGGTCTACATACCATTTTGCAGCGTCTCTAGTGAGCGTGTATTGGAAGAGCCGAAGACAAATAGAGTCATCGGTTATGGAGTTGGACGAACACCACATGTGGAAGGATTGAACATGTTTGGTAGGACCCTCTCTAGCGATACCCTCAAACTTTGGGATGTATGAGGGAAGCTTAGTCGACATAGAGGACCAACCAACATCATGGTGTATGGCGTCGTTTATCCACTAGTTTAGATCCGGTAGACTTAACCTAGCCATAAAGGGGAGCATGGGAGCTGTCAGAATGGTTCTTGAGACTGTTCCCCCTAATTTGACCACTAGTATAACACTAGAGCCACCACCAGTTTGGGTTCCTGCACCAGTTTTGGGTCTAGACATGGTGACGATATGCAGTGAAGGAGGCTCAGAATCAGATGAGGAATCAGAAGGACTAGAAGAAGAGTCAGTATGGGGACTCGAAGGGCTATGAACTCGAACCCGACGGGGAGGGGTAATACGCCCAAGAGGAAATTGGGGGTGAAGGCCTAATAGTCTCTATGACACACGCCTTGGTGGTGAAATGATGGAAGGACACACAGAACACGGAAATGGTGAAGGGAGATCAACAATATATCTTATGTCTCTGATGCGGTGAGATAAATTTATTATGTTAAGTCTTGCTTTGGTGGTGTAAACCAAGTGCCCTTCGCTTAAGGTGTGCTTGTGTGTGCAAGTGTATTAATTGATTAAGCCCAGATCGTGTTTGTAAAAAAGAAAAAAACTTATTGCAAATAAACTGAAATAAATAACATAAAATAAACAACAACAAAATTTACTAAACCCCACCCAAACTCAGTTTGAAAACACTGTACTGCTTGGTGGCTAAACCAACGGAAAATACACTGAAACTATCAAGAGATCTAAATGTCGGTGTGATTGGGATCAAGTGACTCTAAGCTTCTGGAAAGTGGTGCATCAACAACAAAAAACCAGAGGGGAAGATCGCTGCAAAAGGATAGGAAGATGGGTGAAACACTTAGGGCAACCGATGGGACCCTAAGGGAATGACCAAACAAGTTTGAATGTGAAACTATCGATGGTAACAACCTATCTTATCAGATCTGGAAAAAAAGGTTACAGATCTGGAAAATGTGGTTGAAAGTGTTGTAGAAACTCAAACTTCTCACTCAATTAAACTCCTCCTAAAAAGGTGGAAGTGTACTAGAAGCCCTAGGGGAGGCTAAATTCGACTTCAACGAGTAAAACAGAATGAATCAAGGCCTAAGCAGGATGAGACAAATATCAGACACCCAACAAACAACTCTCAACAAAACCCAGAAACAGATATGAGAAAAACCCTAAAACCCAGAAATTGCAGGTTCGGACCTGTTTTTTGATGAAGTCGCACTTTTGGGTTGAAAGTTGGCACTTTTGGGTTGAAAGTTGCGTCTTGAAGCCTAGATCGCACCTTTTGGGCTGAAAATTGCGATTTTTGTTCCAAGACTCCCAGTCTATAAATTTCGGAAAAAAAGTGTCGCCTTTGCCACTACTGGTTCCTGTGACCTACGAAAACGACTAGAAAGCTTGCGGAAGTCAAAAATTTATCAAATCTAGGGTTACAACACTAGGAAACATTAATATAATTGAAAAAGAAGAAACCCTAACCTGAAAACCAAAGGTCACCCAGGTTTCTGGATCTGAAGTATAAAACCCAGTGGAGTCGCCAATTTTGTATTGGAGACCTAGGTTTCTGAATCAAAATTATTCCCCAGTGGAGTCGCCAATTTGTTGTAGTGTTTTCTTCTTAATGATGTACGAAAAGAACACACTTAAGATTGTGGATGACAAACAATCTCAACAATAGAAATGACCACTAAACATTGTAGATCTACAGCTATTGATAGAAACAAAACCTACCAAAATTCTGATCTATGCTAGGATCATAGTTAAACAGTGAAAGAAAAAGTAATAACCCCAAACATCTAATGGAAATGAGATATGTAAAGAATAATTTAATAATAACACATGTGAAGAGAACATATAAATGTTACTAGTCCCCCTCTATGGGATGGGTTCTTGGCTATCCTCAAACATCTTCAGCTTATGTAGAGTCTCTCTCCTCTATAATGCATAAATCCAGCAAAAATATGGTGTGCGACAATGAAAATAATCAGAGTTACAGCAATGAAAATAATCAAAAGCGAATAATGAATGGAAAACCCTTCTATTTATAACAAAATATTGAGTTACTTGGAATAACCACTTGGAATATTTTATTATATTTGTTTAGGAGGGAAAAAGTATTTAAACTTTTATTTAGAAATAATAAATAAATAAATGATTTATTTATTATCTCAAGGAATTAGTTAAGGAATAATAAACAAATAAGGATTTATTTAATTATTCCTAAGGGATTTAGTCAAATTTAACAAAGAATAATAATTAATTAGTGATTAATTAATTATTCTTAGAGAAAAATAAGATAAATAATGATTTATCTGTTTATTTTTCATGATTGGGTCAAATTTAACAAGGAATAATAATAAAACAATGGTTTAATTAATTATTCCTAGAAGAAAATTAAATAAATAGTGATTTATTTAATTATTCTTCATGGGTTTGATTATAAATTACTTTAAAAAGTGGTTTATTAAGTAATCTCTCACGGTGAAAACAATTTTACTATGGCAAAATTGACTTTACATGGTGTACTTCGATGGGCAGTGGTCCACTATGGCTATGATGGGCGGTTTCGCCAAGATAGACAGTGATAGAATAACTATATTGGTAAATAATGCATAGAGAGATGTTGACATCGATCCCCAAGAAGCCCAGGAAAATTTTCGAATAGCTAAAGCTGACTTAGCTCAAGCAGAAGGCAAAAGACAAGCAATTGAGGCTGATTTAGCTCTGGAGGAATTGCACGTGTAGAGATTCGCAGAAAGATCGATTTGATTAAGGTCAAAATCTATATTGGATTTCCCAACTTGTTGTTAATAGAAGGTAGGGGTCAAGGAATTGAAAAATTAAGAAACGATGTACTAAATATGCTCGCTCCTTTACCTCAGTTGCATCTATCTCCGTTGCAAATCCTGGAATCTCAGCAGTCTCATTTATAGTGTCACCCCTAGGATCAGCAGTACCCATCGCACCGTACTATTATCTCGCATGAGCGTGAAAAAGCAATCGGAAAGATTCTGGAGCAGTGTCAGGTTTAGGTATTGGCCCTCCAGTGATAATGGCACCAAGTACTTCATTACGACCATCTAGTAAATTAAGCTAGATGATCAATTTTTTGGTGATAACAGATTGCCCCCAACGTATGAGTGTTAGGAGCAAAACGTATGACCGAAGTACATTGTAAAGACACAATCACTTAGACAACACAGGGGAGTCAAGGAGAGAGAGAGAGACCAATGAAGCTGAATCTAAGAGAGGATAGTGACAGAGGGGGCGAGACTAATGCAAGTCTCCTTTTATGTTGTGGTACCAGACCTCAATGAGGTGGGGAGGAATACCCATAACCGCCGAGATAACTTAGTACAAAAATAATGGTTTGCCCAGAAATAGGAAAATGAGCAATAAAGTACATGCTGAATGGTACATGACATGCTGGCATAACAGAGCCAGAAAATAATACAATGGTTTAATTAATTATTCCTAGAAGAAAATTAAATAAATAGTGATTTATTTAATTATTCTTCATGGGTTTAACTATAAATTACTTAAAAAATGTGGTTTATTAAGTAATTTCTCACAGTGAAAGCAATTTTACTATGGTAAAATTGGCTTTACATGGTGTACTTCGACCCATCTAGTAAATTAGGCTAGATGATCAATTTTTTGGTGATAACACCTGTCTCATCATAATATATCTTCGTCATGCAGTTATGGGTCTCTAGATGCGGAAATGTTTCATGGTCCGCGAAGTCCCAGTCCTCCACTTTCAATACCGAGATGCGCACGAGCCTTGGACCTTCGAATGTGACTTACTCAGGTAGTAAGGGAGTGGATACCACAAAGTTTCCAGAGTCATGATCCTTAGTTACTTTGGTTTTTCCCTTCCATGGAGGGATGTACTTAGGGAGCCTAGAAATAGGCTCGATTTCTTTGGTATCGACTTCTTCGATTCCTTGGTACTCCTCTTCCAAATCCACCCATTTTTCTAGTTGTTTATCCTTTTTCTCCTTCGGTCGCACCTCCAGATTCTTCCTCGGTGACATTCACACTGGCACCAGATTCTTTTGTTTTTCTTTCGCGGTTGAGTGCTTTTCTTTCATGGCGGGTTGCTTCTCTTTTGTGATAGCTTGCTTCAGCCTAGGCGACCTCGGTGCTATGGGCACAATGGGCGCGGCTTGCATACTATTCACTTTGGGGCCAAGTGCGTCATGCACATATTCTTATGAACTTATGGCTTCGATGAGGTTAGTACCAGTCATATTTTCAATGAATAGAGCTCGGGCTACTGCAGAATAGTTCGCAAATGAGGGGCGCATCACAGATTCCTTCTAGAATGCATGACTCATACGCTTAAGATAGTAAAAGGCACCAACAACTCTCAGAATGCAAAGTGTTTTATGTTGGACCAACACGCGTAATTTATAGGGGGATTTGAATTCAAATCCGACCTGTCCCCCCAAATTCTAATAATAAATGCTGCTTTGGCAGCAGATCTTCAAAGATTTGTCCCATAAATAACGCCTACCCGTTCCTTTTAACCGCTTTTTAGCCATCACATCATGAATAGTAACTTCAACGGTTACCTTTGGACCCACCTACATGACAATATTCTTCATGGCGTAGCTTATACAACGCAGCTTGACCTCTCACAACCCTATTATCCGTTGTGCAGCCCTTCGACTGAGCTTTTCCCTAAGTCAGGCAACGTAGTTTAGAGTCCCGCAATTCATTTCAATTGCCTAGATTACTGAGACTGTCTTGTTGCCATATAGTCATTGCGCAGGTGCAGGATCCCCTGTATATAGCTTCAACCTACTTCTGTTTACTTTTCCCGGGAAAGGTTCCCCATTCAATTTCACGAGCTGAACTGCGCCACCATCCATATTCTCCTTGATAATATATGGCCCCAACTAGTGCATTTGAAACTTCCAGGGAAACTTTGTGACTTGCTATCATAGAACAACACCAAATCATCTACTTTGAATGTGCGCAGCTTAATGTGCCTATCATGCCATGCCTTTTTGTGTTCCTTTTGTACTTGCTAATGAAATCCTGCTAGGAAACGATCTTCCTCCAACTCCATGATCTGCGCGAGCCGTTCTTCCAAGGTCTCACGGTCTGCCATCTCAGTCAAGGCTGCAATTCTTAAGCTAGGCACAATGTACTCCATCGGCATGATTGCTTCAATTCCATAGACCAACCTGAATGGCATCTGTCTTATCAATTTATTGCAGGTCGTCCTATAAGCCCATAACATAGCAAGTATGCACATATCCCAGTCATTCCTCTTCACATTGCATACCTTTGTCAATGCGTGCTCCAAGATCTTATTAAAATCTTCCACCGTTCCATTGGCCTGTGGGTGATAGGGCATGCTCTTCTGATGATATACCTGGAATTCTTCCAACATCACACTGATCATTTCATTAAAAAAATGTGTACACCTATCACTCAACAAAAATTTCGGGCATCCAAACCTTGTTAAGGCATATTCAATCAAAAACTTTGCAATCATGGCAGCAGTATAATCCCTCACTAGTTGCACTTCTACCCATCTAGTTAAGTATTTTGTTGCAGTAATGATATACCCCACGCCCGTCTTCTTTCCTGGTTGTTGTATCGGACCTATAAAGTCAATGGCCCATTTTTCAAATACCTGCAACAAGACTTGGGCATTTAAAGGAAATTCATCCCTTCGCGAAGGTTGCCCCGTCCTTTGGCAAGCATCACACGCCTTACAATAGTCCTTAGAATGCTTGTGTAACTTCGGCCACCATAACCCCGCGTGAAAAATCTTCTGCGTGGTCACTTTTCCTGTACAGTGGCCTCCTGCCACTCCTCCATGAGCTTAAGCTAAGATACTCACGCGTTCAAACTCTGGAACATACCATCGCAATACCTCATCCGTCCCCATCTTATATAAGTGACCCACAATTACCGAAAAGTCTGTTGCATGGACTATTAGCTCCTTCTTTTGTTGAGTGGAATATCCTTACGGAGTAGTTCTCATTCGTCAAAAACTAAATAATGGTAGAAAAATGGTCGTCCGCGACGCGCACCGCAAAGAGCTACGCATCTGGCAGTCCTTCCTCCAAGTTACTGGGTTCTTCGCCTATTTTGATCCTTGATAGGTGGTTTGGGCCCGCATTTAACCTTCCAGGCTTCACAATCACCTCAAAGTCATACTCCTAGAATAAGAGAAACTATCGGCAGATCTTCCCCCCCAACATAGGCTTGTTGACTAGGTACTCTAGTGTAGAGTGATCTGTGTACATCTTAAAGTTCCTGCCCAACAAATAATTCCTGAATTTCTGTAATGTGTAGACCATGGGCAACCCCTCGCGCTCTGTCATTGAATAATTTTTTTCAACCTTTGATAACTTCCTACTTGCGAAGGCTATAGGATGGTCCAGTTTTCCTTTGCCTTCCTGTGTTAATACTGCACCTAGTGCAATGCAAGAAGCATCCACATGTACATGAAACTCCTTCTTCCAATTGGGAAATATCAGGATTGGTGCGGTCACCATCTTTTCTTTCAACACATCTAAGTTGTGCTGACAGTCTTCATCCCAACAAAACATCGCATCCTTCTTTAACAATTTCTCCATTGGCATGGTTATCTGGGCGTACGCTTTGATAAACTTCTTGTAGTACCCAGTGTGTCCCAACGTCATGCGCAGTTGTTTCACATTCTGAGGGGGTTCCAAATTTACAATAATGATGATCTTTGCAGGGTCTACCATCAACCCCTGCTTACAGACAACGTGACCCACCAAGATCCCAAAAGGAATACAGAATATACATTTTTTTCAGATTCAACGCTATCTGGAATCTTCGACATGTATCCAACATGAGGTGCAAACTTGCTACATGGCACTTTACCAATCCAAAAACAATTCAATCATCGAAGTATACTTCCAAAAACTTATGGATGAATTCTTTGAATGCTGCTATGATGACGCGGGAAAATATGGTAGGCACGTTCTTTAATCCAAAAGGCATAACAATGTACTAAAAGCAACCCCACTCTGTCGCAAAGGTTGTTTTGCTTCGATCCTCCGACGCAGTCTTAATTTGGTGATAACCTGAAAATCCAACAGTGAATGAATATGCTTCCTGGTCGCCAACATTCTCTAATACTTCGTGAGTAAATGGTGTTGGAAATGGGTCATGCACACAGGAATCATTCAACTTTCGTAGATCTACACATATGCGTATTTCTCCCTTCTGTTTCTTGTCTTGGACTACCATCGGGCTCACCCAATCAGATTTTTCTAAAGGCTGCATAATGCTAGATTCCAGCGTCTTATTCAGTTCGAGGCACACCTTTTCCTTATACTTTGGATTCAATTGATAAGGTGTCTGCTTGATAGGCTTCACATCCGGTTTCAATGTAATCTTCATAACGCCTGAATCTCTGACAATTCCTTTCAAATATGAAAACTTGGTGAGAAATAAGTCTTGGTACTCACGCAACAACTCAACTACTTTATACTCGTATCTCAGTCCCAATAATCCCCTATCTTCGCGAACTTGGGTTCTTTTTCAGACCCAATGTTTACCTGTTGAGTTTTCAGAGGCTCTGATATATCTGGGTTCACTACCTTTGGTCCTTCGACATCACGCTGACCTTTAGTCTCCGGGATGGTAATATTCCATGGGTCATCTTCTTCTTCAACAATCACATTATAGCATTTGAGTGCATGGCATAGCTGTGTACTCCAATCCGGCTGGGTCCATTCTACTGGTTCCTTTAGTGTCCTGAATATAGCTACTTTTATTTCTTGCAATGCTTTATCAATACTCTCAAAGCCATCCTCGAAGTTGAAAGTCAATAAGAAACCTTCCTTCAATATATCCCATTCCGCAGTGTCGTGGCGGAGCTTTGTTTCGAGATAGCAGTTCATGGGGATTGTATCCAAGGTATGATAAAATATATGTACCCATGCTGGTTGCAGTTTCGTTCCCCACGCCTTAGTCCACTTCGCTAGGTGATCTCGTTGATCATCCTTCCCACTATAATTCTCAATCATTCTTGTATTAGTGTTTGGTCAATTTAGTGTCCTAAATTGCTCTACATAAATTATCAATCCGGGTATCGTAAACTGATGAAGTGTAGTGCACTGTTTGTGCTAGATGACCCTTCTTACTTCGTTGTTTTTATGTTTTATGTTGTTTTGGGGGTTTTTAGGTCCTTTAATCCCTAATGATGCACAATGTAACTATCAAAATCTTAAATCTAACTTCTGTAAAGACTGCTAAAAATCTAAAAATGAGAAACAAAAGAGCTTAAGGAAGACTTGAGAGCAAAGTTTAAGCAAGAAATGAAAACAAAGTTTCTATTCCTGTTTTATCATTATTCCCAAATCATGATCGTAAAAACTGAAAGTGAAATTGCAACTAGTGTCTAATCTATCATAGAAACAAAGCTAAATGAAATACTTAATTACCCTGCCTCTCAATTTTGGGAGAAAATCTCCTTGTGATGACATTTGAGGATTTTCGTACTTCATTATTCTAAGAGAAAATAAATGCAGGAATGCAGAAAAGACTCATTGCATGAATGAAGGATTCAACCACTTAGTTTAAGATGAGATATCAACTAGAAGGGCTCTTCAGAAACATTCATTAACACCATGAGTCAATAAACTAGCAATAAAATGACAAGAACAATAATGGCACTGATCAGTCTATTTGAAAATTGAAAGACTAGTAAAACAGTAAATGAAATAAACTAAATTATACCACTGAATTTCAACTTCTAACTGCTGATAAAAGCTATAAAGAAATTAAGCAAAAAGAAACTATTCTGCACTAAAAGAAGTTATTCTGCATTAGTGAGAAAATGATAAAAGTTGCATTATAAACGAGGTTAGTACCAAAATGATTATGAACACTATGATGAATTTGCAGTTTAACTAGAAAAGACAAAACAAAATGAAATAAAACCTCATTCAGTGCAGGGGCCCTCTGCAACTGATCAGGTTATGCATGCTTTAATCAATCTCCAAGAAACTCTTTCAGATATCCATAAAACACATGGTCTTCATATTAAAAATAGGGAAATAAGTTTCAAAATTACAAAGCGGTAAGTCTGTGCTTAATACATGAGGAAATTTGAACTCCTTCCGAGTCCTTTACAACTGATATTTAAAGAAAAATCCTAACTGTCCTTTGAGAGAATTTAGCTACAGGTGGTCCATGTATTACAACAGTTCTACGTGAATGGATTGATCAGCTACAAGTGACTTTAAGTCAGCAAGGTAGTTGTGTGAAACAGTTATCACCGGTGGCTAGTTCAAGTAAATGCTGCAACAGAAGTTTTCGGATTTATTAAATAGCCACGAAGAATGGACACAGAGTCCTATTGCTCCCGGGTTTCTTCATTTGACTCCACCTTTGACTGTGGTCTTGAGCTAGTTTCTTTGTCGATTTGGATTGGTTGACTAGGATAGGATCCATGTCGTGACCATTCCAGAGATGCCCATGTGGCCAGTTTCCTCATTTGACACCTGTAACCTGTTGAAGCATGAAGGTAGCTGCGGAACAACCAATCAGCTGCAGAATAGGCTGCGTTCCGTAGCTAAAAGACAAAAATTTATTCAAATAGAAAAACATAAAAGTATAACATGTAAATCACTAAATGTCATCCTTAAGGCAATATATACTGGTCATTGATGATAAGAATGCATTTTCTTCATGGAAAAACAAAGAAAAGGGATGAGAAGAGTTGCTAGGGAAAGAGTAGTTTTGAGGCTCAACATACCCCCACTGCAAAACTGTTGCATGTCCCCATGCAATCAAAAATGTGAACTTCTCCCTCCTACTGCATTTGTTCTAACACTTCTGCCAGCACATCCAACTTCCTCTTCTTACTTCTCTTTGCACTGACTGCCATCCTTGGCTTCCTCATAAGAAGTTTGTATTTGAGGTTAATAAGTGTTCTGCTCAACTTCTTATTTTTCCTTTTCAGCTTCTTGTTTTTCTTGTACCATAATCCCAAGTGTAGCATTGTGTTGTCATGAATAGCTCTATCCAGCTTGTTCTGTTCCCTCAAGGTTTCATTTTCTTTTTGGATGTGCCTATTCAGAATTTCTAGCTCAAAGATTTCTTGTTTGAGAGAGCTAGTTAAAGTTTCTTGTGGGGTGACAGGCTACTCTGGATTAGCTGAAGTTCCTGGATCTATTGAGGTATTCTTTTTCTCTAATGACTCTATGTAGTCATAGATTTGTTGTTGTACTGGATCTATGCCAGGAGAAGCTCTACTTGGGTTGCCTTCAAAATTCTGTGGGGGAGAGTTCTGTGGACTGTGTTCAAATGGAATACTATCAGGAGATTGAGTTGGGGTTTCTTCTTCTAAGTTTATGAACTGGGCTTCTTTTGATGTCACCCTCTTCACCTTACCTCAGAGTCTAGAGCTCCTCCTCAAGTTTTGAAAGCTTATGGTTTCTTCCTTTGTGTCCTTCTTCTTCTTTCCTTTCTCCTTATTTTTCTTGATTTGCTCCTTGATCTTGGTCAGTCTTTCAGAGAGTAGTTGTTCATCTTCTTGAGGTGATGAAGGTTCAGGAATGTCCTCATTGATTTCTTCAGCCCTCTCTTTCATTTTTCTCTTCTGTTTAGTCTGCTTCCTAACCTCTGGTTTAGGAGCTATCTCTGCATCATCTTTTTGTGAGGAGCTTTGAATATGAATGTTGGTCTTTCTCTTTCTACTTCTCTTAACATGACTTCCCTCAGATGCATCTAGAGCATCCTAGAAGAAATTTCTTACCAAGAAATCTTCCCATGTATCCCCTATACTTCTTAAATGGAATTCTACTAAAATCTTCACTAATCCATGATGATACAGAGTTGTTTCTATTGATTCAATTTTCTTTTGAACATTTGTTGCCATCCTTCTCAGACTATTCAGAAGGAAAAGGGGAAGATTGATGGTTCCATTATCTAAAAACTTCATTAGCAGGCGTATATGGTAAACCTACATAGACCCAAATATTCCTTCACATGTAATGAATTTTTGTAATATTAACAACATGTTACTCCATTTATTCTTGAGAGCTGAAATAGGAATCCCCTTTCTAAATACTGTAACATCCATACCTTGGTTTTTAAGGATCATGAAATTCCTTGGTTTTAAACCATCTTTCTCCTAGTCTTGGGAGCTCTGTTGCTTCTGCTATGAAGGATTCTGTGACTGCAAACTTGATATCCCCTATCTCCACTTCTGTGCCATCAAATGATCTTGCAAAAGATTTAGTAATTTCCTTGTGGTAGCCATCAAATTTTTCAATAAAACATAACCATCCGGCCTTCTCTAGCATTCCTTTAAGTTGTGGATAGCCCTCCATATATTTTACTCCTACGGGCTCTGTTCTGAAAATAAGCATCATATCCTCTGTTTTTTATTACCCTTCAAAATTACTCTCACTGTCTAAGAAATGGAATGACTGCGTATATGAAAATAGGAAGACTGTGTATATGAAAATAAGAAGACTGTGTGTATGGAATGACTATGTGATTATGAGAGAAAAACTTAAGAGTTTGCATGCAATAAATAGACAGTAAGGGTTTAGAGAGTCATAAATAGGTAGGTCACATCATTGTTTTGACCGTTAACAGGTGTAGTTATGGAGGACTGTTTGAGTACAGGTTATGGAGTTTGAAGTGAAGATTTGTTATGAAAAATCATTGAGATTGTTTGTCATTAAAGACGGAAGATATGGCAGAGACATCTTGGTAGTCAAATCAAATGATGATTGGTTAAGGAGACATGTGATCATACATATTATACAAACTTATGTTTTCAAATTGATTTTTGAAATAAATTTTTGCATTTACTTTTGGAACCTTTAGCTTTCGCTTGCTAATATTTTGATGTTGATCCGCAGGTACCTTGAGCTTGATTTCTTCAGAAATTTGATTTTCCTTCAATCTCCTGCATACATGGTTTTATTATGAATTGTACACTTATGCCTAAACTGATAAGCAAATTGTAGCTGCAGAATCAGATTAGTTGCAGAACAGAATCAACTACAGAACGTGAAACAGAAAGTAAAATATGGCTTATGAATGAATGAAATGGAAATGGCTGTGTTAGTGAAAATAAAATGAGATGTAAGACAAGATGATAAATGAAAATGGAGATGGAGGAAATACTGGAAAAGGAGAATTTATTGGTGAAATATGGCAATGGAATGAAGTGAAACTGTAAAAATAAAACAGAGTGAAGTGAGATGAGATAATGAATTTTGCAGAATACAGAGTGACTGTGGCTTTTTGTCACCACTTATTACAGAAAGGAAATGGAAAATATAGGGTGTCAGAAACTTCTGATTTTCACCCTGTATTTTTTGTATAAGCATGCCAATCAATGATTGGTTTTCAACCTTATACAATTTATTTATTTATTTATTTTTATTTTATTTTTTTAGATAGGAAAAAAAATAAAGACTAAGTTGGTGAAGAAGAAGGATTCTTCTTCACTAACTTCATTTCAGAATTGTTCTGGAAGATCTTGATGAACTCCTCCTTTGAAATTGGTTTTTGATATATTTTTAATCTATGACCATTCACAAGAAGAGGAGTTTGACTTTCATCTATTGTTCTGATCCTCACTGCTCCATTACTAAAGACTTTTTCAATCTCATATGGCCCAAGCCAATGAGTTTGAAACTTTCCTTGAAAATCTTTAAACTTTGAATCAAATAACAGCGCCCAATCTCCCTCTTGAAACCTCTTGTCCTTGATATATTTGTCATGCCATTTAGCCCTTTGTTGTTGGACTAGACCAATCCTTTGAACTGCCTCTTGTCTAATTTCATCAAGTTCATTTAATTGCTCCAGTATATGCTTTTGAGCCTCTGATAAATCTAACCCCAATTGGACTACCATCTTGAAAGTTCTGATTTGGAACTCTATAAGGAACAGGGCTTGTTTCCCATAAACAAGTTCATAGGGTGTATGTCCCGTTGTGTTCCTCCATGTAGTTCTATAGGCCCATAAGGCTTCAGGAAGCCTTTCTGCCCAATCTCTTCTATGTAGATGCACAGTCTTGGTGAGGATTCCTTCAATCACTTTATTTGTAGACTCCACTTGACCATTTGCTTGTGGATGATAGGGAGTAGATTTCCTATGCTTGATCTTGTATTCCTCCACAAGCCTTTCCACCATGTTGGATGTGAATTGAGATCCCTGATCTGTCACAATTTCTCTTGGAACACCAAAACGAGTAAAGATGTCCTCAAAAAGAAAATTAACTACAGATTTTTCATTAGCAAAAGGTAATGCTTTGGCTTCTACCCATTTGGTGACATAATCAGTGCATACCAATATATACTTTTTCTGCTTAGATGGAGGATTAATTGGTCCAATAAAGTCTAAAGCCCACTTTTCAAAAGGTTCAATAAGTACCTGAGTTTGTAATGGCATTTCATTTGAGGGAGTAGGTTTCCCTACCCTTTGGTAGTTGTCACATCTTCTGACATATTCTTTAGCATCCTTAAAGATGGATGGCCAATAATATCCTAAAGAAATGATTTTATAGGTTGTCCTCTTGTCAACAAAGTGTCCACCACACGACTCATCATGACATGCTTTGAGAATCTCAGGCATTTCATCTTCCCTGACACACCTTCTGATCATAAGATCTGGCCCTGTTTTATACAATTCGTTAGTGATCCATGAATATCTTGCACTTTCCTAAATAATTTTTCTTTTCTCTCTAGGAAACAAATGTGAAGGTAACTTTCCTGTGACCAAGTAATTAGCAACATCTGCAAACCAAGGAGTTTGAGTAGTTACTGCAAAAAGATATTCATCAAGAAACTTATCTTCAACCGGAGAATCTTCTTTGATATTCTGAATCCTGGACAAGAAATCAACAACTGTGTTTTGTTTTCCAGGTCTATCTAGCACAGTAATGTTGAATTCTTGCAAAAGTAAAAGCCATCTTGTAACTCTGCCATTAGTAATAGGTTTATTCATCAAATATCTAATTGCAGAGTGATCTGTATGAACAAAGGTTTCATAGCCTGTTATATAGTGTCTGAACTTGTTAATTGCATGAACAACAGCTAAAAATTCCTTTTCAGTCACAGTATAATTCAACTCAATGGGAGTCAAATTCTTACTTGTATAGTAAATGGCATAAGGAATAAAATATTTTTGTCCCAATATAGCTCCCAGAGCTGTATCTGAAGCATCTGTGGAAATATGGAAAGGGAGTTTCCAATTTGGACCTCTTAAAATAGGTGCTTTAGAAATTTTTGCTTTCAAGGTTTCAAATGCTAATTGGCAATCAGGATTCCAACTGAATTCACAATCTTTTGTAAGCAATTTGAAGAGTGGAGATGCTATTTTAGTGAAGTTTTCTATAAATATTCTATAGTATCCTGTAAATCCTAGAAAACTTCTAACATCCTTTTGGCAATTTGGAATTGATAACTTAGAGATGACTTCAACTTTAGATTTGTCAACTTTAATCCCATCTCCTGAAATGTGATGTCCTAAAACAATACCTTCTATAAACATCATAAAACATTTTTCATGGCTTAGTGAAAGGTTTGTTTCTTTACATCATTTAAGAACTTTTTCCAAATTTTCCAAAGCTTCCTCAAATGTGTTTCCATAGACTGTAAAATCATCCATATATATCTTTACACTATCATGTATCATATCAGAAAAAATTCCTAGTACTGCTCTTTGGAATGTTGCAGGTGCGTCACATAATCCAAAAGGAAGTGCTCGGTAGGCAAAAGTTCCCCATGGGCAAGTAAATGTGGTTTTATCATGATCCTCATATGCTACCTGAATTTGATTATAACCACTAAAACCATCCAAGAATGAGAAATACTTCTTACCTGCTAATGTATCTAATACTTGATCTATAAAGAGCACAGGAAAATGATCTTTAAGGGTTGCTTTATTCAATTCTCGGTAATCAATGCACACCCTCCATTTACCATTCTTTTTAGGCACAATTACCAAAGGAGAAACCCATTGGCTATCTGAAATTGGGTAAATGAAGTTTACATTTAGCAATTTTTAGAGCTCTTCTTTTACATTCTCCCTAAGATTTGGATTCATCCTTCTCTGAGGTTGTCTGATAGGTCTATTGTTTTCCTCAATATAGATATGATGGATACAAGTCTTAGGATCAATGCCTTTCATGTCGGTGTATTCCCATGCAAATGCAGTAGAATGTTTTTGTAATGTTTTGGTTAGCTCTTCTTGTTGTAGTTTCTCCAAGTTTTTGTTTATGTTCAATGTCCTACCTGGAAAAATTTCAATTGTAGAGCTACCAAACTCTTCCATAGAATAGAGAGACATCTACCTAGATGACAAGTATTCAACATTAGATTTTTCTTGAAATTGTGCATGATCATATTCTGAAGATGTTTCAAAATTTTCCAATGTATTCAAAATTTGACTATCTTCACTAATTTCTGAAATAGTAAAGAGAGGCTGAATATCATCTTCATCATCAATCCATTCCTTGTCATCTATTTCTATGATTTCTTTTGCTGGAGGATACAGAGTAAATTTCTTTGTTGAATTACCATCAGAAATATACATGTCACTAGATCTACAGCTAATAAAAGCATCAGTTGTGGCCAGCCAAGGTCTTCCTAATATGAGTGGGTGTCCTCCTAGATTATTCTTGGGAGTTAAGATCATGAAATCAACAGGATATTCCCAAGAATCTAAGGATACTGAAATATCTTCTAATACACCATCTGGTTTGATTACTGATCTATCTGCAAGTTGCAGTAAGGTAGGTGTGTAAAGAAGATTAGGAAGTTTAAGTTGCTCCATAGTTTGTCTACTCATAATGTTTATTGCTGCCCCTAAGTCAATCAATGTATTTGGAATTTCAATTCCATTTATATGTGTCTTGACAATTGGACTTCCTGGATCCACATATTTTTGTAAGGCAATTTTTCCCATCATTATGTCTGCTATTTTTCCTACCAAGTGAATTCTTTTTGTTTCTTTTGCTTTTCTTCCTGGCCTTTTTATGCTCAACTCCTTTATTGTTTTGGCTAGAATAGGAATTTCTCTAATGGCTTGTAGCAAAGGAATTTTGATACAGACATTCTTCAATTCATCTAGAAAATCATAGTTGGGCAACAAGATCTGTTTTTCTACCCCACTATCAATTTGTAGTCTTTCAGGAAAAGGAGGTGTAGAAGTAGATGTTGGTTGCTCAATGATAGGAGTTGTGTTCACTGGTTCTTTTTGTTTTCCTTTTTCAATGTTTTGGTTTTGGAGAGATGTTCCCTCAAAACTTTTATTGACTTTTAGAGAATCCTCCTCAGAAATATCTTGTTCTTGAATAACTACAGAAGGTCTTTCCTTTTCTAATATCCTTCCAGATCTTAGTTGCACATCATTAAGATCTAGAGGAGTAATCATGTAAGTTGGAAATTGTTGTCCTTCTACCATGTAAGCATTTTGAGGGTTTTTATTGTTGGGGTTTGGTAATGGTTGGATAAGTAGCTGATTTGTTTTTTGTTGAAATGGTAGTAAGTGTTAGGGATTTTGGTTTTGTTGTGGAGGTTGTTGTGGAAATGGTAATGAAAGTTTAGGGTTTTGATTTTGAAGTTGTGGCTGTTGATTATGTGGGGGAGGAAAATTTTGATAGGATGGAGGATATTGATAATATTGAGCAAATCTCCCATAAGGATTTTGTACTCCTTGTGCCCACTGTTGAGATTGAGGTTGAGGTTGAGGTTGAGGCCAAGGTTGCTACCAAGAATTCCAGTTTGGTGGGGGTTGAAGATACATTTGATTGTTAAATCCCTGATTTTGTGTCCCCAACCAAGGTCTTCTTGTAACAAAACAAAGATATTCTGCAGAATTTGGGACTGTTTCCTCTTGAAAGACAGCCTTAAGACCTAGGATTGAAGGACAACCCTTGGTCTCATGGATTTCCGAACAAATCATACAAGTTTCTACAATTTTTGCATCTAAAGGACATTCCCTTAGAGCATGTTTTTTTCTGCATTTTGGACAAAAAATGGCTAAAGCATCAGCCTTTGTTTTCTACTTGTTTTGAATTTTAAGGGTGTCTAGTTGCTCACTAAGGCTCCCTAAAATATCAGTTTTAAACTCATCAAGCATATTGCCAATTTCTGCCCTACTTACAGATCCAGTTGCAGATTTGTTTGCTCTAACAAGAGAAGGATCTCTCAGCCCTTTCCTTGTTTTAGATTTCCCTCTTGAGAGATGAACACATAGTTCTCCTATATCACTCAATGGAAGTTGAGAGATATCTCCCTTCCCCATCATGATAAGGATATCTATCCAATCATCTCTAATGGCTTTTAATAAAAGAGCTTTCAAAGTTTCTTCATCTAAATTGTTCATCTTTGCTCTTTTCAAATTATAGTTGAATCTCTCAATCAAATCTTTTAAGTTTTCATCCTCTCTTTGCATCATTTTGAACACCTCATCTTTATGATTGGTAGGCATGCAATAATCGAAGTACCTATCCAAAAATGCCTTTTTCATGTCATTCCATGTTCTGATGGATTGAGTGACTAACCCCATGAACCATTTCAAAGCAGCTCCTTTCAACATTGAAGGAAACAATTTAAGTTTTTGAGAGTATTCTAGATAGTCATAAGTTCTGCACAAGACTTCAAACTCAAACAAAAATGTTTCAGGGTCCTCACTTCTCAACCCATAGAAGTTTGGGAGGACAAAAGGTGAGATATTTTTCATTGTGGCATGTGTTTCCTCATCCACTATAGGGAATCCAAAAGAGTTATCTATTTCCCTATTTCCTCTACCTCCTCCATTATTACCTCTACCTCCTCCATTATTTCCTCTACCTCCTCCTCCAAACAGTGAGAATTCTCCATCTTGTTCCTCTTCTACCATTATAGTTTCTTCAGAGTCAGTATAGGGTTCAACTTGTAAGGTTATTCCCTCCTCCTCTGGTTCTTCTATTAATGGACTATGGGAGAGAGGTTCTACTTCTTCTTCTCCACCAGGTACTCCTAATTCTTCAACTATAATGGGCTCTCCTATGGAGGTAAGGAAAACTATTCCTATTGTTGGAGATTCGAAACTTTTCTCCCCTAGGATAGTGTTGGTAGAAGAAGTAGGAGATTATTCTGATTGGATTTCTGCCCTTGGAATTCCAGGAGTCCTATGGCTGGGAGTATGAGTTTGGGATGGAGATGTGTCTTTTCTTGCTCTCGATGGAGTGGATGGTGTATTAGGAATCTAACTTCTTCCCCTAGCTATAAATCTACCCCTAGAGTCTCTTTCTCTATGCATGTCATTTTTTTTTTGAATGTAAGAGATAAGGCTACCTAGTTACACTTCCCTGGCAACGGTGCCAAAATGTTTGGTCAATTTAGTGTCCTAAATTGCTCTACATAAATTATCAATCCGGGTATTGTAAACTAATGAAGTGTAGTGCACTGTTTGTGCTAGATGACCCTTCTTACTTCGTTGTTTTTATGTTTTATGTTGTTTTGGGGGTTTTTGGGTCCTTTAATCCCTAATGATGCACAATGTAACTATCAAAATCTTAAATCTAACTTCTGTAAAGATTGCTAAAAATCTAAAAATGAGAAATAAAAGAGCTTCAGGAAGACTTGAGAGCAAAGTTTAAGCAAGAAATGAAAACAAAGTTTCTATTCCTATTTTACCATTAATCCCCAATCATGATCGTAAAAATTGAAAGTGAGATCGCAACTAGTGTCTAATCTATCATAGAAACAAAGCTAAATGAAATACTTAATTACCCTGCCTCTCAATTTTGGGAGAAAATCTCCTTGTGATGACATTTGAGGATTTCCGTACTTCATTATTCTAAGAGAAAATAAATGCAGGAATGCAGAAAAGATTCATTGCATGAATGAAGGAATCAACCACTTATTTTAAGATGAGATATCAACTAGAAGGGCTCTTCAAAAACATTCATTAACAGCATGAGTCAATAAACTAGCAATAAAATGACAAGAACAGTAATGGCACTGATCAGTCTATTTGAAAATTGAAAGACTAATAAAATAGTAAATGAAATAAACTAAATTATACTACTGAATTTCAACTTCTAACTGCTGATAAAAGCTATAAAGAAATTAAGCAAAAAGAAACTATTCTGCACTGAAAGAAGTTATTCTGCATTAGTGAGAAAATGATAAAAGTCGCATTATAAACGAGGTTAGTACCAAAATTATTATGAACATTGTGATGAATTTGCAGTTTAACTAGAAAAGACAAAACAAAATTAAATAAAACCTCATTCAGCGCAGGGCCCCTCTGCAACTGATCAGGTTATGCGTGCTTTAATCAATCTCCAAGAAACTCTTTCAAATATCCATAAAACACACGGTCTTCATATTAAAAACAGGGAAATAAGTTTCAAAATTACAAAGCAGTAACTTTGTGCTTAATACACGAGAAAATTTGAACTCCTTCCGAGTCCTTTACAATTGATATTTAAAGAAAAATCCTAACTGTCCTATGAGAGAAATTAGCTATAGGTGGTCCACGTATTACAACAGTTCTGCATGAATGGATTGATCAGCTGCAGGTGACTTTAAGTCAGTAAGGTAATTGTGTGAAACAGTTATCACCAATGGTTGGTTCAAGTAAATGTTGCAATAGAAGCTGTCAAATTTATTAAATAGCCACGAAGAATGGACACAGAGTCCTATTGCTCTCAGGTTTCTTCATTTGACTCCACCTTTGATTGTGGTCTTGAGTTGGTTTCTTTGTCGATTTGTACTGGTTGACTAAGATAGGATCCATGTTGTGACCATTCCAGAGATGCCCATGTGGTCGATTTCCTCATTTGACACCTGTAACCTGTTGAAGCATGAAGGTAGCAGTGGAACAACCGATTAGCTACAGAATAGGTTTCGTTCTGTAGCTAAAAGACAAAAAATTATTCAAATAGCAAAACATAAAAGTATAACATGTACATCACTAAATGTCATCCTTAAGGAAATATATATTGGTCATTGATGATAAGAATGCATTTTCTTCATGGAAAAACAAAGAAAAGGGATGAGAAGAGTTGCTAGGGAAAAATTAGTTTTGAGGCTCAACAATTAGCATACCCAAATTGTAACTTCATCATTCGCCTGTAATCCCTCCATCTAGGAAAATTTTCCTTCTGTGTACCCCACCATCGTACAAGTGTAGCGCGCACTGCTAATTCCAGTGCCTCGAATCGATGTTCTTCTAGTACTTCGAGCTCAAATTCATCCAAAAATATATTACCTCCGACAAAACACAGCGCAGTGACTTCGTCATCATATTGCATCGCAATGTAGATACTTCATGTAAGCGGTTATGCCAATGTTCTAATTCCTTGTCTGAGTCAGAAGTACATGAACTCTCCTAGTCCCATGAGATCTGTCCATCCACTGTTGGATTGATCCAATCCTGATCTCGTGTTGTTATTTTGTATATTTGATCCAACTCTTCATCACTTTCTACATAATCGTGGACAGTTTCGGTATAGCGCACTCCTTCCGTAGGATCCAGTTGTACTACAACCCTAAGTGACTTGTTTTCAAAGTTCATTTTCCTCTTCTTCAAATTAATGAACCTGTTCATGTCAATAGCCTAGTCGATTCCCAGGAGCACATGGTAGGGATTACTGTCATCGACAATTTCTATAACTTCTAAGTCCGCTAATGCACTCGCACCTTCAATATCGACTGTCACACCATACAATCATCCCATGGGGATGATTTTCTACTGATTTTCCATCCAAAGTTGAATCGGAGACCACTGCAGCACAAGTTTCCCCATATTTTCCCATGTCTGTTTCGGCAAAACATTCGCATCGGACCCTAGATCCAAAATTACCCGGTCCATTTCGTAATCACCTATCTGCGCTATTAGCCACATCTCACGCCTTTTTCGTGCCTTATGCTTACCAATATTTCTTACCACATGTTGTTCATCACAGATATTTTATTTATTGGCACATTTATCTATTAATACTTGCAGTCCTTCCATGGCCTTTCGGTCACATAGTAACTTCATGCAAGTCTCCAAAAATGTAGTGAGTATGGAAGGATCAACCTCTTGCATCATACTGGTCTCTAGTGTCCCTTCTTGGCTTCCTGAGGTGGAGGCCTCAACAAAGCTCTTCTTTGCTTCCATGAATGTTTCCTTAGCGCGATTAAGGTCAAAGGCGGCTTATTTTTCAGGAGCTTTGCGGAACCATTCGTCTTCCTCAGGCTACTTACCTTTATCTGCACCAGTCGTCATACCACTCCTTAGCACAATATTAATTCTCTGATCTTCCTCGCGGGGCTTAGCCCTCATCATTTGTAAATTCTGCGTAGGCTGATGAGGCTGCGTTTTCTTTTCTTCCATTTTAGCTATCAGCACCGAACAATCCGCTATGGCATGATCAAATTGTTTACAGTATTGACACAAAGGGTGTGAAGGATTCTATAAATCTCGCGTGAAGTGCCCCTGGTGTCCGTAGTTGTAGCAGATAATCTGACCACGACCTTTACCAAGTCCTCCCCCTTGTCCATATACTTGGCCTTGAAAAACCCCGCGCGCTGCCCCTGCACCTTAATCTAGAGGTCGAATTTCGACTTACATATGATAAGTAGGGGTTCTTTCCATCATCATCTCATAACTTCGACAATGGCGCTCATCATGGCCACATATTTACAGAAATTGCAAAACAGCTGTTGGGGTGTTTAAATGAACTTCTAGAGTAAGTGGTAGTTATCTGTCGCATGTTGCCCAATAACTTGACAAATGGCACACCATAGTGCAGCTCCCGTGCTCGGCCCAGTTGGAGCTTCTGGCTTTAGGGGGACTACCCCCCCCCTGCAATATAATTTGTGTATATTAGGCAATGATCTTTATTGTGCCAGTGACCCTTGCACTTCAAGCACCAAACCTCTGAGCGCATTTATGGCTTAGTCTCCTTTTCTTTCTTTAGACTTTGTAGTTCTAGGTGCAAGCTCTCCAAGTTCGAGTGGATCTATTGTACCCCCAGGTTTGTATCCTGAATAGGCGATGCATGCAACCTCATCGCAATCTCCAAGGATTCTGCTTGCGTTGCTATCTTCTGCTGTGATAGAGGTATTCTTAAGTGCGGCAACAACGATGTTATAAACTAGTTGCGATGTTGGGTATCTGAAATTTTCATGTTAGCCTGCCTGATCTGGCACTTCAAACTCTAATCAAATTCCCAAGGTGTCTCATCGACCCTCATTCGAATCTCTTTAAATTCAATTACCAACTGTGCCTCTGATTTAGGCTTACTAAATTCTTTGTTTAGAGCTATCTAAGTCTCTACTAACGACGCATGAGGATTATCAGCACAATACTTAATGTACTAGGTTAGCACGCGATCCTGAAAGGCGGTAACCAACTGCGCCTTCTTTATATTATCATCGGTGATTTGTTGCACTATCCATACAATGTTCACAAAAAACCAGAATTTCTCCAGATCTTCGCTTCCTATTCCTTTGAAGATCGGCATCTTCATTGTGTTTTCCATGATGAATGGTGGAGGTGGAGGCGGAGGTGTAGGTGAAGGTGTATGCGGTGGAGGTGGAGGTGGAGTGGATGGATGAGATATTCTTGGAATACCCTGAGTTATTAACTGAACAACGCTTTGCGGTGTAGTCAGCATTGTTCCTTCGTTGTTGCTTGAAGGAGGTTCAATCAATGGACTATACTCTGGACCTAATCTGTTACCTCTAAAGAATCTACCACTTCGCGTAGCTCCGAACATTAAGGTAATGGAATTACACACTTTTCACATAATAGCATTTTAATCCAAGTATTCAATGACCTTAAGTACTTACCTCATAGTCCTTTGAAGAATCTTCGCTATAGCTAACTGATGTGTCTATTGCAAATTCAATGATAAATCCACCCAGAATTCGATCAAGCCAATGATTGATAGCCCGTGCGATCTTGTTTTCAAATGCCTCTAGTCTTCGCACTAATTTTGGAGTCCACACTATAGGACTATTGAGTTTCCACCTTCCTTGACTGTCTGTCAACTTAGCTAATCACTCATATAATTCAATTGGGAAGGCACAAAAGAAAATTTCATGTACCTATGTATACAGATACCTATTCAAACAATCCTCCTTCGACAGGCGTGGATTCCTGTTTTCTTGAGCCGTAAACTCGTGAATCTTCTGATCTAACCACTTTTCAATCTCTTTCTTAGTCAGATTCCAATGATGCGACATCAGTCATCTTCTTAAGCAGATCCCGGTCCTCACAACAGAACCATTTTTTGACTTAAGGGGTCCGGACCCAGGTTCAGAGTTAGTTGCACCAACCAACAAAACCCTTCACTACTGGCCATGTCGAAAACAAGCCGTGTAACGCACGATGCAGTCTCACCCGAAGCAATATTGGGGGATGCAAGAACCAAGTTTCTGCATCAAAAGACTAGTGTGATGTCTTCCAGCACTTTAGATCTTCTTCCGCGCAGGTCGGTAGAATTCTAGGGCTCTTTATTGTAACTAAGTTAAAGAGGTCTCTAGACCTTAGCGAAGGCCCATGATCAGTCTTTGTGGACCTTAAATAGATTATTTATCTACTTTTTCACGTCAGTAAACAACCCTAGATCGTAGTTCGTGTTGATCTACTTAATTCATGAGAAACATAAGAGAAATAGCTTTTGATCTTCGCGAAAGTGGATAACCATTCATTTCATGCATTATTAAGACAGATTCAATGAATTCATGCAGTATTCATTCATTATTTCATAAGCATATCATTCAATTGACACATATATCATAAATATATTCAATGGAAATACACAGTAATTCCTTAAAAGGATGTCTTTATTAATTTTCAATTCACTGATTACAAACTCTTCTACCCTGTGCACACAGTTGCAGGGGTTCACACACTCAATTGCAAACTCTATCTAGGCCTCCTGCGCACTCAGCTGCAGGAGCCTTCCCTTCTTTCCTTTGAGCGCGAGAAGCAGAGCCTTCCTGCCTCAGCACTTGCTCAAGACACAAAACTCTTCAATGTACCCAATTCTCTAAAAAAAATGTTCTATAAGAATTCCTATGACTCAACTATTTATAGCTTTCCTTCATACAATACCATGATCCATAGATGATGGGTGAGTCTCAAAACTGACTTAATTATCTATCAAAATAAGGGGTTAAGACCCCTTTGAAACCTATCGCGGAGACTTTACATCTTTTACCCAACATATACAAAATTTTGGTTAAATTAACCCTAGGGACCCTATCCCAACAACTACTACAAATAAACAAAGAAAATGAATGAAACATCACAGTTCACAATAGACACAAAAGTCTAAGGCCCCAAAGTATAGAAGCCAGCTTGTACAAAGCAGCGAACCCAAGTGAGACACTAATTTCCACATAAGACAGAAATTGAAACTTCTCCAGATAATCACAATGCAAACTAGAAGGAACGCGAGCCAACAGCAAGACCTCCAATAATAAAATTCCCATTGTGAGAAACTAGTACAAGAGGCTGAGGTATTGTCCTTTCCTCCTCGCATAAAACACTCGTATCTCCACCCTTTCACCACCATAAAGTTGCTCATTAAATCCATCAATGCAACACACTTGTTAAGGTAGAGGTATTAAATACCTTTAGCCATGCCCATCTAAGGAGAAGCCATATGTGCTTCTGGAACTCTTCTCGACATTGTCATATTAATCAAATACGCACCCCCATAAGGGTCTTAATAATATATAAATTATAATAATAAACTATATATCAATATAAAATATAAAATATAAAACATAAAACTATATAATATTTTAATAATAATATTATAAGTATTATAATAATAATTAGATCAAAAGTAAGAATATGCAATGAAACAATGGTGAAAAATGTCATTAAAAAAAAGTGCACAATGAATAAGGATAATGAAGGATATTACAAAGAAAAAATAATGCACATAGATCCAAAAACTAGATACTATATACTATACTATAATAATATATTATAATATAATGTAACATAGGATACAATAATCTAAATTATAATGATAAATTATGTATTTATTTTCTTTTTGATGGGTGGTTCACGGACATTGGGTGGCTGCTACATCCACGAAAAATCTGGGAAGATCAACCCCGAAGGGAATCTTTTAAAGCCCTTCAGCCATACTAGTAGGGCCTAACCCCAAGGGCATCGAGGAGAATTGACCTTGTGACCTCCCAATCAGCAAGGTACTTAACAACATGGACTCGATTAGTTGAACTAACCCTTGGGGCTCATAAATTATGTATTAATATAGTAAACTATATATTAATATAAATTATAAGATTACACAATATATTAATAGTTAGGTTATGAGTATTATAGTTATTAAGATTAAAACTAATAATAATGATATACTAATATACAAAGTAATAATATACAATACAATAATAGTGGACTATCACAGAGAAAAGATAATGCAAGAGGAGAACAAAATACAAGAGAGAAACATACCATACATATAAATTAATGATATCATATATTAAAGGTATCCTATATTAATAATATACTAAATAGCCTTTTCTTCTAGGGTTTTTTTGCCTTAGCTGTCAACGCCTTTCCCTCCAATGGCACCCTCATGGGGGGTGGAGGAGGCCCATCCTACAGAAACACAGTCAATTTGAAAGCCAATCAGGCTCCCTCGCACAAATTCAACAATTCCTCAGCTCACAAAACATAGCCGAAGGCAAACCCATATAATATGACCAACAATGAAGTTGCAACCACTACCTTTACTACCCCAACAACGAACAATTCAAAAACTAATGGTTCCTACCTTCCTCACACAGTCAAAGTTCACCTCATGGAAATCCCATAAAAAAATAGGGGAAAAATCGAATATATGAGAAAGCATGCAGTAATATGCAACTCGAAAAAAAACTATGCTCAACTGGATTGAGAAGAACTAGACACTCAAAGGGGATCTCAACCTCAAGTTGTGGTCAAAGGGTTTCTTCATGACCATATTCAACAAGATAGAGGATAGAGATCACATATTCCAGGGAAGACCATATTTCATGAAAACCCACGACTTATTAATAAAGTCATGGGTTCAAAGATTCCACCCCGACTAAGAATACTTTTTTGCAACCCTGGTGTGAATCTTCTTTTATTCACTCCATCGGGATTTATGGGACCCTGAAATCTTAGAAAGCATCGGTAATTACATAGGGAATTTTGTTATGATCTCGGTTACCACAAAGAAATGTTGATACACTTCCTATGCTTGCTTTTGTGCTTATCTAGACATATCCAAGCCCCACCCAACAAGCATTCAACTGAGCAGTAAAGAAAAAATATCATAATAACTAATAGATTATGGGAAAATATCCTTTATATGTAGAAAATTCCACGAATATTGCCATCTATTCTGAGAATTCCTATAAATCAATTCCAACAAAATGCACAAGTAAATCTTCCCTTGGATCAAAATGGGTTTACCAAGGTCACCATTAAAATTAAGACAACATAAAAAGGAATAGGGAATCCAACCTTTGAAAGTGCATCAAGCCATAACTGATACACGATCCTCCAACAACTAGAAGAAAACGACACAACTGCCGAAGGAGAAAATCACAAAATGAAAGAGATTGGGAAAACGAATCAACAACCACCACAACCAACAAAAGATGCACATTCACAACCAACTAAAAAAGATTACTGGGACCTAGAAATGGAGGATAACACCCAAGATTTTTCTGATGTAGAAAATTTCGATGCAATGGACCTGCAAAACATGGATCTGCAATCCCTTGTAGAGAAATGGAGGAATAGAAACCCAACAACCATTCCTGAGGAGCAAGTTCAAATCATCACTAGAGATTATATCTGAAATCAAGATCTAATTCATCATTAATCTCACGAACTTGGTAATAAACTTAACCATAGTTGTTCCTTTTCCTCTCACGGAATCAAAAGAAACACTCCCAAAGATCAATTGAGTATTTCAAAAGAACCAAAGGAAAAAGGGTGAAAAAACAATAGTCAATTACTATAGGACCTAGGGGATTACTAGGTTAATATTAGTAGATTTTCACTAATGGATTTTGTCTTTCAACCCTCCTCTCAATATCATCAATGAAAGTCATCTTGTGGAGCGCTAGGTGTCTTAATGTGAAATCCAAGCAAAGACTCCTATAAAACAAAATCTTCCAAAAACATCCTGACATCGTGATGATTTAAGAAATGAAATGCTCTTTTGTGTCTCTGAACAAGATTTTAACGAATGTCTGAAGAAACTCTTATTATCTAGCCCAAGATTCCCAAGAAGCATCAGGAGGTATTGCTATCACATGGAACCCTTCCTCAGTCACTCTTCAAGATTCCTTTTCTTTTCCAAAATCATAACTACGAACTTTCAACCCATTAGTTCAATGAGTTTAAGTTTCATAACCAATGTTGATGGCTTTAGTATTCATGTTCAAAAAAAATCTTCCTTCAAAACCTCCAAAGAGCATCAAATATTATAGGGTAAAACTTATGGATTATAGGTGGGATTTTAACAAGATAAAAAATCCCAACGAAAGGACATGGGGGATACATATAATCGATGAAGAAAGCACCCCTCTTTATGGAATTTATCAATAACTCCAAACTTATAGATCTGAGCACACACAACGACTTATACACTTGGAACAATAAGAGAGGAGGCACATCTCAAATAACTTCAAGACTAGATATATTCCTCATAACAAAGTCTCTCTATATTTTAGGCATGAATTTTGAAGTTTCTATTCTCACTTGCCATGGTTCGGGTCACTGACCCATAGAACTCTTTATGGATTGGATTGCTAGACCTAGGATCAGGCCCTTCAAACTCGAGGCTTTTTGGTTACATCTTGATTTTATTTATAATGTAGAAAATGGTGGAAATAATCAAATCATTTTCATGTGACCCTTATGTATTGCTTCCAGTGGTGGTTACAATATCTCAAAATGAAAATCAAGAATTGGAATATTGAAAATTTTGTTAACATCCACAAAGAAAAAATAAATCTAGAACAAGAGATGACCACCATTGAACAAGCAATAATATTAAATCACAGACCTTAAGAATTGGAACATCAAGAAGCAGTCATTCACCTCCAGCTAGAGGAAATATTGAGGCAAGAAGAATTCTTCTAGAGACAAAAATCGTGACTAAAATGGCCTGAGAGAGGAAAAAATAGTAAATTCTTCCACATATCCATGTTAAACCACAAGAAAATTAATATAATATCAAGCATTAAAAACCCAATCACCAAAAATCGGAAATCCATGATGCAATAGCCTAGAAACTCATGAATCATTTCCAGGCCACACTCACAGAAATAGTTTCGGATAGAAGGAATACTATCAGGAAAATAACATAGTACATTCCCAAAGTTGTAATAAGGGAACAAAATGATCTCCTTTTGAAGGAAATCACCATGCAGGAAGTGGAAGCAACTATTGTGGAAATGTGCAATTGCAAGTCCGCACGTCTTGACAACTTTGCCATCGATTTCTACCAAACTTGCTGGAAAAATTTTGGGTATGATGTTTAGTAAGTAGCAGAATATTCTCAATGCTCCTCTTTTATCTTAATAGCCCTTGATGTTACCTTTATATCTCTTATTCATAAAAAAATCTTATGTTGATTCTCCTTCATATTTCAAACCTATTGCCCAATATAATGTTATCTATAAAATCATCTCCAAAGTTATCGCAAATTGACTAAAATCCATTCTCCCCTCACTTATATCTCCTAAGAAAATTGGTTATGTGGAACACAGAAAAATTATGGACAACATAATAATAACCCATGAACACATTCACTCGCTTAATTCTAACAAGTCTCCAGGTATGCTCATCAAACTTGATATGTCAAAAGCATTTGGAAAATTGAGTTAGAAATTTATTTTTCACATGCTTGTTAAAAATGTAGCGAGCAAGGTCTTTGGGCTTGTACCTTAGCTAGTGAAGGCCTAAAATTGTCCTCATGAGTTAGACTTAAGTTAGGATGAGTTATTTCCAGTTTACAAGAATAATCAAGTTAACATGCATATAGTTGGAGCTTTAGTTAAAAGAGGAGTCTTCATCAATTTGACTACAAAACAAGGTGGTAGTTACAAGTTCAATTATAATGATTTAGTCTTCAGTGTTGATTAGAGAGAGAACTAGCTAAGAGCTCCAATATTGATTGGAGAAAGGATGAGAATAACTATCAATTAACTTGTTAATCAAAATTCGAGTTATAAGTTTGAACTGGGCCTCCTTGCATGTTCAAATTGGATCTATAAAGAGGAGGACAAAGGCACAAGGAATTTATAAGTTTCGTGCACAAAACTTTGTGACAAGAAAACTTACAAGTTTGTGAGAGGAGCCTCGATTGTGGAGAGTGCATGAATTGTTTCCTAATAAATAGGAGGAAAAAATGCGCAAGGATTTAGGAGGTGATTGTGTGCATTGTTGAGGAGCTGAGTCCTAAAGATTAGTAGAAAGTGCACTAGAAAAGAGGACTTTAGGTATGCTAGGAAATATAGAATTTGCGCAAGAGAATAGGGTTGCCAAGTGTGCAAGGAAGGAGGAGAAAAATTGAGTAAGGAAGAAGGGTTACAAAGCAAGTCAATGAGGCAGCATAGGATTGGTTGCGAGCTAGAGGTCCAAGATCAACTATATCATCTAAGATTTATGAGAGAAGCAGAACACTTTCTCAAGAGAGACAAATTACTTTGTAATAGATTCAATTGCTCCAGGATAATTAATAAAATACCACATCAAGCAAGAAGGTTTTCCCTGCTGGGTTTCCTAAGAAAAATAAGTGTGTCAATTTGTGTGATGTGTTTTTATCTCTCTGTTTTTATTCATTTTCTTATGAATTATTAAGAGACTCTGTTTCTTGGTGAAAGTAAACTAGATTTTAGTTTTCATTCATTCATGTAAGTAGTTGCAGAGTTTTATGGAAATTTAATAATGCTCATTGGTTTTGGGTTTGCAGAAAGATGGGTTCATTCGGTTATTTCCCTCATTTCCAAAACTTTCTTCTCTACCCTAGCTAATGGGTCTCCCTCTCCCACTTTTGTCCCCTCAAGGGGTATTAGGTAGGGAGACACCATTTCCCCTTACATATTTTTCCTCATGGCTAAAGGGCTAGGAAAATCTATTAACTCAACCATATAGCATGGCCAACCATAAGGTCTTCCTCTTAGTTCCCATGATCTCTCTTCTTTGCACCAACAGTTTGTGGACAATACTCCTCTTGCGCATCCCCACTATCAAAGAATCCACTACCCTTAAAAACATCCTTTAATACTTCTTTGATGTTTTGAGAACCTCCCTTAACATGGAACAATCTCAAATCTTCTTTTTTAATACCCCACTAGTTGTCCAAATTCACATATCTCATTTTTTTGGTTTTCAAAGGAGATCTCTTCTGTCTAAATACTTGGGAGCCCCTCTAACTAGCAATTCTCCTATAAAAAAAGGCATGGGAAAATCTTCTTCTTAAATTTGAAGCCAAACATTCTTGTTGGGCTTTTAGATTGCTCAATCTAGCTAGTCACTTGTTCTTTCTCAAATGTGTCCTTTAATCCCTGCCCACCTATCTCATTAGAGAATTTTTGAGGTAGAAAATAGGCCTCAAAACAAAAATGTACAACCAAAATCAACTTTATAATAACCAATAGGATTCAATATGATTATGTAAACCATGGGGGATGATTCACCATTTTTGGAATAAAAAAGTAAAAATAGTGTTAAGAAAAAAAAAAATCTACTTTTTCAACTCGTATTTTCAACTTATCTCTATATGGTTTTAGTCAAATTTCAAGCGGGAGCACTCATTGGATGTTTAATTTAATTCCTCATCCAAGGAGTACCCATGTTGCATACTTTCGATGGACCTTGCGACATGAAAAATGAGAAATACATGAAAAACATGATTGCAATCATGTTTTTCACGTATTTCTCATTTTTCATTTTATAGGGTCCAGCGAAAGTATGAAAAATGGGTACTCCTTGGATGAGGAATTAAATTCCACATCCAATGAGTGCTCTCGCTTGAAATTTGACTAAAATCATGGAGAGATAAGTTGAAAATATGAGTTGAAAAAGTAGTTTTTTTCTTTTTTCCCTCTAAAATTTAATGATGTAATGTAATCTTATTTTATTATTTCCACTATTATTTTGTAATATTCCTTAGGAGGCCCATTTTAGACCTCGAAATTTCTCTAATGTCTCTTGATAATGGTAGCCCCCAAATCCATCCTAACAAAATAATAAATATTCAGCACAACTTCCTCTCTGGGGTGCCAAAATAGACTAAAAATGGGTTGTAGTTGCATGAGACAAACTCAGTCATTTGAAGAAAGGAGGAGGCCTTATTCTCCATGATTCAGATATACTTAGAAGAGCCTTAAGTGCTAAAAACTAGTGGAGATGGATCAAACACTTGGAGACTTTATGGAGAGAAATGTGGAAATGTAAGTACACCCCCAATACCCAAGAATCTCAGCTCATCAGAATGAATGGAAACATCAGGGGTTCTCATATCTGGAATGTTGGTTGGAGCAAAAAACATCTTGTTCAGTAGCATAGTTTTTGGAAAATCAAGTTGCCGCTCAACAACACTGTCAGATTTGGATGATTCAAGAAAGATGACATCTCTAGATACAACAAACTTTTTATTTACTTCATCATAGAGACGGTATGCTTTAGAGGTGTTTGAATACCCCAGGAAGATACACTTACGACTTCTAGCACCAAGTTTGTTTCTATGTACCTTTGGTATTAAAGCATAACAGGTGGAACCAAAAATCCTGAGATGTTTTACCGAAGGAACATGTCCATACCACAATTCATAAGGAGTCTTGTTTCTTATAGCACTAGATGGACATCTATTCTTTATATATGCAGCACATAGAACAGCATCAGCCCAAAACATTATCTTTACATTTTTGAAGAAAAGCATGGATCGTACCATATTCAAGATTGTTCTATTCATTCTTTCTACTACACCATTTTGTTGGGGATTATAAGGTACAGTTGTTTGATGTTTGATCCCATGTTGGCGAAGATAGTTTTCAAACACTTGGAGACTTTATGGAGCGAAATGTGGAAATGTAAGTACACCCCCAATACCCAAGAATCTCAGCTCATCAGAATGAATGGAAACATCAGGGGTTCTCATATCTGGAATGTTGGTTGGAGCAAAAAACATCTTGTTCAGTAGCATAGTTTTTGGAAAATCAGAAACAAGAATGGTGCACTGTTTTGGGATGACATGTGGCATCAATGGCCAAAATTAGCTCAAAATGAGCAACTTCGCCCAAGTAGGGGCTCCCTCATCTCCAGGGGCCAAAGCTTAGTTGCACATTACTGGGACTCACCCCCCTGCACTTTTAAATGGTATGATTGGAATCATGCGAGGAATGGATTGAGCCTCCTTACCAAAACAAAAGCATCATTATTAGGTAATAATTATCAAATAGAAGAATTATGATTTAAGACAGTAACAATATTTTTCGTTGGAGTTATCATCCTTTAGGAAATTTTAACCTCTCTGAAGCTTGTAGTATTCTCACAAGAAACAATAATGAGGATTATCAAGGCAAATGTAATAAAATATTGAATCTCAAACACTAGCCCAAGCTCACTCTTTTTATGTGGCTTCTATTTTGGAACAAAGATTTGACATGGGACAAGCTTCAAGGTCATGGTTTTAAGGGTCCCTCAATTTGTATTCTATGTTTCTCCAATTTAGAAAATTTCAATCATCTTCTAAGAAACCACAACTTCTCTTCTTATATCTGGGACCACTTTGCTCTGCTATTTTGACAGACCAACATAATACAAAATAGTGTCTTCTCCACTCTACAATTATGGCAGGACTCCTCTTAATCCCATTGTCAACAGAGCATGAAAAATCATCCCAGGATTCATCCTATGGGAGATTTTGAAGGAGTGTCAGGCCAGGGTAACTCCAAAATGGGCAGAAGAAAACTGACTGACTATTTCATTAGATAACTATTGTTTATATACATAAAATGGACGGATCAGTTCATCTTCTTGATGACTGTTCACGTTCCTGTTTACCCAACCGTTGAAGATTAGGTGTGAACATTCCCCCCCTTAATATGAAGGGATGTTGGTGAGTCCAAGCATCGTTCTGAATCTTTCAAGCTTTTCTCTTCCAAGCGCTTTGGTGAAGATGTCTGCAATTTGCTCATTTGTGGAACAATGACGGAGATGGATTGTTTTGGCCTCAACATGATGTCGGATCAGATGATATTTAGTATTGATATGCTTAGTACGATCATGGAACTTTGGGTTCTTGGCCAACTTTATTGCAGAGGTGTTATCAATCATGAGTGGAGTTGATTGGACTTGTTTTACCTGCAAATCTTCAAGAATTTTCCTGAGCCGCACAATTTCTTTCGTTGCTTCAGCTGCTGCCACGTATTCTGCTTCTGTTGTGGAATCTGCTTGAACTGATTGTTTGCGTGATCTCCAGGAGACAGCTCCTGATCCAAGACTCATAGAATATCCTGAAGTAGATACCCCAGTTTCTTTGTCTCCATCGAAGTCTGAATCAGAGTATCCAATCAAGCTGAAGTCGTCCACCTGTGTATACTTTATTCCAAGGTCTTGAGTTCCCTTCAAGTACCTTAGAACTCTTTTTGCAGCAGACCAATGTCCCTCACAAGGCTTTTGCATAAACCTGGAGAGGATCCCAACAGCAAATGAAATGTCTGGTCTGGTAGTAGTGAGGTAGATGAGACTTCCTACAAGCTGTCTATACTTTGTTGCATCCTCAAATTCCTTTCCTTCAATAGATGTGAGCTTCAAGTTTTGTTCCATTGGAGTAGAAAGAGGATTGCACTCTGTCATGCCAAATCTGTTTAACAAATCTCCAATGTATTTCTTTTGAGAAAGAAATATGGATTTTGGATGTTGGGTTACTTCAATGCCAAGATAGTAATGAACATAGCCCAAATCAGTCATTTCAAAACTTTTTCCTAATTCTTTCTTTATGGATGCAATATAGCTTTCATTGTTCCCTGTCATTAAAAGATCATCTACATATACCACAAGATATACAACTGTTTTGCCAACTTTCTTGACAAATAAAGTTGCATCATCAAGATCAAAATGTTTGAAGTTGAGTTTCAGAAGATGCTCAGTTAGTTTTTCATACCAGGCTCGTGGTGCTTGTTTGAGGCCATACAAGGACTTCACAAGTTTGCATACTTTATGTTCATGTCCTTTCACAGCAAATCCTTCAGGCTGGGACATAAAAACATTTTCTTTTAGATCTCCATTCAAGAATGCAGTTTTTACATCCATTTGATGGACTTTCCAACCGTTCTGAGCAGCTAGTGCAAAGAGTGTCCGGATGGTGGCCCATTTTGCTGTGGGGGCAAAAGTTTCCTCATAATCGACCCCTTCCTTCTGTGCAAAACCTTTTGCCACAAGCCTAGCTTTGTGCTTGTCAAGTGAGCCATCAGCTTTGTATTTGTTCTTGTAGACCCACTTGCAGCCAATTGGTTTTGTTCCAAATGGAGGATCAACCAGCTTCCAAGTGCCATTCTTTATGAGGGCATCATACTCCTGCATCGCTTCTTTCCATTCATCATGAGAAGCAGCTTCTTTGAAGGAAGTTGGTTCAAAATCTGTAGACAAGTTCAATTCACAATCATAAGTAACATCCATATCAACAGGTGAATTAGAGTTATCTACATCACCTCCATCTTGTCGGTTTGTATTTCTGGTTCCTGTTTTTCCAATTTCATCAGGATGAACACTTTCAAGTGTCTTTGTCAGCCACTTTGGGGGACCTTTCTGAGATGGTCCAGGCTGCTCTGTTGATTGAGTTGGGACTGAATCAAGATTGAGTCTCCCAATTCTATCAATTACATCACTTAAAGGATCATCCGGTGTTGGAGTTTCATGCAAGGGAGATTGTTCTTCAGAAGAAGATTCCACATGTTGATCTAGTATAGATGTGGAATCTGATTATCAAACTCTTGAAATGATTTCGTTTTTGTGAATATATCCAAGCGATCAAGTTGCCGCTCAACAACACTGTCAGATTTGGATGATTCAAGAAAGATGACATCTCTAGATACAACAAACTTTTTATTTACTTCATCATAGAGACGGTATGCTTTAGAGGTGTTTGAATACCCCAGGAAGATACACTTACGACTTCTAGCACCAAGTTTGTTTCTATGTACCTTTGGTATTACAGCATAACAGGTGGAACCAAAAATCCTGAGATGTTTTACCGAAGGAACATGTCCATACCACAATTCATAAGGAGTCTTGTTTCTTATAGCACTAGATGGACATCTATTCTTTATATATGCAGCACATAGAACAGCATCAGCCCAAAACATTATCTTTACATTTTTGAAGAAAAGCATGGATCGTACCATATTCAAGATTGTTCTATTCATTCTTTCTGCTACACCATTTTGTTGGGGATTATAAGGTACAGTTGTTTGATGTTTGATCCCATGTTGGCGAAGTTAGTTTTCAAATTCATTTGATGTATATTCTTTTCCATTATCAGTGCGAATAGACCCAATATGAGATTTTGCATCAATTTCAATCCACTTATGAAAATTCTTGAATGTTTGAAAAGCATCAGATTTGTTCTTCAATAAATAAACCCAACACATTCTGGTGTAATCATCAATAAATGTCATGATATATTTATTTCCATTTGCAGAAGGAACAGGCATTGGACCACATAAATCTGAATGAATGAGTTCAAGCTTCCTATGTGCTCTTGAATGTGAATCATGAAAAGACTGTTTGCTATGCTTTCCTAGAATGCAAGCATCACATTGCTTATGTTTTCTAGGAATTGTAGGCAAACCAGCAACACCATTTTTCTTTAATAAGCGAAGACTGTCATAGTTTAAATGTCCAAATCTAGCATGCCATAATAAACTTGATGGAAGTGTACCTTCTTCATGATGAGAAATATATGAGAAATGTTGTGCATGAGCAGAGGTTCCTTGCAGTTTAAGAAGTATTTCTTCTTCTATTCCCCTCATGACCAGTGAGTGGTCAGATGCCTTTCTTACCTCAAGCTTTCCATCAAACATATGAATGGAGTGACCTTGCTGGCGGATGTGGACCAAGGACAGCAAGTTTCTCTTGAGCTGTGGGAGATATAGAACATGATCCAGAAGAAAGTCTGGAAGACCAGACAGTTTAAGCCTGATTGTGCCAAGCCCTGATGGCTTGATTTTTGACTGATCTGCAAAGTATACTGCTCCATCAACATTGTCAGTGAAATCTTCAAAAAAATCTTTCCTATGAGTCATATGACAGGTTGCTCCTGAATCAAGCAGCCAATCATTTTTCGAAGAAGCAAGTGAAGCATTAAACAAATCTTCATTTACTCCAATGTTACATTGTGCCTCAATATAGTGAGCGGATTCAGGTGCTTTACCTTTGTCTGTGTCATCAGTTTTACCTTTCTGCTGGTTTCTTCTATGCTCAATTTTGTCCCATGGTAGCTTGCATGTAGAAGCATCATGTGATCCATTTCGTTTGCAGCGAATGCAATGCAGATCTGCCTTTTCTCCTTGAGAATGTCTGCCCCCCTGCCTCTGAAGTATCTTCCTCTTCCTCTTCGTCCACCTCTTCCTCTTGTAGAATCTTGAGCAGGATGCTTTTCTTTATGAGCAAGGCAAACAGTCTCTTCAGAAGATTCAGGGACTGTCTTCTTTCCAAAGGCTTTCTCTCTTTCAGCAAACTTTTTCACAAGAGAGTCAAAGGTTATATCTTTAAGATTTCCATTTGCTTGTAATGACTCAAGATAATTGGAGTAGGTAGGATAGAGTGCTTTGAGAAAGGCAATAAGAGAGATATCCAGCTCAACCTTAGTGGATTTAATATCATGCATTATAGACTTTATTTCAGATGCAAGAGCAAGAGGATCATTATTTTTCAGTTCAAGAGTGAAGAGTTTAATCATGAGCTGAACAACTTCAAGTGCAGAATGTGAATCATAGAGTTCTTTCAGCTTTTGTAAAGCTTCAAAGGCAGTGGAATAAGATGAAATATGACGACTTACTTCTTCATTTACAGATGTTGCGATCAATGCATAGGCTTTGTTTTTCTTGTTTTCCCAAATGACAAGTTCTTTATCTGATGTAGGCTGCACAGGGTCTTTGTCTTCTTCTCCGACACACACTCCTTTCCACAACTCATTGTAGATGAGGGTGTGTTTTACCATCCGGGACCATTCAGGATAGTTCTCCTTGCCAGTGAGAACTATCCCTACCATAGAGATGATTGAATGCATTCTGTAAAAAAAAATGTCTCTGCTGATAAAAACCTTATGTCACAGCCTTATGCACTTTATTTTCCTCTAACGTTTGATAGAAGCATCAGCATCACTTCAATATATCATGCAATACTACTATGTTGAAAAAACGCATAAGGGATATATCACTTCAATATATATATCAATGCAAATGCATAAGGGATATATTACTTCAATATATATCAATGCAAAACGCATAAGGGATATATCACTTCAATATATATCAATGCAAAACTATTATGAAAGCAGCGCAATATGTAAAACTTTTGAATGATACTGCGCGTTTTAATCTTCACTGATTTAGCAGATTGCAGAGACAGTATGCTCAGAAAATAAAATTTCCTCCTCTTGCGCCGAGTAGAACAACCCTTCCACCTCAAGTCCGCAGCTTATCAACAAATCTCCTCTTCATAGATTTCTGTGTCTACATGTGAAGCAACGGGGCATATATAACCCAGGTTCTACGTAGGATGTTGAGCAACGACACATATATATCACAGATTCTATGGCTATGATTGTCCTGCAGATTCGCAAAAACCACAAACAGGCACCACCATGAATAAACACCACCACACTTCAGTTGTGTCCACAAATCCATGCATCCACCAGCGTTGACTGCTTCTCTGATGTTATACGCACTTAAGTAGTATAAAGACGAAGGTTTATACATATATATAAACAAAATCCATCAGAGACGACCTCATTTCAGAATATATATATATATTATATTGGAAAACAAAGTATTTGTATAACCAATATCCAACAAAGTATTTGTATAACCAGATAATCAATCTGCTACAAACGCCGGCTCTCCAGCAATGCAAGCGGAGCTACAAATGCCGAAAATTACAGTCCGGCCTCAGAGCTCTACTTGTGCCCCACGGTGGGTGCCATGAATTCTCCAACTTGGGAATGGACTTCACTGTCTTCACTGTGTGGGCAGGGGACACGTTCAGCAACAAGAACTTGCTCGAGCGGCTTTCAATGAACCGGGAATATACATCCAGACCCTCACAGATACATCTAATACCCAGCACCTCACAAACGCATTGAAGCCCAGTCTTTAGCCGGATGTGTTCGAGGCTTGATGTGGAGCGCTTCAGGTACCTTGACGGTTCAATTTCAAATGTCAGATGCAGGTCAGAGACAAGTGTTGTCACGCAGAGGAACGCTGGAACGATTTTGGATTCGGGGTGAATTCAGGGCAGCGCAGGTGTGGCAGAATGACATAGCCGTTTGAGGACAGAGCGCTGGCAGAGGCAGAGGCGTCTGGTGTGGAGAGGCAGCGAATCAATGGAACGCAGGACAATTAATGACTTTTAACTGATGCGCAGAAAATTAATGACACTCAGGACAGATGCAGCGCTCAGGGCAGAGCAGCGCTCAGGACTGAGCAGCGCTCAGGACTGAGCAGCGCTCAGGACTGAGCAGCGCTCAGGACAGAGGAGCGCTCAGGACAGAGATAAGGGAGTTACAAGGAATCTGGGACCTGCGCTCTGATACCATGTCAGGCCAGGGTAACTCCAAAATGGGCAGAAGAAAACTGACTGACTATTTCATTAGATAACTATTGTTTATATACATAAAATGGACGGATCAGTTCATCTTCTTGATGACTGTTCACGTTCCTGTTTACCCAACCGTTGAAGATTAGGTGTGAACAGGAGCGTAATAGCCAAACATTTAAGAATATCAGGGCCTCCACAAAATTCATTTGAAAAACTATCCTAAACAAAATAAGGGAAACAATTTCTTCTCTTCCTTGGTCCTCAAAATATTGGGAATGCAATAAACCTAAAAGGTTCATTCTAACCAAAATGGGTATATCCCTCATTCCTTATGCTAGACTCCCTATGTTCCCAATTTATTTCCTTCCAACCCTTCCTTTTGGTCCCCTCCTCTTGAGGACTTCAGGAAACTTAAATTCGATGGGGGCTCAAAAGGAAATTCAGGCCAAGCTAGTTATGGTGGAGTCTTTCGTAATAGGCCTCAACACTAAAAATGTTGTTTAAAACTAGGCACTAGAGAAGGGTCTATCAATTGATAGTCGCAAATAATTTCACAACCTCATTATTGAAGGAGATTGCAAGATCATTATCAATATCTTCCGCAAAATCCAATGTGGATCATATCAGATTTGCAGAGCTAGAGGAAAAAAATGACAGTATAGACCACAAGTTAGCCATTCTAGGCAGGGGATCAACCAACATCTCCTTCTTGGATGAAGATAGTGACAATCCAATGCGAATGCCTAGAGATTCTGCCCAATAGTTGTTATAACTCACTGGATTTTTGCTTGCAACACTAGTAGTCTTTTTTTCTTCTCATGTCGATGTATGTCAAGGTCTAGCATATCTAACTTGTTTTTATAAGTTTTTATTTACAAGATGCTCTAGTTAGACGAGGTCTTAGCAACCTCAAGACTTTGAAATTATGTCACTGATCTAATTTCCCTTTAGATAAACCGATAGCATGAAATTTTTGGTCTATTAATCCTCATTTGATGTAATGCAAAGTGCCTAACTTAAAAAAATATATATATACACTATATAGTGATATATATTATAAGACTATAAAAATATACTAATAATTAGGTCACAATTAATAATACAATAAAATATAAAGTAATAAAAGTGAAGAATATTATAAATAAAATATTATGCACAAGGATAAGAGAACATAAGACAAGAGAAACATATTGTGAAATATAGAGACAAGAAAACAAGGGGGGCATATACAGGGCAACAAGAGAACACAAGGAGGGGATAAAGCAAATAAGTAGAAAAGTCACCAAGGGAAGGGAAAGAAAGGAAAATGTAATAGGGGGTTAGACACAACAAAATGCTAGGAATGAAAAAACTAAGAAAAACTAACTATTTTTAGAAATTTGAATAATATAACACTTATTAACAGAGATTATCCTGATTATACACTATTTGTGGAATGCATGCATAATACATAACCTCCTCTACCATTGATCATCAATTTGCGGAATTAAAAAACAATCTCATGCGCACATTGAAACATCAATCACACATATCAACACAGTATGTAATGGGGAAAGCATACAACTGAAAACCCCCAAATATCTGTATATTATAATGATAGAGAACATGTAACAATAGATAGTACAATACTCCTCACGAGTACTCAGTACTATTTCCACATGCTACACACAAACTAGCTCAGATTTGAACAAGTCACAGGTTCAAATCTCCTCCACTGTTTTCCTGCCTCTACTGCACAATCCAAGTTGAGAATAGATCAGATCCAAGTTCAAATTCCCTTGGCTTGTACTGCGCAATCCTCATTGGCAATCTCAATCAATGATTGTGCAAATCTCATGCACATATATAGTCACAACTGATAGTAGTCTCACCCTTTCACCCACCTCTAACACTTGTCTCCACTGAACTATCCATGCACTGAGTTAACTGATGTATTCTTTAGTTGATTTATGAGTTAATAATTAGTGAATTAATTAATAATTAGTGAATTAATTAATAATTAATTCACATCACTCATCACTAGTGTATTTGGCAGTTAGACTAAATACAACTAGTTCAACTAAGTCAAACTGAACACAACTCCATCAACTCCTCAATCAACTCCACCAAACTCAATCACTTGAGTTCTAACTGAATTCCATCATGCAATAGCTCAACTAACCCATAGGAAAAGCGTATTTCCTTCTGGCAGTTGCATGTGCCACATCCGTAGCTCGAATTGAAGTGCTGCAAGAGGATAAGATAATGTTTATAGTCCAAATATTATTAAGAGCTAATAATATTCGACTGTTCTATTTTTTGACTGGCAGTCTAAAAATAGACTCCGCCCATATGTCTAAAAATAGAGGTCCATCTATTTTTACCAACATGACCAATCATCCATAAATAGCATCTTGCAACTCATAGACCATGATCCATATGTCTAAAAATAGACTTTGCGCCAAAAATAGCCTGCGGGCCCACTTAGTGAAGGCGACTTCTTTTCACTAAGCTCCATCATCTTGTTGCATTTTCAACACTCCCTCTCAACAAGATATGGATTATCTGCAACCACTATCCTGCCTCTGTGGTATTCGAATTTGCTCCTGGTGAGCGCCTTCGTCAAGATATCAGCATCCTGATCCTCCGTGGGAATGTATGAAAGTAACATGATTCTCCGCTGCACACAATCTCTGATATGATGGTACCTGATGTCGATGTGCTTGGATCTATCATGAAATACTGGATTAGCCGAGAGTTTAATGCAACTCTGGTTATCACAATAAATCATAGTAGGCTCCAAGTGTGACCCGAACAACCTGACCAGGATCTTCCTCATCCATATAGCCTCACATGCAACCAAACTTGCTGCCATATACTTGGCCTCTGCTGAACTGAGTGCCACGGATCTTTGCTTCTTGCTGTACCAAGAAACTGTTGTCAACCCGATATTGAAGATCCCTCCAGATGTTCTCTTTCTATCCATTGGGCTCCCTGCCCAATCTGCATCCGTGAAGCCACATAGCTTCACCTCATCCTCATGTCTGTACCACAATCCATATCCCGATGTGCCTCTGAGATAACGCAATACATGCTTGTCTGCCTTCTATAAGAGCTTGGTTGGCTTAACCATAGCTTGTGAAAGTTGGTTAACAGCATAGCATATATCGAGTCATGTATTGACCAGATACATAAGCGACCCGAACAACTGTCGATAAACAGTGGCATCCACTACCTCCGCTGAAGTAGCATCCTCCTTCCTCCAACCTCCAAGAAGAGGAGTATCAACAGGCTTGCAGCCGTGCATGTTGAACTTCTCCAGTATCTCCCAGGCATACTTACCCTAAGAAACAAATAGTCCATCACTGTGCTGCCAAATTTCCAATCCCAGGAAATAATGAAGGAGGCCCAAGTCCTTCATCTCAAACTCTCTAGCAAGATCCTCCTTGCATGAAAGTATCAACAGCTCATCTCCCGTCAAAATCAAATCATCTACATAAAGTACAATGATCAGCAACTTACCCTCCACCACAATCTAGTATAGGTTAGGATCCGCCTCACTCTTGGAGAATCCAAGTCCGGTGAAATAACTGTCTATCCGTGTGTACAAAGCACAAGGTGCTTGTTTCAACCCATACAGCGCTCTCTTGAGCCTGCACACATGTGACTCGCTGCTGAAGATCTCAAAACCTTCAGGCTGCTCTATGTACACCTCCTCCTCAATGACTCTGTTGAGGAACGCAGTCTTCACATCCATCTTATGGATGTGCCACCCCATCTGCGCTGAGAGCAAGAATCGTCCGTATGGAAGAATACCTTGCGACAGGTGCAAAGGTCTCCTCATAATCGATCCCCTCTATCTGTGAGAAGCCTCGGGCAACAAATCTTGCCTTTTACTTCTCCACACTCCCGTCAGCTACCTGCTTCACTTTGTAGATTCATCTCAAACCCACCACCGATTTCCCCTCTGGTCTTGGGACAATCTCCCATGCATTGTTTCTAAGAATCGAATCATACTCTTCCACCATGGCATCTACCCATGCGGGATCCTCCACAGCTTCCTCGAAAGAGGATGGCTCAGTCACGACACATTTGCTCACAAGAGCCATGTATCCAGTGTACCGATCAGGTGATTGTCTCTGTCTGCGCTATGCTGTAGGTGGTCCTACAACCTTCTCTGCATCTTGAGTCAGTCGCTCAGCTTCTGTAGTGCTCTTTCGCCCTCTGATGGTTGGCGCTGCATGAGTGGTCTCTTCCACTCCATGAACTTCATCTTGTGGATGATCCACATCCTGAAGCTCATCCTTAGGAACTAATAGCTCCTCATCTTCATGCAAGTGTGGCTCCCTCTCAAGCGAACACTTCATGGCTTTCTCCTCCTGAAATTTGATATCCCGTCACACAACAGTCTTGCGACTGTCTGGAAAATACACACGATAGTTGTGGGGCGTATCAGTGTACCCCACAAATATCCCAACCTCTGCGGTCGGCTCCAGCTTCTTCCTGGCATCCTTCGTCACATGCATTTAAACAGGAGAACCAAAAATGCTCAAATGGGAAATATCAGGCCTCTTACTAGAATAAGCCTCCTCAGGTGCACTCATGCCAAGTATCTTGTGAGGACAACGATTCTGCACATATACTGCAGTATTGCATGCCTCTGCCCACAAGTGAAGGGGTAGGCCCTGATCATGCAACATCGCCCATGCAGCACCCACGATCATTATGTTCTTCCGCTCAGCAACCCCGTTCTGTTGTGGGTTATGGGGAGCTATGAGCTCTCTTCGAATCCCTTCTGTGCTGCATAATTCCTTGAACTCGCCAGAGATGAATTCACCACCATTGTCGCTCCTAAGAACCTTCACCTTCTTCCCCAATTCCTTCTCAACCAGTGCTTTGAACTCACAAAACTTTGAGTATGTCTCGCTCTTCTTCTACATGAAGAAGATCCAGCACTTTCGAGAGAAATCATCAACAAAGATCACATAGTACTTGTGCTTTGCTGTCGAAGCTACTGAGAAAGGTCCACACATGTCTGTGTAAATTCTCTCAAGGATCGTCGTGGCGCGACTATCCTTCTCGTGAAAGGTGGCTTTCACAAATTTTCCCAAAGTACACCCCTTGCACTGATCTGACTGCGTAAGAGTGCCTTTAGGAAGCCCAGTAGAAATCTACTGCAGTATCTTCAAGGCTCCATGGTGAAGGTGGCCCAATCTCTGGTGCCACAGCTCGCCATCATCCCGGCTCACCAATCCTTCTACCTTGCATGCCATTGTTGCGTAGCCATCTACATGCAATTGATAAAGGTTCTTGACTCGAACCCCTATCTTCTGGGTTTCTCCAGTTGTCTTACTGCGCAAGAAAGCCTTTCCCTCGCTGAAGACAACATCATATCCCTTGTCTTCTAACATCGCCATAGAGATAAGATTCTTCTTCAATCCTGGAACATGCATCACTTCCTTCAATATGAAGGGTTTACCAGACTCCCTCTCAAAGGAAATGGTACCGATACCGGTCGCACTGTATCTACTATCATCGCCATCTCGATGTGCACTCTAAGATCTTTCTCATCCAGATCAGAAAACAAATCTCGATCTCCTGTCATGTGAAAAGACGCACCACTGTCCAAAAACCATACCGATCCCATCACACTTGATACCAAGCATGCGATCAGCGAAAAATCCAGCTCAAACTGCGAGGCTAAGGCCTCTCCCGTTGCAGATCCAGCAGCTTGCTTATTTTTCTTCTTCTGCGAACAATTTGTGGCATAATGTCCGTGCTGGTGACAGTGAAAGCACTTCACCTTGGACATGTCCTGCTTCTTGCCTTTAACACCGGAATGAGAAGCTTTCTTGTTCTTCCCCTTCTTTTCTTTGGCAGCCAAAGTGCAATTTTCTTCATCAGATGCCTTTGATTAAGATCCGTCCCTGGTATTCCACCTGATCTCCTCTTACACAAGATCAGACCAAAGTCTCTCCCATCCTGGCAATTTCTCACGACCATTGATAGAGTCCTGATAGGAATGCCAACTCTTTGGAAGACCAAGGAGAGCCAAGCTCACCAAGTCCTCATCATCGACAGTCACCCCCACACTTCCCAACTCATCCTGGCATTGGGTGAACTTCGTGAGATACTTGGGCATACTGTCTCCTTTCTCACACTTAATGTTTCTAAGTTTATCCTTAAGCGCCAACTTCCTCTGGTCGCTCTTGCTTTGGAATAAATCTGTCAACGCTTTCCACATCAAGTATGGAGAAGCCTTTCCATGCAAGCTGGATACAATGTGATCCTTCATGCCCTCCAACAGAATCCTTCGACACTTTGATGTCTTCTTTTGCCAAGCCTCAACTTGAGCAGCATCAGTAGGCTTTGGGACCTCAGCCTCTATGAACTCCTTCAACCCATTGTCATCTAACACTGCCTCCATCCTGTCTTTCCATGCAATATAATTCGAGCTGCCTTCAAGGGCATACTCCAATCGCAATCCGTTGAAAGACATTTCAACTTCGACACAAAGAAAACACTGCTGCAAATTCGAATTCCACCAGCTCAAAACTAAACCGCTTCTGATCTAAAATTCGTTAGAACAAAGTATTTCTCATACAGAGATTAACTGTATGGGCATTTACCGGATATCTCACCTTCCAAAAGAAGGATGAATCCAGAGGCTACCTGGCCCGATTACAGACTCTGCCTAAAGAAATAAAAATGTAATCACTTTCTAAATAATAGATCTGATGATCAACTTCGCTCTGATACCATGTAAAAATTTGAATAATATAACACTTATTCACAGAGATTATCCTGATTATACACTATTTGCAGAATGCATGCATACTACATAACCTCGTCTACCATTGATCATCAATTTGCGGAATTAAAAAACAATCGCATGCGCACATTGAAACATCAATCACACATATCAACACAGTATGTAATGGGGAAAGCATACAGCTGAAAACCCCCAACTATCTGTATATTATAATGATAGAGAACATGTAACAATACATAGTACAATACTCCTCACAAGTACTCAGTACTATCTCCACATGCTACACACAAACTAGCTCAGATCTGAACAAGTCATGGGTTCAAATCTCCTCCACTGTTTGCCTGCCTCTACTGCGCAATCCAAGTTGAGAATAGATCAGATCCAAGTTTGAATTCCCTTGGCTTGTACTGCGCAATCCTCATTGGCAATCTCAATCAATGATTGTGCAAATCTCATGCACAGCTATAGTCACAACTGATAGTAGTCTCACCCTTTCACCCACCTCTAACACTTGTCTCCACTAAACTGTCCATGCATTGAGTTAACTGATGTATTCTTTAGTTGATTTATGAGTTAATAATTAGTGAATTAATTAATAATTAATTCACATCACTCATCACTAGTGTATTTGGCAGTTAGACTAAATACAACTAGTTCAACTAAGTCAAACTGAACACAACTCCATCAACTCCACCAAACTCAATCACTTGAGTTCTAACTGAAGTCCATCATGCAATAGCTCAACTAACCCATAGGAAAATCATATTTCCTTCTGGCAGTTGCATGTGCCACATCCGTAGCTCGAACTGAAGTGCTGCAAGAGGATAAGATAATGTTTATAGTCCAAATATTATTAAGAGCTAATAATATTCGACTGTTCTATTTTTTGACTGGCAGTGTAAAAATAGACTCTGCCCATATGTCTAAAAATAGAGGTCCATCTATTTTTGCCAACATGACCAATCATCCATGAATAGCATCCTGCAACTCATAGACCATGATCCATATGTCTAAAAATAGACTTTGCGCCAAAAATAGCCTGCAGGCCCACTTAGTGAAGGCGACTTCTTTTCACTAAGCTCCATCATCTTGTTGCATTTTCAACACTATTGGACAAAGGGAAGAAACAAGAGGACAAAGGATAGAACAAGGAAGAAGAAGGAAAAATAGTCAAACTTGATTGCTAGGTGTCTTTAATTGGTTGATCAAGAGGAGCCAACTCCTACTTATATTTATACCATCATCTATGTTAACTTTGTTTGACTTCTTGACAATTTCCAAGGCTTCACTTACACGACACTTGTAGTAGTGATTTTCATTATCAAGGATCAAGTATCCTCAAAGTAGACATAGTAAAATATAAGTAACAGATAGATAATATTTTATGATTTTAAGGCACCAAAATGGATATATACCAAAACAAAATTCACAGAGGTTGATTTTTTATATGATGGTTGACCAAAAATCGCTAAAACTGGCAACTATTGTTTGGAAAGGTAAACACCAAAAATAATTGACCTACTCAAAGAATATAATGATGTGTTTGGAAGATATTAAAAACTTGAGGGGTTTGGTCAAAGAAATGGGAGAAATGAACATCAAATTGATATTAGGGGCCAAACCCATGAATAAGACACCCCATGATGGCACACAAGAATAAAGAAATTGTGCAAAAATAGATTGAACGTAGAATGTTCGTTGTAGGAATCGTTTACCACGTCGATAAGTTGGATTGGGACAACCCTATAGGAGTATAACCAAAGAAGCATGGTCCCACAACATGAGAATATGTGTTGACATATTAGGGTTGAATATAGTTATATTCATCGATCCTTTCCCAACCCCATTGGTAGACAAAATTATTGAAAAAGTAGTAGGACATGAATACTAATCATTCACAAATGGATTTTCAAGCTACAATCAGGTGCAAGTTTTTAACAAAGACCAAGCCTAAGAAAACATTTGTTCTTGAATTTGGATCCTTAATGCTCTTTGAATTGAAAATTTTCCCTGCTATCTTTTTCAAGCTAATAATTAAGGCATTTCAAGAGTGTATCTGTAGAACAATGTTACTATACTTCTACGAGTGGATGATATACATCTTGTTAAAAATATATATACATTGGTTAGGAATGATGTTGAAGAGATGTTAGAATATACAACTTTAATTAAATATAAAGAAATCTGTATTTGCCACAACCATTATTATATTGTTAGATCATGTTGTTCACAAATATGGAATAAAAGTTGACATGAAAAAGATCAAAAAATTACTTGATTCAAAACCCCCTGTGAATACCAAAAGGATAAAAATATTTTTGGTTCATATAGGCTACCACAATAAATTCATAAAACATGAATTAGATATGACATTGCCAATGGTTGCATTGCTTAAGAATGATGTAGAATTTGTATGGAATGCAAACTATAATGAGTCATGTAAGATACTACAAAGAAAACTAGTCAAAGACCCAATTTTGAGATTTTTCGTCTAGTTAATGAAATTATGTTTACATGTTGATGCTTTCAATATTGGAGTTATTGTTCTTGCAAAATCAAGAGATGAGTTAGTCAATCACCCAAATGCATATGCTAGTTAAAAATTGATAACGAGGGAGAAATAAACTATTATGCTATAGAACGAGAAAGGATTGGAATGATTTTCACCCTACAAAAGTGTTTACTTCTTTGTCAATCCTTTTCTATCTTACACAAACCATCAAGCACTAAAATAATTGGTCAATAAGCAAACCCATCGAGGGACAGTTTGCATGTGACTTTTCTTAATCCAAGGCTTGAAGTTGAGGTGATTTTTCAACTAGGAAATAATAATGTAGGGTTAGAATGTTATGTTTTCAATATATATGAAAGTAAACAATAGAAATCTACTAGAATATAATAGATGCACGTAATAAATAACAAATAATGAGCACAATTATTTTTTAGGGAAGAAAACCATTCCATAGGCAATACTTGCTACAATTTTAATATTCTCATAATACACTATCACATTGCTTATTCTTCCTTATATAGTATTTTTTACCTCTTAGGAATTTTCTAGAGAAGGAACTTTCTAGTAGGTGAAACCTTTTATTAAGCCTTCTTACATTTAATTTCTTTCACAATACTACATGGGCCTTATTTAATAGAAATTGACTCACACAGAGAAATACATAACCACCTATCTATTTATTTCCCTTTGATATCTCCTTAGGTATCCCATATTACCCCCTAGGTACACTACATGGATCATCTATCAAGAATAAGGGAAGAAGCAACAAGAATCAATGATGACCTCTCAGATGTTAACCTATTCAAAGTTAAGTATATACTAAGAGAACTAGTAGAAATAATCCAATTTCTATAGGAAGGAAAGGCACTAGAAAGACTTACCAGAGAAGAAGAAGAAATTACTTACCATGAAAGTTTCTCCCTATACACTTATAAATAGATAGTTGTATACTTTAGTACCAAATATGTACTAAGGGTTTGCGTCTTATAGCATGAAAAGGACACACTAGTCTTGTATACATTAGTACCAAATATGTACTAAGGGTTTGCGTCTTATAGCATGACAAGGACACACTATTCTTGTATACATTAGTACCAAATATGTACTAAGGGTTTGCGTCTTATAGCATGACAAGGACACACTAGTCTTGTAGGACATTTCCATGCAAAAACCACAACAAGAAAAATACTAGAAGTTGGAGATTATGGTGGCCTAAATTGCATAGGGATTATTGAGCAAAGCTAAACAAGTGTGACAAGTTTTTGAGGATGTGTCAGCCACTATGCAAGGATGGGTTGCCTTTATATTTGTTCCAACAGAGTCTCCCTTTTGAAATATATGCTATTAATTTTGTAAAACCTTTCCCAAAAATAGGAAAATCTATAAGACCTAGTTATATTATAGTAGCAGTTGAACACCCAATTAAGTGGGAAACTATAGAGCAAGTCCAAACTTGCATAAAAGAGATTGCAACCAAGTTTGTTTATGAGAATATCATCACAATATTTGGATTACATTGACAATAAAAAGTGACTAAGGAACTTATTTTGTGAATATAAAGAAACATTAATGGAAGAATTCTTGATCGACCATAGGAAAATTTCACCCTATCATCCCTTTTGCCATAGAATCTAGCTGACCTAGTGCAAAACCCAACTAAGAAGAACCAAACCTTAGGGCAACAAGAGAATCAATTGACACTATCATCTAAAGAGATTGCAACCAAGTTTGTTTATGAGAATATCATCACAATATTTGGATTCCCTTGACAATAATAAGTGACCAATGAACTTAGTTTGTGAATGGAAAGAAACATTAATGGAAGAATTCTTGATCAACCATCAGAAAATTTCACCCTATCAACCCTTTTGCCATAAAATCTAGTTGACCTAGTGCAAAACCCCACTAAGAAGAACTAGACCTTATGAAAATAAGAGAATCAAAACACTATCATATAAGTAACCTTTCTCTGCTCTTTAGTGGTATTTAACCATAAGGGAGGCTTCCCTAAATGCATACCTAAAGTATATTCAATGAGGATGGATTAAAGTGAATGATATGAGGTCTACTGATTGGCATATAGTACCAATGGAGCCTAGAAGGCCTAAATATTCTATGCCAAAGTTCAGATACTCTATTCCTAGACCAATTAGAGGGTTGTTATAAGTTAGGATTTTGCAAATTTTCAATGATAAGGCATGTAATGTCATATAATAGGTTAAAGAAAAGGTCTTTCAATGAATAATCAACAAAGGAGGCAAGACCTTTGAATATATACCAAGGATTGAAGGTTTTTAATGGAGTTTTATGACTAAAAATATGTATAAACAACAACAAAATGATGGCACTAGCTCTAGAAGGTAGGGTTTAACATGAAATAATGCTAGATTTTGTTTTTATGTATTTATTAAATGCATTTACTACTTTAAGGCCAATGAAACATCAAACATAAATAGTTTTTAACAATTTCCCATATATAACCCTAACACCAGATATCTAGGAATTAGATAGAAGAAGGAAAAACATTATTTAAGAAAGGGGTTTGATCAAAAGTAATAATGACTAGTGCCTTGTCGTAAATGGGGAAATGGAGTCTTCAAGGGATAAATCAATAAGAACAACCTTAATGAAGTAAGTGGGGATGACTTGGGCATCCACTTTAAACCCCTAGCGAATTCCTATGAGAGGAGATTTTAAATTTACGGGATTGATACTCAAAGATCCCTTAAAGGTTTCTACGAAAACAATTTTACATATCATAAAGTGGGAATGTTTCAAGATAAATTTAGCAATTATATCATCGCAAAATTAGAAACCCTACTACATAAGTATAATATGCAAAGTATAGAATATATGCGATAAAATTACACAATTTTCCATGAGAAGCACTTCAATCAATCCTAGGAAATCATATCCAAGCAAAAACCATCTTCAAGAGAGACTCACAACCTAAAAACATCACATTTTTTCCTAGTAGAAACAAGAAAACTAGTCACACTCTTTAGAAAAAGAAGAGTGATGAGTGAGTGATGATGAAAAGTGGAATGAGGCCTCCCCTATGTATATGAGGGTTAACTGATCCAGGTGGATATTGGTGGCCACACTCCTATTCCACTTGGACCCCCACCATTGTTTGTTTTAGTTCTTCAATTTTCTTAGTTGTAGCATAACTTACTATTTTTGGCAGTTTTTCGAGCCTTGAACTTTTGGAGCCATTTTGAGGCCCTAAACAATGTTTCTTTGGAAAATGGGAAAACATGGGTCATTAATTGACATCTGTAGCCAAAATTTATAATCCTCATATAGATCTTTCTAATGAGGTATCGTGTGTGTCAAACGAAGATCATATGCCAAAGTTATGACCCTAGGAAATTGATGTACCGATTTACCCTAACAGAGCCCATAGTTTTGGCGCTTCGTCTCCTAGGGTTAGGTTTTTGGTTGTTTAGGGTTTTCCATTGTTTCTCAATAATAAATAGGCCTTCAAGCCTCATTGTAACATAGTTTAGAGACATGTAGCTTCCACATCTCTTCATAGAGATAAGCTACCATCGCCTGAGCTAATTTATTTCCATTATGTATGTAAGCATATTTTAATTCTTTATATTAATGAAATGAAGTTTTATTTCTGTTGTGTCTCTATTTTTATGTTTATATATGTATCATGTTATGTTCCTGCATAAGTCTGGAACAGTGGTGTCAGAGAGGTTTGATCTTTCTCTGTTTTTCTTTACATGTCCCCAACAAGGTCAAGGTATAAGGAGTTAAGGCTCGAACTGGCCTCACAAACCTCATTGGCCTCCCATAGCGGAAGGAAAGAAAGACGAGGGAGCTAGAGATCCCTTCAAAATATTGCTCGAAGAATCCCTCGAGCAACAAAGGAACGCGATGATAGACAACTTTGCCTAGATCCTTCGACGCATGCCCACACGCGAAACATATTCATCCGAAAACCAGTCTAGAGGCACCACTCCCTTCAAGGTACAAGTCAACTTTGGCATTCCCATATTTGAAGGCTAGATAGATGCAAACACCATAGATAGATGGTTAAATCTGTTGGAAAGTTATATTTCAGTTCACGATTTTTCCAATAAGGAAAATATTACATTTCCACTCCCCAAAGTTGCCCCCCACATCAAAGAATGGTGGGAATCCTACTATGAGTAGAAGGACGAGAGGGAACCCTCACTATTTTCAGCCACACCCACTTGGAACTCTTTCCGAGACGCCATCAAGGAGAAGTATTACCCTGTCGGAAGCTATGAAGATAAGTACATAAAGTGGACCACTCTGCAGCAGGGAAGGGACCAAGACGTGTTAGATTTCACAAATAATTTTCACACCCTTCATACGACAAGGATTCTGACCGGAATTTGGTACTCAGGTACCGTGGTTATCTGCACAAATACATATAGGATGAGATGGAGTTCCTGGACATCTCCTCGCTTGGCATTGCCTATCGATACACTGTCAAGATTGAGCAGAAGTTCAAACAAAAGAAGCGAGATTGGATCTATGAATCCGAAGCAAGGCAAAAGCACCCCCAAACCATAGAACAAAGGAAAAAGGCAAGGTGGGGTGACCCAATATAACCTGTCGAAGCCACAAGAAAAGAAAAACACCACAAAGACAAAGAAGGACACATGAAAGTGGTGTGAGTTCCATAAGAACCCCACTCACAACACAAGTGAGTGTCAAGCCAAGAAGTCACTGGTGGCCAAGCTGAAGGCTTCAGTGTCATATGCATGTTCTGACTCTGAGTTAGAACCTGAAAAGGGGAATGACAAAGGAAAGTTGATTATTGATGTGGAGCCTAGTGCCATTGCTTCCACCACCAAGATCTAGAATATTGAGCCCAAAGATCCAAAGGAGGGCGAGCGACTCTTCCACTCACAGATGTGGGTGAAGGGTTCTCTATTGTAGTTCATTATTGATAGTGGAAGCCAAAGGAACCTCATATCAGCAGAGGTTGTGAAGAGGTTGGGCCTACCGACCACACCACACCCGTAACCATACATCATTGGGTGGCTTCACCAAGGACGAGATCTCTTCGTCAGCTAGCAGTGCCTCCTTCCCTACAACATCAAGCCCTTCACATATGAGGTACTGTGTGATGTTGCTCCTATTAAAGTTTATGATGTATTATTAGGCCGACCATACTTGTGGAAGTATCATGTTGTGTATGAGTCTAGGCATCACACTATTATTATTTCTTTGGGCAATAAGTTATACAGGATACCTGAGGTAGCATCACCTACCACCATCTCTTTGATCTCTACAAAGCAATGTAGTAATATCATTTCCCAAATCGGGAAATTTGTCTTCTTATGATTTTCCCTTAGGGTAAGAAGATGATTTTGGTCACATCCACGACCTTTAGACAAGGCCTCTCTGCACGACAGTAGCAGATAGACAAGGTCATGGAGGAGCACAGAGACATCTTCACCTCACCCACAGTGGTACACCTACACTGTCAGGACAAGTACTCCATCGATTTGACCCTGAGCGCACCACTACCCAACAGGTTGATCTATCAATGCTTTGTTATGGAGAACAATGGAATCAAGAGGCAAATTCAAGAGTTGTTGCAGAAAGGGCACATCAGGCCAATATCATCACCCCGTGGGAGCCCGATTGTGTTGGTATAGAAGAAGGACAGGACCTGGAGAATCCGTATTTACTATCGAGCATTGAATAAGATCACTGTCTGGAATAGGTACCCAATCCCACAGATTGATGACCTTCTAGACTACCTCAAGGGAGCCAAATATTTCAGCAAGTTTGAGTTGAATTCCGGTTAGCGCCAGGTACCAATCAAACCCTCTGATGTGTGGAAGACTACCTTCAAATCCAAGGAGGGTCTTTTCGAATGGTTGGTCATGCCTTCCGGGTTGACGTATGCCCCAACAACCTTCATGAGGTTAATGGACGAAATCTTGGGGCCCTTCACCAACTCATTTGTGGTAGTGTATTTGGATGACATCCTGATCTTCAATAAAAGTTAGGAAGAGGACCTCCACCATATTCGACAGGTCCTCCAAACCCTGCAACAACACAAATTATGTGCAAATTTGGAAAAATGCACTTTTAGTATGACCCAGTTTCAATATTTGGGGTACATCATTGATGAGTGAGGTGTGCATGTAGACCCAACCAAGATACAAGCTATTCAGGATTAGCCATCCCTAACCACTCTAACACAGCTCCGCATGTTTATGGGACTTACCAATTTCTACCGCAAGTTCATGTTGGGGTTCTCTCATATCACTCAGTCTTTTAGTCAAGTCACCAAGGGTGGAGCGAAAGAAAAGTTATTTTGGTATGAATCCAAATAGAAGGGATTTTCTAAGTTAAAGCATCGCCTCTTCTCTACACCAATGCTCACATTAATAGACCTGCAACAATCATTTGAGATTGAGACAGATGCCTCTGAATATGTTATTGGTGTAGTTCTTACTTAGCAGGAGCATCCAATAGGATATCACAGTGAGACAATTTTAGATACAATCCAGAAGTATCCCACCTATGACAAGGAGATGTATTCCATTGTCCATACTTGTGAACAATGGAAGCATTACATTATGGGGAAGGAAACGATCATCCACACAGACCACTAACCCCTATAGTTCATACATACACAAGGAAATTTGCAGAATGATTGCCATAAAAAATGGTCCACATACCAAGCCCCAAGGGATAGCTCAAATGGTCGAGTTCCCGTTGCTAAGTACTTTCCCAGTTGGGAGGTCACGGGGTCAAATATCCTCGACGCCCTCGGGGTTAGGTCTGTAAAGGCCGCCGAGCAGATCCCTTCGGGTGGAACTGCCCCGCTTCTCTACTATGGATGTAGCGGCCACTCAGTGCCCGTGAACCACAATATAAAAAAAAAAATGGTCCACATACCTACAACAGTTCCATTTGAACATTAGGTACAAGAAGGGAAGCACCAATAATATTGCAGACTGCCTCATCCAACTGCTAGTCATGGCACTGACCACTGTGCTCGACTCTTGTGGACACGAGACTTCAAAATGACCACATATTTACAAGAGTGATACGAAATTCGACGCCGCATATCAGATGCTCCTGGAAGGTAAGCAAGTTTGACACTTTCACCTCCAAGATGCACTATTATGCCACCTAGGACACTTATGTGTTCCTTCAAGAAAGCGTTCCAAGATGATTTGGGAGGCGCACTACATCGAGTCGCTAGACATTTTGGAATAGAAATGACAGTGGTAGTGTTGCAGAAGTATTTTTATTGGCCAAACCTTCGACAAGATGTTGGGAAGTACATCAAATCTTGCACTACCTGCGCCATTTCCAAACCTACAATCAAGAAGCAAGGCCTGTATACTCCTTTTCCTACTCCTAGATGGCCCTAGGAATCCATCTCCATGGATTACATATTAGGCCTTCCTTCTACCAAGCATGGAAATGACTGTGTTTTCATGGTCGTCGACAAATTATCCAAAATGGCCATTCTGGTGGCTTGCAAGAATTGTATCTCATTAGAAGCCACTACCAAAATCTTCTTTGAACAAGTGTGGGTACACTTTGGGATCCCATAATCCATTATCTCATATCGGGACAACAAGTTCCTAAGTTCATTCTGGGCAAGCCTTTGGTCGTTGTTAGATACCAAACTCACTAAGTCCATGGCCTTCCACCCCCAAACTGATGGCCAGAAAGAGGTCGTCAACATGATGATCGTGCATATCTTGTGCATGTATAACTCGAAGAATCCACGCACATGGGATGAAATCCTCCCATATGTCGAACATAGCTACAACAGAGCTCTCCATAGCTCAAATTTCCACAACCCCTTTCAGGTGGGACTAGGATTCCATCCACAATGTCCCATTGATGTTGTCATACCACTTGCAGCTACTCATGTAGATTCGACTCATGTCTAGTTCAAAGTTGACAAAGATAACAACTTCAGTGAGCGCCTGCAACACATCTACCAACAGATTCATGACATATTAGACAGAGAAAATTCTAAGTACAAACAAAGTCATGAACAACATCGGGTGCTACACAAGTTTCAGGTGGGTGACAAAGTTTGGTTACATTTGCGGAAGGAGCGCCTCGCACGGGCCTACCGCAAGATTTTCCCGCTCTGATATGCGCCTTACACCATCACTAAGGTTGTAGGGGACAATTCTTTCGTGCTCAACATTCCACCATTCCTTGGCCTGCACCCAGTATTCAATGTGGACTAGTTGCGACCACACTTTCCCCCATTGTTGGACACATCAGACATTCCTGAGCAATTGACACCAACAGAGCTCAACCCAAGCTGCATCAAGTAGGCCACAACTGATAGGGTCATGGAAAAACATATGAATAACACTCACCAACATAATATCCAACTGTATCGAGTTGTCAAAGTTGGCCAACTCCTGCACAAAGGCAAGTGGCTCACCAGGGACCAAGTTCAACAAAAAATGTATCCATCTCATGGAGGCACTCAATGCAATGGGACCATCGCTTCTCAAGTGGGGAGGACTAATCTAGGTGGATATTGGTGGCCACCTTCCTATTCCACTTGGACCCCCACCATTGTTTCTTTTAATTTTTCAGTTTCCTTAATTGTAGCACAATTTACTATTTTTGGCAGTTTTTCGGGTCTTGAACTTTCGGAGCCATTTTGGGGCCCTAAACGGAGTGTTTTTTGGAAAAAGGAAAAAAGTAAGCTTGTGACTAATGCTTGTAGTCAAAATTTATTGTCCTTAGATAGATCTTTATAATGAGGTATCGTGCACGTCAAGCGAAGATCGTATGCCAAAGTTACGACCCCGGGAAATTGATGTACCAATTTACCCCAACGAGGCCCATAGTTTGGCGTTTCATCTCCCAGGGTTAGGTTTTTGGTTTTTCAAGGTTTTCCATTATTTCTCAATAATAAATAGGCCTTCTAGCCTCATTGTAACATGTTTCAAAGGCATGTAGCCACCACATCTCTTCATAGAGATAAGCTACCATCACCAAAGCTAGTTTATTTCCATTATGTATGTAAGCATCTTTCAGTTCTTGATATTAATTAAATGAAGTTTTATTTCTATTGCATCTCCGTGTTTACGTTTAGTTATGTATTTTGTTGCATTCAAGCATAAGTCTGGATCAATAAATTTCCTTATTTCCACTAATTTTACAAGATAGGCCATAAAACAAGTTTGATCAAGTGTTCAACAAGTGGAAGGTCACAAATCAACCTCAAAATAGCTCCAAAATATAACACTAAATTCCAAAATATCCCTCACTTATGGGAAACAATATCCTCCACTATGACATCATCCTCCATAAATGCTCAATGTGCTATAGTTAAGTGATAAATGGATCATGTGTGTTCTATACTCCAAGAAAAACTCAAGGTGCATTGGGTATGCCTCCAGAACCATGACATCATCACCATTGTGCCCTACATCACCCTTTTAGTGGCTAAATGAATGATGTGGCACCAATATGATTAATCATTAGGGTGCAAAGGTGAAGTGCAAGCCCTACCATGTCATCTCAAGGATGAAAAACCATCCTTTGGGCTCTAGAACAAGAAATTCCCATCAAATAGTGTCAAGGCCAACCTGGGGGCATCCTAATTCCATTTGGGCACATCATTAATAATTCTAATTCCCAACCTTAGTGCCGTAGTGTTTCAACATCTGAAAGTACTCATGTGAGTCAAGTATCATGTGGAATAATATCATAGCCCAATGCTCATCTCTCAAGGGGTAACATTGCATCGTCAAGGTCACAACTACTTTTTGGATGGGGTACAATGACCTTTGGAGTGCTGATGAATGGGATCAAGGCCAACTCTCAAGGGGTATTTATTGATATGATAACACCACTTGACAAAAACCTCTCGAGGTCAAATAAAATCAACAATTATTAGCGATAATAACCGTTAATGCATCATAGTGGACCATTGAACAATTATACTTCACACAAAAATCATCTTTGAATGTCTAACTAGATCAGGGCATGTAAACAAGTTACCTTATTTATATTAGGGATGATCAGGTCAACAACCCTGTTAATTGTTTATGGCCTCCCAAGGGAAGTGACATGTTCCAGGTTAGCCCATCAACCCATATGTGTTTGTGTGATAATGATGGTTGTAGAGTGGTAAATACTTCATGGTAGGCGCCATAGCTAAGTGACCATCTAATGGGGGTCCAACATTCTCAGTGTATAGATGTGAGGGAGCAATTGTGGTGACATTAATATTTGAATTTTTTTAAACCATCCTAGATCCATCTTAACTCTGGATCTATCAAGCGCCGAGAGGGATCAAATATATCGAGGTGCAAACCTCTTTTTTAATGCAAAACTTGAGGAAAAGTTTACACCTCGATAGATTTGATCCCTCTCAATGCTTGATAGATCCAGAGTTAAGATGTATTCAGAATGGTTTAATTTCTATAAATAAAGTGTAAAGTTAAAAAGTTATATTTTTCATATTTAAATATATGATATGGAAAAAATTGTTATAGTAGCTTTTAAAAGATTACCTACCAAAACATAGGCAAATACCATTGGTTGTCAAAACTTGGACTCAAAAAATCACTAGTAATTTGACCGAGTCAAAAATTTTATATAACATTAAATATCTTCCATACTGAGTTGGAGAGTGCTTCTCGGTGCAATTATATATATATATATATATATATATATATATATATATTATAAGATTTTTTCATGTTTTTTTTTATTAATAATATTACATAATTAATTGTGACTTTTTTATTATTAATAATATTATATATTTAATTATATATTTTTTTTAAATTTGAGCATAATAAAAAAATAAATTTGTTATAAAATTAAGAAATAAAAATGAGAGGGTTTAGGTTCATGGCCACGTCTATATAGACTGAATGGTTTGGCACTTGTGATAAGAATTCATTTTTGACCCATCAACCATGGTATCATAGATAACTGAATGACCAACCCCTTTATTAGTCTTTGCCTCGCCAGGGACTATAGCATTCGCCTTGTGGTCAAGTGCGTTGACTTTGCATTATTTTGTTGTGTTTTTGCAGTTTTAACCAAAGTTTTGGGAAAATGCTGAATATTCTTATTTTTCTGTAAATTCAAAAATAATTATCTAATTTTCTAGAAATTTTATTCCTAATTTTTGATTGGCTGAGAAAGCTCTAATGGGACATAATTCCCATGGTGGAGAACATTTTATTTTCAATATTTGTCAATTCCCGTCAATTCATTTATAATAATAATAATAATGTTTTGAGTGGTCATTCCATCGGTGAGTGCTCTGACACTGACACTGACATTGTTATGCTACTGCTATGCCCAATGATGCCAGAACTAACGTGGTTGCATGTCTCTTACGAGGGGTGTTGAACAAATCTCCAATCAATATTGTTATGTTTCATTGTGCAGAGCTTCCTTATGCGAAGATTTCACTGTGCAGAGGAAGCTTCCTCTATACAGTGAAAGCTCTGTAGAAGGAAAAGTCACTAGGCCTATAGTTTGGAACTTGTTGTGACAAAACCACAACCCCCCATTTTTGTTTTATTATCTTCATAATAATTATGGGGACACTCTATGTAAATTCTGCTCATATCGCCCTTTAATGCTTTCTTTTGGTTAATTATGAGACATTTTCTTTCTTTCTTTGGGTTTCTATTTTAATTGCTTCATTGTGTTTGATTTTTCGCTAGCTTTCCATCAGTTCTCGTTTCATCTCATTTAGACTGATGGTTTGCAAATACCGCTTATTCAAAATTTCGATAATTTTCACCACACTAAAAATGTACAAAATGTATGTCACTCTAATTTTTGTAAATTAATTAATGTATACAAATATTAATTTTTAATTAATTTAGTAATTATTATTTTAATATTAACTATCTTACAAAACCATCCGATTCAAAATAATTATATCACTGGCAATTGCACCAAATGTTACCAAGGGAACGTCGTAAGGCATAAATTATAGAAGAATCGTAACATTGTAATTATAATTTTATAAATTTATTGCAAGAGTATTTTATTAATTATAATCATAATTTGATAGATTTATTGCATAGATATTCTATTCAGTAATTATAATTTTATAAATTTATCGCAAGAATATTATATCAATTATAATCATAATTCAATAGATTTATTGCATAAATATTCTATTCATTATTATAGAGTAATCTGAGATGTTTGATATTTTGAAAAGTGAAAATCATTTACTATATATAGTGATTGTTGTACTTTTTTCTAAATTTCATTATAAATGTTAATCAATTAGTTACACCCAATATGGAAATGAAGTTTCCAATCATATGATTTTACATTTATATCCTTCCACATAGAGAATTGCATGAGAGATGGAAATGGGATATTGTTTGATATTTTGGAAAATGAAAATCCTTAATGTTATTATATATAGTGATTGTTGCATCGATTTTCAACATCCTCGAGTTAAAAATATGCATATTTTGGCTTCAACTTGATCTTCTTATAATCTATCCAAAATCATTCGATGCATGTCACTATGATCATGTCCACAAAGTGATAAAAAACATAATGATACAAATGTTTGCTAGAGTTTGAATTGGGGGAACAATGTAAATGGATCTGAATGAAACCCAAGAGAGCTATATCAATTGCAAGAAATATTGAATCCCAAATAAAGTTGGCATATTCGAATAAGGTGTGGATAAATTCTAACCATTCAAGTAGGAAAATACTTTTGTCCCTTTTTACCTCTTTTTGCCATGGCCAACAATATATGCAATGTAGACAGGGGCTGGCTAGGAGAGGTAGACAACACAATTCCAATGGAAGTTTGTGTGGGAAACCTTAGGCACAAGAGGTAGCCTCTTATTACCATGAAAAAACTAGACAACACAACTCCAATGGCAATTTGTGTGGGCAACCTTAGGCACAAGAGGCAGCCTCTTAATACCATGAAAAAACTTCCCCTGACACTAGAACATAAATTCGACAACTAGAGTCTAATGTGGGATGAGAACCCCCTACTTATTCTTACTCAGATCTTGTTGTTAGGTGTCTAATTGGCTACCTCACCCTAGACACACTAGGGGACAAAGGAGTTGATACTTGCATTTTGTTACTTTGCATTGGGAATTGAAGTCTTTACTTAAACACATTCTAAAGGAAAAACGAAAAAGAGAAGATGGGAGTCTTATATCTTAATGATATTCGAAAGATTGAGAGGCATCAAAAATACTATTTGGAAATATTGGATGCATATATAGCTCATCTAGAGGGTCACCTCCAATGCGAGGGAAACCATTGACCTTGTCTGACTCCTAAGCCTTCTCTCATGTATTCTCTTGATCTCTTGTTAATGGTGATGTTTGAAACAATTGAAGTCTTTTTAAGGGCTTTTGGTGTCTATTATGTGGATGATATAGTACTCTAGCTTCCTATGTGTTGGTTTGAGGTCATTGTATATCATGATGTACTTGAGATGTAATTTTGCACATTTTTTTTTACAGAAACGGATAGTGGATATATTAGATACTCGGCCTTAATGCCAAAAAACGGATTACAAAAGGTGAGTCTAATTCCACAAGTCCCGCACAACCATGCAAAGCCATGGCGTTTATGCTTAGCTCACATTTCTTTTTTACTGCTACTATGTAGTCAATTTCAGGGATTTTCCCAACTTTATGGATACATACAAACTGATTTAACAAAAGGCAGTAAAACATGACAGCTATCTAAATTAAGGAATTGGTTCCCATGTTTCCTGTCCTCCTCTGAGTAAGGCTCCAGCTGTAAGGAGGGCTGCTTTTTTGGCTTCGATGTCTGCCTCCTTATTATTAGTTCTCAACACATGATAGAAATTCAAATTCTGGAAAGAGTCTCCAAGATCTGTTATTCTGAATATCAGCCTTGCAAGCCTTAGATCCGATGGCTTCGAATGTGTCACCATAATGTTAATGATAACCTGGGAGTCCCCAACTACATTAGCCTCCCTGATGTTCAGCATTTTCAAAATCTTGAGACCTTGGAAAAGAGCCAAAGCCTCAGCTTGAATGCTAGAAGCTATGCCCAAGCCCCAGGCAAAACTGTGTATCCTTATGCCATCGGGATTCAAGATGACGCCTCCAGTGCCAGCTCTTCCAGGATTGGCCTTTGCAACCCCATCAAAAAATAGGGAGTATCTCTGCTGTTTTGTGGCCCAATCCTTGAATTCATTTGCTGAAAGTCTTATTTGCCAATCTTTGGGGAGGGAGATACTATTTGCACTTTTTTGGAACTGAAGATCGAGAGAGGAGCCCCAATTTATATCTTGTTGGCTGAGATTTAAATCATCTTTAAGTTCTCTCAGACTCTCTTTAAGTTGGCTTTTAATCTTAACTACCACAAGCTTGGCCTCCTGTTCGTAGCTTCTAAAGATCCTTTTATTTCTCTCAAGCCAAACCTGCCAATAGATTATTTTAGGGAGAGCAGTCCAAGCGGCTTTGATACTTTTGTTTTTTGGGGAGGCCCGGGATACCTTTGTAGCCATTTAGCAAAAATATCGGGGATGGAGGAAGGCAACACGATGCTGGAACTCAAAGTTCCCAACAATTTTGTCCAAATCTGCAAAGTAAAGGTGCATTCAAGCATCAGATGAATTACGCTTTCTTGGCTTACCTTACAAAGGCTGCACCTTGAAGGACTGTGGAAACCACGTTTCTGGAGATTATCATCTATGAAGATTTTGGAGTGACATAGCATCCAGTTGAAGAAGTCGATTTTAGGCAAGGTGGGATAATGCCATATCCCTTTCCAAGGTTCAGGGTTTGTGGCCACATGGGGGTGCTCACACAGCTTGGCATAACCTTGAGCAACGGTGTATCCACCAGTCTGCGTACCCCATCCTCTTGTGTCCCTTTTTCGAGCCAGTGATGGAGACAGTCCGTGGAGCTTGGAAATCAGAATCTCGCGCTCCATAGATAATTCTGGGGGTGTTTGAAGATTCCAGCCAGCCCAGCGTGAGTTCTGCCAAGCTGAAATGTCCCACAGAGTTCGCATTCTAGCCTCATTCATCCATCTGCACAGCATTTGGAGTGAACAACAATCTCCTAGCGACTTATTAATCAAAATTTTGTCTGTCCAGAGGTTGACCTTTTTTCCATTACCGGGAACCCAGAAGGCATGATCGTTGATGAGAGAGAAGGCTTTGCTGCAAAGCTTCAAGAAGGGCGTATTTGGGTGCATCTTAAGGTGATCTAGGCAGCGAGAACGTTGGCCTTTGAAGTATTTTTTCCAAAGAGCTAATTGTGCCCAGCCAAGTTTAAGGGCAATAATTCTCCAGATTAATTTAGCTCCCATTGCAACATTATGGTAGCCAAGATTCTTGAAATTCAAGCCTCCTTCCAACAGCGGTTTGGAGATAAATTCCCAGTTGACCAGCGGAATCTTTTTCTCATTCTGCTTGCCCCCCTTCCAAAAGAATTTTCGAATGGTCTCCTCCATTTTTCTGAGAATACCAGTGGGAGCGAGAAGGACAGAAAACTGAAATAAGGGAAGACTGGAAAGAACATATTTAATGAGGACAGACTTACCAGCAATGTTAAGCCAGGAATAACCCCAGGCAAGCAACTTGTTCTTGAATTTCTCCAATTGGGGGAGCCAATCTCTGCTGTAAGCTTTTTTGAGAAAAACCGGGAGGCCCAAATACTTGAAGGAAGTCCAATTTGAGGATGTTGCAAAACCAAAGGTTCTGGAAATGGAGTTGAGCAAGCTGGAAGTGGTGTTCCAGCAATAGATATGGCATTTTCCTTTGTTTAGACTGCTTCCCGAAACCAAACAAAACTCGTCCAAAGCTCTTTTAAATCTGGAGGAAATAAGCCCAAAAGTTGCTCCCAACAGCAATGAGTCATCTGCAAAGAGGGCATGATTAATGGTTTTAACACCTCTTACAATACGGAGCCCAGCAATATCCTGATCTGCTCTTTTTTTGTCTAGGTAAAAACTAAGGACAGAGGCCTGAAGAACAAATAGAAGAGGTGAGAGAGGGCACCCCTGCCTGAGCCCTCTCGTGGCTTTGAAAAAATCAGCATCTCTTCCATTTATTAATGGGGCAATCCAAGGCTCTGAGATGCAAGCTCGAATCCAATTTATAAATTTCTCACCAAATCCAAGCTTATGTAAGACTTTCAGCAGAAAACTATGCCTAACTCTATCAAAAGAATTTTCTAAATCAAGTTTGACAACCATACCTTTTTCATTGCGAATCAGGCTTGAATGGATTGCCTCCTAGAACAAAATCAAGTTGTCCACAATCTGTCTACCTTGAATAAAACCTCCTTGGCTTTCTGGCATGATTTTGGGGAGGATGGGCTTCATCCTATTAGCAATGACTTTGGTGATCAATTTGTAACCTATATCACAAAGCGAGATCGGGCGAAACCTGTTAAAGGAGTTGGCTCCCTTCTCTTTGGGGATGAGAGCAAGAAAAGCAGAGTTCGTGCTACCTCCGATTTTCTGGAAAACTTGGGATTTTAGAACTATTTTGTAAAGATCTTTTTCCACAATAAATCAGCGAATTTGGAGGAATCTGGCTGAGAATCCATCCGACCCAGGGGCTTTGTCTGGGTCCATGGCAAATAAGGCAACCTTGACTTCATTCTTGGTGACTTTAGCTTCAAGGAGGTGATTCATTTCAGCGGAAATCATGGAGGGGATCCCGTCCATCATATCTGAATTTTGATCCAGATTTATATCTTCGCTATACAGGCTTTTAAAATGAAGAGAAGCTGTTTTTTATGTCTGCATTATCCTTGTGAATGATGGTACCATCTTTGATTTCGGAAATGGAATTGGTACATTTCCTTGCCTTAGCTTGTTTGTGAAAGAAGGAAGAGTTCCTGTCCCCTGCTTTAAGCCAAAGACTGCGACACTTAAGTCTCCAGTATTCTTCCTCAACTAGACATGCCTTGTGATAGTTATGCTAAAACAAGGATTCTTTATCTAGAATCTCTTTTGTTATGTCAGCTGTTTCAGCTTGGAAATGATGAATTTCCAGAATGCGTTGAATTTTTTTCCTTTCGTTGGTTGGATTGGGTAGAGATTTGGCCCAGCTTTTCAAAGCCCTTTTCACTCTTCTGAGCTTCTATTCCTAGACGAAAAAGGGGGAGCCTTTGACTGGCTACAACCAAGTGTCCTTAACTAATTGCATGAAGTCTGATTCCTTAGCCCAAAGTAGGCTAAATTTGAAAGGCATAGGTCCAAGGTCAAGCTGAAACATGAGTTCCAACTTGATGGGTTTATGATCGGAAGTGCTGCAAGGGAGAATATGAACTCTAGCCTCTATACCAAGTAGAAGAAAAGAGCTTTGAAGAAAGAATCTGTCCAACCTGGCAGCTATATGACCAGGACTAATTCTTTTGTTAGTCCAAGTGTACTTGCCAGAGATTGGCTTGATGTCCTGCGGGTCCCAATCCTGCATAAGGTCCTCTGCCCATTCCCTGGCCAGATCACGTACAATGTTGCCCCCTCTCATGTCTGCTGACAGGAGTGTGAGGTTCAAATCTCTAGCAATGATGATATTCTCGAGATTAACTAGGTCTGCATGGTTTCTTAAGGAGTCCTAGTAGGCCTTTTTTTCCCCAACTTTCACAGGAACGTACACGTTGAAGAGACTAAAAATCTAATTTGTATCTACATGTTGTAATTTTAAGAACAGCCAATGAAGGTTGAGGGTCTCAGAAATGACTGAGAATTTGTTAGCGTTCCAGAGGGTGCCCACCCCACCGGAAGCCCCTTAGGCTGAGATTGCTTTCGCCTCACATTTATTCCAGAGTTTCTTACTTACCTGAAGGAAGGCGGAGTCGTCCAGTTTGGTCTCCTGGATAAGAAGTATGTGTGGAGATTCTATCCTTATTAAACTTCGAATGGCTTCTTCTTTGGTTCTGCTTCCCATACCTCTACAATTCCAGGAGACAATCTTCATCATTTGTATTTCTGGTTGGCTCCCTTGGAGCCTTGGGGCTGATTTCTCGCCATCTTTGGTTTTGTTGCTAGTAGTTTCTCAAGAGTTGGTTGGCTACCTTGGAGCTTGTCTTTAAAGGTTTCCAGCTCTCTTTTTTCCCGGTCTGTTTTGCAGCCCCTTGTGGATATCCTTATCGAGGCTTGAGATTCTCCTATTTCGCCTTCTTCCTCCGAGCCTTCAAATTCTTGCTCAACTTCCTTGACTTCTACAGTATTTCCTTTGGAGTTCTCAGCGAAGCTTTCCCCCTTGGGAGAAGAGGGGGTACCTTTTGTGATGGGGGTTGATTTTTGGATGTCTGCTTCTTGTGTTTCCTCTATTTGCGAGCTAAGAGGGGTGAATTTATTTTCTTGCTCCATTCTGGGAGGGGATTGCTGAGAAGGGGCCTACTGAGGGCCTCTTCTGGTTGGACCAACATGCTTTTGGGTTTTCTTGGCACGCTTGACCTAATTCCATCCTTCTTCTTTACCCTTATCTGGTTCAGCATTTGTTGGGCATCCTCTGGCAAAGTGACCATAGACATGGCATTTTTGGCACTTGAAGGGCAACTGCTCGTAGTCAAGCTTCTACAAATGAGTCCAGCTTCCTACTTTGATTTTGATGGCTTCCGGAAGTCCCACCTCTAGATCTACTTCTACGCAGATTCGGGCGCAGTCATATTGATCTTTGTTGTTTGCCTAGTATATGAATTTCCCAAGGGTGTTGCCGATGTGCTGCAACGAGTCCCAATTCCAACAATGCACTGGGAGATTTGGAAGCCTAACCCACACCGGAACAGATGTAGGAACGTCGACTGCAGGGTCAAAATCTGGCATCCATTTGTTGAGATAGAGGCCCTGGGGACCCATGAAATAGGGGCCATTCTAGAAAATTAGGTCTCTGTCTACCTTAGAGGTGAATTCGAAGAGAAAAAACCCTCGTCCTAAGAAATAAGAAGTGACGCTATTCTTGATCAAAGGAGCCCAGTTCTTGTTGATCCAGTTCTCAATGGACTTAGGAGAAGGCCATAGTCCGGTGAACTAGCCAATGAGAGCCCGCTCTAGCGGCAGGGAGATTTCAGGAATATCCTATAGCCTCTTAACGAATTTGGCAGCTTCACTCTTTTTCTTTTGCGGCAAACCGGCCAAGAGCCGAGAGAAGGCTTCGGCAAAAGAAGGCGGGGGGGGAGGGGGCCTGCCTGGGGCGAGCTCGGGACCTCCATGAACACAAGATTCGAACTCCTCCCAGCAGCAAATGAACCACACAGGCAGGCTCTCAAAGAAGGGCGCAGAAAAGCAATGACAAAGGGCCCAGGGCCTTGGGACCGTAGGGCAAGGAGACCTAGGGCACAGGCGTTGAAGTGCAGGCAGCGAGCTAGGGTTTAGAGCGATCCATCACACCAGGTTGGCCGCTCCTCCATCTCATATTGTATTTAATTTTGCACATTAAAAGTAATAGAACTTTAACTTAATTTATTTGGTTGGCAGCTCCTTATCTGTTTGGTATAGCGGGTCCGACTGGGGATAATGGGACCAGTTTCCCAATCTATGAGTGTGTGTGTGTATAATTTGATGTTTCTGATCTAATAGTTCCTATTTAAGATATTTTAATTATAACTCTAATTTAATTCTATGCTACTATAATCTAATAAACAGCACATCTAAATCTATACTAACCCGGGATGTAATTCTTCTATTATGCGATCTAAAGAGATTTCAAATAACAACTGGTAATAAAGATCATTCAGCGATTATAAGAAAGGAAATCAATTAAGATGAACCACTTCGCATAAAAAGTTAGACGAAACAGTTGTGAAAAACATATCGCATAATGAGCTATTCATACATTAGGCATAAATAAATAGCTATCAACGTACAAAAGTGCCAAATGATAACTCAAGCATTCATGCAATAATACATAAACAACTAAAAATTATATATCACTTTAACATATAAGAAGAAATGGTCAAGAGATAAAAGTACCATTTATGACTAGTTCTACTAATAAGCTTCAAGCAACAATGATTTATCTCTCCTTGCTCTAACATCCACTAAGAGTACAGAAGTGCAACATCAGTAGCAGATATCAAATGCAAACATCAACAAATCTTGATCCATTCATTCACCAAAACCTCCTCTGAGGGTGCAAAAGTGCATGTTCTGAGGACAAGTTTTTGATAAATTTCTGGACCCTTCTCTAAATGCATGAGAAGGGTTTAAATACTACTTACTAAATCTAATAATAACTTATTTACAAAAAGTCAGGATGCGGTTTAAATGACCGCCCTTTTTCTAAGCAAAATTTAAAGTGAAAATGAATTCAGAACTAAACTACTTTTGTATCTGGTCTTTAAAATTGCATGTATGCAGCATTGGTTTAAGGAGAGTCGGCTGGCTGACTTCTGCTTTTAACTGGGCTGAGAAAACGGAATCGATGAGAGCTGGTACCATCTTTTCGGCTGCATTTATGATACACTTAACAGTCATCCACTGGCTATGCGGCTTTACCAAGTATGCCCAGTAATATTCCCAATTTAACCTGTTCAGCGCTTGAATTTCTTTTGCCTTTTCTTGCGCTCTCTGTTTCCATTCCGCCTCTAGTTGTAGTTTGTTTGGTAAATATCCTGGGGTGGTTTCTACGATCAAATTTGCCCTGTGAAAATTCTCATTTACACAATCAATAAGACTGCTTGCTGCCGTGGCTGTTGTTTCTGCCGCTTGTTCTGCCTCCCTAATTTGATCGTCCCACTTGTTAAAGAGCAGCTCTTTATGGTTCTCATTTATCCTTGGTGCGCCTGATCTTTTTCCCTCGTCTTCATCCTGCCAAGCCAAGTACTCAGTCACCTATTTATCAATCAGATCATAGTCACTTCGTAAATCGACCACTTTATTAGTGATCTTATCACTCATTTCGCAATAATAACTCCACTGTGATATCTTTTGGCCAAACATTTCTTGCTGTTACATTAATTGTTCATTCAAGGAAAGAGATTCTGAAATAAACTCTGTAAGCTTAGGGTCATCTTTGTGCATTTCTTGTAAATCATGTAACTACTTTCCTTTCTCATCCAAACTTTTCTGATATCCTATCTGCATTTGCTGGAAGTCCTGTTGCAACCTTTCAAGTTGTTTCTGTGCTTCATTATTGGTGTTGGCTTGTTGCAATTGTTGTTGTAGTACTTGTAACTGATCTTCCCGTTCTTTTAATAACTAGTGTACTTCAGATGCTTTATCAATAGTCGCAGAGGCGTATGCTCCTGTGGTCTAAGATAGTTTGGTGAGATTTTCAGTAGGATTGCTAGTGGGATCTTTCCACAAGACGTCTAATTTTTTTGTGTCTTGAGAGACTGTATTTTCCAATTTCCGTTTCTTTCTCTGTCTTCTTACCACTGCTTTATGTTGGGGACTATAAAATATATCCAGAGGGGGAATTTCTTCTATGTTAAGTATAAGCTCAGAAGATGGGGCAACAGGAATATGCTCCGTATCTGAGACATCGCTGACTATTGTTGTGACTACTTCTTGTGCTACCTGTGTATTGCTCACAGGTGTTTTTAGGGCTTGTCCTTCAAGATTGATCAGTTCGTTGAAGGTTTCCCATTCCTTATCTAATTCGGTCGTGACTGGTGGTGCTTCAATGATGAGAGGAGGAGGATCTCTTTGCGGGGAGGCAATAACCTGCTGTTGTAGAAGTTCCATCGACTGAGCAGTATCCTTAGCTGACTCTTCACTCCTATCCTGATCATTTCCGGATCTTTTAGAGTGTTCGGGCATTTCTTGTTCAGACTTGGATTTGGATCCGTTAGTGCTTGAACTCCCATTGAGACTAACGCTCGGAGTTGGTTCTCTTGTGGACAGTCGTAGTTTCTCTAGAGGAATACTGGCTAATCTTCTTTCTCTGTATACCATGAACTTTTGAAAGTCTTCTGGAGACAAATGAAATTGTGCTTCGCGAAAAATCTCTTGAAGTGTGCTTTTCTGTTGGAATATATCATCAAATAAATCCTTTTTCCCAACGAACACTTTTATCCTGACTGTAGTTGTGAAATTCTGGGCAACCTCATTCGGGTCAAATGGTCTTCCGGGAATTTAAATAGTTGTAAACACGTCATATTTTGTACTTCAGTGAACGCGTGACCTACATCAAATAGCGAAAAGGCCCCACAGGCTACAGGAAACTGTGGCCATATAGCCTTCTTTTTGTCCTTTAAGTATTTAGTTAGGCCACCTTCTCCACAGGTTTGATATGCAATTTCTCAAGCTAGGAGTTTATCAAGGATATACAAAGGTAGAACATGAGGGGGTGCAGTACTTCCAAATACCCTAACATAAGTGAACAATTCCTCTCCGAACCATCTTGTGACGGGGAGGATGTCTACATGTGCTTCAAGTGAGCACCTCGAGGGGTCTTTATCATACAGCATTTTATACAAGGGCAGCATAATTCCATGACAAATTTGGTAGAAATATGGAGTGATCTGAGAGTCCCACAATTCCTTATGATAGACATGGATGGGTAAGGGGTCTTGAGTTGTCCACTTCCAACCCATAACAGGGAATTTAGAAACATAACATATTGAATCCATAATATATGTAGCTAGGTAAAAAGGAGGATAAATCCTTTGAGACATGGCCCTTTTCGACCGATAACTGACAATAGCCGTGATTAGGTTATCAATAAAATTTTGGCCCAATCTACAATAGTGGCATTTGTGGCAGCATCTAGTAATGGTAACCATTCGGATGAAAATTTATTGATATCTGGCATTCCAAATATTCTACAGAGCATGGCAGCAGTAATGCAATCTGGGGAGGTGAGGGAACCAATATTGTACATACTGTGTTTATCTTTCTTGAGCGGTTTGTCTTTTCTGGACCAGTCTTTGGTGGTTTCTGACAGGTTTTGGTTCTCCTTCACGAATTTCTCTATGAATTGTGTTAACACCCAGGTTGTTCCCTTTGACTCCCAAGGGAATACGGCCGGGGTAACCACTAACCAAGCTTTGGATTACAGATCCTAGCCAAACTGTAATCAGAGAGGGCTCTCTCTTTAAGATTTATCTCTGTTTTGTGAGGATTTTAGGCTAGTTATGAGTTCGGTTTTTGTTTGAGGTTTTGGTTGTGAACTGTTGATTGAGAAGGGCATGAAATGTTTGAGGGATTTCTAGTCCATTGGGCATATGGGGTCAGAAATTGGGTAGGTCCTGATGTCTGTGATGGAGAAGGATTTACTGTAGAGCTAGACAGCTATTCATGATACAAATTTTGGTTTATAAATGAAACAGAGTGAAATGGAAACTTATATATAGTGTGACTGTAAGTTGAGAAAGGGCAGAATCTGTTCAGTAGCATCTAAGAATTACTGCACAGAAACTGTCAAAGATTTATAGTAATTTGGAGCATTTAAGAATTCCAATTTAACAGATAAACCTGAAGAAAACATTTATAACAATGAAAGATTGAATTCAGGGTGTCTCCATGGACAAATCCTGAGTTATTCTTCTTCTTTCTTGTTGAGATTAGACCACATATGTGAGAAATGAAATACACAAAAATACAACACAGACAGAGATAGAGAAACTTATTGTATCAAGCTATAGCACTAGAATTCTGCAGCATTCAATGGTTCCAACACAGCATACATCAGAAAGACAATCTCTGAACTCTTGAAACTTCTTTGTATTATCTCTCCAAAAATACAGTCGAGTTCTCTTTCTGAACAAGTAACAACAACCCTTGCAAGCTTATGCGAGGGGGAATATATACAATCGGTTCTACAAATATCTGAACCGCTGAGTCATTTTGATAATTAAATACGCTCACCAACTTTACAAAATAGCAGATAAAGAAGTTATTACTGCTCTTAAATACAAAATGAATGCTCTTTAATTCTGTCAGAAGTCCTTTTTGACCTTTGGAGGCCACTGAGTCGGTTGAGCGTTCTGCATAAATGTTGAATGATGTGTCTTTATGGCTTTGTCATGTTGTAGCTTTCTCGGCCCTGTCATCTGTAACTGTCAGTGCTGCTTTAGTGGCCGAATCTTTCTGCTGAGTTGGCTCAGTCCATCTTTCTTCAGTCATACTGAATGCATCAAATTTTCCTGTACATGATGACTTATGTTTTTTGATGAAAAAATTTGATGAAAGGCTTTTGATTACAGTATCAACTGTATCATTTTGGTCCACCATTCTTGTGTGGGCAATTGATGTCTCAAAATTGCATCCAAGGTCTCATCTGCCTCTGTATATTTGTAGAAGTTTGGAGGCACTTCAAACAAATGCTTGATCTCATTCATAATAAAAAATAAATTCTCTACTCTATCATAGAGATTTTTCCCAGATGCTGGCCCTGTTTCTTCTGAAGTACTTGGTCTTACAGTGATCTGATTTGTAGCAAATGTGTTGACCCTCTTTGCATAGTTCTCATGTGAAAGTAGCCTACCTGCGCTGTTCAGTAAGCCAGGAAGACCTCTGCCTTGTAGTGCTGCAAACTTGTCCATGAACCTGTTTACTTCTGTCTGCATGTCCTGGCTTCTTCTTTCCAGTGTTTGTACCAGGCTTCTTAATGTAAGGACCCTCTTTATCAGCAAAATGGTTTCAGTTCTGTTGGGAATTCCCATTGCTGCCAGCTGAGGACCTGTACGGTTATTGAGCACATTAATCATTCTATTGGCTACCTCAGGCATGTTGCCTAGAGATGCCCTTGCTCTCTGGACTTCTCTGTGTGCTTTTCCTATGAGCTCCATTTGCTCATGAATAGTCTCAATGTACTGCCACTGATCTGTGATTGATTGGCCAATGTTGGCCCATAAAACTGTCTTAAGCTCAGCCACCACTTTGTCAAGGGTGAGCTCCTTCTCCAGCTCCTTTATCTTCTCCTTAAGGGCCTTTATTTCCCTCCCTTTTTCTGCCACATTTTGCTTTGACTTGTCATATTTTTCATTGAGCTTAGCCAAATTCTCCCTAGCTTCATTTAACTCTGCCATTTGGGCTTCTAGGGCCTGAATTTCATTCTTCAGCTTTTGCATATCAAGGCTTGGAGCCTGCTCTGTTGTTGGTGCTGGTGTTGATGTAGATGGTGTTGCCTGAGCTGTCTGTTCTGTAGGAGGAGCACTAGTTTGAGGGGGTTCCTCAAGGTTGATTATTTGTGGAGGGGGCTGTGATGTTTGGCCTACTTCCCTCTGTTGTAGGGCTGCCTACAGTGCTGCCTCTGATTCTCCCAATTTCTCCTGTGTCTGGATCAGCTGTTTGTATAACGATACCAGCATAGCTGCTGCATCTTGGTCATGTCTCAGCTGAGCAACCTCTTTCATTTGTGGGTGAATAGTTGCTGGGATCTTAACCATTTTTCTTAATGCTGCCATATCTGCACCTCTTAGCTTCAGCAGCGCTTGTACAGCCTTGATGTCCTTGGGATCATGCCCAAGTTCTATGATTATATCCTCTAAAGCTTTGATTCGGTTGTCCTTTGCTTGAGAGGATGCTTTCTCCAACTCAAGTTGGGCAGCTGTATTGTTTAGGCTATTTTCCAGCCTAAGATTTACCAATGTTTTGTCTGCAAGAGTGGCATACACCATCTCACCCGTTTGCTTATGCAATTCAATCTGATCCATAGGGTGGATGTCTTTTGCAAGGACCTCAAGGTTGGTCCTTATGTAGTCTGCAGCTGACTGTGGCTGCAGCATGGTTGGCATGAAATGAATCATTACCATTTTTCCCTCATGTACATCGTATGCAGACATCAACCTTTGTTGGTTTGTAGGGGCCATTTTCAACAAGTGATTATAGAGCTGTATCTTGAGTGGCTCATTCCTCTTTTTGATATCAATAAATTGTTGTTTGATGCCTGCTTCAGCTCCCCTTTGGTGGCTTGAGGAGCTGACTTCTCCTCCAACTGTCCTTTCATGTTCCTGCTGAAAGGAACTTGCAGATGCTTCCATGCTTGGTGGGCCCATGCCCAAAGATTGCCCAATAGGCATTTCTTCCTCAGAGAGGGGATTCATTCTGTGCCTTTTCTCCCCTTGACTTATAGATGTGGTGAGGGGAGTCTCCTGCTCTCTATCCCTCTTCTTTCCCTTTTCTTCTTTTTGTGGAGTCTGTAGTACTGAGGCCTCCACTGTCTTTTCTTGCCTAGGGGGCACATTCTCTTGAGCCTGTTGCTCAGTGGATATTGGGGCTTCAGGTATTTGCTCTTGCTGTTGTACTTGCTACCCCTCTTTTTGCCCTCCTTCCTGCGGTTCTACCTGTTTTTCTGCTTGCTTTTCTGCCATAGGAGGTGGCTGTTCTTGCTGACGTGCTGTTGAAGATGATGTAGCTGCTCCAAGCTGCCTTTGGTATGAAGAGGAAACCTGCCCACAAGTTTCCAAGTCAGCCTCTTTCTCAATATTTTTTGCTTCTCTTTGTAGTATTTGCTCTCTAGTCATTGGCTCTTCTAGGGTGCCCTCTTCCCAACTTAGTAGATTGGCATATTTCTCAATATGAGGCAATTTAATGTGAGCATAGCCACCCAATTTATGTTTTATCCTCCTGAGAGAAATGAAATGATTAGGTTCATAAGGTACCCATTTGAAACTAGTTTCTAATCGGAGGCCCTCTAGGATCATATCTGCTTCCTTCCATCCCTCCTCCCTTATGTTGTAAAGGAAAGGGCCTAGCTGGTTCCTGACTTTTAGCTGCACTTTCTTGTTTTTACTATGGAAATGGATTTGGTCTGCATTTCCAAACTGTCTGAAATATTCCAAGGCAAATAGTCTCATAGGGACATATCTTGGCAGCCTATAAGGGTTCAGCTCACAGCCATATACTTTGATCACTGTATGGTGTTGGTAAAAATACCAATCACCAATGTTGTAGGACTTAGAGAGATGGAGAATTCTTTGCATTTCCTCGGTTAATCTCGGAGGAGGAACACCATATAACAAAGTCATTGCTGGATGAATGAAAAGGTCTATGAATTCACAGTATGTGTATGGTGAACGGGAGCTGAAATGAAAAACTGAGGTCCAAAATACTACAGACCTTGGATTCCCCTGGGCATCAAGTTTCTTGAGGGGAATGGGGAAACTGTCTAGTTGATAAAACAGGAACAGATGATAGATGTATGAGGTGTATCTTAACACCTTTTCCCTTTCTAGATTCATCAGTTGCTCATGAATCTTGTTTGCAATATATTTAGCATAGTCATAGTGCACAGCAGGAGGCTTCCTAGGAGAAAATATGGACAGCATGGCATTTATGGTATCATCAACATCTTCAACTCCCTTGTAGCCCAGGACATAGCTAATCAAATCCACTAGCATCCTCCCCAAGTCATTGAGATATGGATGTCCAATAGGAGGTGTTCTCAGAGCTTCAGAGCTTGGCTGAATAAATAACTGATTAATTTTGATGATTTGGGCACTGGACAGGTTCCCCCCCTTCTTTAGTAAATCTAACATGGAGAGAGGAGTCAATGGTCTTGCAGAATGAAAGTTGAGCATTTGATTTATGGCCTCAGGGGTGATATGGAACAAGACTGCACCTGAGGGATTGAGAACAGCTCTCTGACATGGATCATAGCATTCACAGCATCTATGGATCAAGTCTGGAAGGGCATTGACTTGAGGGAGGTTGTAAATGGGCAAGTTGGAGTCCCAAATCCCTAAAATATCAGCTCCACTGAGGTGTTGAGCTTTCAATTCATTTAGCATATGAATATTATACTTAGAATTTATTGGGAACCAGTCTAACATCTGATAATCAATATCTCCTAGGGCCTTCCATTCTAACTCTCTTTGTGGGGCATTCAGAGGTTGAATATTTAGGGCTACTGGTGTTTCCATGGTCAAGTAGTGCTATGACTTGTATTAGAACTGGTGTTACTAAACAGAGCAACACAGAGGAGTATTTCTGGAACAGAGAGGTGAATTGCAAAGGAACAGAGGGAAAATGGCAGTGACAGCAATTGAAATACTGCACAGAGGACTGATAGAGCAAATGGCAGGCCTGAAAAAACTCTCTTCACGGTGAATTAGAGCAGCTCGGGTCTTTAGTTCACGAATGCGCGAACCAGCTGTAAATTAAGGTAAATTTCGCTAAATGCAGGTTCTGCAACGGAATTGTGACCCAACAGTTGAAAATAGGTACTGGTTGCTGGAGTTTGCTGGTAGGTACAGTGTTCTTCACTCGTTTTAAGCTATATTTGGAGAATTATGGACAAAACCAGGCTCAGAGGGAATGATTTGGATAAATACCTTGCGTTTTGCCCGCAATGGTTACAAATGCAGGTGTAATGGACGCGCCCACGGTCTCCGTAGCGATTTCTGCAGGTTGGCACTTGTTTGGTCGTAAAATGCATGCAGGGGAGCAACGGTTGTTTTTGCAAAAAGTGAGAAAAACACGGTTTTTTTTGGCGAAAATATGGATTTTTGGAACATTGGCGCTTTTTTTGGATGACGTCAGCATGACGTCATCAGGTGGGGTCAGGGTCGGGTGACGTCAGTATGACGTCATCGGGTGAGGTGGCAAGCTGTGAGTGGTCCACGGGGATGCGTAGCTGGCGGACATGTCGGAGTGCTGGCGGGCGGGGGCGCTGATGCGGCGGTGAGGTGGCCTGACGTGGGCATGACGTAGCAATGGCGTAGGCGCGGCGGGACCAGCGGTAAACCAGAAATGGTAAATGGTATTTCTCGGACCGCTATTGATACGGTCGTGGATTTGTCAGAGGGCGACCCGAGAGAATTTGGGGGTGACGCGTGGCGGAGGCCTGACGTCACCCTCTAACAGTTTCTCGGGCGATAAAGGCAGTACATCGGGACCAACCCGATATGGATAAGGGCCGTCGGATAAAGATTCCCGGATCTGACGGTTGACGGGTCATCAATCTGTCAGGGCGATACGGCAGCGGGCGGGAGAATAAAATAATATTTTTTGGTGAAATGCGCGCCCGGCAAAACTTTAGAAAAGTGGGTTTTCAAACTGTTTTACGGGCAAAATGATTTATGCGCGGATTTATTAACAAAGCCGGATTAAGGTTATTAATCCAAGTTGATCTTGGATTAATCCCTGGATTAATTTTTGGCGCTCTTTGGGTCGCGTTCTAATGTTTGAACGCTTGAACCCTTTAAAACCAAACTTAGAGCTATAATGCTCGGGGAAGGGGATACATAGGTATTTTTGGAGTTTTTTGCATAATTCACATAGTAATAAGGGGAATAGGGGGTATAGGGAGTTACATAGTAAAAGTTAGGGGTTAATATGAGTGGAAGAGGTGGATTGAGAAGTGGAAACTCTAAGTTTTATATGGAATCAACTTAGTTTAGGAAGTAGATCAAAATGAAAAGAATTTTAGACAAGAAATGTGGCTCTTAAAGAAACAAAAACCAACACAAGACCTTGGTTACTTTCATGAACATGGCTGGCAATGGGATGTTAGCAATGAATGTGAGGGGGGAGATTAGGAAGTTAGACATGCTCCATTGTGTTGTTGCAAATGATAGGGAAGAGGAGCTTCTCTTATCCATTGATGCTTCCTTTATGTTAGACCAGCAAAATTCAGTTGAAAGGAATGACATTTCTGCAACCCCATCTACCTACCCATCTACTTGCCTAGCATTTTTTGTTTCTTCATGGAGGGTGCACTTAGACTTGCAGACCCTCATGTGCCTTTTCTTTTCCTTTGGCTTTTTCTTTTGATTTTCTATCTAGAACTACCCTTATTGCTTCCAAGGCCCCAGATTAAGCAGTTGGGAACCTTAATTCTCTACCTAACTAGTGGTCTGCCAATATTAGACAGTTTGGACAGACTTCTTTCTCTATTCTATAACAGAAAATTGAAGCATGGCATGATCCAGATTAGGCTGTTGAACCATCCATCAAAATTGAGTCAACATCAAGCTTATGGACACACATTGTCTTCTCTTGGAAATATGGGATCTTTACATCACCAAAGCAGAGCATATTTGGAACTTTTATTTGCCCATCATGAAATATGAGACCTATTGGTATAGGTATCTAACAAATTGCGTGTTATAAGTTGCCTGTGGCTCAGGCAGATGATACATGAGCTTTAAATCCTGCGCAGCGAATGACCCGATGAGCCCTTGACCATGAACCTTGAACTATCTATTTTTGATTTCTGCGCTATCAAGTATCCACTTGACCATATCTGTGTATGGGAGGATTGTTGGCCTCGCTGCTATCCGATGTAGGAATGAGCAAGCTAGCTCTATTAGGGTCGCTTCAGAAGAATTATGTGAGCCCGCAACATCAGTAACTTCCATTACTCTGGGGTTCTCCTCTTCGAGTAGCCTGTACATGCCTTCCCACGTAGCTATTCTCGCGTCTCTGTTACAAGCTGTGTCTATATACAAAGGTGCCATTTCCTTTTCTTCGGAGCTCGGGGCTTTGTTTTTCTTTCCCATTTCAACCTACGTATTGCTTTGTATCGTCCTCTGTACTCCGTTCCTGCAATTCACAAGTGAAGTAGAAATGAATGACCAGGAAGGGTGATGGGAGAGTTTTAAATGCCGCAGACATACCAAATACACCACCTTACGTGAAGTGATTCTTTGAAAAGCACGCGTTCATATTTTATTAATCACTAACAACTAACTCCTTTATTAGCATTTAAAGCGCATAATCATGTGTCAGCTTATGGAAAATAGCTTTTCTTGAATATCGTGCCCGAAAGATCTGCGATGGAGTGATTTTGCGATTTGCTTCGCAACATCGCAGATCGCACCATCGCATATCGCAACGTCACAATATCATAGATCACACAAACATAACATCGCAGCGTAGATCTGTCCTAATATCGCAACCATCACTTTATCGCAATATCACAATATCGCAGATCACAGAAGTTTTATGTATGACAAATTTCGTTAACTTGTTTCTTGCGATATACGATCTTGCGATTGGCGTCATCGCAAATCGGTAAATTCTGAAGTATTTCTTATAAGTTCTACTTATTGTGACGCGATATTTGTTCAATACCACAATCTCGCAAATGTCGGGATTGCACTTAAATGGTGGCGTCCTACTACCATTTTACGATGCGATTTTAAATATTTTTCCCTTATCATAAACTTAGGTTTTAAGTATTCCAAGGAGTTTCCTAAGCTTACGATGGTAACTTTATTTGCGGAAAAGGAATTTAAGCACTACTTTTGCTTTTCCTAAATTTTAACTAAGGGTCCCCACACATTTAGTATTTCGGATGACACTTAAATGAGAAGGGGGGTTGTTGCTGGTCACAACAATTGGCGATTCACTTGGAAGAACCAGTTATCTCTGTTTTCCTACTGAATTTTCCAAACTTCCAAAACAGAAAATTTTCCGAAAAGTTAAACTTTGTTATGGAAAGATAAAGTACATTATGCTCTAACCTGTTAATGACATTTTGTTTCAACCATTTTCGACTTTGATTATTTGCTTCCTCAGGCTAGTCCTTGTATTTACATCAGCCATTACTTGGTCTTGTAAAGATAAAACAAAGTCTCCTCTGTAAACTAGTTTTAAATATGCTCATTTGTCGTAGGTAGAGCCTCTGCTGCCAGCAGGCATTTATAGCCTCAACAGGGTTACCTGTTACCCAGCAATGATCATGTATCCTACTTAAGGCAGCCTACAACTTTCAAAGAAAAAATCCATATCCACACTTATTGCTTTGATTTTCTTTTTATTCTTAAAGAACAATGTCTTGGTTTGGTAGCCAGATTATAACACAGTCATTCACTTGATTTATAACTTTGCTAAACAAGTTGGCTCGTGATGAGACCCCTTGTCTTTTGATTGCAACAATCTTGAGTCATTGCCCTATTGTGGTGTACAGTATTGGCAAAGTCAGCAAGTTATAACATTTGTGATAATGATAAGCCGACTCGTGATGAGACCTCTTATACTTCAAGATAAAGTGTACCCTTGGGTTGTTCCTCTGAAAGTTGTGATTTCCTTAGCAGGGAGGAAGCCATTGTTTCCTTAAGATAGCTCTGGACGACAATAATAGAGTTTTTGGAAACAGCGGTTCTACAAAGAATCTTTATTTGTTATTGATACCTTTCATTGTACTCAGATAAAACAATTTCTTCACTAAAGGTTGTTTTCATCAAACTTTTTAAGTTGAAACTAGTATCATATCTAGGCTAGAGTTTTTAACTGTATCTATCAATAATAAAGATCAGTTTTCCAAAAGATTTACTATTTATACAAGAGAAAAGTTCAAAATCTGAAAGAGAATTGGTGTCTTTTCGTAAATGCCAAATGCAGTTAACAACAGCAAATTTTATTATGGAAAAACGTATTTAGGAAAATGAGAGGTAACTATTCCCTTGGATTATTTACATGATATGAATAGGGCTAATTACTTCTTTTATTTTGCCTGCAAACTGTTAAAAATAAACTATCCACCTAACAACCTAACTAAATTAATTCTACTCCTATTTTAACTATACACACAAAATTGACTAGGTATAATGATATTTCCAGTGTAACCATTTTCTCATTTTTATTCCTACATGTGTATACATTTCAAATATCAGTACTAGGAATAAAGTTTTTACTGAACTGAAAACGTTAAATGTGGAATTAGAAAGCGTAACTATTGTCAGAATTTTGCCTGAAATCTCCTTCTTATGAAATTTTCTTTCCAATTGGATACCTATTGGATCATAAAAATCAGGATGAGTTTCCATTATGGATTGGTAATCGTTCAATAGGAAAGATGACAGGCTAGATTGAGAATATGAATTTTTGGATTTAATAGCCTGTAACGTATTATTTTTGTTATGTGTGAAAGTTAGGCCTTTGACAATTTCTAATGAAAGGAAAGTTTCCAAATATATCTCTCTGAATGAATCAATGAAGAATGGATGGAAATCTCTCAAAGGAAAATTATCAATTAACTTGAATTGTTGGCAATTTTCTAAAAATACATTCCTTTGTTGATACTGTTTTGGATAAGATAGAAGCTTTTCAAAAAACCTTGATATTGACTGGAATTGAAATTGAAAAAGTTCTACATTTCTTCGAAAAACTTCAATTTTCCAAAATGGTAAAACATCACTCGAATGTTTGTCGGTAAGGTGCTTAGTATGCCAAAGTAATCTGTCAAGAGTCTGAAAATTAAAATCTAAAGCAAAATCCGGTTTTATACAAAATGAGTGCAAACGGAAAAGAATGCAATGATTAACTGTACAACTAGTGTTATAGCACAATTGGGATCGTTTTGAAATATTTTCTCTTTCACAAGGATTGGCCAGAATTATGGGATTCGAGTTTCGAATTCCATCTTGTGAATTAGAAAACAAATTATGATTGTGAACAGGCGTGAAGGTTTGTTCATGATATGAATCATAGATTGGAATACTCTCTTGGGTAGTGAACTCATGCAGATGATCTGCTTCTTTAGAATGAGGATCGGTTGAAATAATTCTTGAATTAGAATATCTCTCATTCTCAGATATTATTTGAAGTTTCTGATGATTCACTCGAGATAAATCAACATCTTCAATATCAAAGTAGTTATCATAAATGACTTCACAGGATTCCCTAGATTGCTCTTTTTCATCCAGTATATTCAAACAAGGAGGGACAAGCCGTTCATGTTTGTCAATGGCAAAAGGGTGTTCTATAGCTGCTTCTCTATCTTGAAAACCTAATGGTGGTTCATTTAGGTTAGCCTGTGTATTTTCTGAAATATCGTTAATACTGGGGGGGGAAATATCATCATTAAAAATATCAGGATAAAGAGAAAAATGTGACTTTGAAATAATGCATTTAAAAATATCTCCCTGCGAAAACTCTTGTACATTACATTCATCGTAGATTTCAGGTTTTAGATCATACCTTTGTGTGCTCATGTTTTTTGGAAGAGGATTACTTTGCTGTTCTAACCTTGGCATTTGCATTTGTCGAGTTGCGATCATATTTTCTGAATTTGTTTCAAAGTTGCTTTCTGATTCCAAGGCGGCCTTTCTTCCAAAGTTGCCACTTTTGTCTTCTTGTATGGGATCAGACGTATCCTCTAAGCTTTGGGACATTTCTTCATCATGATTTATTCGCACATCCAAATTGGATTTCTCATTTATGCTAGAAGAAACTGGAACAAAGCTTGGACTAATTTCCACTGGATCGGGGATAGGAGGCAGAGAATAATTATGATCAACACAATCTAATGATTCATCATTCATGAATTCATTCTCAACGTCATATTTCAAACAATTAAGATGAAATCGAATATTAAAATCTCTAACAGACTCGTCTTCTTTGCGTAGATATTCAATTTCATCATATACCTGATCATAATCATAGCAATCAAATTTACAAATGAAAATCGTGACAAATTGATCCCAGCTGTGAATTGAGGCAACCGGAAGGGTTCTACACCAGTTTCTAGCTTCTGCTACAAATGTGAGAGTAAAAATTCTGCATAAATTGCCTTCATCAATTCCTTGAAAATTTGAATTTGAAACATTTTGAATAAATTGAAGGGCATGATTAAAAGCAGAATAATTTCTCTTACCATTGAATTTTACCTGAGACAAGAGTCTTACCACTTCGGGTGGAGTGTTTGAAGAGGCACGAACATGGATACAACTCCAAAGGGGAAGTTTAAGAGAAGCCATCCTAATTCGAATTTTACAATTGAAAACAAACCCCAACAGACAACATGTTTCAGGCCCTCCTTCTAGTGCCAAATATGTTGAAGCCCCGAAAATTGGGTTGACAACAAGCGGGATACCTGCCCGGTCCGGACCTAGGTTGGCAGATCCTTATCCGTTTGGTATAGTGGGTCCGACTGGGGATAATGGGACCAGTTTCCCAATCTATGAGTGTGTGTGTGTATAATTTGATGTTGCTAATCTAATAGTTCCTATTTAAGATATTTTAATTCTAACTCTAATTTAATTCTATGCTACTGTAATCTAATAAACAACACATCTAAATCTATACTAACTCGGGATGTAATTCTTCTATTATGCGATCTAAAGAGATTTCAAATAACAACTGGTAATAAAGATCATTCAGGGATTATAAGAAAGGAAATCACTTAAGATGAACCACTTCGCATAAAAAGTTAGACGAAACAGCTGTGAAAAACATATCGCATAATGAGCTATTCATACATTAGGCATAAATAAATAGCTATCACCGTACAAAAGTGCCAAATGATAACTCAATCATTCATGCAATAATACATAAACAACTAAAAACTGTATATCACTTTAACATATAAGCAGAAATGGTCAAGAGATAAAAGTACCATTTATGACTAGTCCTACTCATAAGCTTCAAGCAACAACGATTTATCTCTCTTTGCTCTAACATCCACTAAGAGTATAGAAGTGCAACATCAGTAGCAGATATCAAATGCAAACATCAACAAATCTTGATCCATTCATTCACCAAAACCTCCTCTGAGGGTGCAAAAGTGCATGTTCTGAGGACAAGTTTTTGATAAATTTTTGGACCCTTCTCTAAATGCATGAGAAGGGTTTAAATACTACTTACTAAATCTAATAATAACTTATTTACAAAAAGTCAGGATGCGGTTTAAATGACCGCCCTTTTTCTAAGAAAAATTTAAAGTGAAAATGAATTCAGAACTAAACTACTTTTGTATCTGGTCTTTAAAATTGTATGTATGCAGCATTGGTTTAAGGAGAGTCAGTTGGCTGACTTCTGCTTTTAACTGGGCTGAGAAAACGGAATCGATGAGAGCTGGTACCATCTTTTCGGCTGCATTTATGATACACTTAACAGTCATCCACTGGCTATGCGGCTTTACCAAGTATGCCCAGTAATATTCCCAATTTAACCTGTTCAGCGCTTGAATTGCTTTTGCCTTTTCTTGCGCTCTCTGTTTCCATTCCGCCTCTAGTTGTAGTTTGTTTGGTAAATATCCTAGGGTGGTTTCTGCGATCAAATTTGCCCTGCACAAATTCTCATTTACACAATCAATAAGACTGCTTGTTGCTGTGGCTGCTATTTCTGCCACTTGTTCTGCCTCCCTGATTTAATCATCCCACTTGTTAAAGAGCAACTCTTTATGGTTCTCATTTATCCTTGGTGCGCCTGCTCTTTTTCCCTCGTCTTCATCCTGCCAAGCCAAGTACTCAGTCACCCGTTTATCAATCAGATCATAGTCACTTCGTAAATCAACCACTTGATTAGTGATCTTATCACTCATTTCGCAATAATAACTCCACTGTGATATCTTTTGGCCCAACACTTCTTGCTGCTGCATTAATTGTTCATTCAAGGAAATAGATTCCGAAATAAACTCTGTAAGCTTAGGGTCATCTTTGTGCATTTCTTGTAAATCCTGTAACTGCTTTCCTTTCTCATCCAAACTTTTCTGATATCCTATCTGCATTTGCTGGAAGTCCTGTTGCAACCTTTCAAGTTGTTTCTGTGCTTCATTATTGGTGTTGGCTTGTTGCAATTGTTGTTGTAGTACTTGTATCTGATCTTCCCGTTCTTTTAACAACTGTTGTACTTCAGATGCTTTATCAATAGTCGCAGAGGCGTATGCTCCTGCGATCTGAGATAGTTTGGTGAGATTTTCAGTAGGATTGCTAGTGGGATCTTTCCACAAGACGTCTAATTGTTCTGCGTCTTGAGAGAGTGTATTTTCCAATTTCCTTTTCTTTCTCTGTCTTCTTACCACTTCTTTATGTTGGGGACTATAAAATATATCCAGAGGGGAATTTCTTTTATGTTAAGTATAAGCTCAGAAGATGGGGCAACAGGAATATGCTCCGTATCTGAGATATCGCTGACTATTGTTGTGACTACTTCTTGTGCTACCTATGTATTGCTCACAGGTGTTTTTAGGGCTTGTCCTTCAAGATTGATCAGTTCGTTGAAGGTTTCCCATTCCTTATCTAATTCGGTCGTGACTGGTGGTGCTTCAGTGATGACAGGAGGAGGATCTCTTTGCGGGGAGGCAATAACCTGCTGTTGTAGAAGTTCCATCGACTGAGCAGTATCCTTAGCTAACTCTTCGCTCCTATCCTGATCATTTCTGGATCTTTTAGAGTGTTCGGGAATTTCTTGTTCAGACTTGGATTTGGATCCGTTAGTGCTTGAACTCCCATTGAAACTAACGCTCGGAGTTGGTTCTCTTGTGGACAGTTGTAGTTTCTCTAGAGGAATACTGGCTAATCTTCTTTCTCTGTATACCATGAACTTTTGAAAGTCTTCTGGAGACAATTGCAATTGGGCTTCGCGCAAAATCTCTTGAAGTGTGCTTTTCTGTTGGAATATATCATCAAATAAATCCTTTTTCCCAACGAACACTTTTATCCTGATAGTAGTTGTGAAATTATGGGCAACCTCATTCGGGTCAAATGGTCTTCCCGGGAATTTAAATAGTTGTAAACATGTCATATTCTGTACTTCAGTGAACGCGTGACCTACATCAAATAGCGAAAGGCCCCACAGGCTACAAGAAACTGTGGCCATATAGCCTTCTTTTTGTCCTTTAAGTCTTTAGTTAGGCTACCTTCTCCACAGGCTTGATATACAATTTCTCGAGCTAGGAGTTTATCAGAGATATACAAAGGTAGAACATGAGGGGGTGCAGTACTTCCAAATACCCTAACATAAGTGAACAATTCCTCTCTGAACCATCTTGCGACGGGGAGGATGTCTACCTGTGCTTCAGGTGAGCACCTCGGGGGGTCTTTATCATACACCGTTTTATACACTGGCAGCATAATTCCATGACAAATTTGGTAGAAATATGGAGTGAACTGAGAGTCCCACAATTCCTTATGATAGACATGGATGGGTAAGGGGTCTTGAGTTGTCCACTTCCAACCCATAACAGGGAATTTAGAAACATAACATATTGAATCCATAATATATGCAGCTAGGTAAAAAGGAGGATAAATCCTTTGAGACGTGGCCCTTTTGGACCGGTAACTGACAATAGCCGTGATTAGGTTATCAGATAAAATTTTGGCCCAATCTACAATAGTGGCATTTGTGGCAGCATCTAGTAATGGTAACCATTCGGATGAAAATTTATTGATATCTGGCATTCCAAATATTCTACAGAGCATGGCAGCAGCAAAGCAATATGGGGAGGTGAGGGAACCAGTACTGTACATACCGTGTTTATCTTTCTTGAGCGGTTCGTCTTTTCTAGACCAGTCTTTGGTGGTTTCTGACAGGTTCTGGTTCTCCTTCACGAATTTCTCTATGAATTGCGTGTTATAAGTTTCCTGTGGCTCAGGCAGATGATACATGAGCTTTAAATCCTACGCAGTGAATGACCCGATGAGCCCTTGACCATGAACCTTGAACTGTCTATTTTTTATTTCTGCGCTATCAAGTATCCACTTCACCATATATGTGTATGGGAGGATTTTTTGCCTCGCTGCTATCCAATGTAGGAATGAGCAAGCTAGCTCTGTTAGGGTTGCTTCAGAAGAACTCTGTGAGCCCGCAACAGCAGTAACTTCCATTACTCTGGGGTTCTCCTCTTCGAGTAGCCTGTACATGCCTTCCCACGTAGCTATTCCCACGTCTCTGTTACAAGCCGTGTCTGTATACAAACATGCCATTTCCTTTTCTTTGGAGCTCGGGGCCTTGTTTTTCTTTCCCATTTCAACCTGCTTATTGCTTTGTATCGTCCTCCGTACTCCATTCCTGCAATTCACAAGTGAAGTAGAAATGAATGACCAGGAAGGGTGATGGGAGAGTTTTAAATGACGCAGACATAGCAAATACACCACCTTACGTGAAGTGATTCTTTGAAAAGCACGCGTTCATATTTTATTAATAACTGACAACTAACTCCTTTATTAGCATTTAAAGCGCATAATCATGTGTCAGCTTATGGAAAATAGCTTTTCTTGAATATCGTGCCCGAAAGATCTGCGATGGAGCGATTTTGCGATTTGCTTCGCAACATCGCAGATCGCACCATCGCATATCACAACGTCGCAATATCGCAGATCACACAAACATAACATCGCAGTGTTGATCTGGCCTAACATCGCAACCATCGCTTTATCGCGATATCGCAATATCGCAGATCGCAGAAGTTTTATGTATGACAAATTTCGTTAACCTGTTTCCTGCGATATGCGATCTTGCGATCGGCGTCATCGCAAATCGGTAAATTCTGAAGTATTTCTTATAAGTTTTACTTATTGCGACGCGATATTTGTTCAATACCACAATCTCGCAAATGTCGGGATTGCACTTGAATGGTGGCGTCCTACTACCGTTTTACGATGCGATTTTAAAGATTTTTCCCTTATCATAAACTTAGGTTTTAAGTATTCCAAGGAGTTTCCTAAGCTTACGATGGTAACTTTATTTGCGGAAAAGGAATTTAAGCACTACTTTTGCTTTTCCTAAATTTTAACTAAGGGTCCCCACACATTTAGTATTTCGGATGACACTTAAATGAGAAGGGGGGTTGTTGTTGGTCACAACACGACCTAATAGAATTTATCATTTTAACCTTTAGATAAAATTAAACTCATTATCTTTTAATCAGAAATAACTGGTTCTTCCCCATGTGTCGCCATTGTTGTGACAAAACCATAACCCCACCACCCCCCATTTTTGCTTTATTATCTTCATAATAATTTTGGGGACCCTCTATGTAAATTCTAATCAAATCACCCTTTAATGCTTTCTTGTGGTTAATTGTACGATATTTTTGCAAGAATTTTGTTTCCTTTAGATTTTCATTTTGATTGTTTCATTGCGTTCAGTTTTTCGCTAGATTTCCATTGGTTCTCGTTTCATCTCATTTGGAATTACGATTTGCAAATAGTGCTTATTCAAAATTTCAATAATTTTTACTGCCTACGCTAAAAATGTATATTAATTAATTTTATATAAATATTATTTTTTAATTAATTATTATTTTAATATTAACTATCCTAATATATATATATATATATATATATATATATATATATATATTAAGAAAACTATATAATATAACTCATATTATTATATGTTATGAAACCAGCTCACAAAAAGATGGAAAACATAGATCAACGCCTTAGCATTCAGCCTCTTTGAGGGGGCAACCTCCTTTACATTACATAAATGAACAATTCTTGGATGATTCAAATGACAAAACCTCCTTTCTATATATAAGAGTCTAAGGAGTCACAATATAACCCAGCCGACCTAAGAATAATAATATAAAACCACAAAAATAACAATAGAGGGATTCTATGGAGCACGGTAATAACAGTATGGAGACAATAGGGGCACAACAATATTAATAAGGGATACAACTATAATAGTAATGGGGTAATCACTAGTATTATAGGGACCTAACATGCCCCTCTCCTTCTAAAAAGTGTTGTCCTCAACGCTTGAGTAGTTATGGATGCTTCTGTATAAAATTCTCATCCTCCCATGTGGAATCTTCAACAGATAAGTTCTTCCACTTGATGAGATACTCCGAAATTGATTGATTTCGTAGCTATCGAGTTCTTGTTTCTGTGACTTCTTCCGGTTCCAATATAATTTTTCCTTCCTCGTCAAGTTCTGGCAATATTGTTTGAACTGGGAGCTTGTCGCCTATAACCTTCTTTAAACATGAAACATGGAAAACTGGGTGCACTCAAGAAGCTGCAAGAAGCTCCAATTTGTATGTCATAGTACCAACCTTTTGCAACACCTTGTAAAAACCATAATACTTTGGTGATAATTTATTATCCTTCTTAGCTTGCTTGAGGGACATTTGTTTATATGGTTGTAGTTGTAGGAATACCCAATCACCTACATCAAAACTGATTTCGCTGCAATGTTGATCTGCCTGTTGTTTCATTCTATTTTGTGCCAACACGAGGTTGTCCTTTAACAGTTGGAGGACTTGTTGTTGATGTTCGATGTGATGTTCCACTGCTTGAACCTTAGAATTTTCTCTTAAATATGATGTGATGGATGGTGGTTGATATCCATAAAGTGCCATAAATGGGGTCATTTTTGTTGTTGTATGGAAGTGTTATACCACCATTCAGCCGGAGGCAACCATATGACCCATTGTGTCTGTTTATCATATACAAAGCAACGAAGATATCCTTCCAAACATTTGTTTACTATCTCAGTTTGCCCATCAGATTGAGGATGATAAAATGAGCTATGAGCCAACTAAGTACCAAGACAAGAAAATAATTCTGTCCAAAATTTTCTAGTGAAAATGGGATCTCTGTCACTTACAATAATCTTTGGGTTTCCATTTAGCTTTTGAATTGTTTCCATAAATGCAGTAGAAACTGTACTGGCTTTAAATGGATGTGATAATGCACAAAAGTGTGCATACTTGGTAAGTCTGTCAACTACCACGATGATGACACTCTTTCCCTTAGACTTGGGTAAACCTATGATAAAATCCATTGAAACCTCCTCCCAACGTTGGCTTGGAATGGATAAAGGTTGTAATAGACCCGGGGTCTTAATTGTTTCAACTTTATTTTGTTGGCAAACCAAATATTCCACCACAAACTTTTGAATATATGATTTAAGGCCATCCCAAAAAATTCCTTCTTAACCCTGTGGTAAGTTTTTAAAAATCCTGAGTGCCCTCTTAAGGGAGAAGTGTGCAATTCCATAAGAATCTTTTGTTTGAGTTGGGAATTCTTAGAGAGGTATAAGCGATCTTTGTACCGTAACGAATCATTTTGCCAGCTAAATGTATCAGATGTACTGGAATCTTGTTGTAACTTTTGAATAAGTGCCCACACTTATTCATCATTTTTCCATTCCTCCCTTGCTTCGTTTATCCAATCTGGTTGGATAATAGAAATGGCGCACAACAATGCTTCCACATCCTCATCCTTTCTTGAAAGTGCATCTGCCACCACATTTTGCTTCCCTTTCTTGTAGATGATTTCAATCTCATAACCCAACATCTTGATGACCCACTTTTGTTGCTCTTTAGAGGATAATCTTTGTTCTAAAAAGTATTTAAGGCTATCATGATCCGTTTTTACCTTGAAGTGTCTTCCCATTAAGTAGGGTCGCCATTTCTGAAGTGCATGTAGTATTGCCAACATTTCCTTCTCATAAATAGCTTTGTGTAAAAACTTTCCCTTGATTGGACAACTTTCAAAAGCAATGGGTCTTTCATCTTGCATTAAAATAGCACCAATTCCATTTCCTGAAGCATCACATTCCATAATAAAGGTTTTTGTGAAGTCCGGTGTAGCTAAGACCGGTGCTTGGCACATTGCCTCTTTAAGATGTTCGAAGGCCTTTGTTGCTTCTAGAGTCCATGAAAATGCATCTTTCTTCAATAATGTTGTTAGCAGTGTTGCTATTCTCCCATAATTCTTAACAAACTTGCGATAATACCCTGTCAACCCGAGAAATCCTCGCAGATGCTTTATGGATGTGGGGATTTTCCATTCCTTAATGGATTTAATTTTGCTAGGGTCTACCTGAACTCCTCATGAGATACAATATGACCCAGATATTCCACCTCTTGTACTCCAAAGAAACATTTGGATCTTTTTTCATATAATAGTTTCTCCTCCAATAGTTGTAGCACCCTGTCAACATGTTCAACATGATCCTTCCAAGACTTGTTTTAGATTAGTATATCATCAAAAAATACTAACACAAATTTTCTAAGGAAGGGTTTGAAAATGGAATTCATCAAACCTTGAAATGTAGAAGGTGAATTAGTAAGTCCAAAAGGCATGACCAAAAATTCATAATGACCCTCATGAGTTCTAAATGTTGTTTTTGGAATGTCTTCAGTCTTCATTATGATTTGATGATATACTGAACAAAGATCCAACTTGGTGAAGTAAATTGATCCATGCAATTCATCCAGTAATTTGTCAATGACACGAATGGGAAACTTATCTTTAATAGTGAGCTTGTTGAGCTCCCTATAACCCGGAAACATGCGCCATGATCCATCCTTCTTGTGCACCAATACTATTGGAGCAGAGAAAGAACTTTGACTAGGTTGAATTATATCAGCCTCTAGCATTTCTGCAACCATACGTTCAATTTCACTCTTTTGGGCATAGGGATATCTGTACGGCCTGATGTTTGGAGGAACACTTCCTGGAATTAGATGAATAGCATGATCATGATCATGAATAGTTGGGAGACCTTTGGGAGTCTCAAATACCATTGGAATGATTGTCCAAGACTTTTTGGAGATCTGGAGAAATAGATGATTCCGATGTGGAAACATCTAACGAACATAATTGTGCAATTACACCTCTTTGTTCCTTTTTTAGAACCTTTGTCATACCGTTAAAGCTGATTATCTTTCCTGGTTTCCCTGAAATACCCCTTAATTCAACTTCCTTTCCTTCCGCAGAAAATTTCAGGAAAAGTTCTTGAAAATTAAAAGCTATTGTACCCAAGGATTGTAGCCATTGGACTCCTAGTACAACATCAGCACCTCCCATTGGAATGGAAAGCATTGGGCTAGTCAATACATATTCTCCCATGGATAACTTGATATTATGGCACTTTCCAGAGCAATTTATCGTTCCTCCATTTGCAACCATCACTTAACACTCTGGTGCTGGATATAGGAAGCAATTCAATTCTTTTGCTATTTTACAATGAATAAAATTGTGGGTACTTCCTGAATCAATCAACACTATTACCTTTTTCTTATTGATTTGTCCTTCTATCTTGATGGTTTGAGGAGTGGTAATTCCAGTCAATGCATTACAAGATATGGTCGGATTCATTTCTTCTTTATCTAGGCTTTGTTCCTGGAATATATCCTCTTCTTTTGACCTTTCTTGCTCCTTTTCTTCTTCCTCTTCACAATCTATGTAGAATAATTTCTTCTCCGCACACTTATGACCTTTAGTGTATTTGCTATCACAACTGTAACAAAGCCCTTTTGCTATTTTTTCTTCCAAATTTTGTGGTGTCAACCTTATAGGTTGTGGAAGACTAGGGGCAACAACACTTCCATCTTTATAGTTGTGAGTGGTATGCTTCTTGGTTGCCATAATTTTGCTTTCCATTTTTCTTGCTAACCTGAATGCCTTCTCTAATGAATCAGGTTGCCAAAGGTGAACATCATGTTGGATATTATCCTTTAAAGTCCCTATGAACACATCAATCCTATGCTGCTAGGGAATATTTTTTACCCTTATGTTCAATTTTTGGAACTCCTCAATGTGCTCCATTATTGAACCCTTTTGTTTGAGACTTATCAATTGGCTAAAAAAAGTGTTGCTTTTTGTATTCTCATAATGTGCTGTCAATTCTTCCGTAAAAATTGCCCAAGTGATAATTTGTTTACGAGAGCAAAGCCATTAATACCATACAAACTGATTTGGTTCCAAATATAAAGTTGCAATACGTACCTTTTGTGTGTTTTGCACATTATTGAGATCGAAAAATTGCTCCATCTGTAATATCCATGTTGCGGGATCCTTGCCATCAAACTTCCTCATATTGATTTTAGGAATATGGTGGGTCTTCGATCCAACATTAGAGTCTATGAAATCATGATTAACATTTCTTTTATTCTCATCATGAGTTTCGTTTACTACCCTTTCACCATTAGTAAGCATTTCTTGTAGAAACTTTGTCAAATGTGTCTTCAAATCTGTCTTCAAATCTTCCATGCATGTCTTCAAATATATATTCAAATCATCCATCTTAGCTTCCACGTAATTCATCTTAGCTTTACGCCTTTCTTAGACAATCCATCTTAGCTTCTACGCCTTTCTTTAAACCATCCATCTTAGCTTCTACATCTTTCTTTAAACCATCCATCTTAGCTTCTACATCTTTCTTTAAACCATCCATCTTAGATTCTGTTAATTTTTGTGCAAGTGACACTTGTTGCACTTGGTCTCGTAATTTTGATATATCATGTTACATTTCTTCCTTTTCTTCATGAGTCATGCTAGAGCTTTCAGGTTGCTTACTAGGTGTTTGCATTTTCTTTCCTCGGGGCATCAATTATCGATAATAATGCTTTACTATGCCCTTTGAATTCCTTCAAACTAATTTTTCAAACCAAGCTTATGCAAAAATTTAAAAAAACTACACACCTTTTTTCACTTTGTAGGAGCTTGATATTGAATCTGATGTATCTCTGTAATTTCGGATCATCCAGTTCTGAAATTGTGACCTGCGGTAGCCCTTTGTGTCCTCTTTCCAATGCCACCAGTCTGATCCAAATTGGATTCTCCAAGGAAGAGTTATGCCAAATCTCCCACAGTGACCTGATTATAGACTAGTTCAATAGAGCAAACTTGTACGACATGCCACAAGTCACTGTTTCGACCTTTGGCTCTGAAAAATATATACAAGAAACTACAGTTTGTCCTCTCTCTTAACCTTCTTACGAAATTTCAATCCGATGCTCAGAGAGAAAGTTATGACGATTTTCCCCGGGTCACCTGTTTGGAATGTAATTCAGGAGTCTGCAAAAATACCAACTTCCTCAGATCATATCTCCGCAAATATAGTGTGAAAAGATCTGAAATTCGGATCCAAGGTTCAGTGCGATTTTGTCTCAAATGGGTTTTTTTTTTAGCTTCTGAAATGTCGCAAAAAAAAAAAGTTATAGCGAAAATGCCACGTTGACCTATGCGGAGCAGTGAAACCCTAGAATCCAAAGCTCTGATACCAAATGTTATGAAAACATCTCACAAAAAGATAGAAAAGATAGATCAACGCCTTAGAATTCAGCCTCTTCAAGGGGGCAACCTCCTTTACATTACATAAATGAACAATTCTTGGATGATTCAAATGAAAAAACCTCCTTTCTATATATAGGAGTCTAAGGAGTCACAATATAACCCAGTGGACCTAACAATAATAATATAAAGCCACAAAAATAACAATAGAGGGATTCTATGGGGCACAGTAATAACAATATGGGTACAATAGGGGCGCAACAATATTAATAAGGGATACAACTACAATAGTAATGGGGTAATCACTAGTATTATAGGGACCTAACACTATATAATTAAAATATATTTTAAAATTAAAAAATTAAAATACAAAGCTTTCCCAAATTCGCGTTCTGAGAACAAAAATTAAATCAAATTTTAAAATTTCTGGGCCTCAGGATTTTCATTCCTTCCCGTATCTCCTTCTCGCCTCCTTATCTCTCTGTTTCTCCAACCCTTATTCCTCCTGCATCCAGGATGGCCCACCATTCTCGCTCCTCCCAGACCTCGCTCCCTGTATCTCCCTTAACCTCCTTATAACTCCCATGAGCCCTCAGACCTCCCCTCCATACTCCTCTTGACTCATTCAATTAGCCAAATTAGCCAAAGTGCCACTGATCCACCATGATTATAATATTTTATTTAATATTAATTTTTTTTTTTTATTTAAAAAATAATTTTTAATATTAAATAATTTTTAACCTTTTTTATAATTGTTGATTTAATTTAATTTGTATATTATTAGTTCAATATTTATAATAATAATTATTTAAATTTAATTATTTGGTTATTAAAAATTAGTAACATAAATTAGAATTAGATTTTTAAGAAAAATATTAGAGTTTTGGCTCATCGCATGCATTTTTCAGACTTTTAGTAGTTTTGACACTTTGATTTTGGAGGCTAATATCTTGGGTTTCACTTGGCCAAATGAGGTTCGAGATGACTCGTTCAAAATCTAAAATCATGGATAGAAATATGGGAACATAAAACCAAGCAGACCTCAACATTTAATAGCCCAAAAATTTAACAGAAGTCTAAGTAACCAATTTGCAACAATAATTGGTTTTGCTGAATTTGGTTTGGGAGAATTTTATTGGCTTGAAGAAACTGTTGATGCTTATTCATTCTTCAAATTGTCCAAATCCTAATCGTATTTCTATAGAAAGTAATCATAGCATGGAATCTCTCTCATTTTATTTATCCAATTTAATTTGTATTTGACAATTTTGTTGAGAATTTTATTTTCCCAATTTTGGTTTTTAATTTTCCTCGAAAGTTTTAATTGGCTGGAATTTTATTTTGACTGGAGATAAGTTGGAGAGGATGAAGCTAAGGTATCTTGGAGCATTTTTATTGCCAAGCAAAGGAAAGGATGAGGATACGCAGCTCCAAAATAGACGAATCTTAACCACTTCCAACAACTCCATTTTGGGCATACTTTTTGTAAATTATTAATATCAGTCTTGAGAATGAGGAAAGGGTTCCTCTTATTTGTAATTTTTAATGTTTTGAAGCACATTTGTAAAGGGTTTTTAAATGTAGGAAGGAGGGATACTCAAATATGAGTACTTTGGGGATTTTTCCCTCAGGATTTAAGTTTGTTAGTGTTGAAAATAACAAGAAGAAATGTTAAAAATAACATCAAGAAAATCCTCATTTAATTTTGTCATTGAATTAAATTGGGAATAAAATTGTAGCTCCACGTCTCATGACAACTTGTATTAGTTAACTAAGTTAATTTGACTTAGTTGGCTCAGTTAATTTGAGTTAAGGGTCTAAAGTCATGTAGAGTGTCTCCTACAATTAGGAGCACTAGTTGAATTTATTTTGAGTTATTATTTAATTCAATCTAACTCAGTTAAAGTCAGTTAAACTAGCTCAAACTGATGGAGGAATTAGTGGGAGGTCTAGTAGTGGGGTGTAACCTGCAATAATGGGGTACAACCTGCAGTAGTGGGGTGTTGCATGTCGAACAGTGGGGTGCTACCTGAAGTGCAATGTGGTGCTGCCTAGAGTGATCAACCTTTAAACTGAAGATTCACTCATAATTAACTCATGCATGTCAGATCAGAGAAAGACTCAATTGAGATTGGAGTTCAAGGACAATGTACTATCAGTGGTAAAATCATCTAAATTAAACTAATGGTGCATGAAATCAGAGGAAGGACTATGAGGATTGCACAATTTTTAATTAAGGGATTTTCCCATTAAATAGGGGTTAATTCCCAAGGGAACAACACAAGAAAGTAGGAGCTTGGAAGGTTAGGAATTTTGTTATGTATTAGCCAAAGGAAGTCAATTAGGAAGAGGATAGAGAACACTTGTACAAGTTGAGCTCAAGGTTGAGCAGATAATATTGTATTCATCCATATTCTTTGACTAATGCAATATACAGATAGCAGGGGTTTTTAGTTGTGGCTTTCCCCAAGAAATCATTGTGTAATGTGTTAATTGAATTATTTCTCTTATATGCTTCGTGATTTCATTGATCATTTATTGTTTCTATTGACGAGTAGAGTAGATTCAAGTCAATTTTTTTAGCATATCACAATATGCAGTTTGAATTTACAAGGAATTTCTACATGGTTACAGAGCTAGATTTGTAGAGATCTCTACATGGTATCAGAGCTAGATTTGTAGAGATTTCTACATGGTATCAAAGCTAGATTTGTAGAAATTTCTACATGGTATCAAAGCTGAAATCACAATAGAAGAGAAGAATTCAAAGTTTTCCTTGCAGATTGATGGAGCTCTAGTTCGGGGCAGATCCAAAATACCCTATGTGCAGACCTCTTAATGGAGCTAGAAGGCTGCTAGTGGGAAGATCAATGATCCAAGGTTTAGTGACACAGAAAGGATTTGCGATAATATATATTGGTAGAATGAGGAGCAGAGACATTTCTCACGGTGATATCCAGACTCAGAGGGAGTCTAGTTTCACAGGGAGAAACCCTATGGAAGCTAGTACTTCAGGATCTGGGAAGATGGAACTCATCATTGTAGTGGTTGTAGTAGTAGTATTGAAGCAACAACAAAGAAGTAGCAACAAAAATATGAGTATATCAGATTTAGCTCATGCATGCAAAGCCTTAAGGAGCAAGGCATACAATAGAGATTTGTTGGTTGAGAGGGAGCATGAATTACCTCTCAACATGTACCCTCAGAAGAAGCCTCAAAAGCAACCTCAACTAGTTGTGGAGCAACCACAATTGGAGAAGCAGAGAGGAGGCCGAGTGGAGACATCTACTCAAGAAGAGACCTCTAGTTGGGGGAAATTTCAATCCAAGTGGGTAGAGAGAGCACATGCAACCATACCTCCAAGTGAGAGGTGGGGCGATGTGAAGTAATAGTCCCAAGAGTACAGAAATTTGGGCAGGTTCCATTGAGGTGTTTTTTGCCTCATGGATCATTACCTTGCTATGGGGGCCCACAGTATTCAGTAGTAGGATGATCAGTTTCAGTCAGATATTGATGAGTGCAGAGTAGTGTTGACAACAGAGCAGGAGGTTTAGTACCAAAGTCAACAACAACACAGGGTTTCCCAGTAGATAGTTGCAAACATAGTTGATTTAGTTTATTTTGTTTGGATGCTTTTTTTTGGGTTGTAGATGTTGCAGTAGCAACAACAACAATGACAAGAGTTGCATGCAAAACATTCCAAAGGTACCAGATCGAGATAGAGTTGAATTCCTTTCTTGTTGAGAGGGGGTGTTTAAAATAACAACAAGAAATGTTAAAAATATCATCAAGAAAATCTTGATTTAATTTTGTCCTTGAATTAAATTGGGAATAAAATTGTAACTCCACATCTCATGAGAACTTGTAATAGTTAACTAAGTTAATTTGACTTAGTTGACTCAGTTAATTCGAGTTGAGGGTCTAACTAGAGTCATGTAGAGTGTCTCCTACAATTAAGAGCACTAATTGAGTTTATTTTATGTTGTAATTATTTAATTCGGTCTAATTGAGTTAAAGTCAGTTAAACTAGTTTCAGTTGATGGATGAATTAGTGGGAGGTACAATAGTGGGGTGCAGCCTGCAGTAATGGGGTGTTGCATGTCAAACAGTGGGGTGCTACCTAAAGTGCAGTGTGGTGCTTGCTGCAGTGATCAACCAGTAAATTGAAGATTCACTCATAAACAACTCGTGCATGTTAGATAAGAGAAAATCCCATTTGATATTGGAGTTCAGGGACAATGTACTATCAATTGTAAAATCATCTAAATTAAACCGATGGTGCATGCAATCAGAGGAAGGCCTATGAGGATTACTTAATTCATAATTGAGGAATTTCCCTCGTTAAATAGGGGCTAATTTCCAAGGGAAAAACATAAGGAAGTAGGAGCTTGGAAGTCTAGGAATTTGGCTAAGTATTGGCCAAAGGCAGCCAATCAGGCAAAGGATAGAAAATACTTGCGTAGGTTGAGCAGAGTATATTGTATTCATCCAGATTCTTTTACTAATGCAATATACAGATAGCAGGGGTTTTTAATTGTGGCTTTCCCCAAGAAATCATTGTGTAATGTGTTTATTGAATTCTTTCTCTTATATGCTTTGTGATTTCATCAATCGTTTATTGTTTCCGCTGATGAGTATAGTAGATTCAAGTCAATTGTTTTAGCATATTACAATCTGCAGTTTGAATTTACAAGTAATTTCTACAGTTAGTGAGACAAGAATTGCACCTTTGTAATTCTTCTTCTTACTAGCAGAGTTGATCACTTTGGAAGAATTGTTGGAGATCAAATTGGGAAATAGAGCAAAGAGACTGGGTTTAATCAGCTTGTATTTAAATACTATTATTTGTAATGCAAATTTCATCTTTATGATAACATATTTGTGTAAATTGATTCATATTGTGCACTATTGTTAATATGGATGGGTGTATTTTGGATTAACTATCTAATTCATTAATGTCATGGATATGTTATCGATTTTCTTATTTTCCCAAGTGCTTAATCAGATTTATGATTAACTATTTAATCATAAATCTGTCATCTAAAAATGTCTTAATAACCATTAAGATTAAGTGAATTATTTCCTTGTGTTAATGGTCGATCATTCGATATTAAAAGTCTCTGAACATAACAGATTTTTCAATCACAATATCAACTATTAGAACTATTTCATTAGCCAGATGTTCATCATAATCGAGACATGTTAAATCCCCAATCATTTAATTATCTTTCTCTCGATTGGGACTAGATCTACATATTCCTAACCGAGATAGATTTATTTTCTTCCACTTGCATTTTAGAGTAGAATTGCATTTATATTTTATCATTGTATTTTAGAAGTCCTCTTACACCAAGGGAAAACTTTAGTGTGGTTTGGATGAGCCCTCAAGTCATCTTAAGGGTTGGTTTCTTGCAAGCTAGCAACATTAGGGTAATTCCAATATCTTTCTTCCTATTTGGTCAGTAATAGAAATACCACAAGTCATCAAGGACAGAGGGGGTAGCTGGACCTAATAGAACTAGTTAGAATTGCCAAATCAAATGGATAAGGGCTTAGTTGGGGCTCTGACCAAGTGGTATCTCTTACATGTTGATGAGGTCATTTTTTGCCATCAACAAAACCATGATAGCTTGTGATCGAGTTTGTAGTCCCAACCTTCGAAGATTTCATCATCTCAAGAAACATGCTCATTCACATCAAGTTAAAGTGCAATATTCTAGAGACGAGTTGAGTTGCCTTTCTTTATGTATTTATGTGTCTGTGATAGGCGATCTATCTAGGGACATGCCATCAATCCATCATTGTATTGCCTTGCCCATCAACGCAACACCCTTAAAACAATCACATTTATAATTATAACGAGTAGAAGAGTGGCGAATATGGTTGTGTAGTCTTGAAGTGGTTGGTTTACAGCTTCACGAAGGTGCGGGAGTGCAGAGGAAGCATAACAAAAGGTTCCTCTGCATCTCTTGCACCTCTGCAAAAATGTTCCATCCTTATTGAACCACATCGTACTTCGAATTTTTGTGATAATGGTTAGCTTGAAAAATTCACGGATTGAGGTTACCCCCCTAACATTCCCACAACTATTATGTATCACTTGGGCCATGACAGGCATGTTTATATTTTGGCATTGAAGAGACAATAAACCAAATTTTCGTTTTCCATTAAATAAGAAACCAAAATCTCCTCACTAATATTTCCATCTTCGTTGAATTCAATACAAGAGTTGTGGTACTTAATCATGTTGATGACACACAACTTATGGCTGAAATTCGCACTTCCTTTGATCTTAGTAGAGTACTTTAATCTCTTCATCGATATCAGTAATTCCTATGCCTTCCAGTATCTCCAAAGATGCTCAACATCTGAGAAAATAGTACAAGTCATCTTACGATCATTTCTAGCTCAGCTAAAATCGTCAAAGATGCTACAAATTATCAATCTGCTATAGATGAAACCTACATTCTTTATAGAAATAAAGAAAAAGAAGAATAAAGAGGGAAAATAATGCATGTGTGTAAACCTTATCAAAGTCAATTTAAAGGGTGTTGTACTCGAACCCGTCTAATGAAGGTGCAATCTCACCATGAGATTGAACAAGTTTCCACTACAGCATCGAACAACAAATCATATCTCACCAATTATTGCCCAGAAGGTTTACATCGCCACAATATTCTTGCACTTCGCTGGAAAACCTCGTGATTGGATCCCTAACATCTTGTATGTCATAGGCACAAAGAATCGATCGACTGGGCATAATAACATTTATTTCATTCACATTGCACTTTCTTCTTTATTTCCTTATCATGACCAATTCTCCTTTCTTTCTTTAATTATCGACGACCCTTGTCGAAGACATGCTGCTTTACCACATTGATTCCATGTTGGTTGTCCCAAAATGTAAGGCCCTTTGGTCATTCCTACACGCTTATATAACACGAGCTTCAAACTGTCGATCGACCTCAAGCATTAAAGAAATTTTGAGGTCAAAAAATGAACCTAAAAACAAAAATGTACAACAAAAATCAACTTTATAAGAAATAATGGGATTCAATATCATGATGTCAACCATGGGAGATGATTCACCATTTTGTAAAAAGGTAAAAAGACAAAAATTAAATAAACTACTTTTTCAACTCTTATTTTCAACTTATTGTCCTACAATTTTACTCAAATTTTGAGTGGGAACACTTGTTGGATGCATAATTTAATTTTGCATCCAAAGGGTACCCAACTTGCATACTTTCGACCGACCCTACTGTTGAACTGTCTTCATAAATGTACTTTTGATATTTGTACTTATTTAAGAAAAGTAATAATATTTTTATAATAGTATGTCAATGAGTTTCTTGCTCATTGAAGTAGGTCTAGCACATGTCAAAGTGCTATAGGTGAGTCAAATAGTCAAAAGGAAATGTTGAAGGCCTTAAGGTCATGTTACACCGTGTATAAATATATGCTAAAGTCAAAGGGAAAACCTCCAAGCAAAGTCAAGTATACTCCTATGCAATGGCACCATTAAGAAGCTCCTTCAAGCATGCTACACCACCATGGAAACTATCTGAATTCAGTTCAACAAATCAGCCTCCAAGCAGTCCTCAAGTCAGCCTGAATGGAGGGACAAACCTCTCTATATAGAGGTTTTCCACTCCTCTATAACGAAATCATTCAAGCTCTAATATTAGCGAAGAGACAAGCCGAGAAAGGAAGTGAAAGGGAAGTCTATAAGGTCCCAAGGGAAATGATGAAGAAGGGTATAGAACTGAAGTTAAGGAGATCAATTCTGGAGTAGCTACAACCACATGTGCGAGGTTAAGGAAGGTTGTCTGCAGTTATGACAACAGTGACTAACAGCTCACCATATCTCATTGTTTAGGGATCAATTCAAGACTAGAATACCACGCTCTCAAGCGAAGTATCAAGGAGGAAAAGCGAAGGCAAGAGGGATGTTCTAAGGCCCATTACAGTTAAACGTGCGAAGGAAAAGGAGGCTACCTCTGCCATCATAACAACCCTCCCATTACAGTCATCCAAGTTAGTTGATTGGTGAGAGAAGAAAAGGAACCATCATAGGAAAACGGTCTCATCAAAGGTTCCTTCTCTAGAGAAAGTACAACAAGGTTTACTAACAAGTTGAAAGAAAAACGAAATGCCGGAAGGAGGAGGAAGAAATGTCGAAGTATAAGGTGTAGAAAAGGAGGGAAAACTTGAATTGTGCTTGTAGGATCCTCTTATCAGGGGTCTAGGGTTTGGCATTGATCAATGGAATCGTCAATAAGAGAAATTCACTAAAGGGTTTTCCTCTCAAGAGAAGAGAGGTTTTGTCCCTAGCAAAGAGCCAATATCTTGTGTTCTTGTTTTTATGTTTTGGTAGTAGTTTGATGAAGTACACACATATGTAGTAATAAGAAGAAGAAGAAGAATAAGCTCATAAAGAAAAGTAAAAATACTCCACAAGTTTTTATCAAGTAACGAAGAATCACACTACACTACTTTGCCCTAGATTCTTCAACATGGTATCAGAGCTAAGGTGACACATCAAGGAAATGGCAACTCAAGAACACTCATCAAGGAGAAGCATCTACAAAGTCGAAGCATCAAGCCTAGAAGTCTCAATCACTTCAAGAAAAAGAAGGGTATGCATTCCATCATTCATTAAGGAGGTCTACAAAGCTAGAAGAAGAGCCTTACGTAAAGGCACCTACAAAGAAGACCAGATTGAAGCAGCAACTACATCAAGCTACAAGTCTTCAAGAAAATCTCATCATTAAGCAAGTCCACTTGGAGAAGGCAACTTGAAGAGAATCAAAAGAAAAGGAAGGAAAACCATCAAGTCTTCAAGGAGGAAGAAAATCCATCACATCTCAAAATCTATCAAGTAAGTACATGCCCCCTTTTGAATATACATCAATGTCTTTTTGCAAGGAAAGCAATAAATTGGTAGGTACCAATAACTTTCTTGCATGGAAGAAGAGGACTGATCTACTTCTCAAGGAGAATGAACTCCTAGAACATGTCAAAGGGAATATCACTATCCCTGTTAAGGAACAGACTCAAGCCTTAGCCAAGTACAATAAGGATGAGACAAGAGCTCAAAGGATTCTAATAGAATCAATCAAAGACTCTCTCATTCCCTATGTCTCCAAATTCGAGACATCGAAAGAAATTTATGATAAGCTAGTAGAGCTATTCTTGGTATCCAAAACCAGAGAAGTAATATCTCTGAGGAATGAATTGTACAAGATGAAGATAACAAAGGAAGGAATAGCTCCCTACTTCACGAAATCTGTGAAATGAGAGTTCAAATTCAAGAACTTGGGGAAGTCATGTCTGAAAGAGAGATGACAACTCTAGTACTCAATGCTCTACCTAAGGAGTGGGGAAACTTCACATCAAGCATATATGCCAAGAAGGAAGCAACCACTCTCAGTGAAATGTGGTCTCTATGCAGGACAGAGGAAACCAAACTTAAGGCAAAAGAATATGGGGGATCAAAGGAGCAATCATTTGCTACCATGGCCAAAAGAAAGGGTAAATTTGGCAAGTTTGGTCCTCGAAGAACAAACAACAAAGACATGTCCAAAATCCAACGTTTTGGATGCCAAGAATATGGACACTACAAAAGGAATTATCCTAGCTTAAGAAGGACAACAACAACAAAATAAAGAGGGAAGAAACTCACATAACTCAAGAGATGAAAGAAGAAGGAAAGAAGCAAAGGAAGGAAGATCCTCTGGATCTCTACTAAGACTAGGTCAAACTCTTTACTTCTAGACTTCTTTCAAAGTTTTCAGTAGTATAGGAGCATGTAGGAATAGAATAAAATTGCATGACTAGAAACTTCCTCTAGAATCTAGAAGCATGATATTCATAGAGTTCTAGATACTCATGAAGATGTAGCATTTATAATAAGAACAAAAATGCATGGGTAAAAATATCTTCCAGAATATAGGAGTATGGAAGATATAGCTCAAGATATTCTTGTAGAAGAAGCATACCTAGTATAGGACCTCATCCACGATAAATTGATCATGATTAAGAATCTTAGAAGACCTCCATCATCAAAAGAAAAGAAACATTTACAAGGCAAGGATCTTTAAGATCTTGTGATGGAATCTTCAAAAGAAGGTTCATGGACCAAAGCAAATGTCTCATTGGGAATCCCATTCATGAGATTCAAGAAAAGGATGATATGCAGGCAAGCTAAGATGAATCAAGAAGGGCCACACCAAGGAAAACCAAATGAAGCTAAGATGATCAAAAGAGAATCAAGATGAGGTATGTATGCATTAAATTTTAGTCATGTTATCATTTGTATATTATTGAGTCATGGGTATAGTTCTATAACATGATCAAGTATGAAAGAATCTCTTTCACCATAGACATGCTCAAAGGCATGCACTACATTGCAATGAAGGTCAAACAAAAGAATATGCTAACATAAGGAGCATAAGATTGTTGAATAAGAAGCAAGAAGAAATGCTGACAATTACAGAAAGAAAGAAATGAAGGAATGCTCTCACAATAAGCATTAGATGGTTGACCTATCTATCTGATAAGAAGAAAATGAAGAAAGAGATCAAGCATGTGAAGAACACCATGATCACCGAGAATCACTATCTGGCATAATTCTTTGAAGATATCTCCTAAAAGAAGGTAGGACCACTATGACAAAGGAAGGACCCTTGACACCGATGAAGGCCTTGGAGATATAAAAGGTGCAAATAACTGATTATACTCTACAAAGATGTCGTGATGAAGAATCCATCCAGCAAAAGAAAAAGAAACGTTGAAGTAATATCAAGATGAAGTCATAATGGGCTACCAGGTCAAAGCATGTAAACAAGCAAGTACAACGAAGCATCCATGAGAAGAATATTTTGAAGCATGGACGAGATGACAAAGGAGTAGCCAAGATGACAAGAAAACCTGATGTATGACATGAAGGCCACTTTCCATGAAGGAAGCAACGACATGAAAAACCAGGAAGGAAAGTAATCGATGGATGGTGCCCTACCTAGAAGAAGTTTAGACAAAGACTTCATGACATCAAAGAAAGGAAGGATATCAAGCAACTGAAGGACCCACGAAGAAGAAGTTGTTGTTGAAGGAAAGAGTCCCTAGTTAAGAGGGAGCTCTAACAAGTCCCTGATCAAGAGAGAGTTTTGGATCACCCCTGATTACAAAGGAGTGACAATTGTGTTTTCCATTTCATGGGTCATGCACTAGACCAGGACTAACAACCGTAAGTCTAGATGAAGGCCATGAATGGAAATGTAGACACAAGATAGACACAACATTCTTGTCTTCACTTGGGAAGAAAGAATGGGAGGATTAGGTAATCATCTGGCATCCGATACTCTTTGAGGATGTGTAGGGCATCCAAGATAAGAGTAGGCAAGAGGACCGATATTCTTTGAGGGCTAGGAACCCAAGATAAGAATAGTCCTATAAGGTCATACTCGAAGAGCACCCAGGTGGGTATGTACCTTGAGAGACAATGATGAAAGTGTTTATAAATCATTGGTCTCACCAACATTGTAGTTCATGGTCTCGTAGAGAGATGTAGCTGTTAGTAAGGCCTTGCACTTGCACTATGACAATGTTGATGGATATGATGCTATAACAAATGTATTGCAAATCCAGTTTCTCTTATGTGAATTCTTCAATATTGATAATAGAAAAACACCTTATAATGTTGTATGAATAACCCCGTAGTTAAGAGGGAGTGTTGAAGGAAATGTAACTAGGTTCGGTTTTCATAAATTTACTTTTGATATTTGTACTTATTCCAGAAAATAAATATTATTTTTATAATATATGTCAATGAGTTTCTTGCTCATTGAAGTAGGTCTAACACATGTCAAAGTTCTATAGGTGAGTCAAATAGTAAGAAGGAAATGTTGAAGGCCTTAAGGGCATGTTACACCGTGTATAAATATATACTAGAGTCAAAGGAAAAACCTCCAAGCAAAGTCAACTCTACTCATATGCAATGGCACCATCAAGAAGCTCCTTCAAGCATGCTACGCCACCATGAAAACTATCTGAAGTCTGATCAACAAATAAGCCTCCAAGCAGTCCTCAAGTTGGCCTACAAACAGTGGATAAATTGACCTACATACAGTTGACAAGTCGGCCTGAATGGAGGTACATACCTCTATATATAGAGGTTGTCCACTCCTCTATAACACAATCATTCAAGCTTTGAAATTGGCGAAGAGACAAGCTGAGAAAGGAAGTGAAAGGGAAGTCTATAAGGTCTCTAAAGGCAGCGAGGAAGAAGGGTAAAGAACCGAAGTTAAGGAGATCAATTCTAGAGTAGCTACAGCCACATGTGTGAGGTTAAGGAAGGATGCCTGTGGTTATGACAACATTCTAACAACTCACCATGTCTAATTATTTAGGGCTCAATTCAAGCCTACAAGACCACTCTCTCAAGCGAAGGATCAAGGAGGAAAAGCAAAGGTAAGAGGGTTGTTCTAAGGCCCACTACAAACACACGTGTGAAGGAAAAGGAGGTTGTCTCTCCTTCCATAACAACACTCCAATTACAATCATCCAAGTTAGTTGATTGGTGAAGAGAAGAAAAGGAACCATCATAAGAAAAGGGTCTTATCAAAGGTCACTTCTCTAGAGCAAGTACAACAAGGTTTACTAATAAGTTGAAAGAAAAACAGAGTGCCGAAAGGAGGAGGAAGAAGTGCCAGGAAACAAAGTGTCAGAGTATAAGGTGTAGAAAAGGAGGGAAGACTTGACTTGTACTTGGAGGATCCTCTTTTCAGGGGTTTAGGATTTGGGATTGATCAACAGAGGCTTCAATAAGAGAAATTCACTAAAGGGTTTTCCTCTCAAGAGAAGAGAGGTTTTGGCCCTGACAGAGAGCCAATATCTTATGTTCTTGTTTTTATGTTTTGGTAGCAGTTTGATGAAGTACACACATATGCACTAATAAGAAGAAGAAGAAGAAGAATCTAATAAAGAAAAGTAAAAATACTCCACAAATTGTTATCAAGTAGTGAAGAATCACACTACACTACTTTGCCCTAGATTCTTCAACACCTACTACACAAAAAATGTGAAATACATGAAAAAATGTGATTGTGATCACATTTTTTCATCTATTTCATATTATGTGTAGTAGGGTCCATAGAAAGTATGCAACATGGGTAGGCCTTAGATGCAAAATTAAATTTTGCATCCAACTAGTGCTCCTGCTCGAAATTTGAGTAAAATTGTAGGGAGATAAGTTGAAAAAGTAGTTTTTTATTTTTTTCCTCCAAAGATTGATGAGGTAGTCTAATATTATTTTATTATTTCCATTATTATTTTATAATATCCCTTAAGAGGCCCATTTTAGACCTCAAAATTTCTCTAATGATAGGGTGAGGTCGACATCTTCCACTTTTGTCTTTAATGATTTTATTGTTTTTTCATTTTTTGTTGTCTTCATGGCTAGCATTGATTCCTATGTGTCCTAGTGTCTCCATTCCTATGTTGTTTAGTATCTACAAGTTCTCAAGTCACTACCTACAACTCTAACCAAAACACCTCCTTTACAGACTTTGCAGCGTCCATAGTAAAATTGGATAAATTAGTATTTTTTTAATTCAAATTTGTATTTTATAGTTCTCTATCAAAATTGGAAGTGCGGGAAGTCTTTGCATTCTCGCACATTCGAACTTAAAAAAATGAAATCTTTTATCTTCAAAAAATTTGAGAATGAACAACTATTGAGAATAAACTGAGTTCTCTACTAGTTGCAACATTGGGTTTGTTGATTTTCCCATTGGTTAAGTGATCTGAAGAAATATTGATCATAGTCATGGGTGAACTTTCAACTTGCTCTTCAAATTCTCAGCTTTCCATCAGATTCTCATTTTCATGGCTCCCCACCTGCAAACCTTTCTCCCCTTTGCATTCTAGTGGGAAGATTGTTTCATTTGAGTCTTATTTTCACTCAGAATCAATGCAACTGGATTTTATTTTGGTTGGTTGTTGATCAAAGTTATCTACATGTTCTGATCTCATGGATGATACCTCCGATTTAACCTGATGCAGAAAAATGATGTTGGAGTTATTTCATTTATGGGTATTTCATGCTTAAATGGTTTGAATTCCATATGTGTTTGATGTTCAAGTCTTACTAGTTTATTTTTTTTTAAGACATTGTGCATTAGCAAATGCTACCACTATTGTGCCTATAGTTATACATTTACGACATAAAAGTTTGGGAGTGTGGAGAACGATGATTTCTTCGCACTCCTGCACTCAACCAACAATGGTTGGTTGAGTGAGTGCGGGAGTGCAGAGGAATCACCATTATCCGTACTTTCACACAACTTGATCCATTCAATGTATATTATCAAAAAAGGGGCGGGAGTGCGGAGCTCCACAAATGCAAAGGAGAGCTCCTTCGCATTGAGAGCCCTGCATTGCTTTATAATGCAACTTGTAATCTCACCTACTCTGCACTCGACATAGTCCCCACCTTCGCACTTTGCATAGTCCCTAACTCCACACTCTGCATTCTACACACAACATAGTTTCATGTCAATTGAAAATCCCTAGACATTAAAAGCTTTTGTTTTACATGTAGGTATCTCTTTTAGAATTTTTTTTTTAATAAGTAAAGATCAAATTCATCAAAGTGCTAATATAGGAATCTAATTTAAAGTTGATGTTTTGTAAGGGGGAAGCAAGTTTAATGTTTCTAACAAAATCTAAATTTGAATTTGATGAAAAAAAATGATTTTGACATGTTCAACAAATACAAATGTAATTAAATTTAATGTGTAAAATAAATTTAAATTTGACGTATTCAATAAAATAATTTTGATTGTTGTAAATATCAAATCAATTTGTGCCAATCATTATACATGAAGCAAAAGTAAATATAAGAAAAAAGAATATTGGATTTTGTGCTTGCCTACGCACTCTGCACTCGACATAGTCTTTGGCTGCACACTCCACATAGTATCATGTCAATTGAAAATCCCCATAATTTTTGTTTAATATGTAAAGATCAAATTCTTCGAAATGCTAATATAAGAATCTAATTTAAAGTTTATTTTATGCCTTTCCAAATCTACGTATGTGTGCCTATTGTATGTTGTTTAATGATTTTTTTCTCGCTCTTACTATCTGGAACCCTTGTGGCCATAATCATGATGATTGTGGTGATGCTAGTTATTCGTGCATACATGCATGCACATTGCTTTCTCTGTAATAAAATAATACAAATTTAAGTATTAGGGGGTTTATGCAGTGCATTATATTAGATATCATTTTGGGATTCAACTGCGTTAAGTAAGTCATTCACGTATGACCATTTCCATGAGAGGTAGTCGTAAGTGACTAATTTCTCATGATTTTTGAATAGTTCACTTAGCACTCATTGCATCGGGTGATGCTCACAGGGGTGAAGAAGTGGGATTGAAACTAGTGAAATGAATCACATAGCGTCAATCATCACTTCCGGGGCTTGCACCCGGTAACCAGGGCTTCCCAGGAGGTCACCCATCCCAGATCTCCTCTGGCTCAAGCGCGCTTAACTGTGGAGTTTTCCCCACAATGAAGCCTACTTAGCTTGCTACCCCATTTGCAAAACCTTAGCAAGTATTGTGCCTCATGAACCATTCAAGTAGATATCCCTTCACTCTTTTTGAATTTAAGTATTAGGGGGTTTATGCACTGCATTATATTAGATATCATTTTGGGATTCAACTGCGTTAAGTAAGTCATTCACGTGTGACCATTTCCATGAGAGGTAGTCGTAAGTGACTAATTTCTCATGATTTTTGAATAGTTCACTTAGCACTCATTGCATCGGGTGATGCTCCAAGGGGTGAAGAAGTGGGATTGAAACTAGTGAAATGAATCACATAGCGTCAATCATCACTTTCGGGGCTTGCACCGGGTAACCAGGGCTTCCCGGGAGGTCACCCATCCCAGATCTCCTCTGGCTCAAGCGCGCTTAACTGTGGAGTTTTCCCCACAATGAAGCCCACTTAGCTTGCTACCCCATTTGCAAAACCTTAGCAAGTATTGTGCCTCATGAACCATTCAAGTAGAGATCCCTTCACTCTTTTTGAATTTAAATATTAGGGAGTTTATGCAGTGCATTATATTAGATATCATTTTGGGATTCAACTGCGTTAAGTAAGTCATTCACGTATGACCATTTCCATGAGAGGTAGTCGTAAGTGACTAATTTCTCATGATTTTTGAATAGTTCACTTAGCACTCATTGCATCGGGTGATGCTCATAGGGGTGAAGAAGTGGGATTGAAACTAGTGAAATGAATCACATAGCGTCAATCATCACTTACGAGGCTTGCCCCCGGTAACTAGGGCTTCCCGGAAGGTCACCCATCCCAGATCTCCTCTGGCTCAAGCGAGCTTAACTGTGGAGTTTTCCCCACAATGAAGCCCACTTAGCTTGCTACCCGATTTGCAAAACCTTAGCAAGTATTGTGCCTCATGAACCATTCAAGTAGAGATCCCTTCACTCTTTTTGAATTTAAGTATTAAGGGGGTTTATGCAGTGCATTATATTAGATATCATTTTGGGATTCAACTGCGTTAAGTAAGTCATTCACGTATGACCATTTCCATGAGAGGTAGTCGTAAGTGACTAATTTCTCATGATTTTTGAATAGTTCACTTAGCACTCATTGCATTGGGTGATGCTCACAGGGGTGAAGAAGTGGGATTGAAACTAGTGAAATGAATCACATAGCGTCAATCATCACTTCCAAGGCTTGCACCCGATAACCAGGGCTTCCCGGGAGGTCACCCATCCCAGATCTCCTCTGGCTCAAGCGCGCTTAACTGTGGAGTTTTCCCCACAATCAAGCCCACTTAGCTTGCTACCCCATTTGCAAAACCTTAGCAAGTATTGTGCCCCATAAACCATTCAAGTAGAGATCCCTTCACTCTTTTTGAATTTAAGTATTAGGGGGTTTATGCAGTGCATTATATTAGATATCTACCCCCTAATACTTAAATTCAAAAAGAGTGAAGGGATCTCTACTTGAATGGTTCATCAGGCACAATACTTGCTAAGGTTTTGCAAATGGGGTAGCAAGCTAAGTGGGCTTCATTGTGGGGAAAACTCCACAGTTAAGCGCGCTTGAGCCAGAGGAGATCTGGGATGGGTGACCTCCCTGGAATCCCTGGTTACCGGGTGCAAGCCCCGGAAGTGATAATTGACGCTATGTAATTCATTTCACTAGTTTCAATCCCACTTCTTCACCCCTGTGAGCATCACCCGATGCAATGAGTGCTAAGTGAACTATTCAAAAATCATGATAAATTAGTCACTTACGACTACCTCTCATGGAAATGGTCATACGTGAATGACTTACTTAATGCAGTTGAATCCCAAAATGATATCTAATATAATACAAATTGTTAATACGCAAAAGCTTTGAGATTAAGCAACCAAATGTTTGGATGGCTTTTGCGAGCAACAACTTGGCATGTTGAGCAGGTTTTTTTATTGTCATCCATATAATTGAGCTAAAAATGTAATCAAAGAGCATCCAATTAATATTATTTTAGAATACTCTTGGGTGTTATTTTCAAAGATTCTTTGGCAAGTGTTAAAAGGCATATGACTGAAGTGTATATGTTGCAAGAAGAGCAATGCCTTCGCCAAATATCTGATGGTTTGTAGGCTTACCTCGGTGTAAATCACAATTGTCTATGCAAGGAAAGTAATTATGAATCAAAGACATTGTGTGCATCATCTCCATTGCACAAGCATTTAGCATGGCGATCTCGGTCCCTCCCACAAACTCACATGCATCAATGCACATAACAGGAAGAACCTACTTCTCTACTACTAGAAGAGAAAACCTTGTGGATCGATGTATTTTTTAAAGATATCTAAGTGGGATAGCCTTATCCAATGCTTCATCACTTACTGAAATCAAATTAAAAGATGTTGTTCCCTTTCTCAGGTAGCAAATTAGCCAACTGCACATTTGTGATTGAAGAGCTAGATGATGATATCAGATGTATGTGTGGCAATAACTCTTTCTTCAAACTATCAATGAGAACCTAATGCTCGCCATTAGAATTGGAAAATGCAACCATACACTATGTAGCCCTGACCATGATACATTTTTCTATTGGAAAATTTCTATTAACATTTTCAATTCAGCTCAGATGACTTGTAAATTTTATTATACAATTGGAGAATATTTCAGTTGTGAAAGAAGCTAAGTTATTCTAATTTTTGTTTCATTAATTACCTACTTATAAGTCTCGAGATTAACTTTAATGGTGACTGGGTTCTTGGTATTCGCACTCCTAAATTTGTAACTACAATAAGCATTAGTGAGTGTCGTAGTAGGTTGATCCAGGTGGATAATGGTGGCCACCCAGCCATTCCACTTGGACCCCCAAAATTGTTTCTTTTTGTTTCCTTAATTGAAACACAACTTAATATTTTTGGCAGCTTTTTGGGTCATGAACTTCTAGAGTCATTTTTAGGACCTAAACGACAATATATTTTTTTTAAACGGGAAAAACTATAGCCCGTGGCAAGGGTTTGCAGTAAAAATTTGTATTCCTCGAATATATATTTATAACAAGGTATCATAAGCGTCAAACAAAGATCGTATGCCAAAGTTACCACTATGGGAAGTTGATGTACCAGTTTATCCTAACATGGCCCGTAGAATTTTGGCGCTTCATCTCCTAGGGTTAAGTTTTTGGATGTTTATGGTTTTCCATTGTTTATTAATAATAAATAGGCTTCTAAGCCTCATTGTAACATAATTCAGAAGGCATGTTTCTGCCACATCTCTCCTCAGAGATAAGCTACCATGGCCTGAGCTAGTTTATTTCCATTATGCATGTAAACAATTTTCAATGCTTTGTTAATAATGAATTGAATTTATTTTTTGTTGTAGCTTTGTTTTTTTTTTTATATATATATATATATATATATATATATATATATATATTTAATTCATTCCTTCATAAATTCAAACCAGTGGTATTAGAGTAGTCTGCTCTTTCTCTGTTTTTTTGTGTATGTCCAAACGAGGTCAGGGTATAACGAGTTAGGGCTTGAACTGGTTGAACCTTTGCAAGACCAGCCTCGTTGACCCCAACGACCTCCCATGATGGAAGAAAAGAAAGACGAGGCAATAAGAGACCCTTTCAAAATATTGCTTGAATAAGCCCTCAAGCGACAAAGGAACGAGATGATAGAAAACTTTGCCAAGATCCTTCGATGGATGCCCATAGGTGACGTATCTTCATCCAACAAACAGCTTGGAGGCAGCACTGCCTTTAAGGTACAAGTAAACTTTGAAATTCCCATATTTGAAGGTTAGCTAGATGCATACGCTGTAAATAAATGGTTAAATCTGTTGGAAGGATATTTTTCATTTCATAATTTTTCCAATAGGGAAAAAAATGCTTTTGCACTCCTCAAAGTCGCTCCCCATGTCAAGGACTGGTGGGAAACCTACTGTGAGCAGAGGGACAAGAGGGAACCCTCACTGTTTTTAGCCGCACCCACTTGGAATTATTTCTGAGATGCCATCAAGGAACAATATTACCCTGTCGGGAGCTATGAAGATAAGTACATAAAATGGACTACACTGTGGCAGGGAAGGGACCAAGATGTGTCAGAGTTCACAAATATTTTTGATACCCTTCGCACGAAGTTGGGTATCAAGGATTTTGAGTGGAATATGGTATTCAAGTATGATAAATTTCTACCCAAATACATCCAGGATGAGATGAAGTTCATGGACATCTCCTCTCTTGATGTTGCCTACATATCCTCTCTTGATGTTGCCTTCCGATACACTAACAAGATTGAGTAGAAATTTAAACAGACAAAGCGAGACTTTGGATCTGCAAATTCGAAGCAAGGAAAAGGCACCCCTAAACCACAGAACAAAGGACAAAGCCAAGGAAATGTGATGCATGACAACCCTTTGAAGCCACTAGTAAAAAATAGCACCACGAAGACGAAGAAGGACACAAAGAAGTGGTGTGAGTTCCACAAGAGCCCCACTCACAACACAAGTGACTGTTCTGCTAAGAAGTCATTGGTGGTCAAGCTAAAGGCTTCAGATTCAGATGCATGTTCTGTCTGAGAGTTAGGTCTCGACAAGGGGAATGAAAAAGGGAAGCATATTATCAATGCAAAGCCTAGTGCCACTGTTGCCACCATCAAGGTCCAAAAGATCGAGCTCGAAGATACATAGGAAGGGCAGCGTCTCTTCCAATCACAAATGTGGGTGAAGAAGTCTTTGTTGCAGTCATTGTTGACAGCAAGAGCCAAAAGAAACTCATCTCAGCAAAGGTTTCTAAGCAGCTGGGCTTAGCAACCATACACCATTTGGTGGCTCCACTAAGGATGAGATCTCCAAGTTAGCCAACAATGTCATCTTGCCTACAACATCAAACCCTTCATGGATGACGTATTTTGTGCTGTTTCTCATCTTGAAGTTTGTGATGTATTATTAGGCCAACCATATTTATGGAAGCATCATGTTGTGTATGAATCCAAACCTCACATTGTTATATTACTTTGGCGAATAAGTTAAACATGATGCTAGAGGTAGCCCCACCTACCACCATCTCTTTTATCTTTTCTAAGAAATACTGTGAAATCATCTCCCAGACCGGGAATTTTTTTTTCCTTCTGATTCGCTTTTAAAGTATGGGGAAGATCATGGCCACATCCATGGCCCCTGGGAAGGGTTCCTCCACGTAGTAGAAGCAAGAGAATAAGGTTGTGGAAGAATATAGGGGCATATTATCCTCACCCATAGGGGTACCCTTGCACTCTTAGGTCAAGAATTTGATTGATCTTAATCTTGAAGCACCTCTACCCAATGGTCTAATATACCGTCTCTCCATTCTAGAAAATGAAGAGATCAAGAAGTAGATCGAGGAGTTGCTACAAAAAGGGAACATCCGACCAAGTTCCTCACCTTGTGAAAGCCCGATTGTACTAGCATAGAAGAAGGATGGGACCTAGAAGCTCTACATTCATTATCAGGCACTAAAAAAAAATCACTATCAGGAACAGGTATCCAATCCAGCATATTGATGACCTTCTTGACTAGATCAAGGGGGATGAGTATTTCAGCAAGATCGATTTGAATTTTGGATATCACCAGGTTCCAATAAAGCCCACGTGTGTATGGAAGAATACCTTCAAATACAAGGAGGGAATTTTTGAATGGTTGGTCATGCCTTTCAGGTTGATAAATTCCCATGCAAATTTTATCTAGATGACATCCTCATCTTCAACAAGAATTAGGAAGAGCACTTGCAACACATTCGACAGGTCCTTCAAACTCCGAGACAACACAAACTATGTGATAACTTGGAGAAATGCACCTTCAACATGATCTAGGTACAATATATGGGTTACATCATATATGAGCAAGGCATGCATGTGGATTCGGCTAAGGTCCAAGTCATTTGGGATTGGTCAACCCCGACCACTCTAACAGAGCTTCGTAGCTTTTTGAGCCCTGCTAATTTTTATCGGAGGTTCGTGTTGGAATTCTTCCATATCACTTAGTCTTTGAGTCAGGTTACCAAGGGTAGAGCGAAAGTAAATCTCTCATGGTCTAAATCCAAACAGAAGGCATTCATTGAGCTGAAGCACTACCTCTACTCTGCACCTGTATTCACATTTCTAGACTTGCAACAACCATTTCAAACTGAGATGGACGCCTCTGACTATGCTATTGGCACAATTCTCACCCAACAAGGGCATTCGATGGCCTATCACAGTGAGACACTTTTCGATACAATTCGGAAGTACCCCGCCTATGAAAAAGATGCATTCTATCGTGCAAGCTTAAAATAGGGTCTTGTAGTAAAAAATCGTATTCCTGGAATATATCTTTATAACAAGGTATCGTACGCATCAAACAAAGATCGTATGCCAAAATTACCACCCTGGGAAGTTGATGTACCAATCTATCCCAATAGGGCCCACAAAATTTTGGTGCTTCATCTCTTAGGGTTAGGTTTTTGGATGTTTAGGGTTTTCCATTATTTCTGAATAATAAATAGGCCTTTGATCCTCATCGTAATAGAGTTTAGAAGGCATGTAGCTACCACATCTATTCTTAGAGACAAGCTACCATCCTCTAAGCTAGTTTATTTCCTTTTTGCATGTAAATAATTTTCAATCTTTGTTCTTAATGAATTGAAGTTTTGTTTTCATTGTAGAATTGTGTTTTCATATATATATATTTAACTTATTTCCTTCATAAATTTAGATCTTAGGTTGGGTTCAGAATGCGAAGAAAGTTCATTGTGTGAGAGTGCAGAGCTCCGAACTCCTACACGAAAAATTATCTTATTAGAAATCAAGCCTATGGACATGTGTTATGAAGTCAACCTTGCATCTTTGACTCAACTATATTATACATCAAAAGAGACATTTAATTTATAAAGTATATCGATTCCACTAGTGCACCGTAGTAGCAGCTCCATATTAGATTTATTTGAACAATCTTCAAGAGACATTCCATGGCTAGTCATCCAAAATCCATGGGCGCCACCAAGTGCATTCAAGTATATTTTTTATTAAGCTAAGTGCACTACATGAACTAGAAGCAGAGGCTCCAAAAGAAATCAAGATAAGAGAACCTAATGGTAGAATATTTACAAGTTCCAAGCATGTAATGGTTGCTGGATTGACATGAAGGTTGATTCAGCGTATGTTGGGTGTGTGTTATATTCTTTCTACAACTAGCTCCACGCGCAAAGTGGGGGATTAGATGGGGGGCGGTAGCCCCCCTCTATGGGGTCTGGGGTAGTGCCCTGGGAAATTTTTTTGGACACTATATTAGGTGTCTGGACCTACCTATGGTTTTGTGCATGGCTTCTACACATGGTTTTGGGCATGATGGTTTTCTGTCCATGGTATCTTGTAGATCCAGTCATGGGAACTACGATTATTTTCTAATCTAGGGTTAATAGATTGTGGTTTATGGATGCTTTGACCTGTATATATATGTATTGTAACATTGAAAGGAATATAATGAAAAATCAATCTAGAAGTCTCGGTTTTGGGATCCAGGGGAAAATATGTGTATTTGCTTGTGCTTTTCGCCATTGTATATTTTCTATTTTCTAAGAATTCATTTGCAGGTAATTTCTATACAAGGTTAAAAACTACATTTGGTGTCAGAGCTGTTTCGGCTTCAAGGGGACGCCTTTGCTACTGAGGGGTTTTGCTCGGGCCTGTGGTAGACCCTGTTCAGTGGGAGACCTATGGGATAGATTCTTGTGGTGGAAGAAGACGATTAGTAGTGGAAAGATAGAGATCGAGAAATTTAATGGTCAGAGTTTTGAGTTGTGGAAACTTAAGATGGAGGATCTGCTGGTGGATAAAGATCAGTGGATCGCGGTAGATCTGGGTACTAAACCAACGATAATGTTAGATGAAGACTCAAGGAAGTTGGATAAAAAAGCAAAGAGAACAATACAGTTGTGTATCTCAAATTCAATATTGTTGAATGTATGAGGGGAAGCTACAACGAAGGTTTTGTGGGACAAGTTAGGGACTTTGTACCAATCTAATTCTCTGGTGAACAAATTGTTCCTACAAAAAAATCTATATAACGTGAGGATGAAGGATGGAGACTTGGTGACAGAGTATTTGAAAGCCTTTAATACTGTGGTAAGTCAACTGTTATCTGTTGATATTAAAATTTCAAATGAACATAACTGCATCAGTTTGTTGTGCTCTCTACCAGATTCGTAGGATAGTCTAGTCGTTGGAATAGGTAGCAATACAACTACCTTGAAGTTTGATGAAATAGTCTCATCCTTGCTTTCAAAGGAGATGAGACGGAAAAATATGGAGGGACAAAATGGATATTCCTTCTCCATACGAGGACAGTACCAGAACATAAATAAAAATAAGTCCTCGAGTGGGAGATTTAAATCTAGAGGGGAGATATAAATCTCCAAGAAAATCTGTAAAGGTGTGCTGGAAATGCGGAAAGGAATGGCACTTCAAAAATAATTGTAGATCTAAAGCTCCTGAGAAAGGAAAGGGATTTGATGATGCTCCTTCTATAGAGGCGAAAACAACCTCAAATGAAGGTGGGGGTGTGTACTTGGCTTCTTCTTCAAGTACACATCATAGATCATGAGGCATGGTTGATTGACTCAGGGGCATCCTTTCACTTCACTCCCCATAGGGAGTGGTTCTGTGAATATGAAAATTATGATGGTGGTGATGTCTTCTTAGGGGAAGAAAGGAAGGCTAGAATCGTCGACTGCGACAAAGTTAAGATGAAGTTGCAAGGTAGAAGGACTATAACACTTCTAGGTGTTCTGCATGTTCCTACATCGGCCAGAAATCTGATTTATGTAAGCAAAATTCAAGTGACATGTGATAGCTTTAGGTATTTTATGTATGGTGTTGGGAACTTTTCCGATTTGGCAGTTACGCTAATAAGCTTAAAGGAAGAAATAAGGAGTTGTAAGGCAGATAATGACATAATCATGTAGGCACAGGTGAAGCTAACAGAGGTAAATGCAGTGATACTTTAGATCTTGTCAAATTTGCAGCGACAAGGGCCACTTCAGATCAGCCATGAGTAGGAGGATAAAACTAATGGGGCATATGGTAGTAGATCACATGGTGGTCATAGGTCAGATAGTGATGACACAGTCAGAGATGGAAAATTGTTGGACAGTCTGGATAGGAGAAGGGATAGACATAGGTATGGTTATAGTTATGGTTCTGACAGGGATGATGATCGATATCGTTATCATCCGTATAGGAGGAGTGATAGGGGATAGTTTCCGGATGAGTTTAAGAAAGAAAGGCCACCTACTTTTGATGTAGAGATGAAGAAATCACAAGATGTCGAGGCATGGTTGCTTGGTATGAAGAAGTTATTCCGGTTGCATGATTATTCTAAGAACTTGAAACTCAGAGTAGCTACATTTAGCCTAAAGGTTAAAGCAGGCATTTGGTGGGAAGATGTGAAGAATGTTAGAGGTATACATGAGGAATATTTTACTTGGAGTGAGTTTGAGCTACTATTCAAGAATACGTACCTATCAGAGAGATACTTTGATGACAGGGCAAAGGAAATATATTAACTAAAGATGGGATCCATGATAGATGATGAGTACACTAGTAGGTTCTTGGAGTTATTGAGGTATGTGCCTTACCTCAAGGAGGAGAAGGCCAAGATTCAAAGATTCAATAGTGGGCTACCAATGGCATTCAAGGATAAGATTGAGTTCGATGAGCCTAGATCATTTGAGAAAGACATTTGAAAGCTAAAGCATTGTTATGAACAATCGAAGCGCAGATCTAAGATGAATCCAGACTCGAAAAGCAATGTCAAGGACAAAGGAAATTAGGACAAATTGTTATCAAGTAGTGAAGAATCACACTACACTACTTTGCCCTAGATTCTTTAACACCTACTACACAAAAAAATGTGAAATAAATGAAAAAATGTGATTGCGATCACATTTTTTCATCTATTTCATATTATATGTTTAGTAGGGTCCATAGAAAGTATGCAACATGGGTAGGCCTTAGATGCAAAATTAAATTTTTCATCCAACTAGCTCTCCTGCTCGAAATTTGAGTAAAATTGTAGGGAGATAAGTTGAAAAGACAAGTTGAAATAGCAGTTTTTTTCTTTTTTTTCCTCCAAAGCTTGATGAGGTAATCTAATATTATTTTATTATTTTATAATATCCCTTAAGAGGCCCATTTTAGACCTCAAAATTTCTCTAATGATAGGGTGAGGTCGACATCTTCCGCTTTTGTCTTTAATGATTTTATTGTTTTTTCATTTTTTGTTGTCTTCATGGCTAGCATTGATTCCTATGTGTCCCAATATCTCCATTCCTATGTCGTTTAGTATCTACAAATTCTCAAGTCACTACCTACAACTCTAACCAAAACACCTCCTTTACAAACTTTGCAGCGTCCATAGTAAAATTGGATAAATTAGTATTTTTTTAATTCAAATTTGTATTTTATAGTTCTCTATCAAAATTGGAAGTGCGGGAAGTCTTTACATTCTCGCACATTCGAACTTAAAAAATGAAAGCTTTTATCTTCAAAAAATTTGAGAATGAACAACTGTTGAGAATAAACTGAGTTCTCTACTAGTTGCAACATTGGGTTTGTCGATTTTCCCATTGGCTAAGTGCTCTTAAAAAATATTGATCGTGGTCATGGGTGAACTTTCAACTTGCTCTTCAAATTCTCAGCTTTCCATCAGATTCTCATTTTCATGGCTCCCCACTTCAAACTTTTCTCCCCTTTGCATTCTGGTGGGAATATTGTTTCATTTGAGTCTTATTTTCACTCAGAATCAATGCAACTGGATTTTATTTTGGTTGGTTGTTGATCAAAGTTATCTACATGTTATGATCTCATGGATGATACCTCTGATTTAACTCGATGCAGAAAAATGATGTTGGATTTATTTCATTTATGGGTATTTCATGCTTAAATGGTTTGAATTTGAAGTTTAATGTTTCTAACAAAATCTAAATTTGAATTTGATGAAAAAAAATGATTTTGAAATGTTCAACAAATAGAAATATAATTTAATTTAATGTGTAAAATAAATGTAAATTTGACGTATTCAATAAAATAATTTTGATTGTTACCTTCGGCTCCCGCTCTGCAACCTGCGAGATCCGCTTTCCGCGGGATCTGAAGTCTGCAAGCATGCCCGCCCTCTGCGAATTTTGATCCCTGCGGGCGTGTCCGCCGAGGGCTTCACTCCAATCTGTGGCCGATCTAGTTGGATCTGCTGGCCCTTCATGGAGGAGCTGACTCCCCCCCAGGGGTCTTCCTCCCCTCCTCTGCCTTCCGCTGCTGAGGCCTTCAGATCCTTGCTGGCCTCTCTGCCCAAGAAGAAATGCGTGGAAGCTGCTAAGTTCGTGAAAAAGCTAGAAGATATCCCTGAGATCGCCCTTCCGCCTGAAGGTCCGATTCAGGTAGCCTTATCCCTGGCAGATCGTGCTCTGGTCGGTCAGTTTACAGGTCTTTGGCCTTCCCCGAAATCAACGGAGAACTGGGTTGCTAGGAACTGGGCTCCTCTGATAAAGAACAAGGTAACCTCTTACTTCCTCGGAAGAGGATACTTCTTATTTGAATTTTCTGAAAAAGAGGACAAGGATCTCATTTTCAGGAATGGCCCCTACTTCATGGGCCCTCAAGGTCTGTATCTAAATAAATGGACGCCAGACTTCGATCCGGTGGTGGATGTGCCTTCTGCAGTCCCGGTGTGGGTAAGACTCCCTAATCTTCCCGTTCACTGCTGGAACTGGGACTCTTTGAAACATATAGGAAACACTCTTGGGAAATTTATAGACAAGGCCAACAACAAAGATCAGTACGATTGCGCCAGAATTTGTGTAGAGGTAGATCTGGAGGTCGGGCTACCTGAAGCCATCAAAATAATTGTAGGTCCCTGGACGCATGTTCAGAAATTGGACTATGAACAGCTGTCGTTTAAATGCCGGAAGTGTCACATCTATGAACACTTCGCCAGAGACTGCCCGTCCAAAGGGGTAGAAGAAAAAGGGAAGGAAGAAGGATGGAATCAGGCAAAGCGACCCAAAACCTCACTCAGGAAGAATGCAAATGCAAATGCTAGAGCTCCCCAAGCGGGCCCTGCTCAGAAACCACCCATGGAAAGTCAAGGGAACAAATTTGAGATCCTTGGATCTGAAATCATGAACACGCAGGAGACAGAAATCCCGAAGGAGATCTCTCCATCTAAATCCAAAAGTGTACCAGAGAGATCCAAAGGGAGGATGTCAGAAGAAGAAGAGGAAACCCAAGAGTTCGAGGAATCGGAGGAAGAAGGGGAAATAGGTGAATCACAATATACCCCTAGAAGATCTACAAGAGGGTGCATGTCAGCAAAGGAAAAAAGAGACCAGGAAACATACAAAGGCAAGCTTGAGGGAAACCAGCCAACGCTAGAGAAAATCCTAGCAAAAACCCCGAAGATGAAGAGTATCCAAACCCAGAGCTCCAAAGGAGCTCACCACAGCAAAAGTAAATGATGAAGATAGTCTCCTGGAATTGTAGGGGAATGGGCACCAAAGCTAAGGAAGAAGCAATGAATAGTTTAATAAGACTGGAAGCCCCGGACATTCTTGTCATCCAGGAGACTAAATTGGAGGATTCAATCTTCCTCCAGGAAAGCAAAATTTTTTGGAAAAAAGATGGAGCGCAAGCAACCTCTGCGCATCGGGAGGACTTGGGTCGCTCTAGAATCCAAATAAGTTCTCTTTAATCTCTGAGTCCCTGAACACTCATTGGATTTTATTAAAAATGCAGCACTTAGAATCTAAGGAAATTATTTGCCTATTCAATGTATATGCTCCTAACAATGCAGGTGAGAAAAAATTATGCTGGGACTCCATCAAAAACTTGGCAGATCTAGAAAATCTAGAGAATATAATCATAGTCGGAGATCTCAACCTCACCCTCCTCTCGTCAGAAAAAAGAGGAGGCAGTATCGTCAGGGATCCGGCAAGAGAATTAGTGGAAGATCTCATGCAAGATTGGGATCTGATAGACATTAAGCCGACTACTGGCAAGTTCACGTGGTCAAACAAGAGAGTTGGCCCGGGCCACATAGCGGCAAGACTTGACAGATTTTTGGTGCAAAGCTCCTTCCTACTTCTTGGACTAGAAGCTAGAATGCGCATTCTTCACAGCAGTGTATCAGATCACAAGCCCATTAGCCTCGAGCTGCTGACTCCCAAGGATCTGGGGCCTATTCCTTTCAGATTCAGCTCTCTCTGGATCAAAGAGACAGACTTCATGGAAAAGGTCTGAGACTGCTGGAAAGACCCAGTCAAGGGATCCGCCTTCTTTGTTTGGGAGGAAAAACTCAGAAGGGTTAAAGCCATGCTAAAAAATTGGGCTAAGACCCTGCCCAACCCTGCTGCGGAAAGGAAAAAAATTCAAATCGCCCTAGAAAGCCAGCATCTCCATCTTGAAGCTGCTGAAATCACTAAGGATGAGTTGGAAAAGGAGGCCAAGCTTCAGCAAAGTTTCCATAAGGCCTGTCTGGCAGAAGAAGAATATTGGAGGCTCAAGTCTAGAAGTCTTTGGCTCAAATCTGGCGATAGAAACTCCTCCTTTTTCCATAAACAAGCCCAAGCCAGGAAAGGCCGTAACTCCATCACAGAAATAAAAGAAGAAAATTGCGTTCTAAAGGACTTTACAAGCATAAAAAAGGCAGCCTCAGAACACTTTGAGAAGTTGTACAGGGAAGATCTAGGAGTTGAGCAAAACGACATTTTGTTGGACGTTGTCCCTAGCCTTATCACCTCCAAGATGAACCAGGCACTTGAAAGCAAAATCTCGCAAAAGGAAGTCAAGGAGGCCCTTTTCGCAATGGATCCCGACAAAGCTCCGGGACCGGACGGTTTTACACCTAGATTTCTCCAAACCTGTTGGCAGATTGTTGAGAAGGAGTTCTTCAAAATGATCCAGAAGTCCCAAGACTGTCAGAAGATTGGAGGCTGCACAAATTCAGCCTTCCTCGCCCTCATTCCCAAAGAGAAAGGAGCAAACTCTTTCAGCAGATTTCGCCCAATTTCCTTATGCAATATTGGGTACAAAGTGATAGCTAACAGGTTGAAAAGAATTCTCCCCAAAATTATCCCGGATAATCAAGGTGGATTTATTCATGGCAGGCAGCTAGTGGACAACTTCGTGTTGGTTCAAGAGGTGATTCATTCCAGCCTACACCGAAAGGAAAAAGGTATGGTTATTAAATTAGATCTAGCAAATGCTTTTGATCGTGTTAGACATAGGTTTTTGTTTGATGTGTTGCACAAACTGGGGTTCAGGCATAATTTCATCAAGTGGATCAGAGCATGTATTTCGGAGCCTTGGATTGCCCCCCTGGTGAATGGTAGGGCTGCTGAATTTTTCAAAGCCTCTAGAGGGCTGAGGCAGGGGTGCCCCCTTTCACCCCTCCTATTCATCCTTCAGGCCTCTGTCCTCAGCTTTTATCTTGATAAAAAGCAGCAAGATCAAGACATCGTTGGCCTGTGCATTGCAAGAGGGGTAAAAAGCATCAATCACGCCCTCTTTGTTGATGATACACTACTGCTGGGGGCTGCTTCTCCTCATTCAACTATCAAATTCAAAGAAGTTCTGGACGACTACTGTAAGGTCTCAGGCAGTGTATTAAACAGTGGTAAATGCCATATATACTGTTGGAACATTCCTGCTTCAACTGCAAGCTCCATTGCCAGATGCCTCGGATTTGCAGCCTCAACTTCCTGGTCCTCATTTAAATATCTTGGTCTGCCCATCTTTCACAAGAGGGCCTTGAGCAAAGACTGGTATCCTCAGTTAGACAAATTCAAAGCAAAAATGCAAGCCTGGGGATCCTCTTGGCTCAACATTGTCAGAAAAGCAGTGCTCAGTAGCCTTCCGATATTAAAATTCTCTATCCTCCTGGCACCTATGGGAATCATCAAAAAGATGGAGGAGCTGATCAGACAGTTTTTCTGGAAAGGAGGCAAACAAAACGAGAAGAGAATTTCCCTAGTCAATTGGGAAATAGTCACCAGACCAATTCATGAGGGAGGACTGAACTTCAAAGATCTCAGAGCTCAAAATCTAGCCATGGGAGCCAAATTGATTTGGAAAATCATAGCTCCTAATCCACGTTGGGTACAGGTTCAATTGTGGAGGAAATACTTCAGAGGAACGAGACTTAGATGCCTGGATCAGCCCAAAAATCAACTCAGAACTCCTTTCAGCATGTTCATCAACAGAATTGGCTCGCTGATAAGAAATCACTCCTTCTGGATACCAGGAAATGGAAAACGTATCCATCTGTGGAATGACAGTATCCTGAACAGACCTCTGCTGGCAGATTCTAGAGATATGACGGAGCTGAAACGTTGGATGTCTGAAGCGAGTATCAACATGCTGTGGGACCTCTCGAATTGGAAGGAGGATGCTTGGACGGGTTGGAAACAGCTCCCAGTTCCTCCCGCCTTGCATTCAGAGCTGGCAACACTCACCACGAACCTACATGGGCTGGCTCCTATACATGCGCGCAGGCAGGACGTGAGAGGTTGGGGCACAAATCGGGCAGGCTACACGGTAGCTCAGGGATATGCTAAATGCCTAGAGCGACCCCACGTGCCTCCCAACCCTGCCCCCTGGGTAGGCATATGGAAAATCCCTTCAATTCCAAAAGTTGACCACTTCTGTTGGCTTCTCTGCCATCAAAAAATTCTCACTGAAGACAGGCTTCAGAAAAGGGGCATCTATGGGCCTTCTAGATGCATGCTTTGCAAGGAAAACTCAGAATCTGCCTTCCATCTCATGATCGAGTGCAAATTCGCAGCCTCCATATGGCAGGAGCTTCTTGCTGCCTGGAAATACAAGTTCATCTTCCCTTCCTCAATTCCGGATCTGTTCGCGAACTGGATGGCCAGATATCCAGGCCCATTTCCAAAAAATAAAACAATAAGGACAGCGTGGAGTGCTCTGCCTAAATTCATCAGTTGGCAAGTTTGGCTGGAAAGGAACAGAAGGATTTTCCGGAACAAGGAACAGGACTACAGAATAGTTGCCAACTCAGTGAAAAGTCAGCTAGTCGAGTGGCTGGAAGACAAAGGAGATGATTCAAATCTAAGCCAGCAGGATAGAGATTTGGGAACCGCCCTCAATTTCAAGTTTCAAAATTCGAACAGCTCTCCTCCAACCCTCAAAGAATGGAAAATCAGGAAAAACAAAGAAGATTTTCAGTCCTGGCTGTCCAATCAACCACTTCCCTCTCTCTTCTTTGATGGGGCAGCCAAAGGGAATCCAGGAATTGTTGGAGCTGGAGGGCTCATCATTAACCCAGTTGACACATCTTTGCACATATTTGCTTGGGGATTAGGCCATTCCTCAAGCATACAAGCTGAAGCAATGGCCCTTTTTCAAGGAATCAAACTCCTCAAAGAGCTGGGCCTTGAGGAGGAAAATGTCTTTGGAGACTCCCAGGTTATCATCAAAGCAGTGGCAAGCAATTCTAATCCAGCGGACCTACAGCTAGCAAGGATAATTACAAGGATCAAAGGCATGTCAAAGTCCCTAAATCTGAATTACTTCCATGTCTTGAGAACAAATAACAAAGAAGCAGACACTGAGGCAAACAAGGCAGTCCAGTTAGATGCCGGTACTATTCTCAGAGATAAGGAAACCCTTTGGGAACCAATCCCCTAAAGAGTCATGTTTTATTGCATTCTTTTGCATCAGTTTGTTTGTATCTTTCAGCTCGGGAAATTAGCAGCAGAAGTGCATTATATTAAATGTAAAAAGAGGAACCTGATAAGAGTAGGCATTATATTCCTCTTGTTGGAAAGTTATGCAGAAATCTGCTCCTCCTTTTGTAACCGGATTTGTGGCTCTTAGCCAAGCAATTAATGAAATCCCATAACCGTTCTTGTAAAAAAAAAAAAAAATTATTGTTGTAAATATCAAATCAATTTGTGCCAATCGCTATACATGAAGCAAAAGTAAATATAAGAAAAAAGAATATTGGATTTTGTGCTTGCCTACGCACTCTGCACTCGAAATAGTCTCTGTCTCTGCACTCCACATAGTATCATGTCAATTGAAAATCCCCATAATTTTTGTTTAATATGTAAAGATCAAATTCTTCGAAATGCTAATATAAGAAGCTAATTTAAAGTTTATTTTATGCCTTTCCAAATCTACGTATGTGTGCCTATTTTATGTTGTTTAATGATTTTTTTCTCGCTCTTACCATCTGGAACCCTTGTGGCCATAATCACGATGATTGTGGCGATGCTAGTTATCCGTGCATACATGCATGCACATTGCTTTCTCTGTAATAAAATAATACAAATTGTTAATACGCAAATTGCAAGCAAAAGCTTTGAGATTAAGCAACCAAATGTTTGGATGGCTTTTGCGAGCAACAACTTGGCATGTTGAGCAGGTTTTTTTATTGTCATCCATATAATTGAGCTAAAAATGTAATCAAAGAGCATCCAATTAATATTATTTTAGAATACTCTTGGGTTTTATTTTCAAAGATTCTTTGGCAAGTGTTAAAAGGCATATGACTGAAGTGTATATGTTGCAAGACGAGCAATGCCTTTGCCAAATATCTTATGGTTTGTAGGCTTACCTCGGTGTAAATCACAATTATCTATGCAAGGAAAGTAATTATGAATTAAAGACATTGTGTGCATCATCTCCATTGCACAAGCATTCAGCATGGCGATCTCGGCCCCTCCCACAAACTCATATGCATCAATGCACATAACAGGAAGAACCTACTTCTCTACTACTAGAAGAGAAAACCTCGTGGATCGATGTATTTTTTAAAGATATCTAAGTGGGATAGCCTTATCCAATGCTTCATCACTTGCTGAAATCAAATTAAACGATGTTGTTCCCTTTCTCAAGTAGCAGATTAACCAACTGCACATTTGTGATTGAAGAGCTAGATGATGATATCAGATGTATGTGTGACAATAACTCTTTCTTCAAACTATCAATGAGAACCTAATGCTCGCCATTAGAATTGGAAAATGCAACCATACACTATGTGGCCCTGACCATGATACATTTTTCTATTGGAAACTTTCTATTAACATTTTCAATTCAGCTCAGATGACTTGTAATTTTATTATACAGTTGGAGAATATTTTAGTTGTGAAAGAAGCTAAGTTATTCTAATTTTTGTTTCATTAATTACTTACTTATAAGTCTCGAGATTAACTTTAATGGTGACTGGGTTCTTGGTATTCGCACTCTTGAATTTGTAACTACAATAAGCATTAGTGAGTGTCGTAGTAGGTTGATCCAGGTGGTTATTGGTGGCCACCCACCCATTCCACTTGGACACCCAAAATTGTTTCTTTTTGTTTCCTTAATTGAAGCACAACTTAATATTTTTGGCAGTTTTTTGGGTCTTGAACTTCTAGAGTCGTTTTCAGGACTTAAACGACGGTATATATTTTTTAAACTGGAAAAACTATAGCCGTGGCAAGGGTTTGCAGTCAAAATTTGTATTCCTCGAATATATATTTATAACAAGGTATCGTAAGCGTCAAACAAAGATCGTATGCCAAATTTACCACCATGGGAAGTTGATGTACCAGTTTATCCCAACATGGCCCACAGACTTTTGGCGCTTCATCTCCTAGGGTTAAGTTTTTGGATGTTTATGGTTTTCCATTGTTTATCAATAATAAATAGGCTTCTAAGCCTCATTGTAACATAATTCAGAAGGCATGTTTCTGCCACATCTCTCCTCAGAGATAAGCTACCATGGCCTGAGCTAGTTTATTTCCATTATGCATGTAAACAATTTTCAATACTTTGTTAATAATGAATTGATTTTTTTTTTGTAGCTTTGTGTTTTTGTTTATATATATATTTAATTCATTCCTTCATAAATTCAAACTAGTGGTATTAGAGTGGTCTGCTCTTTCTCTGTTTTTTTGTGTATGTCCCCAATGAGGTCAAGGTATAACGAGTTAGGGCTTGAACTGGTTGAACCTTCACAAGACCAGCCTCGCTGACCCCAACGACCTCCCATGATGGAAGAAAAGAAAGACGAGGCAACAAGATACCCTTTCAAAATATTGCTTGAATAAGCCCTCAAGCGACAAAGGAACAAGATGATAGAAAACTTTGCCAAGATCCTTTGATGGATGCCCATAGGTGATGTATCTTCATCCAACAACCAGCTTGGAGGTGGCACTGCCTTTAAGGTACAAGTAAACTTTGAAATTCCCATATTTGAAAGTCAGCTAGATGCATATGCTGTAAATAAATGGTTAAGTCTTTTGGAAGGATATTTTTCAGTTCCTAATTTTTCCAATAGGGAAAAAAATACTTTTGCACTCCTCAAAGTCGCTCCCCATGTCAAGGATTGGTGCGAAACCTACTATGAGCAGAGGGACAAGAGGGAACCCTCACTGGTTTTAGCCGCACCCACTTGGAATTATTTCTGAGATGCCATCAAGGAACAATATTACCCTGTCAGGAGCTATGAAGATAAGTACATAAAATGGACTACACTATGGCAGGGAAGGGACCAAGATGTGTCAGAGTTCACAAATATTTTTGATACCCTTCGCACGAAGTTGGGTATCAAGGATTTTGAGTGGAATATGGTATTCAAGTATGATAAGTTTCTACCCAAATACATCCAGGATGAGATGAAGTTCATGGACATCTCCTCTCTTGATGTTGCCTACCCATACACTAACAAGATTGAGCATAAATTTAAACAGAAGAAGCGAGACTTTGGATCTGCAAATTCGAAGCAAGGAAAAGGCACCCCTAAACCACAGAACAAAGGACAAAGCCAAGGCAATGTGACTCATGACAACCCTTCGAAGCCACTAGTAAAGAATAGCACCATGAAGATGAAGAAGGACACAAAGAAGTGGTGTGAGTTACATAAGAGCCCCACTCACAACACAAGTGAATGTTCTACTAAGAAGTCATTGGTGGTCAAGCTAAAGGCTTCAGATACAGATGCATGTTCCGACTCAGAGTTAGGTATCGACAAGGGGAATGAAAAAGGGAAGCATATTATCAATGCAAAGCCCAGTGCCATTGTTGCCACCATCAAGGTCCAAAAGATTGAGCTTGGAGATACACGGGAAGGGGAGAGTCTCTTCCAATCACAAATGTGGGGGAAGAAGTCTCTGTTGCAGTTCATTGTTGACAGCGGGAGCCAAAAGAAACTCATCTCAGCAGAGGTTTTTAAGCGGCTGGGCTTAGCAACCACACCACACCCACAACCATACACCATTAGGTGGCTCCACTAAGGATGAGATCTCCAAGTTAGCCAACAATGTCATCTTGCCTACAACATCAAACCCTTCATGGATGAGGTATTTTGTGATGTTTCTCCTCTTGAAGTTTGTGATGTATTATTAGGCCAACCATATTTATGGAAGCGTCATGTTGTGTATGAGTCCAAACCTCACATTGTTATATTACTTTAGGCAATAAGTTATACAGGATACTAAAGGTAGCCCCACCTACCACCATCTCTTTTATCTTTTCTAAGAAATACAGTAAGATCATCTCCGAGACCAGGAATTTTTTTTTTTCCTTTTGATTCGCTTTCAAAGTATGGGGAAGATCATGGCCACATCCATGGCCCCTGGGAAGGTTTCCTCCACGTAGTAGAAGCAAGAGAATAGGGTTGTGAAAGAATATGGGGGCATATTATCCTCACGCATAGGGGTACCCTTGCACTGTTAGGTCAAGAATTTGATTGATCTTAATATTGAAGCACCTTTACCCAATGGTCTAATATACCATCTCTCCATTCTAGAAAATGAAGAGATCAAGAAGTAGATCGAGGAGTTGCTACAAAAAGGGAACATCCGACCAAGTTCCTCACCTTGTGAAAGCCCGATTGTACTAGCATAGAAGAAGGATGGGACCTATAAGCTCTACATTCATTATCAGGCATTAAAAAAAATCACTATCAGGAACAGGTATCCAATCCCACATATTGATGACCTTCTTGACTAGATCAAGGGGGCTGAGTATTTCAGCAAGATCGATTTGAATTTTGGATATCACCACGTTCCAATAAAGCCCACGTATGGATGGAAGAATACCTTCAAATACAACGAGGGAATTTTTGAATGGTTAGTCATGCCTTTCAGGTTGATAAATTCCCATGCAGATTTTATCTAGATGACATCCTCATCTTCAACAAGAATTAGGAAGGGCACTTGCAACACATTCGACAAGTCCTTCAAACTCCGAGACAACACAAACTATGTGCTAACTTGGAGAAATGCACCTTCGACATGATCTAGGTACAATATATGGGTTACATCATACATGAGCAAGGCGTGCATGTGGATTCGGCTAAGGTCCAAGTCATTTGGGATTGGTCAACCCCGACCACTCTAACAGAGCTTCGTAGCTTTTTGGGCCCTGCTAATTTTTATCGGAGGTTCGTGTTGGAATTCTCCCATATCACTTGGTCTTTGAGTCAGGTTACCAAGGGTAGAGAGAAAGTAAATCTCTCATGGTCTAAGTCCAAACAGAAGGCGTTCATTGAGCTGAAGCACTACCTCTACTCTGCACCTGTATTCACATTTCTAGACTTGCAACGACCATTTCAAACTGAGATGGATGCTTCTGACTATGTTATTGGCACAATCCTCACCTAATAAGGTCATTCGATGGCCTATCACAGTGAGACACTTTTCGATACAATTCGGAAGTACCCCGCTTGTGAAAAAAGATGCATTCTATCGTGCAAGCTTGCTGACAATGAAAACATCACATTCTGGGGAAGGAGACGGTCATCCAAATAGATCACCGACCCCTTCAGTTTACATAGACATAAGGGAAGTTGCAGAACGATCACCATCAGAAGTGGCCTACATATCTGCAATAATTCCACTTGAAAATTAAATACAAGAAGGGCAACACCAATCATGTTGCATATTGCCTCAGTCAGCCCCCAATTGCAGCACTAAACACTGTGCTCAACTCTTGTGCTCACGAGACCTCTAGGTATCCGCAACTATACAAGAATGATCTAGAGTTCACCACCACATACCTGATGCCAGTGAATGGAAATCAAGTTCCTGATTTCCACCTCCAAGGTGCATTATTATGTTACATGGGCCACCTTTGTGTTCCGTAAAGTGAGCATGTCAAACTAATTTGGGAGGTGCACTATAGTTAGGTCGCAGGACACTTTGGTGTGGAGAAAACAATGGTCATACTACAAAAGTATTTTTATTGGCAAAGACTCTGACAAGATGTTGGAAAATATATCAAATCATGCACTGCTTGTTCCATAGCCAAACGGACCATCAAGAAGTAAGGCTTGTACACTCCTCTGTCTACTCCTAGAGAGCCCTCAGAATCCATCTCCATGGATTATCTATTTGGCCTCCCTTCTACCAAGCATGGGAATGAGAATGTATTTGTGGTCTTAGACAAATTTTCTAAGATGGCTATATTGGTGCCTCGCAATAAGAGAATCACAACAGTTGACACTACCAAACCCTTCTTTGAACGAGTGTGGGTGCATTTTTGGATCCTAGCAGACCATTATATCAGATCAGGATAGTAGGTTCCTTAGCACATTTTGGTCGAGCCTCTAGAGATTATTGGACACCAAGCTCACCAAGTCGACTGCATTCCATCCCTAGACTAATGGCTAAACAAAGGTCATCAACGGGATGATAGTGCACCTACTACGCATGTACAACTCCAAGCATACACAAACCTGGGATGAGAGCCTTCCTGATGTGCAACACAATTATAACAGAGCTCTCCATAGCTTGACTCGCCACAATCCATTTCAAGTGGGTTTGGGATTTCAAATATTGTGTCTAATTAATGTTACCATGCCTCATGCAACTACATAGACCAAATCCACACAAGTACAGTCTGAGGCTGATAAAGAAAGCAATTTTATTGAACACATCCAACACATCTATCAGTGGGTGCATGACATCTTGGAGAAGTCCAATGCAAAGTACACACATCAACATGATCAACATTGGGTGTCGCATAAGTTTCAGGTGGGCAACAAAGTTTGGTTGAATCCGCAGAAAGAACGCCTTTCCAGAGCCCATTAGAAACTCTGACCACTCTGATACGGACCTTACACCATCCCCAAAGATGTGGGAGACAATGATTTCAAGTTCAACATTCCCCCATTCCTCGGCCTGCACCTACTGTTCAATGTGGAACACCTTCAGCCATACTTTCCACCATTGCTGGACACATCAGACATTGCAAAACAAATAAAACCAACAGAGCTCAACCCAGACTGCATGGAGCAAGCCACAATTAATCAGACCATGGACACACAGATAAAAAAGACTCGCCAACAGAAGATCCAATTATATCAAGTTATCAAAGCTTACTAGCTCTTGCACTAGGGCAAGTGGCTCACTAGGTACCAAGTTTAGCAGAAGTTTCCCCATCTTATGGAGGCACTCAACACAATGGGGACCATTAATTCCTATGGGGGAGGACTGATCTAGCTGGATATTGGTGGCCACCTACCTATTCCACTTGGACCCCCAATATTGTTTCTTTTGTTTCCTTAATGGTAACATAGTTTACTATTTTTGGTAGTTTTTTGGACCCTGAATTTCCAAAGCTGTTTTGAGGCCCTAAACAATGTGTTTTTTAAAAGGTCAAACTCATAGCTTAAAATAGGGTCTTGTAGTAAAAAATCGTATTCATAGAATATATCTTTATAACAAGGTATCGTATGCATTAAACAAAGATCATATGCCAAAGTTACCACCCTGGGAAGTTGATGTACCAATTTATCCCAATAGGGCCCACAAAATTTTGGTGCTTCATCTCTTAGGGTTAGGTTTTTGGATGTTTAGGGTTTTCCATTATTTCTGAATAATAAATAGGCCTATGATCCTCATCGTAATAGAGTTTAGAAGGCATGTAGCTACCACATCTATTCTTAGAGACAAGCTACCATCGTCTAAGCTAGTTTATTTCAATTTTGCATGTAAACAATTTTCAATACTTTGTTATTAATGAATTGAAGTTTTGTTTTCATTGTAGAATTGTGTTTTCATTTATATATATATATAGATATATATATATATATATATATATATAGTTTATTTCCTTCTTAAATTTAGATCTTAGGTTGGGCTCAGAATGCAAAGAAAGTTCATTGTGTGAGAGTGCAGAGCTCCGTACTCTTGCACGAAAAATTATCTTATTAGAAATCAAGCCTATGGACATGTGTTATGAAGTCAACCTTGCATCTTTGACTCGACTATATTATACATCAAAAGAGACATTTAATTTATAAAGTATATTGATTCCACTAGTGCACCGTTGTAGCAGCTCCATATTAGATTTATTTGAACAATCTTCAAGAGACATTCCATGGCTAGTCATCCAAAACCCATGGGCGCCACCAAGAGCATTCAAGTATATTTTTTATTAAGCTAAGTGCACTACATGAACTAGAAGTAGAGGCTCCAAAAGAAATCAAGATAAGCGAACCTAATGGTAGAATATTTACAAGTTCCAAGCATGTAATGGGTTTGTTGGATTGACATGAAGGTTGAGTCAGCGTATGTTGGGTGTGTGTTATATTCTTTCTATGACTAGCTCCACGCACAAAGTGGGGGATTAGATGGGGGGCAGTAGCCCCCCTCTATGGGGTCTGGGGTAGTGCCCTGGGAAATTTTTTTGGAAACTATATTAGGTGGCCAGACCTACCTATGGTTTTGTGCATGGCTTTTGCACATGGTTTTGGGCATGATGGTTTTCTGTCCATGGTATCTTGTAGATCCGGTCATGGGAACTACGATTATTTTCTAATCTAGGGTTAATAGATTGGGGTTTATGGATGCTTTGACCTGTATATATATGTATTGTAACATTGAAAGGAATATAATGAAAAATCAATCTAGAAGTCTCGGTTTTGGGATCTAGGGGAAAATATGTGTATTTGTTTGTGTTTTTCGCCGTTGTATGTTTTCTATTTTTTAAGAATTCATTTGCAGGTAATTTCTGTACAAGGTTAAAAACTACATTTGGTATCAGAGTTGTTTCAGCTTCAAGGGGACGCCTTTGCTACTGAGGGGTTTTGCTCAGGCCTGTGGTAGACCCTGTTCAGTGGGAGATCTATGAGATAGATTCTTGTGGTGGAAGAAGACGATGAGCAGTGGAAAGATAGAGATCGAGAAATTTAATGGTCAGAGTTTTGAGTTGTGGAAACTCAAGATGGAGGATCTTCTGGTGGATAAAGATCAATGGATCGCGGTAGATCTGGGTACTAAACCAACGATAATGTTAGATGAAGATTGGGGGAAGTTGGATCAAAAAGCAAAGAGAACAATACAATTGTGTATCTCAGATTCAATATTGTTGAATGTATCAGGGGAAGCTACAATGAAGGTTTTGTGGGACAAGTTAGGGACTTTGTACCAATCTAATTCTCTGGTGAACAAATTGTTCCTACAAAAAAATCTATATAATGTGAGGATGAAGGATGGACACTTGGTGACAGAGTATTTGAAAGCCTTTAATACTGTGGTAAGTCAATTGCTATCTATTGATATTATAATTTCAAATGAAGATAAGTGCATCAGTTTGTTGTGTTCTCTACCAGATTCGTAGGATAGTCTGGTTGTTGGAATAGGTAGCAATACAACTACCTTGAAGTTTAATGAAATAGTCTCATCCTTGCTTTCGAAGGAGATGAGACGGAAAAAATATGGAGGGACAAAATGGATATGCCTTGTCCATACGAGGACAGTCCCAGAACATAAATAAAAATAAGTCCTCGAGTGGGAGATCTAAATCTAGAGGGAGATATAAATCTCCAAGAAAATCTGTAAAGGTGTGCTGGAAATGCGAAAAGGAAGGGCACTTCAAAAATGATTGTAGTTCTAAAGCTCCTGAGAAAGGAAAGGGATTTGATGATGCTCCTTCTATAGAGGCGAAAACAACCTCAAATGAAGGTGGGGTTGTGTACTTGGATTCTTCTTCAAGTACACATCATAGATCATGAGGCATGGTTGATGGACTAAGGTGCATCCTTTCACTTCACTCCCCACAGGGAGAGGTTATGTGAATATGAAAATTATGATGGTGGTGATGTCTTCTTAGGGGATGAAAGGAAGGCTAGAATCGTCGACTACGCTAAAGTTAAGATGAAGTTGCAAGGTAGAAGGACTATAACACTTCTAGGTGTTCTGCATATTCCTACATTGGCCAGAAATCTGATTTATGTAAGCAAGATTCAAGTGACATGTGACAGCTTCAGGTATTTTATGTATGGTGTTGGGAACTCTTCCGATTTGGCAGTTACACTAATAAGCTTAAAGGAAGAAATAAGGAGTTGTAAGGCAGATAATGACATAATCATGTAGGCACAGGAGAAGCTAACAGAGGTAAATGCAGTGATACTTTAGATCTTGTCAGATTTGCAGCGACAAGGGCCATTTCAGATCAGCCATGAGCAGGAGGATAAAACTAATGGGGCATATGGTAGTAGATCACATGGTGGTCATAGGTCATATAGTGATGACACAGTCAGAGATGGAAAATTGTTGGACACTCTGGATAGGAGAAGGGATAGACATAGGTATGGTTATAGTTATGGTTCTGACAGGCATGATGATCGATATCGTTATCATTCGTACAGGAGGAGTGATAGGGGATAGTTTCCGGATGAGTTTAAGAAAGGAAGGCTACCTACTTTTGATGGAGAGATGAAGAAATCACAAGATGTCAAACCATGGTTGCTTAGTATGAAGAAGTTATTCTGGTTGCATGATTATTCTGAGAACATGAAACTCATAGTAGCTACATTCAGCCTAAAAGTTAAAGCAGACATTTGGTGGTTAGATGTGAAGAATGTCAGAGGTATACATGAGGAATATTTTACTTGGAGTGAGTTTGAGCTACTATTCAAGAATATGTACCTATCAGAGAGATACTTTGATGATAGGGCAAAGGAAATATATGAACTAAAGATGGGATCCATGACAGACGATGAGTACACTAGTAGGTTCTTGGAGTTACTGAGGTATGTGCCTTACCTCAAGGAGGAGAAGGCCAAAACTCAAAGATTCAATAGTGGATTAACAATGGCATTCAAGGATAAGATTGAGTTCGATGAGCCTAGATCATTTGAGGAAGACATTTGAAAGCTAAAGCATTGTTATGAACAATTGAAGGGCGGATCTGAGATGAATCCAGACTCGAAAAGCAATGTCAAGGACAAAGGAAAATAGGATAAGAAGCGAGTAAGACCATAAGATTCAGGTAATAAGGAGAATGTTGCACCACCTAAGAGGTTTAATGCATTTGATAAGGAGCAGGGACAGTGATCTGAGGATCAGAACAAGGATGCAGTCTAGAAGGCTATAGAGTGTTGGACTTGTGGCAAGGATCATCACAGGAGAGATTGTTTGTAGAATCACGGTGGTAGGCCTAAGATATACAGTGCATAGGACACACATACTACTAGGGATTTGGGTCAGAGTGTTCATCGTATTGATGCAACATTTGATAACAAACATGCATACCATCAGGCATATATCATTAAGATGGACGATAAGAATTGTGATCAAGTTATTTCTATTTTGATTGAACTTGGATCTAATTATAGCTATGTTAGTCCTGACTTGGTGGTTAAGTGTGGTTTGAGTAAGGAATTGCATGCAGAGTCTTGGTTAGTGCATTTTCCTTCAGGTACGAAGAAGCAAGTTCATCATTGGGTAAGGGCTTGTGCATTTGATTTGAATGGTATGCCTACGACAACACATTTGAATGTATTACTGTTGGGATCATACAGTATGTTGTTGGGAATGGATTGGTTGTATCTTCATAGAACCAAGGTAGATTGTTATGACAAAGCCATTGAGTGTGTTGATGACAATGGGGAACCAAGAGTCTTGCAAGGAAAGAAGAAAGTCACATTAGTTAGGATGGTGATAGTTATGCAAGCAAAGCACAGCCACAAAAAATGGTGTGAGTTATTTGTCGTACATATTTATAGTGATAAGGGTAAGGAAGTTGAAGATGTAGATGTGTTCAGCAGGTACCTAGTTTTACAGTAGTTCAAGGATGTATTTCATGATGATATTTCAGAGTTTCCACCTCACAGGGAGGTAGAATTTTCTATTGAGTTAGTGCCAGGGGCAACTCTAGCATCAAAATCACCTTACAGGATGAGCACACCTAAGTTGGTAGAGTTAAAGTTGCAATTGAAGGAAATGTTGGACAAGGGATACATTAGGCCAAGTGTATCACCATGGGGCACACCAGTATTGTTTGTGAAGAAGAAATATGGTACTCTCAAATTATGCATTGACTACAAGCAGTTGAATAAAGTGACCATTAAGAACATGTATCTATTACCGAGGATTGATGACTTGTTCGATCAGTTGAAGGGAGCAACAATGTTCTCGAAGATTTATCTGAGATCTGGATATCACCAGGTACGCATCAAAGAGGAGGACATTTACAAGACAACTTTCCAGACTAGGTATGGACATTATGAGTTTGTTGTAGTTCCATTCAGTTTGAGTGTGTTGTGTCCGTATTTGGATAAGTTTGTTATTGTGTTCATTGATGATATATTGGTATATTCTAAAAATGAGGAAGAGTATGCCAAGCATTTAGCTGCAGTGTTGAGATTGCTGAAAGAGAATCAGTTGTAAGCTAAGCTCAACAAGTGTAGTTTCTTTCAGAATGAGGTACACTACTTAAGACATGTTGTCTCCAAGGAGGGCACTGCAGTAGATCCAGAAAAGATAAAGCCCATCATGGAGTGGGTAGCTCATAAGAATGTGGATGAGGTGAGATCTTTCATGGGGTTTGTAGGCTATTATAGGAGGTTCATCAGGAACTTCTCACAGATTTCTTATCCTATCACATCATTACAAAGGAAAGGTAAGAAGTTTGAATGGGCAGAGGAGTGTGAGACTAGTTTTGAGAAGCTTAAACAATTGTTGATGCATGCACCAGTGTTAAAGATTGTAGATCCAAACAAAAAGTTTGTAGTATGCACAAATGCTTGCAAGAAAGGACTTGGTGGAGTCCTTATGCAGGAAGGACAGGTGGTATGCTATGAGTCACGAAAATTGAATGATCATGAGTAGAAATACCCAACACATGATCTTGAGTTTTCAGTGATTATACATGCACTGAAGATGTGGAGACACTATCTTCTTGGCAGGAGGTTTGTACTGATGACTGATCATATCAAGTTGAGGTATTTGTTTGACTAGCGGAATCTGAATGCCAGGCAGGCTAGATGGTTGGCCACGATTAGTGAGTTTGATTTCAAGATCAAGTACATCAATGGAAAGGAGAATAGGGTGGCAGATGCTCTCAGCAGGCGGATACAGGTAAATCACTTAGCATCTATGAGCTCCTATGGGACAGACTTACAGGATAGGATCTTGTAGGTGGGTCAGCAGGATGTCAAATATATGGAAATTATGCACATGTTACATGAGAGTATTGTTATAGGTACAGGTTACAGTACAAGTGATAATATAGGTACAAGTGATAGTATACGTACAGGTACATGTGATCATGCAGGCACAAGTAAAGGTACATGTGATGGTACAGGTACACATACACGTACAAGTACAGGTGCAAGTGCATAGTATATGGATTATTTCCTTACAGCAAATGGATTGGTCAGGTTCAGAGACGGATATGTGCCAGATAGAAGTGAGCTTAAGAAGGTGATATTGAGGGAGCTTCATGCGAAACCTTATTTGGGTCACCTAGGTTATCAAAAGACACTGATAACAGTGAAGAGATTTTACTATTGGTTGAATATGAAGAGGTATGTAGCAAAGTTTCTGGCTAGGTGCTTCGATTATCAGCGTGTGAAGGTAGAGTGTAAACATCCAGGTTGACTGCTACAACTGATTGTCATTCTAGAGTGTAAATAGGAAGTCATTTCCATGGACTTCATCACAGGGTTTCCGAGGACAGTGAGGCAACATGATTCCATCATCGTTGTTGTGGATAGGTTGATAAAGGTTGTGCACTTCATTCCAGTGAAGTCTACATTCTCATCTAGCGATTTAGCATAGTTATTCATCAGAGATGTTGTTCGATTGCATAATTTTCCAAAGAATATTGTGTCAGACAGGGATGCAAAGTTCACTTCCAAGTTTTGGAAGGAACTTTTTGCAGGTTTGGGCACAAAGTTGGCCTTCAATACAACTTATCATCCATAGACAGATGGACAGATAAAGGGGGTCAAAAGGATATTGGAGGACATGTTGAGGATGTATGTGATGCATCAACAACGAAAGTGGGAAGAGTATCTTCCACTAGTAGACTTCGCTTATAACAATTGGTGTCAAGAATCTTTGAGGATGAGTCTATTTGAAGCATTGTATGGGCGGAGCTGCAATACTCCTATCAATTGGAGTGGCCTGGTTAATAAGGTGTTGATTGGACTAGACATGTTGGCAGACATGGAACAGGAAATTTAGGTAATCAAGCAGAATCTAAAGGTAACACAAGATAGGTAGAAGAGCTATGCATATTGGAACAGGTTGTTCAAGGAGTTTCAGGTTGGAGAATAGCTGTACTTGTGCATCAAACCGAAGAAGAACTCCTTACAGATTGGATCATGTGCCAAGCTGGCACCACGATTTTAGATTTCCTCCACATATCTAGCACTTCAACGACTTCTTGTCATAAAATCTATTATGTACTTCTACAGGTTGATGCACGTGGTCTTTTTAAGTTGGTTTGAATTTTAGTTGAGATCTAGCAAATGCCTCACCTTCCCTTTTACCTATAGTCTACATTTTCCTTCCTTTATTATGTCATTTCTCTTTATTCTTTCTGCTACCCTCTGGCTTCCAGCCATTTTTGAATTATGGCCTGTGTCTCGGCTGCTCATAACAATGCTTTAGTTTTCTGATGGCATCCTCTAATGTATGAGGTTCATTGAATTCAATGAGATCCTTTAAAAATAGAGGTAGACCACTTATAAACCTCTAGACTTTTGCTTTCTCATCTTCCATGTAAGGTACGAATCACAACAACTTCATAAACTTGGTGACATATTCATCATCATACATTTGTCCCATCTCGAGCTCATAGAATTATTTTGCTTTGTTGTAAAAAAGTATCTTTCTGACGGGTACTTCTTTTGAAATAATTCTGCGAATTCACACCATGTCACGTTTCCTTCTTGTATATTTTTTTACATTTTTCACATCCTCCCACCATATATTGACTTTTCATTTTAGGTTGAATGTGGCCACCATCGACTTCGTGTTTTCAGAATAATTGTGAATTTTGAAGAACTTCTTCATCCCTAGTAACCAAGCTTATGCATCTTCGGATTTCTTCAATTTCGTCGTCAAAGATAGGGGGTTTAACCTTCTTAAATTCTTCTGGCATGTGACCTGTCTCCTTCTCTTTGGTGATGAGATATCCTATGGGGAGAACCAAAGTATTGTCTATGAGTATTAGCTCCCCTCTCGGGGGTACTCACTTGAGTATCTCCTCTCATTGTATCATCACTTTCCCACTTGTGTCTCTTCCTAAACCGACTTCCATCTGCCCCAAGTACATGTTGCCCTTGTCTCTATAGTTCTGGAAGGCTCTGCAGCATAACAACATTAACTTATGCTTGCCTTTCTTGTGCCTTGACCAGTCTTTCATTGTCAACTTTGTAACTTCTTAGTTTGATCCTCAGACTTCTAATTATGACTACCTAGTCGGGGGAGTCTCCCTGTCTATGTTGCTTAACTGACCTCTCCTATCTGTATGATCTTTCTTTTGGCTCATGTTGGGATCTGTCGGAATTGTACTCAACTGTCTTGTTTTTCATTCCTTTGTCTAGTGGGTGTTTGTGATGTGTTGACATCAATGCATGTAATTGTTAGGTACATTGAATAGAAATGCATCATGCAAAGGTAATTTAGATTTGTAGCTAGTGGCACTAAATGACACAAATTATTAGGGTTTAAGCAAGTACATTATCTATTCATGTGCAATTCATAATCAAACAACCATATACTCAATTTTCACCCTAAGGCCCAATGTTGGAACCCTGCTCCAATACCACTTGTAACATACCCCCTTATTGACCAGAGGCAGTTACTATGTCATTCGACTCCCAAGGTGAGATTATGAGAATGGGGTAAAATTTGTATTATTATTTTTTGCTTGTTTTGTTTTGGCATATTTTCTTTCTAAGGGACTCCTCGTACATCTATTATGTAACCTCTCTATAACAACCATTACATGTTGATATCCACCATAACTCTAAAACCCTAATTGCATTCAAGGGGTTTACTATGATAGTAAACTCCTGATAGGGTAGGGTTCCAATTATCTTTCTTCGTGATTTATCATGAGTCACAGGCATGAACATAGATTCATGATTAATTCATACTTGATAGGTTCTGCCAATAGAATTAAGTGCCATCATTTTGCTTTGACGTTTATTGTTTTGCCTCTTGGTGTTCCCCTCACCTTCAAGGGTTATATGTTTAACATCTAATGATGGGGATAATAAATATCCATATCACTGTAACTTGTGATCGGAATAGAAGATACAGTCACATACAGATGACAGGTATATGTGTAAAACCACATGATGGGCACGCATGTGATGAATGTACATCTCATTGTGATTGCCAATCCCCATAATACGTTCCTTATTGCCTAATTTTGTTGTAACTTAAGTGTTTGTGTGTGTGTGCAATTATCATGCTTATAACCATAGACAAGAGATGCAGATTACCTCAATACGTACCATTCTAGGTATGCTTTCTATTAGAAACAAAAGAAAAAACAAGAAAGAACTCAACATTCCAATTCAAACATTCTAGTATATGGTACAGGGGCAACATGCTTAAATGATGAAGACATTTTTAATTCAACAATAGGACCCTTGATTACACATCACTTGACAAGGTTCATTTATGAATCTGCATACATGTATTTAGTAGTTAAGAATGGGAACTAGTTGACAACACAAGCATAACGTAATCTTGTTCATGACTGCTTGATGTAGGCTTACTATTCTGATAAATAAATTCATAGCATGCACCACAACTAGACCCAAGAGATGACTACAAGATATGATGGATGCATAATGTGAATTGATTGAAACCATTCAGAAACATGCAAGGGAATTATAAAAGATTTCTTTGTTTTTGCAAAGGGGAGCACACAACTCACTTTTCAACAGTAAAAGAAAATGTATCAACTGCTAGCTACATAGTTACCAAGCAAACAACGAGAACACATTGTTGTTCAAGCATAACACTATCAACATAAGCAACTAATACATCATGAATAGTGCAGATGGCAGATGAAGAAGTTATAGCACGAAGCATGAAATAACTAGAGACATTATGTAATAGGAAACATGTAGATTTCAAGCTGATTTAGTATAATTTGAGTTATGCTTCAAATCTAGAGTATGTTGGGATGAATATTTAACCATTTAATTATGCTATCAACTTGTTAAATAGGTGAATTTCAGTCTTGTCCATAGACCCTGGCTAGTAATATAAGATCAACCTTATAACAACAACTACATAGACCATTGGGTGCATTACTACAAGTAGTGGTATCAAACCTTGCATTAATATAACACACATACTATTATTATTATCTTTTTACACTCCTTGTGACAGAGGTTTGAAGAGACAACAAGCTCAAAGCAATCAACCTTCTTTATAAAGCAGAAATTGCATCGCAACTTAGATTTTGCCCTCTTGTAGGCCATATGCATGTTAGGTAGTTTGTAACAACAGGTTGTATGTATGCCTCATATTATTACATTCCATGTACTAGGAAGTGCAATAAAAGGCCATACAAACTCTTCACACCTAGCCCACAAGGAAATAATCCTGGATGTATAAAGAACCCATCTCATTAAGTTGATGGTCACTCATAGTTTGCAAGGTTTATTAATTAATTTAGTAATGATACTCCACCCCATAAAAACTACAGATGGACCATGCATATTACTAGAAGTTCAATTCATCATAATACTACAAAACTAACCAATAAAATGAAATTCTCCAAGCTCGAGTTTATAGACCAGAAAAAAGGTTATTTTTGTAGTATATCACTTGAGAACTTATATGCCACTTTATAGTTTAAGTTATACATACTAGTAGGTTTTCACTGTGTGAATATCATGACCAAATCACGGTACCCTGCATTTAGCATCTTTAATACTAGTAGGCCACAACTATAGGCATTGTCATTTATTAATAGTAGAACTCACTATAATTTTTGTCCTAAAAATGAGCATTGGGATAGGAACAAGAATTCTCCACCCAACCATAGACATGTTGCAACAAACCCCTTAGGTAGTTGTCACCCCCTAGCTTGAAAAGATTGTCCCAGTGATCACACTGCCAGATGTACCAAGGTTTCTAAAGGTCTAACCTACCTCCACCCTTCTTGCATAAAAGGTACTCATTTACAGTCTAGTCCAGGGACTACAGAGGTAAGCCACCTCCACCCACCAGCTAATGAGGGACTCTAGAGGTGAAAATCTCCACCCCCACTCAGTTTACTGGCTCTAGAGGCTTTCCTCCACCCTGAACTTGTTGCTATAGTAACTCCACCAAGTGCAAGGAATCCATGGTCTACTGCAATTTGAGTAGTTCTGCAAAGATGACTAGTTTAGGGCAGCTAGAGGTCTGCTACCTCCACCCACTAGCCAAGGAATAAAAATAAACTTCAACAACAAGGCTCAAATCCATGCCAAAGATTACACAATTGAATCACGACTTGACATCATTGTAAACAATCTAAGTTATTATCAACTCAAAGAAACATCGTAGCTCATGGAAACAACTTTTAGCAAAATTTTTCATGACCCTAGGAATAGAGCTATAAACCTTGTTTTGGTTATAATTACAATCTTACAACAGAGACAATTTGGTTTTAGATTGAATGCTTAAACTGATTTCACCTAGTAAACATTCATAGCTCGTGGATGCAACTTTTAGCAAAACTGTTTGTGACTCCTAAAGTATAGTTATAGCCCTTGTTGAGGTTATAATTATAGCCTCTCAACATAGACGATTTAGTCTAAAAAAAACAACTTTCAATAGGGAGAAATATTTTGGTTCCAGGTTCACTGTTAAACAACCTTCATCAGAGAAAAACATTTTGGTTTTAGATTCCCTATTTTTACTAATTCCATAATGGAAAAACGACCATAGTTCAATAACCCTTTCAATTAAGGGATTCCATGGTTTTAAATCCCACCCGAACTTGTGACACATTAATTCTACTTAACAAGAACATTACACCCACAATTTACTTGCCTAGTTGTTTTGTATGTAGGGGATATTAGTTATGAAATTTATATATATTAAATGAGCATGGTCCAACAACTCAACCAAAGGATTCACTAGCCTAAGTCCTTCGTTCCCTGGTATTATGCAGGTCTATCCTGCCCTCTTTACCACACAAGATACATGACTAGGCTTCTTGCGCCTCTTTTCTTTGCGACCACACACTCCCTGAATTCTCTCAATCATCTTCCTCTTTTTCCTGCCTTGACCTACGCTCTTTGTCTCGTTTCCCTGTCTTCTCCCTCGTTTCTCCCTTGTCGTACCGAGTTTGTTCCCTCCTTTTTTCCGTTGTTTGATTTTTTGTCGGTGGTTAATTAGGGCCCAATTTGGCCCAACCTCTCTGGACCAACCACAAGTGCTCCACCTGTCTTTAATTTTATTTATTTTTTTAATTTTTATTTTATTTTTATTTATTTTATTTTTTTCATTTTTAAATTTTTTTTTTCATTATTATTATTTTTTTTATTATTATTATTATTATTTTTTTTTTATGATTGGTCCTATCATTCTTGCAGGCCAATCAATTTCATGCCATTTGGTCTTTGCTTCCCTTGCTTTCCATTTGTGAGATATTTTATTTTTGCAATGATCCAGGTGGATATTGGTGGCCACCTGCCAAGTCCACCTGGACCCCCACCATTGTTTTTCTCAGCGTTTTCAGTTTCCTTAATTGTAGCACAACTTACTATTTTTCGCATTTTTTCGGGTCCTGAACTTCCGGAGCCGTTTTGAGGCCCTAAACGACGTTTTTTGGGAAATTTGGGGGCAACATGGGTCCCCATGTTTCCCTTCCCAAAGTGGTAGTGCTCGGATAGATCTTTCTAACGAGCTATTGTACGCGTCAAACAGAGATAGTATGCCAAAGTTACAACCCCGGGAAGTTGATGTACCAATGTACCCAAACGGGCCCACATTTTGGTGTTTCATCTTCTAGGGTTAGGTTGTGGGATGTTAAGGGTTTTCCATTGTTTCTCAACAATAAATAGGCCTTCAAGCCTCATTGTAACACAGTTCAGAGGCATGTAGCCACCACATCTCTTCTCAGAGATAAGCTACCATTGCCCAGGCTAGTTTATTTCCATTATTGTTTGTAAGCATATTTCAGTATTCTACATTAATGAAATGAAGTATTATTTCCGCTGCATATCTGTGTTTATGGTTATCTCTGTAATTTGTTTGCGTTCTTGTTTAAGTCCGAATCAGTGGTATCAGAGCGGTCTTCTTTTTCTCTGTTTTTCTTTGCATGTCCCCAATGAGGTCAGGATATAAGGAGTTAGGGCTTGAACTAGTCGAACCTTTGCAAGATTAGCCTCGCAAATCCCGACGTCCTCCCATGGCAGATGAGAAGAAAGACGAGGGGGCAAGAGATCCTATCAAAATCTTGCTCGAAGAAGCCCTCAAGCGACAACGGAATGCGATGATGGACAACTTTGCCCAGATCCTTTAGTGGCTACCCAGAAGCGACGCATTGGCTTCCAGCAGCTACTCTGGAAACGCCATGCCCTTTAAGGTGCAAGTTAATTTTGAAATCCCCATATTCGAGGGTCAGATAGACACAAATGCCGTAGATAAATGGTTAAATCTGTTAGAGGGTTTTTTTTTTTTTTTTTCATGAATTTTCGAGTCAGGAAAAGATTGTTTTTTCTCTTCTCAAACAACCCCCCACGTCAAGGACTAGTGGGAAACCTACTGCGAGCAGAAGGATGAAAGTACCGGTTCACTATTTTCAGTCGCACCCACCTGGAATTCATTCCGGGATGCCATCAAGGAGCAGTACTATCCTGTCGGAAGCTATGAGGATGAATACATAAAGTGGACCATGCTGCGGCAGGGAAGGGACCAAGACGTGCCGGAGTTCACCAATCTTTTCCATACCCTTCGCACAAAGTTGGGTATCAAGGATTCAGAGCAGCATTTGATACTCAAATACCGCGGCTGCCTGCACAAGTACATCCAAGAAGAAATACAATTCCTGAACATCTCCTCGCTCAGCACAGCATACCGATATGCCGTCAAGGTTGAGCAGAAGTTTAAACAAAAGAACTTTGGATCTGCGAATCCAAAGCAAGGGAAAGGTGCCCCTAAACCACAGAACAAAGGACAAAGCCAAGGCGGGGCAGCCCAAGACAACCCGCCAAAGCTGCAAGCAAAGAACAGCACCGCGAAGCCGAAAAAGGACACGGGAAAATGGTGTGAGTTCCATAAGAGCTCCACTCACAACACAAGTGAGTGTCGGGCCAAGCAGTCACTGGTGGTTGAGCTAAAGGTTTCAGAATTAGATGCATGTTTCGACTCTGAGTCAGGACCCGACAAGGGGAATGACAAAGGGAAGCAGATCATTGATGCAGATCCCAACGCCACTATTGCTACCGCCAAGATCTAGAAAAATGAAACCAAAGATCCAGAGGAGGAGGAGCGTCTCTTCCACTCCTAGATGTGGGTAAAGGGTTCCCCGCTACAGTTCATTGTCGATAGCGGGAGCCAAAAGAACCTCATTTCGGCAAAGGTTGTGAAGCGGTTGGGCTTACCTACCATAGCACATCCACAACCGTACACCATCAGGTGGCTTCACCAAGGATGGGATCTTCGCGTGAGCCAACAATGTCGCCTTCCATACAACATCAACCCCTTCACAGATGAGGTATTGTGTGACATTGCTCCCCTTGAAGTTTGTGATGTATTATTAGGACAACCATACTTGTGGAAGCGACATGTTGTGTACGAATCAAGGCCCTGTGCTGTTATTATTACATTGGGAAATAAGTTGTACAGGATACTAGAGGTAGCACCGCCTATCGCCATCTCTTTGATTACTGCAAAACAATGCAATAAGCTCATTTCCAAAATCGGGAAATTTGTCTTCTTGATGATACGTCCTCAAGGAAAGAAGAAGACGGTGGCCGCGGCCTCCAGACATGGCCCCTTTGCACAACAACTACAGATGGACAAGGTCGTGGAGGAGTACGAGGACATCTTCACCTTCCCCGTAGGGGTTCCTCTACACTGTCAGGTCAAGCACTCCATTGATCTGACCCCAGGTGTGCCGCTACCCAATGGACCAATTTATTGGCGCTCCGTTCTGGAGAACGATGAAATCAAGATGCAGATTCAGGAGCTCCTGCAGAAAGGTCACATCCGTTCGAGTTCATCGCCTTGTGGGAGCCCGATTGTGTTGGTACAGAAGAAGGATGGGACTTGGAGACCCTGTATTGACTATCGGGCGCTGAACAAGATCACTGTCTGTAATAGGTACCCGATCCCGCGGATTGATGACCTCCTGGACCAACTAAAGGGGGCGAAATATTTCAGTAAGATCGATATGAAGTCAGGATATCACCAGGTACCAATCGAACCCTCTGATGTGTGGAAAACTGCCTTCAAAGCCAAGGGGGGCCTTTTCAAATGGTTGGTTATGCCTTTCGGATTGACGAATGCTCCTGCAACCTTCATGAGGCTAATGGATGACATCTTGCGACCATTCACCAACTCATTTGTAGCGATATACTTGGATGACATTCTGATCTTCAGCCAAAGTTGGGAAGAGCACCTCCACCATATTCGACAGGTTCTCCAAACACTATGGCAACACAAGCTATGTTCCAATTTGGAGAAATGCACTTTTGGCATGACCCAGGTTCAGTATCTGGGATACATTATTGATGAACAGGGGGTGCATGTGGATCCAGCCAAGATCCAAGTCATTCAAGATTGGCCATCTCCAACCACTCTGACAGAGCTCCGCAGCTTTCTAGGTCTTGCCAACTTCTACCGCAGGTTCGTGTTGGGGTTTTCTCATATCACTTGGCCCTTGAGTCAAGTCACCAAGGGAGGAGTGAAAGCAAAATTCTTTTGGTCTGAATCTCAATAGAAGGCATTCATAGAGTTGAAAGATCGCCTCTGCACGGCACCAGTGCTCGTGTTACCAGATTTACAACAACCATTTGAGGTCGAGACAGATGCCTCTGACTATGCTATTGGGGTAGTCCTTACTCAACACGGGCATCCAGTGGCATATCACAGTGAAACACTTTTAGACACAGTCCGGAAGTATCCCACTTATGATAAAGAGATGTATTCCATTGTGCAGGCCTACCGACAATGGAAGCATTACATTTTGGGGAAGGAAACGGTCATCCACACAAACCACTGACCCCTGCAATTCATACGGACGCAAGGGAAATTGCAGAATGATCGCCATCAAAAGTGGTCTATGTACCTACAACAGTTCCATTTGAATATCAAGTATAAGAAGGGCAGCACCAACAATGTTGCAGATTGCCTCAGTCGACCACCGATCATGGCGTTAACCACCATGCTCAACTCTTATGGGCACGAGACTTCTGATTGGCCACTTCTCTACAGAAGCGACCCAGAATTCAGCCACACATACCAGACACTCTTGGAGGGTCGGCATGTTCCAAATTTTTACCTCCAGGATGCCTTGCTATGCCACCTGGGTCACCTTTGTGTTCCTTCAAGCGAGCATGCCAAGATGATTTGGGAAGCACACTACAGTCGGGCTGCTGGGCATTTCGGGGTCAAGAAAACGGTGGCAGTACTGCAAAAGTATTTCTATTGGCCGAATCTTCGACAGGATGTTGGGAAGTACATCAGATCATGTACTGCTTGTGCCATTGCCAAACCGACCATCAAGAAGCAAGGCCTCTATGCCCCACTGCCTACCCCTAGTCGACCTTGGGAATCCATCTCCATGGATTACATGTCAGGCCTTCCTTCCACTAAGCATGGAAATGACTGTGTTTTTGTGGTCGTCGACAGGTTCTCGAAGATGGCTATTATGGTGGCCTGCAAGAAGAATATCACAGCAGAAGCCACTGTTAAACTCTTCTTTGAACGAGTGTGGGTGCACTTTGGGATCCCATAGTCTATCATCTCAGATTGGGACAGTTGGTTCCTCAGTGAATTTTGGTCCAGTCTTTGGTCAATGCTGGACACCAAACTCACTAAGTCCACAGCCTTCCATCCTCAAACTGATGGCCAGACAGAGGTTGTCAATAGGATGATTGTGCACATTCTGCGCATGTACAACTCAAAGCATCCATGCACCTGGGACGAGAGCCTCCCCTATGTTTAGCACAGCTACAACTGAGCTCTTCACAGCTCGACTGGCGACAACCCTTTTCAGGTGGGCTTGGGATTCTAGCCACTATGCCCCATTGACGTGGTCATGCCACTTGCAGCTACTCACATAGATTTGGCTCATGTCCAGTCCGAAACAGATAAGGCAACCAGCTTCATTGAGCACATCCAACATATTCGCCAGCAAGTCCATGACATTTTGGAGAAATCAAATGCCAAGTACAAGCAGCGACATGATCAACATCGGGTGCCACACAAGTTTCAGGTGGGCGACAAAGTCTGGTTGCATTTGCAAAAGGAACGACTTACTGGAGCCTATCAGAAACTGAGACCACTCCGATATGGTCCTTACACCATTACTAAGGCTGTGGGAGACAATGCATTTGAACTCAGCATTCCCCCATTCCTTGGCCTGCACCCAGTGTTCAATGTGGACCGCCTTCGGCCATACTTTCCACCATTGCTAGACACATCCGACATTACAGAACAACTCACACCCACAGAATTAAATCCAGATTGCATGGAACAAGCTGCAACTGATTGGATCATGGACGCACAGATCAAGAACACTCGCCAACAGAATATCCAACTGTATCGAGTTGTCAAAGCAGGCCAACTCCTTCACCAGGGCAAGTGGCTCACCAGGGACCAAGTTCAGCAAAAGTTTCCTCATCTCATGGAGGAACTCAACGCAATGGGGATCATTGCTTCCTAAGGGGGGAGGAATGATCTAGGTGGCTATTGGTGGCCACCTGCCAAGTCCACCTGGACCCCCACCATTGTTTCTCTCAGCATTTTCAGTTTCCTTAATTGTAGCACAACTTACTATTTTTAGCAGTTTTTCGGGTCCTGAACTTCCGGAGCCGTTTTGAGGCCCTAAACAACGTTTTTTGGGAAATCTGGGGGCAACATGGGTCTATGGACCGATGTTGCCCTTCCCAAAGTGGTAGTGCTCGGATAGATCTTTTTAACGAGCTATTGTACACATCAAACGAAGATCGTATGCCAAAGTTACGACCCCGGGAAGTTGATGTACCAATGTACCCAAATGGGGCCCACATTTTGGCGTTCCATCTTCTAGGGTTAGGTTTTGGGATGTTAAGGGTTTTCCATTGTTTCTCAACAATAAATAGGCCTTCGAGCCTCATTGTAACACAGTTCAGAGGCATGTAGCCACCACATCTCTTCTTAGAGATAAGCTACTATCGCCCAGGCAGGTTTATTTCCATTACTGTTTGTAATCATATTTCAGTATTCTACATTAATGAAATGAAGTATTATTTCCACTGCATATCTGTGTTTATGGTTATCTCTGTAATTTGTTGCGTTCCTGTTTAAGTCCGGATCATGCAATGTTTTGCATGAGTTTTACAATAGCTTGCACACACACACATGCCACCTCCAAAACAATAATCGCCCTACTTACCTAAGGTTTACACGCACATACTCACACATACACACACATATAAAAATTTATGAAATTGAATAGGGTCAGCAAGGATTTACTTTCCAATTTGTTTACAAGATTCAGACCATTGCAATGTTACCAAGAAAGGCATACATATGTATATTTACCATTTTCACAATGTACACAATATTTACGCTAATATAAAATAACCAAGAAAGCATTTACAATGACCATATGAGTGCAGGTATATAGGACAACATTTACAATATTTACACGAGTGCACATTGATGAGGACAATCAGTACCATATTTATACACTTGCCAAATGACCAGGGTTATTACACCAACCTCTAAAGCAACAATTGACTGGTTTGTTGTATGTTATGTATTTTTTTTTCTTATCATTCAACCAATGCAATTCATCCTACTGTGCTAACCTTGAAGTTAACACAATCCATAGAGCTATTTTACACTAGTTTGAATGGCCAATTCCTCCTCTTTTGTGCTTTAGCACTTTTCAAGTGTTTGTCTTTTATATGAGACTTGCCTTGTACTTGCAGACTCTCTCACTCCGAGATGGATCCAAATGGCATTCGTCAACTTTGCTTCCTTCAATGCTTTATCCATTAACCATCCATGCCTAACAAATACTCTCAAAGTTAACCCAATCTATAGAGCTATTTTACACTAGTTTGAATAGCTGATTCCTCCTATTTTATGCTTTAGCACTTTTAAAGTGTCCACCTTTTATATGAAACTTGCCTTGTACTTGAAAACTCTCTCACTCCGAAATGGATCCAAATGACATTCCTCAAACTTTGTTTCCTTCACTACTTTATCAATTCACCATCCGTGTTTAACAAATACTCTCAACTACACCCAAAGGAGATCCAAGTGCATTAGGGTTATTGGAATAACTCCAATGGAATTTTTAATCCTTAAATTCACATGTGTTGTTTGAATGGTATACACAACACCAAACTTGCATTAATTTTATTTTAGAATGATTCATTAGTCTCTTCATTCCTTTAACATTGCACCCCTTTAAAAAAAAACCATCTATACTCTCGTAGGCCTCAGATACTCCTCTCGTATCACTAACCCAGTTTGCAAATAAACCCTTACCACCCTTGATTCATGCCAAATATACCCATTTAAGTGAAAAACTGTTTAAAGTTGCTGGTTCTAATGTTTTTTACATTCTTTTTCTTGAATTGCGACCGTATAATCAGGCAGTCTACTAGGGTTTAAGAGGGCACGTAGGAGGGTCGTGCCATTCCCAGGGATTTGAGCCGAGGCCGGGCATAATTGGAGTGAAGATGGATCGAATTCCAGCAGGAAATGGCTTCCTCCCTCAGGTGCTTTCAGCAGAAGGTATGAGCAAATTCGAGGAAGGAGTGGGGCTGATTCTCTCCAGTTGGCTGGCTCTGCAAATGGCGGTGCAGAACGAATGGGGAGGAAGAGATTCTCGCCAGAAAGAGCAGAAATTCGCAGCCGATATTGTCGCTTGGCTCACTCGCTCCACTGGTGAGATTTTATTTTCTTGTTTTCCTTGTTTGGGTTAAACAGCCCTTTATTGTACATGCCACGGCCGGAGGGTGTCTATTCCCTCAAATTCTCCAAGGACCTGCAGGTGGCCTTATTAGTTGAGATTTGTGGCATCCATGGCCTGTCAAAGGTACAGGGATTTTTATCCGGTATTGGAAGATGTATTGGGACCATGATTGCTGTAACACGTTTCTGTGTTTTTTAACCCTTATCTTAGCACTCACAGTGCTTTGATTTAACCACTTGACAACAACCTGCTTGACACTTGCATCGCTTTTTAGTTTTTTTGTAAGGCATTCACAACTCAGTCTGTATTCAGGTTTTTATTTAAGTGGTCGTTTCTTTTATTTTTTAACAAGACCCCCTTTTGCCGGTATTTGTTACTTTCATTCTCATAGCCCAATTGGCAAAGACCCCCGACATATATTCTTCATGTTCTGTGAGGGTGGAATTTCTGAATCCGTTCAGGGTTTTCTCCGGCTCTTCTTTATTGATCCAGTTGATTATAATGTATCGAACATTTGAGTAAAACTAAGGTATCACTAAATTATTTTTTCCTTTCCGTTTCATATCTCATCTCCAAGTAAATATTTCCAAGAGTTCGGCAATATGTTTCCAAAGTTCCATCTCTTGGTACCCATTTGCCTATTTTGGTCATTAGTGGAAACATTCTTAAGAATCCATGCTTTGGAGATGTTGAATTGGGTGGACTATTATCTAGTAAATAGTCAGGACTCTGATACATTTATATTAGCAGTAACCTTTGACACTCTTACATGCTTGGTGAGAACTAGTGCTAGTAATCTTTGTTTCAGCAGGAATATGCTCACCACTATGACCTTTGACACTTGACACTCTTACATGCTTGGTGAGAACTAGTGCTAGTAATCTTTGTTTCAGCAGGAATATGCTCACCACTATGGTCATTTGGCAAGTTGAATTGAGATGATAACTTACCTCGGGTTTTTTCGGCGTTGTATCTTCTTTATATGATGCACCATGGGATCTAATTATTTATATTCATAGTAAAAATTATCAGCGAATCCTTTTGATATTGGTTTTACATCCAATTCCAGTGGGCGTGGCATGCTCATGGATTGGGACGTTAAATTCCTCTGGGCTTCCGTGGCTTTGGATCATTCTTTACATTAGTCACACTGTGTCCCAATTTTTTATTTGAGTCTTCGAAAGTTCATAAATACATTTTAATCTTAACACTGGGACGTTAAATTCCTCTGGGCTTCCGTGGCTTTGGATCATTTATTACATTCGTCACAGTGTCCCATTTTTTTATTTGAGTCTTCGAAAGTTCATAATTACATTTTAATCTTAACATACAATTGATACTAGCGGGTTCTAACATGTGGACTACTAAGGATATTCTTTTAGCTATAGACTATATGCTACACCATGCTCTCTTCACAAGAAACGTAACTTTAAAGTATATGCAATATCTGCAGACTGAAAATCAACAGGATTTATAATGATCATTATAGGCTGTTATCAGGGCAAAAGAAATCTTCAACAACACTCTCCATTATCGTATAAGTAATGGCCAAATACACAAGGATTCTAGTATGGAATACTAAATAGATGATTTTATCTATGTGTCACCACTCATTTCACAAGAAACATAATTTTATGCAATTTCTGTGGACCAAAAATCAACGCAAGAGTTATAGTGATCGTTATAGTTTGTGACTAAGTTAGACAAATAGTCAACATAGTTTACACTCTCTATTATCTGCCAAGTAATGGCCAAATACATAATCCTTTAAGGAGCTATATAAATTTTTACACACACTGGAAACAAGCTACAATTGACAAATATTAGAAGTAAAAAAATCAATGGACAGATGTAACAGTCTTCTCTTTAGACAATATACTCACATGTGCACACACACATACTTGTGAGACCTGAAATAACTCGGCTTATAACTCTTTATAATGTTGTATTCAGTGTCTACTGTATGTTGCAGATTGAACATGCGATGCTTGGGATTTATGCTGTGCTTTTAGGAATGGAGGAAAGTCAAGTGCCATCAGTTTACTGTAAGCTCATAAAGAAGAATTTTATCTGAACTGAATTAACATATCATCTACTGCAAATTATATGAATTGACATACAAAATCCATACCTTAATCACTAGCTATAATCAGCTCAAGTGTCAACAATGATTATTTAATATTTTATGATAGCACTTGAAGATAATGATTGTTTAATAATTTATGATAGCAATCCAAGATAACACCATTACAAGGAGACCCCAATTTACGGTGGGAAACTCTAGGACAAGGGAGAAAAACCTACTCTGAGAATGTCATAATTATCATAGCAGGCCATTACATAACCTGAACATGTCCATCTAGCACTTTCACAATATAGACTTCTATGTCCAAACTGAAAACTTGTGTCTCACCTCTGGTCCCATACAAATATTTCCCATTTAAAACCTTCTCATCATATGTCTTTAAGTGAGACTCTAGCTTAACCACTACTCAATCATAGCCCTGACCATTATCTGCTATTATTGATTCACAAATGTCAACTTTCCTTGATTATTTAATCACTTTAAAGTTTAAGTCCTATGTTTACACTTAAGACCAAAATGTTCATGCAGCATCTCTCGAAATTTTTGCTACAATCAATGGATTTTAACAAAACATTTATAACTGGACATTTATAACGATCCATATTTAGCACTCGCATTCGCAAAATTGAAAATTATAACCCAGCATATGTTTGTAAGCCTCATAGACTATAGTCAGAGCTCGTGATCTAGAAAAAACTGTCAAGCATACTTTTGAAGAAAGTTATAGCTGTTGTACAGTGTCATCAATAGTTAGCAGCAGTAATTCCATGTGCGTTGGTTTTCTGCTCTTCACATGCATTGAGATTAAAGCTTTAAATTTTCCAGTGCTGATATTGTTGAAGTGATCTCTAAGTAAGGTTGTTTTCTCATGTTCAGGAAGGATTTAATTTACTATGTAATTATTTCACTCGTCTTTGATGACAAACATGTAATCCTAAGGACAGTTTTATCGTGATTTGGTTGTCCATCTATTCATGTAAATGGGAAAAATAATACTTACATTATTTTATAAACTTTTGTTTTCTTGAATTGAGAAACGTTCATAATCTATTTTTTATTGCTCGTGATTGTCAGAAACACGTTATATTGATGAATTGGAGGAAATGCTCGATGAGAACATGATACTTTCTTTCAACACAGAAACTGAGGATGGTAGCCTTGAGGAGGTATGTTTAAAAGGAGTCTCCTTCTGTTATAAGTTTCATTTTGATGACATTTCCTCAAATTTTATAGTCTATCTGAAGGTCAAAGGGTACATTGTTAAAATGCAAGGTCCCTGTAATCACTTTGTAATTGATTGTTGTTTAAAAAAACCCTAAATTGAATTTATAAATACTTATGCAGCATTAGTGATGACATTGCTAAGAGCAAAAGACTAGACAATGCTAAAATGTGGGAGCAAAGTTGGGTAGGTTCGAGCTGTCAAAATTATTAGAGACAAATTACGAAGGAATCATTACCTCCACTTCAAATGAATTTAAAATCCTGTAACATGAATCAGGTTCCACTATTAAAATGTTTGTTTGTTTTCTTTGTAGAACCTATGTTTTTGGAATTCCTTAAGGAATGCATCCTATGTTTTCAGTAGTGCTAGGTTAGCTCGGAAACTTCTGTTACTAGCTGTGGTTGCACAGAATGTTTTGGGGATGTCTCCTGACAATATGGTGTCCCCCAACTCTACATGTCTCAACAAACCATCCTTTGTTCCTTGTAACCGTCAAAACAAAAGTGAGGTCAACATCATTAGGTAAATAAACCAGAAAAGTATCACAGTGGACATTTTTAGTGCAAGGGGTAGCAAAATACTTCACACAAGCCTTGTATTAAAATGCCTTTCTTCTTGATGATTTGTAAGCAAGTTACCATACTTATGTTTGGGATGGGAATCCAGTTAGCTATATTAGGTGCTTCCAACCCCAAGGCGAAAGATAGTTCCTAGGAAGACACATCAATCCACAGGTGCATTTGATAAAGATGGGCATGGAATGGGCAAGACTTTGAGGAAGGTGCCATAGTCACGGTACCAGCTGAATGGGGTCCAACATACTGAGTGTAATGATGTGAAGAGGGAGCAATCATGGGGAACAAAGTTACGCCTTTTCTCAGCCTACTTGTACCACTCCTCTGGTGTGCCTTCTTTGTCAATGATTTTTTTTTTTTTTTTTTCTTGCATAGCTTGGTTAACCAACTTGATGCTTTCTGATACCTTTTAAAAATGGAGCAGTTTATTGCTTATTAGGGTTGGGGCATTCGTACGTTCCTTTTATTTAGATAGAACCAGCACAGATCCATCTTAGATAGAACCAGCACAGATCCATCTTAAGCAAGGATCTAACATGAGCTTAGAGGGATAATTTTTTTTAGGTGCAAGCTTATTTTAGAGTGCAAAAAAATGTGTACTTTTTTATTGTTTAAATTGTATTTTTGAATGTTATAGAGATTACATAACATGTGTATTGAGCCATTTTATTAGCTCACATTAAACTGTTTTTTTTATTAATATATTTTAAAAATACGTCAATATTAATTCATATTAAAATATTTTATTCATAACTCTACAATAAAATATTTTCTTTTAACATTTTTGTTTTCTTAATCTGTATATAGATATATATGAAGTTGATATCTTTTCTTCCCAAGGAAAAATCGTAATTTTCATTATCCAAAACGATAGAAAATTAGATGTTGTATCTGCTGAAATATCATGCTGATAAAGGAGACTGCTGAAAAGTACAAGCAGTCATCATATATGTCTGATGAGCATGTGATGTAAATAAAAAAAATAAACATAAAGACTGAATGTCCAGCTATATATGACCATACATACAAAACTATATAAATATAACTGTCCAAAAAATCCACAGTGCTGATGATAAATATAAGCTGATGAGTAGTGTCACTGCGAAGCGTCAGTATCCAATACAAGTTCGGTGTAAGATTTATGGTAATACTGATAATGGTCCTGACCATTCTGCTCTGTCACGTGCCAAGTACCAAAATCCTGCTGCATGGCTTCTTTGGATAACCTGTCAGAAAGCGAATTCCTTTCCCTGTAAATGTGATGACAAGAAATGTAGTCAAAATGGGATTTTAACCTGAGAACTTCTTCCAATAAACTGCTGAGAGTGTGTGTGTGACATGTAGTGCGCTGATTAAGCCAGTCCACAACCACCTTTGAATCTCCATAAACCTATAATTGACGACAACATTTTTCAATTGAGAATAATAGCAGAAGTTTTAAACTGAACAATTCAGCATAGTTGTTTGTACCCGACCCCAGTCCTGCCTTTAGTTCAAAGTGCTTTGAATCATTTATATGAAGAAAAGCACCCCTGCCACACCGATCTTGTTGTGCAGCTTCGTCAAAATATGCCCAAGGCTTGGAGCGATCAATAACCTCCTCAATGGATGGGATGAGTATGCTGGGCTGATCCTCATCGGACAGAAGGTTATATAACGCAGTAATTTGGGCACTAATTGCATCAGGTAGAGAGGACATCTCCTGAGCTTTTTTTGCGATTCCTACCAGGCCAGATCCCCTAGCAAGTGAGGAGTGTTGATTTTGGGTAGCATCGGATGTGCTCGAGCTCCAAAATTTTGTGGAGGGGCTAGAACACATGAGATCTCTAGCACCCAAAAATCGTTTGGAGAAATTCCACCCGGATGAGGAGTTATTAAAATAATTAATATTTTTAATGAGTTCCTAAGTCTAAACTTAGGAAAATAAAAATATTAATGTGTAATAATAAAAATATGGGTGAGATTGTTCTAAGTGACGAGGATCGAGCCTGTTTTAATCTTTTAGCTGTTGATTAGAGATTAGATCACAATGGTTGATTCATCAATAGGAAAAGTATAAGAGGAGGTTTGAGGGTCAGTTGGAGATACACCAAGGGATCAAAGAGTTTGATTTTTCTGGGCCGTGGTTTGCTGAGAAAGTCGAGCTAAGTGGTCTGAGTTGCAGGAGGGGTAGTTCGACAGGATGTGCTCTAGCTCCGAAATTTTGTGGAGGGGCTAGAACACATGAGATCTCTAGAACCCAAAAATCGTTTGGAGAAATTCCACCCGGATGAGGAGTTATTAAAATAATTAATATTTTTAATGAGTTCCTAAGTCTAAACTTAGGAAAATAAAAAAATTAATGTGTAATAATAAAAATATGGGTGAGAAGGTTCTAAGTGACGAGGATCGAGCCTGTTTTAATCTTAGCCGTTGATTAGAGATTAGATCACAACGGTTGATTCATCAACAGGAAAAGTATAAGAGGAGGTTTGAGGGTCAGTTGGAGATACACCAAGAGATCAAAGAGTTCGATTTTTCTGGGGCGTGGTTTGCTGAGAAAGTCGAGCTAAGTGGTCTGAGTTGCAGGAGGGGTAGTTCGCTGGAGGGACTTCAGTCCAGAGAGGGTGACGTAGAAGCTAGAGGGGCTGACGCAGTCCCTTAGAGGCAACGCTAGGGTTTTCTGTGGGGCAGAGAGAGCATAAGTTCAACATATCGACCTCTGAGCAAGAGAGGCTCACTGGAAGGGTGATGCAACTCCTAAAGGAGGTGACGCAGTTCCAACGTAGAGCTTGGAGCAGCCATCGCTGCCTAGAACTGGGAAGAACATTGTCATCTGTGGGGTTTAATCATCCAGTTGCTGGAATTGTCAAAATATTTGTTTCCGGATAGAGGTACTTCTGCCAGGGTTATTCTCTGTTGGGTGAGTTGGATTGGGCGCCCTAGTTGTATTTAGAAATCTGCTTAATAATACAAATCCTCTATATGCTACACCAGTTTTCTCGAATTGGGTTTTTTCGAGGACGATTGTCCAAAGATAACGGTGTCCCTTGTGTGATTGTCTCAGTTTATTTTAGGTCATGATCTGTATGTATGTGTAGTCTGCGATAGTGTTTTTATCGTTGTTTAAATAATTAAATAACTTGTTGAATGTAAAGAACAAGTAGGAGATGATAAACCAGTGATTGCAATAGGATTTCTGATGTGTAGATTCATAAATTCTCACAAAGAAAGGGATGTTTTTAAGTTTGACAGGTGAAGCCTCAGAACACCACTACTGCCATGCTTGTAAAACATTGTCACCCTTGTTGAAAAATGTGTAACTAGGTTCGGTCTTCATAAGTATGAAATGAACTCTTGTAAATAATAAAATGAAAAGAAAATTATTATTATTATTGGAGCATGGGTTTCATGCTCAAGTTCTTTTATTTTATAGGTCAAACACCCATTGAGTGCTTCTAGGGTTTGATCTAGGTTTAAGAGTCATTGTCATATATTGAAGACCCTATGGGCACATTGTATCTTGTAAAGGAAAATTTATTGTCTTTAAAGTGTCGAAATACCTCCAAGATCCAAGTCGGCTTAAGGAGCTGTCAAGTCGGCCTAAGGAGCTGTCAAGTCGGCCTACATGAAGAGCCACATCCACTCTTAAAAGAGCCTATATATAGAGAGGTGCTCGTTCTCCATTAGACACACTAACTCATCTCATTATATGCGAAGAAGAAGAAGAGAAGAAGTCGAAGAAGAGGAAGTCGAAGAAGTTGAAGTGCTTGGGCTAGATCTATCTCTCTTGTGAAAGTCGAAGTTAGGGTTTTTGCGTTGGGTCTATCACTAGTTCGATCTTGAAGGAAAGAAAGAAGGAAAGGCAAGCGAAGGTCACTTAGGGCATCTCATTAGCCCTAAGTCTCAAGGGAAGGCTAGCGAAGAGGAAGAGAAGGCTATTCAAGGGAGATCGAAGTCTCTAGGAGAAGCAACAACAGTTGCAATGGTCGCCCTGAGCCAGAATTTCAAATTTGCAGTGGGAGGTTGAAGTCACTACAATAGGAGGCTGAGGAGGGTATTTGTCTGAGTCACTAGGTCATGGTATTTGTCAATTCAAGAACCTATAAGAAGAGGAGATTTATGGGTTTTCCCCCCAAGAGGAGGGGTTTGGGCCCTGGCTTGCAACCTTATATACTGTGTCATTGTTCTTATTGTTTTGGTAGCTGTTATCGTACACTGTAATAATAAGGAACAAAGCTAATAAGTAAAAAAGTAACACAAATAGTTATCAAGTTAAGAGAATTAACATACTTATTGCCCTATTGAATTCTCAACATGGTATCAGAGCTAAGGTTATCTAAGGGCATCATGAAGATCTCCTCTACAGTGAAGAAGTTCATCAGGAAGATTGCAAGCCATCTCAAGAAAGGTATTAAGGAAGCATGGAGTTTCTTATTTTCTTCAAAGAAGGTATCATACAAAGAAAGGGATGAAGGTCTCTTCTCGGCTCTCTCTGGTACATTCCAAGATGAAGACATTTGGGTAATTGATAGTGATGCATCAAGGCACATGATTGGCCACTCCAACTGATTGAAGACCTTATCAAAAGGAAAATCTGCTTATTCAGTGGAACTTGGAGATAACAAGAGCTATCCCATGAAAGGCATTGGATCAACCTCCATAAAGCTGGAAGATGGAAGCAACATACACCTCAACAACATTTTATTTGTTCCAAGTTTGCATAAGAATTTACTTTCTATTTCAAGTCTAGAAGATAAGGGTGATAGAATAACCTTCATTGATGGAAAGGTCGTTGTCTGGGGAAAAGACTCAAATATAAATCAAGCCAAGGTCATTGGCATTCGAGAAGGAAGACTCTACAAATTAATATCTCCTGTGGCCCAAGCCCTAGTTCACATTGAAATTAGCCCATGTGAACTTTGGCATCGAAGATTTGGTCATCTACATTTCAAAATCCTTCCAACTCTAAGCTCCATAGTATATGGAATTCCTAATTTGAAGGAGGATCATGAAGGTGTCTACAAGGGATGTGCATTGGGTAAGAATACCAAGAGACCATTTGGAAGCAGTGCTTCGCAGTCAAAAGAAATCTTGGATCTCATTCATTCCGATGTATGTGGCCCTATGACTCCTAAATCTCTTGGAGGACATTTATATTATGTCACATTTATAGATGATCATTCAAGAAATACCTGGGTTTACTTAATGAAAACCAAGGACGAAGTATTTACAAAATTTCAAGAATTCAAAGCTGAAGTGGAGAACCTTACAAAAAGGAGAATCAAGATACTAAGATTTGATAATGGAGAATATACATCCAAAGAGATTATAGCATTCTGTAAGGAATCTGGGATTAAGAGGGAGCTGATAGTCCCATATAATCCCGAACAAAATGGAGTTGCGGAAAGAAAGAATAGAGCCATTGAAGAAAGTGTAAAGGCAATGTTACATGATTAGGATCTACTTAAGTTTCTATGGGGAGAAGCCATGAAGAGAGATGTCTACATTCAAAATTGAAGTCCCCACAGATCTCTAGACAACAAAACTCTGGAAGAAGTGTTCAGTGGAAAAAAGCCATCTGTAGATCATCTTCGGATCTTTGGGTCTCCTGTATATATCCATGTACCAAAGGACAAAAGAAAGAATTTGGATCCTTCCGGTGTGAAGGGAACATTTGTGGGGTATAGCAACTCATCAAAAGCCTATAGAATCTACATGAAGGATGGACATCACATAGAAGTCAATCATGATGTCATATTTGATGAGAGCATAGCATTCAAGAAATCAAAGGAACTTTCCATAGACTCTGATGATGAAGAACGATATTTGAGGAAGAAGCTGACCAAGGGAAAGAAGAACCACACCATGAAGAATAAGGTTCCTGTGAACTTGTTCAATCTGTAGTCATTCTTGAAACAAGGAAAAGACCTAATTGGTTGAGGTCTACACTACTTGATGCAGAAGGTCATGGAGTAGCGATAGGCTCATTTAGAGAAAGCAAGAAACCAAAGAGTTATTTTGGGTATGCTACATACATGACAAAGCTAATAGAAGCAAAACCATCCTCCTTTGAAGAGGCTATAAATCATCGAGAATGGAAGGATGCCGTGAATGAAGAGTATCAATCTAAAAATGCAGAATGGAGTCTAGGAGATCCTACTTAGGCTTAAAGACAAATCTGTGGTTACTTCCAAATGGATCTATAAGATCAAGTACGCAACCGATGGAAGTATAGATAAGTATAAAGCAAGATTTGTGGCTAGAGGTTTCTCTTAACTTGAAGGCATCAGCTATGAAGACACATTTTCTCCAATGGCAAAATATACAACAATTCGATCATTTGTCTCTCTGGCAGCATTGATGTGATGGAACATCCACCAAATGGATGTCAAGATTGTGTTTCTGAATGGTACAATAGATGAAGAAGTTTACATAGAGCAACCCTTGGGTTTCAAAGTTAAAGACAGAAAGGCATATGTTTGTAGATTGAAGAAAGCACTATATGGCCTCAAGCAAGCACCGAGGGCATGGTATGCTAGAATGGACGCATACCTACAAAGAATAGGCTTCACAATTTTTTTTTTTTTTTGCTGATTTGAACCTTTATATCAAGGTTGTAGATGGAGAACCTGTAATTATTCTTCCATATGTAGATGATCTTCTTTTAACAGGTGTAGAAGGTCGAATTGAAGAATGTAAGAAGCAACTGGCAGCAAAATTTGACATGAAAGATCTTGGGCTGATGCATTATTACTTGGGACTAGAAGTATGGCAAGGACCCAGTGAAGTTTATTTGGGTCAAGGAAAGTACGTGATTGAGATACTAAAAAGATTTGACATGATGGATTGCAAACCTATGACTACTCCGATGATCACTAACTTGAAAAGGCTAAGACGTTTTGAATCGAGCCCCGTAGATCCTTCCAAGTATAGGCAACTTATTGGCTCACTAATGTACTTGGTGAATACTCGACAAGACATATGCTTTGTAGTAAATGTTCTCAGTCAATTCCAAGTGGAGCTGAAGAATGATCATTGGGTGGCAGCGAAACATATTCTGAGATATCTGCAAGGAACCATCCACTACTGTCTGAAGTATGACCGAAGAAATGATGTCCAACTTATTGGATATATAGATTCTGACTGGGGAGGCAGTGAGCAAGATGGAAGGAGCACTACAGGAGGATGTTTCAGTTTGGGATCCTCCATGGTCTCATGGATGAGTAGAAAGCAAGACATAGTTGCTTTGAGTAGTGCTGAAGCATAATGCGTTGTAGCCTGTCAAGTAAGTAGAGAAGCAATATTGTTGAGGACTCTGCTATCCGACTTGTTTGAAGGATCGGTGAACCTTACAGTGATACTTTGTGATAACACTAGTTGTATATGTTTGTTTGAAGATCCAATGTTTGATGGAAACACAAAGCATATAAACAACAAGTATCACTATATTCGAGAGCTAGTGCAAAATGGTGTGTTGTAGCTACAATATATCTCCACTGATGAGCAGGTAGCTGACATATTGACGAAATTACTTCCGAACAAGAAGCTTGTATGCTTTGAGAGACAAGCTTGGTTTGGTTGATATATCCTCCCTAATTAAGGAGAGATAGACAATACATTCTTGTATTCACTTGGGAAGAAAGAATGGAGGATTGGGTAACCATCTGACATTCGATACTCTTTGAGAATGTGGTAGGGCATTCAAGACAAGAGTAGTCGTGGACCGATATTCTTTGAGGATTAGCTACCCAAGATGAGAATAGACTAATGGAAGGTCATACTCTGTGAACACCCAAGTGGAGTATGTACCTTTAGAGACAATGGTTTTGGTGTCTATGAATCATTGGTCTCAACAACATTGTGCTCTGATCATGTGGATAGAGCTGTGAGTCAAGGCCGTGCTATGTAACAATGCTAATTGATATGATGCTAGATAGATGGGTTACCAATCCGACTCTTTTTATGAGATATCTTTAGATTGAGAATGACCATATACCTTGTATGAATACCTCCCTAGTTAAGAGGGAGTGTTGAAAAATGTGTAACTAGGTTCGGTCTTAATAAGTATGAAATGTACTCTTGTAAATAAGAAAATGTAAAGAAAATTATTATTATTATTGGAGCATGGGTTTCATGCTCAAGTTCTTTTATTTTATAGGTCAAGCACCCATTGAGCGCTTCTAGGTTTTGTCCTAGGTTTAAGAGTCATTGTCATATATTGAAGACCTTATGAGCACATTGTATCTTGTAAATGAAAATTTATTTTGTCTTTAAAGTGTTGAAATACCTCCAAGATCAAGTCGGCCTAAGGAGCTGTCAAGTCAGCCTACATGAAGAGCCACAACCACTCTTAGAAGAGCTTGTATATAGAGAGGAACTCGTCTTCATTAAACACATTCACTCATCTCATTCTATGCGAAGAAGAAGAAGAGGAAGTCGAAGTGCTTGGGCTAGATCTATCTCTCGTGTGAAAGTCGAAGTTAGGGTTTTTGTGCTGCGTCTATCACTAGTTTGATCTTGAAGGAAAAGGCAAGCAAAGGTCACTTAGGGCATCTCATTAGCCCTAAGTCTCAAGGGAAGGCTAGCGAAGAGGAAGAGAAGGCTATTCGAGGGAGATCAATGTTTCTAGGAGAAGCAACCATAGTGGCCGTGAGCCAGAATTTCAGATCTACAGTGGGAATTCGAAGTCACTACAACAGGAGGTTGAGTTGATCTTGATCTTGGAGGGTATTTTTTTGAGTCACTAGGTCATGGTATTTGTCAATTGAAGAATCTATAAGAAGAGGAGATTTACGGGTTTTCCCCTCAAGAGGAGGGGTTTTGGCCCTGGCTTGCAGCCTATATACTGTGTCATTGTTCTTATTGTTTTGGTAGCTGTTTGATGTATCACACACTATAATAATAATAAGTAAAAAGGTAACACAAACAGTTATCAAGTTAAGAGAATTAAAATACTTATTGCCTTATTCAATTCTCAACAACGCTGCCATTTGATGTTGATATATAAGCCATGATAAACTGAGTTCTAGACTTGTATAACGAGTGGACAAAAAATAAACAAGTGTTCCACTGATTCTTCAACATCTTTGCATAGTGTGCACCAGGATGGGCCATAAAAGGATCTCTTTTTTAAGTTTTTACGAGAGGGAAATTTATTCTCTAGTATACACTAGAAAAATCATCTGGCTTTTGCTAGACTCTTTAACTTCCAGAGATGCTTCCACCACCAAAGGGATGTACTTAGGCTCCTTTGAGGCAATGATCTGTAAATCACTGTCTTTTGGCGAGTAAGAGCCTTGTTTAGAGTGAACCCAAAGAAGCTCGTCCTTTTGATCATGTATGTTGATGTGAGAAGTGGAAAGTGCATGAGTGTAGTCTGCCCAGGACTAGTGCCATTGTTAAGGAATGTTCAAAGCTTCTGTAGATTTCCAGATTTGTCCCTAAATGGACAGATGATCGTGGTCAACAATTTGATTTATGTGGTAGGTCCTTTGTGGTGCTAAGTGTGCAACTAGTTCAAGAGGAGTATATATATTGGTTTCCACAACCAGACCAAGGGTCAAGACCAATACGGACTCCACAACCAGTCCCGATTTGCCAAGCAAGCCCAAATGCGATAAGGTGGGAGGATTTAATGGCAGCTTCCCAGATTGTGGAAATGTTTGATCTATTCCTGTTTTGTAGGCAAAACCAATCTACAAGAGAGAGGGGATATATATAGTTTCTGGTGACAACTTCAGTCCATAGGTTTGTAGAGGAGATAGTACGCCAACCTGCCTTAGCCGCCAAAGCTTGTGAGAAATTATAAAGATTTTTGATGCCCCATCCTCCCCACTTTTTGGGCAATGCGATTTTGTCCCATTTGACACATGCAAAGGTTTGCCCCTCTTTCGAACCTCGCAAAAGAAAATTGCAACTAAACTTTCGAATAATGTTCAAAATGCCCTTTGGAATACAAGATAGAGACATCCAGAAGATTGGGATGGCTTCAAGGACAGATTTAATTAAGACCATCCTGCTAGCACGAGATAGCCACTTATGTCTCCAAGTTTGTATTCTGTTCTCAATCTTGGCCACCATTCACATCCAATCCACGCTTTTGTAGTCGTTTGGTTTTAAATGGAAGCCGAGATATTTTATGCCTTCCTTAAGTGTCTTGATTTGAAAATGGAAAAGCCCTCAGGGATAAGATACTTCATCCTTAGAACATCCAACCACAGTGAGAGTTGATTTAAGATCATTTGCAACCATACCTGACGCTTTGCATAAAAGAGTCAAAATTTCATAGAAAGATGACGAGTCTCGACGAGATCCATCCAAAAAAATGAGAACGTCATTGACAAATAATAGATGCGTGAGATTGATCTCACTTGCCACAGGAGCACCTAGTATTGTGCCCCGTCTTTTTGTGCTTTTAACAAATCTACTTAATCCTGCCATGACTAAGAGGAAGAGGAGGGGGGACAACAAACAACCTTGACGAAGCCCCCTCTCAGTGTGGAAGAAGCTTGATGTGCACCATTTATCATTACCGCAAATGTTGCTGTAGTGATACAACAATATATGAAGTTGATATCACGTGTTAAAATATTTTTGAAAAGTATAAGGTTTAAAGATCTTACATGTTTTGTTTTTGTTTAACTTCTAGTTACTTTACATGAAATTATATTAGGTCATATGTACAACTAATTAAATATGCATAGCGTATTTTTTTCTTTTTCTTTTTTATTATAGCTGACATTTATTTTCTATTTAGAGAATATTTTATTTTTATTTTAAGAGGGACGGACATACTTACACATCACCTTCGCACTGGGCTGTAGAATAAGCCTCTCGGCTCAATGATATATTAGGAGCTGAGTGATGGTTAATGAGGGGGGTAGAGCTCAAGTTAGACTTATGTTTGCACACTAATTTTGTCACAGCCATCTTTGCATTTTACATTTTCTTTCATATGTGGCTACACATGCTTTTGTATTTCTTTTAGCTGCATTAACCTTTTAAGGGCAAAATTTTTTGGGCTCTTTTGCTCAAAGATGAGGACAAGAGGGTGTCAATATTGTTGACAAATGACAATCAACCCAAAGAATGGAGCTGGATACAAGGGACTGATGGAAAGTGATAATTATGTGCCCCGTCTTGTTGTGCTTTTAACAAATCTACTTAATCCTTCCATGACTAAGAGGAAGAGGAGGGGGGACAACAGATAACCTTGACGAAGCCCCCTCTCAGTGTGGAAGAAGCTTGATGTGCACCATTTATCATTACCGCAAATGTTGCTGTAGTGATACAACAATATATGAAGCTGATATCACGTGTTAAAATATTTTTGAAACGTATAAGGTTTAAATATCTTACATTTTTTGTTTTTTGTTTAACTTCTAATTACTTTACATGAAATTATATTAGGTCATATGTACAACTAATTAAATATGCATAGCGTATTTTTTTTTTTTTATTATAGCTAACATTGCTTTTCTATTTAGAGAATATTTTATGTTTTATTTTAAGAGGGATGGACATACTTGCACATCACCTTCACACTGGGCTGTAGAATAAGCCTCTCGGCTCAATGATATATTAGGAGCTGGGTGATGGTTAATGAGGGGGGTAGAGCTCAAGTTAGGTTTTTGTTCGCACACTAATTTTCGCATTTTACATTTTCTTTCATATGTGTGGCTACACATGCTTTTGTCTTTCTTTTAGCTGCATTAACCTTTAAGGGCAAAATTTTTTGGGCCCTTTTGCTTAAAGATGAGGACAAGAGGGTGTCAATATTGTTGACAAATGACAATCAACCCAAAGAATGGAGCTGGATATAAGGGACTTATGGAAAGTGATAATTATGGATTACCTTGGACACACTATATCAATCAGTGCTTCCTATTTGTGCCCCTCCTGAACAGTGGAAAGAAAAGGCCTCAGGGAAGGTCACACTTGACTAGGGGCAAAGGGGATAACCTCTTAAGTGAAGCATGGGAACAAGCATGCAATCAAGAGTGGTCAATTATCCAACTAAATCTGTGATTCATATTAGAATGCCCTTAACATTAAATAGCACATGATTATAGAAATGGTTAATGTGCCTTGTAGTAGATGACCCAACTTCCTTCAAGTACACTAGGTGAGGAAGAAAGCACTGATCAGACATGTGTGGAGAGCTTTGAGGCATAGCTATATGTGGGTCATCTATAGGGCTGCTTGCTGGTAGGCTGATCAAATAGGATACATTTTTTTCCTAGGGGTCAACATCTTCCTTCAAGTACACTAGGTGAGGAAGAAAGCACTGATCGGACATGTGTGGAGAGCTTTGAGGCATAGCTATATGTCGGTCATCTATAGGGCTGCTTGCTGGTAGGCTGATCAAATAGGATACATTTTTTTCCTAGGGGTTGTTGACTTGGGTGGGTAATGGTAGGAATGAGAGAATCCTTTTCAAGGTTTGGCCTTTCGGGTTTTTTTATTGGATTGATGGGTAAATATTGCAAGCTGCTCAACAAACATCACTTTCACATCTTTAAGGTACTTCTACCTCTGCAATTGATTGTTTTGGGAAGTGCAATGATTTAGCTTACCATTTGAATTTCTTGGGGTTGGTTTATAGTAAGTTGTACCCCTGGAAGGTGGTTATAGGCGCAGTTCATGCCTGTTATCTAAATCAGGTTGTTGTTTTAGAGCATGTAGGAGCATATTTATTGGATGTTGTGTTGTGCATACATTTGAAGACATTGAGAATTAGTTGGATCTCGGCATTGGTTATGATTTCTAGTACTTATGCCTCCCTAGATATTTATGCAAGGGGGCCTATTTGAATTATCATATGATCTATTATTGGATGAACATACCTTTCACACATGACAGCCTGTGCACCAAATTCCAAAATAGTATTTGAACAGGTTTGGGAGAGTGTTTGCAATTGGTGGTAGATAGGTAAAGGAAATGTTCAGTGTTGATTAGCATAGAGTGTTTAACAATAATTGGTGATTCCTCCAACACATTAGATTAGACTCTAGAGCTGAGGTGAGGGAAGATTAGTTAACTATAGCCCATGAGAATTTGAGCAGATGTTGGAGGATGAACAAGGATGCAATGTGAAAGGTTTGATAGCTTGTGATTTGATTATTATCCCAGTTTATAGTTTCTTTGTTGTTGAGCATAATTGCCCACCTGTAGCTTCACGGACTCGATTGGAAGAACCAGGATTTCATCAAAGGGGTTAGAAGCTAGTATCTGTGTACAAGAACCTTCATTTCAGTATTGTAGAAGATTCAGAGTATCTAATGGAACTAATAGCACAACTGTATGAAGATCTGAAGAATGCTGCATTTATTGCTGAGGTTGGGGCTGCCAAGTTGTGGACATCTTGGTAGGGGTGCTACATTATATTTTTTATGAGATGGATAGTGCCAATGACAATGAAGGTGACCTTGACGAGGCCCAAGCATTTTGGATAATTTAAATGCAAAGAACCAAATACAAGCTGTTGGAGCATGGCTGTTGTTGTCCTCTTTTGTATTGTTTTTGAATTTATCCTTGTGATGATGATGTATCAACATTTCTTTGTAGATGATGATGTATCTGCATTTCTTTGTATTTTAACTTAGTTGAGTATAAAAATTCCCTGAGTTTATCTCAATAATTGTATTACTAGGAAGTAGACGTTACAGTGCATTTATTTCAATTTTTTTTTGTATATATTAAGTTTTATTAATGTACTTTTACCCTTCTTTTGAAAAACTAGTGTTCGGGCCTTTATCTCATTGTAAGCTTAAATTCAATATAACATCATATTTCTTTTAGGCAAGGTTGTATTATCTACTTTTGTCACTATTGGGATGGACATGCTTGTGCGATAAAGTTGATGTCATAATTAGACATCCCATCATTTTCTGTTAGAAATTTGTTAAAAGCTCATCAGTTGTGGGATTATTGTGTTTGCTTATCATACATAATTTGAAATATTTTTTTTCTTTATATTTATTTCTGAATAAAGAAAAATTCAAATGCTACACAGCTTTTTTTTTGGCAATAGGATGAATTCTCACTAGTAGCTCTTCATAGGTAGCAGAGCAAGTGATGCTATTGCACGAGGAGTGTCTCCAAGGCAATTATGATATGGTTTCTAAGCTACAAATCTCATGCTCAACTGCTCAACCTACGGCTCAATTGCAAAAGGTAATCTATAATGAATAGTTTTGCTACATGAGATCATTGATGGTAAAAGAAAAAATATTTTGGAAATGCTTTGTATTTTAACAAAAGTGTAGCATTCTTAGGATTAGCATTCAAGCTTAACTACCCTTTGCTTTTCATTTAAATAATCTGGAAGCCCTTAAAATTATCATAGGTGTTTTAATATTGGAATTGTATTTCGAATACTGACATTCAGAGCATGTGATCAAGATTTGGCTCTATCTATATTTGTTTCTGTCTAGAATTCCAAGGTACAAGCTATCATGTTAAAATTGTAATATAACAAAGGGTCATTAGTCATATATGTTCCCAAGGTCACGATTTCTTTTTGTATAGGTTGAGCATCACGTTAGCTATTAGTCCGTTATAGTAAAGTGTCACTTGCCTCTAGGTTTTGTAATAATTGTAAGTAATGTGTCAGGACTTTAGTCTTCCCTTTATAAATTCTTATGGAGGCAGTTGGTGACAAAACATCAAAATCTAAATCTAAAAGAGGGCCTCTACACAATTACCACTGCATAGGTGCTATGTTTTGTCATATGATTCAGTCTCTAGGTATGAAGGGTCCTTTGTTGTATATCTGCTATATTCAATGAAGGTTGGCCTGTTATATTTATTGGAGAGTGGCCTGCTATTTAAGAGCAGGCTGGCCTGCTGTGAATACTTATATAAGTGGCTAGGCCAGCCGCTAGGCTGTAGACCAGTTGATGACAGGGTGTACTGTTAGTGTTAAGGCATTTTTTGTGTAAAGGTCACTGGTTCAAGGCCTGACCTGCCCATGTCTGCGGAAGGGGTATACGTACGCACCTAGAGGTGATAGTTGTAGTGGTTGGAATCGACTATGTGTCACGCAAGTACGAGCCCGGCCTAGTTGCTGCTGTTTTATTAGGTATTTTAGGTATCAGATGTTGTATGATTGTCTGTGACTTAATATGTGGTCATTCAATATGCAGTGCAATTGTCTTGTAATGTCTAGCAGAGCTTTTGGTTAATATTTAGCACAGTTGTCATTTATGGACACCTTTTATCGTTTTTAATGTTGTCTTTGTTTTGAGATTGAATTCTTGGGTCAGGCTGTAATAGATTCCTAATTTCTACATAAAATTCTTAGCATTATTTATGCAAGCCTGTTTTATGATTTTGTTCATCAAGAGTCTAATTTGTGGATCAACAATATCATATATTGATTTCGAGGACAAGTAGGTGAAAGTTGAAACGTTGGATCATTTATCATCCTTCCAAGCAAGAGCACCTTGTCTGGGCCAGCAGATCCCTCCTGGAACGTGTGGCAGCGGCCCTTCTAGGGCATCATCTGAGGCAACATGCGCTTCTTGAACATTTGCTGGAGCAGCAGACAATCACTAGGGTTTCTCCTGAAGCAGCGGAAACCTTTTAGGGTTAATCTGTGGTATACACAGAATTCCCGAGGCCAAAATCAGTGCTGCGGATCACCTTTAATAGGCAGCAATCAACCTCCCAGTCTAAATGCTAAGGCAGTGGGATAGCCATGAAAGCAACAGTAGTCCAACACAGTGACAAACTCTTGAACAGCAAGATCTATTTTCAATTCTCTGTGGCAGCGAAGTAGTCGGAGGCAGCAAAGGCCCAGCAACAGCCCCAAAACTAGTTCAGGAAGCCTAAACATAATAGATTTGCAGCAGTAGACTGAAGATAGAAGCAAGGTCAGATTTAGGGTATTAAGTTGGTAGTGTTTGATTGATGTAATTAGCCATTGTTGTGTATTTCTATTATATGGAAGGACTGAGAATCTGAACTGTTATGTTCTGCTGAATTGGTTGATGGAAACAAGCTGTTGAATACATAATTTCATCGCTTTTCATTATTGTTACTGATTGTCAAATTAAAGCATACTGTTGGAGAAAAAATTGTTAAGCGCTCTTGCCTAACCCTAAGGGAAAAATACCATAAGGGATATTACACAGCCTGGGCCACACCAACCCTTAACATGGTTGGATTTTTTGTACCCATGAGGTTTAGAACCGATGACCTTCACAAGGAGTGCCTTGACAGAACAACTCGTCACCAATATGATATATCATCCTTTCCAACTAAAACTAATGAAAATTTCATCCACAAGGGTGCTAATATCATTGAACTCATTTCACCTAGGTGATATCTAGCAAATGTTACAATATCAAGTGATGTCACCTAGGGAAATCCTACCAAGGCAAAGTGCACTACCACAACACATTCTCATCTAACCACGTGAACATTATAACAGAAGGGACAATAGAAATGCTAACCCATATAATCATCAAGTATGTCTGCACCGCACATCATATACAAGAGGGCCATGTAGAACACCCCTCCTAGTGACAATCAACATCATCACATTGAGACACTATGGAAAAGTCACTGGGAAACTCCAACTATATCATGAAACAACTACTTCCTAAAACCATCACCTAACCCCTTGGGGGGCTAGAACTATCATCAAAAAACAAGATATAGCACATCCAAGATAAGCATACATATCAAATTACAACATAGTGAGATAGCATGCTCCAAGATACCAGCAAATACGCAACCACGGGGGTGATCAACAAGGCAAGCACATGCAAGCAGACCACCAAACCAGCAAGCACAATTATCCAAGGAGAAAAAAACCTCCTCCAACTAAAGACCTCCATCAAATGATCCAATGCCATGAAGAGAAGGGTCTTCATGAAGATGAATCCCCTCCTCAAGTCAGCCCAATGCTCCAACCTACAAGCTGTAAATGTTCTCAAATATGATGAAAATCACATAGTGTAATCTCATACAATATAACGTGTAACACGCCCACTTACCTCTAGACCCACAGCCCAACATACTTTTGATAAGTCACTTTTCAACTCAACATACAAGTATAATGCTATAGCTATTTGGTATTTTTCAATGGTCTATTCTAATTGCTTTGTATGTCCACTTTTGTTGCCCATGGAAATACTTTTCTCTCATGGTTATGATAAGTTTGATTTAAGTACTTGAGAAGCTTGGATGAGCTCCTATAACAAGAGATATGGTACTTTAGCGGTTTATTTGTAGAGTCTTGAATTTGCCTGATCTCCAAATTGTTTTATATTTGTCCATGCTTACCTTGATTCTGCTGGAGATTCTAATGAAATTAAGTACCTGTGAGCAGGGTTGCTTTACAGAGAATATGATCTTTTGTTTTTTGCTTAACAAATGAAGCATCGTTGGTCAAACTGGACAACTAGACTAGGGTCAATGATGCTGGAACTATCAAATATTTATGTTACTAGATTGTATTACGAGGCATGCAAGTATTATTGTGAATATACTTTTTTGAAGGAAAACCGGTTCTGATGGTCTCTATAAAGTTCTGGTTTTCACAACATCAGCAGATTTTTCAATGGCAAATTCTAGATTCAGGTTATGACAATATTGTATGTCTCCTAGATTAAGATGAATTATTATAGTTGAAAAGGGACAAATAGAAATACCTTTAATGTCTGTTGTAAACTAGATATTAGAATTACTTACCATGCCTGAGTTGGATGCTTGTATGTTCAATTCAGATTTGTAAATTTAACGGCATTCTTTTATTTGGACTCTGTTTTCTCCCCAGGTTGAAAACAATTGTAAATTTGTTCCTATGGGATAAAGCACATAGAAATTGTGTCAAATTAGACAGATAGATTGCACTTAATGATGCTGTGAATAACTTAATGAAAAATTGTTTTGTATTATATATACCATTCCAAATCTGATCATTCCTATGAAGCTTCATAATGGTGATACTAGATCAGACACAGACAAAAGTTACAGTGCTTTGTCTTGCCTCTCCTAGGCAGGGACTTGGCATTTGGTATAATTTTGAGACTAAAGTGGGCACAGACTGTATCGGTCAGTGCTTTGGCTTGCCTCTCCTAGGCAGGTACTTGGTATTTGGTATACTTTTCCTTTTACTATTTGCAGAGGAGTTCATCTTTTTTAAAGAAACTCTAAAACATAGTTAGTATACATCCTTTTTGCATTCAAAACCCGTTGATAATACAAATTCAGTAGAACCTTCATACAATAGATTGAAGTTAAGCAGTTAGCTAGATATTTTGATTTAATGCTTACTTCCCATTAAATCTAATCCTAGATTTTTGTTAGATATGCAACTGTAGCGACTTTGAGTTCAGAACACGGATTATTTTGCCAATTTATTAGCAACTTTCTTAATTGTCCATTGCCTCTTTCAATTTTCAAGTAGAGGCTTCGTGCTTAGTAGATTGCTTTTTGATATTTTGTCAGGAAGGTTTTCCTTTTTTTTGTTAATTAATTTTTTGTTGGGGTAAATTATCTTATCTCATTATTCTTATTTTTAATTACAATAGAACTTTTTCCCTATAAATACATATCCTGGAGAAACCCACTAAATTCTTCTCCTTATTCTGAGGATTTTCTTAGGATAGTATGCAGGGTAAACTGGATTTCACATAAGCATGAGGCCTTGTCAACATATAGCTCAAGGCCGTTACAACAATATACTTGAGCACAACAGGTCACTTGTGAATTAAACCTGGATGGGAAAGATAACAGTCATTCCTCTTAGCCACCCAAGCTAGATCCAATTGATTTGTCAGGGAGTTTGTTACTGTCAAGCTACTTTTAAGGAAAATTCTTTAGAACAAATACAAGTCTTAATGCTTTATTCAAATATCATTACATGTTAGAGATGCTACTCTTTACAATGTGTACTCAAGACACAGCTACTCAACCTTTGTTATTCTCTATGATCGCTCACACCCTAATTTTATGAGTGTGTTGTAAATTTGTTTATGTTTTAGTTTTCACCATTAATTACATGCTTCTCTCTTTTGGTGTTGTTTTGTATGGTACATTTACATTGCAATTATTTTCACAAGAGAACTGTTAAATTTATATGTTTTATATTCAGAATATGGATTTTTAATATTTTATTGTTTCCCTGCTCCCATATGACATCATATAATGGCTATGCCGAATTTATTTAAATGATGCCAGTTATTTATGTTTTATTTAAATGATGCCAGCTTTTAGAAGTTCCTGGATCATTCATTCATTAGGAATTGCCATTAAAATTGACATTTGCACTGTTCATTGGAATGCCAGCTTACAGCAGAAGACTCTGAGGATGAAAGCTCGGGAGAGAAGGGTGAACCTGGATCAGATATGGAAATAGATTCAGACTCGAAGCAACAGCCAGAAATAGCAGATACGGTGCAAAGCTCCATGGCAGGGAGACTCACTGAAGAAGAGAAAGCAGATGGATGGTCTGTAGTTAAATCAAGACGTAGACAAAGTCAGCGGAAGTCGTGAAGAACTTCCATTTATGACTATTTTCTTGTTGGGAGTTGCATTTTTTTCAGTCCCAATTAACTAATGGGAGGAAGCTATTTTATATCAAGCTGTATTTGTGCCCTCTAGAGTTGACCGGTTTTTGATAAGGGTTATTTTCAAGCATCTCCGCTCGTAGAAAATGACTCTCTGTAAAATTTTGTTCTGTTTAACAATAGGCCGTATTGTATAGGAATACTTCTTTTTGCACTTATGGTGGATGCTTTTTTTTGGGTTAAGAAAGGAATTTATTTATATATAAAACTCCCATGCCATCTGTAGAGATAGATTTCTCCACAAAAACAGGGCATAATTAGACCATTGTTCTTCCTGCTTATGTTTATCCAAGTTTACATAACATTTTTAAGACCGTTCAAACTCATACGTTTCTTAGTATAAAAATGGATAAGACTTGTGATAAACAGAAGAACCAAAATGCATATCTTCATTTGGTTGATAGGACTGGTAGCAGTTTCTTAGTCTTCCTATACAGTAGGCCGTATTATATAGGAAGACTTCTTTTTGCACTTACAGTGGATGCTTTTTTTTTTTGGTTAAGAAAGGAATTTATTTATAATAAAACTCCCATTTCTGGGAGTGCCTATCTGTAGAGAGAAAATCTCCACAAAAACAGGGCATAATTAGACCATTGTTCTTCTTGCTTATGTTTATCCAAGTTTACCTAACATTTTTAAGGCAGTTCAAACCCATACGTTTCTTTGTATAAAAAGGGATAAAACTTATGATAACCAGAAGAACCAAAATGTATATCTTCATTTGGTTGATGGGACTGGTAGCTGTTGCTATAATTTTAGGTTCCAGGGGAGGGCAGCCCTTCATTTGCTGCCTGCTCAAAGAAGTTTTGAACCAAGTGCAACTATGAAGGCGGATTACAAACATGAATTAAAGCACGAGAGGAAGGTTTGTTTTGGTGGTGGGCGGATTCATCACATGGGGTAAGATGCAAGACCTTTCAATGGTTTGCTTTGGAAGTCTCGTGCAAATTTAACTTCATCCACCCTTCCGGTGGACTCATCCGAATTTAACTTGATCTACCCTTCCGGTGGACTTCAGTTCTGCTGGCTTTGCATTTTCCTAAAGTTCTGTCCTTCAACGGGGAGTTGTGGTGGTGTACATATACTGAGATTTGTTGTTGATTTACTGTTTCCAGTTAGTATTATAATTGTTTGTACCTTTGGGAATGTTAAGATCAGAAGCTGCATTGTTACCTATTTGCAATATTGTAACTAGGAACTAAATGACGTGTGACATTTGTGCCCCGTCGAATTTTTTAGTTATCCACAACATATGCAGTCTTTTCAGTGAAACTTTGGGCGTATCAATGGCAGATTTCACATGTTAACTGTATGAGAGACTTCAGAAATAAAAAGGACCAATTACAATATCGATTTTAATAAAAAAGAGATTTGTTTACCCTAATTGTGATTCTTGTGATTCTCATATTTCTTGTGATATTATTATTATTATTTATTTATTTATTTTTTTAATTCAAACTTCAAATGCACGCCGCGTAGGCAATGTGTTTCTGGCTGGTATAAACTTATATTCGCTTCCCTTTGTTTGGTGTGTAAAATTAGGTTGTCCTACAATGCCTACGAAAGTGCCGAAATTAAACTTTCTTCAAAGCATGAGCATCATCATTAGCTGTAGTCTAATGAGGCATCGTTTTTGCTCGGAAATCAATGGAAATTTTCGCTCGTTTTTGCTCAGAAATCAATGGAAATTTTCGCTGGATTTTGATAAAATCGGGCTGAAATTTTTGGAAATCTAGGTTACAGCGATCAAGCTTCAAGATTATTGGTGCCCCAGGGAGTTTCGATGGTGCTGAATCCATTGCTGCCATCAAAAACATGATTCAATCTCTTCCAGTGTCAGTTTTTTTTTGAAAACAATAGAGTCTGATTCCAACAATTTTTGGCCTTCCAGACGAAATTGATACGTCAATAGACTATGCCTCATGATTATGCAGTGTTCCACGTGGTTGTGCCCCCCACCTTGGGGTAGAGTTTCCTAACTCCCTGCGCTCCGGGGACTTGGGTACGAGAGGGGGTCGTTTCCCATGCTCCCAAAAAAATAGGGTACGCAAGGAAACTTGAAAGGGGTCGTTTCCTCCATTTTTGGGGTTGCTTCCGCGGGGTCATCGGGGGTCATTTCCATTGACAAATTACAAATTTTTTTAATGATTTTCTTTTGGTTGTTTTATTTAAATAATTTTTTTCTATTATGTTTAGTATTTCATGCTACCAGGGTTTAGTGTTATTTCATTGTGCAAGTTTAACGCTTGTTTCCATCGCCCATCCATCTAAAGTCGCCATTGCTGCTGGACACCGACGCCTCCATTGCTGCTGGACACCGACGCCGCCATCACTGCTGGACATTGTTGAAACTTGATTGTTGAACCATTGCTAGTGCTGGACGCAACCTTGCCCATTGACTTTGCAAGTTTGTAGCCTTGCCTCATTGTGCCTACAACCTTGCCCATTGACCTTGGCCGCTGGACACCGTTGAAACTTGACTGTTGAACTGTTGCTAGTGCTGGACGCAACCTCGCCCATTGACTTTACAAGTTTGTAGCCTTGCCTCACTGTGCCTCATTGTGCCTGCAGCCTTGCCCATCGACCTTCATTGTGCCATCGTAGATTCGTCACTTTGCCTCATTGTCCCTGCGTTGGCATGTTGACTTGCCTCATTTTGCCCGCAGTCTCGCATCCCTCGACCATCGACTTTGCATTGTGCAGCCCATTGACTTCGCATTGTGCAGCCCATCGACTTTACCATAGTTTGCACGAAGTAACAATAACATCGTAGCTTGTCACTCCATTTTTTCTTTTTCATTTTTTTGTAATTTTAATTTTTCAGTGTTGACTATGTATTAATTTTTTCTTGTAAATTTAAAAAAATTTATTTTCAGTGTTGAATGTGTATAGTGTTAGTATTATTCACTATGTATCAATAATCAGTGTGGATATGCCATAAAACCTAAAGGTTTTATTAAAAATAAAATTTAAATTTAAACGGTAAATCTTTGTTGCACGCTGGAACCTACAAGTTACTTTCAACATACAACTATGAGTCAGAGTTATTTTGGGAACAGTGGGAACAAAAACAGCAGCTACAGTGGTAGTGAGTCACATGATGTACAAGAAGAAATTGGAAGCAGTCAGAGGAGGGCAAGAAATCAGAATAGGCTTTTGAATGGTGTAGTTTCTAAAGGCCCACGAAGAGATTTGGAAAAATTTGCAAAGGGGACATTTAATCTTCTAAAACTGCTTTTAATTTATGTAACCAAAATTTTGAAAAAAAATCCAAAAGTTGGTGGTGGCTCACGTGATTGGGTTTGCAATATTTGTGGGCATCACTTTGTTGGTAATTATACTAGGGTGAAATCACATATTTTGGCTATTAAAGGTAAAGAGTCAATGTGTCTCTCAAAGAACTTGAATTCAACGCAAAGAGAGCAACTTTGGAGGCTAGAAAGGGTAGCCACTGGAAAATGACTATTTTCTAGAAGAAATTTTGATCCATCCACATATATGCCTCCATCTAGTTCTTCATCAAAAAAGACAAAGGGTTCTACTGGTGCATTTCATTCTTGTGCAATGGATGCTATAGTCTCTGTGATGTACAATGTTCTAGATCGAGATGACATAGAGGATGCAATTGGCAAATTTCTTTTTGCCAATGGAATTCCCTTTCATGTTGTTCGCCCTTTTTATTACAAGGAAATGGTCCAAGCTTTTGCAAGAATAGGGCCTTCATATGTACCACCCGGAGAACATAAGCTAAGAACAACAATTTTAGATAGAGAAGTGTCCAAAATTAATGTGCAAAAAAAAAGAATGAAACAAACATGGTTGAGGTTTGGTTGCTCTATTTTTATGGATGGATGCACTGACATCCGAAAATGCCCACTAATCAACATCATAGTGACATATTTAAAAGGTCAATTCTTTTTTAAAGCTGTTGATTGCTCTGGAAAGCGCAATGATGCATCTTTCCAATTTGAGCTTCTTCGAGAAGCTATAGAGGATGTTGGGCTTGATAGTGTGGTGTAGGTTGTGACAGATGCAACAACAGTTTGTAGATCAATGACAAGATTTAGTGGATATCAGACTTGGTGACAACTGCTAGAGATGTGTAAATGTTTCTCTGCAACCACCACACCTCCTCGGCCATGTACATGGCTCACACGAGGAAGGAATTCCTTAACCTCACTGATACTAGATACACTAGCTATTTTCTCTTATTGGAGAGAATGATAAAGGTACAAGCACCTCTACAATCTTTTGGTTGTGAGTTTAGAGTGGGGAAGGTGGTCAGAATCAAAGATAGACATGGGGAAGGAGGTCAAGCTTCAAGCGTTGGACAATGATTGGTGGGTAGATTGTTCTTATTTGGTGTCATTCTTGGGCACTATTGTGGAGGTCATTCGTTACACTAATTTAGATGCTTCTAGTCTTGGAGAAATCTATGAGACATTTGATAGCATGTTGGGTCATGTGAAGGCAGCCATTCAGCAGAGGGAGCCCTCATAAGAGTTTTATACATCTCAGATTCAACCTATTATTTGATGTAGGTGGGATTGCATGAACACACCTTTGCACATGGCAACATATGCATTAAACCTAAAATGGTATGTTGAAAGGCTTGAGAGGGTGCTTCTTATTGATGATCATGAGGTGAAGGGTGACTCCCTAGACGCAATTGCAAAGATGTACGATGAAGAGGGGGCAAGATTTCGAAGACAATTTGTTCAGTTTGCATCTCTTAGTGGCCCCTTCAACACACGTGGTACTCGGGCATATCGCATAGATCTACCCCAAGATGACTTGATTGGTTGGTGGAGGATGCATGGGGATGGTGCACCAGAGCTCAAACATCTAGGTATGTATTTGTTGTTTCAGATTGCTAGTTTCTTTGCAGTAGAGAGGAATTGGTCCACATATAGCTTCATTCACTTTATCAAGAGGAACAAACTTACCTCTAAAAGAGATGATAAGTTGGTTGTTGTGCACAGTGCCCTACATCTTGAGCATAGGAAGACACCCGAGTATTTGAAGGGACCAACAACACAATGGGATGTTGATCCAAAGGATGATGCACAAGTAGATATGGAGGAGAGACTTGATGAGACACAGATGGGGTTGGTTGGTGTGCCACTTAGCATGTTTGAGAATGCAAGTGATTCTGATTTAGATGGTGATATGGTTGATCCTGATTTATTCATGCAATAGTTGGATGCAGACGCTAGCGGGACATTACCTTGAGCAATTATGCTCAATTATCTTTTGATATGTTCTTATGTTATTTTGACTCTATAAAACTAAATTTTTTGACTCTTGATGTATCGGACTTACATTTATAATTTTATTTCAATATTCAACATTCAATGTTCATAGTTGGAAGTGGAACATCAATATGGTTTAAAGTTTAAAGTTTAAAACTTTAAACATTTATAATTTCATAATTTTTTTCATTGTGCATTGTTAGTAAGTTAGTAGTTACTAGTTACACTGTACAATTCCAAACTTACATGTATGATGTATGATTTTAATTTATATGATAATGATATCAATGATCATGCTTTTTGTTTTAAATTTGTTTCAGTGATATGATTCATCGATTTATATTTTATATTTATAAGTTTTTAAGATCTCGACGTCCCCCCACGTTTCCTAAAAATTGGTGGGGAGTTTTTGCATAGGAAACTCTTGCGTATATCCGCTCCCTTGCCTCTTCGTCCTGAAAACTTGGTGGCACAGTGTGATTATGCCATGTGGTTAACATGAAAACAGAATGGAGTTGTGGGTTGTCGGCACATATCATTTTGTAATGTAGTGAATGATTGTCATGATTATGCCATGCGGTTAACATGAAAACAAAATGGAGTTGTGGGTTGTCGGCACATATCATTATGCAATGTAGTGAATGATTGTCATAGTACTTCTTGGTATGTGGTCAGATTTTAAAGAAGCATTTGATGCAGATAGTTCAATACCTTTTATTTTTCTAATGTATTTTTTTCTTATAAGAAACAATTTTTCTACCCTATTTTTATCCTTATTATAGACTAGTTGCATTCAGTTTCAGCTATGTCTATAGGCAGTGAAATACAGAAGTAGGGAGAGCACAAATTCAGAACCAATATATCTGGGGCCATTGACCCATTCATGCAGAGCGACTGTATATGCCACACATTAGATTATATACTTGCCATCAGGGTTGGAATTTATCGCTGTGCTTGAATGTGCCAACTCTGTAATATTCTTAAAAAAATGTGTAGGGGACAACTTACAATGACCCCACACGGAGAGCACCAAATCATGGATGGGATGTGCAATTGAAGAATCATTTCTGTGCCTTTGTAAAATCAAGGCCTCCATCGATTTGTGCTAATATAAAATCATTGCACTCCATGTGGGCTTACTTGTTTGGACGGACAACCTTGGAGGCAGTCTCCTCCGTCTCATCCATCTCAGCATAGCCTTAATACCTTCGTGTTTGGATGGAGGTCGTTAAACCATTCAAAAAATTGCATAGTTTGCTTTGCGTATATTCTTTTATTGTCTGTTAAAATTATGTAGAGTGTTAACGCTAGTGGGTTTTAATCAATTTTACATTTTTTATTTTGAAAATTTTACTATGCAATAAAATTCCAAAACAAAATTCTGATAAAATTGTGTGGTTAATCAAGTTTACATTTTTCTATTTTGAAAATCTTACTCTACAATAAAATTCCAAAATGAAATTTAAATGTTTAATCAATTTTACATTTTTCTATTTTGAAAATCTTACTATGCAATAAAATTCCAAAATAAAATTTAAATGAAGAAACCATGCCACTCCAATATTTTAGAAGAGTTCCATTGAATTCCATAATGTTAGCCCACTTTGCAACCTTTAGAAAATGGCGAGTGGAAAATAACTCTTCCACAATATTCGCCCACTCTAAAACTTAGGTACTCACTTTTTTATTTTTTTGAGTAGTGTATGTAGTTATTTTTCCCAGCTTGTGAATTATTTTCCACGAGTCACTATCATTCTACAACAAATCATTATATAATATAAAGATTGCTTTTACTTTGTTTTATGATATATTTTAGTGTAAAATTATCCACTATTATTTTGTTCAACTCTTTCTTAAGCAATTTTTAATTTAAAATCCATCAGTAATTTTTCTGATATATATTTTAAAAGATAACATATATTATCATTATTAATTATAAAAGAATAATAAAATTTAGGGTTCAATAAGTTATTCATGTGTTATGAGCATTTTTTTTAATGATAAATATTTGAAATTTTTTATTCAAAATTTTATTTATTATCAAAACATTATTCTTGACATGTTTTGACTGGAATATAAAAATCAAAAATATGTGTTTTTTTTTTTTTTTTATCTGATTAATAAAAAATTCCAAATTCAAACACTACTTGCCTTAATCCAACAAATGCCATATACTACCACCCCACATTAATAGGTACGTAGCCCAAAATATAACCCTTGCCGCAAATTCTGGTAAAAAACGAGCTGCCGTGAGAATGACGATCTACTGCACTTTTGGTACTCGAGTCCTTGAGCAGCACTTGACACTGCAAGAGAACCAAAATTCACGCAACAAATGTTAGCTTGAAGGGCTGCTGTCAGACTCTTGTTATGTGTCTGGCACTCTACTCGGCCTGGTTGGGGCAGCATTATTCAATTGCGCGTTGTATGTGTCCTCTTCAATAGGCTTGTCGATGCACATTAATAGGTTATACTTCTTTCATGAAGCCAGTGTCGCTCCAGCATCTTTGTAGCTCTTGCTTATGTTGTTGACCGTGTCTCTAATCTTCTTGAGATCCCTCTTGCAGATTTGGACTACCTTGTTGACATGACCAACTTTTCCTTTAAGAGAACATTATCTTCAGTGTGAGCATGTTACCTGTTTTTTAATTTTATCTTTGGAGGTATTTGATGGCCTTGACTTCCCTGGGAATTATATCTTGATATGTCATTGTGGCCTTTTTAGGACCATGGATGAGGGTGTATAAATGCAGCAATGCATATCTTGTATTATTTATAACCACTGAGGTGTAGGCTAGGTTAGGTTAGGCTTTTAATCTCTGAATTTATATTGAGAAACGTATAAAATGAACTAATCAAGCTAATTGAGGTTGGGTGTAAAAGATCTCCAAAGATTTGAATAATTACATTTGAATTTCCAATGTATTATATGTGAATTTGATGGAGGCACTTTGAGTTTTGAAAAAGCCTTTGGTCTACCAAAGATTTGAATAATTACATTTGAATTTCCAATGCATTATATGTGACTTTGTTGGAGGCAACTTTGGGTTTTGGAAAAGCCTTTGGTCTATGAAATTATGGCGATTTATATATATATATATATAAATTATGGTGAAGTAATTTGGATAAGGTTTAGGGTCAATTTTTTAGTTATTAGAATATATTTAGTAGCTTGCAAGTAAGAAATATTATTAACTTATAATTTAGCGAGAGTTGAGATGTCTTTACCTCATTATAATGGATTCTATTCTAGTGGTGCCTTCTCTTCTAACCTTCCTACAATAAGCCAACAATTGAAATCGGATAGAAAAATAACAAATCATTTTCCCAACCATTCAACACCTTAATTATAATTTATTGATATTATTGAATTTGAATTTGAATCATGTTCGTACATGTATATTTTTTGGAAATTTTTTATTAATAAAACTAAAAATTTAATTCATATTGGTATCAATTTTTAAGTGTATGGGTTTTTACATGTAATTTTTTATAAGGTTTTCCCTTCAATTTTTTTGAACTCCGTTATCTTGTCCTCGAGAAATCTATAACGCCATCGTTCCCTGGAGCTGTCTAGTTAGGATCAGGGAGAAAGTTTGATTGTTTTTTAGTAGCCGTTAACATGATGATGTTGCAAAGGACAAAGTGGGTTGGGGCGTTGACAATTCATCAATTTGCATCTGCAGTACTTGAGTTTCGTCTCGTACTTGATGAAACATATATTGATACTATAAAAGGATCTCCATGAAGGTAGAAACCTGGGAATCCTTCCAATTATGCAATTATGAAATTGATACACAGTCAATTAAGAGTCATACACATCCCTTCACGAGACCTTGAGAGGTCCTATTCTTGGAATTTGTAAAGTTGGCAACAATTGATTTCGTTAATAATAGTTTATTAGTGAAGTGCTAATATAATATTTCCTTCTGACGATTAAAAATTGATAAAATGTTAAGTTATTGGTCCCATTCTACTTATTGACATGCAAATGGTTAATGTTTTTTCACAGTATTCATTACATGCAAAAAAGTTTGTACTTTTGCATGCTGTTTATAGAAATGCAAAATGGTTAATATTTCTTTAAATTGGGGTGGTAAGGGGATGCAATTTTAAAATTTGGGTTTATGTATATTACCTGTAATAAACATAACTGGAAAAATTTTGAATGATAATTAATATATTATTAATAATTAAACAATATTTTTCACTACATAGATTTTAAATTCAAAATGTTTGAATTAGACTTTAGTAATAAATTAATTAGTGTAATATGTTGAATTTATGGAAACTGTTATTCTTATTTATGTTAAATATTTAAAATAATAAAAAATATACCCATGAGTTATTAATTGCATATTTTACATTGGTATTGTAGGTTTTTTTGTTAAATATTTCAATTTTAAAAAATAATTTAGGTTTTTCATTCTTTTTTCATTTGTGTTTTAGATATTTTTTCTTTTTAACTCATTAGAGTTGCCCCAAGAAGATAGGTGGTAGGTCAGACTTCAGGACACCACAAGGATAAGGACACCACAAGGATAAGGGGGAGGACACCACAAGGATAAGGACACCACAAGGATAAGGGGGAGGACACCACAAGGATAAGGGGGATGACACCACAAGGATAAGGGGGAAGTCGTTGGTCTCAAAATAGGGACAAGAGATGCAACCTTGTTTTGGGTAGGGATGTGAACATTTGTCATAGTAAAAATGCAATTTATCAAATTGCTAAACAAGGTCAATAGTTATTTCAAAAATTGAGATGTATAATCTAAGTGAAAGTAATATATAATTTGTGATAGCCTATTGTTATAAGCTAAATTATTTTCTTGTTGTATAATTTTTATTGTGCTATATAAAAATCTCTTTCTCAATATTCTAAACACTAAAACCAACAAATACCATAAATAAGGTGAAGTTAAACATCATTAAATGCCACTTGAATGCTAAGTGCAATCTAGTTGGATATATGTTGGATGTAGACAAAGAGGTACTACCTTGGGAGTACCATTCATCATAACTTTGACATTGCACAAAGTTTAGCGGTACAAAATACGAGTTATTATATACCACTGCCAAATATCACATGTTCATGGTTATTTGTACCACAATGTAAAATCTTCCAAAACTATGGGGCATATTGAATTATCTTTATTGTCTTCCCTATGTCAGGGCTTGAAATTGACACAATGTTACTACTAGTATTCCCCCTTTTGACCCTATATAACTCCTATTTTTGACCAATAACATCATCCCTTCATACCTCTTTCCATGAAAAGTCACGAAACTAAGTCTACAAGGTAATTTGTCTATATTATATATTTATTCCAACGTTTTAGCACGAGGGATTTGTGCTATTAATAAGGGTTTTTGAGCAGATCTTGTAACCATTATGGGATCTTGTAACCAACCTCCAAGTTTGAGAGGGTTCCAATGCTGCTGGACAAAAATGACAACATGGGTTTTTCTCTACGCATCATCATTATGTTCTCATGTTCACTAGAACGGATCAAGGGTTGTGCAAAGTGTTGCCTACAGGTCAAACATGCATTGAACATATCTCTAAGTTCAGGACAAAGTGTAGCTAACGAGCTTGTATCTGATCGGCTCGCCAAAGTTTGCATTTGACCCCAACTTGCGGTTGGATAGGGTGGATTCGTTGTCAATATCGGCCATCAAATCCACTCATATCTCCATTCTTGGCTTTCAATTGAAATCAAACTGTATTCATCGAGCGAGAGAGGGGATCCCCTGGATTCGCTTGTTCACTTCTCTCTATCATGAACTTGTATAAACCTTGACCTTTGTCTATCACACGGGCGCCCGAGGGGGAGATTAGGAAGTAGATCAAACAAACTATACTGTAAATTATTTAGAACAAATTGCTCGGGTTTACTAGTTAAAATTATGCAACTGCGGTCAAATTCCTCTTTGGACAACTCATATGGCGAAGATAATGATTTCAATAGTTTCCTCTTTTCGGGAGGACCAAAATCGACCTAAAGATCACCTCATTTGAACAAGCAGAAGTTGGTTTTTGAATTTATGTTCCCACTCATGTATATTTGGTTAGGTTGGCCCTTTACACATGTACAATTGGATAAGTTGGCCTCAACATCAAGTGGACCCTCATGGAAGCCTATAAATAGAAGATACCTCAAGCTCATTTGGACACATTGATCAAGCCATCTCTGACAGAGAATGTTCGTATAAGGGTCCGAAAATACAGGGTTGAAGCTCACACGGATCTAGGGTTTCTATTTCTCGGTCACACATATGTAACTAAGTATTTTAGACCCCAGACGAATCCACAGAGTGGTCAAGGGTGCGTCTAGGATTGTCTCAGACGCTCACACATAAGCCTAAAGGGAACGTCTAGGGTTTATGCAGTAGATCAGGCCGTTTGGTCTCCAAACTCACACACAAAGTGGTCAAGGGTGAGTCTAGGCAACCCTAGTTGCTCGCATAATAGCTTGAAGGGTGCGTGTGGCAGTTTGAAATAGATCTGAGTGTATTTGTTCCCAGTCGCACACATACAATTCAATACAGAGCACCCATGATTGCCATAGTCGCTCGCACAACTCCTCCTCCATGTGACCGAGACTAAAAGATGAAATTTCAGTATTCCAAAGACTTCGCTCAGTGACAACAGTGTTCAATAGTTGACTATAGACAATGACAGTACATTACAGTCCTCAGAATCAAGGTTTTGAGTATAAGCATGATTAGGTTCATTTCATGGATGTCATAGTTGTTTTACTGGTTAGTTGCATAGATGAAGATATGGATCATTATACTCTCTTTTGTTGAATCATTTGATGATGATCTAAGAAGAAGAAGAATTTTCAAGGGTTTCCCCATAGTGGGTTTTGCCCTGGTCTCAGACCAATCCTGGTGTCTTTGTGTGTGCATGCTTTTCTTCTATTGTTCCTTTATGTTTCACTGCATTGATGATAATGATGTTGTGATTTCTACATAGTTGCATATGCTGATGAATAATGTTAAATCTGAATAATGTAATGATGATATGGGGTGAACTTAATGTGTTGATGAAGAAATGCAATTATTTAAGCAAAGAACAATATAGCCCTAAGAAAAATTAACATGGTTTCAAAGCTGGGTTGAAGAAAAGTCATGGAGATCACCTTGATGATGACACTTTTGATGGAAACAAGAAGAGGATGGTGGAGACCTAAAATAATTCTAGGGTTTTAATAAAACCCTAGGGAACTTGGCTATTAGGGTTAGGGTTTGTTAGAAACCCTTGTTTATGAAAATGATATGAGATATGAAACCTAGTATGGTTAATTTGAAGATGCTCAAGCACTTGTGAGAGATTTGATGAAGCCCTAGATGGGATAATCCCTAGTAGAACTGATTGGCTGATTAAAGGTAAAATTGTTATGTGGATTATGGATGGCGATGTCTGGTTCAAGAGGGAGAGGATCACCTCTCATTGAAGATAAGTATTTCTTGACTTATGATGCCTCTTACTTTTGTTTAGACTTATGGATTTGATTATTATGTTTATTGTTTATACTTCCTACATATGTATTTGAGTATATGGATGTTTCTAACCTCCTTGATGAGATGTGATGAGTGGATCCTTCTTGAGGATCATTTGAAATGTAGGAAGGATGGCTAGAGCTGGAAAAGGTAAAGAGGCACTATATGAAAAGGTGACAAAGCACTACAAGCTTCCTATGTCCAATGAAAAGGTATGTAAATACCATAAGGTATATTTCAGCTGTAACATTGGATGGCTAGGTAAGCCCTAAGGTATGATGAGAATGTCTCTTTCTTTAATGGTCCATTAATGCATATGAAAGTGACTTGGATTTATGTTTCCTATGATGAAATGGTTCACCTGGTGTTGAACATTTTGATCTTCTTGAATTCTATGAGGCTACATAATGTTGATACATTGATATACTTGATGTTTGGCTAACATCTATCTGTTGGATATCTTGATCCTATAAAGAAGGCTAGCACCTTGACTCTAGTAGATGATACTCTTGATACTTGACATGCATAAGACATGATGGATTTCACATAGAAGGCTAACTCATTAATTATTATGATACTATTGATAATGCTTGTGATAAGCATGATGAAAGCACATGGAAAGAGAGATTGACACTCTTGTTGTTTTGGTAAAGTTTTATTGAATGACCTAACTTGATCCTATTAATAATGATAAGCATGGTAACCATGATGATAGAGATATAACTATGAGATTGATATTCTAGATCTCTTACTACCTGTGGTCATGTCTTGATGGCATATGGTAAAACTAAATTCCTTAACTTAAGAGCAAGTGTTATTATGTTCACGATCTTTGAAATATGATGTTACATATGTCTATTTCCCCTTTCATGCGACTCTAACCCTTGATGAAATATTGATGTCATGCTATAGTAGATGATGTGAGCATGTTATGACCATGATGGGTATATGCTTAACTTTATGATCTAACATATCTGCTAATGCATTTTAGATAGGTTGATGGCATGAATGAAGAGGATTGAAGTGGATTCCCATTTAGATCCCTTCTCCTATTGTCATTTGCATTATATGTATATTCTGTGCTGTTGAAATATATTTTATGGGCATGAATGGACAAATATCTGACATTGATAATCTGCAACAAAGTTCTGATATGTAGAAAGAGAGTTTTCCCTTTCTCTAAGCCTCAATTGCACGGAAGCATGCTTACATGTGCGACTATAGCCTCCTAGTCTCACGAATATAAGCTCAAGGGTGCGTCCAAGGCCCTGAGATAAGTTCTACACTGATTCTACCATAATTGCTCACATAACATCGTGAAGAGTGCGATTGTGGGTCCCAGTGGTAATGAGAATGGCCTATGGATGTGTCTATGCCTAGAGAACACAAAAAAATGAACTCTTGTGCATGAAATTAGATATTCACCTCGAGGATATCAGTATTATAGTTGCGGAGCAGACAAAAAAAGATCTAAAAGCAGGAAAAGGTTGGATGTTTTCCATAATATGAACATGAACACTGATTTTGTGTTTGCAGGTGACCAGGACATACATATAGATATGTCATTATGTTTGAAGTTTGTGCTACAAGAGTTTGGAATGATTTGGCTGATTGATATGGATGAGCAGTGTTTGAAGTTTTGACATGATGCTTGACAATGACTTAGAACTTTGACTTGATGATTGAGATATGATTTGGACTATAGATCTCTTTACAATAGAAAATTTGGATTTAACTTGATGACTAATGATTCAATTTGAAGACTGAATTTCCTTTTTACACTAGCATTTTGAATCCACCAATTTATTTCTTGGCTCTGAAAGCAATGCTAGAACTATATGAATAAAGATATAATTAGAGACACTAGGGGTATATTTACAAGAAAAAAAGTATTTAATTTTGATAAGAAAAATACTCTAAATTCTAACTTGCTGGCAGGTAAATTTAAAAGAAAAAAGGTAGAAAATACTCCACTATCAAATCCAACCTTTGGGGCAAGTAGTTTGAGGGTCCAAAAGAAAACATTGGGGCAAACAATTTCATATTTTAGAAATTAGCAGTTAATTACCCATTAGTAAGTCCAAAGTGGAAGCCTCAGAGTCCAAAGATCCGAAAATTCATACCAAAAAGAACCATATACCCTACAAATACTTAGACATAACCCACACTAAAGGAAACCATTGTAGGAAGTCATCTCCAGGTACTGGAAATTGAAATAGGTTTCAATCCAATTAGATATTTGGGGACTCCTCTAGTAGACACTGAGTTTAGTGTTACTAGAAAGGTGGACATGGAAGGAGGAGGTGAAGTTCACATTCCTGGGAAGAAGACGTGCATATAGGAGACGAGGATGAGGTAACATTTGGATTTCCCATTGTAGATCCTTTTGCACATGTTCAAATGAAAAATATTCCCCTATCAGTGTTGCATGGTATAGTCATTGAAGACTCAATTTGAATTTGATATATTGTGTCATAGCTATGATTATTCTAACAATGAACAAAAAATCATGGGATTGGGAGAGAATACCATACAAACATGGGATGAAAGACGTAGGATTTTTCTTAGAAAATATCAGGATTATTGTAAAGATAAATTCTTAAGAGAATATATTCTCAAAATGCTGCAAAGAGGATGAAAATCTAGAGGATTATCTAGAACGATTCTTGTATAATGTTCAAATATCTAGAAAAATTAAGCCTGACCCGAACACTATTAGAACCATCTTTTGCAGGGGGTTTCTGATGAATCAATTAACCTTCTTAATTTGATAGGAGAAGGGGACATGTCACAACTGACCTTTGATAAAATCAATGATCTTTGCAAAAGATAATCAAGGGGACAAGCTCGATCTGGTAAGGGTATTCGAGACACCTTTTCAAAAGTTACCAAATCAACTATAGGTGGTGTTACTAGAATAGAGTTAGAACATTTATTAGATAATTTCAAAACTAATTTTCTTAGTAATTTGAGTATGCAATTGGATACTTTACAACTTAAAAAGAAGCAAGAAGATGAAATTTTCTCTTGCTATTTTTTTTTTCTTTCTAAATGTAGAAAAAAACGTCCATTTAAAGAATTCCCTTTCAATAATATTATTATTTGTGCCATTTGTACAGGTAAACATTTAATAGAGGAATTGCCTTTTCTACCTAGGCTCAAGGAAATGTACCAAGGAGAAGATCAAGGGACTGACAAAATGTGTGCATTAGTACCAAAGAAGCCTTGACAACCAAGAACCTTAGGTGTAACCTATGAATATATGCAAAAATTTCCCTCTTATTATCACCCACAATAGACATCTCAGTTTTCTAATTCTAATGTGTCTTGGAAGGCATGCCCACCACAACTAGTTCCACACTATCCTTGGAAACAAGGATGGTGAGGTTATAACTTTGGGGGCATGCATGCTTATTAGTATCATATGCTTATTTGTGCCATTTGTACAGGTAAACATTTAATAGAGGAATTGCCTTCTCTCTACCTAGGCTCAAGGAAATGTACCAAGGAGAAGATCAAGGGACTGAGAAAATGTGTGCATTAGTACCAAAGAAGCCTTGACAACCAAGAACCTCAGGTGTAACCTATGAATATATGCAAAAATTTCCCTCTTATTATCACCCACAATAGACATCTCAGTTTTCTAATTCTAATGTGTCTTGGAAGGCATGCCCACCACAACTAGTTCTACACTATCCTTGGAAACAAGGATGGTGAGGTTATAACTTTGGGGGTATGCATGCTTATTAGTATCATATGCAAGATCAAAAACCTTATCCTACACAACCACCTCCACCATTGTATCAACAACCACACTTTAAAACAACCTAACCAATGGCATAACTGGCACCACCTTCGCAAGCTCTGCAACTACAATTTCCACCTACTCAACCCCCAAAGTCAACAAAGTTTCCTGCCCAACCATTACCCAATCTAAACAACAAGGTGGGTCAATGTGATTTCAATATTCAGCCACCACCCTTTCCTACCTTTTTCATCACTGCTATAGAGTTGTATGATGTACACCTTAGGTTGGGAAGGGTTCTCAATAAAAACTCTTATGTGATCATTGAAGAGAAATCTAAGGAGGAGACTCCCATGCAAAAAAATAATTATTAAAATAAAACATATTCCTTCAACATCAGAACCCCCACAATCATCTAGCTTGGCTCCTTATCCACAAAGGCTTAGCTTGGAAAAGTCGATTGAACGTTCTGAAAATGAGTAGATAACATAACTAAGGAACATCTGCATTGAATTTCCCTTACTAAAAGCTATTAGAGATATTCCCATTTACACCAAAACTATTAGGGAACTTTGTTTGAAAAATTGAGGAAGGAAAAGGGCCGCACCTAAAACTATTCAATTCGTAGGAAAAAGTGACAAACTTAATGATAGGTCAACACTTTATAGATAAATATGTAGATCGTGGTAGTTGTATTATGTCAATCCATATTAATGGAGTCCACATCCTGAATATTTTGATAGATTTGGGGGTTGACATTAACATAATGAATTAAAAAACCATGGACCAATGATGACTGCTTAACCTTCATCCCACACTGTTCTAGAACTACCTGTGTCATACCCCCTAGGTAAATATTTCTCTCAATATAAATAATTGTAATTATTTTAATTGGCTGAGATAGGGACACCGATTCAATTACTTGAGGAAGGGGGTTGCTTGAGGAAATGGTTGTTCTTTAAATACCAGTCCTGGTTGGTTGAAAGGAATTAAATGCTCTGACTGTGCATTGAAGTTAACTGAAAGAGGAAGGACCGGTCCAAGTGTCCTTCAACTCAAACAACAAGCAAAGAAAAGGACAAAAATTAAGAGGAGCATGGGCTGCGTTGTCAGGTGGTGAGATGCTATGCGAGTTGTGGGAAAAACGAAGGTATTTAATCTATTTTGAAGGGGGGGGGGGTTGAACATTCATTCATTCGTCAAAATCATACATGCTCTCTCTTATTCTCACACATGCACACACATGGAGAAATTAATAAAAAATGCTACGTTCAGGGCTACTATGTGGGAGAACGCAAAGATGAGAGAAAGATCAAGTGGTATTTATCACTGAAGGGAATCTTGGAAAAAGGAGCACAATTGAGGAACCTTTTGAGTGAAGGTTGTTATGTAAATGGTTTAGAGATCATGGATTGATTGTATGGCTGAAGAAATTACTAGAAGTTGGTGCCTTGAAGAACCTGCTAGATTGGAAGGATTCACCTCGGTGCTTGTGAGGACTGAAAGAACCACCAAGAGTTTCCTTGGGATAAAACGCTGGTGCTTGACTCACCGATGAAGCACTCAGAGAGTGATTTTTTTACCATCGACAGTTTAACCACTGATGAACCTTCTTGATAGTGGACTCTTTTCTCCTGAAAGTGAGTTGGAGTTCTCTGTATTGTGAAATGTTGGCATGATTATATATATCGCTAAAGAGTGAGTTTCAATGAGCTTAGTTGGTGGATGAAGGAAACAATGGCCTTGTGACATCCTATCTCAGTTGTGTTGGTTCGCTAAAAACACTCAGAAGCACCTCACCTTAATCTTTGGAATCCAACTCGGGGTGATAGTTGCAAGTAAGGCTTGGATGCAACTGTCTATAGTTGGGTGGACAGTCATTGTCCCGATATCAATTTCCAACTCTAGTGCTAATCCCAGAAAAGTGTTTGCATATGTATTTCTTCTTATTGAGCTCGTGTTGGGTTGTAATCTATTGCTGTAATTATTGTATGAATGACTTATAGATCACTAAGGTTGGAATGACAACATTCTAATGCATGTGTAAACTATTGCTGTGATGTTGTACTAATCATTAGAGGAATTTTGAGGTCTAAAATGGGCCTCCTAAGGAATATTATAAAATAATAGTAGAAATAATAAAATAAGATTAGATTACATAATCAAAATTTAGAGTGAAAAATGTAAAAACTACTTTTTCAACTTATCTCCCTATGGTTTTACTTAAATTTTGAGCGGAAGTACTCATTAGATGCATAATTTAATTCCTCATCCAAGGAGTACTCATGTTGCATGCTTTTGATACGAAAAATAAGAAATACATGAAAAAACGTGATTGCAATCACGTTTTTCATGTATTTCTTATTTTTCGTGTAGCAGGGTCCATCAAAAGTATGCAACAGACACACTTGTTGGATGAGGAACTAAATGTTTCATCCAATGAGTGCTCCTTCATGAAATTTGAGTAAAACCATAAGGAGATAAGTTGAAAATATGAGTTGAAAAAATAGTTTTTAAATTAAATTAATTTTTAAATATTTTTAACTCTTTTATTCCAAAAATAGTGAATGATCCCCATGGTTGGCATCATCTTCTTGAATCCTACTGATTCTTATAAAGTTGATTTTGGTTGTAGATTTTTGTTTTGAGGCCCATTTTGACCTCAAAATTTCTCTAATGGATTTATATGCAGGGGACACTTATATATATATATATATATCCACCTCTATGGGTCCAATATGCATTGGATAACACTGTATGTGTGGTATGAGCATTGAATGCTTATTAGTGGCTTTTGGCCTGTAACAATGAATATATGATGACCTTTAATATCCCCATGACTCTTGAATTTTCCTAATGACTCTTGAACTTATAATGTGTCCTTTGGACTTCTAAACAACTCTTGAACTTATAATGACTTTTGGACTTCTCCAAAAGACATTTTGTCCATATATGACTCTTGGACTTCCACACATTACATTTTGCCATTTTCTTTAGAATACATCATTACATTCCACACGATGATGGGGCATGACACACGAACACATGTTTACCATTATAACAACACTTGTACAAAGTGCAACTTGACAATGGTGACATGGACTTCATGATGAGGTGGTAATGCCAAAATGTCTTCCTTGCTGCTTCATCTTTCATTTTTGATGATAGATCTGATCTATGCTTCATTGTTGTTATCGCCAAAAAATGATCACCTAGCCATTTCTGGCTAGGTGGATCGAAATACATTAATTTTACAGTAGTAAAATCACTTTCACCATGGGAAATAATTTAGTAAACCATTTTTATTAAATTATTTTCTTATTAAAATTAAAAACCCCATAAGAATAATTGAATAAATCATTTTTTGTTTAATTTTCTCTAGGAATAATTATTAAATCATTGTTTGATAATTATTCCTTGTCACATTTGATTAAATCCCCTAGGAATAATTAAATAAATCACTATTTATTTATTATACCTTATTTCTATTATTGGAATAATTGTTAAATCACTATTGAATAATTATTGCAATTTCACACCATTCTTAATCCTCATGAAATAATTAATAAATAGTTTTATTTGTTAATTATTTCTAAATAAAGATATTTGACCATTCTGAATATCTTTTCCCTCTCCAAAAAATATAATAAAGTATTCCTAACGCTTATATCTTGATTTGGTCAATATTATTTCATTATTCTCCATTTTCGATATTAACTCAATACTTTGTTATAAATAGGAGGGTTTTTCATTCTTTCTTCATCATGATCATTATCATCGTCACCATTATCGTCTCTTTTCTTTTGAGCTCCCATTTGAGTTTTTCACATTTTTCTAGGTTTTTCACATATTGAGAGAGAAGATCGATTACTAAAGCATCAAGGGCATCAAAGGATCCATCACATGGGGGGATTTGCAGACCCTTTGTAAATCTCCTTCACCAGGTGTCATCAATAAAATAATTTATTCATATTAAAGTATTTCCATTTGGGTTATTGCATTGGATATCTATACTGCTGCTATTTTGGATCGTATATTTGATTTTTGTTGTAGGTTTTTCCACTTTTTATTGTAGATCTTAAGCGTCAACAACCACGAATGGTTGTTAGGGTCATGCGTCACCTAGCAACTTAAGTGAAGTGTTTTTGGTACACCTTCCAAGAAATTTCACACTGACAAATGACGACTTCACCAACGTAATAACAACATTCTTGGGTGACTGAAGTTTTAGTAAATTTCAGGGTTTTATACAACTATTTTTGGTCTCTCAATTTCTATTTATAGTATTATTTCCTTTTTTTTTTCAAATTTTCGGATTCTGGTGGTTTTCTGGTTCTTTCCGTAGGTCACAAGTACCAGCCGAGCATGAGACAAAAAAATCTGCGCGATATCTGGTGACTGAGAGTCTCGGGAGAAAAACACATTTTTCTGCCCCATATCTGCGTTCAAGAGTGCGCTTTTTGGCCCAAAACCTGTGTTTTCCACTGTTTCAGGTTATTACTTGCATTCTGGTATTTTTTTTCGGATTTTTTCACATTTTTTCCATATTTTCCGAGAGCATTGCGTGTATACTGGGAAGGGTACTTTATTTCTATTTTAAGTTTCCCCTAGGCCTCGATTCTCTTAGCTTTTATCTTTTAGGAAGGAAAAATCCCCCTAGGGTTTAGAGTACACCTCCACATTTTTAGGAAGAGATTGGCTGAGTGAGGAGTCTAAGGTTTCAACATTTTCAGCCACTGATTTTTAGAGTCTGATCCATTACTTTTCAACACTTTTGGATAGGTTTATTTTACCTTTTATCCATTTAGAGTTTGGGTTTTTCCTTTCCCCCCTTAGGATCCCCTTGAGCATCCTAGGTTTTAGAGCTTCACACCTATCCTTTATAGCATTTTTCACCTCTGATTTTTGTTGTTTGTTTGCAACATTTATAGCAGATTAGTGCCTCTAGATCTCAGTCCCTTTGACATTATGTATTTTAGGAATTTTATGTGTGTTTGAGTAGCTTGTTTGCCCTCTCTTTCTTAGATTCTTGATAGCCTTTTTGGGTGGGGTTTTGTGTGATTGATTGACTATTTATTTTTCTGTCATTTTCAACTTTATTTACAATATTTCAACACTTCATTTTTAGCAGCACATGACATCATAAAACATGCTCAATTAACTTATCCACTTGACACATTATTTTCACACACTCACACACTAAGCAAACATGAGCTTGGTTAACACTGCCAAGCCAAGACTTGAAACACTACACCTTAATAATTTAACCTACATAGATTAAGCCAACTTGGACACCAGGGCCAAACAATATTTGTAGTTTAGGTGTAAGATCGATGGGACAGGCTTCCAATAATACCAATTTATCACTTTTATTGAGACATAGAATTTAACATATTAGGGAGCTTAAAATCATTCACCATCCCACGGTCCAAAGCCAAAGTGTTTCAAAAACCCGATTCAGAGGGGGTTAGGCTAGGTCATCGTGCGAGCGGTTCTCCTTAGGGCTACCCAACCTGTGTTAGGGAATCCCATGCGTTTTCTGACTTCTAAGAAGCTCAAGAATTGACCACCCCTGTGGGATGAAGGTAATCATAGTGACCAATCTTAGGAAAACACCTTATAGGAATAGCTGTGGGAAGAAGTTGGTTCTCTACCCTACCTAGTCCACCATCAATTCATCATTCTGATTCTGATTCTACTGATTCATCTAGTTCATCCTTTGGTTCCACATCTTCTCAACCCCTACTTCCATAATTTCAGGCACCAACGTGGGTGCGGGAAACCAAGGTGGTATCCCATGTACCAACCAGGGTAACCCCAGAAGCAGAACCCCCACTGGTATAGTCACTCTTCCATTGCTTCCTTTTATTGCTGGTTTTAGTCTTCCTGATTTCAGCCAACTCATGAACGATCCTCTTCTCCATGATCCAAATTGGCCAACTATGCCTACTAAACTCTCTCTATACATCCCAAATGTTGAAGGTAATCTCGGAGAAGATCCCACTAATCATGTTCACTAATTCCATATGTGGTGTTCATCTAATTCTATCACTGAAGACTCCATCCATCTTCGTCTGTTCAAATGCACTCTTACTGGAGTTGCTGCTAAGTGGTATGTCAATCAACCTAGAGCCACCCATTCCACTTTTGCAACTCTTGCCAAATATTTTCTTGCCTATTTTTAGTTTCCTATCCGTTATGGCATTGGTACCGAACTATTGAATTCTTTCCTTCAAACTTCTGCCACTCGACTATCCGACCATGTTCAAGAATGGCGTAGAAGGAGGAGCATATGTGGAACTCCTGAATTCGAAGACTGCATCTATATGAATTGGTTTCTTAGATCGATTTTGGCCCCCATTTCTAAATATGTCGCATCACACTTCCCTTAGTCTAAGGAAGATGCACTCCAAGTAGCCTTGAAACTTGATATGATCTATGCCCAGTCAGGTTATGTTTATACTGTCATCCCCGAACTGCCTCGAATTGATGATGCTAATGCACTGGGGTCATATCATGCCGCAGATGGCATAATTGGAACCATTTGACACCCTCAACCATATGCTCCACCTCCGATGAGTTACGATTAACCTCAGGGAGGGACCAATTCCTCTTACATTTATCCCTCCCCCAATCTTCCACATGAAAACTCTTATCCAGGTCCCAACACACCATATGCATATCCCCATCCACATCACCAGATGCCAGGGCCAACTGTTGCACCACCTATTTATGCCAATGTTTCCCCATTTCCTTACTATCAATATGCATCGCCTAATGCTCCAACCCCTTCGGCATCAATGCCCTAGCCCCCCATGCTTGCTCTACATCTGCCACAACAACAACCTCCTCCACAAGGTCAAGTGTATGTTGAGAAGAGAGCGACCAATCCCCATAACCGCAAGAGAAGGAACAAGGAGAAAGGTAACCGGAACCAACAATCTCAAGGTAATCAAGGTAGCTAGTGTCCACCATCCAATACACCTCAGGGACCTCAGTGCAGTCCTGCAACTCAACAACAGGGCAGACAACCCAAGTAAAACAAGGGTTTTTGTACAAAGAAACCTTATGCTTGTTGCGGCGTATATGGCCATTATACTCATGTGTGTCCTATTTTACCTCAAATGCGTAAATTATGGGAAGCTTAAGCAACTACTTCTCGAGGACCGCAATCCATAGCTCCTCCTCCCCTTCCTGCTTCATCTCAACCGGTAGTGCTTACCAATCCTTTTTCTCACCAAGGATATCTTGTTTCTCAACCTACACAAGGTCATGAAGCTCCATCAACTCCATCATCTAGTCACCATGATTATCATATTCTTATGATGAGTTCTGATGAGGTCAATACCGAGCAAGTTAATGTCCAGACTCGTTCACACTAATATGACAAGCCACCCACTAACTCAACGACTAAGTCCCAACCCCAAGTTTCCCCTGATCCTTTGTCATTATCCATTGTTACCTTATAGATCCCTCTGCCTAAGGTAGAGGTTATTCCCAAGATCCCCAAAGGTCCATTATGTCGAAACGCTGCTTCTGCTAAAGTCGCCCATACCTATAGCATAATAGATGAATTGGCACAATCTCTTGCTGCCATGTCAACATTGGAAGTTCTCCAGATGTGCCCATCCAAATGGAAATATCTTCTCTCTTATTTGGGTGTTATGGATCCCCAAGACGATCATATGATTGTCTTTCATGTTGACAAGTCAGAAAATCCTCCCCTACCTTCATTTGTTGCATTTCAAATACCATTCTCCATTAGAAACACCACTGTTCAATGGTGTATCATAGATGAAGGCGCCTCCACCTATGTGATGGCTGCTAGTGTTTGGAAGTGACTTGGTTCCCTATATCTATCCCCATCCACCATCATTCTCTGTGCCTGGGATGGTCATCCTTCACAACCCCTTGGCTTATACCGCAACTTTCTGATCACTATTGCCGACAAGGCTGTCTCGACTCTCTATTGATATAGAAGTCATCGATTCTCCCTTAGATTACAACATCCTTTTGGGACTTAGTTATAATTATGCTATGTTAGCTGTTGCATCTGTGGTTCACCATAAGATGTGCTTTCCCCACAATGGAAATATTTTCACCGTCAATCAATTGACGTACTATGATCCCAAATCTCAGACTTCACCTTAGTCCAACATCTCCTCCATGACTGAAAATAAGATTGTATCTCCCCTCACCAATTTATGTCTTGGAGTCTACAAATATTCCACTCTGCTTGGTGCTTATTATGGTGTTTGCATGATCCAAGCATCACGGGTCACCCACAAACGGGTATGCCTTCACAACAACCAAGATCTCCACAACCTGCTGTTTCCAACTCAACCCAACCTTCAAGTACTACTCCTCAAGGACCATTTACTTTTTCTTGTATCTATCCTAATCCTTTTCCACCCGAAACCATTCCTCTAGCCCTTAACCATCTTAGAGCGGTTCCCCTAGGCTATTACCCTTCTAGTCAGATACCATTCTTATTTCCACCGCCGAGAGTTTATTCTACACCTGTTATGGCTACGTTGAGTTTACTTAAGAGTATATTGGGGTTACCAGTCTGGTACATTGATCCTCCCGAAAACACTCCCCCCAATCAACTCAAACCTTACACTGCTTTGACCTCAGTCCAACCTGTTTTTCCTACCCCTACCTTTGCTTCAGTGCCACAACAACCTCAGCAGGAACCTACTTTTGTTGCAAAAACATATGGCAAAGGGGGAAAAGCCCAAAAAAAAGGAACCAAAGACAAGGCACCCCTAGCAACTCCAGATCCTCCTAAGCTACCAAAGCTCATTCCTCCATGTGCTTTGTGTGATGTTTTCGGTCATGCCGCCAATAATTGTCCTGAACTCCCTCATGTCAAGAATGTGGTCTCTGATACCTTCACTGATTTTAACATTATTGAGGTCCATATCACCTTACGTAAGTTATCTAATAAGAACAAATCATTACGCATGAATCACCCCTGTGCTTTATGCGATAATTATGGCCATTATTCTCACTGCTATAACCATCTCAAATATTTTCGTGATACACTCTAAGTACTTCGGGAATTAGAGGCCTCTGATAGTGAATCCAAATCTCGTCCACCTACGGATTTTGGTCCCACCCCTACACCGGAACAAGAGGTCTCTCAACCATCCATTATGATCCCTCCCCTTGATGTCAAGATGACAGATAGTATCACTACCATTCTCTACCTGTTTTCATCCATGAGATCGATGCATTGGAACTCCTTTGATGTATACTATTGTGTTTTTTTTAACCTTCTTCAACAAACACCCAAGTCTCAACATCAGTAGATCTTCCATCTACTAGTCATATGTCTCCCAACCTTGACGATGCGTATGTGAACATTGTCTATCATGAATATGCCTCAGGTAGCTCTTCATCATTTGGTCTCTCTTCCTCTAGTCCCCCCATCTTCCATTCCGATGAAGACATCATGGAAGCCATGACAACCCCTGATTATCCTTGGGATGATATGCACCATCGTGCATACTTCCTTTCGCAGCAAACCCATGACCACTATACTGTGGAGTGAAAATACTTAATTCATGGTGAAGTCGGTTGGTTTAGAAATCCCATTCCTACACCATATGCTTTTGAAGAAGGAAATATGGCAACATTTCCCCTATCATCAACATTAACATTTTGAATAAACCAGGGATGAAGAAAATATCATCTTGGGGGCACAATGCACCTCATAAGAAATTGATGCTTACACGAAGTTATTCAAATAATCCCGAGATGTTTTCACCTAGTCTTATTCTGAAATGCTCGGACTTGATCATGCCATTGTTGAACATCACATTGGAACTTGGCTCGATCCCATCCATGTCTGCCAAAAGCAAAAGCCTATCCATCCTTCCAAACGTGAAGCTATCAAAGCTGAAATCGATATGCTCAAGCAAGCTGGTTTCATTTATCCCATTGAATACACCACATGGGTATCCAATCCTGATCTCATTCTTAAAAAACAAGGCACCATTCATGTCTAAACAAGATTTCACGATATAAACAAAGCTTGTCCCAAAGACAACTTTCCCACACCCTTAGACCAAGTAATTGATGAGTGTGCGGGCATGAGTTTATTTCTTTTAAGGATGGATTCTCTGAATATAACCAAATACATATCCGTTATGCCCATAAACTTAAAACCACCTTCACTAGTCCATGGGGTTCTTTCGTTGACAAGGTCATGAATTTCAGTTTAAAGAATGTTGGGCCCACTTTTCAGCGTGCCATGTCCTACTATTTTCACAACCTGGATCACATTATCCTTACATATCTAGATGATCTCACCACTCGTTCCAAACTTCGATCGCAACACCTTCATGATTTGTGTACTGTCTTCTATGTCGCAAGTATAACAATCGCCTCAACCCCCTTAAGCGTGTCTTTGCATTCCAGCCAATCGACTTTTGGGCTTCGTTTTGTACAAAGACGGTATCACTCTTGACCCTCTCAAAGTTCAATCCATTCTCGAACTTCCTCCTCCTCGTACCCTTTTCCAGTTACAAAGCCTCCAAGGAAAAGCTAACTTTCTTCGTACATTCGTCCCTGACTATGCCACTATAACACATGGGTTCCTTAGACTCCTTCGATCTAACATTCCATTTGTTTGGGATGATCAAGCTCAACAGTATTTCAATGCCCTCAAACATGCTCTCACTTCTGCTCCCTTGATTAGTCCACCTAACTTTGAGAGGGATTTCATGTTGTACATCTCTGTGTCCACCTATTCGGTTGTCGGGGTCCTCATAGAAGAAGATTCTGTCAAAAATGAGCATGTCATATACTATGTTAGTAAGAACCTTAATGGCCCCCCTGTGTCCTATTCACACAAAGAAAAGTTGACACTAGCTGTTGTGTTCTTTGTTCAAAAGCTTTGTCATTATATTTTGATGCATACCACCAAATTTGTGACTTATTCCAACCCCATGGATTTCTTGTTGAGTCGACAGATCATTAACGAGAATTACACCCGTTGGATTATTATCCTTAAAGAATTCGATCTCGAATTTGTCACACCCAAGAGTAAGAAAGATTTAGCCCTTGTTGAATTCATTTCTCAATTTCCCACTGGTGCGCTAGATCTTCTGGTAAATGATGATCTTCGAGATGAACACTTATTCGCCATTACCTCAGATGATCCTTAGTATGGTGACATCCTTACCTATCTACGAACCCAAAAATTCGCCCCCCACCTCACTCATGATGATAAACGACATATTCAACATCAAGTCCCTTGATACCTCATCATCGGTGATGATCTTTATCGTCGCGATGTCGATACTTTCCTCCATCATTGTCTCACCTATGTTGAATCTGAGAAAGTGCTTAATGCCTACCATGATGGCGCTTGTGGCGGTTACCTCTCCGGGATGGCCATTTCCCAGAAAATCATGTGCACCAGTTATTTTTGGGCTTCTCTCTTTAGCGATTGTATTGAGGTAGTCAAACACTGTCCCAATTTCTAGTTATGTGCCCCTAAGGCACGAGCCCCACCGGCTTATTGATTTTTGAGTAGCTTGGGAGGTACTCTAAGCCTTAGGGTTCAGGGTTTGGAAGGACAAGCACCACAAGGGTAAGTTGTGGGCTTGGAACCCAAGCTTGGGGTTTTTCACCCATCGTTATTTGGGACAAAACCATGGACACATTTTGACATGTGATGTATGAGGATGATAGCCCTCATCGGGACGAATCCAACGCAACCAAGATCTCCCGATTCTAAGTTGTATAATTGGAGTTATTAATTTTTGAAGTTATGGAATGGGTTTGCGCCAAATGAGTTAAGGTTGACTTACGTTTAGTAAGCCTCTTTACAGCTAGACAAGCCCATGGAGGACATTGGTGGAAGCCCTTCTATTGTGTATAAATAGGAGGTGATGGTGTCTCATTTAGGACATCCATTTGTGCAACACAAGGACAACAAGAAGCTCATAGAGGAGGAAAGAAATAATTCTATGGAGGCCACAATATAGAGGCTACTTCAATGAAGGAGAGGGGTTGTTAAGGTCACCCTTGTGACTATTTTGGAGAGAGAAGTCACCTTACTACAGGACACAAAGGAAAGGAGCTCAAATTTTCTCCTTGGGGGCTGTTTAAAGAGGCAACAAGGTTTGTGTGAAGGGCGCACTCATAGAAGGTTGTTCTGGGAAAGAAAACCGAGGAAATAGGCCGAGTAAGGGATCTCACTGTTATGATTAGGACACATGAATGTAGGTTTCATTTTGAGCATCAAGCAACCCTAAACATGAAGCCGTAGATGCCTCAAACAACGAGGTCACTTACCTTGTAAAGAAAAGGAGGCCGCATAATTTAAGGTGGATTTTGGCATGATCATTGGGCTATTGTAGGCTATAGGAGGAGCCCTAACCAATGACTAGAACTTTGTCCGTGAAAAACAGTACAAAGGTATTTGTTTTCTCCATTAGTGACTTGTGTTGGGTCCATAATTTTGGGATAAATTTTGGATCAGAGTTATATTTGAACCCGTGGGAGCTAAGTTGAAGGGTTGATTTGGTGATCGGGAGCCTTCATAGGAGAATATCTTGTAATGAGTGGATTGGGTGCCATTGGTCTGGTGGAGGGAAGCATGTTGGCTACCCAAAGTAGTCATAGACAAGAAATCTTGAAGTGATGAAGAGAGCTGAAGGTTGGGTGAAGTTTGGTGCCTAATGTGCAACATTTTGATGGACAAAAGTGACTACAAGATTGGTAGATTGGAGCTCAGGTATTAGCCACCCTAGAGAGAAGATTGGATCAGCCCATGTACATGGAACATAAGTGATTTTTAGAAGTGTTAGGTGGCATCCCTCTTGGAGTCTCTCTGTGTTGTCTTTTAAAGGACTAAGGGGCAGCTAGAGAGCAGTATGGAAACGAAGGACTGACAGGACAAGATATGACATAGAAGCTGCAACGAAGATTGTCATTGTATCTTGTATACCATAGAATGTTGTATTATTCATATTGGTTTAATATAACGAAGATTGGATTGTAAAATATTTGTTAAAAATTGTGTATACTTGTGCATGTGTGATTTACTGCTGTGAAAAGTAGTTCTTGTTGAGATTCTTGGTTTGGTAGCGTAAAAAATTTTAAGATTCTAACCTAGACCCAAGATCGTGGAAATTAAAGATGGTATCAAAGCATGTCTGAGCTAGTATGGAAGTTAGTGAATCAGAGTTGTGCACAACGAAGTACAATTTAGGAGGGAGTTGGTCACATTGTTGGTGACAATGTTGAAGTTGCAGGCTAGTATCCGGTGTAAAGACATGTTGGAGGGGTTGTCTAAATATAGTCCATGGAAGGAAAGGATCAAGTTGGTCTTGTAGGTTAGCAGGATTTGGGAGTTTTCCGAGGAAACCCTAAAGAAGCCAACTGACCCAAAGGCGATGGACAAGTACGAGTATTTGGATACAAGGGCAAGATATCTTAGGTTGACTGCCTTTCTTGCTTCCTCCGTCGAGTTGCTTTCTTATTTTCCTTGCCCCCCGGCCCCTCCTTTTTCTCCTCTGGCGGCTTCGCACCTTAAAAAATCTATGAAAAATAATGGAATGGGAAGGAAGTGAACTTCTTATGCTTTCCTGGCTCTCACTTTTTGGACTCGGCTTTATACTGACCAGCTACTGGCCCCTTTCTTACTATATTACTGGGCGAGAGGTTAGGCAAGTCCTTTCTTACGGCCGCTTCGATCCTGATTGATTGGATGAATCACCAGTCTTGTCTTATGTTACGAGCACCTGCTTTACTTTCTTTTCTATTTCAGCAATGGAACAAGCGGTCATACATACCTATTAAAGAGAAGAGGTGGAACTCTTTGGGCTTCCCTGCCCGCCTATTGAATGAATAATAGGGGCCCGGTCTACCTAAGAGGATGGCGAACTCAAGCAAGCCGGAAATCCGCCTTCACCCTTAGAAAAGATAAGCAAGTCATCTGCAAAGCAAAGGTGGAAGATTTGCTCTTTTCGACACCGCCAATGGTATTTAAATAGCCTGTTCTGCACCATGTTTTGCATAAGTCCAGAAAAGGCCTCCATCACTAAAGAGAAGAGATATGGGGATATTGGATCCCCTTGGCGCAAACCTCTGCCCCCTGAAAAGAATCCACATAGCTCACCATTAATGTTGATTGAGAACCTAGATGTAGAAATGCATTTTTGGGAAATGAAAGTCACTAGCTAGTTGAACAAGACTCAAGGGTATGAGGCGCGAACGATTAAGCAAGCGAAGCGATCCCGCTACGCACGCACCAAAAGAGATAAATTGATTCAAGTAGCAGTGAGTGAACCATCCCTATGATGATGGGGCACGAACGATAGAACACACATTCTTAGCACAAGCACGAATGGAACGATAGAGGGGGTTCGGGGGGAATATCAGCTAGCCGAGCTGAAGCTCAGATATGAATTGGTGAAGTTCGCCACGAAGAAGAGCCATCTTTGCTTTCTAACAAAACTCTAAAAGTAGCGAAATGGAGGATCGAAGACCTCAGCTGAGAAAGAGCATTCGGCTGATGATGTGACAAAAGGGGTCGGGCTTTCAAGCAACCAACTGGCTTTAACGAAGAAAGACACAACCATTATTACTTACGATAGAGTGCCCCGGAGATTCGTTAGAAGAGGAGGTGTGACCGAGATTCAATAGAATCAGAGGTTGTGCTAATGAGATGGGACGAGAGTGGCAATGCGTCGTGTGATGCTTCGGCTGTAAGCCTTGTCGGAGCCCTAAGATAAGAGTGGAAATTCTGGCTTTATTGTTGTACGATGATCTCAAAATCATCCCTTGAAAGCCGTAATAGGGGGGCTTGCCCCTTCTATAATCTTTTCCTGGATAGCTGGATAGAGAGTACGTCTGCGTGTCTATTGGTCTTGCTAGATGAGGCATACTTGGCCCCTCAACCATTGCCACTTTCTTTATTTGTTGTGTTGTGGAATGGACGTATTGAAAGAAAGATCCTGCAGATATCTTGCAGGAATGCTTAACTCTTACCCTTCTCCTTTGACAGCAGAAGGAGGATCGCCACCAACATCGTCGTTCGTGCCTGTTGGCTTCGTGATCACAGAGTCGAATTTTGATGTCGGAATCTTTGGCTAGCTATCATATCCCGGGCTGAATCTGTCTATAGCCCAAAGGAGAATAAAGTCAGAACATGAACGCCGCTAAACAACTAAGTTTAGAAGGCTGGGCTGATTCAAAGGAGCTCATTGGCCCAATAATCACACTGAGTTTCGCAGCATCATGAGTATCAGTTCATTCATTACATCTATATCTTAAGAAATTACATTGTCTAGACCAATCACCACTTTCTTGCTTTTATAGCAAGCATTTTTGGCATCAAGTACTCTCTGGTTTTCATAGAGGTATAGCGGCTAGCTTTATTACCTTTGAACCATAGTGCGAATAAGGGAATGCACCTCTTGCTGAAAGGCAAGACTCGAAGATAGAGACTAAGACTTCCCGAAGGGGTGAAAACTTGGATTACGCTCATACAACTTAGTGTAAAGATGACAGACACTTATCACAATTCTGCCCTTACAAGAGGTAAGCAAGACAGTACGCTTTAAGGCTCAACCATCCGTACGGGGAGAAGAAAGACTAGTTCGTGTCTCCTTGACTATAAGGTAAGACCCCAATGACCCCAAACAGATATTGCTGCTCGGCGAAGGCAGAATGACATATCTCGAATGACGTAATTACGTATATAATGAATGCCGACCAAGACAATGAGTAAGTGACTGCTGAAATGGTGGTAGTTAGTTATATATGAGCATGTGGTAGTTTAGGTTCAGTATGGCGTAATGACATATATAATGATAGTGATTTCCTAGCTAGAGAGAGAGAAGTATGAAGTGACTCCGTCCCTCTCCCTCTCCCTTATGGTCGAGCACCTAAAGGTGATGGCGGCCTTAACAGTCGAGCCTGCTTACGCATCCTCTCGATGGCGGCCCTCTCCCTTATGGTCGAGCGATAAATCCCTCTCCTTAACAGTTGAGCCCCTCCGATCCTTATGGTCGAGTACCTAAAGGTCCTATGGTCGAGCACCTAAAGGTCCTCTCCTCTCCTCTCCCTTATGGTCGAGCACCTAAAGGTCCTCTCCTTAACAGTCGAGCCTGCTTACGCATCCTTATCAGTCGAGCCCCCTAAAGGGACGGAGTCACTCACTATTCATATGGTGAGGGTCCTCTCCTCTCCCTTATGGTCGAGTACCTAAAGGTCCTTAACAGTCGAGCCTGCTTACGCATCCTTAACATTCGAGCCTGCTTACGCATCCTTGGCGGAGGTTTTAGCAGAATACACTATTCGTTTTGCCATTTGAGGAGGCGGAGGTTTTGGACATTCTCCCTACGAGATTTGCCATTTTCCCTTTAAGCCCCATCATTACCCAGCTAACTACCAATATGATCCCATCCAGTTTCTCCCCATTAGGATCCATCTGGTTTCTCCCCATATGGTCCATATAAACTCCCCCGGTTATAGAGAGAGCCCACTACCCTGGTTCCATATTGACTCCCCAGTAGTTTGAGAGGGCTACCCGCATACACGCCTCACTTTCTGTTCATTCCCCAGCGAACTCCCCATACGATCAATCTTTTCATAAGTTACTTGCTAAGCGTCTCACCCCCGAAGATGTGTTGTCAGTTGTGTCTGTTGTAGGGCCCCCCCTACTATGGCAGGTGCGTATTTAACAGAAAGCGAGATGCGGACAGATGCGTACAGAAAGCGGACTGGGGAAAGCGGATTGAACAGAAAGCGGTAATGCGGATTGCCTGGGTAATCTGGGTAAAGCGTACTGAATGCAGACTCTAATCGGGCCTTGAGATGTGGAGTTGATTGGGCCGTGATCTGTGAATGAAGGGGCCGTGAGACGTGGAGTTGATCGGGCCAATAGACGGGAACGATGGGGCCTAAAGCTGGGAATGATCGCTACGTGAGATGGGTATAAAGTCAGAGAGCTAATGATTCAGTGAATGATGGGTACGTGAGCTGCTGGGTATGATGGGTACGTGAGATTGGATCATACTTGGTACGTGAGATTGGATCGTATTGGGACGACAGAGTAGCCCTCCTCGTATTGGGATTGAGAGATTGTACCTTGATGGGGCTCTCTCCGTGATAGTTCTACGCGTTGAGCTCTAAGCTAAATGGGATCCTTACAAGGGAATATGGCGATAGCTGCTACTAAGAATCGTAAGCACTTGGTCTATCTCTAAGGGAAGGGCTAGTTATTGGGTAACTAGAATGTGTGGAACATGTGGTTAGCCCACCTACCAAAGTCGTGACTGGGGTAAGGGATCAACTAATCCAATCCGGTGCTTATAATCTTAGGGATGATTCCCGACTCTCCCTAGGCGGTTAGTAAACACAGAAGCTAAGAGGTCTAAGAATAAGGGTGTTTCATGCCATCAAAGCCATCCACGCTATTCCGCCCGGTTGGTTCTCTAGCTGCTCGTACATCTCTCCTAAGAATCCTAAAGGCAAGTGTGCATTTCCTAGCAGTCATAAGCTCGTCCCCATCCAACGAGGTAGCTCTGATGGACCAACCACATAATCCCAAGCAAGCCATCCGGCAGTGAAGCGATATCTGTCTGCTAAAGGTCAGTCAACCCTCCCGCCTGACTTGATCTGAGACTTACGGCTATATCGAGATGTCATTTTGATATACGTAACAGCGTGCATCGAGATACTGAAGGTGCTAGTGATCCATAGTGGCTCGGTTGATTGGCGTTCTAAGTTCGGTTTCACGATCGACACATCTGCATATATATATGAACAAGGCTCTTTTTTTATAATGGTTGCGTGCAATACGATCATCAGGGCACTCTTCGCTAGGATGGATCGGATTGTCCGGCTCACTTTCAAACCCTTCGCTTCGATAGGGTTGTTGATTAACCCTTACCAATATCAGTTTGTAAGAGCATTGATTTCCCACTTGTGCCCTCTGAGCTGCTCTCTAGCGAAGAAGCTATGAAGTGGTGTCCATGTAGTTCCAAAAGAAATGAGACTTCTAATGAGACACCAGACTGTGTTGTGTGTGAGTTGCCGCCTGTAGTCCCTAGTTGCCTTAGTCAAAATCGAACTTTTCGCATCGATACGTCCTTTCCATTTTCATAGGTGAGATCCTTTTCATCCCCCCCATACATACATGCATACCCTTACTAAACAACCCGTTGAATCCATATGTGTTGGTTCGGGTGGGACGACATAAAATCAACAACCAATTGAATCCATGTTGGTTGGGCCAATCCCCTAAGTACACCTCTACTCGAATAGAAAAGAATCCCTCCATGAGCTCTGCCCTAGTGGTTGGTGGGATATAGCACCCTTTCCCACTTACATAGCTGATAGGAATTCCATAGCCGAGAGGAAGGAAGGATAAAATAAGTTCCCCTAGTCAACATAGTCAATATAATTCCCATAAGTCCGAGAAGTAAGTGCCCATATTTTATTTGCTCGCTGGTAAGCCACCAGTATCAACAGGCAATGGAGACTTATCACTACAGGGAGAAGGGACTAGAGCTCTTAGGGCAGCAGGAATCCCAACAGCACTACCAGCAGAGACAGCTTGCCTACCCCCTTCAAATAGTAACAACATCCCCATGAGACATAGACAGGAGGTGCTTTTTATGGGCCCATCCAAGAGAATCCTCCATTACCAGTTGGGCGTGATCCGTAGATCCACGAAGTCCCCTTGCCAACATACCCAATTTAGTATCCCATTTCCCTGTATGAAAGACACTTAGAATGGCGAGAGTAAGGAAGATAGAGCCAGGTAGAAGGGAATAGGTGTATAACCTATTTTTTCACGTAGAACCTATTTCATGCAGGTCCGCGATAGTCTAATTCATGCAGGCTGGTAAGGTTTTGCCAGCGTGAGGTGACCAATTACCCTAACAACTAGCATATCTACGTTTCACTTGGACTCGCATCTATATGTTGACCTTTACTATTGTAAGTGAATTGTAAGTAATCTGCTGAATATGCAATCTTAGGGCATTAGGAGTAGTACTACTTGGAAGCTAACTAATAGGTCTCTCTATCTCTATGGCCTTGGGGCAGGCAAGAAAGAAAGACTATATAGGATACACTTACTTTGTCCTTTCTTTGATTCTGCTAGCTGTATCGGATAGGCCAGAGGGAACAACGGAGTAGTCCCCATTGAGGTTGTAAGCACCCATCATATTGGAGCACTGCAGGAACATACCAACCACAGTTCCCAACTTCTTTGGCTAATTACCAAATGAGAAGAAAGTAGTCCACATGCATGCACTAATAGGAATAACTCTTACAGTTGAAATCCATTTTATATAGAATACTTCCCAGACAGTCCTCTTTATCATATTCTTATTGATATGTATTGTCTTACTTATGAGATTTGACTGGCTTGGGTTGACACTTACTGCTTTGGTATTCACCGGCCTACACCACCAATACTTTCTGTTTTACGACCTACTGCTACTAATATGTACTTTTTCCCTTTTACCGACTCAATTACCCTTTACTTCATTTAGAAACTACACTTTGAAGAGAGGGTTTGCTTGCTCTGGTGCTGGGATTTTGTCTGCTTACTTGAAGTTCTCACTACCGCTTGTTCAAATAGGTCCTTCCAGAAGCCTTTTGAGATTGGCCATAAGCCCCTGTGCCCGGGAGCCTTGTGATCATAGCCTTGCCCGATGCGGACAAGCGACTTCGTACCTTCCTCACCTTCTGATGTCAGGTGAGCCATCCTTCCTTCTCCTTCGTCGATTATTCAATAAAGAACGTATCAGGCGATTCAAATCCCTCTTCAAATGAAAGACAGAGAGTATCAGGTAGTTGGTTAGGTCAAGGCTGACCAAAATGAATCAATGAAAATAGATGTTAACATATATAAGATCAAGGGCCGGCCATCCTCCTATCCCTGAGCCCGGGAAATCTCTAGGGCGGTAGAGGATGCGTAAGCAGGCTCGACCATAAGGGAGAGGGCAATCTCACTGTCATCTCCCTTACGGTCAAGCGGCACCTTGCCCTCAGAAGCGCAAGCCCTCCGGACCTTGTGGGTCGAGATTTCAAGGCATGTAGCGTATATAATATCATCAGAAAAAAGATCTATTATATACGCTACATGGCATAAGGCCTTTCAATCTCTCCTTTAGGGACGAAGTCACTCACTCATTCCGATGGGTGAGGGATGGTGGGTCGAGATTTCATCCTTTGCCAGCGGGTAGAGAGCGAGAAATCTCCCTCATTCATCCGGCGATGGCGGCCTTATAGTCGAGAGTTCGGCAGGCTCACCCTCACCATATGAATAGTGAGCCCCCTAACGGGTCCTACCGGGCCCCGGGGATTGGGGTGGGTGGGTAAATAGTGGTCGAGAGTTCGCTTACTCACCCTAGAAAGAAGGCCGAATAAGCGAGAAGAGAAAGAAGAAGAAAGGCAGGTTGTTCTATGGTAACTACTGGTTTCATAACATTGACCTTATTTACGTAATCAAGTGATCTGTGCTTATTGGTAGAGTACTGTTTACCTGTAATTGACACAAGCTAATACAAGTAACAATCGTTCCGTAACATGATGCTTATCTATTATGTCAAGTACGTACCTCATGGTTACAGCTTACTCTATGGTAAAGCTTCTCCTTAGCTTGATAAGTGGTGTATTCTGTTTACTATTACAACATAGCAATAAGGAGGATCATACTTATTAGTGTAATCATTACTCGTATTACTCTCTTTGATTTGCTCATAGTCATTCAGCTCGTATAAGCTAAGTAAAGCAATGGGAATCAGACATTCCAATCTCCTAATCTAGCTTAAATATAGGAACACTTATACTCGTAACTGGTTCACAAGGTGTACTCTCATTAAGCTCAGTCATTATGGATACTGTAACCCATTGATTCGGGTAGATATGGTGTCAGTGTTTCCCTAATTAGGCAGCATGTATCATTTGTTGTAATATCATGGCTATGTGTTCTCCATTTCAACGGCTTGATCAAACTAGCTGGGATTACTTCTATGATAAAGCTAATCATAGTCAGCTTCCTAACATGTTCATAGTATTCAAATCGAATCAATAGGGGATACTAGTCATATCCTTTGTAACAAGTAAGCTATTCCACTCATTCAATGGAACTCATATGGTGTTATTAGTATACATGCTATTATTATGGGAAGAGTGGAATCACTAATCATTACTTACATATGGGTCTATTTCACTGTATTCATTACGTTTAAGCTCATACTAGTGATTGCATTGGGTTAGCACATTGTATGTTACTTGTAGAGCATATCCCATAACTATGATTACGGTTTAAGCGGAGGATAACGATTACACTATAATAGTAGTATACCAGTTAAGCTCACCATAACATCTTGTATCATTGGAATTGGAGCTAACACCATATTAGACATGATAAAGCTAAGGTCTCATTCCCATTACTCTTATATTGATCACACAAACCTGGTGTAATTCAGATCATGTAGAGTAATAAAGCCATACACTCTGTTTACATGAGCTTGATATAAGCAGTGATTACAGTATAACTAACACTATACATTACTCATATAAGCTAATCCCATTGAGTTTATGTAATGAGAGCTCACGTATTTGGCATATTTCACTATTACGGTTATGTTGTTGGGATCGAACCATATTACATATCACGTAGTTAAGACAGGTTGACTTACTCAGCTTTATTGGAGTCAATTGCTGTAACTATTACCTCTTGCTTTACCTCTTCTTACTAGGTTTCAATGGTTATCACTATGGTGACTCTGATTATGGAGAAACTGTACTATATTACTCTCATTCTTGTTCTGAGTCCACAGAATAGGCCACTGTTTCTAAGTGATTACTATGATTACCATTTACTCTTATCACTTACAACCGTATCGTAATAAGTCTAATGCTTGCTCTTATTCCCATAGGTCATCGATCAATCACTGCCTTTTACGCGAGGTTGGTATATCTATAAGTACTAATCCCATTGATATACAGGATATACTAATACATATGCCTAATTTGACCAGTTCATTACCTGGATTGGTGGTTTACCATAGGGAATAGAAGCAATCAGGTGTAATGATACTGATCAGGGCATAGATCACCAAGCTCATATTAGCTTCGGGATTACTACAGGTCTATGTATTTCCATATGACTCTTAGTTATATAACCTAATAAAGGATCGTATATTAGGGAAACATAGGGTAATCAGATCAGAGCTTCTATTAGGCTTATTCATAGTAGCAATCATTGCTCTCTACTAATTCAAGCTAGATCATTATAGTAACCAGCTTATCATGTTGTTCAATCCTGTAAATGGGTGTAAGTCATTCCCTAAGTTATACAAGTTGAATATGGTTAGTATGTATGCCTCATGTGTCAATCCATGCCACCAGCTATCCCTTATTAAAGCTTGCTGCTTTCATCGGATAGTCTAGTCAAGTTGCCCACTTAGTTAAGGAATTGGTTTATAGCTAGCCACCAAGCTCCTGTCCAGAGAGGTTAGGGAGTGCCCGGTGGAGCAAACAAAGTAACTAGAACACTCTCCCACCGCCAGCCCACAGAGTTAGGACAGACTAGTTCGCTAGAAAGTTAGGATGTTCCGGGGGATGGAGCCCGCCCATCATTTCCATCCTTCACCCCTTGTTCGGATTGTAGTTTGACTGGAAGGGTATTTCATTGCTTGCCGGGGGCCCCTGAAGTTCGGCTCTGAAGAGGAGGGACCGGACCATCCATTAGTTTAACCGGACCTAAGGTGGGAGGCAAGAGAGATAACTCCAGCTACCGCTCCTACCTATGGAGCACCTAATAGAAGAACTGGATGGATGGATGGCCTAATTAACGAGTTGAGGATAACCAGCCAACGGGAGGCAAGAAAGCAACATTCCGGAAGGAAGGAAAACTACCATACCCGATCAGGTTACAGTTCTATAAGCTGAACAAGCTGGTATGGATAAGGCGAAATTGAACAAGCTCGGCCAGAAGGAAGGCAGTTCGCTAGCCCATCTCCAAGGAAGGGACCCATACTTAATGAACGAGGGAGATTACGCCCCGATTCTCTTTCTTTCTTTCTTCCGTCCGCAACTGGATCAAGCTCATTAGAACCCATCAAGCTCATTAGAACCCATCAAGCTCATGCTGTAGAACCCGCGATGAGAAAATGAAAGCAAGTTCCTCCCGGATGGATCGGTCCGAGCATCCGACAAGGAGCTATAGTTATCCGCCGAGCATCAATCCAATATAGCTAGCTCACCCGTTGCCTCCTTCAATATAATGGATGGATGGTATACTGTGACCGGGGAGGCAAGATCCAAAGAGCTAGAAAGGAAGGTCCTTAATGTAAGTGGCTCTTGGTCTCTTGACAAAGTATTGTTTTCACATGCCATGCTTCACAACTTCGTATAACTTCGGTAATGAGAGATATAAGGCCAAGGACCAAGGCCAAGAAAATCAGAAGGAGTCGTATACTTCGTTACACTAAGGCTTAGCGAAAATGAAGTCTACTTCGTTACGATAAGTATACTTCGAGCGAGAAATAAGGCCCTATATTAAGGAAACCCATAAAAGGAATCCTGAAATGCCCCTGACCACTTGAGAAGTATTGTATTAACGACTGAATGACGCTAGCTGTAGACCGAAATGACGTATTCTGGCATAGACCTTTTCTCTCTCACTAGCTAGGCAAGTACACAATCCATCTATCCTTCATGCCTTAAGATAACCACGTATTTATGCCGAAGGTCCTGAACCGGAATGTACTGTTCGTTTACTGCTCGTTTACTGCCATAATATCTATCGTTCCTCAAAGTATGTCTTTCCCAACCCTAGGAGAGGCTAGGGAAAGAAGTGATTGAAGAGGTCAAACCAAAAACCATATGAGAGAGAGTCTTTACTCTTTTGCCAAAGAGAATCTCTTTCCTTGAGCCTAGACAGTAAGAGAGCAGCTATGGAGGGTGGAGACAGAGAATCTCCTTCTATCCTTGGGAGACGGTGCTCCGCGCAACCCGCCATCCTTTCCTTGGATCATTAGTGAATATCCATCTCAGTATAGAACATCTCCGTTGAATCCTTCCTTATATCTCTGGATTCTTGGGTGGTTTATAAGCCTCCTGGGTCGAAGGGTTACCATAATGGGGCGGTTTATAAGCCACCTCCGTAAGTAGCTTGGTTGCTAGATACGGCGTAGTTATATATGAGCATGTGGTAGTTGCGGTAGAGATAGAGATGTGCACCTCGGCGAGATGGCGTAATGACATATATAATTCATTCATGCATAATGACATATATAATATATGCTTTGGCGGAGGTTTTCACATCTTTCCCTACTATTATTGTCATTTTAGGACCCTTTAGGGGGCTCGACTGATAAGGACCGGAGGCACTCGACCATAGGGAGAGGACCCTTTAGGGGGCTCGACTGTTAAGGAGAGGAGAGGAGGCGGAGGTTTTCACATCTTTCGATGGCGGCCCAGTGGTCGAGCGTTCGTTGCCTCACCCTATGGAGGTGAGCCGCACGAATTCTTATTTCGACGTCGTTTCTTTATATACGCTATTTCCATAAGCGCGAAGCCATAACCAGTAAGGTGCATCCTTATCAGCGCATCGATCAAGTCGGTTCAGAGAGAAAGAGCGAAGCCCTCTCCTCTCCCTCTCCCTTATGGTCGAGTACCTAAAGGTCCTATGGTCGAGCCCCCTAAAGGGTCCTCTCCCTATGGTCGAGCGCCTCCGGTCCTTATCAGTCGAGCACCTAAAGGTCCTAACCAGCGCATCCTCTCCTCTCCTTAACAGTCGAGCCCCCTAAAGGGTCCTCTCCTTATGGTCGAGCACCTCCGGTCCTTATCAGTCGAGCACCTAAAGGTCCTCTCCCTATGGTCGAGCCTGCTTATGCATCCTTATCAGTGGATCCGTCATCGAGAGGAGAGGGAGAGGATAATCTTGAAAACCCCCGCCAAGCTAAAATGGCCAAATTAGTAGGGACGTAGTCGCTTGTCCGCATCGGGCAAGGACCGGTAGGGGCTTGCTTGACGCTAGGAAAGCAAGGGTTTTAACGCTCGACCAGGTAAGTAAATTATTTGATAGGGTCCACCCAATAAGTAAATTAAGGGAGAATGTCCAAAACCTCCGCCAAGGGAGCTGATCAAAAAGAATATGGTCGAGCCTGCTTACGCATTCTTATCAGTTACTACTTGGCTACGGAGCTTGAAACCTTGGGAGTGGATCCAGTCGGTTAAGCGCGAAGCCCTCTCCTCTCCCTTGGGGTCGAGTACCTAAAGGTCCTTATGGTCGAGCACCTAAAGGTTCCTTAACAGTCGAGCCTGCTTACGCATCCTAACCAGTCGGTTCAGAGAGGGAAAAGTGCGGGGAGTGGATCCAGTTGGTTCCGCGCCCTAATCTTATCAGCGCATCGATCAAGTTGGTTCAGAGAGAAAAGCGCGGGGAGTGGATCCAGTTAGGTTCAGAGAAAGAGAGCTAGCGCTAGCGCCTTATCAGTTAAGTCGGTTCAGAGAAAAGGCTGTTCCTCATTGTCCTCTCCTCTCCCTCTCCTCTCCTCTCCCTAATGGTCGAGCCCCCTAAAGGGTCCTCTCCCTATGGTCGAGCGCCTCCGGTCCTTATCAGTCGAGCCCCCTAAAGGGTCCTTAACAGTCGAGCCCCTACCGGTCCTTGCACTAGGAAGCGCAAGACCCTCCGGACCTTCCCTCAAACGTGCCTATTACGTGACGAATGTGAATGGCTCACTGACTTCCTTGCCCTCCTATTGTAAGGCAAGCCATTCTTCCTTCGATTGAAGAGAGAGTACAGATGCGGTATTCCTTACTGATGAACTGCTTTCACTGCGGAACAACTTCTGGTTTCACTGCCCACAGGAACAACGAGGTTCACTGCCTACTGACAGGCTTTGAGGGGAAGAAATAGAAGCGGTAAGTCCCATTCGAACTCGCACTTATCTCCCTGGCATTCGAACTCGTAAAGCCATAGAAAGAAAGATAGAAAGAGAGATTGACTTGAATAGATAGAGAAATTGATTAATGAAATGACTCGTTTCTAATCTGAATAAATGCACCTGGAATGCAATGCCAAGAGAAAGAATTCTTAATTGCAAATGACGCGGGATTCCGACGAAGACAATAATCTTCATTCGCGCTGGATCAAACCCCCACTAGTATAAGGGCCAAAGCAGGGATACCGGCGGGAGAGAGGCTAGAAACAGGAAGAGGCATGCGCATCTGGTTCTCCCCAACTACGCTTGGCTCATTACTATGAATCTATTCCCACCCAAGAACCCAGGACGATCCTCAAAATACCAACCACGAATCGTATACTCTCGCGAGAAAACGTGGCTTGGTCCCATTACGGGAGGTGACCCAGGACGATCCCTCAAATCTCGAAATCTATATGATTTTGACAGGGGTTGGTTGGGAGGATAGTAGTTTGAACAAAATATTCTATGATATTCTCACTTATCTCTCTGTGATTCCTTACTATAGCGTTCCCATTTCAAACTTTTACTAAGCGGATTCCACCTGGACCTATTACTAGTCACAACCGCTAACACGTACTACCGAGATTCCTCTAACAAGGGCATCCCACAGGGGCTTAGAAACTCCTATAGAAAGATCGAAAACAAAACTACGTCTACCATATAGTTTGAATAAGATAAAGACAACGTGATTACCATTATCGCCCAACCCGAGGAGCCAGAACCATAGATTATTAGACCCAAGCCTGAAAAGGCCCCCGCCTGGAACAAATATGGATACCTATTTCGAACAGGGGCACATGCCTATCAATGCTCCTGGTCGTTCGTGTGACCAACGTGTGAGCCCATAGCACATTGCTCACACTGACTTACGCGGGAACACCTAGATTCCCGTTTTGATTAGAGGTAGTGGACATAAAGATACAGCCAGTCGGATACCATAGCGATACGTAAGGAGTTACATTGAACTTATAAAGGCCTTATACCTTGGGAAGGGTGACAACCAGGGAGAGCTCATAGCAAGAACGACAGACAGTAGGAGAGATCAGAGTGGGATTGACCAGATCTGCCCAGAGAAGGAAGACCTGGTGGGGCTGCGCAGAAGTAATGGTAGGTGGGATAGGTCATGGAAGTACTAGTAGGTCCTCCCCGTTAGACTAAACCATGGAAGTCACTCCTAGTTGAGTTAGATATGGGCCGGTGATAAGCCTAGGGAGGTACAGTGAAGAAGCCACCCAATAACGCGGGTAAGAGCCCATCGCATCGCATCGTGCAACACGCAGGCCCGGGGCAATTGCATTCCGTACGACCCATATCACAGACAGATACAAGTAGGAGAGAAACTGCAACCCAGAGAAGGCATATTGCTTTAAGTAGATGCCATACAAGCAAGGGAACGAGGAAGGGAGATGTCCGATGGAAGGAGGTTCTGCCTTAGGTAGTAAGAAGTGGTCAAATGAGATCTATTATATATGTCATTTCTTTCTTTCATTTCCGACCAAGAAGTAAGAGGCTTCCAGTCATGAATGTTCCGATATGGGCATATGTCATTATGCATGAATGAATGAGATATGTGTCATAATAGTTTGTCATTTTCACCTTGGCGGAGGTTTTCACATCTTTCCCTCCTATTATAGCCACTATTTACCCACCCACCCCAATCCCCGGAGGTTTTTCAAGGTTTCCTCCCGAACTGCACCACTGAGTTATCCTCTTGCCTTCATTGGGACTACCCTAGCATTGCCACCTCTCTCCTCTAGCATTTGTTAGAATCTCCCTAGCATAGTTGCTTCTCCTCACCTCTTCTCTTTCCCTTTGCATATATCCTTCATCATTTCCCTAAGTGTTGGTGTCGCTATCCCAATCCCACTTGGGGCAAGCCACTAACCTCTATTATGTAAGTATCTAGCTCACCCTAAAAAGCATCTACACCATCATACCTCACCCATAGATAGGTGAAACTACCTCCCTCTCATTTTGAATTGAGGGGAAGCCCCAAATAGAGGGGCCTGGGTCAACCCAGTAAGGTCCTGATCAACCCGGTCAAGTACTGACCCCTTGACTTAGATAACAGATATGATCTCAGTTTCTATCGCTGTCTGTATTCAGAGTTGGCTTTTCTTCTGGTCAGGTCAATAAATCCTGAATAATTCATAAAGCAAGCTAATTCGCGCTGTTCGATGAGCCCGCGTAGTATCAGGTAGTTGGTTAGGTCAAGGCTGACCAAAGTTCATCTCGTTATGTCATCTCTAGGTGGGTGGGAAAAAGCGCGCTAACATGATTCTGTGCAGAGGCTCTAATGAAGCCTCGGGATAGATGGGATTGAAAGAGTAATAGGGTAATAGGGGATGGTTTGGATAGCCGTTACGCAATGATAATAGGGGTTTTCAAGAGGGGCGTGACCATGACCAATAGCGAACCGAAGCGAACCGATGATTCTATTAGCGATGATTCTCTCCTTAGCCAAATGATTCTATTGAAGAGGCGTGAAGGGAGATCTGTCACTCATCCATTATCTTTCGTAGCAAGGTCTCTCCTGCACTTGTTATAACTCATATATAAGATCGACTCCCTGATTTGTGAGGTCAGTTGGATACCGACTCCCTTATGCAGATACCTAAAATAGAGACTGTATCCTAAACTATTCAGTGACTATAGATCGATGTACTATAGATCTAAGTACGATAGATCAAAGAAATGAAAGAAGTTATCAGTGCCACGACTGTCTCATAAACTGGTAGGTGGGTGGATAGAGAGATAGGTGGGTGTACGAAAGGGATGGGCTCGGCCCCCGGAGGGTATTCATGCCTCCTCGCTTCGCTCACTGGGGGATAGCGGAAGGAAGTATGATTGGAAGGTATATATATTGGAAGGAAGTATTGGTGGAAGGGATAGCTTGAGCGAGAGTGCTAGCAGAAGTTTGCGTAAGGGATTGGGTCAGGCTTCGCCTTCCTCTACCAAATCATTTCTCCAATAAAGAAATCTAACCTTCATCGGCCTTCGGCCTCGAATAGCTCATAAATAGGCTCTATAGACCTTAGCTCTTTCTATAGAACCTGGCTCTATAGACCCTAGCTCTATTCAATGAATTGAAACGGATGGAAGTATAGCGATAAGGGCTTTATCTAATTCTTTATGCCACTGTCTCTGATTTCTCTCAAAAGGTTGCAAGCAAGAGTTCAAGCGAGCTGTTTATCGAGAAGCTAGAGTTGTCATAGCATGAGGAGGAGGGGCTTCTTTGGGATTATTTCCCAAACATCGAATAAAGAATCTCCTGTGGGCTTTTATAGAAGTGATTACTACATGTAATGAAGTTGTATGAATTGTTTGTTACCTATAAGTGATATGAATGGTTAGTAAAGCCAAGTCAATCAATAAATGGTGGTTTGACCCTGTCGAGTGTCCCTACAACCGCAGCCCCTTCGGTCGCTTTACGTCCGTCGTTCCGGTATAGCCTGGCGTACACCGTTCTTCGCTTTGAATCATAATACATTAGTATCCTTCCGATTCGGAGGGCCCGTCTTATCTCATGCGGATGCTACTAGTACTTTCAGAGACAAATGCATTATGATCCTTATTCACGATGCACTATTCCCACTTTTCTGTGTTGATTCCTCTCCCTCTCCCTGAAATTGAGAGCCCTCTCCTCTCCCTTGGGGTCGAGTACCTAAAGGTCCTTATTAGTCGAGCGTTCGTTCATTTTACTTATTGGGTGGGGGGGCGTTGGTCGAGTCACTTAACGTACCTCTCCTCTCCTTATCAGTCGAGCCCCCTAAAGGGTCCTTATCAGTCGAGTCACTAACGTACCTCTCCCGTTGGTCGAGTCACTAACGTACCTCACCCTGCCGGGGGCATCCTCTCCTGTTAGTCGAGCCTGCTTACGCATCCTCCCGGTCGAGCAATTTCATTCCTCGATGAGGTCGGCTTGCTCCTGATCTAAGAACTAATGAATCCAAGATAATTGAACCAAGCTCATGCTAATGCCTAATCAATTTGATTCTCCTAGGTTGTTGTTCATTGCTCCTAATATTGATAAAGAATCAAGGTGGCGTCAACCCGGAAACCAACGTAATGGCAACTAAGGGTGCGGACAGCCCTATGGAAGACGCGGTCGGACCCGATAAGTAACCACTGTTGATAGCCTCGAATGGACTGCCTTGATCAAACCGGTAGTCTGTCTATGTTCTCTTATTTGTGTGCTTGACTCTCTCTGTTCTGCTGGTCTGCCTTTGGTCGCATGTTCCCAGGGGAGTGGAGAGCTGCCTGCTGACCGGGGTGTGGTCTCGTTCAGTGTCTTTCTTTGCCACCTACGTTCAGCTTGATGGGCTGGTCGTCGTAAGGTTTTTCACGCCGTAGTCTTTTTGGTTTTCAGGGGATATGATCAAGTCTCCTGACCGCCTTCGGTTCTATGGTCTGTCACTCCTTCCATCTCCGAAGCCAATTTCTTACTGGGCCTCGGGTATCTATCAATAACAAGAATCCGCTTATCACGTCACTTTGCTTGTGAATCTGCCTCTCTATAGAGAAAGCATTCCACGTAACAGCCACAGCTGCAAGAAATTACCCTTCCTTGCCCGGTGCGGACAAGCAAGAAATGACCTTGCCCGATGCGGACAAGTAGTTCCTTCCTTGCCTTTCTTTCTCAATCCGCGCTACCTCCATGGATTGGCCTGACCGGACTATCTCATGATTGGAAATGCCATGCAATGTATTTCACTCGTAGCGGCGGCAGGGATGGATAGCCCTATGGTATGGTTCCTTCCAGTGCTCTTTCTACCGGCTGGGTATCAATATTGGTATCTCACTAGTAGTCTCTTTCTTCCCTGCCATGCGATCAATTTGTATACAAAGTATCGCGCATCGTGATAGCTAGACAATGGGTGTTCATGTCTACTACATCGATAGTTGCGCAGATGCTCTACTGTCACAGTGCGAGAAGAAAAGAAAAGGAAGCAACAAGTGCATCGATAGACTTTCCCAACTGCATAAACATAAACATAGATAGAAAAATACAATCGTTAGGAATAGATCGTCCGAGGGAACCTTTCTTTATAGTTGATGTTGATTCCTTCGATCAATAGAGAGTTACTATATCCTTAACACATAGGATTTTGTAGATTCTCCGTTCGATCATTCTCTATAGGGACCTTCCTTCTCTAGGTCTTTCCGCTGATGGGCTTTCCCGGCTAGCAGTGCAGTGAAGTGTTAGATCTCGGAAGTTGGATTTCAAAGCAGTAGCATAGACGAAGAGAGCAACCCTCGCTTATCGATATGCCACAAATTCATGTTGTAAATTGCCAAGGTGCGAAGCCGCTTGTCCCTCCGGGGGGCAAGGAAGAGGTCCAATCCGTAGCATGTGATTAATTTGTAGACAAGTTATCACGTTGTAGTTAGACCTATTCAATGGGTAGTGAGACCGCCCTATCCATTGCTTCCACGTTCAGATCGATAAGACAGGCTTCTCTCCCCCAGCGCACGTTAGATTATTGAATAAGCTCACTCCGTACACTTCGTTCGCTGCTCGCTCTAAGTGGAATAGCTCGCTTCATGTAGGGTGGAATAAGCTCGCTCAGTACTTCGCTCGCTGGGGAACTTGTTGCAATTCAATTTGATAATTCTATGTTTTTATGCTGACAGGGGGAAGTGTCTTGCAGACTCTGTCTTTGATGACCAAACGAAGAGGTATGCTTGTCTTCCACGGCCTCAACCTGCGAACCAGGTTTTTGGCATCCAAGGGCGGCGGGCGGGGGCTTTTGAAGAGTAGTTCCGCAATCCCATGCATGTCATTTTCCTTATTATCCTCCCCCACTCCAAGTCAAGTCAAGTTCTTCCCGATAGGCCGCATGGGTGGGAAATAAGCCATAACTCCTTGTTATGCTTAGCCTTATTCATTCCTTGGGCCTAGTAGATAGGAGAGTGATCCAACCCCTATACCATTCCACCCACTATGTATGGGAAGCCTTCTATGCCTGCCTTCTATTGATTGATAAGAGTTTTGATGCTCCTTTCTATAGCCCAGCAACCATATAGGAAGGTTTCCAAGCTTGCCGGAAGCCCCTATGGCATCTACATTACTGTATGTAGTCCGCCACTCGTTCCCATCCCTGCAGGCGGGCAGGCAGAATGGGGGAGGCTGGGCTGGCTTTGGGCAGCGGAGAAGAGAAATATTCTCTCTCTCCTAAGATGGAGATAACCCCTCTTTAAAGCATCTCTTGCAGCATCTCTTGACTCTTGTTAACAACATCTCTTGATGGAATATGGACCTCCCCTCTATTGGTCGATCGAGAGTGTATCTGGGGTAACTGACCGAAAAGGATATTAGAAAGGTTCGGACCTACCTGCCTCAGGTCACGCGGGTGCTCGAGGAAACATCACACACCTCACCTGGAATTGGTCGCAGCATCACTTTGACGGGTTTTCTACAGCGAACTATATTTTGTTCGGAAGTAACCTAACTTAGCGTTTCAATAACTACACTAGAGGCAGGGAGGTGCACTTACTTCCCGGCGAAGACCAACCAATTTCTTTCAGAATTGACACGCGACCTACCTAATACCTCATTTTTTTGGGAAGAAACATCGCACATGAGATGCGGATGGATATTAAAAATTTGTTCCAGAATAAGAACAAGAACTGGGTATTGGTATTGGAGGATAATTTTAAGTCCACCAAGATGATAGAGGGTGAAGGAGTGACTTCGTATTTGAAGAGATTGTCTCAAGTCAGAATGAGCTTGCTATCATCCTTGTGACTATTTCAGATTCAGATATGGTGAGGATTTCTTTGAAGGGTTTCACCAAGGAATGTAAGCCCTTGATCAAAGGGATTGTTTCCAGAGAGAAGTTGTGAGACTGGAATAGGTTGTGGGACGACTTCATTTAGGAAGAGTTGCGAGACAAGGATATTCCTCCGAGGAAGAGGGCTTCAAAGAATGACATGGCACTTGCAGCACGAATGAAGGGTAAGCAGAATAAGGACTTAAGAAAAGTTAAGTGTTTTTACTGAGGTGAGATGGGTCATTTTTGATCGAGATGTCCTATGAAGAAGAAGGGAGACAAAGATAAATGTAAAGGAAAGCAGGTCACTGGTGTTGCAACTTCTGCTAAGATAGATGCTCTCACCAGGAGATTGGAGGAGGAAGATTTTGCTATGATCTCTCATTTCGTGCAGGGTACTATCAATGAGGATGGATGGTATGTGGAAAGTGGTGCGAAGAAACATATGACAAGGTCACAAGAGGTTTTTGAGAATCTAGCTGAATGGGACTCGAAGTTGCACATGGTGTTTGACAACAAGAGTCAAAAGGAGATTCAAGGATAGGGAGTTGTGCCATTTAGGATGGAAACATAAATGTGATGAGAGTATAGGATGTATTATTTGTACCAGGACTTAGATATATCGTGATATCTATCTTGATGATAGAGAAGAAGGGGCTTGAGGTCTTGTTTGAGGATGGGATGCCAAGACTCAGGCCTAGAGGCTCTAGCTCTGATGGGATTATGTTTGAAGTTAGAGTGCATGGTCTATAGAGGTTGATGGGAAAGACTATGTATCATGGGAAGAAGCAGGTGGGGTAGGTGCAGGTCCTAGAGAAGCAGTTGCAGGTGCAGGCTTTAGAGGAGAAACTACAGGTTCTCGAGAAGAAGGTCCAGGTTCCATAAGCTTAGAGGTAGTTGAATTCTAGTTGGGGCTTGTAGATTCAGAGGGAGATTTTGAAATCCAAGAAGAGCCCGTGGTCAGTGGGTAGCAAGGTTGCTTCCACATTTGGCAAGAAGGAATCATGGAGGGATTGGAAAGTGATACAGGAGAATAAGAAGAAGAAGGACGCTTCCAGTGATAATGACACTTCCATGAGAGGTATAGTTCATGCTTCAGGGATTGATACAATGGTGAGCGCCAAGAGTTGGATGAGTGTTGCGAGAAGTGATGATGATGATGAGTTACTTCCCAGTCTTGGAAGTACCCCCCTTTCTAAGAGGGAGTGTTAATTTCTAAGTAGCTTGGGAGGTACTCCAAGCCTTAGAGTTTAGGGTTTGGAGGGTGGAGCACCACAAGGGTCATTTGTCGGCTTAGAACACAAGCTTGGGGTTTTGAACCCATCGTGATTTGGGACAAAACCATGGACACATTTCAACATCTGATGGATGAGGATGATATCCCTCATCGGGACGAATTCGACACAATGAATATCACCCGATTGTGAGTTGTATAAATGGAGTTATGAATTTTTCAAGTTATGGAGTGGGTTTGCACCAAATGAGTTAAGGTTGGATTAATTTTAGTAAGGCTCTTGATAGATGAACTAGCCCATGGAGGACATTGGAGGAAGCCATTCTATTGTGTATAAATAGGAGGTGATTGTGTCACATTTAGGACATCCATTTGTGCAACAAAAGGACATCGAGAAACTCGTAGAGGAGGAAATAAATAATTTTGTGGAGGCCACAATATGGAGGCTACTTCAACGAAGGAGAGGGGATGTTAAGCCACCCTTGTGACTTTTTTGGAGAGCAGAGTCACCTTGTTGCAGGCCGCAAAGGAAAGGAGCTTGGATTTTCTCCTTGGTGACTGTTTGAAGAGGCATCGAGTTTTGTGTGAAGGCCGCACTCATAGAAGGCTATTATGGGCAAGAAAATCGAGGAGAATCCTCCCTGAAATAGGCAGAGTAAGGGATCTCGCTGTGGTGATTAGGTTGCAGACCTGTAGGTATTTTTTTGAGGGTCAAAAAACCCTAAACATGGAGCTGTAGGTGCCTCTTCAAACAACGAGGTCACTTACCTTGTAAAGAAAACGAGGCCACATAATTTAAGGTGGGTTTTGGCATGATCATTGGGATGTTGTAGGCTATAGGAGGAGCCCTAAATAGTGACAATAACTTTTCCCATGAAAAATAATACAAAGGTATGTGTTTTCTCCACTAGTGACTTATGTTGGGTTCATGATTTTGGGATCAGTTTTGGATCAGAGTTATATTGCATCCTGTGGGAACTAAGTTGAAGGCTTGATTTGGTGATCAAGAGCCTTCATAGGAGAAAATATTGTATTGAGCGGATTGGGTTCCATTGGTCTGGTGGAGGGAAGCATGTTGGATACCCAAAATATACCTAGACAAGCAATTGAAGTGACGAAGAGTGCTGAAGGTTGGGTGAAGTTTGGTGCATAATGTGCAACACTTTGATGGACAAAAGTGATTGCTAGATTGGGATATTGGTGCTAAGGTATTGGCTAGCCTAGAGAGTAGATTGGATTAGCCCATGTACATGCAGTAGAAGTGACTTGCAATAGTGTTAGGTGGAAGCCATCCTAGAGTCTCTATGTGTTGTCCTTTGAAGGACTAAGCAGAAGTTAGAGAGCAGTACATAAGCGAAGGACCGACAAGACAAGATATGACATAGAAGGTGCAACGAAGATTGTCATTGTATCTTGTATACCATAGACTCTTGTATTATTCAGATTGGTTTAATATAACGAATATTGGCTTGTACATTATTGTACAATATTTGTTAAAAATTGTGTATACTTGTGCATATGTGATTTACTACTTTATATTTTCCGTTGTTCAAAGTAGTTCTTATTGAGATTCTTGGTTTGGTAGCATAATAGATTTTAAGATTATAACATAGACCCAATATCGTGGAAATTCAACACTACTCCCATCGATCCCGTCATCGCAGTCGGTCCTTTCTGTAAATGGGCTATTGACTTTATGGAGTTTTGACCCCCATCTACTAATAACCACAAGTATATTATCATGGCCATCGACTATTTCACCAAATGGGCTGAAGCCATGCCAACGTTCAATAACACCATGACTACTGCAACCCTCTTTTTCTTTAACCATGTTATTGCTTGATTTGGGGTTTCGAAACAATTGGTCTCTGACCATGGCTGACACTTTGAAGATGAGATATGGCATGAGCTATCCTCTCTGTTGGGCTTCGAACACCAATATTCATCATCTTATTACCCCCAAGGAAATGGCGAAGTTAAAGCTATCAACAAAATCCTTAAGAGTATGCTTTAGTAGACATTGAATAAACACAAGACCAACTAGAATTTAATGCTCTTCCCTACTTTCTGGGCATATAGAAATTCTGTCAAAACCACCAATGGGTTCACTCCTTTCCACTTTGTTTTTGGAGAGGAGGAGTCTTACCAATCAAGTGTGAAATCCCCTCCATGCTACTTGCCGTCAAACTCCTCCCAGACACCCAACCTTTAGAACAACGACTTATCATGCTTGAGTCAACTAGTGAAGACTGTTGTGTTTCCTTGCAAACTATTGAAGTGACCAAAAAGTGCACCAAAGCTCAATATGACTAAAAAACCCACCCTCGTACCTTCCATGAAGGCGACCTTGTTCTTGTTTATGACCAAGCTCATAATGTATTGGGGCATGGAAAGTTTGAATCATTATGGCTAGGACCTTACATCCTCTGTAAGTGTTTGTGAAAAGGTGCATACCTTTTAGAGGGTCTAGAAGGAGAAATCCTTCCTAATCCTTGAAATGCACTCTACCTCAAGAAATTTTACCCATAACATTTCCCATTGAAATGCGTTTATCTCTTTCTTTCTTCTTGCATTTAGGTAGTTTTCATTCCACACCATCTTATACATTGTCTTCTTGCATATTTTAGATGGATCCATCATCCACACCTTGTATTAGTTATTCCGATGGTGTGAATCACTTCACCAGGAATCTAGCCTCGAAAACTTGGGCCATTTTCACCCCCTTGCATTTGTTAGTCCACTCCAACGATGTTTGCATTGGATCTACCACCAATAACCAAGCCGAATATGATGATGTGATAGGTTTGTTAGTCGATTCCATTGATCGTTGCATCCTTCACCTTCATTTTTTTCTTGATTCCTTGCTACTTTTCATGCAATTAAATGACATTTATCATGTGCATAATCATGTCCTATTTAGAAAATATCTACGAGTTAAGATTTTGGTGCATGATTTTGAATCCATTACATTCAATCATGTTCCTAGAGCCCAAAATTACTATGTAGATACCATGCAAATAACATTCTAGATTGGCATTTATCACATGCATATACCAGAATACATCCATAATCAAATGGCGAACAAAAATTGTCACAAAAGATGCATAACCATAAATATGTATCATAATATAGTGTTTTGAGTCCACTACTCTAAATACATCCGACATGCTCATTTGCATATTATCATTAAAAAAAATGGGGGCCCACATGTCCCTATGCCTAATCACTATCATATGGAGTGTTATAGACATTTTTGTGCCTTACAACACCAAGCATGAAATGTCCATAAACCAAGGGCTCCTAAGTCCTTAAAAGTGTTGTTCTAACCCCTAAAGGAACAAGGTCAACAGATTACAGCTTCTCCCAGAAGTTCTCCATGAAAAACTACTCAAAATTGGTCAAAACAGGATCATTGCAGCTGCTCCACTGGCTAGGTGCGTTGCATCTCACCCAAATGCACTGTGAGGGTGCGTTTCATTTCAAAACTCCCTTACGTGGGGTGCGATGGGCGAGAAATGACAAATGGCAGTATCATTCCGCAAGGTGGAGAGGCAATGGAAGCTTCCAGAATCTCCTCCTATGACACTTGCCTCACTGAATTCGACCAAGGATGAGTAAGAGGCCCTCAGTCTCCAAGTGGAAGCAAGAACTGACAGAGAGAAGACACTAATCAAATCACAAGCTGACTCATCCTCCTTACAGATATCTATATATGGATCCCTCATCCCAGAGATCCAGAGGCTGGAATTTTGCATATTGTAAGGAATTGTTGTTGGTTTCTAGAGACAAACATCAGATTGTTGGGTGATCTATGCTTTGTTTGAGGCGAAGAGGGGCTTCTTTGCTGGGAGGTTGATGCTGGGTCAGAATCACTGGTTATAACTCCTCCTGGATCTTTTCTTCTTTATCAATAAAAGCTATTTGAGTTCTCCTCCATGCTTTTGTATCATTGATGCTTGTTACATTTGTATGGTCAATTTAAATATGATCCTAAGTTGTTTATGAATATAGATCCATGTCTTTGTATAGTGCTGTGCTTCTGTGATCTTACAGGTACTTTGTGAAGCTGGGCGTGTTAGTGAGCAGGTAGCTGGAGACTATCAAAGAAGAGAGGGATCGAATCAAAGGATTAGTGCAAGACACAGGTTGGTTCTTTCTATTCCTCTCTATCTATAATTCATAAAGGAGATACAAAAGTAGCTTTTCTCTGTTTGTTTCTAAGGTAGCTGTCACACCTTAGTGGGATAGAGCAGTTCTAAATAGACACTTTTCCCTGTAACAAAATGGCGACTCCACTGGGGATATAATTAGTTAGTTTGTTTATCATTCTTTGTTGTTTGTTTCATAAACTTATAAGTAGCATTCGAACTGCATTTGCCATAACAAATGCAAAGTAGATAACTGCTACTTCAATCCATTCACTGGATCTGTTTATGATTTAAACAGATGATTCAAAAACTATCTGATTGCCCTTGTGATAGCTCTTAAATCCTCCTTAGATCTACCCCTGATTGTTGCATTACTGATTGCTTTTTACTCGGCCAAAAACCAAGGACTGAACTGAAAACTGTGACCCGGAACCCGGACAGAGTCTCGTTTCTGGCTCAGCGCAGGTACTGTTCAGAGATTCTCAATTTCAGCGCACTTCCCGAAGGGACAACCTGCGCTGCATTTCAGATTCTCTGTGTTACAGGTGCGCTGATCAGACTAGCTCTGTGCAGCTGTGGTTCCTGTGCTTCATTCTTTCCAGTTCTATCCCTGAATTTTGCTGCTTGTGATAAGTATATGTCTGTTTTAAACCCCTTTTCCTTTTTGTTATTCCGCCTCCTTTGTACGAAAGAACTGTAGATGTTTTTGTGTGTTTGTTGAGTCGTTTACAGTTTTCCTTTGCAAAAGTAGCATAGTCGTACTGTCGTCCTTTGATTTGAATCTGTCGCAAGTGTCGATTTCGATCATAGGAGAAAGTTTGAATGCTGTTGATGGTCGATTATCCTGTTACTATTGCCTTTGGTCTGAATTTGTAATTTTCTAGTGTCAAAAACGAGTGTTCATTTCAAAATCGTAAGGTGTTGTAATCATCTCTATTTTTGATTTCGAAAAAGAGCTTGTTTATATTTGTCGCTTGAAAAGAAATTCAGATTTGTACATCAACTTTCTTTTTAGCATCAATACTAAGAAAGTCGAAAACAAATACATGCATGTGCATTTGCATATAGACAGTCTATTTGGATTGATTTAGGAAAGTGCATTTACAGTGTGCTCTTTGCTCTTTGTGAAAAGATTCTGTCTTTCTTTTCCCTAGTAGCTAGGATTTTCATTGCACAAAAGAGATAAAAAGTTTGTTTATCATCTTTAGATTGCATTTTAGGAATTACATCTACTTCTCGTGGTGAACCCGAAAGGCAAACTTCATAAACAAGATCAACTTAAAATAAATTCAATGAATCTAACAACGCTTTGGAACTTAACGCACAACATTTAGAGGTCTAGGCTAGAGACGTATTCTGGCGTCGTAAAGCCTGGTAACTGTTGTCCTCACTGATGGTTGGGTGATTCCTCCACTTTGAGACGATAAATGCCAGTACGGACTTGTGCTCCCACGTACCGTCGAGTATATTTTGGGAGACCCCTATAGGCTTAAATCCTTTATCCATAGGAAGTCGTGTCTGCCGCCCTATCGATCGCAATGCACTGAACACAACATTCGGGAAGATTGACTGCCGTACCGTAAAAAGTATTCTGTAGTTTTATGATTGGTTTGGTACTCCCTCTACCTAGACCTCCAGAGTAGTCCCTTTCGTTCCTTTTCAGACTCCTTAACGGAAAAGGTCCATCTGAGCACTTGTCACTTCAGGCTCATTAAAAATCGAAGGAGACTAGAGTCATCTTTTGTTTTTTCTCGACTCTTAAAAACTGAAAAAACAAGTTGTGTCGAAGCGTCTAAAATTCATTTAATTCGGAAACATACTTCCCCTTTATTTTAGTTGATCGAGTAATCCGAAATCATGGAAGAAAGTCAATTGAAACCCCGTCGTTCACGGAGGCTTACGAGTCAACCGTCTTTGTGTCCAGAATCGAAGCCAGTACGGACAAAGCGAACTCGTTTAACCGGTTCCAAATCTCCTATTACAGTTAGAACAAGTGTTCCAACGACATCAGAGACTCCGGTTACTCCAAACATTTCTGGAATCCCTGCCTCTACAGAAGAAGTTCAACAGCCACAGAAGGACAGTGATACTGATCCTAGTCTGAGAGTAAACACTTGTGCTACCGAGCCAGTTCCACTTTCGACCGGTTCGGAGAGTCTTGCTCTTCAAACATCTGTCGCTGTCGATTCCATACCTTCTTCGGCACCAGAAATATTCTACGGACCTGACGGTCTTCCCCTTCCACCTGGTCTGATTGCCATAGAAGAAATTGTAGAAGATCCTCAAACAAGTACTCCAACGCAATTTGGAGTCGGGATCACTCTATATCCTTCTTCGTCAGAAGTTAGTCTACCACCAGCAGAAGCTCCTGTAGAATCGCTAGGTAATATTTTGGATAGACTAAAAATGTCTGAACAACTATCAACATCTAGGACTGTGTCGTCTGACACAGCGATGACAGAACTCCTTGCTATCACTCCGACAATGTTCGTCGGTATACCATGTGTCCCGACTAGCTCTCAACCGCTAGAAGGAGCCCACTCAGGGGCTATTTCGATAGTATGGTCTGTTCCTGTTTGTTCATCCGGAATAATATCCGGAAACTCTTATGTTGAGTCTCAACAAATTGATCCATTTGGAGGTCAATTTGGGCAGTCCGACCCCCAAGGGCAAACAATTCCCTTGAGTTCTGGAATACCACCGTATGGGGGGCAGTACACCCTTTCATTATCCCCTCCGGGAGGATATCCATACGGGAGTTCACAACAACATTCAGGTTATACTGGAATTACCTCAAGCGGTTGGGTACCTATACTACCTCAACAACCAAGAGTTGTATACTCGATGCGACAATGCTTACCTATGTTGAATATCCCAACTACGCCAGCTATTGTGACGGTGTCGCAAGTTCAAGCGCTGCCTGTTGTATGCCAACCTCAGGTTTCTCAGGTTGTAATGCAATAGCCCCTTGACCCTACGACTCAACCACAATCGCCGATCGGTGGAACGAAACAGGTTCAGACGGGTAAAATAACCCCTCATCTTGGTCAAACTGTTAGTATCGGGCAACAGCACATGGCTTCACAACCATGGCTGGTGCAATACCAACAACCGCAATTCCAACAAGTATACCAAGGTTCTGAGCAACAAATCTTTGCTAACAGTGGACAGCCGTACATTCAAAACGGTCAAAATCAACCATTTTACAATGGTCATGTCCACCACCCCTATCAAACATACCAGCATCAAACGCATTATGCCGGTATGCAAAGGCCAACTGCTCAGGCAATCCCATCTTATCCTGGGTATGCTTCTCCTAACCTGAATCAGCAGTTACCCTTTGTGGCGACTTTAGAGTTACCTGATTTAAATAGGTTAACAAACGATCCAATCGCTGCCCCTTGGTGGTCGGCGATTCCGCATAAACTTCCATCAGATATTCCTAAATTTAATGGAAATTCGGGTGAAGATCCATTGAATCACGTGATGACATTTCATCTATGGTGTTCATCAAACACCCTAAATGATGATTCGATAAGACTTCGCCTCTTTCAGAGGACGTTAATGGGTCCAGCGGCAAAATGGTACATTGAATTACCTAGAGCTTCGTTCGACAACTTCAGTACCCTAGCCACGACTTTTTTAACCCTTTTTCAGTTACCAATAAGGTACGAAACGGGAACAGAACTTCTTACCAACTTCAAACAGACAACGGCCACTCACATATCTGATCATATACATGAGTGGCGACGTCGTCGTAGAATGGTAAAAACGTATGTCCCCGATCAGCTATTAGCTGAATGGTTTATCAAGTCATTACTGGTTTCCATCACGAAAGATGTGGCAAAGGGGGGAGTCGTAACAGAAGTGCAAGTTATCGCTCGTGCGCAATATCTGGACTTGATTTACACTCAGTCCGGCACGCTCTACGATAAAATACATGACGCCCCTAGACTAGAATTCTCAATTCCTCCTCCTCCTAAATCGAACAATGACTCTCATGTCGGCGATGGTGTGATTGGCACAACAGACACGAAATCGACAAAGGCTACATCCAAAAAGGCCCGTAAGATTTCAGGTCAAAATGAAAAAGATGAACTTCTTGCTTCGGAAGTAAATGCCGTATCGATAGATAAAGGCAAAGAAACCAAACAACCAGGAAGCAAGAAGAAAGGCAAAGGGAAGAAGAAGAAACAGGAAGAATCATCACCTGAAAAATCTTCTTCAAACCCTCCTGGAGATAGGAAACCAAAGAATCCATGCTTTATATGCGATGAGGATCATTGGACCGCGCATTGTCCACACAGAGCTGAGCTTAAGAAATTCTTCAAGAATTCGAAAACCTCCGCAGTGTTAACTGATCCGTTTCCAAATCCAGGAACAAATCTGGTTGAAAGTGGAAATGCTTCCCCGTCTCAAGTGCTAATGTTGTCGGTTTCAAAACAGCAAAATGATGCTTTGATATCGACAAGGAACAAAGATTATGGGAATCCACAGCTGTCGAACAACAAGGATAAAGATCAACCTAGTAGTTCGACAACAACTTCGATAGAAGTTGCGCCGCCCATCATCCCTGAACTGACAATAAAACCGCCAAAGGAAGTAGTACACAAGTCGACGTTTAATCCCCACGCTAGAGCGGCACAACATTATAATATAGTGGAAGATTTGGCCCAATCGCCATCCGCTATGTCGACTCTTGAAGTACTACAGAATTGCCCATCCCAAAGGCAGGCTTTATTATCAGCCATTGGTGGGATTGACCCAAAGGATTCCAATCTTGTATCTTTCGACCATAAAGGATACGATCCTCAATTACCAGCTCAACTAGCTTTCCTTGTTCAAGTGAAAGCCCTCAACAAAACTGTTCATCGAACAATTATTGATGAGGGAGAATCTACATGTATTATGTTTATGAGTTGCTGGAAAACTTTAGGATCTCCAACCTTGTCGAGATCTTCGACGACATTAAAAGCATTCGATGGAAGGACATATACCCCATATGGTATCCTAAGTAACTTGAAAGTTGAACTAGGAGGGAAAACGGTAGAAAAAGATGTTGAAGTCATCGATGGGAATCTTGATTACAACATCCTACTAGGGAGACCATGGATATATGCCATGGAAGCTGTTGTGTCGACCTATTTTAGGAAGATTGCATTTCCCTTTCAAGGAGGGATTACAATCGTCGATCAACAAAACTTCCTCCCCAATGGTTCTTAAGTTACAGGAAGCATTCCCATGATCCATGGAAGCCCCCATTCACTTTACAATATCGGAGTAGGCCTACTGAAAGATCCTATACTAATGGGAACTTTTGCCTTTCCACCTCCAATCAACTTGGCGGAAGTCTCGTCAATAGGAACCTGCAATATGATATCTTCTAAAAAGATCTCAGAAAACGATATCGACATGGATCATGCTATGGTTTTTCCCCCAAGCCCAACAGAAGTATTGTAGCAATCAATGTTCCTAGCATGGGAGGCAAACCCAAATCAACGCTCATCAAGCGTTTGGATAGATAGGTCTAAAGAATATGGTACCCCTTCAGATCCTTGGTCGCGAGTGCATGTCACAGACAAAGGAATTATCCAATCAATGGTAATTGAAGAAGCACCATGGAATGATTCCCACCATCGTTCCCTTCTTCCGGATTGTGGAGAAGATACTAAAGATGACCTTTATCATCCTTCAGTCTTTGATTTCCTATCAAACACTGTAAACACGGTGGATTCCGAGCGAAACTTGTCCAACATTGAAGAGACTATCGCCATAAATATCTCGACCAAAACAGATGTTGTAGAGAATATTTATGTCGGCAAATGTTGTTCTCCTTCAGAACTGGAAATATATAACGCTCTTTTTCGCGAATTCAGAGATGTCTTTGCTTGGTCATATGATGAAATGCCAGGCATTGACTCGAGTATCGTTGAACACGAAATTAAGATGTATCCAGATGTCAAACCAGTACGACAACGGCTATGGCAGGTGCACCCCAAGAAAGCCGCTGCCATTAAGGCAGAATTTGAAAAACTTCTCCATACTGGTTTCATCTACCCGGTTCCTCTAACCGATTGGATATCGAATATTGTCCCTGTTATGAAAAAACAAGGAACAATTAGAGTGTGCGTCGATTATAGGGATGTAAATCAAGCTTGTCCAAAAGACAACTACCCTACACCCTTCATTGACCAGATAATTGATGAATGCACCGGATGCGAAATCTTTTCATTCATGGATGGATTCTCCGGGTATAATCAAATAAATATCCGCCCACAGGACCAGTTAAAGACTGCATTTATTTGTCCGTGGGGCACATTCGCATATCGAAAATTACCCTTTGATTTAAAGAATGTGGGGGCGACGTTTCAGAGGGCTATAAATTATGCCTTCCATGACATCAAAAACATCGTTCAACCATACCTCGACGACCTTCCGGCTCATTCGCTAAAGCGGACTGATCACCCGCAGCATTTAAGAGCGATATTTCTACTTTGCCGACACTACAAGATACGACTCAATCCACACAAATGTGTATTTTGCGTCAGTTTTGGTCGTTTACTTGGCTTTGTAGTCTCAAAGGACGGGATTCGTCTCGACCCGTGTAAGGTCCAAGCAATCATAAATTTGCCTCCACCTTCGAATTTGCTTCAGATTCAGAAACTCCAAGGGAAAGCGAACTTTCTGAGGAGGTTCATTCCAAATTACGTTGAACTTGCTAAAGGTTATACACGCCTTTTGAAAAAGGAGGTACCCTTTGTCTGGGATCAGGTTGCGCAAGCTTCCTTTGATGCTTTAAAAGATTCCCTAATGAAAGCATCATTAATGTATGCCCCTGATTATCAAAAGGATTTTAACCTGTATCTGGCTGCGGCGGATACGACCATCGCAATGGTTTTAGTTCAAGAAGTCGATGGAATTGAACATCCTATATATTATTTAAATAAAAAATTAAATGATACAGAAAGCAAATATTCTTACGTTGAATACAAAGATTTCGACACTATGTCCTCTTTCGGAAAACTACCTTTCTGTCAGATTGCAACCCCATGACTTATATATTGTCGCGACAGTTGCTGGGGGGCAAATATTCAAAATGGATAGCAATCCTACAAGACTTTGATCTGGAATTTGTAAAATCCAAGTCAAAGAAAGCTCTAGTTTACGCAGAATTATTGTGCGATCTCCCATCGTCGTCCAACGATGACACGTCCGAAGAAACAATCATGGATGAAAGTTTGTTTCTGATATCTGCAAGCAATGAGTGGTATGGGGATATAATCACTTATCTCCAGACCCAAAAATACAGGCCAAACACCTCACACTTCGAACAAAAACGTATTCGATACCAAGCAAAGGACTACATGATCGTCGGAGATACACTTTACCGTCGTGGTATCGATACAGTTCTGAGAAGGTGCCTCACCCATGAGGAGGCCGAAAAAGTCCTGAATGATTTTCATTCAGGCGCGTGTGGGGGGTATCAATCTGGATATGCTACAACGCAAAAAATCTTACGAGCAGGATACTTCTGGCCAACAATGTTCAAATATTGCATAACCGTAGTAAGAAGTTGCCATGCTTGTCAAATTTTCGATAGCAAAACCAGAAGACCACCCGCACCTCTGCAACCAATAGTTGCTGTTGGGCCATTCACCAAATGGGGCATCGATTTCATGACATGTAACCCCACCTCGACCGGGGGGCATGGGTACATCATAGTCGCAGTTGACTATTTTACCAAATGGGCCGAAGCGATGCCTACATTAGATAATACTGGTGAAACAGCTGCCCCTTTCTTTTTCAATCATGTAGTCTCCAGATTCGGCGTGCCGCAGGGTATAGTCACATATCATGGATCACATTTTTGCAATCACATGATGATTGAATTAGCTGCCAAACTAGGGTTGTCTCACGACAACTCTACTCCATATTATCCGCAAGACAACGGACAAGTTGAAGCAATCAACAAGGTCCTCAAACGCATGCTGCAAAGGATGATTGGAGTTCACAAAAGAAGATGGAAACTAATCCTGTACTCAGCTTTGTGGGCTTAACGAACATCGGTAAGGAATGCAATCGGGTTCACACCTTTCCAACTGGTATATGGCTTGGAAGTAGTCTTACCAATCCAGTGTGAAATCTCGTCTCTCAAACTCGCAATTGATCTCCTCCCCGGAACTTCAGAAGAAGAAGCTCGTTTCTTGGAATTAATCCAATTGGATGAAACCCGTCGTGATGCCGCTTTGACTAACGAAGCCCATAAGAAACGAGTCAAGGTACAGTTCGACAAAAATGTCAAACCCCGTGTCTTCTCAGAAGGTGACTTGGTCTTGCTTTACGACCAAGAATCCGATAAATTGGGAGCTGGAAAATTTAAGTCTTTATGGATGGGCCCCTATATTGTTAAACGAGTGTTAGCAAAAGGAGCCTACGAGTTAATGGATTATGACGGAATTCCGCTGGCGCAACCTTGTAATGGGTTGTACCTCAAGCATTACTATGCGTAATGGTAACCTGTGTACTTTTGTTATGTTTTTGTTTTCGCTAAAGTGTTTATTTTGGTCAAGTAATCCACTTTTTACATTTGTTGCAGATGTCAAACCTATTGGAGTCATGTGTTGGATATGCCGATGGAGTGAGTCGTAGTTCGTGGAACCTATCCTCCGCAGCCTGGGCTATTTTTAATCCAAGCAGCGAGTTAGTAAGTTTCAGAGGGGTATGTATTGGTCGATCAACAAATAACATCTTTGAATGTAGCGCGTTGATAGAACTCCTCTCTGATGCCATCACACATGGTATATGCCGACTAATTGTCAGGCTAGACTCACAACTCGTAATACTACAACTCAATGGTATATATTTCGTCCGAAACCCAGCTATTTATCGCATGTTCCTAAGGGTTAAGATTTTGGAAAGACAATTTGATTTTATTCAATATCAACATATTCCCAGAAACTTAAACACATTAACTGACTCATTAGCAAACTATGTGTTAGATAGACATTTGCAACATTTATAAAAAGAAACACACCATCAATGTTTGCATGTGGATCATGTAGCTTAACCAAAATAAAACTCCGAAAATCAAAAATATATATAACTGTTTATGGTTTACACATAATGTTCTGTAACCAAGACAAAATCGGTCAAATGACCCAAAAAATCAAAATGCTAGGGGGCACCCTAGTCTAATGATGCTCGTGATAGCAAGTCACAGCCTGTGCGATCATGCGTAAGAGACGAGTCCATCATCTGGGCACACCAGTAGTATGCCGCTGTAACCGCAAAGGTAGCTTGTTAGTCCTCACATCTAGAATACCAAGAGTGAGGCCCTCAACCTGCTCCTGTAATGCTGTGAGAGTCTCAGCCACATCGAGGTCGCGAAGGATAGCCCTTCCGACAGCCTCTCCTGCTGGGGCAGCAACTGGTACTCTCAGGCGAACTACTGGATGAACAGGACCAACATCTGCATGTACACATGAGTTTGATTAAAGTCTTGATAGAATAAAGCACAAGGACATTATAAACAAAAAACGATAAACAGGAATATGGTCAAAGATTTTACCAATGGCCCCCACTGTTCGCCATCCGGCAGTACTAAATCTGGATCACCCTGGAAGTCCATGCCAGCATATGGATACTCAGAATAAACCATCTCTTGACGATCAAACCACCTGAAGAAGGTATCAGAAAATGAAATCTGAGACTGGCCAGCATGCCTAAACATATGGTCAACCCATCTCTGCATACGTGGTTCAGTAGGAGAAGGTAAATCGAGTGCAATGTACTGCAGCTGCATCAGTGGTATCTTCTCTAAGGTAAAGGTGGTCAAAATAGAACCATACCCAAAGTTCTTCAACCTCCCGCTCTTTATCTTGGTCAACTGTTCTTTCATCACAAGAAGTACTGCGTCGCACCAGTTGAACACCTTCGGTTGGAGGCATTCCAAGGCATGCTGCATGTAAGATCGGTTGGCTACATGAAGGGCCGCACCACCGGCCATCCTACCAAAAGTAAACAGAATAGTCCTGAGGGACCTGTCAGTGACATCACAGATGATGATCTTGCCGTCTTTACTCGGCTGAGATCCTTCTCTGCAGTACCGACGAACATAATCTCTCACAGAGTCGCCTCCTCATGCTGAACCTGACAAAGAGATGGGGGCACCCCGCCTCGACAAGCCAGTGAAGAAATAGATGTCTACCACAGTCAAGGGGATAGATTTTCCCCTGATCTGGAAAACCTGATTGGTAGGATCCCAAGCATCGAGCAAATACTGCAGTAAGTTGATCTGCTGTCTCATACTAGAAATGCGGAAGAACTTCAGCAAGCCACAGTTCCGCAACGCGTTCACCGTAACTGGATCATGTAGGGCAAGCATGTCCTATTCTTCATGCTCACGTTCTCGCCATGTAATGGTCATCTTACTCCAAAGATCTCTGAAAAACAAACAAGAGAGGAGTTAGATCCTGATTTTGGTAAGAAACAGGCAAAATTTCCATAAAAAATTGTGCATCAAAATCCCTTTTTGCGCCCAACGCACCTGCAGCAGTGTTCTAGGTGCGTTGAATGTCAGATATCCTTTAGACAGGTCGACATTCAATGCAGGTTTCGATACACAGAGGGTGTGCTGAAGGCAGAACGAGTCCTACAAACCTCAGGGGCTGAGAAACGCTAGGAATCAAGCTCAAAATGCAAAATGGAAACCATGAAATGAAAGAGCTCAGGTTTAGCTCCTACCTGGTCCAGACGGCGCCGAGAATCGTCCACAGAATCTCCCAAAATCAGCTGATGAAAATCAAGGGGGGAAAGCACCTCCAAAGCTCCAACAAACCAAAGTTCAAATGAAATGGTAAAATGAGAGGTAAAAACACTTTTTCATTACTTTTTACGTAGTTCAAAGTAAAATATTAGTGTTCTAATTAGTTCTCAAGCATATATTGTTCATTTCTGACTAAGTTTGATGAAGTAGTTGAAAATACAGTACGATCTTTGGAAGAACAAAGCTATTTATGGTAAAATCAAAATAGGACCATCTAATCGAGCAGTGTTACCGCAAGGTTCAAGCTCATTGAAAAATAAACCCGCATTGAGCAGTTTTAGCACATAGTTCAAGCTCGTTAAAAAATAAACATAAGACATGAGCAAATGTTTCCACCCGCGTTTAAGCTCGTTAAAAAATGAACTATTCCCCGGTAAATAACCATCGTGAATGTAGTACTTCAGCCGTTAAAGCCTTGGTCATGTTTGCACCTTGACCTCCACTTTTTCATTGGCCGATCATTCACCTCCATTTGATTGTTTACCTATTTTTAGGAACAGCTGCGAAGAGTGATTTCACTAGCCATCCTTGTGACACTGTCGTGATTGGAAAATTCCAAACCTTACCTGGAATCAGCTGCTACCCGTTTTATCACTCGTTCCTCAAAAGACGAGTCTCCTTTAAGCTCTTTTCAACTGACTCGTAAAATATGAAAAGATTTCCGAGCCATTGGCCTCTCCAGCTCATTAAAGGGATAGGAAGTGCTATCTCTCCTCTAGATTTTAATCTTTTTGGACCTGAGGGATTATTACACAAAAAGATCGAGTGCTTGTTTTGTTCGGCTCGTTAAAACTATCGAAAATTCATCCCTTCTGTATTGTTTTATACTTTTTCGACTTAAGGGATTAGATGACGAAAAAGGAATTTTGGAGCTACCTTTACGTTCCTTTCCAGACTCTCTAAAATTGAAAAGGACCGAGTTATCTTTGTCGTTAAACTCGTTAAAAATATTAATAGCGACAAACTTGTGTTTAGACGAGAACGAGTTTCACTATCGCTAGGCTCGTTAAAACATAGCGATGGGTTTGCCCGAAGGGAAAATTATAGAACAAGCATATGTTATCCTCCTCAAGCTTGAAAAAAATAAAGAGGTGCTGGTCAGCAATGACTGGGGAAAAATTGGGAAGAAAACTCAAAGAAACTTTGTTGGTAACAAGTCGCTCTTGAACATGACACTTCCACTCCGTGTCCGAGTCGGGTTCGATTGTTTCATTCACCGGTCACATCACCATGGTCACGCCATACCATCCACATTTGGGATTAATGCTACCAATCCATCACAACATTGTCGCCGATATGTTCAAGAGAAGTCATCCAGAGAAGTCACCTGTGTCTCGCCCACTACCATACATTATACTCCATTCTTTCATGACCGCCACCCTGAACCTTATATCACCAGATCGTTTTCACCTCCATCAAAATCATTTGCTCCGTTCCGTGTCATTGATGTGGGATTCATTAAGGCCCTCCTGTGACAGATCACTTCTTGTCGACATTAGCTCATTATCCAAGAAGTTGATCTAGGAACACCCCATTCAGTACTTTGAAGCTTGCATGCCTCAATGGCAAGTTTCTCACTTCCGGCGACAGGTTTACATCAATGGCCTTCGACCGAAAGATTTTTGCGTGGTGTTCGACGCCAAGTCCTTTATTCACACCACGTGAATTGTACTGCAGTACCTTGAGGGTCATTATCATTATCGGTGATTCCTCTCGCGCTTGTTAACAGTTTACATCATTGAATGGTAATCAAGCGATGTCTTTCCATGTTCGACCTCAGAACATTTATCACATGGATCGACTTGTACTTCGAGTGAAGATTGAACGAGATTGAAGACCCCAGATCTAGTTTCATCCATCCGGGTTGCGATATATATTCAGGGAAATAAATACATTAAATGTACAACATTGCAGCACAGATAATCATCCTACCAAAAGGATGATGGCTCTATCAGAATCATCAGTCTACACTAAGACGATTGTCTGTCCTATGTACATGAAAATGAATTTATAAAGCTGAGCATGGGAATGCCCGCCTCAGCTAGATCATGAAAATATTATGAAGATAATGTATTGTATTGTATCTTATTACAGGTCTCCTCCCAGCATTGAAAGAACTTCGGATCCTCATAATAAAGCATTTCACCCGACACCAAAAGGTTAACGGCCTCATACTTTAGGTGGCAACTGTTATAGACATTTTTGTGCCTTACAACACCAAGCATGAAATGTCCATAAACCAAGGGCTCCTAAGTCCTTAAAAGTCTTTTTCTAACCCCTAAAGGAACAAGGTCAACAGATTATAGCTTCTCCCAGAAGTTCTCCATGAAAAACTACTCAAAATTGGTCAAAACAGGATCATTGCAGCTGCTCCACTGGCTAGGTGCGTTGCATCTCACCCAAATGCACTATGAGGGTGTGTTGCATTTCAAAACTCCCTTCAGTGGGGTGCGATGGGCGAGAAATGACAAATGGCAGTGTCATTCCGCAAGGTGGAGAGGCAATGGAAGCTTCCAGAATATCCTCCTATGACACTTGCCTCACTGAATTCGACCAAGGATGAGTAAGAGGCCCTCAGTCTCCAAGTGGAAGCAAGAACTGACAGAGAGAAGACACTAATCAAATCACAAGCTGACTCATCCTCCTTACAGATATCTATATATGGATCCCTCATCCCAGAGATCCAGAGGCTGGAATTTTGCATATTGTAAGGAATTGCTGTTGGTTTTTAGAGACAAACATCAGATTGTTGGGTGATCTATGCTTTGTTTGAGGTGAAGAGGGGCTTCTTTGCTGGGAGGTTGATGTTGGGTCGGAATCACTGGTTGTAACTCCTCCTGGATCTTTTCTTGTTTATCAATAAAAGCTATTTGAGTTCTCCTCCATGCTTTTGTATCATTGATGCTTGTTACATTTGTATGGTCAATTTAAATCTGATCCTAAGTTGTTTATGAATATAGATCCATGTCTTTGTATAGTGCTGTGCTTCTGTGATCTTACAGGTACTTTGTGAAGCTGGGCATGTTAGTGAGCAGGTAGCTGGAGACTATCAAAGAAGAGAGGGATCGAATCAAAGGATTAGCACAAGACCAAGGTTTATCAATAAAAGCTATTTGAGTTCTCCTCCATGCTTTTGTATCATTGATGCTTGTTACATTTGTATGGTCAATTTAAATATGATCCTAAGTTGTTTATGAATATAGATCCATGTCTTTGTATAGTGCTGTGCTTCTGTGATCTTACAGGTACTTTGTGAAGCTGGGCGTGTTAGTGAGCAGGTAGCTGGAGACTATCAAAGAAGAGAGGGATCGAATCAAAGGATTAGCGCAAGACATAGGTTGGTTCTTTCTATTCCTCTCTATCTATAATTCATAAAGGAGATACAAAAGTAACTTTTCTCTGTTTGTTTCTAAGGTAGCTGTCACACCTTAGTGGGATAGAGCAGTTCTAAATAGACACTTTTCCCTGTAACATGGAGGCTCCCGAGCCAATGGCTCCATCCCACTAGCTCGTAGGTCTTGTACTTCCTAACTGGCCATAGAAGTGCGATGTGTGATTCCTAACCACTCTGAGGGAAGACTAGTGCAGTCATATGTATACCGATCTTCTAGCTCATGCCACCCACACTCTATCACTAGAGCTAGTAACACGTCAAATCTACGTTAGAGATCCTCCAGTAGAGCACCACTACTTGATCTCCTCTGTGATGTGGCCCCACCCTAATATGCAACCACAGGCATTGCGGCTCATCCATCTGTATCTTGCCGGACTCATGGTGCTATATTTTCATACCAAAAAGTTTTGAAATTAGTACCACATACACATATTTATTAAACTATAAATGCACCAAATATATAACAACTTTCACTTACCATCTAGACCTCGAGCTCGTCCCAGTAGAAGTGTTAAGTCAGGATCGCCTTGATAGTTCATGCCACTATACAGATAATCATCTATGTACAGTGACATTTAGTCCCAATGAGCAAAAGTCTAAGGTTGGAACACTTGTTTGACTCCCCCTCCTCCACTTCGTTGCAATAGCTGTCCCCAGCAGTGCATCTTGGGCTCCTGTGGCCCCCCATCACAGATCTATACATGAGGATGAATAGTGGGGATCTTTTCATAGAAGAGTGAGCATAATATTGTCCCAAAAGAACGATTATCATTTGTCCCCCACCTGCATAGTGTCAAATGTTGTTTCAATGATGACAACATCATCTGGGCCGACCCATAGTAGGTCCCTACCAACACACTCTCCACCAACATCATCTTCCCCCTAGTAATGTGGTGGAAGGCATGACTACCCAAGATCCGCAACACTGCTGTGGCTGTAGCTCATGTCTCAAGCCTCTCTAGGTCACTGATCTAGATGGTCGTTCCCTTTGCACGAACCCAGGTACACAATGATGATCAACAAACTCACCTATATACCTCCCACGAGGCAGTACTGGATTTATCTTGCCCACCACCCCAGGGGGAAATCCTATTATAAAATATATGTCTTGGATTGTGATATCGATCCTATGCCTTTGAACTACAAAGGCCTCCTGATCTGGGTCCCAGTAACTCAAAATCCTCGACAATGAGGGCTCACCAACCCTCATCAAAGGGTTCTCTAAGAAATTTAGCATGCCATACCGTGCCAAAATCCATCTCACTGCTTGATTCCCCTGAATCTCAACATGGAGGGGCTCCAAATCTCTTTCTCGCCATAAAACCTTTAACTCTACCATACCTACAAAATACCATTATGTTTTGTGATTTTAGAGTCAAAGGCATGCATGTCGAGTACTTAGCTTCATCTCACCACAAACCACCAGTCATGCTTCCCCTCTTAGCCCAGAACGTAGTTTTTACCCTCAAAACTACGCTGGACACACTTATGTGCCCCGAGTTTCTGCATTCCACTATGCGGAATATACCCCGAAAAATGCGTTGTGATAATGAGGATGAGCAGGGGTCCCCCACAGTTAGCTAAAGCCCTAATTTGAAAGAATAATCCACCAAAAAGTCAAAATTTCCACTACGCTCTCCACAAGATTTAGGGCCTTCTCACCCTCTCCAAATTCTACATAGATCACTATGTAAATGAATTGGATTTGGGGGCAGAAAGCCCTTTTATAGGAAAAACCCTAGTTTTTCCATCGCCCACTGCCACCAATCTATAGCTCCGTTTGAAAAACCATCAACACCGTTGGAAATATCTCACTAATTTATATAATGGGTCTCCCTTGGTTTTTGGTAATTTAACACTTCAACGCGAAGCCATTTTTTCCATGAGGTCTTACTTTACCACCTCTTAAAATTGAATTTCTTCATTTGAGCCACTCGTACACTGGTACAACTTTACCGTTGCACGGGTTGACTCACATGTTGATTTTAGTCATGAGTAAACATCATTTACTCATGTTTTTAAGGTCCTCTCCGGGCCTCCCCCATGTGGCAGCATCATCAAGTCATCCTTGTTCAGAACATCCAAGATGCATCACCCTTGCATCTATGGAGTCTGTTCTGAGTCCCCTTGAGTCCAATTACAGTGTTCCATACATCGTTGTGTCACATCCATCCCATTATATTCATATTTGGCCTCCATATCTATTGCTCTGTCTTTGTCGAACCCTTGTTTGAATCATTTACCATCCCCTCCAGAATTGAGTCAGTCGTTGCCAGGTAAATCATACATATCATGCTCTTAAAAGCGAAGTCGTGAGCCTACCACTCATCTTGTTTCCTTCCATCATCATCCTTGGTGTTAGTCCATTAGTCACTCTACTATGGTACCTCGTGCCTTTGTTAAGGATTCCTTATTACCTTAACTTTGACGGGCCCTCTTATGTTGAATTCAACACATTTATTCCAGAAGTGTGGTCTAGAGGGTGGTGTACCTTGGTTCCAACTTCCATCTTTGTTCGAAGCCTCAGATCAAGCAAAGGGAATCATTATTTCCCTTTGACTTGGTTGTTTCTCACGTGCTCAACGCCAACTCCTTATCGCACGATTGAGAATCGTACACTTGATGGTTCGGTGATTCAGACGATTGTCCCAATGATTCTTGGGTGTGTGTGAGATGTTTCAGAACTCATGAGGGGGTGTCCCTTTAGTTAGACCCCCACATGCCCAGATGTACGCCGATGTTGATCCAGCCTCAGATGGAGTTCCACAGAAGTGATGGGTTTAGTTTTCGCCGCTTGTAGTGCCCCTAGCATGCATGTCTCCTTTAGACGATCCATTCAGATATTCAGATCTCTTTCCTATTCAACAAAGATTCTTTGGTTGCGATTCCCCCTCACCAGGTTAGCTTGAGGCACATTACGTATATGGGATCTATTTTATTATTTTCTAGCCCATTGACGCCAACATATCATGTATCATGTACTTTGTAGCTTAGTCTCACATTGTTGGGCTCACCATTATTCTTTGTATGAAATTATATTGATGGGTATGGGTATGCCTCCCCCACCTTATTTGAGATCATGTACTCCAACATAAAAGGAGACTTCTATAAGTTTAGTAGCTCTCGCCCTCTCTATTTTTGTTGGTCCTTCCATTGCTTCAACTATCTCTCTCACTCTCTTTGACTCTCCTTTGGTGTCTCATGGAAGCACAACCTACAACATATTTCGGCCATACGACTTGCTCCTAACACTCATACATTGGGGGGAAATTTGATATCACCAAAAAATGATTACCTAGCCATTTCTAACTAGGTGGATCGAAATACACCATGTAGGATTAATTTTACCATAATAAAATCACTTTCACCATGGGAAATAATTTAGTAAACCATTTTTATTAAATTATTTTATGATTAAAATTAAAAACCCCATGAGAATAATTGAATAAATCATTATTTTTTTATATTTTCTCTAGGAATAACTATCAAATCATTTTTTGATAATTATTCCTTGTCACATTTGACTAAATCCCCCAGGAATAATTAAATAAATCACTATTTATTTATTATTCCTTATTTCTATTATTGGAATAATTGTTAAATCACTATTTAATAATTATTGCAATTTGACACCATTATTAATCCTCGCAAAATAATTATTAAATCATTTTATTGTAGAAATTCCCACTGCAGATCAACAGATTATGCAATATACTAAAACACAATACAAGATTTACTTCTACAACACTTTGTGGAAGCTTAATCGAATTGAGCAAGATCAAGAGAACACATATAACTAAGAATGAGAAATCAATCACACATAACACAAAAGAAATAACCTGGGGAAAGCCTTAGCCTAAAACCCCAATCTCTGTATTATCATACAAGTGGAAAATAGTCATAGAATTACACAAAGCCTTAGCTTGGAAGCCAACCAGCTCTCAGTATAATCCCTCTGCTGCTCATAGATAGTCAAAGGCCTCTCACAAACCTTCTTCTCTGCCCTCCAAGCTTCCTATTTCCTTGCGCTGTTTTTCTTGGGGTCCAGTGCTTCCACAGATGTGAATTCCCACCTCACACTGCTCACATGGCCCAGTAGTAACTGCGCAATCCTGAAGGAGATAATTCCTTCTGCATGAATGAGTTCCCTATATAAGAAAAATCCTCCAACTGATAGTGCACTATCCCTTCCTCTGATCTCAACTGGGTCTCTGACTGAATTGACATGCATGAGTTATTTATTAGAGAATATTCAATTATCTGGAGAGCAACAGTTACATGCATGCAAACATTAAACTAACTGAACTCATAATTAATTCAACAAACTGTTTGAATTAATCTAACTGGACTTGACTCAGTTAACTGAGCCAACTAATTACAACTCAATATTACAACTCATCCTTATCTCTTTAACTGATGGATAAATTCCTTAAATCAATGGAGAAACTGTTTCATGTCCCCACATAGACTTCATGTTTGATTTTCCTTAACTAATTAACTCAAGATGAATTAATTAATTATTATACAAACAACTGCTAAGATCAAATTCAAATTTTACTTCTCTATTTTAGTTCAGGGACTAACTAAAATAGGAATCTATCTCGAAATACTATTTATAGCAATGTTATTTTTAGCACTTCCATTTTTCATTCCTGGTTTCTATGTCTAACACTGGTACCTGAAATGCTATTTATAGCATTTCTATTTTTAGCAATTCTTGTTGCCATTTTCAACATTTATTTGTTAATTATTTCTAAATAAAGATATTTGACCATTTTGAATATCTTTTCCCTCTCCAAAAAATATAATAAAGTATTCCTAATGGTTAGATATTGATTTGTTCAATATTATTTTATTATTCTCCATTTTCAAGATTAACTCAATACTTTGTTATAAATATGAGGGTTTTTGATTCATTCTTCACCATGATCATTATCGTCGTCATCATTATCGTCTCTTTTCTTTTGAGCTCCCGTTTGAGTTCTTCACATTTTTCTGGGTTTTTCACATATTGAGAGACTAGATCTATCACTGAAGAATCAATGGCATCAAAGGACCCATTACATGGAGGGATATTTTCATACCCTTTTTTAGATCTAATTCACTAGGTTTCATCAATAAAAGAATTTATTCATCTTAAAGTCTTTGCATTTGGGTTATTGCATTGGATATCTATACTACTTTTTGCTGTTTTGGATCGTATATGTTATTTTTGTTGCAATTTTTTTCACTTTTTATTGCAGATCTAAGAGTGAGAAACCACAAATTTTTGTTAGGGTCATGTGTCACCTAGTGACTTAAGTGAAGTGTTTTTGGTACACCTTCCAAGAAATTTCACACTAACAATTGTCATGAAATATTTGCTTTGTTCTTCATTTTCACCTTCCAAAGGGTCTTTGATCAATATCAGAATCTCTTGAGTCATCATGCAATGTCTTCTTTTTGTCTTGGTCCATGATATGATTCATGTCTCCATGATAGCTTTCTTTTTTTGTTGTTCTTCTTCACAGGTGTTTCTTTATGCTTTCTCCTTGCTATCTTATCTTGAGCATCACCTTGTCATGCTAGGAAGGTACTCCTACCAATGAAATCATTCTCCTACCAATGAAATCATTCACGATGAGGAAAAATTAGTTTAAAAACATCTATTCTATCACTTCCTATCTCATGGAATGATCTGCTCATAATAGGCTTGTGAGAGGGTTGAAAGAAGAAGGATTGATTAGCCGGGTGTAGTCAAACTCATCAAGGCTCACGATAGGTGTTCAAGGTGTGCTTGTGCACTCAAGGAGGAGAGAGATAACTCAAGGGTGAAAGACACAGTTATGAAGCATGAAGGAGAACCATTAGTTGGTTAAAGATGCGATCATGCACTCAAGGAAGCTAAGGAGGGCACAAGGGTGCACACATAAGGGACAAAGGGGTTAGGATTCAAGCCTTCCAAGTGCGCTCATTCTCTCAAGAGGAAAAAGGAGGGTAAAAGGGTGTACAACGAAGGGATGAAGGGGTCAGGCTTCCAGTCTTCGTAGTGTGCTTGCATGCTGATAAGGAACTAGGAGGGCGTAGTTCTTCGAGCCGAAGGAGTGCACTCAAATGAAGGCTTCAGGATTTGTGATTGTGTCATGTTTTCTAAGGGAATGATGAAGGCTTCATGCTTCAAGAGTGCAACATGCGCTCGAAGGCTTCAATATTCAAGAGTGCACCATGTGCTTTAAGGCTTCATTCTTTGTGAGTGTGCCATGTACTTTTTAAGAGACAAAGGATGCTTCATTGTTCTGAAGTGTGTTTGGTTGTTTCGAAGTGTGCTTCGTTGTTTCAAAATGCACTGTTATATAGGAAAATGACCTCCTCATCAACTCAGAGGAGAAGAGTAGGATGACTGAAGGATTGACCAAGTTCACAGGCCCATTTGTCAAGCTAACGCTGTCTAGGAACTAGCAACCTGCTTTATAAAGCTTCCTAGCAAGGAAAAGGGTGCGTTAGTGCCTAGGGTAACTCTATTTGTTACATCAGGAAGGGTGTTAGTCAACATAAATGAGTTTCTATGGGTCAAAGGAACAAGTTGACTGAGAAATATCTCGATATTCTCTCCTATGTCAGCTCACAAAAGTAGGGAAACATCAAAACTCGACCTATTTGGAGGAATTACTAATTCCTAACGGAGTCTACAAACAAGAAAGAGCACAAAAGCATGGAAACATCACTGATTTTGCCTAATGGAACTCATGAAGGATTTGGAAAAGCTTATCTTCTCATGCTATATATGTGAGGCTAGGGCCAATGTGGAAAAGGTCGAAACATTTGAAAGGATTGCCTATTTGACTGTCGAGACTAGTCTCTGACTAAGGAATTTGTAAGAGGTTAAGAAGGGAGAGAGAGAGGAGATGGAGGAGTAAGGGAAGGGTGATACAACTGATGGTTGTAATAACCCTTTTCTACATTAATATAGAACTGCAATTGTGTTGTCCACTCTGCGGTGTTGGTAGTGTAATTTGTTTACATATTTATGCAATGTTGTTATTATGAGTGGCTTAGATACATGTAATTATATATCTTTATATGTTAATGCATTGTTTGTCAAAGTTATATGCTATGATATTACAATTGTCTTATCTATGTGCAGGTTTTTATCTGGAGCTAGCTAAGGGGTCTTCCACCTTGCTACTTTGCGCTCTCCAGCAACACCACACCAAGACTTGAGGTAATAAGTCCTTCTTCCTTCTTTGATTCTCATTTGTTTAACATAGATATCCATGCATCTTTATGACAATTGCAACTAATTTGACAGTCTTCCAAGGATCCAGGGAAGATCCTTGAGGGTTTCAACATCACCAAACACCCGTGCATTAATCCCTATAGAAGAATTGGCGACTCTGATGGAGACTACACTTAGTTCCCAGTTTTCTCCCAAAGTTCCTAGATCTCTCTTTCTTCCAGGTCTTCATGCACTTCTTGATCCCCTTTCTGACCACTCAGGACTATACAACACCCTTCTCTAAGTGCTCAACCCTAGGTCATATCCCTTCAGGGATATGATTGAAAAGGTCGAAACATTTGAAAGGATTGCCTATTTGACTGTCGAGACTAGTCTCTGACTATGAAATTTGCAAGAGGTTAAGAAGGGAGAGAGAGAGAGGAGATGGAGGAGTAAGGGAAGGCTGCTACAACTGATGGTTGTAATAACCATTTTCTACATTAATATAGAACTGCAATTGTGTTGTCCACTCCGCGGTGTTGGCAGTGTACTTTGTTTACATACTTATGCAATGTCGTTATTATGAGTGGCTTAGATACATGTAATTATATATCTTTATATGTTAATGCATTGTTTATCAAAGTTATATGCTATGATATTACACTTGTCTTATCTATGTGTAGGTTTTGATCTGGAGCTAGCTAAGGGGTCTTCCACCTTGCTACTTTGCTCTCTCCAACAATACCACACCAAGACTTGAGGTAATAATTCCTTCTTCCTGCTTTGATTCTCATTTGTTCAACATAGATATCCATGCATCTTTATGAAAACTGCAACTATTCTGACAGTCTGCCAAGGATCTCGGGAAGATCCTTGAGGGTTTCAACATCACCAAATACCCGTGCATTAATCCCTATAGCAGAATTGGTGACTCCACTGGGGACTACACTTAGTTCCCGGTTTTCTCCCAAAGTTCCTAGATCTCTCTTTCTTCCAGGCCTTCATGTACTTCTTGATCCCCTTTCTGACCACTCAGGACTATACAACACCCTTCTCTCAATGCTCAACCCTAGATCTGATCCCCACAACCTTATTTTTGAGCCTTTTTCCTCACTAACGTTGTCTGCTAGTGTAAACAATGCTTTATAAAGCACTCTGACCTCACACACAGTGCATTAGTGAAGCAATTAACTCTCTATACCCTCTGTTACAGAGTGTTAGCCAACCATTTCTTGATAAACAGACTCCTCTATGACCTCATGGGTTCGGAAATATGCTTGTAGACTAATCAGGGGTCTGCAGCTATGCTTGTTTGATTGATCTGTCTCCTATTTTTTTTTTTTTTTTTTAAGAAAATAACTTTACTTCTTAAAGTTTTTTTTTTAATAAAATAAAAAATACAAAATTTTTACTGTTTTTTGCATAGTTGGTTAGATCTGCATTATTTGGTTTCAAAAGTTGTTAGTGAGCATTGTTAGTTCTGTCAGTTGTGCTAGTGTTTTAATGAACTGGATGCATGGTATATATATTGACGTATAAATGACTCTCCCTTTGTAGAAGCACCTTCTTCATTGAAAGTGAAATTTACAAGCATTGTTTTTGCATGATTTGAGTCAGAGTCCCACATAACTTCATACATCAACACCCCATCTTAAGACTTTAACGAAGTACATTTAAAATTTACATAATAAAATCAATCAATAACTCTTTTTTGACTAAACACACATTAGTTTAGGCTAGGATCTTGGGTTAGGCAGTTGTGAGTTAACTGGCCAATGTCATACACCGAAACTAGTATCATTAACGAGGGAAATCCTTCTTCACTCATACTATCCGGGACCACTTCAGTAAAAGCGGAGCTAAATACGAGACAACATCGGACTGTAAACAAAGATAGCCCGCCTTCGCTTACATCTCCTCTGGGTAATCTGTGTATTGAGGATCCCTTCAAGGATATCGGAGCTGAGTCGGGGACTCTGGTATCTTGCCCACACAGCGTACTGTCTGCGACTATGTCCCCCCTGGTAGTGCTTGTGATTTGAGGTAACCATAGTGGCCATACTTTTAGGGATGAACACAAGGTGACTGGGGCGGGCTACCGTGGTACCTATCACAGACGAACCTACTTTGTCTTCGGTTTTTGGGAGGGTGCTCATCTTCACGAGAGTACTTGGCCCCTTAATTTGAGGTTCGGGCGAAGCTCAAGAGTAATTGTAACTATACATTTGGCCAACTATCTCTTTTATCCTTTGTGATACTGGGTTTCATCTCCAGCAAATGGTAGTTATTAGACAGGGTCATACCCTCTGCTTGTTGATTGAATTCTTTAGTGTATTTTGTATTTTTTAAGTGCCAGATTGTTATCACGGAGACTTTAATAAATATCACTGTAAAATCTATTGATAAAATTTACCGGTCACTGTGGCTCATTTGACCCTCATCGTCAATATAGACGGTTGTTAGGTCTTCCCCCACTCATTGTGGAGGATCCGCCAAGCCAGGTAAATTCGAGCATATCCAATAATTCTAGCACTGAAGGTAGGATCTAGGCAATGAGTCTGGATCGGATCCCAGTAGGTAAGGTGATAAGCCAAGCGGATTAGCCGAGTGGCGTATCAAAGCAGATAAGCCAAGCGAAGCAGCCTAAGGATCAAATCCCGGTAGCAAGGGGAAGTAACAAAGCAAAGGGTCTTCGGGCAATCAATGTCCAAGATCTAACACTGAATTAGTTTGGACATCCCATGATTCAAGCTTACCAGAATATTTCTTTACTAAAGGTTTCATTCCTCTGATCACGAATCCGTTGGGACCACTCTTGATTCCAGTTGCATTTGTACCTCCTATGTCTTTTGTTGGACCTACACCTCCCATCCCATTGATGACTAACGGGTCATGGGATTTTGTGGACACTTTTGGTCCACCACCACCTCCCCAGTCGACAATCAGTACAACACCTCTGATGGAAAACCCTACTATCCCACCTGTCCTAGGTTCAAACCCTATCATGACATCCAACACGAGTGGAACCCAGTACATACCGGTTTCTGCCCCTTTTGTGTTAGCTCTTGGACCTTTGACAAGTGCTACATATAGCGCTCCTTATAATACTGCATATGGCACGGTTAACACGGGTCCCTTCAACAACCCCTTTGGTTGGAATCCATTGTTTAGTTCCAACCCTTAGGTTCAGATTCTTGGGGGCAATGTTCTCAATATGCACATATAGGCCTAGAACGTTACAGTTTCCCATTCGTTTACAGGACAACAAGGATAGTCATTGATTGACATGAACCCTCCTTATGTTAGTCAAGGACATATATTTAATTACGTGGCAAGCTGGATCTCTCAACAAGGTCCCACTCAATCCATATGGGCACCCCACTCTCAACCTCAAATGAGTCAAGGGGGCATTCCTTATCCTGGGGGCACTTACATCCCCTAGTCTAACAATCCCTATGGACAGCCACAATACACAACTGTACCCAAAGGAAATTACTATTCCATGCATCCTGTGTATAATATTGGGAATAACACGATGGGAGGACCGCAAGGATCCTTAAGTCATGTGTCACTGCCTTGGTCCGATTCAGGGGCATCAAACACCTTGCCTTTCTTAGAAACACTTGATATCCCCGACTTGTACAAACTCACCAATGACCCCATCTATCACAACTTACTTTGGCCTCCAATCCCGCACAAAATTCCCATAGACATCCCGAAGTTTGAAGGGAAACAAGGGGAGGATCCGGGTATGCACATCACCACCTATCATTTATGGTGCGTTTCTAACTCCATGGTGGATGATAGTATCTGACTATAGCTCTTTCCCCGCACCCTTACTGGAAATGCAGCCAAGTGGTACATTGAGTTACCACACATGTTAGTCAATACCTTTGGCGCTTTAGCGATGGAATTCTTAAATCACTTTCAGCTACCCATCTGCTATGAAACTGGGACGGAAATCCTTACTTCATTACGTCAGGACACCACCACCCACATCTATGATCATATCTATGAATGGAGACATAGGTGGAGGCTAGTTAAAGCTCCCCTCCCAGACTATCTATTAGCGAATTTGTTCTGCAAATCTTTGCTCCCTCAAATGGCTAAAGATGTCGCCTTTGGTGGTGCAGCCACGGAAGACCAATCCATTCGTCGTGACCAACATTTAGATTTTATTTATTCACAATCTGTCACATTATACGACGTCATTACCAATGCCCCTAGAAACACCAATTCTCTCGCTACTCAACAACCTGGTGTGCATGTCGATGGTATTATCAGCGCTACCTCTGGGGCTGCTGTAAAACAACTTGGTGGTCACAGTGCCCAGTTGTTAGTTGACCCCTCTACCAAATCGAATTCTCTTCTTATCACCGCGATAAAATCTGTGCAGTCTACTTGAAAACCCGGTAGTAAGAACAAGAAGAATAAGAAAAAGGCTTCTCCTTTTGAAGATCAGTCAACCAAGGAGTACAACCCAAAGCAGAAAGCTGTTGTGCCTTCTGACGATGGAAAGGACAAACCTACCAAATTACCTTGCAAAATCTGTGCGAAAGACCATATGACATATCATTGTCCGCATCTCCAAAAATGCATAGATTTTCTTGCTAAAAAGGACATTGGTCAGACCCCTACGGTCCTACACAACCCTTTCCCTGCTCAGCAGCAGAAACACCTTATTGCAAACCAACCCCAACCCCTGTAAGGGGGAAACAACAGTTCGAATAATCCTTCAACTAGTGAAGGACCATCTACCATTTACACCTTTGAAATGGTAGATCTTCAAACCAGAGCCAAAACTTATGGAGCTCCAGTTTCTAATGTTGAGGAAGCCTCCTCGAGTCAAAACCCATTGCCGCCTAATGATATTCATATCAAAAGGCCAGTTGCTGATCTTGTGATTCGTCCCCAAAAAGGGGCACTTCGTCGCACAACACATAATACATCTGCACATGCTGCCCAAAACTACAATATTGTAGAAGATTTGGCGCAAGCACCGTCAGCTATGTCGGTGCTCGAAGTATTACAAACCTGTCTAGCACAAAGGAAAGCTCTGCTTTGGAAATTGGTGGGGTCAACCCTCAGGATTCCATGCTTGTAATTTTCGACATGCATAAATGTAAACCTCCCCTTTCACACCAGCTTTCATTTCAGGTGCAAATATTTTCGAAAGGGCGAGGAGTACATAGAACTGTCATTGACGAAGGTGCCTCAACCTACGTCATGTCGACTTCATGTTGGCTCGCTTTGGGTTCTCCAACCCTATCCCCGCCATCGAATTCCCTTAAAGCTTTCGACGGCCACACTTTCATCCCAAAAGGTTACCTAGCCAGCTACCCCATCACTTTGAGTGGGAAAATGATAACGGTGGATATCGAAGTCGTGGATCGAAAACTCGACTATAATCTACTGTTGGGTCACAGTTGGACTTATGCCATGACCGCCATTGTGTCTACTATATTTCGCATCATCCTCTTTCCATTGGATGGAAGGATAGTCACAGTGGACCAGCTATCCTTTTTCACCCTAGATTACTCCTTGTTACCTTGCGTCTTTGTACCCTTAGTGGGTGGTGTACCTGATTCTTACGTCAGTATCAATACCGGTCTATTGAAGGGTTCTTCCCTGATGGGTTGTTTTCCTCTCCCGCTGCTCGCGATTCCACAGATTGTCTCTATGGTTTCATCCATTCCTCATGAACCGATCGATCCTTGGATCCTCCTTGCCCCTTCAGAAATTGACGCTTATGGAGAACAAATGCCGCTGTCACTAGTTGAATTGGCCACTAAGCCATTCAATCTGCATCTGAATCTCCAGTAACTTTGGTCACAACCAATGGTACCTCCTCCCCTCCCATAAATTCTCCTTCTTACGATCTCATCAATCAAGTCCTAGCTTCGGATTAAGCTATTCAAGAGATCATGTGTTTTGAAGAGCGACCTTGGGAGGACTCTCACCATCGTGTCTCGACACAATTCCCATTCAAATCCTGTCTTATAACGCACTTGAAATCATTCCCTCGCCTTATACGACTATCCAAACTGTTGATTCGAAAGGGAACATGGGAAATATTTTAAAGACATTGCTCATCGATATTTCTGTCAAGATAGGCATCATGGAAAACATCCAGGTTGGAGCTGATTGCACTCTCGAGGAAATTGCAAGCTTCACCTTCCTTTTTAAATAATTCTGTGATGTATTCACTTGGTCTTACGAGGAAATGATCAGCATAGATCCATCTATTATCGAGCATGAGATCAAGGTATATGAAAATTCCAAGCCTATCTGCCAAAGGGTTTGATCATTCCACCCTCACAAAACTGCAACCATCAAGATTGAGGTGGAAAAATTGTTACGTGCTAGTTTTGTCTATCCCATTCCCTTAACGGAATGGGTTTCCAATCTGGTTCTTGTCGACAAGAAATAAGGTACCATCTGCGTTTGTGTCGACTATCGAGACTTGAATGTTGCATGTCCAAAGGATAATTATCCGACACCTTTCAATGACCAAATAATCGATGACTGTGCCGGATATGAATCCTTCTCATTTATGGAGGGTTTCTCAGGATATAACCAGATCGCTATAAAATCGACAGGCCAGCACAAAACCGCCTTCATTTTCCCTTGGGGAATCTTTACGTATCAATAACTCCCATTCGATTTAAAGAATGCTGGAGCAACATCTCAATGGGCCATGGACTACACATTCCACGATATTAGACATATTGTTCAGGCTTACTTGGACGACCTCCCAACCCATTCCAAGAAGCAATCTCAACACCTACATCATTTATGAGAAATTTTCCTTAGGGGCAGGTTCTATAACATATGTCTAAATCCGTATAAAGGCATTTTCTTTGTTGAGTCTAGACACCTACTTGGTTTCGTTGTCTCCAAGTACAGATTAGTGTTGATCCTAACAAGGTGAAGGCAATTACTCAATTTCCTGCACCGCAATCCATTTTGCAGCTCCAACGTTTGCAAGGGAAAGAAAACTTCTTACGATGGTTCATCGTAAACTATGCCAACTTGATGAAAGGATTTATGCACCTACTCAAGAAGGGAGTACCATAATTGTGGAATGATCAAGCTCAATGATCATTTGATGCCTTGAAAAATGCACTTATATTAGCCCCACTTCTCAGTGCTCCCAACTATGGGCACAACTTTCTCTTGTACCTGGTAGCCTCACCATCCTCTCTTGGAATGGTCTTGGTTCAAACTCATGATGATCTGAGTGAGCATGTGATCTATTATCTGTCGAAAGGCCTGGCTAGGCCGGAACTCAGATTTTCACATGCGGAGAAGCTGTCCTTGGCAATTGTATTTGCTGTCAATTGATTCTAACACTACATACTGCTGCGACTAACTACCATCATCGCTTTGGAGAATCCCATGAGACACATTTTGTCTCGTCAAGTCATTGGAGGAAAATATTCCAAATGGATAGTTATCTTCCAACAATTTGATTTGGTTTTCACCATTGCTAAGGTGAAAAAATCCTTAGTCTTCGCCGAACTTTTGTTGGATCTTCCCATTATCAATCCCAACAAGATAGCCCATGATCCTCTCCCAGATGATGATGTCTATCTGATCGACTCTACTGACCCTTGGTATGGTGAAATTCTTGTCCACCTCCAAGCACAACATTTCCGCCTTGAACTATCGTCAGGTGACTGTCGTCACATCCGCCACCAAGCACGACACTATTTAGTGCTAAATGATACTTTATATTTCCATGGTGCTGATACATTTCTTCGACGTTGCCTTACTTGCAAAGAGGCAGAACACGTTTTGAATGACTACCATGCTGGGGCATGTGGCGGTCATCTTTTTTGCGTGTTTATTGCTAAGAAATTTTTACGCGTAGACTACTACTGGCAAACCTTGTTCAAAGATTGTATTAAGGCTATCCGACAGTGCCACCCATCTCAAGTGTTTACAAAGAAAATTCGTGCTCCTTCAGCCCTACTGCACCCAGTTATCTTCGTCACCCCCTATGCCAAATGGGGGATAGAATTCTTCACTTGCAACCACACTTCCTCTGCTGGACACAACTACATTATTGTCGCTGTGGATTATTTCATGAAATGGGCTGAAGCCCTTCCCACATTCCGGGCTGATGGAGAAACCGCGATGCTATTCCTGTTAAATCAGGTTATCTATCACTTTTGTATGCCCTGCACGATCATTACAGAACATGGGTCTCATTTTCAGAATCACATGATGTCTGACTTAACATCGTTGCTCAGTTTTCTCCAGGAGCAATCATCTTCCTACTACCCCCAAGCTAATGGCCAAGTAGAAGCCATTAATGGCGTCTTAAAGACCATGATCCACAGGTTAGAAGGGAATCAAAAATCCCACAGGAATCAAATGTTATATCCTATGCTGTGGGCATACTGAACTCCAGTAAAACCAGGTACATGCTTTACACCTTTTCAACTAGCTTATGGCCTGGAAGCAGTTTTACCTATCGAGTGTTAGATTCCTTCCTTACAAATCGCTGTTGAACTCTTTCCCAACACCAGTGCCGAAGAAGAGTGCCTGCTATACCTCAATCAACTAGATGAAACCTGGCAAGATGCCAAATTGGCACTTGAAGCCAACAAGCAACAGGTTAAAGCCCAGTACGACAAAAATGTCAAGCCTCTTTCTTACCAAGAGGGAGATCTTGTTTTACTCTATGATAAAAAACATGACCTCTTGGGGGCAGGAACACTTCAACCCTTATGGATCAGTCCATATGTTGTCACGAAGGCCCTCTCAAAAGGGGCATATGAACTTCAGGATTGGGAAGGCATCTCGCTCACTGAACCCGAAAACGGGCTCTATCTGAAAAAGTATTATGCCTAGTATTGCACTAGGCATGTGCTTTGTAATTTTATGCATTTACAAGTTTTGCTTCTTTTTGATGTGATTGGACATTTTTTTTGGTATTTTTTGAAATATTGGTCTCATATGTAATTGTCGTTGTGCATATGTATTCATTACCCTTAGCATATGTAGGATACGCGGATGGTTCCAGTTGTCAAACACAGCACATTGCATCAGCTGCTTGGGTCATTTACATACCTGAGTTAGAATTGCTTTGTTCCGAGGGAGTCTTTCTTGGTACTGCCACCAACAATATTGTTGAGTACATGTTTGTAATTTCATTTCTCACTGAAGCATCGTCTCGGGACATCTCCAATCTAGTGGTCAGGTTAGACTCTCAGCTTGTCGTTATGCAATTGACCAATCATTATCACATTCGTAATCCAATCTTGTTACGTAATTATTTAAGGGTGTGACTCTTGGAATGACAATTTGAGTTTATTACATATGAACACATTCCTCGAGAATTTAATACAATTGCTGATTCATTGGAAAATTATGTGTTAGATTGGCATCTGTCTCATTTATTATAGATACCTGTATGAAAGTAAATATTTGCACAGTTAAAAATTTACAAAAACACTTAATATTTGATATATATATATATATATATATATATATATATATATATATATATATATATCAAATCCAGTCTTTTACATCAGAAAATTTCCCAAAACTTGGGTGTTTTTAAGTACAAAATGGCTACTAAGCCTAGCTATAAACACCCGCTGGCTATACCATGCACCTGCTAACAGAGACTACTGCTCATGAAAAGACAATACAACTCTAGCTATCCTCCAAAGAGGAACCAGAAACTGCTCAGGCACACCAACCGTGTGTCGCTGCATGTGAGAGGGAATCTCCTCAGAACCTCACGAAGACTCTGAGCATCACCCCCACCTTCGGGTAGTTGGCCACCTCGCCTCACTTGGCGAGGCTTGCCTGTAGGTCGCACTGGTGCCACATCTGTGTCAAGCAAAAAGATTCATGTCAGTACTTGTTCACCCATAAAATCAACAAAAACATAACATAAACATTCAAAAGCTTAAAAATACTTAAGTACTCTCAATAAACCTTCTTACCTTGAGGCCCCCAGTTTGTACCAGGCGGCAAGATCAAGTTAGGATCACCTGTGAAGTCCATGCCCTCGTAGGAATAATCGACCATTGAGCCATTCGAAGAGATCCTCTTCGAAAAAATGCCGAATGGGCCCTCCTCTAGTGCGAGGGTCGAGAGATTCCCACGCCTCTGCCTAAGCTCTCTCGATTCAAGTGGACCTAAACTCATCTATGGTCACATAACTATCACCCTCTCAAGTATAAAGGATACAATGAGAGTACCGTACTCAAAACTCTGTTGGGTCTGGGTCTTGCACGCAGTCAACTCTGCCTTTAGCTAACGAAGCACCGCCTCACACCAGTGGAATTTCTGCAGCTAGACACAATCAATGGAAAGCAACAGTTGGTCCTTTGTCATGACATGAGGACTTTTAGACCCTACCAAGGCAAAATCATCCATAATATAGCCCTCATAGACCTGGATCTAATCCGCTCTATCAGGACACTGTTTCTCACAGGTCCGCTCTCAGGAATACAATAAGCTCGGAGTAGCTCTAAAGTGGATCAGGGATCGGGCCTACCACCGGTCAATTTTTCTCATGCTCCTCTGCACAACAAACCTATCAGAAAATAGATGTCATCTCGGTCAATTGCAAGCTCATGGTCCCTGATCCTGAACACCCCTTGGTGTTCATCCCAACGCTGAATGATCCAACTCAAAAGTTCCTCTTGACCTTTCATCAAGTCTAGTTGTGCATATTTCATTAAAACACATCTGCACAATGCAAGTATACAAGGTGGATCATTTCACATAAGTAATTCCTGTCGATCATGGGCCCATTCTCTCCATAAACTAGTCATGATTGATCAAAACTTGCACAAATCAACCCAAAAATCAGTGCAAATGGGGCAAAAATACTTAAGAAAACACTTGCTAGGATTTTAGAGTGCACCCTCATGCAATAATGCCCCCCTTTGTGGAAAATAGGGAGGACTAACACCCTCCTCTAGGTCGTAAAGGGCGTTTAACGCTCCCTACAGGCCTAGAAGGGGGAGTTAGTCGTAATTAATGAACTAGGGCTTCCCAAATATCTAAAAATCAACCCCCAATGCAACTAAAAAAGGTTAAATATTGCAAGATAAATGTTTTTGCATCTACCTGGGATAGACGGCAAGTTGAATGGTCACCTGGATTTCCCGCAATCATCCGTGGAAGATCTGCTCCTCTTTAGCTCCAAAACACTCTCACAACACTCAAATGATGCAAATGGTGAAAGTGGAGGCTCAAAAACTCCCTTATAGTCACTTTGGAGGTATGAATTATCTTAATTGAAGTCATTAAAGTAGAAGTAGTTCATTTCCTATGATATTTATCAGGCGCCATGTCCACATATTGTTAGAAATTACTCATGTTTTGATGAAAGGATTTTCAGGGCTGAATTGCAGAAATGACCGTGTTCGATTCTCAATGAGAAATTTCTTTTATGGGATATTTTATTTCTCTTAAACTAAAAAATCCCCGAGTTTTCGTTATTAGGCTCGTTAAAGTCCTATGACGACGGTATGTGTGCTTTCTTTTTTGGGACTCTTTCTCACTCTTAAATTGAAAAATCCCCTAGTTTTTCCCTTGTTCGGGCTTGTTAAATCTACGAAGAAGGAATGAGAAATTATTTTACCTCTTTTTCCTTGCTCATTAAACTAAAAAAGATACATCGAGTTTTCTTCATTTGACTCATTAAAATTTTGATGAAGATCTATTGAGTTTTTCATCGCGTGACTCATTAAAAATTCACGACGAATATCGAGTTTAGTTAGTCTCCTCGTACTTGTAACAAAATGAGGCAAAAATCTATTGAGCATAGGTTTATCTCTTTATCTAGACTCATTAGATTAGCTTACACGAAACGAACCTTTTCGGGTATACTATTAAACCTTTGTCGCACCCGGTTAAAAACTATGATAAAGGGACCACCTTGGAGTCGTTCTTTACGATGTTTTTAGACTCTCGAAATATAAAAAGACCACCGAGTTGTCTTGTCTGGACTCATTAAATTAAACATATGAGGAATGGAGTTGCTCTTTGCGATCTTTTTAGACTCTTCAAACATGAAAAGACCAATGAGTTTACTTGTCTAGACTCATTAAACTAATAATATACAGAATAGAGTTTCCCTTTACGATCTTTTCAGACTCTTAAAATATGAAAAGACCAATAAGCTTACCTGTTTGGACTCACTAAATTAATCATATGGGGAAAGTGGACAATACAATTGCTTTGTGTCAGTATTTTGAAAAGAGTTTTTTGGCACTAGCCGCTCCCTTGAACATGGCACTCCCTTAGCAAAACCTTCCTTGTGACAACCTCTCAATATGAACCTTACCATCCTATGAGTTTAGCCTATATACCCCAATGTTCTTGCATCTCTGTATCCTAACACTCTTTGGTGTTCATGAGTCTAGTGTTGCATGGTTAAAACCTTTGTGTCATGCCTTCTATTGTTCAAGGGAAAACCTTTATCTTCTGTTTCCTCCATCAAACCATCAATCATATTCTTCCATCATGCCCTCCGTCGTTTTGACCCAATACTCAAAATATTCTTCAAAAAACAATAATTCTTGTCCCATTTCGTGTCACTAATGTAGGACACATTATTTCCTACCTTTCAATAGGTTTCTTCCTATCGACTTCAACACTCTATCTAGGAAGCAGACCCAGAAACACTTCAATGCCTTGTAACTTGCAGACATCAGTGGCAGGTTACCTTGTGTTTGGTCAGGGGTTTTCATTATTAGCTCCTGGTTAAACGATTCAATGAGTGTTCGACAACAAATACATAATCCACACTCACTAGATTGTACTGTCCATCTTGGATACCATCACCATTATTGGTGGCCATCCTCGTGTTTGTTAACAGTCTCCATTATTGACTGGTAATTAGATGATTTCGTACATGTTCGACCTCAACGCCTTCATTCACATGTATTGAACTATGTTGTCACGGTGAAACGAAAATCAAGACCTTGGGTAGAGGCTTACATCAATCAACCTTGTTTCCTCTCCGAAGTTGCGTTTATTGTTTTTGGATACAACTCATTAGAATGATCTTATTATGAAATAGGTTTTGCATTGTCCTTATTGGCGGCCACGATCGTCATATATCTTTGTTGAGAAATAATTATGACGTATCTACTGAGCGTGGGAATGCTTGACTCAAGACATGATTTTATATTTTTTATATATGTGTTGTATTCGGTTTCTCGTATTCCCGAAGCTCCGATCCTCTCTCTCTTTTTCCAAAGAAAAGGACAGTTATATATAAAGTATTTCAGCCATCGTCTCTCCCTCTGATCTCACACTTTAGGGGGCATCTATTATACATGAAAATGACCTCCTCATCAACTCAGAGGAGAAGAGTAGGATGATTGAAGGACCGACCAAGTTCACAGGCCCATTTGTCAAGCTAACGCCATGGGGGCTTCATTCATTGAACCTCTGACATAACACGTACGTTCGTGGCATACTAAACAATACCCTTAATTTGACTACATATTGGAAAATACCTCTAAAGATCACATTATTTAACCCCCTACCAATATAAATCCAACACGCCTTCCCAATTTATAAAACCCCTATTTTCACTAAATATTGTACGTATCCATTTTTTTATTCACATTTTTTATACCCTTTTATTTTTATATCCCTGATATAGTGACATGATGCCTCTCTTATGACACCACATGCATTCTACAATGCACCTTTCTTCTTTTGATATACATTGTAAATGCATATTAGTTGCACCTTTCTTCTTTTGATAGATATTGTAATCCATATTAGTTCTCCCACAATGCAATTACTTAACCCACACTCAATCACATCTCACTATGATTTGTGACATTTAATGGTCTAAGGCACACAAAATTCGTTTTGATACCAATTTGAGATGAAAAATCCTTATTGGCCCTGAAACTTTAACACCTATAGGAAAATTCCTTCACTAATCCACCATATCATAAATAAACTTAGGAAATTCTAGGATTGAGCATAACAAATTCCAGTCATTGGATAAGGTGGTAGTCAAGGAAAAGTCTTTAATGACATTAGATTTCCAAGACCTGAATTAACCTATCAACGACTAAAATCTACTACAGATACAATCACCTAGAGCTACAAAGGATCATAAGCAGAACTATAGAGAGCTTACTCTCAATTGCATTCTAAACTTGTTTATTTGCTTCCCGAAGGGCTACAAAGGATCATGAGCACGACTAAAGAGAGCTTAATCTCAATTGCATACTAAGCTTGTTTATTTTCTTTAGATCCAGGGGCATAAGAGCATTGGAATTAGACTCCCATAATGCAAATTCATTTCTAGGTCTGGGTGATGCCACAATGATGCCCAATTTTGACCAAAAGAAAAGCCCACGAAAAGCCTCCAAAACCATCGCAGAATAGTCTCTATTAGATACTCTGAAGAGGAGAAAGAGGTCTGGCATGACTCTTATTCCTTTTTGAGTGAGAAGTTACATGATATGATGGCCTATTTAGCTATGTAAGTACATGCATAACCAACGTGTAGCAAGACCACAGCGAGACCAAAGAAATACTTACAAGCCCTCAAGCCTGTGTACAAATTTGTCATTTCATCCATGAAGTTCTTGGTGCTAACACCCATTACATTATTGTTGTAATGGGATGCTCTCCCTTAGCTTAAGGATACATACATACTTATGCTTGCAAGCCGTGGATGAGGACACATCCAATCTTCCATGACCAACCTGCACTCCAACTCATGGCCCATCAATTACAGTTTTCTAGGCTGCATGCGTGTGTATTTTGTCAGAGAAAAATACCTATATATACATGAGAGGTGAACATACATGTTGTCCCAAAAAGGATTGGACTTGGATTTTCATCCCAATTTGAATACGTACATAAATACACACATATATTGTTATGAAACTAGCTCAAGAAAAGATAGAAAAGATAGATCAACGCCTTAGAATTCAGCCTCTTCGAGGGGGCAACCTCCTTTACATTACATAAATGAACAATTCTTGGATGATTCAAATGAAAAAACCTCCTTTCTATATATAGGAGTCTAAGGAGTCACAATATAATCCAGCCGACCTAACAATAATAATATAAAGCCACAAAAATAACAATAGATGGATTCTAAGGGGCACAGTAATAACAATATGGGGTCAATAGGGGCACAACAATATTAATAAGGGGTATAACTATAATAGTAATGGGGTAATCACTAGTATTATAGGGACCCAACATGCCCCTCTCCTTTAAAAAAGTGTTGTCCTCAACGCTTGAGTAGTTCTGGATACTTCTGCATAAAATTCTCATCCTCCCATGTGGAATCTTCAACGGATAAGTTCTTCCACTTGATAAGATACTCTGAAATTGATCAATTTCGTGGCTGTCGAGTTCTTGTTTCTGTGACTGCTTCCGGTTCCAATATAATTTTTCCTTCCTCGTCAAGTTCTGGAAATATTGTTTGAACTGGGAACTTGTCGCCTATAACCTTCTTTAAACATGAAACATGGAAGACTGGGTGCAATCGAGAATCTGTAGGAAGCTCCAATTTGTATGCCATAGTACCAATCTTTTGCAACACCTTGTATGGACCATAATACTTTGGTGATAATTTATTATCCTTCTTAGCTTGCTTGAGGGACATTTTCTTATATGGTTGTAGCCGTAGGAATACCCAATCACCTACATTAAAACTTCTTTCGCTGCGATGTTGATCTGCCTGTTGTTTCATTCTATTTTGTGCCAACACGAGGTTATCCTTTAAGAGTTGGAGGACTTGTTGTTGATGTTCGATGTGATGTTCCACTGCCTGAACCTTAGAATTTTCTCTTAAATATGATGTGATGGATGGTGGTTGATACCCATAAAGTGCCATAAATGGGGTCATTTTTGTTGCTGTATGGAAGGAAGTGTTATACCACCATTCAGCCAGAGGCAACCATTTGACCCATTGTGTCTGTTTATCAGATACAAAGCAATGGAGATATCCTTCCAAACATTTGTTTACTATCTCAGTTTGCCCATCAGATTGAGGATGATAAGATGAGCTATGAGCTAACTGAGTACCAAGACAAGAAAATAATTCTGTCCAAAAATTTCTAGTGAAAATGGGATCTCTGTCACTTACAATAATCTTTGGGTTTCCATGTAGCTTTTGAATTATTTCCATAAATGCAGTAGAAACTGTACTGGCTTTAAATGGATGTCATAATGCACAAAAGTGTGCATACTTGGTAAGTCTGTCAACTACCACCATGATGACACTCTTTCCCTCAGACTTGGGTAAACCTGTGATAAAATCCATTGAAACCTCCTCCCAACGTTGGCTTGGAATGGATAAATGTTGTAATAGACCCGGTGTCTTAATTGTTTCAACTTTATTTTGTTGGCAAACCAAACATTCTGCCACAAACTTTTGAATATCTGATTTAAGGCCATCCCAAAAAAATTCCTTCTTAACCCTGTGGTAAGTTTTTAAAAATCCTGAGTGCCCTCCTAAGGGAGAAGTGTGCAATTCCATAAGAATCTTTTGTTTTAGCTGAGAATTATTACAGAGGTATAAGCGATCTTTGTACCATAACGAATCATTTTGCTAGCTAAATGTATCAGACGTACTGGAATCTTGTTGTAACTTTCGAATAAGTGCCCACACTTCTTCGTCATTCTTCCATTCCTCCCTTGCTTCGTTTATCCAATCTGTTTGGATAATAGAAATGGCGCACAACAATGCTTCCACATCCTCATCCTTTCTTGAGAGTGCATCTGCCACCACATTTTGCTTCCCTTTTTTGTAGATGATTTCAAAGTCATAACCCAACATCTTTGTGACCCACTTTTGTTGCTCTTCAGAGGATAATCTTTGTTCTAAAAAGTATTTAAGGTTGTCATGATCCGTTTTTACCTTGAAGTGTCTTCCCATTAGGTAGGGTCGCCATTTCTTAAGTGCATGGAGTATTGCCAACATTTCCTTCTCATAAATAGCTTTGCTTAAAAACTTTCCCTTGATTGGTCGACTTTCAAAAGTAATGGGTCTTTCATCTTGCATTAGAACAACACCAATTCCATTTCCTGAAGCATCACATTCCACAATAAAGGTTTTTGTGAAGTCCGGTGTAGCTAAGACCGGTGCTTGGCACATTGCATCTTTAAGATGTTCAAAGGCCTTTGTTGCTTCTGGAGTCCATATAAATGTATCTTTCTTCAATAATGTTGTTAGAGGTGCTGCTATTCTCCCATAATTCTTAACAAACTTGCGATAATACCCTGTCAACCCGAGAAATCCTCACAGATGCTTTATGGATGTGGGGATTTTCCATTCCTTAATGGCTTTAATTTTGCTAGGGTCTACCTTAACTCCTTCATGAGATACAATATGACCCAGATATTCCACCTCCTGGACTCCAAAGAAACATTTGGATCTTTTTGCATATAATTGTTTCTCCTCCAATAGTTGTAGCACCCTGTCAACATGTTCAACATGATCCTTCCAAGAGTTGCTGTAGATTAGTATATCATCAAAAAATACTAACACAAATTTTCTAAGGAATGGTTTGAAAATTGAATTCATCAAACCTTGAAATGTTGAAGGTGCATTGGTAAGGCCAAAAGGCATGACCAAAAATTCATAATGACCCTCGTGAGTTCTAAATGCTGTTTTCGGAATGTCTTCAGTCTTCATTATGATTTGATGATATCCTGAACGAAGATCCAACTTGGTGAAGTAAATTGATCCATGCAATTCATCCAGTAATTCATCAATGACAGGAATGGGGAACTTATCTTTAATAGTGAGCTTGTTGAGCTCCCTATAATTCGGACACATGCGCCATGATCCATCCTTCTTGTGCACCAATACTACTGGAGCAGAGAAAGAGCTTTGACTTGGTTGAATTATACCAGCCTCTAGCATTTATGCAACCATGCATTCAATTTCACTCTTTTGGACATAGGGATATCTGTATGGCCTGATGTTTGGAGGAACACTTCCTGCAATCAGATGAATAGAATGATCATGATTACGCAAAGGTGGGAGACCTTTGGGAGTCTCAAATACCTTGGAATGATTGTCCAAGACTTTTTGGAGATCTGGAGAAATAGATGATTCCGATGTGGAAACATCTAGCAAACATAATTGTGCAATTACACCTCTTTGCTCCTTTTTTAGAAGCTTTGTCATACCATTAGAGCTGATTATCTTTCCTGGTTTCCCTGCAATACCCCTTAATTCAACTTCCTTTCCTTCCGTAGAAAATTTGATGAAAAGTTCTTGAAAATTAAAAGCTATTGTACCCAAGGATTGTAGCCATTTGACTCCTAGTACAACATCAACACCTCCCATTGGAATGGAAAGCATTGGGCTAGTCAATACATATTCTCCCATGGATAGCTTGATATTATGGCACTTTCCAGAGCAATTTATTGTTCCTCCATTTGCAATCATCACTTGACACTCTGGTTCTGGATATAGGAAGCAATTTAATTCTTTTGCTACCTTACAATGAATAAAATTGTGGGTGCTTCCTGAATCAATTAACACTATTACCTTTTTCTTCTTGATTTGTCGGATTTATTTTTTCTTCATCCAGGCTTTGTTCGTGGAGTATATCCTCTTCTTTTGACCTTTCTTGCTCCTTTTCTTCTTCCTCTTCACAACCTATGTAGAATAATTTCTTCTCAGCACGCTTATGACCTTTAGTGTATTTGCTATCACAACTGTAACAAAGCCCTTTTGCTCTTTTTTCTTCCAATTGTTGTGGTGTCAACCTTATAGGTTGTGGAAGACTAGGGGCAACAACACTTCCGTCTTTATAGTTGTGAGTGGTATGCTTCCTGGTTGCCATAATTTTGCTTTCCATTTTTCTTGCTAACCTGAATGCCTTCTCTAATGAATCAGGTTCCCAAAGGCGAACATCATGTTGGATATTATCCTTTAAAGACCATATGAACACATCAATCCTATGCTCCTCTGGAATATCTTTTACCCTTATGTTCAATTTTTGGAACTCCTCAATGTGTTCCATTATTGAACCCTTTTGTTTGAGACTTATCAATTGGCTAAAAAAAGTGTTGCTTTTTGTATCCTCATAATGTGCTATCAATTCTTCCGTAAAAATTGCCCAAGTGATAAATTTTTTACGAGAGCAAAGCCATTGATACCATACAAACTGATTTGGTTCCAAATATAAAGTTTCCATACGTACCTTTTGTGTGTTTTGCACATTATTGAGATCGAAGAATTGCTCCATCTGTAATATCCATGTGGCGGGATCCTTGCCATCAAACTTCCTCATATCGATTTTTGGAATATGGTGAGTCTTCGATCCAACATTAGAGTCTATGGAATCATGATTAACGTTTATTTTGTTCTCATCATGAGTTTCCTTTAGTACCCTTTCACCCTTAGTGACCATTTCTTGTAGCAACTTATTCATATTTATCTTCAATTCGTCCATGTCCATATTCAGATCTATCTTCAAATCGTCCATCTTAGCTTCTACGCCTTTCTTTAAACCATCCATCTTAGCTTCTACATCTTTCTTTAAACCATCCATCTTAGATTCTGTTCCTTTTTGTGCAAGTGACAATTGTTGCACTTGGTCTCGTAATTTTGATATATCATGTTGCATTTCTTCCTCTTCTTCATGGGTCATGCTAGAGCTTTCAGGTTGCCTACTAGGTGTTTGCATTTTATTTCCTCAGGGCATCAATTACCAATAATAATGCTTTACTATGCCCTTTGAATTCCTTCAAACTAATTTTTCAAACCAATCTTATGCAAAAATTTTAAAAAACTACACACCTTTTTTTCACTTTGTAGGAGCTCGATATTGCCTCTGATGTATCTCTGTACTTTCCAATCATCTAGTTCTGAATTTGTGACCTACAGTAGCCCTTTGTGTCCTCTTTCCAATGCCACAAGTCTGACCCAAATTGGATTCTCCAAGGAAGAGTTATGCGAAATCTCCCACAGTGACTTGATTATAGACTAGTTCAGTAGAGCGAACTTGTACGACGTGCCACGAGTCACTGTTTTGACCTTTAGATCTGAAAAATTCATACAAGAAACTACAGTCCGTCCTCTTTCTGTACCTTCTTACTAAATTTCAATCCGATCCCCAGAGAGAAATTTATGACTATTTTCCCCAGGTCACCTGTTTGGAATGTAATTCAAGAGTATGCAAAAAGACCAACTTCCTCAGATCATATCTCTGCAAATATAGCGCAAAAAGCTCTGAAATTCGGATCCGAGGTTCAGCGCAATTTCTTCTCAAATGGGTTTTTTTTGAAACTTCTGAAACATCTCAGAAAAAAAGTTATAGCGAAAATTCCAAGAAGACCTGTTTGGAGCAGCGAAACCCTAGAATCCAAAGCTCTGATACCAAATGTTATGAAACCAGCTCAAGAAAAGATAGAAAAGATAGATCAACGCCTTAGAATTCAGCCTCTTCGAGGGGGCAACCTCCTTTACATTACATAAATGAAAAATTCTTGGATGATTCAAATGACAAAACCTCCTTTCTATATATAGGAGTCTAAGGAGTCATAATATAATCCAGTAGACCTAACAATAATAATATAAAGCCACAAAAATAACAATAGAGGGATTCTAAGGGGCACAATAATAACAATATGGGGGCAATAGGGGCACAACAATATTAATAAGGGGTATAACTATAATAGTAATTGGGTAATCACTAGTATTATAGGGACCCAACATATATATACTACCAATCTTAATTATGCACATTGATTTCATATTTTCAAGCTAACCCAAATATGGCCTATGGATGTCAATTTCAGATTTCGAAGGTCTATTTTACCGAAGATAATTCATAATAACAATTCCTCGTCCAAGCAAGTATAAACATTGAGGAGTTGGCCCATAAGTATAAAATTCGTTTTGATACCAATTTGAGAGGAAAAATCCTTATTGGCCCTGAAACTTTAACACTTATAGGAAAATTCCTTCACTAATCCACCATATCATAAATCAATTCAGGCAATTCTAGGATTGAGAATAGCAAGTTCCAGTCATTGGATATGTTGAAAAGTGTGCAACAAGAAATGTAAAAATAGAAATTGCTAAAAATAGTAGTTTGGCTAGTGTGGAATTTTGGCCACCTTGGGTGAGAGGTGAAACTGCTAAAACTAGCATCTTCTAAAAATAGCATTTCTGGGTCCCTTCCTATTTATAGCAGTCCTTGGTCTATCTATAGGAAGTAAATTCGAATTTGGTCTTACCAGCAGTTTGGAATATTAATTAATTAATTCTCCATGAGTTAATTAGTTAAGGAAAAACAAACTTGAAGTCTTTGTGAGAACATGCAATTATTTCTCCACTAATTGGGGAATGTGTCCTTGATTTACTCCACTGATTGAGGAATTAAGGATGAGTTCTATATTGAGAGGATCAGTTGACTTAGTTTAACTTAGTCAAGTTCAATTAGATTAATTTAACAAGTTGTTAAAATAATGAGATATAGTTTGTTGATGCTTGCATGCATGTGACAACTATTATTTTCAGATAACTGTGTATTCACTCATGGATCACTGATGCATGTCAGTTCTGTCAGAGAACCAATTGAGATCAGATGTGGGACAATGTACTATCAGATGCTAGGATATTTCTAGTAAGTATTCCTTGTATGGGGAAGGAAGCTTCTTCCTTCTATGACTGCGTAGTTGGACCTGAGGTGACAACAGGTATGATCAGGCCAATTTACATGTGTTTTGTAATTGGACCCCAATCAAAACTGTGCAAGGAAATAGGAGCTTGGACTTGAGGTGCAGCCTTTATATACAGGGCTAGGTAGTCCATGAGCTTCATCATCAGATTACAGAGAAAGCAGGATAACTTTTGAGCTGATTCTTTTTGTATGTTGTTGAGGATTTCCACTTAATTGATAATACATAGATGGGGTTTTAGGCTGGTGATTTTCCCAGATAAATTCTTCTGTGTTATGTGTGATTGATTCCTTCTTATCAGTTATATGTGTTCATGCTTGATGTTTCTCATGGTTGATTAGCTTTCACAAAGTTTATGGTAGATGTAGATCTAGTATTATGCTATAGTACATTGCATATATTAGTTTGATATGCAGGTGAAATTTCTACATGATATTAGTGAGCTAGATGATTTGTAGAGAAAATTCTACATGGTATCAGAGCGAGGTTTTGTAGAAAATTTCTGCATGATATCAAAGCAAAGGTGATCAAAGCGGAGAACAATATACCAGAGGAGATTTCAAAGTTTTGAGTTTTGGGCCGCGAGTTTTCAGAGAAGATATGAAAATTTTTGTGCAAAATTTTCAGAAACAAATAACAGATCTGGATTCCTTGCGAAAACACACCCAAATTCAAAAAAAAAAAATTGGCTGAATCGGAGTTCGAATGAGGGAGATATCGCTGATTTAAAATCAACTCTTTTTCCAAAAAATTTCATGACGGCGGGAAATATGAAACAGATTGGTGTGCTAGCCAAGAACCTGTATGCACTTGAGGTACAAGATGCATGCAAAGCCTTGAGGAGCAAGGCAAAGGTTAGATACTTGGTGGTTGATAGGGAGAGTAAATTACCTCTCAACATGCAGTGCCAGAAGAAGTCTCAGACGATTGTGGAGGAGCCACGATTGGTGCAGCAGCTTCAGGAGGTTGTGGAGCAACCACAACAGGAGAAGCTGAGAGGAGATCGAGTAGAGACATCTACTCATGCAGAGACCTCCAGTAGGGGGAAACTTCAAGCCAGGTGGACAGAGGGATCACATGCAGCCATACCTCCAGGTAGGAGGTAGGGCGATATATAGTGATCATCCCAAAGAGGAGGGGCAGGATCCTTGAGGTACCCAACCTCTTGGATGAGACCTTGCTATGGGAGCCCTGATGTGGAGTAGTAGGAACTGACTAATTGGGTAGAGATAGATGCGGATGGAGCAGCAGAGAGAGCTACAGTGCAGGGAATCCTAGGACAACGCAGAGCATGTAGGCTGCAGCAATGCGAGAGGCACAAGTGTGTTGCACAGTGCAGGGTAGCATAGAGAAGGGTGCAACAGTGCGAGATGCATGGAGATGTTGCAGTAGCGCAGAGGTTAGAGAGGGAGCACTTGTCAGCAACAGGTAGAGCTTCAGCATCAGAGTATGTTTCTAGCCCAACAGAGAGGTCAGTTGGAAGTTTTTTTGTTTTGAGTGTTGCTGGAGCAATAGACTTGGTAGATGTGTTGCATGCAGAACATTCCAGAGCTACATGATCGGGTTCAAGAGGAAGCCTTTCTTGTCGAGAGGGAGCATTGAAAAGTGTGCAACAAGAAATGTAAAAATAGAAATTGCTAAAAATAGCAGTTTGGCCAGTGTGGAATTTTGGCCACCTTGGGTGAGAGGTGAAACTGCTAAAAATAAAATCTTCTAAAAATAGCATTTCTAGGTCCCTTCCTATTTATAGCAGTCCCTGGTCTATCTATAGGAAGTAAATTTGAATTTGGTCTTACCAACAGTTTGGAATATTAATTAATTAATTCTCCATGAGTTAATTAGTTAAGGAAAAGCAAACTTGAAGTCTTTGTGAGAACATGCAATTATTTCTCGACTAATTGGGGAATGTGTCCTTGATTTACTCCATTGATTAAGGAATTAAGGATGAGTTCTATATTGAGAGGATCAGTTGACTTAGTTTAACTTAGTCAAGTTTAGTTAGATTAATTTAACAAGTTGTTAAATTAATGAGATATAGTTTGTTGATGCTTTCATGCATGTGACAACTATTATTTTCAGATAACTGTGTATTCACTCATGGATAACTGATGCATGTTAGTTCTGTCAGAGACCCAATTGAGATCAGATATGGAACAATGTACTATCAGATGCTAGGATATTTCTATTAAGTATTCCTTGCATGGGGAAGGAAGCTTCTTCCTTCTATGACTGTGTAGTTGAACCTGAGGTGACAGCAGCTATGATCAGGTCAATTTACATGTGTTTTGTAATTGGACCCCATTCAAAACTACATAAGGAAATAGGAGCTTGGACCTTAGGTGTAGCCTTTATATATAAGGCTAGGTAGTCCATGAGCTTCATCATCAGACCACAAAGAGAGCAGGATATCTTTTGAGCTGATTCATTTTGTATGTTGTTGAGGATTTCCACTTGATTGATAATACAGAGATGGGGTTTTAGGCTGGTGCTTTTCCTGGATAAATTCTTCTATGTTATGTGTGATTGATTCCTTCTTATTAGTTATATGTGTTCATGCTTGATGTTGCTCATGGTCGATTAGCTTCCACAAATTTTATGGTAGATGTAGATCTAAAATTATGCTTTAGTACATTGCATATATCAGTTTGATCTACAGGTGAGATTTCTACATGATATCAATGAGCTAGCTGATTTGTAGAGAAAATTCTACAGGATAAGGTGGTAGTCAAGGAAAAGTCTTTAATGACATTAGGTTTCCAAGACCTAAATTAACCTATCAACGACTAAAATCTACTACAGATACAATCACCTAGAGATACAAAGGATCATAAGAAGAACTATAGAGAGCTTACTCTCAATTTCATTCTAAACTTGTTTATTTACTTCCCCAAGAGCTATAAAGGATCATGAGCAGTGCTAAAGAGAGCTTAATCTCAATTGCATAAAAAGCTTGTTTATTTGCTTCAAATCCAGGGCCATAAGAGCATTGGAAGTAGACTCACACAATGCAAATTCATCTCCAGGTCTGGGTGATGCCATGGTGATGCCCAATTTTTACCAAAAGAAAAGCCCACGAAAAGCCTTCGAAACCATCACAAAATAGTCTATATTAGATACTATGACGAGGAGAAAGAGGTCTGGTGTGACTCTTATTCCTTTTTGAGTGAGAAGTTCCATGATATGATGGCCTATTTAGCTATGTAAGTACATGCATAGTCAACTTGTAGCAAAACCACAACAAGGCCAAAGAAATACTTACAAGCCCTCAACCCTGTGTACAAATTTGTCATTTCATTTAGGAAGTTCTTGGTGCTAACACCCATTACATTATTGTTGTAATGGGATGCTCTCCCTTAGCTTAAGTATACATACAATATTATGCTTGCAAGTCTTGGATGAGGACACATCCAATCTTCCATGATGTTATAGACATTTTTGTGCCTTACAACATTGAGCATGAAATGTCCATAATCTAAGGGATCTAAAGTCCCTAAACATGTTGTTCCTACCCCTAGAGGAACAAGGCTAACAAACCACAGCAATTCACAGAAGTTCTCCACCAGAAACTGCTCAAAAACAAGTCAATTCATGATCATTTCAGTGGCTACACTAGCTGTTTGCGCTGAATGTCAAAGCCAACACTGGCTACCTGCGTTGAATGTCAACTGGAACAAAGGCTACCTGCGCTGAACGAGAGTGGACAAGTGGCAGGCTCATTTCTCAAGGTGTCAAAACCCAGGAAGCTTCCAAAATGACACTTGCCTCAGGGAATTCGACTGGTGATGAGTAAGAGGCTCCAAATCTCCAAGTGGAAGCAAGAACCTCCAAGTGGACTCAAGAACTGACAGAGGGAGAGGACACTAGTCAGATCTCAAGCTGACTCATCCTCTCTCCAAACATCTATATATGGATCTCTCCTCCATGAGATCTAGGGGCTGGAATTTTGTTATTGCAAAGAATTGCTGTTGGTTTGAGACTGGAATCATTGGGTGCTTAATACTTTGAAAGGGGTGAAGATAGGAATTCCATTTGCTGGGAAGGAGATGCTGGATTGGAGCCCTCTGGGTTGTATCTCTTCCTGAACCTTGTTATTCATCAATAAAGCTATCTTGGTTTCTCCTATATTCTGATGTATTCTTGATGTATGAATGTATTAGTGTATTTGGTTTATTTCTAATCCTAAACTAGTTATGAATGTGAATATCTGTCTTTGTGTAGTGTTCTTCTCTTGTCACAAGTAGCTGTTCTCTTGTGATCTTGCAGGAAGTTGAAGCTGGATAAGCACGAAGGCAAGTAGCTGTGAACACCCAAAGAGAAGAGAGACCGGATCGAGGGACAAACGGAAGACACCGGTAAGTCTATTGATCTCTCTTCTTTCACATTTCATAAAGGAAGAAACCAGCATAGCTGTACTCGTTTGTTGCTAAGGAACTGTCACACCTTAGGTGGATAGGATCGTCCTGCATAGGCATTTTTCCCCACAACACATGACCAACTTGCACTCCAACTCATGGCCCATCAACTACAGTTTTCTAGACTGCATGTGTGTGTATTTTGTCAGAGAAAAATACCTATATATACATGAGAGGTGAACATACATGTTGTCCCAAAAAGGATTGGATTTGGATTTTCATCCCAATTTGAATACATACATAAACACAAACATATATATACTACCAATCTTAACTAGGCACGCTGATTTCATATTTTCAAGCTAACCCAAATATGGCCTATGGATGTCAATTTCAGATTTCGAAGGTCTATTTTACCGAAGATAATTCATAATAATAATTCCTCATCCAAGCAAGTATAAGCATTGAGGAGTTGGCCCATAAGTATAAAATTCGTTTTGATACCAATTTGAGAGGAAAAATCCTTATTGGCCCTGAAACTATAACACCTATAGGAAAATTCCTTCACTAATCCACCATATCATAAATCAACTTAGGCAATTATAGGATTGAGCATAGCAAGTTCCAGTCATTGGATAACGTGGTAGTCAAGGAAAAATATTTAATGACATTAGATTTCCAAGACTTGAATTAACCTATCAACGACTAAAATCTACTACAGATACAATCACCTAGAGATACAAAGGATCATAAGCAGAACTATAGAGAGCATACTCTCAATTGCATTCTAAACTGGTTTATTTGCTTCCCCAAGAGCTACAAAGGATCATGAGTAGGACTAAAGAGAGCTTAATCTCAATTGCATACTAAGCTTATTTATTTGCTTCAGATCTAGGGGCATAAGAGCATTGGAAGTAGACTCCCACAATGCAAATTCATTTGTAGGTCTGGGTGATGCCACGGTGATGCCTAATTTTGAACAAAAGAAAAGCCCACGAAAAGCCTCCAAAACCATCGTAGAAGTCTCTATTAGATACTCTAACGGGGAGAAAGAGGTCTAGCATGACTCTTATTCCTTTTTGAGTGAGAAGTTCCATGATATGATGGTCTATTTAGCTATGTAAGTACATGCATAACCAACTTGTAGCAAGACCACAACAAGACCAAAGAAATACTTACAAGCCTTCAAGCCTGTGTATAAATTTGTCATTTCATCCATAAAGTTCTTGATGCTAACACCCATTACATTATCATTGTAATGGGATGCTCTCCCTTAGCTTAAGGATACATACATAATTATGCTTGCAAGCCTTGGATGAGGACACATCCAATCTTCCATGACCAACTTGCACTCCAACTCATGGCCCATCAACTACAATTTTCTAGGCTGCATGTGTGTGTATTTTGTCAAAGAAAAATACCTATATATACATGAGAGGTGAACATACATGTTTTCCCAAAAAGGATTGGACTTCGATTTTCATCCCAATTTGAATACATACATAAATACACACATATATAAACTACAAATCTTAATTAGGCATGCTGATTTCATATTTTCAAGCTAACCCAAATATGGCCTATGGATGTCAATTTCAGATTTCGAAGGTCTATTTTACTGAAGATAATTCATAATAATAATTCCTCATCCAAGAAATTATAAACATTGAGGAGTTGGACCATAAGTATAAATTTCATTTTGATACCAATTTGAGAGGAAAAATCCTTATTGGCCCTGAAACTTTAACACCTATAGGAAAAATCCTTCACTAATCCACCATATCATAAATCAACTCAGGTAATTCTAGGATTGAGAATAGCAAGTTCCAGTCATTGGATAAGGTGGTAGTCAAGGAAAAGTCTTTAATGACATTAGATTTCCAAGACCTGAATTAACCTATCAACGACTGAAATCTACTAAAGATACAATCACTTAGAGCTACAAAGGATCATAAGAAGAACTATAGAGATCTTACTCTCAGTTGCATTCTAAACTTGTTTATTTACTTCCCTAAGAACTACAAAGGATCATGAGCAGGGCTAAAGAGAGCTTAATCTCAATTGCATAAAAAGCTTGTTTATTTGCTTCAAATCTAGGGGCATAAGAGCATTGGAAGTAGACTCCCACAATGCAAATTCATTTCCAGGTTGGGGTGATGCCATGGTGATGCCCAATTTTTACCAAAATATAAGCCCACGAAAAGCCTTCGAAACCATCATAGAATAGTCTCTATTAGATACTCTGACGAGGAGAAAGAGGTCTGGTGTGACTCTTATTCATTTTTGAGTGAGAAGTTCCATGATATGATGGCCTATTTAGCTATGTAAGTACATGTGTAGCCAACCTATAGCAAGACCACAACAAGACCAAAGAAATACTTACAAGCCCTCAAGTCTGTGTACAAATTTGTCATTTCATCCATGAAGTTCTTGGTGCTAACACCCATTACATTATCGTTGTAATGGGATTCTCTCCCTTGTTGTAATGGGATGATCTCCCTTAGCTTAAGGATACATACATAATTATGCTTGCAAGCCTTAGATGAGGACACATCCAATCTTCCATGACCAACCTGCACTCCAACTCATGGCCCATCAACTACAGTTTTCTAGGCTGCATGTGTGTGTATTTTGTCAGATAAAATACCTATATATACATGAGAGTTGAACATACATGTTGTCCCAAAAGGGATTGGACTTGGATTTTCATCCCAATTTGAATACATGCATAAATACACACATATATATACTACCAATCTTAATTAGGCACGTTGATTTCATATTTTCAAGCTAACCCAAATATGGCCTATGGATGTCAATTTCAAATTTCGAAGGTCTATTTTACCGAAGATAATTCATAATAATAATTCCTCGTCCAAGCAAGTATAAACATTGAGGAGTTGGCCCATAAGTATAAAATTTGTTTTGATACCAATTTGAGAGGAAAAATCCTTATTGGCCCTGAAACTTTAACACCTATAGGAAAATTCCTTCACTAATCCACCATATCATAAATCAACTCAGGCAATTCTAGGATTGAGCATAGCAAGTTTCAGTCATTGGATAATGTGGTAGTCAAGGAAAAGTCTTTAATGACATTAGATTTCCAAGACCGGAATTAACCTATCAATGACTAAAATCTTGTACATATACAATCACCTAGTGATACAAAGGATCATAAGCAGAACTATATAGATCTTACTCTCAATTGCATTCTAAACTTGTTTATTTGCTTCCCCAAGAGCTACAAAGGATCATGAGTAGGGCTAAAGAGAGCTTAATCTCAATTGCATACTAAGCTTTTTTATTTGCTTTAGATCCAAGGGCATAAGAGCATTGGAAGTAGACTTCCACAATGCAAATTCATTTCCAAGTCTGGGTGATGCCACGATGATGCCCAATTTTGACCAAAAGAAAAGCCCACGAAAAGCCTCCAAAACCATCACAGAATAGTCTCTATTAGATACTCTGATGAGGAGAAAGAGGTATGGTGTGACTGTTATTCCTTTTTGAGTGAGAAGTTCCATGATATGATGGCTTATTTAGCTTGTAAGTACATGCATAACCAAAATGTAGGAATACCACATCAAGACCAAAGAAATACTTACAAGCCCTCAAGCCTGTGTACAAATTTGTTATTTCATCCATGACGCTCTTGGTGCTAACACCCATTACATTATCATTGTAAAGGAATGCTCTCCCTTGTTGTAATGGGATGCTCTCCCTTAGCTTAAGGATACATACATAATTATGTTTGCAAGCCTTGGATGAGGACACATCCAATCTTCCATGACCAACCTGCACTCCAACTCATGGCCCATCAACTACAGTTTTCTAGGTTGCATGAGTGCGTATTTTGTCAGAGAAAAATACCTATATATACATGAGAGGTGAACATACATGTTGTCCAAAAAGTATTGGACTTGGATTTTCATCCCAATTTGAATACATACATAAAGAGACACATATATAATACCAATCTTAATTAGGCATGCTGATTTCATATTTTCAAGCTAACCCAAATATGGCCTATGGATGTCACTTTTAGACTTCCAAGGTCTATTTTACTGAAGATAATTCATAATAATAATTCCTCATCCAAGCAAGTATAAACTTTGAGGAGTTGGCCCATTAGCATATGAATGGTCATATCTAAATTCTGCACTCCAAGACTCCAAAGTAGAACAAAAGCCTTCAAGATTCTTGGGTATGAGGATTCCATAAGGTAGAGATCAAAGATTTCACTATTCCAGCCAATCCACAATACATTGCCATAGCTCTTTTGCCTAGATCTAACTAAACTTGACTAAGGACTAATGTAACACTCCTGCAATGCTCAAGATTCAAGGTTGACCCCTAGATCAAACTTATAGGAACATGAGTGCATTGGTGAACATTTTAGATTTCATTTTCAGATGTTCTATGAAGACTAATTATTTAACCTTCTTATAAAACTCAGGATTCCACCTATGAAGCTTGTCATAAAGGTTGGGTCTCTAAACTCAAAGTGGCATCATCAACAACATCTCCCATCAACCAATACACTCAACCATGACACTAAAATCAATACTATAGAGTCATACCCAAGAGGTAGCATTCATTCAGTGAACAAATATCAAGCAATTACAACTAATGTTCCACCTAGTTTCCAAGATTCAAGGGGATAGGGGGATGTTAGGATATGTGTGTGTGTGTGTTATAAACATGATTCAAATTTAAATTCAATAACGAAATATATTGATTCACACATCATAAATGATTCAATAGTAGATACTAAAGTCTAAATATTAGACTAGTAAATTGAAATTACTCAAACTCAGAAATAGTAAAAGGTGATGAGTCAAAGACTTGGTCTAAGGTCATTAGTATCAAAAATCAAGACTCAAAAGTTAAAACTGAAAATGATCAATGGAAAATGAACCAATGTTATCAGAATTGGACCAGTCATCAAACCAGTTGACCCCAAAACTGATAATCGGAGAAAAACCAAACCAAAAGACCAGTGAACCAAAAATTACATAAATATTCATTTAAAAAAAAATGTAAATATTCATGTACATCAATATGAATCTAAACTGTTATACACAAATATGCAAAGTTTCTCATATATATAACAAGTAAAGGTGCATATAACCAAAATAACACTAACTATAATCCATCTTTGAACTATAAATGCATCAACAAAGATGTTGTAGATGGCCTCTATAGTCCAAAAGAAACCATGCTACTACAAACACCTACATATCATCATGCTAGAATAAATTGAATCTATGAAACAACTCCATAGACCTAGAGCCAAGTCAACTTGTTAAGTACTGGCCAGAAAAAGCTTTGTAAAAGCACTAGAGAAAACCCATGACTATTGTGAAAAACCTAATACCACTGTTAAGACACATTACAAAGTCTGGTGTTAAAATATTCATCTGTTATAGTTGAAAAGTACATATCATGCAATTCAGAATCTACCATGCCCTCCTAAATTGAATCCATATTTTTCTTATCAATGTGCACTCTAGTAGAAGCTAGATCCTTCTTCTTGTGAAATGTTGATGCACCAACTCCTTTAGCTTCTGTTGAAGTGACATTTCTGCTTGGATCTTGAATATTATTCTCATATTTGTTTAGAGTGGTAGAAGTGGGATAGGAGAGGTCACGGGGGCATTTCTTTGGCCTTCATTTAAAGCAATAGACTCTGAAATTGCCACTTTACTCTTTAATTTGGGCTTCAAAGCATGAATGCTTGTATAGAGCCTGCAAAATAAACCCATATAAATATATTTTGTTTATAACATAAGCACACTGTATCTCTTGTAACATAATCACATCGTACTCATAAATAAGATAAATTGATAAGTGGTTGAACACATACAAGAAGAATGTGTTACAGTCCAAGGGTTAGATTCGAATCCTTCTTCAGAGTATTGACACATATCTCTCCATTGCTTGCAATATTAGGGTGGAATATTTTTGTGAAAAAATACGCTGCAGTCACACATCCAATACAAGTTAAAAAAATGTAAGATTTAGTATTCTTTACATCATAAACAATGTTTTGATATCAAGAAAAGTCAAAGAAACTAATAATTCACTCATGATATGATGGCAAGAATGAATTTCCTTATGGAATCGAATATGGACAACCACGACTGGCCATTGAGATTTGCCTAACTCATTGATACTTAACAGCAAGCTTGATCACAGTAACTCGACTATTGCTAATAGAAATTTTTTCATCTTATACCAAACATTATATTGCGTGACTCCATGAGGTATTATTGTGTGAAAATATTACAATGGATTGTAAGAAAATTTACGTGATTGTTATAGGGATTAAATCTCTTTGGTGGAAGACACACCAATATACTTATAGATGGTAAGCAAGAAAATTTGTGTGCTTCTGCTACACCTAGCAGGAAGCTTAAGCATAGTAACTCGGCTATACTTGAAACAAAATAAAATTCTCTCTATACCAAATAGTGTGATAATAAATTTCATGATTTCATACCAAACAATGTGATAATATATTTCAGGACTCCATTGAGCAATTATTGCATGACTTAGTTGTTCATAATTCAAATAAATTTTGGCCATAAATTGGAAAGCCCAGCACAATTTTGCTACTTGTCTCACATTCCACATCACACATGCAATACAAGTTAAAAAATGTAGGGTACAAGAGAAATGTGCAGGGTTAGTAGGAATACTTATCATGGATGGATATGACTGACATGCAAGAAATGAGATAGGTAGAAGAATATACACCACTAAGAAAAAAATCAGTTTATATGGCGGAATAAACTATTAACAATTGCATTCTATAGTTTTCTTGGGAGAAAGAGCCGCAGGTATGTGGCTCCATGCATGGAAGATAGGAGTTTTGTCTGGGAAGCATATCACTTAATTTTGGGTACAGATTGCTTGTTGAATATAGCCGCTGTCAGAGGAATACATGTTGGATGTTTTTCTGTGCTATTTGGTGATGTTTATCTTTGTTACAGGTTGCAGGAATAGAGCTACTACATTAGCTTGTTACTAAGACTATTCGATGGGTATGATACTATGAAGGCATGTATAAGTCCTCACTAAGACACATGCTCACGCTTGAGTGTAGATAGGTCAAAATTATTCCATGTAGTTTAGGACTGTTTCAAGATTTGTTGAGGAGGAGCTACCAAGCTCCAAATCAGTGATTGGGTGTCTTCTATGGATAATCACAGTAATTGAGGGAGAGGAGAATGAGGACTAAAGCTGATAGCCCTAACCAGTGACCAGGATTACCATCAACACTTGAAGCTAACTGTGTTTGTGCCTTAACTAGTATTCATAATTGCAGTATAGAAATCTCCAGCATATAGGAGGATATACTTAAAGATTGAAATCTTCTATGATCCTGGGAGATGGGCCGAACCTCTGTAGATTCTTGACTGAAGTATTACAACTCTCATTTTAGAGGATTGTATCATTCTTAAAATAATAATTTCTCTTTGAGATTCTCAGATCCTTGGAACATTTCAGATGACAGCTATGGTTTCACATCCATCTCATCCCTTTTTGCTTCGTTGCATATCACTGAGCATTTAAAGCCGAGTTGTTAAAGGGTATATTGAAGACAACCTAGTTTGAGCATGAGTACTGGATATTTGTTGAGATTTTGTTGACAATTTTGAATATAAGGATCAACCTTGATTATCCTATGAATAGAACAAAAATAGTTTGCAAGGCTCCCATGACAAAAGGGGCATACCTCTGTATACCAATAGAAATGGTAAATTTCTTGAACATATTCAACTACAGAAAGTTGATTTTCATTATCTGCTTCGTCAATGTTGGGAAAGTAAAACAAAACCAACAGAAGTAAAATAAATACATGTAAACCATCCCAACTAAATAGGCAAGCAAAGAGCCCTGTTATTAACCTCAATATATCCACACGCAGTTACCGATTTGAAATAGAGGCCAACATATAAAGCCCAGTAGTAGTGAACTCATATCATTCACCTCATGCTACATACTAACATCTGGGGATTGATATATGATAAATAAATCAGACAGTTGTTTAATCACACACAATTTATACAACCATGGATGATGTATATACCATGGACGATGACTTTGTTGTAGCACTTGTATTCTTGACATCGACACCAAACCTCCTACACACCCAATTCTAATTTTTAACTCTAATTGGTAAAAACCCCAAAATATTTGCAAAATACCAGAGCATCATATTGGGAAGTTGAATCTATCTTGGCATTTTCTTATCAACAAGCTGATTTTGCTTCCTAGATTTCCTGTGGACATATAATTACACACCCAAAGCATCACATACACATTTTTCTTCATCCTCGACAGAAGAGGGTTTAAAATGCCTAAATAAGCATATGGCTAGAGAAAAATGCTTAACCAGAGAGGCTAAGCTCACAATCAAAACTTCTTTATAAAACTGAAGTTTCCACCATGTGCTGATAAAACATAAGTACTACATAAGGGTTTTGAAAATTTAAAATAAAAATACATATGTTCTAGGAATGAAAAAGCCTTCTTACTCTAGCTTGATCTCATCACCCCCATTTGGTTTTGAAGCATGACACCCTAGGTTCCCAATTTCTGATAAAACCCTTTTAGGCCTTGTTTCGGCCCGTGTCACCACTACATCACAAAGCATGCATATAACCTCTATCAAATCGATCTCTGTTTTACACTAGTCATATAGAGCCATTGGTATTCATATAAACACTAATAAAGATGTACTACATATTTGATGATATTAGGTTTTGGTATGGGGTTTGGATAGCAGAATACTGTAAAATACCTTTGCTAGCCATGGGCCTGTTGGGCTTTGCCACCCTATTTTCGATTCCAATTTTGGTTTGTTGAAAATACAAACACAAAGCATTCAGTAACTATTAAACAATCAAACCCCTCCAAAACTGATAAGGAAGCCATAACTGAGCATGATCCTAACCTTAAACATAACTTCAAGAATTATAAAATATAACCAGCCATCTTGGAGATTCTGGGATAATGGAGAGACTAATAAGCAACAGAAAACTGGGAACTAGCTCTACATCACCTCCCATTGACAACCTGCCTCACTCAACAACGCATATTTTTTTCTTCTAGTTATGTTCCTGGGAGAGATCATAGGTATATTCTGTATGAAAGTTTGTGAAAAGTGGCCACCAAGTGGCCTTATTTCCTTTTTGGAGGTGATATGTCATGCTATAAGCACTTTTCTATGTATTTTCATTTTCCAAACCATGAAATAGAAACTTATGCATTCTTTCTTTGGAAAAATAAAATCAACTAAAATTTGCATACCATTCACTCTATCAAATTCTTGTCAATCCAAAAGTTGCAAAAAATCAGATACCATTCACCTTAAAATAGCCCTTGGATCATACACACACATTGCAAGGCCCATCAAACACATGTATATCAATGTAGGCAAAAATAAGAAAGCAAAGTGCCATCACCCAAACAATCTACCAGAAGCACATATCTTAATAAAGTTGCAAATAATTTAAAAACGAACTACCATCACATGTCCAAAAGCCTTTATAGATAGTAATTAATGTTAATTTCGTTTAGTGAAAGAAATGAAAGGAAATGCCCAAAATATGATTGAGGACTCAATTGACAATAATAACCAAATGCAATTTAACTGTTGTAGACCCCATGCGTATGGCCAAAACATAAATACTTCTAAAAAGACTCTGATGGCACATTTGAACTACAGACTTTGATTTATATGTCCAATTTAAAAAATAGGAAAGCCAACTACCACATAAACATTCAAAATAAAATGCACTTCATGTGCTAGACGTTGCTATGGTGTAAATTTGTTGACTTGAGTGAACAAACACCATCATGATTGAAGCTCGTGCCATCAGATCCTTGATATCCTTTCTATCAAGTGAACCATTAATCTAAAAATTGAAGGAAAATGTTAACATTAGTGAGAAGAACCACATACTTATTCACAAAACATATTCATGAAAAAGGAACCACCTCTTCTTTTTTTTCATGATTAAATGGACCAACTTCAGAGGGACCAAATTAACATTTGAATGAAACACAACTACAATAGGATGAATGACTAGTGAAAGAAACTTACACCAAAAAGCAGGTAGCAAAAAAAGGTTGAGTTATCTCGAACCACGTCCGAACATTCACCATTTGAACTATTCACTAGACCTAAAACCAAAAAGTACAAAATTAACATCAGATTCATACGAACAAATCAACAAAAATACAACCAATAATTATTTATAAATGATCCAAAATATGGAAATACATAAGGAAAGAGAAAGTAGAATGTTTTGAAAATCTACCTTGTTCAAATTTTTCACAAAATCTGAAAAAAATTTGTAATCACATTCTTCTAATTTGTATGTATCATTCCTAGCATTGTATGATAAGTTTGCGATTGCTATAACAGATTCAAGTTGTACAAATGCATGATATGTCAAATCATACTTATACATGCGTTGCCCCTTTATTCTACTATACCAACATAATTGAAGCTCGATGCCTTCTAATCTATCCAAAAGGTCAATGTCATTATGGTAATCAAACACCCTATTACCATATTTCTTCCTTATTCTTTGAACCCTTCCAATGTACCACATTCCAAAAGAAACACCTTGTTTTGTACATCAAGGAACACCTTTTCTTGCAGTACGTTCAGTGGGGGGAATTGAGTTGTTTTCAAACAACACCCCACAATCTGATCCAATTCCAAAGCCAATTGAAACACCCTTTTGTGGAGCCTTCCCATCTCGCCTAAAGTAGGCCCCATTTCTCACTTTTGTCAACCTATCTTTTGATAATGTCGAATTTGAATTCAACTGACTAACCAAACATGCTTTAAACATATCCTTACCATCAAGATACACCATTGGCTTTATCATTATGCTTCCATTTTCATCAATGGAATCTAAAATTTCATCCAGCTCGTGTCTCCACTCACTTTCATTATTTGCAATTCACTTTCATTTTGTACCAATGATGATGAAGATTGGAATATAGAGTTGGAACAACTCGGTGGAGAAGCATCAAATACTTCATCCACAATTTGGAATGTTGGATAATTTTGATCCTCTGTCCATGGTTTAACCCACCAAGAAGATTGAGTGTAATTTTCTAGTTGCATTCCAAGAGTTGATAAAATGTCTTGTGCATCCTTCAATCCAATCTTAAGGGCTTCTACAATTTTAGCGTCTATGGATATTGAATCGTATTGCGACAATATATCAATGTTTTGTATTTTTTCTTGGTGCAATCTATTCCAAATGCTTTCTTGCTTCTTATGATATTTATTAAAATGAATCCCTTGGGGATTTGATTCTTCTTCAACAACTCTATTAAGGGTTCCAACAACATGAAGCAAGTCAGTGAAATCATAGGCCCTCTCCACTCCAACCATCCCACCAACTTTACTAAAGAAGTTCTCACATACATCTCACCCAGTCAAGTGCAAAACACATGGAAAGGTAGAGTAATGATCTCGAAACAATCTCATCAACAAAACTACAAAATGACAAGAAATTTTCACATCTTGATATGCTTCTCAACATAACCATAATGTGAAGAAATGATGAACTTGTGAAGCATTTCGCACCCTTTCACAAAGGCTCAAACTATGAGACATAAAGATGTCAATGTAGTCAGCAACAATCATTAGATAAGTCTTTGTAGCTAGTGTCCTCTCTAACTTTCCACTTGGTGTACTTCTCAACTCTTTCAAACACCTCTCAACATGCCCTAAAGCAATGCGTTGTGTGGATCCCCAATTTTGTCGATCCATCCTCTCTATATCTTCACCCTTAAACTTGTGATCATCCACTTTAAGAGTGTGATAAACCATTCAGACATGACCAAAACTTATGTAATTATTTCCTAAAACCAATTCTCGTCGACCGCTAAACAAAGGATTCACTAGCTTTTTGCCGTTGTGGATGTAATCTTGGTTATGTAATCCTGTTACATTGCAACCATTGTACAATCCGGCTAGCCTCCACCCTTCCCAAGGAATTTGATATCAAAGACCTGATGTTGAAGAATAATCCTTCAACATAAGTTGTCTTCTTTTGCTATCCCCATATGAGGAATGACCAACAATAGGTCCCAAGTTATTTTCCACGTGTTTCTCCGCATAGATTCTACCTGTTGCCCTTGTTGATAAACAAAATTTGCATTGAACCTATTGCATATTGGATGAACAACCACAACCAAATGAGGAAGACTTTCATGTAAAGGGTTTTCAATAATAACACGTGCGTAATGGCCAATAACATTGTTCTTAAAAGAATTTTTTATAATCTCATAGCTATAGCTCCATCACCAACTCTCACCAAGAAATGTGATTGGCATTGATGTTCTTCGTTCATACCACAAAACCCCACCAGTGTATCACTTTTTGCTACCCACCTAACATATTTTTTCACAATTGTTTCATCTTCAGCGAGCAATATAGGAATTGGGCCATCTATACCATGCTTGGATTTATAAGAAGCATAAAATTTTCCGACCGCCTCAAAAATATGCTTGTGCTCCCCTGGGATAGATGCTAATGACTTTTGTTGGCGGGATAAATCGATCTTGCGGACAAGAACGATCTCCCTAGTATCAGAAGATATTCTAGCAACAAACGGACAAACAAACCTATCTTTCTCTAGACATATGCGATTTATAAATAAATACTACAAAGGTGTTAAGATCCTACCTTAGATCCAATGCTTGTTCGTAGTAGTCATCCTCTAGTCGTTCGAAAGAGTTACATTTGGAGATCTGCAATCACAAACAAGCAAACATTAAATAGCACCTGTATAGCAAATATTATAAATCATGTCTATTATGGTGATCAAGGAATCCATAAAATAAACCATGAATTAACAGCTTATTGAGAAAAACAAATTTATTTGTATTAACTTTGAATAGTAGAAGAACCTTACAACCTTTTTAGCCTTGATGTTGAACAAGCTCTTCCTGTGGTCCGAAACAGGAATTTCCTTTACTTTGAAAAGTCTTGAACTCTTCCAAATGAGATCTTAGAGGTATGTAATCTCTCCTCATAAAAACTCAACTAAAGAAGACTAAGTTCCAACAACATTTCACCTCAAAAAATAATAAGCTTCTCCCTCTCAAGTAACCAGCCCAATGCTTATTTTTATAGTGTAGAGGAGGAGGTTACAGGTCCACCTATGAAGGGATAGAATCCTCCTTCAAAGGGATAAGCTCCTCACATCAAGGGATTAGCTCCTTAAGGTATGGGTTACATTAACCTTAAAAGAGCGAACTTGCCACCTCAAGATTCCTTCCAGAAGCCTCTAGAAATAACTGAAAGTGAGTTTTTCAGAGTATACTCGTGCCTTTTTAAATTTTATAGGGGTCCGCACCTTTAACACAGAGACAATGCGGTCAGGTGCGCAGGAGACATGACCATTAGGTGCGGGATCGCATGTAAGACAAAGAGAAAGTGCGGAACCAGAGTTTTAAAGACTTTTGAGAGCTTTTATGTTATTTTATAGAGTTTATATGAGGAACTGATGTTTTAGACTTGCAAAGGAGGAAAGTATGAGTGGTAATGAACTCACATAGATGATAGAATGTCAAGGTGACAATTTTTTGTGCAACAGATTGCCCCCTAAATTGCGAAGTCTGTAATAGATGAAGATAGAGTCTGTCATTTATGAAGAGTGAAGTACTTTATCATTTCAAGGATCATCTTGTGGACACCCCAGTCGGAACCTGTAAAAATATTCAATGCAATATATATATCTATATATATAGAGATGTGTGTGTGTGTGTGTGTAGACATATCATCGCTGAGGTAGGAATTCCCATACTCAGATCAAAACTGACTAGAAAAATGACTAAACTGTTTTGATACAGGAATGATTTTGTAATACATCAAGAGTATAGACATGTGTAGACACAGTATGGATGCAGCCATCTGTTTATGAATAGTCCACTGTATAATGAATAACAAAATTCCTTGCAGCCTGGATGGTAGAAACTAGATCCAGGGTCTTGATTTCCGCTTCCCGAACTAGTATGATTCTATCCATGTGAATGAATGTGTTGAAGTCGAACATGGTAGAAACCACTTGATTACCAGTCAATAATGTGGACTGTTAACAAGTGTGAGAGAAACCACCAGTAATGTCAATGGCTCTCAAAGTACCCAGTACAATCCATGAAATGTGAATAAATGAGCTGAAGTCGAACATGTCATAGAATCATTCAATCGAAGGTCAATGATGCAACCTATCATCGAAGGCAAGAAAACTGCCATTAGGGCATGTAGTTTTCAAGGTACTGACGATTTCTAGATCAACTTCCTAGATAATGAGCTGAAGTCGATAGAAAGCGATCCGTCGTAGGCAAGCCCACAACACGAAATCATAGATCAAGTTTTGAAGAAATATATTGGCAAGGACTGACTCAGGGATGGTCAAAATGGATGAAAAATATTTCGCAGATGAATGGTTTGTTTGAACTGTTCTCTTGAACACATAATGACATTGCAGATGGCTTGGTGACAATTGACCCAAAGCTAATACCTAGAAACCGGCTGAAGACTTTCAATGTGGTTTGATTAAATGTTAAGCAAAGGATTTTCCCAACCCAGGTGAACAAAAAGTGTCGTGTTCAAGAGTGGTTGACGACTTTTTTTTTATAAACAAAGTGTAACAAACAGGTTCATTTTTCTCTCTTTTCCCCCACCATTTCTGGCAAGTACCTTTTTATTTTTGACAAGCTTGAGGAGGATAAAATTTGCTTGTTTATAAGCTTATCCTTCGGATGAGTCCAACATAGTTTAAAATTCGAACCCTAAGAAGGAGTGGTTCGTTCCTATTTAAAATTGAACAGGTCCTTTACTGTTAAATTTTAACGAGTCTAGTATAGGACAAACTCAGTGTTTTTCAATTTTAGGGAGTTAGAAGAAAAACTTAAGAAAACTCCATGGGGGTAATTTTTTGTAAAATAATCCCTCATGTCCGAAAAAGGATAAAATAATACTGGAGGGATGACATTTCCAATATTTTAACGAGTTGGAAAAGACAAGCGCTCGGCAATCTTTTCATATTTAACAAGTCTGAAAGGGGTTTAAAGAGGACTCTATTGATCGTAATTAGTCAATGTATACCCTTTTCATAAATAGTCCACTTCAGTCTGCAAAAGGGGTAAAATTATACTAAAGGGATGATTATTCATTTATTTTAACGAGTTCGAACAATCAAGTGCTTGGCAATCTTTTCAATTTTTGAGAGTCTGAAAAGAGCTTAAAGAGGACTCCAATGTTTCACTTTTTCGTAAATTTTTGAAAGAGTCCGGAAAAGTGATAAAAGTATGCTCTTTGTTGAAAATGATCAATTTTCCCGAAAAATCCAATATTCTGCACAAAAACTCAAAACATTACACATACCTGTTTAAGATAAATAAAAATGTTTTAAAAATTACCTTTTTAAAGTGAAAAATAAATAAATAAAAAATTCATTTATTCGAAAAAACTTATAAAAAGGGCTTTTCTAACTTCATTTTTACCATTTGAGTTTAGAGTGAGAAGTGAAAGCTTTTGGGTAAAAAAGTTATTGTGAAGATTCTGGAAAATCCGTTCGTCGGAATTGAAAACCGTAAGCTCCAGGTAATCCATGTCCTCCTTAACTTGCATTTCATCCATTTACATTTTGTTTTTAGGCTTTAAATTTGATTTTTAAAGGAAAAATAGGTTTAAAAAGTCACTCGCGGGGGTCCGCAGGTGCAACACGCGGGCCCTATTGCTCACAACCCGTGCAGACCTATGCACTATTTGTAAGCAGCCGGTGCGGACCTCGCGGAATGAATTTTAAAACTTAAATTTCTCCAAATTTGCCCAAATTTTTTCAAACAAGCTTGTTCTAATATGTCTTTTTATGCATTGTAGGACATTCAAAATGCTTATTTGGCGATAACGCAAGCACGAGGATGTAGATTATGCCGCAATGAATGATATGCCATATTGCAGGCATTGAGAGCATGCAAATTGTATAAGTTCTGGGTCATACAGGGCATGAGGGTCCAAGTAGGCCTTTTGCAATGGCTGGTAGAAATATGTAACACATAGGACCAGTGCTTCGTGATTGGTGGCCATCGGCTCGAAATCGAGTTGGAAGACATATACTTTTTGACTGGTTTGTCCAAGAGGGGTGAACAATTATCTCTTTTCGGGACTAGGCCAGGTGGCCAATCTGTCGCTAGTCTTTGGTTGGAGTTTTGCGATGATCAAGCAGACCCCAAGGATAAACGGATTGATATTAAAACTATCATCTGTCCTGAGCTTAAAGTTATTGCATTCACTGTTACCAGACTATGCGGGAGTGCAGAATTGCATGTGGCTACTAAATCCCAGATGAAGATGGCTGTAGACTGTTTTCGAGGCACCATATACAATTTGTGTGAGGATGTGTTGGCAAATGTGAAAGGCCAACTAACCAAAGCAAAGAATGGAAAACTGAAAAACTTTGGATATGGATTCATTGTAGTCATCTTTGCTCTAGAGAGGATCCCCATGTTAGCCCCGCAACATATTCCTGCTCATGCTGGTCTTCCTCGAGAGCCTAGAATGGTTTGTTGGGTTGCTTTGATGGCCCGTCACCTTGAGGAGGGCACAGAGGCTGTTCGATTTCTGCCTGAATATTTTCATTGGTTGAACAACCAAATTTTTGTGATTTAGGACTTTCCATACACCGTGATGGATTACCGCGACGACCTAGACATGATTCTTCCAGTAGGAGAGTAATGGGATGATTCAGGTAAAAACCATTTTCAACACTTTCTAAGTTTTAATTTTTTATATATTTTAAATCATCCAAAATTGACAATCAAAAGTTTAAATGCAGATGTGGGTCCATGATGACCAGCTGCTCTCCAGCCTTACGAGAGGAGACAACCAGCTGCAGCAGCACTAGCCCCACAGGACCAATCAGTAGAGATCCTAACCGACTTGGAGCATCATCTAGAGCGCTTGACACTAGATATTCCAGAGATTGATATAGATGATATTCCACTTAGGTTACAGAGATATGTGATTGGGGTCCCAAGATCTTTTAGGAGGTTCCTGTGTAGGGTGGCCCGGGCAGTAGTTTCTTATTGTGATCATCACCAGGGATAGGATGATCGATTTTGTAGACTCACGACATTTTTGTCTTTTTGTATTATCATTTTTGCTGATCATAAGGTGTTTTTCAACCTATGATCGAAGACGATGTATATTTTGAAACACACTTCTATGCTATGATATATCATTATTACCAGCTATCTCGTATAACATGTTATCGAATGTTATTAAATATACGGTTTTGATTATTGCAAATGTCTATTTATGATACTAGAAGCAACTACATCTGCTAATGTATTTAAATGTCTTGGAATATGCTGATATTCAATGTAATCAAATTCACGTTCCAAGAGACGAACTCTCAAAAATAACCTTAATAACACTGGATTTCTAATGGAATAAACCCTGTTAAGCTGTAATACAACGAGTTCAGAATCCAACCTAACAATCAAACTCTGAATCCCAAATGAGATGGATTCAGATAATAACTCAATCACTGCACTATACTCTGTAATGTTATTTGTTGTTTGACCGAGGCTTACCCCATGCATAGACACTAACTCATCAGAGGGTGAATAGATAACCCAAGCTGCAGAAGAAATGTTCCGTGTACTACGACAAGCACCATCAGAAAAACCAATATATGTTTGAAGAGACGTCCATGTCTGCAATATCAAGAGTAAAATCAAGATAAGCAAGAATAATGATAAGAGCACTCTCTAAACTAGGCACGCTTTTCTAATCTAAAACACACCAACTGTAAAGAAACTAATCTAACAAAAAATCTCCACACAGAATTTAAGCATAATATCTCTTAAGATAAAGTCCATTTCTGGGTTTATTCAAAGAGACATCGTCAAAATCTATCAATTCATAAGCCCCTTTTGTCAGCTTTCACTTAACATTGTAAGGACCATGCCTCACAGGTACAAATTTTCCAACCCCTAGCTTATCGTTCGCTTGATCATATACTAAAACTAGGTCTCCTTTTGAAAAATTACGAGGTGTAACACTTCTATCGTACTAAGCTTTCATTCGTTTCATTTTCTTTTGCAACAATGCGTCAATTCTCATCTAGCTAAGCTAAGTACAAAAAGCATTTCTCTTCTTCAGAAGTAGCTGGGAGTAATTCTATGGTTAATTGTAATGACATAATTTCGCATTCAATAGGTAACACTACTTCCAAACCGTAGACCAGTTGAAAAGGAGTGAAACCAGTCGATGTTTTCACTGAGGTCTGATATGTCCAAAGTGCTGAAAATAGCATGGTATGCCAATTTGACTTATGAATACCAATGATTCGTTTGATCATAGTGACTAAAACTTTATTGATAGCTTCAACCAGACCATTGGCCTGCGGGTAATATGGAGTAGAACTATCGTGGCGCAGGCCTAGTTGATTTGTCAGTTGAGTCATCATAATATTTTGAAAGTGACTTCCATGATCAGTAGTAATAGCTTGAGGAACACCGAATCTAGCAATTATATGATTGAATACGAAAGTTGCAGCAGTCTTATCGTTTGCCGAAAATGTAGGCATTGCCTCGGCTCACTTAGTAAAATAATCTACCGCTAGGATAATATATGCATGCCCCTCGGCCGTGTGAGGGTTACATGTAATAAAGTCAATACCCCACTTTGTGAAAGGACCGAAAACAATTAGAGGGTGAAGATCAATTTCGGTTGAATAGGAATCAGAAAACGGCTGTATAGCCTGATATGCAATTTCAAAGGGACTCAAAGGCATCACACCATCAAATGAATCCACCTCAAAATTGGAAGGTACGATCCAAGGATCATCAAAAGTAACAGTATTCGATGAAATCATATGAATATTTGCAATAGAAGGCGATACGTTAGGAGGAGGGAAAGAAAAAGTTCCCAGTAAACCAAAATCTTTAATCAAATCTACGCCAACATCCTTGTAAGGGATAGTTGTTTTACCGATGTGCTGAATACTATCTGTAGAGGCCGGGTCAGATGAAAAATAAGTCAGCTGGTCTATCATAACGATCTTTCCGTTATGAGGAAACTTGATAAGCCGAAAAAACGATGAAACAATAGCAGTCATAGCATAAGACCAACTGCGACCCAGGAGAAGGCTGTAATCTAGTGGGGCATCAACCACTTCCACATCTAGATTTATGGTTTTTCCTTCGCCCCTATAGGTAAATCCCGCAAAATACCAAAAGGATGGAACCCTCGGCCATAAAAAGCCTTTAGAATTGTCAGAGACTGATTGAGTGGGGGAGAACCAAGCGATTTCCAACACTGGATCGACATAATACACGTAGGAGCCTCTTCATCAACCACAGTCTGAAAGCAAGGTCTGTTTTTGACTAAAACTGGAATCTGGAAAGCCATTTGATGAGGTAGGCAGGGTGTACTATTCTCTAAATCGAAGATTATTAGATTCAAATCCTGAATATCGACAACTCCTATAGCAGACAATAGTAATTTACACTGTGCTGGCATGATTGCAGCACTTCCAAATCCGACATTGTTGAAGGCGAAATAGCTAAGTCTTCAACAATGTTGTAATTCTGAGTAGCTCTCGCATGTGGATTGAAAGCTGATTTATGAAGTACACCTTTAGTAGGTGGTTTGATTACTAAGTCAGGGTTGGGTTTCTTGATCTGTAGTGGACCAGAACCCGGAGGAGGTGTAGTTGATGTGTTTGAATTAGAAGATTCTGCTTCTTTACCACCAACAGGATTTTTACTACCATAATCTTGCGATCGCATCACAATCCTGACATGAGACATCATCATAATGTGTTCTTCTGAGGCATTCGAGGAAGAACCAATCATCTTACTATCTTGAGTAGGAAAAGGATCCTTCAAGACAACATGTATTTGAGAACCTTCAACGAATTTTGAAACCTATGCTTCATGTGGGCAGTCTTTGGTAAAATGATCCTCATTGCAAATAAAACAAGGATACCGAGGTTTCCGTTTTTCGTCAGTAGATTCATTTTTGTCTGTTGTCATTTTTGTTTGTTTTTCTTCTTCCCCTTATTTTTACTACTGGATTTTGATTTGGTCGTAGATGATTCTATGACATGTATGTCGGCAGAAATTTCAGCGGAAGAATCTCCTGTCGGGAAATCAGGTAAAGTTATTGTAGGAGAAGAATTCTTTGAATATTTCTTCTTACTTTGAGTACTAACTGAACCAATCATACCATCAGTGGCATGAGACCATGAAGGAGTGGCAGTTATTTGACCGTGTTTTGGAAGATCAGGGATTTTTTCATGTAAAGTACCTGACTGCGTATAAACGAGGTCAAGGTACTGAGCCTGAGCAATGACTTGCTCTTCAGTAACAACTCCTCCCTTAGCTATGTCTTCAGTGATTTTGGGTAACAATGATTTAATGAACCATTCGGCTAAAATTTGATCCGGAATGAAAACTTTCACTAAACGCCTTCTATGTCGCCATTCATGAATATGATCAGAAATATATGTGGATGTGGATTGTTTCGCTGAAGTTAACAGTTCTGTGCCATTGTCGTATCTGACAGGCAACTGAAAATGAGTTAAGAAAGCAATGGCTAACTGATTGAAATTATTAAAAGAGCCTCGTGGTAACTCAATGTACCATTTGGCAGCAAGACCAATAAGAGTTCATTGAAAAAGATGCAATCGAATTGAATCATCAATGATTGAATTAGATGCACACCAGAGGTGATAAGTCATAACGTGATTTGATGGATCCTCTCCTGACTTACCCTTGAATTTCGGGATATCACTAGGCAACTTACTAGGCATTGGCGGCCAATACAGAAGATAGTAAATCAGATTGTTTGTAAGGCGCGACAAATCAGGTAAATCCAAAGTTGCAATAAATGGTAACTGATGGTTAGGGTCGCGAAAACCTTGAGTAATGAGACCAGTTCCAAGAGGAGGATATCCAGGATAACCTGGAATCGGATTTGCATTAGGAATGTTATAACCTCCTGGAAAACCAGGATTAACCGGACCAAACTGGGGTTGTTGAGGCTGTTGATAAGTATAGCTAGGATATGGTTGATACTGATAAACTGGGTTTTGTACAGTAGGACCGAATTGATACTGTCCCTGGTACGGTTGATAGATGAATTGCGGTTGACTTGTGGCAATCGTACTTGTACCAGCTTGTCCTGTAGGCATCTAGACCAAAGTCTAAACTGTAGGTCCTGACTATGGCACAAAGACTTGAGGAATTTGCACTGATGCAGGGATAGTAGAAACCAGAGCTACAGATACTCCAGAAACAGGTGTTGTAGGTTGAACAGAAGTTGCAGCAGTTTGAGGTGGAGTACGAGGTGTGCTAGTTCCAGGCTGCTGAACTAAACCAGGTGCAGGGATTTGAACAGTAGGTTGGACAGGTTGCTGGGGTAGACCAGAAACCAAAGGCTGTCTTGGTTGGTTAGGCAACTACACATTAGGTTGCATAGTCTGTTGAGTTTGAGACAGATTCCACACCATGTTCATTCTGGAGTATGGACCCATAAAAGGTTGTGCATATGGAGGACCATAACCTAGTTGAACGTAGGGTTGATAATTAAGCGGTACATTTCTAGCTCCTTGTAAAAATGATTGACTAGAAGGCGGTTGGAAACCTTGAGTTGGGTACTGACCTTGAGGTTGATAACCCTGAGGCATGTACTGAATCTGGGGTTGACCTTGGGGTATGTACTATCCTGAAGGTTGAAAACCTTGAGGTAGCCCTCCAGGCGGTAACTGACTACCTTGAGGTTGCCCCCCAGGCAGTAACTGACTACCTTGGGGTTTCCCCCCAAGCGGTAATTGACTACCTTGGGGTTGCCCCCCAGGTGGTAACTGACTACCTTGAGGTTGAGGATTTGGAATACTACCAGACATCATAAGGATTTGCTCTGCGTTCAATGTTTGAGTTCCATTACTACCAGATGATAACTCTTGTTCAGTCAGTCGAGGAGTTGCTCCTGAAAATATACCAGAGAGTGACTGGTACCCTGAAGGAATAGAAGGACCTCCAGATAAAAATGTTTCCGGTGATTGGGAAAACATAGATGACTGTCTTGACATGATCAATGAAGGATAATAACCTCTTGGTGTAGGATGAAAAGGTATTCGAGGTGGAGAAAACCTAAGAATCGGGTTTTCTAAAAAATTTGTTAATGATAAATACCAAGCATCACTCCTAAAAGAACTGTAGAATATTGATTCACGCTCCCTAAGATTTAAAGTCTGTTGGTTTTCGGGAAGAGTTACGTCTTCGTCTAGACTAACATGTTATTCAATAGAAGTGAGGCCAGAAGGAATATTTTGAGTAATGATATTTCTTACCCTAGGTGAACCAGGATCACTAGAAGTTGGAGTAACAAATCCTGAAGATGGTTCCAAAATAGTAGGTTCAGTGTCAGGCTCAGAAATTTTAAGTTCTTCAGCTAATTCACTGGAAGGAGAAATACTACTAGTAACTTCAGAAAATGAAATTGGCTCTTGAATATACTATGTTGTTTGTATTTGATAATCAGGATGAACAATTAAAGATGACTCTCCAGCTTCTGGTGATCCAAATCTACTATCACTAGGTGATACGAGAGCTTGCAGCCCTTCAAGTTGGCTTGGTGTATACTTAGGAGGTTTCCCCTGAAGTCTACGATATTGTCTTGGTAATTCGACCACGATTAAATATTAATTAATTACACGCAAACAAAGAAAATTTAAATAAAAACACCTAAAGTCTTCTAAAGAAACAAATAGCTGAATCACACACCTAAAAAATCTAAGAGTTCAAACCACGCACAAACAATAACTACCCGTACTAAAAACACTAGTTGGTGATGAAATCCAACTTAGTAGAAGTTTAATACAGAAAGGGCGGTTGGAACAGTTACCCTGACAACCTGCTTAATGAAACAGACTGGCACATGTTTCTTCACAAAACCATCTCGAGTGAAGAGAACCCCCCAGAGATTCCAAGTGAGTCTAGTCGACCTCTGCTCCAGGTACAATGAGATCTTTCCTTCATTGTCACCTTAGGAAATAATCTTAAGTTTATGGACACTAAGGTTACTAACAGTAAAAAATACAACTGGGGGGATAGTCTACGATCCGATCTATGCGCAAGGGAAGAGTAACAAAGCTCAATCCCCTTGAAGGCTCCTCGACACGGTCAATCCGAGGTTTACCAACAAGTGACCCTAGGCTCCTCGAAAATGGTTAATCTGAGGTTTATTGTTTATAATACGCGCAAATCTTCTATCTTTCCCAATGAAACAGAATTGATTGTCTCAAAGGTTTGGACATGATCTCGTGATTGACTCCTTTAAGAAAAGCTTCCTAGAATGTATCTGTTACAATTGGATTTATTTCCTACCGCAAGATGTATCTACTTGTTTGTTTTAACTATCTTGGAGAGTTAATTACTCCCTACTCCAAGATACTAGCCTAAGCTATATTGGTGATAAGAGCCATAGAAATAGAAAATATTACTAGACCAATTTTAATTAAGCGTTGCTTTTATGGGTTGTTCTTTAAGTCGATAGGTATGGAAATGAAACTTTGATGGTGTGAAGACTCGACTCCAAACACACTAAAAAATGCACCTAAAATGATAATCAATTCATTTTTCTTTCAATGAAATTCTAGCTAAAAGAAAGAGTTCGAGAATGCAATTATTTAAGAAACAATTCTTTCTTTCAACATGGAAATGGAAAGAAAATCTTTTTGTTTTGTTTTTTTTTTTTTAATAAGACCTCAAAACGATACAAATAATTAATGCTCACAATAAATCCCTTTCCCTTTTTCAAAACTCGAAACTACAAAAAAAACAATTTGCTTCGAAAGAGATCTACAAGTTCTAGAAAAACACTCAAAACTAAAAAAAATAATTTTGAGATCTAAAAACTTTAAAAATATAATTGAATAAAAGCTTCAATTCTTTTCTGAGGACATTTTACTTAGTTGTTCAGTAAACTAAGGATTCATTTGCAGAGAATTACAAACCAATCAAAAAACATCCAGATATGTTTTCTTTTGAAAATGAAATTCAGAACTTATAACAAAGTTTGTTCAGAGATTTGCAATGAGAAAACTAAATCTATTTCTCACAAAGGATAGATTTCACAACCAAGTCAGACTCATCAAGAAGACGAAAAGACACCAGGGTGATCTAAGGTTTCTCAAGCTTTTGATCTTTGAGTCACTACAGAGACAAAGTGAAAAACACTCCAAGCATGCAAAACTTCTAGAAAATCATTCAAAACAAAAATACTATTGGACTCACTCACAAGAGATTTTTGACAAGAAAAATACAGACCTGGGTAGACACTAAAAATCCTAAATCAAACCTAAACTTAACTGGAAGAAAATATCGCAGGTTTTTCAAAAAATTTTAACAGGGTCCGCAAGCTCCAGAAGTAACAGGTGCAGTTCCGCACTGTTTACTAAAGGAAAATGTGGAGATGCCCACACTATCTGTAAAGAGAAAGTGCGGTCCCTCGAAAACTTAAAAAAAACAAAAATACTTCCAGATTTTAAAAACTACCCAAACTAGTATACATCAATCAAAAACCAAAAAAGAAAACAATTTTCTCAAGTCAAAACAAAGGAAAACCAAAAATCAAATACCATTCCCCAGCGGGGTCGCCAATTTGTTGGCTGGATAAATCAATCTTGTGGACAAGACCGATCTCCCTAGTATCAGAAGATAGTCTAGCAAAAAAATAGCAAACAAACCTATCTTTCTCTAGACATATGCGATTTATAAATAAATACTACAAAGGTGTTAAGATCCTACCTTAGATCCAATGCTTGTTCGTAGTAGTCATCCTCTAGTTGTTCGAAAGAGTTACCTTTGGAGACCTACAATCATAAACAAGCAAACATTAAATAGCACCTATATAGCAAATATTATAATTCATGTCTATTATGGTGATCAAGGAATCCATAAATTAAACCATGAATTAACAACTTATTGAGAAAAAC